>CP031390.1:0-2400000 GCA_003814445.1 Epichloe festucae Fl1
TAACCCTAACCCTAACCCTAACCCTAACCCTAACCCTAACCCTAACCCTAACCCTAACCCTAACCCTAACCCTAACCCTAACCCTAACCCTAACCCTAACCCTAACCCTAACCCTAACCCTACTTGACAAGCAGGACTTTCTTTTCATAGATAATGAGATAACCCGTCTGAGCCTTAGTCAAGGGCAAGCGTTGTTTTCTAGCTATACGGGTTAAGATTCCGACCCTAAACCGAAGCAAGCCTGCCTGCACGCTGAACATACTATGCACACCCCTCCGAATATTACATATGATATCGACAGTATCTTGGGCTTCGTGGACTCTCCAGCGGCGGCTATTCATCGGATCCGGTTTTATTCTGCAAATCAGTAATGTCAAAATATTCGCACCGATGTTCACCTAACCCTGGATCGCACGGCACCGAACACGGAACGGCCAAGCCAGCGTATGGACTACACACTAGCGCTGCGCTGCAAAGTGATCAGATCTACTAGGCTATACCGAATCTTGGTCGCGACTGCCATCGTTTGCACGGCTTATTCATTCATTCATTGGTTCGATCACTATGAGAAGAGCGCCTAGGAGCAAGAGGTGCACTCAACGCGTGGTCAGGGCTATGGGCAGGGCTCGCTGCATAGGAGCAGGTTGCCGTGGAAGGACCAACCACCTAGTTTCTTGAGCCACTCAAAGCGGTCGAGCGAAAGAGGTCCTCACTGCTAGCCCTCACACTGGCGGCTAAATTTCCATGACTTCACTATCCTGAGTTTTACCTGGGGGCCAAGCGTTCCGGAAATTGCTATGGAAGCACCAGATTGTCATACAGTTGCCCAGGAAGTGCATCAATTTGGCGTTGCTAACTAGCGCAGAATCTTGCCATCTCCTTATTAGTTGTTGTCCACCTTAGGGCCTCGCAAATTGTATGTAGTCTCTACTCCGTAGTTTACTTTTATCTGATTGGATACATATAGACCCTGGTTAACGTGACTCTATAAGGTGGACAACAGCTAAGGAGATATTAAGATGACACATCACTACTCTATGCACAACTCGTCCGTTTTGAAGGCCTAGTTCACGGACTGGATAACATAGTAAAACAGCGGCTCAGCAATCCACTCACTCGTCAAGTAGACAGAGGGCGGATATGATAGCCATAAAGGCCGTCATGACAGACGTGATCCATGGTCATGTGCACTGGCCAAGGGCACATTGTCTTAGCAGCTACAGAGCTCATTGTCCGACAGAAGGTGCATGTCGCCCACACCGCTGTTATCCTACCACAAGTTGCAAGTGCCTGTTGGCCAAGCATCCCTTATGCGCTGCACTAACGCATTTCGTTCTCAAAATGGCCGTTTAAGTAGAGAGAAACTTTGTAAGGTAGTTCTTGGAATGTGAACGCTATTCTGCCTGACCTTCTGGGCATTGGAGGACAGTAGCCGTTATTAGCGTAGAGGAGAGAATGTATGAAATAGTAATCCGTAAGGGAGCACCTTAATAACTGTGCTATGAACATGGCTTCCTGCGGGTGTCTCTTATTAGTGTGAGCGACATACACCCTCTATTGGACGCTGGACGCTGGGTGCCGTACTAGGGAACCATGAGCACCAGCCAGGGGGCGCTCCAAATGACCCTCTTTAGCCGTTGATGTTGCCCGATGGCGGATACAGCGTCTATGATGAATAATATGTGCTTGTGACCGTATTGGGGAAGCTGAAGATGCACGTAGCTAAACGCGATAAATCACACAAGCAGCGTATAGGCAACATCCTCACATTACACGTAATCTGCGAACTAACAGAAGTCCGATCTTCATGTCTTCTGCCTTAAATTGACTGTGAGGAAGCATTTATAATTGTGTTGCATAAGACCTTGAAGAGCATAAAAGGGGTGAATAACCCACATCTGCTGCTCCCTATCTGCTACAATCCTAGCCCAAACCGTTGTACTATTATATATTCTCTAACTCGCTAACTTGCCAATTCACCAACTCACCGTTGATAACATGCCGTCCTAGATCATTAAGTGCCCTGATTGTGGCAAGCATTATTCTAGCACCTAACCAGGATGCCCCTGGGTTAGCCAACATAAGAAGAAGTAAATGTGAGTTAATTGCCCTGGAATTTGGAGGTGACACGAGTACTAATGTGACCTAGCGGGCGCGCTTCAGAATCCCTAATACAGCAAAATGTATTGATCCGCCAAGCTGAAAGAGGCTACAAGAAAGGACTTTTCAATTCGTATACATGACACTTTTAGGTCTAGCTAGTTAGGAGAATATGAATACCTATGATGGCCTGAATTCTAAGGCTTGACACCCTTACCCCGCTATAGAACATATAGAAAGCTCGCACTTCCACGGCTTGATTTCCAATGCTAGCAATTGTCCACTGTAACAACCTTAATTCATTTCTTCTCTTCTTGCTCCAACAAAACTTACTGAGATGTCTCCTGTGACGAGCGAAATGCTAGAGGCTCGGCGTGAAAAGGACTGCTTTGCTATTACTCAAGAGCGCAAGTACTTCCACGTCGGCGACTCATTCGTCAAGCGCAGCCTCCGTCCCTCTGAATGGCAAATCAATCCTGTACATGGAAATTTCTGCGTACCGCGCTTCGGTACTGAACGTCTCCTTAACGAAGCCGCTAGTATGCAATTTATCGCAACAAACACTAACATTCCAGTACCAAAACTACTTTCATGCTTTGAGGATGACAATGCTGTGTATCTTGTTACAGAGTACATTGAGGGCGTGGCTATGAACACACTTTCCGAAGAGGAGCGTAAGGTGGTTGAAGAGGAGCTGGAGGGCCATTTAGAGACACTGAGAAACCTTACATCCGACGTTTGGGGCGGACCATCTGGAATCGTAGGTCATTTTCCTTGCTTCAATGTGGCCCAGTTCAAGGTTTAAGCAAGGCTAATTTTTACTAACCAGGTTATTCCACCTTATAGAGTCATGGTCAAAACGTACCGTTCTGAGTGGAAGATGAAGCAAAGAGAGTCAAAAGACCTTGTATTCTGTCATAACGACCTTTCCACACACAACGTCACCGTTGACCCAAATACCTTGAAGATCACGGCTATACACGATTGGGAATATTCTGGCTTTTTCCCCAAAGAGTTCGAAGGCTTCTTCTTCCGCCGCCCCGGCCCTTCAGTGGCTATCAATGGAGAAAGTAATGACGAGGAAATGTTACTGAAGTTGATGCAGGATAATGAACAAAGATAAAGTGGGCTCGCGCCATATGCCACGGTTCTTCACATGTCCAGACTTCTAGTCCTTACTCTAATAGCGTCGCCAGTGATTAGCTACATATTGGACACAGTATTGGAGGCAGAAAAGGACTTGCATAGCCTTTGGTAGTTCTAATTAACTATTGGTGGACGGTTGCGTGTTGCGTGTTGCAATTGTGCTCGGGTTAGATGACTAAGATGAGTGAGTCATCAGTCATGTGACCATGGCATGCCAGGCGTGCCCCATCAAGTCAGAAGCCGATCTTGCCGTCCCGCACGCTGTGTGGTTGTACCTATGTATCGTCGCTTTCTCCCGGCAAAAACTCTACTCGGATCCCAATGATTCAATCAGTGACAAGACTGCCATCTCTCGACGCGCACCTTGATCACACCCACGCGCCAAATGGACAAAAATCGGCGCAAATGGCCGCGCAGACGTCCCAAGCGGCGCCGCCAGCATTCGCAGCTCCCGAGAGCGAAGTGAGAGACGACTCGAACCGCCCTCCCTCACTTGACTAGCTACTCCGCCGTCACTGCCGAGAACGACTCGTCGTAACCCCCTTGCACTGGACCGAGCGTCATCTCCATTTGCTTGGTTTCTCCTTCGATGAACCCCGTCCAGCCGGGACCGACGCCGAGATACAAGTCGAGGACCCTTCGTATCGTTCCTTCAGCCGTTTCGTTGTTGATCGATGGGGAGACCGAGGGCGCGTGTCTGGTATGACAAGCCTCTTGGAGGACCCTAATTATCCGCTCAGGTGGCTGCAGCCTTCGTTCCGCAGACCGGGACGCTGGGTTTAAGACCCTCCGCCTTTCACGGGCCCGTCGGACGGCATTTCGTTCTATTTCAATTCGAGGACCGCGACTAGACTGGCCTGCAGGCTCTTCGGTTACTGGGAAGGACTGCGAGACAGCCCCAAACCCTCTATGCTCGTGCTCGTCGGATATCTCGACCTCCAGTATCTCGTCGAGTCCCGCGCCAGAAGCCTTACATCATACCAAGGCAACGACCGGCGCGGCTGCAGCAAGACGTTCTCCTTGTTCAGGAGAAAGCTAGCGCAAGTCACTCCAAAAGACCCCTGGCGTGACCCCTACATTGTCGCCCTCTTGATTGCATTCGCACAGAAGCAGCGCAGGAACCTGCGGCGCCCGCAGCCCAAGGACAGCGCATTCCTTTTTTCGGTGAGGCAGAAACGTCCCAATGATAGACTATTAGCACTGACCCAATGTCATCGTGGCTAGCCCAAGCTCGTGCTTTCTTCAAGGAAAGACCGTCAACGTTTGTTTGTCTACACGTCGGAGATTCCGTCATCCTTTCTCGACACGCTCGACAACCCGACCATGACATCCGCCTCGCCTTTTGACATGGCCGTGGGCGTGACCGAGGTTCAGTACGAACCATATGCTTCTCTTCGCGAGCGCCTCTTTCAGATCTTACTTTCGCGGCGGAAACATCTTCACCTGATTGACGACGACGCTGATCCGTCTAATCATCGGCCATCTACACCTTAAAGGAAAGCAGGACAGCGAGAGGGCAATGTATTTCAGCTTGTGAGCCGAGAGCTGTGGTCAAACCGCATGAATACAAATGGAAACCAAGTCGCGCCTATTCTTATGACACAAGCTCATTAGCCCACTCTAACAGCCTTCCTGTCAAGTACCCTGAGGCGCGCTTGTTCAAGGGGACTATTAATAAATCAGATGACGAGATGGAACTGCAGCTATTGAGGGCGTGCATTGACCATCTGGTCAGGCAAACGACGAACTTGGCGGGATTATGCTTATCTCTGCAGACGATTGGACCTTCTCCTTCGCCCGTGAGGCAGAGCATTGGCTAGATTACCAAGATGCTATATGAGGATTTGTCCCATGATCACTACAACAGCACGGAATTAGAGCGTCTACGTCTGAAATCCGCGATGCGATGGCGCGTCCAACGTTATTCCTCTCAAACGGTTATATAGGTTTTGCTCCGAGGCACACTAGCAGCTCTAGACTCTGGCACAACCTGCATTGGAAAGGGTGATTGTCAGTCATTGCGTTTGTTGCAGGGACAAGGCAGATTCGGACAGAAGACGCCGCAGGATTCCAGGTTCATCTTCTCACCTGCACCATGACGCCGAGTGTTGCACATCAGGGCAGACAAATATGATCCTGCGGCTTTATGTATCGGTTCCTGAGGGCCCTTGCTAAATGCTAACGAAAGCGGTATGCAAGGTTCTCGTAGCCGTCGCAGCGGAATAGACCTCATACATATGTAGTAGAGAAGCTTGAGCTCCTACATATAAACTACTTTCGGGTACGCGAAAAAAAAAGGTGGCTAAGCAAGCTCTACTCCTACAAGAGAAGGTATATAGCGCAACCCTACCAGCCAGCACTACGGAGCCAGGCCGATCGTGTTACTCAGGGATGTGATATCAAGCGAAGATATAATCTTATTCAGTGCCGACCACGTGCGCTCTGTTCCCCCGACTAGTCCAGAAAGCTTTATGCAGAATGAGGTCTAGTAGACCTTCTCTAACAAGCTTCTGATTGCTTCCAGAGGTCTCAATCGACGCATGTGCAATGTGATCCCCTCGGTATGCCCGGGGCTCGAAAGCCTGACTTCTGACAGAAAGGGCTGAAGCTTTGACTGCCTCGCCCGGGGGGTTGGTACGAATTCTCTCTTCTTCTTCAGGTGCGAACTGTGGGACCTCTAGTTGGTCTAGCTCCCCTAGCAGATCCTCAGGGGACTGAGAGTATGCTCCGAGATCACTTCCAGTGTTAGTGTCTGGCCCTAGATGATTTATCCTGGCTGCAGCTACAACCGCGGCTCCAGGTGGTCTCCAAGAATTATTTTGCTAACAAAGGTTTGGCCTTCCCCTCGCAATGGTGCCTGTCGTCTTCGCCTGTGCTACTTTGGGCTTCGGAACAACTAGAGTCCCATTCTGACTCCAATTCTGTTTCTAATCGTGGCTTTGGGTGCGGCGCTGTGGATGGAAAGCCTTCATCGAGGGGAATATCGGTATTCGATTGACGATCAACGCCGTCGCCTTCCAGGATTTCAGAGCCTCTATCCTTTTCATCCCCCCCTGTTCCTTCTGCCACCACATAGGCATTCTTGGAGCCGACTTCGCCGTCGTTTCCGAAGCAGTCCATATTTGGGTCGTCGTCTGCATCCCTCAGTGGATCAATCGGCGTAGAGGTGGTCAGTGCTATTTCGATACAATGATACGATGTTACAATGATAAAATCGGCTTTTTTTTTTTCAAATCAAATTGTATTCATAACTAGTCACAATAAGGAACTGGCGATGCAACCATCGATCCGTTCACTGGTGGCCTCTAACTTTTATCTCACGACCATATGTTTAGACTAATCTTTTTGCCAGAAGCCACCGGTAAGCTAGCATGAAGTAAAGCACTGTTAAGATTGCCCATTTGGATGCATATTTTCCCAGAATACTGCCGCTCCCTCAACAGGTTTGAATGTCACCCCTGGATACTCTGCATTGCAGTCCAATACTTGCTCGCACCACCGTTAATCCGTCGGCGCTGGAAGTTTAGGAAAGTTAGTTCCTCCGCTAGTGCATCTGGCTTTAACATATATCATGAATGTCGTGACTCGCTTTTCTTTGGACACCTGACAGTCCTAGTCCCTTTAGTATAGTTTTAGCTCGGGCTTCTTAGTTAAGATAGGGCGATTTCCTAGAAAAAACAACCCCGCACAGGAAGACTAGATGATGTAGGGGACGGGCTAAATAAACATCGTTGTACGGAGTAAAGGAATCAGAGCGACTCACATTGTGTGAATAACAAAGTTAATTAATTAGTGAATACGAAGAGAAAGCACAGATTAACAGGAACTTATCGTTATCAATACGCGTAGCTTAATCATGGCACTGCCTATAAATGTAGAGCTTAGCTTGACGTTGCAGTTACTTTCTACTTCTATTTGCCGTGTCAATCATTTTTCGCAGAAATGCATCCCGCCTCCTGTCCAGACATGTTGATATTATCTGTGCAGCCATTAGATTAACTGGCAGCAGGACACTTTGCGACAGCAGAAATCCCACTTCCAGTCCCAAAGGCCCTCTATTCGCACAAGCAGCTATATTATCTTGGAGACGACTCGTAATCAGTCGAACTTGAAAACCAATTGCTCGATAAATGAATTCACCTAGGGTCCAGAGTAGGGGTCCGTGAACCAAGTGCGTACCAAACGAGATGTTTCCCAAATACTGGAAAATGTCCCATTCCAGCATACGCTGCAGTCTAGGGCTTCGCATAATGGAGTATACCAGTAATGCAGAGGCCCAAAATAACTAAAGCCATTTTGGGTCAGTCATGGCGTTTGGCTTCAAGAAGGAAAGGTAATACCAGCCCTGCAGTCGCTTCAGATGATCGTGGATTACATGGGGGACATTTCCCAAGTAGATCGCCGTAGCAAATAAGCAGCACGTCCACCTAGAGGAGGAGTTTTGAGCATGGCATGCATTATTAGCTTTTCGCTGCATGTTAAGCGAGCAAAGAAGACTCCCACAAAGGAACATTGCGCAGTACCAGCTCGACTCCAATTAGTAAAGGCTTGACGCATGTTTACTGCATCGCAAGAAAAAATAAAAGAACAAGGAGAAAAAGACGTACCCATCAACAGCTACTAGAAAGTATAGAGTCATAATAGCCAATAATATGACTCGTAATTTAGTATTCCATCTAGTCGTTGCTAATAGGACAATATGGACAGCCAATGAGCCTCGTAGTTTGTTGAGGATATTCACAGCCTCACATCGTAGCCTCAGATATCAGGCATCACTCTTGTCATCCCCTCTTCGTTTGATGATGCAGCTTCCTGCATCGCGTTTGATATCGCGGTTTATCGCAGGCTTTATTTGAAGACCTAGATTTATTACTTATAGATTTAAAGCTTATAAGCTTCTCTTTTCTCTTCTAGATTCTAAATTCCTAGATAGTAATCCTACATTATTATCTTCTCTTCTAATCACTCTTTGCCTCTATCTGCATTATTCCACAGGTTATAAGCCTAGCGCTTATAATTACGCCCTTACCTTCTTTTTTATCCTTTTCCTTTATCTAACTATCGTAGTCTAGTGTATAATTATATATCTTTTCCTAATATCTTATTAAAGTAAATTACTTAACTTATAAGGTAGCATAAAGATTCCCCTTCCTTACCTAAAAACTAATAACACTATATAAGTTAAGATCTAATTAATCATAATTTAGCTTCCTTTTACATATATAAAAGCTGTAAAAATTTTACATAACTAGGAATTAAATGCATAACCTTTATGCGTTGTTTTTCTAATTTATAAGTATAATAATTTTTCTCTAAGCTATAAACCTATATATTACTTAATACCATATAATCTTTTATAATATATATAAAAAGTTAATCCCTTCTAGGTAGATCTTAGTAAATAGTAGGCTAGGATAAGACATTCCTTATAGAACCGCCTTAGGCACCTAAAACTAATAATCTAAATCTATTGCTATCTAAGGTAAAGTAGTATAGGGTAAAGTAAGTAAAGTAAGTATAGTAAATTCTTAGTAAAGCATTACCCTCTAACTAGGCTAAGGTAAAATATTTTAGGGTATTTAAAAACGCCTTTTAGGCCACTTATATTCTTAACTTTATGTCTCTATGCGTTAGTGGCTATATAGTAATTTAATCCTTAGAGAGCTACTGCTATAACTCCTATTAGACTAAATTAATAATAATTAGTATTAAATATATATAGTAATAGGAGTATGCGAATTCTAATATATAACCTTACCCTTCCTTTCTTATATTATAGCTAATATAAGTACTTCTAGTACTATTCTAGCTACCTAACCTAATCTAACTAAACTTAATAATATTACTAAGGCATAGTATATAAGGACTGTAGTTATTACTTCTTTTAAGGGAGCTAAGAACTTTAAGGAATAGGAGATCTTAATCTAAATATAAGTCTATATTATATAACTTACACCACACTTAACTAGAATAACCCTATAGTCCTAAGAGACTAATAAGTATTATGCTATTCTCTCTTTTATTATATAGTAAAGCCTCTTCTTATAAGTCTAAAAGAATTTAACGTATATAGGATAAACTAATATAATGCTAGTCACTAAAATGATGTAATTAATCAAAAGTAATTGCAGGTTTAAGGCTAATTTAGCTATTATTAAACTACTATAATAGTTCTCTTAGTCTAAGAGAGCTGATTTCTCTATAACGTAAGCTTAGCTAGACTACCACTAGAACCTTTAGAACTAAATCTATAAGATTAAAAAGATCCCTAATATTATTTAGGTATTACAGACTATTAAAGTAATTAAAGGCTTAATGCCTAATATTTATAATGCTTAGAAGATTAAGGGATTCTCTAAATTAGAGCTTATAAAAGAGGGCATGCTTACTTACTTAACATATAAAGCTAATAAGCCTTAGAAGGACTAAAAGGTTAACTACATAACCTAATAAAAGAATAACAAGGATAATGCTAATATAAAAGGTAAAGGCAAAGCTCTAATAAAGAAAAACAAAACCTCTAAGACTATTAAGCTAGATTATAGTTATTTAATCTCTCCTAGGTAACTAATTTATTCAAAGGATAATTATTAGAAACTTTATCTAGAGAAGAGGCCTAATTTAATAAAGAAAAAAGGTAACTTAACCGTAACTACTACTACTGCCTCTCCTAATATTATTACTATAGGAAGCAATCTCTCTCTTATAGCAATTAACTAGGACTATTCCTTTTAAACAATAGTAAATTACCTTATAAAGGAGGACTACATTCTTAACTCTAGATGTAATACTTATACGTTTAACATAACTAAATAGTTTACCTATTTAAACACTAATATAATTACTAGACTAATAACATTAAGCAATAGAGAATAACTTAATGTTAAAGGCATTAGTAATGTTAAACTCCTTATTAGCAAAGGCTATCTAGAACTTTCTAACGCCTAATAGGCACTAAAGGCTAAAGTTAATATAATTTCACTAGGCCTTCTTAAGTAAGGAGGTGTTATTATAGATAGATTTAAAGATTAATTAATCTTAAAGTCTATAGGCAATATTATTGCTTCTTATAACTAGAAGTCTAATGTTTTAATATTAATTCTTAGGGAGGAGAAACCTTAATTTAACTTTATAGCCTTATTAAGCAAATCTATTACTAAGAAGGTGAAATTTAGCCTCTTATATAAGAGACTTAGGCACATAGGGAAAGAATAAATTATACTAGCCTATAAAGAAGTAGGAATTAAGATTAATCCTATATCCTTAATTAATTTCTAGTGTTTAGCTTGCTTTCTATTAAAAGCCCCTTAGATAATTTATTAAGAGAACTCTAATAATATAACTACCTTCCTTTCTTATGTGTTCTAGGACTTTATTAAATATAAGCCTAAAGGCTTTAGAGGGAAGAAGCACATATTACACGTAATTAACGCCTATACACGCTTTTACTAGGTGATCCTAACTATTAATAAAGCTAGTGTAGTTAAAGCAATTTAAGCTTAGAAAACTACTATTAAGAATATAAGTGGTGGCTTTACTATTAAATGCTTCTATATAGATAATGTAACTAAATTCCTTAGAGAGAAGTTTAAACTCTTCTATTAGAAGGAGGGAATTATCTATTAAACTAGCGCTCTGTATGTTCCTACTTATTAAGGCCTTATTAAACGCGCTAGTTAAACCCTTATAGAGACAGCATAATCCTTAATAATTAAAGCTAAATTACTAGAACTTCTCTAGCTATATGCTATAAAGCACGTAGCTAAAATCACTAATCTATTGCTTATATATAGTAATAAGGATAATTAATCTCCTTAGTAGGCATTATTTAACATCCTAGGCCTTAAAAACAATGCCTTAATTTAACACTTACGCACGTAGGGATGTATTGTGTATATACGCATTCCTAACGAATGTCGCGTTTAATCATAGAAGATAGCGCTATAAGCTAAGAAGGGTTAACTTATAGGCATAGATAGCCCTAAATATTACCTTTACAAGGTTTAGATCCCTAAAGATTAGAGGATTATACGTGCAAGGAATGTACGCTTTAACGAGAATATGTCTATGCCCACTGAATTTAAGGCTAATAAGACTATCTATATCGCGGACCTTATTAACCCTTCTTTTACTAAAGAAGGCCATTATATTATTAACGTTTCACCCGTAGAGAAACCTTATCCCTAGCCTATTAGTAATATTAAATAGAAAAAGGTTTACTTTATAGATATCCCTTTAGTTTCCTTAGAAATAGATAAGAATTACCACTCTTTTAAGAAGGAAGATAATTCTCCTGCTAGGACTAAGCCTCTGCTATCTTAGAGCTCTCTTCTAATGCCCTTTAAGAGTCCTCCTTAAAGGGACCTTATAAGCTAATAACAACGAATTATTAAAGAGAATGCTATCCTCCTAAGGCATTAGCCTAAGGCCTTCCTAGATAAAGAAGCTAAAGATAATAATAATACTGTTATTTAATGATAACTTAAACCTAAACCTAAGCCCCTAAGATAATCCCTTTAATCCAATATACATTAAGATTACCTTAATATTATAACATCTAGCAAGAAGAAAGCCCTTCCTCTAGGATCTTATTAATTAAACCTCGCGATTTGTTATTACAACAATAACCTATATAATAATAAAGTGAAGGAAATCACCACCTTATACGCGTTCCTAATGCTTAAAGTAGCTAATATAGCTAACATAAAGATTAATATTCTATCTAATTAGTATAAGGCTAAAGCTATAGATAACTATTATATCTTCTAGAGACTTACTAAAAAGAAAGAACTCCTTAAAATTTACAAAAAGAACTACTAGGATCTAGTCTTTACTCCTAAAGATATAAAGATCTTTAATAGCTAATAGGTTTATACTATAAAGTACCTAATTAATTATAACCCCTATCTAAAGGCAAGATAGGTTATAAGAGGAGACTAGAATCTAGAGGTCTTTAGTAATAAGGACCTTTACATAGCAGTGGCGCACTTAGTTTCTTTATAAGTATTTTACACACTTATTACTGCCTTTAATTACAATTAGTAGTAATGTAACATTATGAATGCCTTCCTTAATGCTAAAGCGTAAGGAGATATTTACATTAAATAACCTTATAGCCACTCTAATAGCATAACTAGAGTCTGCAAGCTTAAAAGAGCTCTCTATAGCTTACCTATTTCTCCTCTTTAGTGGCTAGATAATATCACTAAGGAACTTAAATAGTAAGGCTTTAAGAGGCTATTAAGCAAACTCTGCATTTTTTAACGTAATAATGTTATACTTCTCCTGTACATAGATAACATAATTATTATAGGAAAGACCCTTATAATTATTATAAATATTATTAAGGAATTATAGAAACACTACAAATTAAAGCATTTAGGTAATATTAAGCTATTCCTTAGCATTAAATTCGTTCGTAACTATGCTAATTACACTATACTTCTTCACTAAAGGCTTTATATATAGACTATTATAAAGAAATTCAATATTAATAACCTTAACGCTTTAAACGTTCCCTAGCTTCTAAAGACCGTTATTCTAGCTAATTAGAAAGAGCTTAACACAGTTTATAACCTCTTTAACTAGGCAAAACGCACAGGAAGCTTTAACTAGCTTTTAGTATTTACATAACCTAATATCACATTTATAGTTAATTAACTTTATAGTGTAAATTCCACACTAAAGCAGGTATATATAAATCTTAAAAAACACCTTTAGTAATACCTTATAGGAGTAGATAATTTAGGAATTATTCTTAGAGAATATAGTTCTTTAGACCCTAAATTAATACTTTAAGTAAAGGGATTTAGTGACGCCTCTCTCGCTAATAACCTAGATATAAGACGTTTAACCGCAGGGCATGTTATAACCCTTGCTAGAGGATATATCCTTTAGTAATTAAAGAAATAAACTCTTATGGCCCTTAGCTCCATAGAAGCCGAATTCATTAACCTCATGCTAACTAGCCTCTTAATGCTCTAGGTTACTTAACTTCTTAATAACTTTAGGATTAAGTAATTATACCTATTGCTACTATTTATAGATAGCTAGAACGCGAAAGCTAATATGCTTAATAAGAAGCATAAGGGACGCACTTATTACATTAATTTACGCTATAAATAGATTATATAGAAAGCTTATTAAGGGGATTTTTGTCTTTAATAGATTAGCACTAAATAAATGATTGCTAATGGATTTACAAAAGGTCTAGAACGCGTTAAACATGGTGATTTTGTTTGCCTTCTTTGAATAATAAAGGCTAAGAACTTTATAAAGGGAAATGTTTTAGAGGCCTTATAAATAACCTTAATTTTTCTACTTTTCCTTTCTTCCTTTTATCACTAGCTAGATATGCTACTAGGGGCGGTGTTAAGGATATTCACAGCCTCACATCATAGCCTTAGATATTAGGCATTACTCTTGTTATCCCCTCTTTGTTTAATGATGCAGCTTCCCGCATCGCGTTTGATATCGCGGTTCATCGCAGGCTTCGTTTGAAGACCTAGATTCATCACTCATAGATTTGAAGCTTATAAGCTTCTCTTTTCTCTTCTAGATTCCAAATTCCTAGATAGCAATCCTACATCATCATCTTCTCTTCTGATCACTCTTTGCCTCCGTCTGCATTATTCCACATAGTTCAAGAACAAGAGTCCACATGTGATCATGATACCTTGACCATGGAGAAGATAAGTCAGAGAATACATATGTATAGCTCCAAAACTCTCGTAGCCATCGCTGTGCTTCTTGCGTCCAGCATCCAAGTGCATTCGTAGGCCGTATCAAATCCCCCAAAATCGGAACATACCAAATTGACATGCACATGAAGCTCGTGATTGCAAATGGAACGTACAGGCGGAGCCATCGACGAGATAAAGCGGAAGATGCAATGTCTGCGGCCCCGATGTGATCTCCATTGTAGGAGGCTCGCAGAGGTTGGATCGATGATGCAAATCCAGACAAAACAAGCAGAATCGCCACAGCGAGATGTCCCCCTGAAAAGAAAGTTCGGATGAACGGAAAGGTTGCGAAATAGTAGCGACTGCGAAACCCGAAGGGAAGCTCCATTGCAAGAGCCGACGTTTCATTGTGTGCCCAGAGCTGGTGGTGATGCCAAAAGATCAAAAAAGATGACAGCCCACGTAGACCTTGGATCCATTTTATTGATTGTCGATACTTCACAGGATTGAAATGTCTTTGCTGTTCCGAATGCTTGAAATCGGTATTGACGTATTGGCTTTGAGCGATGCGCGCCGATTGTTGCGACCGATCCGGTGGATGGGTGGTGCGCTTGTTTAAGCTCATTTCCCTATCTTATTTTGAATGTATGGATCTCTTGTCTGTATATGAATTTTAATACAGTTGTTTTCAACGAATTTTGAGTTCCTGGAAGCCTTAAACCGATCTGAACAATGGACAAGTCAAATTACCTAGAGCGTTGTCAATGTATAGATTGCAATCACTCGTGTATCACTGTACGATTCGAACATTCCTTCAAATCCCCCTTGGAGAAAGTTAGCCTCGATACCAGCGATGGTTCAGGCAACAAGGATGAACGATTCCCATTGACGGGACCTCAGCCAACGACTCTAACATTTCACCTGCCCAGAGGCTTAACATCTCAAGGCTATGAAGCACCATTCTCTTTCAATCTGGTTTGGAATGATAGCGATACTTCTAGTCTGCTAGAAGCCAAGACTCGCAGTGTAAAAGGCGTTGATCCGAAACGCGCTAGGTTGCTTGGGTGTTTCCGGGGCAGTGGCCATCGCAGTATCCTCGTCATGGTTATGGCTGTCTCTTTGATTGCTGCATTTGGCCTTCTGACGTTGTTCTTTGCTTCTCGTAATGAACAGTGGCCTGAAGACGGATACATTCGCTACCCAACCCCCAACAGTATCGGTCCGAAGCGCCAGCTACGGATTCTCTATCGAAATGCGTCTACTTGGGCTCAAACTAACCCGCACCACAACGGCGAGTGGAAGGTCCGAATTGATGACCAAGCTCTGATTCCCACTGCAGTATGGGACTCAGACGAGGATCGCTACCAGGCTTGGTTTGCCAAAAGGTATCCTGAAATGCGCAAAGTTGTGGAGACGCGAAACTATATACGCCCTGCATGGCTTGGATCATTAAATATCTCTATTTCCTGGGACAACGAATTCCATTTGGCCCACTGCGTTCTTACGATGAAGAGGTATTGGAAAGCGAAGGAAACTGGAAGACATATCTGTCCTAGAGATATCTACCCCCCGCATATACAGCATTGTTTGAACTGGTTAGACGGAATTGTATTTAAGCCTGAGCCTGGCTTACCCGAAATGGGACCCAGCATGACATGGCAATCCAAGGTCTGCTATTAGACAATGGCTTCCTATACCGTAAATGCAAACAAGTTTCTATCAAAGCCATCAACGTGGCAGACGCTGTGCAAGTGCTTTAAGATTTGGCTCTCTACCAAGAAAACCATGAAGCATCTCAAGTTGGTTGTAACGACTGCCTCCATACCGAAGCAATTTATCTCGAAGGCGGACCCATGCATCTTTATTTCGCGGATTGAGTTTAAATTGTGACTGGTATGCATCTTCTGCAAACGTGGCACAGCTAAGCGTAATGTCAATAAGTAGTAATAGAATTGAAATACGCAACGAAAAAAAGAGACTCACCAGAGGTAGCTGTAGTATCCAACGTCGTACCCATTCATTAGATGGCTAAAGGTAACATGATCATGACTTCCATTATAAAATTCTGAAAAGTCTTGGCTCTCCAGCTCTCCGCGAAGATCATACCAGAGCTTCGCAAAATCAAGCTTCTCGAGCTGCTCATGGGACGCCACATCGTGCACTATAAGGTCAAATCTAGACACGGTACTTTTATTCCTCGTCAGTATCATGGCGTGAAAGACAGCTGCGCATATGCTATTAGGATAACCATACAGTTGATGAAGATAATAAAGTCCTCTGAATCTGTTGCGATTATGCACGATTTTGTTGAGAAGCTCATCAGGAATCGTCTTAGGTGGCGCTTTTTCATTGGGGTGATGTTTAAGCCATTTTTCAATATACTCTGGTTTGAGCTTGGAGAAATGGCAGCTAAAATACTTCAGTATATCTTTGTCCTAGCACCAATTCTCTAGAAGAGTGCTAGGCATCTCTCCAATATCGACGGGGAGGCGAGTGCCATGGAATCGGGAGTATTTTGTCTTGCTGATCAGATCGTGGATGCCGTGGCCAAGCTCTGACTCATCAAACAAGCGATGTTGTTAGTTACTCTGTGCGCCAAAGATTCCTTCTAATACATACTATACATACCATGGAATAACGTCACTACTTGCGAGTGCTTCAGCTGAACACAAGAACCATCTTCTACTAATGGAAAAGCCGTCATCAAAACAGTCGCCGGTGCCTGCCGTGTACCGTCTGCCTTGACGTAACCCTTAAACTTTCGGTTGGCGAACAGCTAGGAAGAGGATCAGAATGCTAACTTACACAATGTATGTTCATGTTTTGCGATCCTTTATATTTCCTCTCGCGCATTAACAAATCAAGGTAAAGAAATCCGATAAAGTCATTGGTGCTAGCTTCTCGTGACTCCCACACTGTCACCGTTTCATGCCAGAGTTTGTCGCGCGAGAGCTCTTCCGGCGGAATTTGCGTAAATTTAAGATCCAGAAACTGTTCAAACAAGTGTAGCATAGCTGTAACTGTATGTTGCAACGGGAAATATTCGGCCACAGCAGCATCGTCGACACCAGAATCCTTCAGCGCCTTAGCTTTGTAGTACAAAGTGTCCCACGGTGGAAACGAATCTTCATCGCCATTGACGTAGATCTTCCTGGCTTTGCGGTCACGGATCCTTAGCTCTTGCAGCTGGCGAATTTCCTGTTGACCAAGCGGCATTAAAGTTTCACCGAGGCCCGCCAGGAACCGATTCAAGTAGTCTACAGACTGAATGGCTCGGTTTTGGATGCGAAACTGCGCGTGATTCTCATAGCCCAACAGATGAGCTTGTGTGTTCCGTAGGAGAACTGTTTCCCGGAACAAAGTCACATTCGCCGGCACCTTTGATTCTTCCGCTAGCAACATTGTTTTACGCAGATCCTCCTTCTCAGCGTAAGTCAGAGTTGTTGAGCGACCGCCATTGGCAAAAGGAATAAATATTTCGCCTTTATGCTCGCTATCAGCACCTTCAACTCTCCACTTCCGTACTTCTTCACTGGGAATGCCGTCCAGATCGCTCAATCGAGCCCAAACACCGCCTTGGTTTTGCTGCAGGTTTTCCATGTAAGCCAGCTTTAGATCGTTAAGTGTCAGCTTGTTTTTCATGTAGGTTTCCAGCTGCTCCGATGACAAAGACCCATGCCCAGCATTCACGAAGTCTTGCAATCGATCTTGCACTAAGTGTCTCGATTCTTCGTCAAGAGCTTCGTCCTTCTTAGCTGCGGCCTCGAACAGTAAGAATAATTCCCTGCTTGCTGTCCACCCAGCGAGCGCATCATTGAAAATCTTGGATCCTTTACGGATGGCTTCATGTGTTTCTGCGTCTGGGGCGGCGTACATCAATAGCCATACCATGCCGCTGTATGTATTGACTTCATCGGCGACCCGACTCCAGGGGAGCACAACGTTCTCGAAGCACGCCGTTTCGGGCGTAATAGTCGCTATCAAATGTTCCTTTATCCTCTGGAACTTGCGTACGCATTCCTCCAGGATTGACACGATTTCCGCTGCTGATGGAACTGCGGGCAAGTCGCTGTAGATCATGCTTCTATCGCTATTTAACGTCGTGACCTAGAAAGTTATGCCGTCTAGCACTTTGCTTGTCTCGCTGGATTTGCGCCAGATTAACAAAACCAATAAACAATGGGCGACAAATGTCTTGGCGAAGCAAAAATGTCAGATTGTTGCAGAGACAAAACCCAAGTCCACTGATAAACGATGCGAGGTTGAAGATCTCGTCTCTGCGTGGCTACCTCACCTCATCAGCTCACTTTGAGTGGGTACAGTTTGGTTTAGTCCGTCACTAATATGCGAAGCTAACGAACGAGATGGGCCGACGGGCATTACTAGATAACTTTGAATGGAGCGCGACTTCACAGAAACTGAAAACTGAATCCTGGATCCTTGAATGGCACATTACAGAAGAGTGCATGAAGCTGGAAAAGTGTCAATTTATAGTCCAAGCTAAAATGTATCTATAGCTATCTTCAAATATTTCTCGATGTTAAAACAGCCAAACGAATCTTCGACTTCAGGTAGCTAAGCATGTATCAGATGACCTTGGTCATGATTTCCTTACTCGTCCTCAAAGTTGGCCAACTTGGGGGAGTTGGGAGCTAAGATCATGAGCACAGGGTCTGTATTACAACTTGGCCTGGGTGGGAACTTACGAGTAGGGGCCTGACGTCCGTTGAGGTCTCGGATTTTAACAACCTGAGGGTTAGCCAAGGCATTGGCACTAACGCAGATTGTGAGGACGGTAAAAAGAGTAGACAGTTGCATTTTGACAATAGAATCTGAAAATGAAATAAAGTTGACTTGATACTATGCGAGCGATGGGTGTAAGGGTTATATTAATCTTCTCGGCCATCGAGAGACTTAGCTGTCCTTTAATAGTTCTCGGGCTTTCCTTTCTCACCCGTTCTCGGTCTAAGTGCATCAGGCCCCTCTTTGTTCGGCTTAAACTCATGTGTTGGCCCATTGTAGCTGCTGCTGCTAAGACTAAGACTAAGCTGCATAAGGAAGCCACTGATCAATACCATGTCTAGTCAATGATATCGTGTCAGCACTAATTTGCTGCACGTGTTTTGAAACCGAGTTAACTATAATAAAACTAGCATCATTACCCCTCCTGACATCACCGACCCGGGCGTCGCGTATTCGAATGTGACTCAACACACAGCATACACATTGTCACGTAAGTAGGCTCATCTAACGCTCGATTCCTATTCCACGTCTTATCGCAGTTGTGGCTAATCTTTCAGGGTAAAGTTTTGCTAAGATGAAGGTTTTGCCTTTTTTATTACTGCTTTTGACCTGCAGAGCCTCAGTTCGGGCTATTGAGCATCTGGCCTCGTTCAACCAAGAACAGGCAACTGAGGCAATTGACGAGTCAGGCTTCGCGGACGAGTTTATTCCTGCCGAGCATGATGCAGAACTTGACAGTCTTTTGGATCAACTCAATGCGTTTGAGTCATGGGATATTGGACAGTGACCTATCGATGATGTAGTATAGAGCGCACTCGCCAAAATTATTTGTGAAATCAATGGAATAATATTTCACTTTTACTACGCTTCTTCAATCGCCTACTCTTATTCAGAAATTGAATGCTCTACTTCATCTGCTGACGATTGTAGGAAAGGCCGGACATCGTCCATCGATAAACCGTTATCCTTACATGGCGGTGATTTTGCAGTTTCTTTTTTATAAATCCAAAGCACAACCATCACTATATTTATCGTAAGAAAAACCGTAGCAGAATAGATAACAATACTCCATGCTCCGGCAAGCCGAAGTCCCCTACAGAAGTTTGTTAGTTGCCGATATAGCGATTGAAAAGAAAATGGAAACGTACAATACTGTGTTCACATTCCCAGCAACAATAATGAACCGCCCATTCCATACATGAGCGCCTGTCGTCCAAGTGGTCGTTTTTTGCTGAATATACCGGTTGTGGTGCGCTTGGCCAAGAAAAATCTGCACTATCAGGCCGAACGAGACACAAAGGCCAACCACGCCGTGTGCTGTAGTAGTCATTTGAAGCTTAGGTTGCGCATTTGTCAGTAAAAAAGCGAAATCCTTTCGCTCGATCCGATTATCGTACCTGGTTATAAGAGTATAGATAGTAAACCATGAACAGAACTCCAAGTAAAGCACAGGCAGATGCCGCGATCTGAGTGTACACGTGGTAGAGGAAGCCATTGTTTGATGCCTCCCGGAGAAATAACGCTCCAAGAGGTAACAATAGCATGAACACTATTGCAAGTAGTATTCCATGAAATATGACGAGATTGAAAATAGATCCAGAAGCAGAGGAGGGCAAATGATATGACTTGACGTCTGCCGCGTTTGGTCGACCAGGGTCAAGATGGATGGGGAAAGACTGTACAATTCGATCGTCCGACTCGATGGCGACCTTCATATCAGTCTGAAGTAGCCATAGTAGCCATGCTTGTGCAGATTAGTATCCGTACAGGCTTTGTTCATGATTTGATTCGTGTTAACGGCCCATATCCAGGGTTGGATATGAGATTGAGAGGAAATCCAAGCCTTGCATCCGTAGCAGGCAAAGGTTGTCTGAAACCAATGCGTCTTATTCAGTGAAATGTTCAACAGCTCAACTTCTGGTCCATCTGTTATTGGTCGAGGCTCGAAGTACCCCCTAAAATGTCATGAAAAATTAGTGCACGAGCAAGTAAGATGGAAAAATAGCCATCTACCAATTGCAAAAGATGATGAAGCAACGTACAATCCTCTGCGGACACTCAAAAAGAGGTCGTGGGCCGTTTTATTAGTTAGTTATCACATCAACCATATGAGGAACATGTGTTTCTTACAGTCTTTGGACCCTTTCTTATTGTACGTGGTAAACATAAGCGTGCCTTGCATCACGCTACCAACCCCTAACGCTGCCCACCTAGCATCATACGTTTTCTGATATCCAAACGTAATAATCCAATCTGAAACTTCAGTAGTTGAATTATGCAATGAGGAAACGGTTAAGTCGTCGTTCTTGTTTTTTATCTTTTTCTATTTTGTCTAGACTAAACCTATAATCTCCTTGCCATTGTATTTCTAATGCAAGCTTTCCACTAGAAAAGAGCGATACGAAGTATCTCGCGTCTGGCCGGACAACATTGGTTATGTTTACCCCGAGGTCCGCGTGTCCGAGAGTGCTGAGATCCCCGTTGACGACGTCGTAATCCGTCGGATTCAGAAACGAGCCAGACACTTCATGGGCTGGCGCAACGCTAATACCACTATCCAGCCCATGAAAACTCAACGCTACGGCTTTAATGGCTTTTATACGTTCCACTATGACTGGGTAGATTTTGATAGTCGTTTTCCGGGAAACCGCATGACGACTTTCATGGTATACGTCGAGGACGCGTGCACAGGCGGAGGCACCAACTTTCCTCGTATTCCACAACCGCAAGATAAAAGATGGTGCGACGTTATTGCCTGCAGTGGAGATGAGGAATTTGAAGACTATCCTGGTGTGACATTTAAGCCGATTGCGGGATCCGCGATATACTGGGAAAATTTCGATGCCAATGGGAATGGGCATGAAGCTACTCGTCATGCTGCTTTACCTGTACGCTCCGGTCAGAAAACTGGGTTGAATATTTGGTCATGGGACAGTTCATGGAGGAACCCGAAAAGCGAACATGACGACTCAGAATAGATAGACTACATGAGACTCGATCCTGCCGCATCGTGCTATAGGATGAAGGTGTTCTGGTCAAAGCTGTCCGTCCGAGAGCTTTTGGGTATGGAAGTCTCTACAAATTTCCAGCCAGCATGTCAATATTCTACCGGAGTAGTAGTTTTCATAGTACTAGTGAAGTATTAGTGTATTATTGCATCTCTGGGAAAAGTAATCTCTTACCCCATTTGTCTCTGCCTGATTTGAGCTTCCAATTTTTCTTTGGCGACAAAGACCCGTGTGGAGGGCCACCGCGTCGACATTCCCAAGCTTTTCTCCCTCCGAATACCATGTTGGGCAGCGTTATCTAGATCCAACACCTTAAAAAACTGGACGCTGCAGAGGTTTGCAAGGTTTTCAGCACTTTCGCTCAAGATAACGCTCATGCTATGAATGATGCTAACCTTGCGAACCTCGTAGCTCGTCGAGCACTGCATCAAGTTACGGATTACCAACGGTAACGATATTACTGATCTTGTTCCTGCTGTCACAGATACAGCGGCAGCTCCTGTGCCAGCCACACCAGCGGCAACGCCAACAGCCCGCGCAGACGACCATAATGAGACAGCAAAAGTTGACACCAATCACTTGACTTTTGGGGTGAAGGCCCTCCACTCCCATCGTATCAATCGTTCAATCGTCACCGGCGGCACATGGGCGACGCACTGCCTGTTTCACGGCCATCATCCCCCGTGGGGGTTACAGCAAATCTCGGCTCTAATAAAGTTAATCTCGTATCCAGGGTGGAGCCTTGTGACTGGTAGAATGGCATATGCTATTATAAAGTGCAAATTCTTGACTAAGTGATTTTTATTTTGCATATATATTACATATATAATTATTAAGTGTAATTTAATTGCTAAGTGATTTTTGCTAAGTGATTTCTATTTTATATATACTATTATAAAGTGTAAATTATTAGTCCTTATCTAAGTGATTTTTTTTTTCTATATATATAATATATATGCTATTATAAAGTATAATTATTAGCTAAGTGATTTTATATATATATATATATAGCATATGCTATTACTATTATAAAGTGTAATTAATAGTTAAGTAATTTTTTTTTTACATATGCTATATATATGCTATTATAAAGTGTAATTATTAGCTAATTAATTCTTTTTAAGTAAGTTAAATTACATACTCCTACCTTATATATATAATATACTTATTATTATAAGCTCTTTCTCTCTTTTCTTCCCTATTTATTATTATTACTCTTACCTTAGTATTTAACCCTATAATTCTCTTAGTTTATATATAGTTATTATATCTATTTAATATCTTAATTTACTAACTACTTTTTATAGCTTTAATAAAGAAAAAATCCTCTAATTTTAGTATAAAGTAATATCTAGCTCTTTTATAATATATAGTATATACTAATTATATTATAGAAAACCATAATACCTTATAACTTTAGAGTGCTTAAAGGAAGAGGTAATAGATATATATATTATATTTAATTATCCTATGCTAATTATATATAAAGCTTTTATTAACTATTAAACTTAGAAATACTAAAACTAATAGTTAAGATATATATTAAAATAAGGTTATAGGTTATATCTATAGTATATACTTTATATATATTATATAAATATAATAACTAATAAAGAGTAAGCAAATAGGTAAATTATATTAAAAATCTCTTAAAAGGTAAGTTATTATATATAGGATATATATAATATATTTACTAATATAGTATAGTTCCTATAGTAAAGCATATACTTACTAGTTATAAGTAAAATATTTTAGCTATATATATAGTAATACTAATATTTTATTAATAGCTAGCTTTAACCTTTTAAAATTTAGTATTACTATATATATTCTCTTTTATTATATATATATATATTATATTAATAATATATAGGTATAGCATTAAGAAAATAAATAGTTACTTATATAGTTATACTATCCCTAAGGGTAGTTTTAGTTAAGTATATTATATATTATAAGTATATATTAGATATATTCTTACTCTTTTAAATATACTAATATCTTAAGGAGAAATATAGTATTAAGGGTATATATATTTCTAATATATATAGCTATTATAGAATATATACTAATAGTTTATAGTTTATATAAATTCCTATTCTTAGGTTAATAAGAATAAAATTTTTACTAGATACTAGTATATATATATAAGTTATATATATAGCTAGTGCTAATATAATACTAGTAGTCTAATTTATATAATCCTTTATAAGGAATAGTATAAAATACTATTTATTATAAAGCCCTTTAGGTAAGTATATATTAAGTTTATATATAGTATATATACTAAACTAAGATTTAGTATATTAGGTTCTTATAACCTTATATATATTTTTATAGAATTCTTTAACTAGAAGGTATATATTATATACTATCTATAAGATATATTTAGTATATATACTAACTTATATTATAGTATAAAGAATAAGAATTTTACTATATACTAGGGGTAATAGTTTTATTACTCTATATATATTATAACCTTTTCTATATATTTTAGAAGTATTAACTTTATATAGGTAAAATACTTTAATATTAGAGATAAGGAGATAGGTATTAAATTACCTAGTAGTAATAAGTATAAGGTATATCCTACTAATACTATATATATACTAACTATATACTTATATCTTTTAGCGCACTCTAAGCCTTAATATTATAAAGGAGGTCCTTAGTAAGTTTATATATTAAGCCTATAGCTAATATATATTACTAATATAATTCTAAGGACCTAATCTAATATAAATAAATATAAATCCTAAGTATAAGTAATATTAATATACTTAATATATATAAGGCTAATAATAGTGTAGTTTCTTACTAAGAGAAAGCTACCCTTACTAAGTAAAAGAATACTAAGAAAAAAAAGGCTATATAAAAGGCTACTAAGGCCTAAAAAGCCACTACTATTACTACTACCCTTACTACTACTAATCCTAATAATTAAATACCTCTTACTTTATATATACTTTATATATAAGATTTTACTTTTTTTATTTCTATATAGTATAGTTTTAAAGAAAGTATATACCTTATATATATCTATATATACCTAGTATATAAGAAATTACTTTTATTAGTTTTATATTATATATTTTTAAAGAGAAAAGACATATATATAGTATATATTCCTATGCCTAAGAAAGGCTATATTAGTTAGTTTTTAATAGAAATAAACTTAAGTTTAGTGTATTTAAATATATTATATATGTATATATATTATATTATTATATATAGTATAAGCAAAATATTATAATATATAAAAGCATAAATAATACTAAATATCTACATATACGTGGCATATACGTAGTATATAGTGTGTATACTTAAAGTTAGTTTAGTGTATTCTATTTAGTTATAAAGCACTAAAAGATTAAACTAATATATATATAATATATACTAAACTTTACCCTTTTATTCTCTCTATTTATAATATATATATAAAGATAGTAATCTAAGTAACTAATTTTATTAATAACTCTATGCTTAAAGTAATAAACCCCTTTAAATTAGGCTATTATTATAGGCTAATTCTAATATCTTTAGAGCTACTTACCCTTTTATAAATTAATACTTATATATAAGGTATATTTACTATATATATATAGTATATATAAACACTAACTTACTCTTAGGTATAATATTATAATTAATAATAGTAGGAAAATATATAGTAAGAGCTTTTTAAATAATACTAGCGTAAGTGTTCTTATATAGGTAATATATATAGCTATTAATAAGTATATAAAACTAGATTTATTACTATATTTATTAGTATTATAAGGGGAGAGTATAGCTACCTAGTAAAGTAAATATTAAGCTTAAAGAGAAAGTTATAAGTAAAAAGTATAGACTATATATATATAATATATATAGTATATACTTACATTACTAATAGTGTAATTTATCACTAGGTATTATCTAATAGCTAGCGTAATATATAATATCTTTATAAGCCTAGGTATATTAGTTTATTATATACTATATATATATACCTATTAATTAGTTTATAAATCTAGCCCTAAGATATCCTTACTATAGAAGTTTATAAATAAACTTAAGCTTCTTATATAAG
Source organism: Epichloe festucae Fl1 (assembly GCA_003814445.1). NCBI lineage: Eukaryota > Fungi > Ascomycota > Sordariomycetes > Hypocreales > Clavicipitaceae > Epichloe > Epichloe festucae. The sequence continues at coordinate 25,755 of CP031390.1, forward strand.
TTATAAGTGTATTATATATAAGCTATAACTAATAAGTAATGTTTAATAGGGAATAAAATAGCGTATTTAAGCTTAAATATAGCTCTTTATTTTACTAGGCTAGTGGTATTACTAGGAGATAAAATCTATAATTATTATATAAAGGTAATAATTATCTAGGTATATATAGTTAAAGTAAGAGTTCCATAGAGAATAGCTCTTAGCTTACTAATAACCAAGAGATATAATATATAGAAAACATATATCTAATATATATACTAAGAATATATATAAAACACTTTATCTTTTATATTATAAGAAAAAGCTTTTATATTATAAGAGCTAACTTTATAGAAGGTATAAAAGAGTACTAGATTATAAAAGGTAAAGAAAGATATATAGTATACTATATATTATACTAGTCCTACCCTAATCTAAGACCTATTTAAATATAGCTTTTTTATATTCTTATACCTTATCTCTCTTTTATTTAATCTCCTTTATATTATTAGTATACTATTATAGCTATTATAATTATATATATACTATCTTTAACTTCTTACTTTCCTCCTTTAAAGCCTAAATCTCTAGTTTAGCTTAATATATCTTAATTTACTTTTTAAGCTACTTTTTCTATTTTCTTAGATATTATATATTTACATTAGCTAAGCTACTTATATTACTACTATATATAGCTAATTATTATTGCTTATAGGATTAAGTATTATTATTACCTATATAGCTTTAATTATTATTATTATCTATATTAAAGTTAAAGTTAAAGTTAAAGTTATTCTAAAAGAGTTAGTATATAATATTAATATAAGACTAATATAAACTTACTATAACCTTCTCCTTAACTATTAGCATATATAGGTAGGAGACTATTAGTATATGTAAGTAAGAGCTAATAAAAATAATATTACTATTACTCTAATTATTTATTTCTCTATTATCTTTTATATAAGGTTTATATTATTAAAGTTACTCTTATTCTTATTATAAAGGTATAAGTTAAATTAGAATTAGTATTAGGAAAGGGCTTAAGCTTTATTATATATACTGCATATTAGGCAAGGTACTTAGGGAATATATAGTAAATTTATTTCTACTAGGTATAGGCAAATTATAGGGGTTCTAAGGGTTCTAAGGAAGACTAGTATTTTATTCCCTTCTAAGAGCTTATCTTTAGTTATTTTATCCTTCCTAATAAGTGTATTACTTATATAACTCTTATAAGAAATATCTCTCTAGGTATATTAAATACCCTTATTACTACTAATTTATACCTTAAGGTATTTCTTAACTATTACTCTCTTAAGACTAAGATATAATTAGCATATATATAGTAAAAGGAATATTAGAGTTATACCTAAGAATTACTACTAAAAGAGATACTTATATTTTAGTAAAAATATAATCTTCCTAATAATTACTTTTCTCTATATTAGTGTTCTTTACTATATATATTCTCTATTTAGGTTTTACTTTAAACATAGCTAGCACTAGTCTAGCTATTATCTAAGGGGTAAGCTTAGTATTAAACCACTTCTTATAATTTAGATATACTTTATATAAGTATTTAATATACTCTTTATATTCCTCTTAAGATAATATATTTAGAAGAGGTATAATAAATTTCTTATTAAGTATATCTTAGCTAGACTTCCGCTAATTATACTTAATATAAATATAGTAAAAGATTAATAAATACTCTAAATATTCCTACTATATAAAACTTAGATATTACTTATATAAGTAGTCTTTAAAACCTATTTATTATTAGCATATATATAATCTTAGGGACACTTATATATACCTCTTGCTTACTTAGTATTTATATTATAGGTAATAGCCTAGATTATACCTATTATATTAGCATGCATATATTTAATATAATACTATCTTATAACACTCCTACTAATTATACTAAGCTACTTAAATAAAGCAGAAAATATCTATTATAGATTAATTATAATACATATATATATGAAGTCTATTATTTATATATACCTCTTTATAGCTTTAAGCTATTAACTAAGTTATAATAATATATATATATATTTCTTATACTAAGGTATATTATTAGCTTTATATATTAAAAGGAATAGTATATATATACTTAACTTCTCTTTATTATATAAGGAATATATAAGAATATTTACTATTCCCTTAATCTATTAGAAGGAGAGGTTAATTTAAAGGCATTATACTCTTATAAAAGCTTTTACCTATTCCTATAAGTATAAAATAATAAAGTAATTATCTAGTCCCTATATATAAATATAGTAAATCCACTGTTTATCTAGGTTCTAAAGTTAATTAAAGTGCTATTTATATATAGTGCCTATATCTAGTTAGTATATAATAAATATACTCCTAGTATAAACTTACCTATAAGCTATAACCTTACTAGGTATTATAGAAGCTAGGCTTAAAGGATTAAGCCTTATACCTTATCCTTATAATTAAGGGCTAGATAAATTTGCCTTAGGGAATTTATCTTATAATATTCTAGGAATAAGGAAAGCATAGGACTTAAATATAGCCTCCCTATATAATAATTAGTTAAGACTATAAGCTAGATATTATATAGTAATTATATATATATAAGTTATTAATAATAATAGATTATAATATTATTTAATAGCTAAAGATAATACCTCTTTAATATCCTATAAAATGCTTTTTAGAGGTAAGGGTATATAAGCATGTGTTTTATATATAGTAAGTATAAGAAAAGGGAACCTTTTTATATTAAAAGGAATAAAAAAGTTATATTTAACCTTATATTTTTAGGTCTTAAGGTTTGCTTACTTTATATAATAAAAGACTGCATTTTATTAGCATATTCCTACTATATATATAGTATATATATAGACTACATTGCTTTTACTTTAACTAGGAAATATCCTAAAAAGAGTAGTGCTCTTTACTATTAGTCTCCTTAGGACTAGTACTATAAGTTACTATATATTTAAGATATATAATATCTAAAGAATACCTATTAACTTAATATTTTATGTGTAATCTAGTATTAAGGCCTTAGGGATACCTAATAAAAAACTCCTATATAAAATTAGTATAGGAGCCTTATATATAAAGCCTATTACTTATATCTTAGTGACTAATCTAAGCTATTTACTAGTCTTAATAATAAATTAGCCCCTAATCCTTATTACTATTTATAACTAGCTAACATAGTAAATAGTCCTCCTTCTTCTAAATTAAGAGATAAGTAATATAAGCCTTATTATAAGGATATTAGTAAATAATACATATAAGGACATTATATAACTTACTACTCTGTCTTTCTTTTTAGTATTTTATTAATATCTGCGGTTTTTAGACAGCTAGTATATTTAGTTCTTATATTACTAATAAGCTTTATATTAAATTCTTTATTTTACTACTTATTATACTTAATAAGCATTAGTTTAATATAAGGGCAAACCTTAAGCCCTGCATATATATAACTTATGCGCTAAAATCAGCCCGCTTATTACGTTATTAGGAAATAGCTCCTAGGTAAATTAGTAAACTAATATATAGGTATAAAATATGTATTATATACAAATAGTAGTGTAAGGGTAGTCTTATTTATCTTCCTAGAGTGAATAAGAGAGAATTAGATCTAGTATATACTTAGCTTAAGTTAGGAATAAATTATAAATCCATATACTTACAATACTTGCTTGCTTTTGAATAATTTCCTTCGCATTATTCTCACTTATAATATCAATATTATAATCAAGTGCAGGGATTATGTAAAGGATACTATTTACGTAAGCCTTAGGATAGCTAGGTAGGGCAAGGTAATTAACAATATGCTACACATTAATTGCACTTCTACTACTCTTTACAACCGTAATGCTAGTAATATTAATCACAGACAGAGTATTGCACTAAAACGTGTAGTGTAGTGTAGTATTTGTAGTGTAGTGTAGTAACTACACTACAAACTACACTACACTACAAACTACACTAACTACAAATACTATAAATATAGTATTAGACTTTTTATTAGTTATTAGTATTTATAAGGTTAAAAGAAAGCTAGTTATATAAAAGCTTTTATTATTACCTATTTTATTAAATTAGTTATAGAATTTATAATATTATATTATTTTTATAATTTTATTATAACTAAGTAAGGTTATATATAATATTATACTTTTTTAATAATACTATTTAACTTAATACTTTATTTCCCTAAAATAACTTAAAGAAAAACCTTCTTATTATATTATTTACTATTTCTATAAATTATTTTATATTTCTATAAATTATTATTATTACTTATTTTAAAAAAACTATAAAAAGAACTACTAGTAAACTTAATATAAGTAGCTTATTATATCTTATTATAGCTTATAATAGCTTATAATAGCTTATAATACTAATATTACTAATATTACTAGTATTACTAAGATTACTAAGATTACTTATAATATTATTAGTGTTAAAGTTTAATAAAAAATAAATAACTAATAAATAACTTAAATATAAATACTAGTAATTATAAGTAAATTACTATAGTAAAAGCTATTATTTTTAATAACTTAGTATTTTAAGGTTTTTAAAAATATTAATATTATAAAAATGTTTTCTCTTTTATATTTTTTTAAAATAATAATAAAAGTAAAATAATAGTAATTAAGGTTATTAAAGCTTTTATAATAAGTATATATATATTCTTTTCACTAAATAGCTAATTATATAGCTAGTCCTAGTACTTTAACTACCTTTTATAATAAGTATAGTATATTATATAAAACTAAGTCCTAGACTCCTAGTATTATTTTTAAAAATAAGTTAAACTTATTTTTTATAGCTTAATTAAGCTATATAGGGTAATTAAAATAATACTATTAGTTATTTATTAATATACTATAAATATTAGTTTATTATATTCTTTCTTTATATATTATAGTAATAATATATATAAAGTTACTATATATAACTTCTTAAAGCTTTAGAATTATAAAGCTTAAAGTAATATTTAATTAGTTTAAATAGTAAATAAATAGTTTAAGCTTTTTTTAAGTTCTTATTATATTAATAATAATATTAAAGTACTAAGTATATATTCTATTAACTTTTATATATTTATTTAGATTTCTAATTTAATTTAATTATATTAGTTTAGGGTATTTTTTAATTAAATTAATAATAAAAATATAAAATAATTAATAATAATAGTAAATAAAATAATTAGAAGGTTTTTCTTAAAGTTATATTAGTAAAATAAAGTAATAAGTATAATAGTATTATTAAAAAGGTATAATATTATAAATAACCCTAGTTATAGTAAAATCCTTAAAAAAAGGTAAATATTATAAATTCTATAACTAATTAAGTAAAATAAGTAATAATAAAAGCTTCTATATAACTAGCTTTCTTTTAATCCTTATAATAACATTATATAATAAAGAGGCCCACTTTTTTTTTACTAACACTATATTTGTAGTTTTTGTAGTTAGTGTAGTTAGTAACTACACTAACTACACTACACTACAAGCAAAAAAAAACTACAATACACTACACTATAAAAAAAAAAAAACTACAATACATTAACTATAAGAAAAAAAAAACTACACTATAAATACAAATTTTTCCTAAAAACTACACTAACTACACTACAAACAATACTCTGATCACAGACTACATAGAATAAGCATATATTGCGTTATATTTATAGAATATGCTTACCTAAGGTATGTTAAAAACATAGTAAATTAACATAGATTCTTTAGGAGTGTCTTATAAAGTATTTAGTAAATACTTAATATATATAATATATATAAATAAAGTATAGACCTTATTAGTATTACTTCCCTAGCGCTAAATAATATTAGGTATAGTTAAGGTAGCCTATAATTATATTTAAGTTAGTATAATAATTTAAGATATAAATAATATAGTAATTATTAAATTATAGTATATTATAAGTATTATAAGACTTAGTAAAGGAATTTCTTTATATATATTTAAGATTTTTAAGAAAATTTTATATATAGTTAGCATATACTAGGCTAATGCTAGCTATATACTAAGCATATACTAGGTATATATAATATATTATTTTTTTACTTAATTTATAGTTTACTCCTTTTACTAAGCTAAATACCTATAATAAATTACTAAAAGTATAGTTATATATAAAATATATATGCTTTATATTTACGCTAATTATATTATCTTTATTATAGACTACTCTTTTAAGTTAGTATAATTATAATAGTTCCCTTACTTCCCTATTATATATATATTATATATATTATATTATAAGTATATTTATACTAATATATTATAAGGACTAGTATATATAAGGTATATATTACTTTATAGGTATATTCTTACACTAATACACTATAGGGTTTAGCATATGCAACACATATGCGTAGTATATGTAATTATTTTTCACCGCTTACCCAATGCGGGTCACAAGGCTTCACCCTGGATACGAGATCAACTTTGTTGGAGCCGAGATTTACTATGTGCCCTCCCCCGTGTGCGGGGCAGTGGCAGCAGTGCTCGCGCGCCTTGGTTTTAGCCCCAGCCCCTCCTCCCGTGCCCGTGGCTGCCAGAACCAGCCTGCCACCAACACTGGGGCTGGAGTATTCAGCATTCCGGATAGAGTAATATCACCAAAATTTTTATTACCGTACACTCCTGTCCAGCAAACTTGCGTCATTACTCTATTGTCTCATACCTCCATGTCCTTGAAACGCAATGGAAACTTCAACATCTCTGCAAGGGCAATTGGAAATTTTTTTCTATACTGGCGCTGAAGCGGAGTTCGAAGATCTGACAAGATACAAACAATTTGGATTGCATCCCATCACTCTCGGCGATGTCCTTCCCAAGCCGTTCACTTGTGTCAGCGACGTGAACAAAGAGCCCAGATATCGAATCATGTTGAAGCTCGGATTTGGGGCATTCGCTACAGTTTGGCTGGCTCGCGACCTTGTCGAGAAGTAAGTTTGGCGCCGAGAATGTGTGCTTTTGAGAAATTGACTTCTCCCTGTAGACGTTATGTTGCTGTCAAAGTCGGACTTGGGTCAGATATACCCCTTCCCGATAGAGAAGCCGAGATTCTATCCCAGCTTTGTAAAACTGGGCCAGGAAAGCATGGCTACCAGAGAGTCATCGAACTCTTAGACGTATTTATTGTTGAGGGACCGAATGGATTCCACCAGTGTTTGGTGACCGAAGTCATCTCTCCACTGAGTGATCCAGATACCAGGCAACATTGTTCATTTGACGTTGTAACGTTGTACGACAAATAGTAGAAGGGTTTGCCTTCCTTCACGGGGAAGGCATAGTACACGGAGGTAGGGCCGGTAGTGTACACTGATGATGGTCAAGCAACTGACGCACATACACAGATCCCCATATCGCCAATTTCGGGATTGCCCTCCCGCAGCTGGAGCAATTCAAGGAGGACGACATCACCGATCATTTTGCCAACCCAGAAGTCATTCCAGTCGTTCCTCGCGATCCAACATTCCCGTTGAACTCAGTACCCCCTTATATTGTTCAACCTGTAACAATTGCAGACTTTTTACAAAGCAGGAAGGCCTTCCCCGCTGGCCCGGTAACCATCAAAATTCTGGACTTTGGAAGAGGTACGTGGATATTGCGCATATTTCTGTGACTCGGCTAACATTATAATCGCCTTTTCACATAGCCTACAGAATAAGTCAGGCGGTCCCCAACTTGTTAGGTGCAGCTCCCACGGCGATTCGGCCGCCAGAAGTTGTACTTCACGAACTGTGCGATGGCAGAATCGGCTCTACTTGGAGCGAAGCGGCCGACATTTGGGCTGTCGGATGTACGGTAGGTCATCGTTGCTAAGATTTTCAATGCATGAGATTAATATTCATATTAAGCTATACCATGTCAAATCGGGCAACGAGCTTATTTCGACATGGGGTTCTCTGAAAGATTATCTTTTCCGGGCAATTCAATTTGGTGGACCTCCCCCAGAAACTTGGCCGAAACTTTGGAACACGCCTGATCGGCAACATGAAAATTGTGGGTATTCTCTGCCTTTCCTCTTTTGAATTGATCAGCAGCCGCGATACTGACATTTTAGCACCAGCCCTCTACGACCGAGTTAAGGTTTGGGAAGTGCGCGAGGCGAATCGCAACTCGTCCAGGACCCCACATGATGAGGAAAGATCGGATTTCCTCAACTTCATCAAGAGAATGATTATCACGAATCCTGATGAACGGAGTCCGACGAGGGTGCTGTTAACTGACCCATTTATGGTGGAACGTAGGAGGGAGGAAGAAAGCATATAGATTGTATGCTCCGACCGGTCAAGAAGGCTTCCGGTCCGACTACGCAGTCGCATGAAGATTGTAATAAAGCATTTTGCGCTGGGGCAAACCTCGATCAGCTGTAGTGTCCTTTTGCCTCGTCGTCCAGTACAAAAAGGCACGGGGCGGCCAGGAAAGCAGCTTGTCACAGCGGATAGCACTTTTGGGTGAGACGGGCCTTTAAGCGCCTACGACAGTTAAATTCTGGAAGGCATGAACCAGCAATACCCCAGTACCACCTGGAAGGCGCTTCTTTCCGTGGTTTGTTTAACGCGAGCCCTTAGCGGATTGCTCTCGATGCATCCTTTTTGTAGACTGGCTCCCAGCGCTTACAGAGCTTACAGAGCGGACAGGGGCATGCATCATGCATCATGCATCATCCGTCGTCTATCCATCCATCCAGCCATCCAGCCATGCTAAGCGACGAAAGCTTATGAGGCCGTCGTTGGGGTTGCCTTGATAATTACAGCTTTAATTACAGCTGTGTACTCCGTAATCCGTACACAAGACGGCTGCGCTGTCATGTGACTGGGAACTCCGCTCCACTTTGTTAGGCAACTCCTGTGTTCCTGTGTCAGGTGTGTCCAACTCTTTTCTCCTGGCAGGCCAGTAAATGACATGGCGAGCCGCACGCGTATCACGCAGCTTTTTGCGGCGCGAAAACGGCAAATTGGAGCCAAGAAATCGAAGCCCGCCCAGGACCACGCTTCATATATGATGGCTCCTGCACCATGCCCTGGACAATGATGAAAGCCCGATAATGTCACCAGTACGAGGTCGACAGCATACGGACGGTACTGCTCCAGGTCGCAAGCGCCAATTCGCATCACTCTGCAACCAAGGACCCGAGGAGGAACGACAAACTCAGCGGTCAAAGAAAAAGAAGCCAAATCATCCTGATATCCCACCCCCCAGATTCTGGGACGAATTATCGAGTATCCCGCTGACGCGAAAGGCGTTACGGGAATTGAATAGACGCAACATTGCCGGCGGAAGGCCCTCTAGACATCAAGAGCCTGAGCAGACGTCTAGACCGGCGCCGACTATTGAACGTTTCGCAAGACAAGGCGGACCAGATCTGACGGACATTAGAGGGGTATGCACAGTCGTCTACGATGGGCTGACGACTGCTGACGATGACATAGTGTCGACTTCGGGACAAGACCGTCACCGCTATGAGCTCCAGCCAATCGAGTCTCGGGCGCCGAAAAAGAGGCAGCCATTCTCTATCGAAGAGCAATGCAACTCACCACACTTCGAGCACTCGAAGCACTGGCCCGTATGACCGCGCATTTCAACAGCATTTGATCGATCATAGAATATTTCCAGACGGATATGAGTATCCTGATGGCACCTCGCCACCGGAACCCGGGAACGTGGACGAAATCCTTCAGACAATAGCTCAACCTAGAGCGTCTTTGTCTCCATCTCGATTCTCGACCCATGACTTTCGGAAATTCAAGAGAGCAGATACTCATGCCTTTAAAGAACGCGACATCACAACAACCGTTATACCGATAATTGAGGGTTCTGTTTCCGATAGAAAGTGCGTCGCTGGAGATATTCCCTTCACAAATCTGGATCATCTAACCGATGGCACAATTGTGCCAGGCAACCCTGACCTGTACTACGGTGCGCGTCCTGAGCAGCTCGATCGTAGAATTCGCAGAGACCTAAACGGTCAGATTATCCCCTCGACACAGTGCGACCTGCCGATAGCACCTAATTTTTTTCTCGAAGCCAAAGGGCCAGATGGAACATTATCAGTTGCTTGCCGACAGTCATGTTATGACGGTGCTTTGGGGGCTAGAGGAATTCATAGTCTGCAGTCGCATGGCATTACGGAGCCACAATACGACAATAAGGCGTACACTATTTCCTCAATATACCATGGTGGTCAATTGAAGATGTACAGCACCCATCCAATAGCACCCTGCGATTCGGAAGCCAAACCCGGTTATGTGACGACACATGTCAGGTCCTGGGCTCTCGCTGGCGACGCAGACTCATTTCGACAAGGTGCTGCTGCTTATCGCAACGCTAGAGATTGGACAAAGCAAATGAGAGATGAAGCGATCAAGCTAGCAAACCAGAGAACGTTCGGAAACCAGCCCGATTCATCTCGGAGTGGCGATCTGGATTCGGCCACGGCAAGGGAAGCGTCTAGGGAAGGCACCATCATTACCAGCCAAGAAACGGCCCTGAAACCCAACTCGAATGTCTCGCCGCCCTGGGATTCCGACACATCCGCGGACGAGCTATCGTTGGATCTCACATTTTGGCAGCCAGCCAAGCGTACCGAGTTCAGATCGAGACCTCCACGGAAGAAGAGATGAGTGATCCCAATGTGTACTTGCATTTTTTTTTTTTTTGGTGTCTGGTAGCCTAGTGCGAGTTTGACAATACATAGCCACGAGATAGTATAATAGCACGTCAGATACTTTCAAGTTCCTAGCAAAACGTCATACAGATTGTTCCACCGCATCACTTTAGTTCACAGCAACAAGTGGTACCTTGCGCAACAGTGGCTAAACTGAACACGATTCATTCAAATGTGGCTAAGATTAGTAATAGTCTAGATTATGGCGGTGCATCGACAAGCCCCGCCTACTGCTTAGCCTCTAGTTCCGCCTCCTCCCCTCCTCGTGCCATCTCTGTTCCATTATCGACGTATAAGATGACAACAAACAACAGCAATCACGAGAACATAGCGCCCTAAGTAGGTAAATACCTAACGGTATCTATGAGAATTTTAGTTCAAACGAAGACGCACTTAGTGCCCGGCGAGGGATATGAAAAAAAGATGCCTCTTCATGCTGGATCTCATATGCCAGCGTACCTGGAATCGTGATTTCGATCCCAAGCAAGATCGATGGAATGTTTATGGTGCTCGGTTCGGCTGCGATAATCGCCGGTGTTACTTTCTTGTCGATCACGGTAAATCCCTCTGCGACAGTGATGTAACAGTACGGTGGTATCAGTGGGATGGAGAGTCTCTGTAAGAACCCCTATTTGTGTAGCCATGGTGGCCTTGAACCTTCTAACCTGAGCTGCTCAGCAACTTTGTACCACAGGTTCTGCCTCTAGAGATACAAGCCAAGTTGAAGCAGTATCCGTTCACACCACCATCAATTCAAGATATGTCGAAGACGCGGTGTCCGCCGGATTCCTTTGCTAAACAACAGAGCATTCGAACGAAACTTCGCTCCGACATGAGTCTTTCAGACAGTGATATCGCCTGTCTGAGGCAATACCTAAAGGAAAGGCAATGGATTAAAGATCACATTGAGTCTCGATTCTGCTCGAAAATAGAGTCCATCGCGAACTACAACATGGACAACAAAGACTTGCGTGAGCAGCATGATGCCACCATGCGGGACGGGAGCAAAAGCATGCTCTAAGCTATTATCTGAATGCAACTCGCGCCTGGATGAAGTCAGGGGCGTCAAACTGTTAAGTGAATCTGCTGCTACGCTGAGACCAGAACTAGAAAAGCCGGGACCAGAACAAACCCCCGCATTTTGGGGAGCCTCTACATCCTAAAGGCTCTTTGAAGTTAAGACAGGCATGTTGGAAGGACCGTCAATTAACTGCACTTTTCTAAGGCTTTTTAAGCTTGAACTAAGTCATTTTTTGACATTCTTTTACTAGCAAAGAAAATCTTGGAGCCAGGGTACATACAACCCACCGCATGTGGTTAATAATAACAACCGCACATTACCCTCTCTCTGTATGTCACCCTAACGTATACCTTACCGGGTTGATCTGACCAACGACATTTGCCACATCTGCGCCCATAGTAACACCCTAAGCGGTTCCCACACCACGAGCAATTAGATCCCTTGCCGTTACAGCAGTACCTTACTTCTGCTGCCTCAGCATCTGGCCGATATTCATGTTTCTTTGAAGCGCACGTCAAATAGCATGCTTCTTCACCTTAAATAACTATGCCTGAGCTTGTCTCTGCCCGCCTTATGATGATATGTAGCAAACCCAAACGGAGAATGGTGGCTTCCGTGGCATGTTTCCCAATCTTGTAGCGATACCCCAACGACACGCCGACCAGGCCTCCTGAGCACTGTAAATATGTAGCTGGTGAGACGCCGACGAACGAGTGACCAAAATACTGCGGCTTGGGTGCTGGTAGTACTTGCCAAGGGGGGGGGCCTCGGGTTGGTAGCACGCCGCGCACTAATAAATTGCTGCTGGTAAATTAAGTAATAATTGGCATCATTGCGACTAGTAACAGTAGCCTTGTTGTGCAGCAGTCAACCGCAATATGTTGAGGATATTCACAGCCTCACATCGAAGCCTCAGGCATCACTCTTGTCATCCCCTCCTCGTTTGATGATACAACTTCCCGCATCGCGTTTGTTATTGTGTTTCATCGTAAGCTTCGTTTGAAGACCTAGAATCACTAATTGATAGATTTGGAGCTTATAATAAGCTTCCTTTTCCTTAGTAGATTCCGAATTCCTAGATAGCAATTCCACATCATCATCTTCTCTTCTGATCACTCTTTGCCTCCGTCTGCATCCTTCCACATCCGCCATCGGGCAACATCAATTTCGTACCGCCTCCTGAGGCAATACTTCTTTCCGCCGTACTGCCTAACCTACGAAGTTGGGATTTACTGTACTGGATGTGGTAGATTTGTATCGCCTCGCCTTCTACTCCGACGCTCCCTTTTGCTGCTGGCTTGTCGGCCACTTGACCGTCCGGTGCCGTCTGCCCTGGCATACAGCATGCGTTTCGACGTTGGAGCTTTCCGTCGGTGCTGTGCCATCGCGTTTCGCGTTGAAGTGCACGACCAAGGCCATTACTTCCGGAACTGCACATTCTATGATAGAGATGGGAATATGAGAGCGCACAACCCTCAACGCAACGGTGACGCCCAAGCATGCTTTGATCACCTCCGTCCTTGGCAGAGACAGCATTGTTTCCGCTGTCGGCGGGCAGACGAACCTCTCTGCGAGCGGTGCAAAGGGAGTCCATTCATCTCGTTCTTCACCGATTGGAATGCCGCTTTGCGTCGGCGCCAGAGGATGATAGATAAGGGTGCCAGGGAAGTACTAATTGTTGCCGTTTGGTTGCAAGACTTGCCCGGGATCTACGATGCCTTCTCGATCGCTCACGCCCTTGGCTTCCAAAACCTCGGTCCATTTTTGAACGAGATCTGGGTCCATGGAGGAATATCGGCCGACAGCTACAGGATACTGGCCATTTTTCCTGGCACCAAGACTACCGAAGAGGTCGCACTCCGTGTCAATACGAGGACCATGATGGTTCAGATGCCTGGGGGCTTTATTCGTGGAGTCAGAACAAGGAGTCACAATGGTGTCCAGTTTCGGCCGGATGCTACCGATGCGCTTCGAGAGGAACTACAATCATGCACCGGAATTGTTGACGATGTTAAGTTCTCTCATTTGGCCTATCAATTGGAAATGTCTCGTACATAAGCGAGAACAATGATGGCAGCCTCGAAATTATCTGGCCAAAGCTCCAGTTAAAGCGCCCGAACCACGATAACAGCTAACTAGATCTATTATTCGCACACACGATAAAAATCTTCATTGGTTGCTTACATGTGCCCTCCTGGCTTTATTTCCTCATCTGTCCATGAAATAGCAACCCAACAGTTTCGGTCCAATATGCGACGGCAAATGCCATCATTTATTAAGCCATTATGATTATTTTGTTCCTTCCTTGTCTTAATGTGATGATTGCCTTGTTGCCCTTACAGATGCACCTGCACTTTTCTTCTGTTTGCTAGCCAATAAATCCGGTGTACCCTCTGTCACCCCACGCTTGATCAACACGTAATCGTCTCTTCAACCTCATGCCACTCATGTTCCACTCGGCTAAAGTCAGCAAGCTTCCCACAGCAACCTGTTCCAAAGGAAACGCCCTTCCCCATACCGAACATTCTTTCAATCCGTAGTCTTATCCTTCTATCGAGCTCGTTTCATAACCATGTCTCTGGGTTTTGAATCCTGGAAAAAGACATGAGCGGTCAAACATACAACTAAACAAATTAATACTTGCTCCGTCAAGAATGGGGGGAAGCTACTGCATCTCATGTCGGCGCATGATGAGCCTGCTTTCACTGCTCTGAATCGAGAGCACTTCTCCGTGTCTTGAAAAGAAAAAAAAAAGGGAGAGACGAGCGAGAGAGACATTCGTAAGCTAAGTTTGTCCATTCAGTGATGAGGAGCGGGTTCCTAAGGATCATTCAGGAATCTCCGAACAATGGATTTCGAATTATATACCATTGCGCTACATCCGAATGTCTCCGCTCCTCTAAGCACATCATGTCACAGATAGCCTACAATTACACCACTGAGAATGAGTTACAAGCCCTGCACTTAACTCGAGACACTCTCTCCAGCCGTCTCTAAAAATATGTTGCTGCTGACGCTCATAAGTAGTTTCAGGCTCTAACCCTTTATTCTTGGATCCGCAAAGCAGCCAATCAGCAATAGCCACGGGGGCGTGCTTGATATCTTTCCCTGTTGCTTCATGGAGCAATGCTTGCTTGGTATATATAGTGACATCCGGCGAAGTACAAACCCAGTCTCCCGCGGTGGCTCTTGTTCAAACTCCACATCTTGGTAATGCGTACTTGTCTTGCTTTTTTTGCATTTCTTCTTAGGCTCCAAAATATCTTCCTCTCCTCTAAGCTCTAGCTCTAGTTCGGGTTTAGGCTTGGGATCTTGCACTTTTTAATGCTTGCATTTCTTGGAATTTTTATATTATTTGCCTTTCTTCTTATAGGTGACAATGCCCCTAAGATCTTTTCTTGCTGGCCGAATCGACTTGTCTGGCTCGAGCGGATTGTTTTTGAGGGATGGAGCGAATGATGAGGCCACGGTCGGGTCCTGAAGTAGGATGCCACAATCGCAAACTAGCTCGACCAGATCCTGAAAAAGCACGTCGCTTACCAACAACGCTTGGCTGCTGGTATTTTCCAGACTACAAGATAATAGCTCTGACAGATTTTTGGAAAGCCGTGTTGAGTCTGGCCTTCAGATGACTTTCAAACCAGCCGTCGTCCATCATGGATCTGGATATGCTTTCCGCACTTGATCAAGCACCGTGCGAATGGGCAATCGGCCCCCCAGCCTTTGAATTTGGATTTTAGCAAGTTCTTCTAAATGTGATGACTTAAGACATCGTGATAAGACATAAACCCGGACGCTGGTCGTAAACTCAGCGGTGAGTTTCTCGTGGGGCGGACCCTTTGGTTTAAGACATTGGTACGTGTCAGTGAAGAGGTAATGGACTAGGGTGTGTCCGATATCCCAATCGATATAGACCGGTACAGTTTGACTGCGGTGGGCAAGGGAAATTAGCTTCGGCCACTTTCGAAACAACGGGTAAGGTATTGTGTATTTGCTCCCGTCTTTAAATTGCAACTTGACTGTACAGTCTGCGTACGGCCTGTTCCCATGTTAGCATAGGTAGTGTGCTGCACTCTATTGCTGCTTACGATGTTTCGGGTCGGGTGTCGACTTCTCCGCTGAGGAGATCGGTGCTTGGAGTCATAGCTGTCTGTCTCATCCGTCCTTTTTCCTTCGTTTCCTCAGCTGGGTAGCAAATGGCGTATGAGATGCTCGTTATCGTAATATCGGAACAAAAGTATATTGGGTGAGTGGCGCTACCTGTTCTTTTATTTCGGTGTTGTCCGCTTTCTGGTCGCCAGGCATCAGTCCTTGTATGTAATGCAGTGGGCTAAGATAACGGCAGCGGTTTCATTGATGCCCTCTTGACAATAGCTTGCAGTGAATGACTGCTTATAGATAAACTTGCACTATCTACTTTGACAAGGGGAATCAGCCTGGGGAAGCCCTGGTCCATTTACCTCACACCCACCCAAGATTGAGGCGTATTCAAAACGAATGATTGGACTGTGCTAGTGTCGTTAATCTGGTGTGTCATAAGTTTGTAATGCTTCTTAGTCTCAGGATCTTCCTAACAATGAGGGCCAAGATTGCATGGTGTTCCAGGGCATTTAAGTATGCAGAGTTACCTTCTACGTCCCGGTAGACTGTCATGCCAGTCCGTTAAGCTTGTGTAGCACCTTTGCCTCCAATCACGCTGCTAATGGCTTCAAAATGGAAGGTCAGCTCAACCTTCAGTGTCTTGCCAAGAAGGAGTATTTCACTCCTCGTTCTTAATTGCTCCGCAACATATAAACAATCCACATCCGTTTTATTAAGTACAGTACTATACAGTATTAGTAAGCGACTATTCATGTTTGAAAGATGGCTGAAATCATGTCTCCTCAATTTTCCCTGAGTTGAATAGATCTTGCTGGCGGTTAGCATACAGGTCAGCTAACCATTCAGTTAATTCTTGTATTTCAATGCAAGAATTGTCGGAGGTGACCTTGTTGACCATTTCGAAATCCACAGCCATCACCTTATCACCAACAATGTGGAAGTTCTCCAATCGAATATCATCAGGCAAGGCACCATGACGCGCCATGTCGCTTAATGTGTCCTTCATCAATTGACGGAACTGCGCTTTGTCCAGAACGGCTCCTGCAGGCTCGCCGACATGAGCACCCCCAATGTCAGAAAGAAGAATGGCTTTGGTGCCTTGATACGTCAACGCGCCAAAATACCTTGGGATCCTTGTTCCCTGGAGTTTCTTCAATGCTGCGTACGTTGACTTCTCGGTTTCGAACTCTTCATCCCATTTTGGTTTGCACGCCTTCAGCACAAGGCGGTTTGGTAAACTCCACTCTGGAAAGCACTTGTCGAAAAACCGGCGCAATCGCGGGGGGAGGCAACCAACGGCCACGTTCATTCGTTGCTCTGCTATGGACGGAGTGACCTGGAGAAGAAAAACATTAGGTATCTCTTTCTCTACCTTTGCCGCCGTCGCCCGAATCCGTCGAGTTCTGAACTGGATGGTCTGTCAAAGTTAGGTTTGAAGCTCAAATCTTGAGAGACTTAAACAGCGTCAGCATACAATGGGCTCCGTAGGAAGCGTTTTCGGAGATGAGATGACTCTAAAGCGACTCGTTGGAAGTGACTCCGGAGCCGAGCGAGGCGTTGCTTCGTCTATGGGCGGCTTGAGACTACGCGACTGCTCGACCACAGTTGGCCCTGGGACATCAAGGGAAGACATTCACAATGCGAGCCGCCTTTGAAAGTGCCTTGAAAAGCTGCAATGGAAACTCTCGATACAGGCGTGACAACATACGACTAGCAGTGATGTGTTAATGAGATTCTGGTGCCATAAAAGTCGTGGTCGCTTCGCTGGCTTTTAGGAGTATGTATTGATAAGTGGGGCTGTTCTTCCAACTAAGCTAAATATGCACATACTGGAGCTCAGGTCATGCCTAGGCATCCCTTTTAGCAATACCCCTCCAATGAAACATCCATTGCAAACTTCTATCCTAAAGCACTTAAGCTATACTTCTATAAACTAAGGCTAGATAAATACAAGAAGTTACTTATAGGGAATACCTTGTCGCACATGCCCTGCTAGAAGTAGCTAATCAAGTATTTAGTTAATAGTCCGTGTCACGGCTTGCACCAAAAGGTTGTAAACGAAGTAATAGCTAAGACTATCACAGTTACTACTAGATAGATACTAGCTAGAGGCAGGTATATAAAGGTTTTAATCTCTAACCTAGTACTAATAATATATATAGTCTTTAATAAATACCTTACTTTATAAGTATATAGCTATCTTATAGCTAGCTAGCCTTTTTATTATTTATATAGCTTAAAGGTTCTTTAAAGACTTACTTTAATAAATATTTTATCTTTAACCTTTACGCTTCTAATATAATACCTCCCTTATATATAATTAACCTTAATTATAAAATAAGTTACTTACTTAAGGTATAGTTACTATATTAAAGCTTTATAAGGAAAATAAAATAAGGTACCTTATATTTAAATATATAGGTAAATAAAAAGAAATAATAATAATAATATTACTAATTAAAAATAACCCCTTTTATTATAGTTAGTAATATCTAAATAGTAGCTTATATATAGCTTTAATATAGTAAAATAAATATTATTACCTATTATATAGCTAGAAGAAAAAAAAATAGATAACGTATATTAATTTTTATAATTAGTTTAAATAAATAAGATACTTAATACTATAGTTTTAAATAGTCTAACTAAAGGGCTTATATTATAGTTACTATAAGTTTATAGCTATTAGGTATATATATATTTAGTAGTACTAATAATTATTATTATAATTTATAAATTACCTATATATAGTGCATTAGATTACTTAAGGGATCTAAGGTTAATATAAAAGAGACTAATTTTTCCCCCCTTTTATATACTTCCTTTCTCCTATAATATCCCTTAACCTTATAAGTTACCCTTACTATCTAAGTAATAGCTCTCTTATTACTATTACTTAGTAATTACTAACCTCTTTTAGTCCTTAATTATTATTATTATTTATCCTTATTTATCTTAGTTTTTTACCTTTATCTAGCTTATAAGTTTATACTCTTATTAGTATAACTTCTTTATCTAGTCTATTATAGCTAACTTATAGCTAGCTTATTATATCTAAGTCTTATACTTAAACTTTACCTTTATTAACTCCTTAAGAAAATTTATTAACTAAAAAATCTCCTATAAAGTCTCTTATAAAGTCTTCTCTAAAGTAAACTTCTTTTAAAATCTCTTTATAAGTTTATTATATTCTTATAGTGTTTTTATTATTAACTTATTACTAGTAAAATAACTTTAAAAAAGATTTTATATATATACTATTATTAGTAAGTAATAATATAAAATATTCTCCTAAAAAATAGTACTTATAAGATCCTAGGATACCTTATTAATAAAAAGACTTTCCTTATAAAATATAATAAATCTTTAAGTATAACTTCTTTACTTACTTATTACTTCTTTATAGCTAATATTTAATAGGCTATTTAATAAAATATACTTATTACTTTTAAAATAATAAAAACTATATTATAGTATATCTCTTTTAACTAGAATTTACTTACTTATTACTAATATATTACTAGACTTTAGCTTAAATTATATAGCTTTATAATAAGCTATTTAAACTTATTAAAGCTACTTTTAAAGGTAGCTATTACTATTAGAATAAAGTAAGTATAATTCTATTACCTAAACACTAGATTATTACTAACTTACTACTAGCCTATTATAAAAGTAAAGAAAAAGCTATAGAATACTATCCTAGTTTATAAAAATTCTAATAAGTATAGTTATATTTACTATACTTAAATATTTACTAATATTACTTATAAGGCAAAATATAATAAATATACCGCAATAGTGCTACTAAGTGACACTGTGAATCTAGAGACCTAGATTAACATTTCAAACTGTT
Organism: Epichloe festucae Fl1; assembly: GCA_003814445.1. Lineage (NCBI taxonomy): Eukaryota > Fungi > Ascomycota > Sordariomycetes > Hypocreales > Clavicipitaceae > Epichloe > Epichloe festucae. The sequence continues at coordinate 45,420 of CP031390.1, forward strand.
AAATGCTATTAATCTGCCTAAATGCGTTAGTCCTATTCAGAGTATTGCACTAAAACGTGTAGTGTAGTAACTACACTACAAACTATATTACACTATAAACTACACTAACTATAAGGAAAAAAAAACTACATTACACTAACTATAAAAAAAAAAAAACTATAATACATTACACTATAAATTTTTTTTCCTAAACTACACTAATTACAAACACTATAAATGTAGTATTAGACTTTTTATTAGTTATTAGTATTTATAAGGTTAAAAGAAAGCTAGTTATATAAAAGCTTTTATTATTACCTATTTTATTAAATTAGTTATAGAATTTATAATATTATATTATTTTTATAATTTTATTATAACTAAGTAAGGTTATATATAATATTATACTTTTTTAATAATACTATTTAACTTAATACTTTATTTCCCTAATATAACTTAAAGAAAAACCTTCTTATTATATTATTTACTATTTCTATAAATTATTTTATATTTCTATAAATTATTATTATTACTTATTTTAAAAAAACTATAAAAAAAACTACTAGTAAACTTAATATAAGTAGCTTATTATATCTTATTATAGCTTATAATAGCTTATAATAGCTTATAATAGCTTATAATAGCTTATAATAGCTTATAATACTAATATTACTAATATTACTAGTATTACTAAGATTACTAAGATTACCAAGATTACTAAGATTACTAAGATTACTTATAATATTATTAGTGTTAAAGTTTAATAATAAATAAATAATAAATAAATAACTTAAATATAAATACTAGTAATTATAAGTAAATTACTATAGTAAAAGCTATAGTTTTTAATAACTTAGTATTTTAAGGTTTTTAAAAATATTAATATTATAAAAATGTTTTCTCTTTTATGTTTTTTTAAAATAATAATAAAAGTAAAATAATAGTAATTATAGTAATTATAGTAATTAAGGTTATAAAAGTTATTAAAGCTTTTATAATAAGTATAGTATATTATATAAAACTAAGTCCTAGTATTATTTTTAAAAATAAGTTAAACTTATTTTTTATAGCTTATTTAAGCTATATAGGGTAATTAAAATAATACTATTAGTTATCTATTAATAAATTATAAATATTAGTCTATTATATTCTTTCTTTATGTATTATTATAATAAGATATATAAAGTTACTATATATAACTTCTTAAAGCTTTAGAATTATAAAGCTTAAAGTAATATTTAATTAGTTTAAGCTTTTTTTAAGTTCTTATTATATTAATAATAATATTAAAGTACTAAGTATATATTCTATTAACTTTTATATATTTATTTAGATTTCTAATTTAATTTAATTATATTAGTTTAGGGTATTTTTTAATTAAATTAATAATAAAAATATAAAATAATTAATAATAATAGTAAATAAAATAATTAGAAGGTTTTTCTTAAAGTTATATTAGTAAAATAAAGTAATAAGTATAATAGTATTATTAAAAAGGTATAATATTATAAATAACCCTAGTTATAGTAAAATCCTTAAAAAAAGGTAAATATTATAAATTCTATAACTAATTAAGTAAAATAGGTAATAATAAAAGCTTCTATATAACTAGCTTTCTTTTAATCCTTATAATAACATTATATAATAAAAAGGCTTACTTTTTTTTTTACTAATACTACATTTGTAGTTTTTGTAGTTAGTGTAGTTAGTAACTACACTAACTACACTACACTATAAGCAAAAAAAAACTACACTATACTACACTATAAAAAAAAAAAAACTATAATACACTAACTATAAAATAAAAAAAACTATAATATATTAACTACAAGAAAAAAAAAACTACACTACAAATACAAGTTTTTCCTAAAAACTACACTAACTACACTACAAACAATACTCTAGTCCTATTAAGCTCCCTAGTGCACTTTAGGTCTATATATATAGAGAGAGGGATTTTAATAATAAAGATACTCCTAAGGCCTCTTCCTCTATAGTTCCTATAGCTATTACTAATAATAAGAGACTAGTAGTCTTAGGGACTAACTCTATTATAAAGGGATAGGTGCTTAGTAACTATATAATAGATTATTTAAGTTATCTAAGTAAATTAACTTTATTTTCTAATATCTTTAGTATATTAAGTTATAAATTATAATTACCTTATATTAACTTTATTACTTAGCTATTACTTATAGTTATTAATAATTTCTTTAGTAATAAAATCCCTTTTTAATACCTAAGAATTCTCTAAAGTATTATAGCCTTTTTATTTAACTAAATATTTATAATACCTTTTATTATAGTAATATAAAATAATTCTCTTAACTTTAAACTCTTATTTATTATCTTTAATAGTATCTTATAGTAAGGATATATCTTTTATATTTATTAGGTTCTCTTTAAAAGGTTTAAAACTAGTAATATTAAATATAATATATAATTAAGTTCTAGGTAGTAATTTTAATTAATATACTAATCTATAACTTCTAATTACCTTTTTAATCTTATAGGGGCCTAGGTACTTTATAGCTAGCTTCTTACTAGGGTATCTTAGGTTAATATTCTTTATTAATAATAAAATATAGTTACTAACTTTAAACCTTATTAGAGTTCTTTTCTAGTTATAATATTTTTTATACTAAGTTTATAAGTTACTTAAAAGCTACTTAATTATAGTATACTTCTCTTTTAGTGCTAAAACTTTACTTTTAGCTTAATTATTTACTAAAGGGATATTTACTATTACTTACTATAAACCTCTAGGATTATAACCTTATAATACCTTTACTAATGTATAGCTATATGTTAAGTAATTACTTATATTATATATAAATTACGCTATTAATAGGTTATTTACCTAATTAGTTTATTTAGTATAAGTAAAAGCCCTTAAATAATATTCTAAGACTTAGTTTAAATATTTTATCTAGCTATTTATCTAGGGGTAAAAAGTAATACTAAGTAGCTACTTAGTTATAAGAAGATAATAAAAAGTTATTTAAAAACCACTAGTAAATATAAAACCTTAGTTTATTATAATACCTTTTAAGGCTTTATAGTCTTTAAAAACATATTCTAAGAATATAGTTACTAGCCTATTACTAGTTAGTTATATTAAAATAGGGATATAAATACTATATTTTATAAAATAGTTAATAATAACTAGAATTACATTATAGGTTTAATTTAAGTCTTTTACTAGTGAAAGTCTAGTAATAAAATCTATTAATAATTCTTAAAAAGGGTAATTAAGTACTAGTAATATAGCTAGCTTACTATATAGTTTATAATACCTTAGTTTTAAAGTCTAATAATTTATATAAGTACTAATATATACCTTTATATCTTTCTTTATTATTAGCTAATAATATTAGTTTATAATCTAATAAAGAGTTTTACTTACTTCTTAATACCTAGTAGTAAGGTTATTATAAGTTAGTAATAAAATTTCTTTTCTTATACCTAAAGAAATAAAAATATAATTCTTAAATATTAATAGCTTAAAGGGTCTAATTAACTATATCTAGGATATAGCTATATTACTACTTTTAAGTAACTTTAATTAAGTTATAGTAAAGTTATTACCTTAATATACTTTATATAATAAGACTTAAATTAAGGGTTTTAATTCTAAGCTCTTTTCTAGAAACTTAAACTTAAACTTAAAAGAGGTTCTTTAAATAAATTAAATCCTAGCTATAATACCTTTATAAGTAATTAGTTTAATAAATACTTCTAGTCTTATAAGAATATAAATAAGTAATGTTTTTAAGGGGCGCTTTTATTACTTACTAGTAATAACCTATACTAGTCTATTCCTATTAGAAATAGCTAGTTTAATAGGAAAATTAAAATAATTAAGTAATAAATAATATATATACTAGGTACTAATAGTATTACTATAGCTAGCTTATTACTTATTAATAGAAGTATAAAAAGTATTAAATAACCTTACTAATATAACTTTTCTAAGATTATCTAGATTATTAGGTTCTTTAGGAATATAGTTAAGTTATAATTTTTTAAAACCCTAGATATTAGTAGTATTATTATAGTGTTATTATAACTAACTATTAGTTACACTAAGTAACATTTTTATAGAGCTTATAGCACTAATAATATTACTATAGTATTCCTATTACTTAGTATTTATAAATTTAAATAAAAAGGTAAGAAATTATATAGTTATTACTTTCTCTTTCCTTACTTTACTTATAAAATCTAGTTTTCTTAAAAGTGAATTAGTAGGATTTAATTTCCCTATATAATATATAATCTTAAAATTAAAAGAATAAAGCTTATTAAGCGTAGTTACTTACTTACTAGTAAGCTTAGGCTTTATAGTAAGATACTTATAGTTTAAGTAATCTATAATAACTTTAATTATATAAGCTAAATAAGTAAGATAGTGTCTTTATATATAAAAAGCCTCTTAGATAGCTAATAATTTACTATTAGGCATTAAATATTATAATTTAGTATTAGTTATCTTCCTTAATATAAATATAACTAGGTGCTAGTAACCTAGCACTAATATTATAAGTATAGCCCTAATTATATATCTAGATATATCTATCTTTACTCTAAGATATATAAGTAAGTTAAAATATATTAAAATTAGCGCTTCCTAAAATCTTTATTAAAGTTCTTTAAATACTACTAACTTATAGGGTTTTAGTTTAAATATTACTAGTTAATTCCCTCTAAGGTAATCTATTAATAAAATAATAACTTTACTATACTATTTAATAAAATAGTAGTAAAATCTAGTAAAACTAAGAAATAACTAAATATTAAAAACACTATATAGTATTAGCTAGGTTATAATTACTTTAACTCTTACTAAGTCTATTATAATACCTTTCTTTAATATCTTAAAGCCTAAAAATTTAACTTCCTTAACTAAAAATTAATACTTCTTAAGGTTAATAAAAAGGCTTATCTCTTTAAACTTATATAAAACTTATTTAATATACTCTATATACTCTTTAACCTTACTACTATATATTAGTATATTATCTAAATAGATAATATAAGTCTTATTAATAAGTCCTTTAAGAGTATTATTAATATACTCCTAAAAAGTTACTAGTATATTAACTAGTCTAAATAGCATTACTAGATATTTAAAGTAGCTATATTAATAATAAAACACTATTTTTTACTTATTACCTAAGTAAATATATAGCTAGTAATATATATCTTTTAAATCTAAGACTATAAAAATAACTATACTTACTAATTAATTAAGAATTTTAGTAATAAGAGATAAAGGGGCCTTATTTTTAATTATAATCTTATTTAGGCCTCTATAATCTATATAAAGCCTTAATTTCCTTTCTTTCTTTAGGATAAATAAAATTAAGGCTTTAGCTAAGCTAACTAATCTTTTAATTTACCCTTTAAGCTATATACTTATAAGGTACTCTTTAAGGACCTTTAGCTCCCTTTTAGCTAAATTATATATAGGCCCCTAAGGTAGTGTTTTCCCTTTTTCTAACTTAATAGTATAAGTATAACCTCCTAGTTTAAAAAGCTTACTTACTAACTCTTTAGAAAAAAATCTATAAACTCCTTATATTTTTCTAGGATTATTAATATAGGGCATTTAGTGCTCTTATTTTAATTTAATATAGCTTCTTTACTACTTATATTTTCTAGAATTAGTATAACTATAATACCTTTACTTTTTTACTATAAATAAGCATACTCTAGGATTTATATAGCTACTTTACTATTTATTTATATATCTATTACTACTAGGTTCTTTAATTAGCCTTTTTCTTTTCCTTTTTAATTTTTATTTTTTAGAATACTTAGCTTAATCTTTATTACTCCTAATAATAAAGTAATTACTACTATTTTTTTCTTCTTATATACTTATTACTTATTATAAGTAAAGGAGAGATATTTTATTATTACTAGATATCTCTAGTATTTATACTCCTAATATATAATTATAGGCAGAGTATTGTTTGTAGTGTAGTTAGTGTAGTTTTTAGGAAAAATTTGTATTTGTAATGTAGTTTTTTTTTTCTTATAGTTAATGTATTATAGTTTTTTTTTTTTTATAGTTAGTATAGTGTAGTTTTTTTTTTTTATAGTGTAGTGTATTATAGTTTTTTTTTGCTTATAGTGTAGTGTAGTTAGTGTAGTTACTAACTACACTAACTACAAAAACTACAAATGTAGTATTAGTAAAAAAAAAAGTAAGCCTTTTTATTATATAATGTTATTATAAGGATTAAAAGAAAGCTAGTTATATAGAAGCTTTTATTATTACCTATTTTACTTAATTAGTTATAGAATTTATAATATTTACCTTTTTTTAAGGATTTTACTATAACTAGGGTTATTTATAATATTATACCTTTTTAATAATACTATTATACTTATTACTTTATTTTACTAATATAACTTTAAGAAAAACCTTCTAATTATTTTATTTACTATTATTATTAATTATTTTATATTTTTATTATTAATTTAATTAAAAAATACCCTAAACTAATATAATTAAATTAAATTAGAAATCTAAATAAATATATAAAAGTTAATAGAATATATACTTAGTACTTTAATATTATTATTAATATAATAAGAACTTAAAAAAAGCTTAAACTAATTAAATATTACTTTAAGCTTTATAATTCTAAACCTTTAAGAAGTTATATATAGTAACTTTATATATATTATTACTATAATATATAAAGAAAGAACATAATAAACTAATATTTATAGTATATTAATAAATAACTAATAGTATTATTTTAATTACCTTATATAGCTTAATTAAGCTATAAAAAATAATTTTAACTTATTTTTAAAAATAATACTAGGACTTAGTTTTATATAATATACTATACTTATTATAAAAGGTAGTTAAAGTACTAGGACTAGCTATATAATTAGCTATTTAGTGAAAAGAATATATATATACTTATTATAAAAGCTTTAATAACCTAAATTACTATTATTTTACTTTTATTATTATTTTAAAAAAATATAAAAGAGAAAACATTTTTATAATATTAATATTTTTAAAAACCTTAAAATACTAAGTTATTAAAAACAATAGCTTTTACTATAGTAATTTACTTATAATTACTAGTATTTATATTTAAGTTATTTATTAGTTATTTATTTTTTATTAAACTTTAACACTAATAATATTATAAGTAATCTTAGTAATATAAGTAATATTAGTAATCTTAGTAATACTAGTAATACTAGTAATATTAGTAATATTAGTATTATAAGCTATTATAAGCTATTATAAGCTATTATAAGCTATTATCAGAGTATTGTTTGTAGTTAGTGTAGTGTGTTTTGTAGTTTTTACATTTAATTTTATAGCTAGCTTGTAATTAAATAGATTATCCTATAAATTACGTAATCCTATAGAGATAAATCCTAAGAAAAATACTATATATTAAAGTGGGTCTAAAAGTGGACCCCTCGCCTGTAAATTAGAAAAACTACATTTGTAGTGTATTTCTAGTGCTAAAATGTAGTAAAATGTAGTTTTTCTAATTTATAGGCGAGGGGTCCACTTTTAGACCTACCTTTATATATAACTACATTGTAGTTTTTTAGTTATCTATCTAAAAAAAGAAGTTTTATATCTCTATATATTTTCTAAGATTAGATATATATTATTTATTAAATAAAAAATACACTACAAATCAATTGTAGTGCAATACTCTGGCTATTATAAGCTAGTATAAGCTAGTATAAGCTATTATAAGCTATCTTTAGCTATCTTAAGCTATCTTAAGCTATTATAAGCTATCTTAAGCTAGTATAACCTAGTATAAGCTATCTTAAGCTATCTTAAGCTATTATATACTATTATAAGCTATTATAAGCTATTATAAGCTAGTATAAGCTAGTATAAGCTATTATAAGCTATTATAAGCTAGTATAAGCTAGTATAAGCTATTATAAGCTATTATAAGCTATTATAAGCTATTATAAGCTATTATCAGAGTATTGTTTGTAGTTAGTGTAGTGTGTTTTGTAGTTTTTACATTTAATTTTATAGCTAGCTTGTAATTAAATAGATTATCCTATAAATTACGTAATCCTATAGAGATAAATCCTAAGAAAAATACTATATATTAAAGTGGGTCTAAAAGTGGACCCCTCGCCTGTAAATTAGAAAAACTACATTTGTAGTGTATTTCTAGTGCTAAAATGTAGTAAAATGTAGTTTTTCTAATTTATAGGCGAGGGGTCCACTTTTAGACCCACCTTTATATATAACTACATTGTAGTTTTTTAGTTATCTATCTAAAAAAAGAAGTTTTATATCTCTACATATTTTCTAAGATTAGATATATATTATTTGTTAAATAAAAAATACACTACAAATCAATTGTAGTGCAATACTCTGGCTATTATAAGCTAGTATAAGCTAGTATAAGCTATTATAAGCTATCTTTAGCTATCTTAAGCTATCTTAAGCTATTATAAGCTATCTTAAGCTAGTATAAGCTAGTATAAGCTATCTTAAGCTATCTTAAGCTATTATATACTATTATAAGCTAGTATAAGCTATTATAAGCTATTATAAGCTAGTATAAGCTAGTATAAGCTATCTTTAGCTATCTTAAGCTATCTTAAGCTATTATAAGCTATCTTAAGCTAGTATAAGCTATCTTAAGCTATCTTAAGCTATTATATACTATTATAAGCTAGTATAAGCTATTATAAGCTATCTTAAGCTATCTTAAGCTATCTTAAGCTATTATAAGCTATCTTAAGCTAGTATAAGCTATTATAAGCTATTATAAGCTATAATAAGATATAATAAGCTACTTATATTAAGTTTACTAGTAGTTCTTTTTATAGTTTTTTTAAAATAAGTAATAATAATAATTTTTATAGAAATAGTAAATAATATAATAAGAAGGTTTTTCTTTAAGTTGTATTAGGGAAATAAAGTATTAAGTTAAATAGTATTATTAAAAAAGTATAATATTATATATAACCTTACTTAGTTATAATAAAATTATAAAAATAATATAATATTATAAATTCTATAACTAATTTAATAAAATAGGTAATAATAAAAGCTTTTATATAACTAGCTTTCTTTTAACCTTATAAATACTAATAACTAATAAAAAGTCTAATACTATATTTATAGTGTTTGTAGTTAGTGTAGTTTAGGAAAAAGAATTTGTAGTATAATGTATTATAGTTTTTTTTTTTTTATAGTTAGTATAGTGTAGTTTTTTTTTCCTTATAGTTAGTGTAGTTTGTAGTGTAGTGTAGTTTATAGTGTAGTTACTACACTACACTACAAATACTACACTACACTACACGTTTTAGTGCAATACTCTGGTTATAAGGCACTAAAAAATTAAATTAATATATATATAATATATACTAAACTTTGCCCTTTTATTCTCTTTATTTATAATATATATATAAAGATAGTAGTCTAAGTAACTAATTTTATTAATAACTTTATGCTTAAAGTAGTAAACCCCTTTAAATTAAGCTATTATTATAGGCTAATTCTAATATCTTTAGAGCTACTTACTCTTTTATAGATTAATACTTATATATAGGGTATATCCACTATATATATATAGCATATATAAACACTAACTTACTCTTAGGTATAATATTATAATTAATAATAGTAGGAAAATATATAGTAAGAGCTTTTTAGATAATACTAGTATAAGTATTCCTATATAGGTAATATATATAGCTATTAATAAGTATATAAAACTAGATTTATTACTATATTTATTAGCATTATAAGGGGAGAGTATAGCTACCTAGTAAAGTAAATATTAAGCTTAAAGAGAAGGTTATAAGTAAAAAGTATAAACTATATATACGTAATATATATAGTATATAGTTATATTACTAATAGTGTAATCCGCTACTAGGTATTATCTAATAGCTAGCGTAATATATAATATCTTTATAAGCCTAGGTATATTAGTCTATTATATACTATATATATATACCTATTAATTAGTTTATAAATCTAGCCCTAAGATATCCTTACTATAGAAGTTTATAAATAAACTTAAGCTTTTTATATAAGTTATAAGTGTGTTATATATAAGCTATAACTAATAAGTAATATTTAATAGGGAATAAGATAGCGTGTTTAAGCTTAAATATAGCTCTTTATTTTACTAGGCTAGTGGTATTACTAGGAGATAAAATCTGTAATTATTACATAAGGGTAATAATTATCTAGGTATATATAGTTAAAGTAAGAGTTCTATAGAGAATAGCTTTTAGCTTACTAATAACTAAGAGATATAATACATAGGGAACACATATCTAATATATATACTAAGGATATATATAAAATACTTTATCTTTTATATTATAAGAGAAAGCTTTTATATTATAAAAGCTAACTTTATAGAAAGTATAAAAGAGTACTAGATTATAAAAGGTAAAGAAAGATATATAGTATACTATATATTATACTAGTCTTACCCTAATCTAAGACTTATTTAAAATTAGCTTTTATGCGTTTTTATGCCTTATCTCTCTTTTATTAAATCTCCTTTATATTATTAGTATACTATTATAGCTATTATAATTATATATATACTATCTTTAATTTCTTACTTTTCTCCTTTAAAGCCTTAATCTCTAGTTTAGCTTAATATATCTTAATTTACTTTTTAAGTTACTTTTTCTATTTTCTTAGATATTATATATTTATATTAGCTAAGCTACTTATATTACTACTATACGTAGCTAATTATTATTACTTATAGGATTAAGTATTATTATTACCTATATAGCTTTAATTATTATTATTACCTATATTAAAGTTAAAGTTAAAGTTAAAGTTATTCTAGAAGAGTTAGTATATAATATTAATATAAGACTAATATAAACTTACTATAACCTCCTCCTTAACTATTAGTGTATATAAGTAAAAGACTATTAGTATATATAAGTAAGAGCTAATAAAAATAATATTACTATTACTCTAATTATTTATTCCTCTATTATCTTCTATATAAGGTTTATATTATTAGAGTTACTCTTATTCTTATTATAGAGGTATAAGTTAAATTAGAATTAGCGTTAGGAAAAGGCTTAAGCTTTATTATATATACTATATATTAGGCAGAGTACTTAGGGAATATATAGTAAATTTATTTTTACTAGGTATAAGTAAATTATAGGGGTTCTAAGGGTTCTAAGGAAAACTAGTATCTTATTCCCTTCTAAGAGCTTATCTTTAGTTTATTTTATCCTTCCTAATAAGTATATTACTTATATAACTCTTATAAGAAATATCTCTCTAGGTGTATTAAATACCCTTATTACTACTAATTTATGCCTTAAGGTATTTCTTAACTATTACTCTCTTAAGACTAAGATATAATTAGTATATATATAGTAAAAGAAATATTAGAGTTATACCTAAGAATTACTACTAAAAGAGATACTTATATTCTAGTAAAGATATAATCTTCCTAATAACTACTTTCCTTTATATTAGTATTTTTTACTATATATATCCTTTATTTAGGTTTTACTTTAGATATAGCTAGCACTAGTCTAGCTATTATCTAAGGGGTAAGCTTAGTATTAAACCACTTCTTATAATTTAGATATGCTTTATATAAGTATTTAATACACTCTTTATATTTCTCTTAAGATAATGCATTTAGAAGAGGTATAATGAATTTCTTATTAAGTATATCTTAGCTAGACTTTTACTAATTATACTTAATATAAATATAGTAAAAGATTAATAAATACTCTAAATATTCTTACTATATAAAACTTAGATACTACTTATATAAGTAGTCTTTAAGACTTATTTATTATTAGTATATATATAACCTTAGGGACACTTATATATACCTCTTACTTACTTAGTATTTATATTATAGGTAATAGCCTAGATTATACCTATTATATTAGCGTGTATATATTTAATATAATACTATCTTATAACACTCTTACTAATTATACTAAGCTACTTAAATAAAGTAAAAAATATCTATTATAGATTAATTATAATATATATATATATAAAGTCTATTATTTATATATATCTCTTTATAGCTTTAAGCTATTAACTAAGTTATAATAATATATATATATATTTCTTATACTAAGGTATATTATTAGCTTTATATATTAAAAGAAATAGTATATATATACTTAACTTCTCTTTATTATATAAGGAATATATAAGAATATTTACTATTCCCTTAATCTATTAGAAGGAGAGGTTAATTTAAAGGTATTATACTCTTATAAAAGCTTTTACTTATTCCTATAAGTATAAAATAATAAAGTAATTATCTAGTCCTTATATATAAATATAGTAAATTCACTATTTATCTAGGTTCTAAAGTTAATTAAAGTGCTATTTATATATAGCGCCTATATCTAGTTAGTATATTATAAATATACTCCTAGTATAAACTTACCTATAAGCTATAACCTTACTAGGTATTATAAAAGCTAGGCTTAAAGGATTAAGCCTTATACCTTATCCTTATAATTAAGGGCTAGATAAATTTACCTTAGGGAATTTATCTTATAATATTCTAGGAATAAGGAAAGTATAGGACTTAAATATAGCCTCCCTATATAATAATTAGTTAAGACTATAAGCTAGATATTATATAGTAATTATATATATATAAGTTATTAATAATAATAGATTATAATGTTATTTAATAGCTAAAGATAATGCCTCTTTAATATCCTATAAAATGCTTTTTAGAGATAAGGGTATATAAGTATATATTTTATATATAGTAAGTATAAGAAAAAGGAACCTTTTTATATTAAAAGAAATAAAAAAGTTATATTTAACCTTATATTTTTAGGTCTTAAGGTTTGCTTACTTTATATAATAAAAGACTACATTTTATTAGTATATTCCCACTATATATATAGTATATATATAGATTATATTACTTTTACTTTAACTAGGAAATATCCTAAAAAGAGTAGTGCTCTTTACTATTAGTTTCCTTAGGACTAGTACTATAAGTTACTATATATTTAAGATATATAATATCTAAAGAATACTTATTAACTTAATATTTTATATATAATCTAGTATTAAGGCCTTAGGAATACCTAATAAAAAACTTCTATATAAAATTAGTATAGGAGCCTTATATATAAAGCCTATTACTTATATCTTAGTAATTAATTTAAGCTATTTACTAGTCTTAATAATAAATTAGCCCTTAATCCTTATTACTATTTATAACTAGCTAATATAGTAAATAGTTTTTCTTTTTCTAAATTAAGAGATAAGTAATATAAGCCCTATTATAAGGATATTAGTAAATAATATATATAGGGACACTATATAACTTATTACTTTATCTTTCTCTTTAGTATTTTATTAATATTTACGGTTTTTAGATAGCTAGTATATTTAGTTCTTATATTACTAATAAGCTTTATATTAAATTCTTTATTTTACTACTTATTATACTTAATAAGCATTAGTTTAATATAAGGGCAAACCTTAAGCCTTATATATATATAACTTATATACTAAAATTAGCTTACTTATTATATTATTAGGAAATAGCTCCTAGGTAAATTAGTAAACTAATATATAGGTGTAAAATATATATTATATATAAATAGTAGTGTAAAGGTAGTCTTATTTATCTTCCTAAAGTAAATAAGAAAGAATTAGATCTAGTATATGCTTAGCTTAAGTTAAGAATAAATTATAAATTTATATACTTATAATACTTACTTACTTTTAAATAATTTCCTTTATATTATTCTTAGCTATAATATTAATATTATAATTAAGTATAAGGATTATATAAAGAATACTATTTATATAAGCCTTAGAATAGCTAGGTAAGGTAAGGTAATTAATAATATACTATATATTAATTATACTTTTACTACTCTTTATAACTATAATACTAGTAGTATTAATTATAAACTATATAGAATAAGTATATATTATATTATATTTATAGAATATACTTACCTAAGGTATATTAAAAATATAGTAAATTAATATAGATTCTTTAGGAGTATTCTATAAAGTATTTAGTAAATACTTAATATATATAGTATATATAAATAAAGTATAAACCTTATTAGTATTACTTCCTTAGTGCTAAATAATATTAAGTATAGTTAAGGTAGCTTATAATTATATTTAAGTTAATATAATAATTTAAAATATAAATAATATAGTAATTATTAAATTATAGTATATTAAAAGTATTATAAGACTTAGTAAAGGGATTTCTTTATATATATTTAAGATCTTTAAGAAAATTTTATATATAGTTAGTATATACTAGGCTAATACTAGCTATATACTAAGTATATACTAGGCATATATAATATATTATCTTTTTACTTAATTTATAGTTTACTCCTTTTACTAAGCTAAATACTTATAATAAATTACTAAAAGTATAGTTATATATAAAATATATATACTTTATATTTATACTAATTATATTATCTTTATTATAGACTGCTTTTTTAAGTTAGTATAGTTATAATAGTTCCCTTACTTCCCTATTATATATATATTATATATACTATATTATAAGTGTATTTATACTAATATATTATAGGGACTAGTATATATAGGGTATATATTACTTTATAGGTATATTCTTATACTAATACACTATAGGGCTTAGTATATGCGTAGTATATGCGTTATATATGTAATTATTTTTCACTGCTTACCTAATGTAGGTCACAAGGCTTTACCCTAGATACGAGATTAACTTTGTTAGAGCCGAGATTTACTATGTGCCCTTTGTTTTAAGACCTAGATTTACATTAGATTAATAGATTTAAAGCTTATAATAAGCTTCCTTTTCCTTGCTAGATTCTAGAATTCCTAGATAGCACTTCTAGATTATCATCTTCTCTTCTAATCACTCTTTGCCACCGTCTGCATCCTTCCCCATGGGCGAAGGTGCTTAATGCATGGATTGTGTACATGAATCGCACAAACAAGAATTCTACTGAAACATTTCTAAGTGGCTGTACATGGACATTATGAAAGTTCCGCGCAAGTTCGTCGTCGGGTCACTAAACGCGCATATCGCGTTAGTCCTAAAAGGGAAGAAGTACCTTTCCACCCAATCCCCCGCCAAATATACTAGCTCTTTTTGTATGAGGGGCTAATTCGCCGCGGCACGGATTATTATTCTCTCGAGGATTTGCAAGTACCTCCACCTCCAATGAAACATCCGTTGCAACCTTCCATCCCGAAATGTCCAAGCCATGCTTCTGCAAACCATGCTTCTGCAAACCATGCCAACCAGTGCTGGATGAATACGAGAAGTTGCTCATGGCAGTGAGAATGCCCTGTCGCACATGTCCCACCAGAAGCAGTCGACCGGCAGAGGGCAACCTCACTCCGACGACCCCCCCAATTATGACCCTATCAATGGGACCAGACACGTCGGTATTCACCACAGGCTTTCGCCTCACCATTCTCCGCTTCTAAAACTATTGCCCCTCGCGCCCAACCAAGATTTTACAAAACAACTGCGGGACAGGCTCCGCCTGGTGCAGTTCCAGCAAGGCATTCGACGCGATTTGTACGGCGAGGCGACGGCTGAAGAATATCTCATCGGCCATACACCGGACGCCCTGCGGGAAGAAGCACGCGCCTCGCCCAGCATGGATGACTCTAGCAGCAGTGAGCCAAGTAATAGTCCGAGGTGCTTCGACGACGAGCACTGGAGCAAGGCGACGCCAGTTCGACACTCAAAGGCTAGACACGAAAGACAGCGCTCGACCGATCAGCCGACGCTCCCCAAGTCGGTCGGAAAGCAGTCCCGTCTTAATCACCCAGAAGCTTCGCAAGTCTGGCCATCGCTCCCCTCTTCGTCGTACATAGATCCACCACCGCCAAATGCTACCGCTGGCGAGGACTCGCGAGCTCCAAAATGCAAGAGGTCTGACAATGATGGCGCGGGGACAGCAATCCCACGTCGAAGCAAGAGACTGCGAAGAGAGCCTCCGGTCGAAGCAAGCTCATAATAAGATAGCCACCTAGGTAGCTATTCGTGTCACGTTCACGTGCGACCCCACAACCATGAGTCTCACGCCATGGCTTCGAGCAGGCAGGACTCGAGTGTATTCACAACTGCAGTTATATGAGGTAGGCAAAAGCTCGGATGGCATGCCAACCTCAACAGTTGCAATTAGTGTGGAAACCTACGATTTCGTCTTTGGCCTGGCAAATTAATGCAATTTGCAGTTCACTGGCGGAGTTAGCTCACCAGGGCAAGGAGGGTCTTGTGCGAGATCCTCACTAACCGCCCTTCGTTGCCCATGGACTTTTGGCCACTGTAAAACTACTCACTTCTGACATGTATGCATTTATAGCCAAAAAAGGCTTTTTTTCTGGGTCTGACCGTGTTAATGTATGTGGTTTGGGTGATGGATGGTCACTGTCTGGATTTTGTAAACTCTGCGCTTGAGAGTGTTAGTGGTGTTTGTGTCACATTAGACAACAGCGGCGACGGTGAGGAAGAGTATAATGGCGAACATCTAACATTGAATGGAGGTTAATTCGTCATGTCAGGTCGACGTTCTGGGTGCTCATCCTGTTGCTGGTTCTCCGCGCTGTGTATGCACCCGCGTCACCAACTGTCAGTAGCAAGACTGCGAGCTCGGACGGCCAGCATCGTTGCCAGCTCTCTCTTGTGCACTGTTATTCTTGGGCCTGGAAGCGCATGTCTACTCGTGAGCTAGCTCGGGGACCTGGTGTTGTTTTAAAACCGAGTCCAGGGTAGTGTCACGACGCGCCAACCTTGTCGCCGTATAATAATTTTTTCCAGCCAGCCTAATTTTCTAATACTTGAATTCTTGTCCGACCAGCTTCTCGCTTAGCTTCCACAGTCTCTTGGCTTCGGTAGGGCTCGTACCCCACGGCTTGACGGTTTCGACATTGGGGTCCGCAACGTGGGAGTTTTCCAGGTAAGCACCGTTATTGTCTGGACATGCACGGGTCAACAAAAGGTATCAGCGTAAGTTCCGGGGTTACGTACATACCCTTTAGAGACGGCTCAAAGGCGGCAAAGACGTGGGTAGCGGCGCCCTGGTCAGCCGACTTCCACTTGAACTCGCACTAGCCCTCCTTGTTTCCGAGAGCGCGGTCAGCATCCCCTGCGATTTCGTTATAGTCAGTCCTTGCAGAGACCATGTTGATGGTTGAGGGTTGTAGACGTACTCATGCTATCAAACTCGGCAAGATGGTCGCCGAGATGCGTGCTAATTACACCTGGGTGCAGGCTGTGGGAGAGAAGACGTTTGCTGCCCAGCTTCTTGGCAAGGGATATGGAGAAGAGCATGTTGGCTGTCTTGGACTGGCCATATGCGGTCCACTTGTTGTACGTCTTGCCATTCTGCTTGAATTAGACAATATCCTTGGCGGTATACGTAGAAAAGAAGACTTGCATTAAAGTTGTAGTCGTCCTAGCGCACGTGGCCGAGGCGGTGGCCGTCGCTGCTCACGTTGACAATACGAGGAGCTTCCGCCGCCAGCAGCTTGTCCATGATGAGGTTGGTGAAGAGAAAGTGGCCGAGGTGGTTGGTGGCAAACTGGCTCTCGAAGCCATCGGGCGACAGCTTGTAGTCGGTAGCCATGATGCCGGCATTGTTGACGAGGACGTCGATGACGGGGACGTTGGCCCACGAGAGGACAGTGGTTGCCGCAGCGCGGGCCGAGGCGAGCGAGTCGCTGTGCAGCTCGACTATCTGGGTCTTGACGCCGGGGCTGGCGGTCTCGATGTCGCGCGCCGTCTGCTTGGCCTTGGAAGGATTTCGCGCGGCGAGGATGAGGAGCGAGGGCTGGGCTTTGGCAATGGCCAGGACAAACGTGGCGCCGAGGCCGCGGGGGGAGACGCCGGTGGTGAGGACGACCTTGCCCTTGATCTGCGCGGCGTAATGGGCGGCGAGCTCGCTGGCAGTGGTGGTGGCGTCGAATGTGGGAGACATGTTGATGGTTGCTATGTAATGGTGATGTGATGCAGATTTACTGTAACCCCCATATTAAGGCGGCGATGGTGGCTTGGAGTAACAATGGCTGGTGTGATGCTGTCGTCAGTGGCACAGGCTGAGCAAAAGACCGCCCCGCGGCCTCCCCTCCTTTATATTTCATCCTCCACCTTGACCGGCAAGTATTCTGATGATGATGGGCGAGATAATCGACGTCGAGTGCTCCGATGTGGAATTTCTTGAGACACTACGAGTTGGCGAAAACTCAGTCATTTTCAAGGTCAAGGTTCGCGGTCAGTTATGTGCAATGAAGGTGGTAGGTGGCATTTCCCTCTCCCTCTCCCTCTATCCCTCCCTCGTGAGTGTGATTGTGATGTACAGTGCTAATGTCTCCAAGCATCATGGCAGACCCGTGTCCAAATACGCCTCTCGCTTTTCAGAATGGGACCTTTTCGTTCGAGAATCAACCGCATATCGTCGGCTGAAAGAAAAAGGCTTGTGCGACCGCGGCGTCGTCCCTGACTTTTATGGTACAATTACGAACATCCAGTCGGCTCACTGGCCGAGTCTGCATTATTTTCATGAAGATAAACTGCCAGCCAATGCGATTCTCATTGAGTACATTCCGAACATGCACCAGATAGATCTATCCAACTTTTCAGACAAATATCTGCTGAAGTTTCGCGACATACTCTCCGAAATCAATAGGGTGGGAATCCTCCATGACGACACATATCCGAGAAATATGATGATATCCAGTGGAGAGCAAGCCGAAAATGACAGGGTTTTATGGATCGATTTTGACTCCGCTCAGACCCTGCCACTGGATAGTCTTTCCCAAAGGCATAAGGAATGGTTCCAGTCGGAGGCCAGGATGATGCAAGAGTTTGTGGATGCGCTAGTAAGTTATTAAAACCATCCTAATCATGGCACCGGCTAACTTGTGCAAAAGACTAAAGATCATGAGGAGGGAAAACTCAATCATGCATGGCATTTCTACTACCACTATTCTTAGCGAACGTGTCGTTATATCGGCCAGGCTTGCTCAATGTCCAAAATATCTAGGAGTCGTGAATACGCCAGCGTATGGACTACTCCGTACACAATAACCCGTAGCGCTACGCTGCAACGTGCTCCACTAGTAGGCTGTACCAAATCTTGGTCGCGGCCGGCAGCGCTCGCACGGGCCGTTTCAGATGCCAGCGGCGCCTGTCTGCAGCGTCTACCAAGCTAGCGCCACCAAAACCAATAACTGTGAAAGGCCAAGGAATGTGCACAATTCGCTCAACGAAAGAGTTAAAGTTGCGTAGTATTGAACCGCAAACTTATGGCTTCTATTTAGCTACACACCTCTAACAACACACAGATCGAGATTGATGGAACTTGGTATCAAAAACCGGTTCGCATCAAATATGTAAACTGCATGCAATAAAGTCAGCCGCCGAATTTAGTGCCGCACTGCTTGTGCCACTTGAGAGAAAAGAAGCATTTGTAAAGCTATGGAGAGCCATCCTGTCTGAGAGCTTCCTCAACCCATTGCCACAATATGTGGCCAGCAAGGAAACTTGGGTTCATCTGCGACATCAGCGCTAGTTTTCTAGCGACAGCAATGGCGTCAGAATTTGCAATCCTGGTAGGGGGGAAGAAAATTCGCTCCTTCTCCCGTACTTCTTCCGTTGTCAGATCTTCCTCCTGTAGCTTGACTAGCAGCTTCTTATTCTCGTCCCTTTCGGCTCGTTCATGAAACAAGTACAGAATGGCTGCCTCCTCGGCGCTTGGCTTATACAACAGTTTGAATAAGTCTCGGAAATGGTTGTAATCATTTTTTGAAAGCAACCGAACCAGTCGAGAGAAGTACCAGGTGTTATCGGATACCCGCCAGAGCTTTGAGTAAGAGAGCTCGGGGGCTATTTTCGTGGATCGTCGGCCAAAACCAGACCGGAAAGCAGCAGTGAGGGCTTCTGAAGGCGGGTCTAGATGAGCCCCCTAGTGCCGGAGTCGCGAGCAGCTCAGTGACGGGGCCTGTTGACGCCGAGCTCTAGTCAAGAATACAGGTGATATTGAGGTTGTCATCGACGTCAAGGTTGCCAACATGAAGGTCCGAGTGAGAAAGGGTGAAGCCGCTTTCAAGGCCCGAGCAGAGCTGAGTGACCATCTCAAGCAAGAATTGCGCTGCAATGCAGTAGAAAAGTATGTTCTTGCTATGATCGATCTTTTGGCCAATCACCACAAAGTCATTCCAGCGCTGTGCTGCTGTCCTATGGCTGTTTATAGTCCGAAAATGCTGCTTATCAGGAACAGGGTCATAGAAAATGTGCGGTGTGAGAGGAAGCTGTCGGGCATGAGAGGTGAATGCTTCTATTAGAGAGAGCAAGTAGTGGTGTTCTTGGTGAAATGGACCTCGGTTAAGGTCGAGCGAGTCCCTCTCCTGCCAAGTGAAAGATGGTGAAAGGCATTCACCTATAACACAACCTCCGTTTCCATCATTAAACAGCGAACCAATTTCGTCGAAGCGATGATCGGATAATTCTGCCATGATGGAGCCAAGCTGCCCTATAACTTTTTTTTTTGGGCACACAGTAAATCTCGGCTCCAACAAAGTTTGTCTCGTATCCAGGGTGAATTCGTCAATTCGTCAATTTATTCAGTCAGTCGGTCGGTCGGTCGGTCGGTCGGTCGGTCGGTCGGTCGGTTAGAAAGACCTCTGTTAATTGAACTCTTTATGGAGCTTGTTAGGGCGATTTAAAATAACCTTCTTAAACAAACTAGACCCATGCCTTGGTTACAAGAAAGAGGCTAGAAGGCATACTAAAATACGTCGCTGTAGATACATAGTTCCCAGGCGCTATCTAATATATATACTGGGTGTCTCTGTGGGAACAGTAGCCGCTACTACCATCTAGTCAAGGCAAGTACTTGTTATTTCAAAGTCAAGATGTCCTAGGGGCGGCTAGATACTTAGAGTCTAGGCAGAGAATGTCTCTATATACATAGGAATTTCTACGTATCCAATTCACCAAAGTACTCAGAATCCGGCCCCCTTCAAGTTCCACTAACCCGTCTCAGTGGTCAAATTGAGGGACTCCCATGACCTAGTCGCTGCAAGTTAATAAATGGCTCTCGACATTCTGATCAAAACTGTGGGCCTTGGCGGCTGACACGCATTTACCACCATGAGCCAGCAATGGACGGGCGGCTGCTGCGGGGTAAGCTTAGGGTTCAGAAGCAGTGAGATGTTCGGTAATACCTCCGAATCACCCAGTCTTGAACTGGTCTTCGCGCTGCCCCGATTTCAGCTGCATTTTCACGTCACCAAGTTAAGTTCAGAGAACTGCATTCTTTCGTGTTAAATTGATGGCTCTGGAGCTCTACATACCGCCCTGCATTAAGGTCCCTGTACATCCTCATCACCCACCGCCAGCTGGGAAGTCCTTACGAATTCATATTCAGGGGCCTCTCGTCTCAGTCCAGAAGCTTGTCCCTGAGGCACAACGGCATATTGATGTCTTTAACCAAATATTTCCACAGCCTGCAGGGCCATTGCTCGCAAGACTAGTGTTTGAAAAGTTATTCGGACGACAGCCTCAAGCAGAAACAATTTCTGGTGATCTAATTATCCGAGACCAGTACCTCGGCTGGGTAATGGAGGGTAAGAAGCCTTTGAAGTAAGTAAAGCAAGTCATAAGTTAAACTTATTCATTTCACTTCGTGCTTATTATCGCTATATACTGTCATGTTTGACTAACTCAGTGACTAGCCAAATCGACCACTATGGGGTCACGTTTGACCATCTCGTTCCTCCCGAAGAAAATGATCCAGAAGTCTTGCAGATTCATATTTTGGAGATAGATGATGATGGGGGAGCATATGCAAATGAGGCGCTACCATTCAAAGTAGATCCGGCGGATTACACTGATAGAAGAGTCCTTGCAGTCCCTAGGTGTTGTCAAAAGAGGAAGGGTACGCAAGATCGATTCAGGGTCAATTACGAGGTTGCAAATAGAGGTACGAGGAATCAGGCTAGCGAGGGGAGACCTGATGTAAGGAGTCTCTGATATCTGGCATCTCCCAAGTTGTGTAGTGAAAAAATTTGGCCTAATCACAGCGTTCCATAATGTTCCTTGTTAGAGGTGTCTGTGGTATGTATACTAGTATATGTGTATAGTTCGTTTAGCAAGATGCGATTTGTCCCAGGAAGACTACATCGCGTTCAATCCAAAGCAGAAGAATTCCGAGTAGTTGTACTAGTCCCATAATTGTCCTATTCTTCATTTAAATTGCCTTCGCTCTCTTCCATTACTCGACCCTCGAGTTGCACTATATGCGGACCGTACACCTGCTCCTAGGATAGCACCGTTTTTACTAAAGACTCCCCCTTGCCTTTGGGGTAGGACTCGCAAAATTCATCAAACTTTTTCGTGC
This sequence comes from Epichloe festucae Fl1, assembly GCA_003814445.1. NCBI lineage: Eukaryota > Fungi > Ascomycota > Sordariomycetes > Hypocreales > Clavicipitaceae > Epichloe > Epichloe festucae. The sequence goes on from CP031390.1 coordinate 67,809, forward strand.
GATACAAGAGTATCTTGTAAACGCTGGATTTTCACATTTTAGACAGACTCTTCCAGAGTCTGCAGCGTTGTTAGGTGGTATAACTAGTCCCATGACCTGTTTCGACCATGAACGTTTCAGCCGCGACCTTTTCAGCCTTGGTAAATCCATCCAGAGGTCCCTTTGTCGGCGGCAACTTCGGCGGGTCTAAAAGCTGGGCACCTTTGGTGATAATTTCCTAAAAGAAGGTTTCATTGTATCGGGCCTGGATGTCTCTGCTCGCCCCAATCGAGTGCCCTTTCTTCACGGCACTCACCGCGTCGACATATTCCAACTCAGCGATGTGTTCTGCATTGGCATGGCTCCGAATTTCCTCAATCTCCGCTTTCACATAGATCATCTTGTCTTTGTCGTTATATTTGTCTCGGGCATAACTCAGCTGTACACAGTTTAGCAATATGGTTTGCATCACTTCCATTGCACAGGTGGCGTTTAACATATTTGACAAATGGGGTGCGAGTGAGCGAAGCAAATTGTCGCGGGCAGCATCGGCGGACAGCTCTGCACTTGAGTTAATATCCGCGCGACGAGCATCCTCAGGTCCTATCACAACATCTCTTCGCGAGCAAGCCTCACTTGCGAATCATGGTCTGATAAACATATCAAACATTGTCGAATCCGCATCCAACGGCGCTGAGCCAGAGGCGGCCACCTTGCCGCCCCTTCACCTTGGCAGATGCACCCCAACTCGATCAGCAAAAACGAAAGAACATGAACAGCATCAGCGCAGCGCAAGCACGAGAACGACGCCAATGCTTCATTGATGAACTCGAAAGTTGACTTGATCAGTTCTGTGCCTTGGCTACATTCCATCATCCAAAAAAACCTGACTTGTAAGCCATTCATACCGGACAGCCATGTCCGGTTCGTCAAGCACGGCAGCTTCAATGCCTGCGTCTTTGTTCAATTTGAACCCTCAATGTCCGAGAGATGGGTCATTCGAGTGCCGATACCCGGCATGAATCCGTGGGTAGCCGAGAGCTTAAATTCGAAGGTGGCCACAATGAAGTGAGCTTCGCTATTTGTCATTCATGGCTCATGAGACAGCGAAAAGTAAACCGACACAAAAGACAGCTATGTCTCCGCCAAAACTGACATTCCTGTGCCACCTGGATACGCTTCTTATTCTTCAAAGGATGATAATATTATCAACAGTCCCTTCATCATTATGGAGTTTGTCCAAGGGAAGACGTTTCACCAGCTCGGATTTCAAAGAGGCAGAACAACACCACAAAGGCCAGTGCAAAGGGTCTACGATCAAATAGGCAACTTCATTTTGCAATTGATGCAACTTGAGTTTGCCAAGACCGGAGCATTAGGCTATCCAAGCCGTTCCCATGATGTGAACGAAATCACTGTCGTAGGCAGACCAATCACGATGAACATGACTCTACAGCAACTTGAGGGGTATCGGCCAGATAAGATCATGAAACCCAAAACCACATTCATGACAGCACGCGGCTTTCTAAAAGCCCTCGTAAAGCTTTCTAAGAATCACTTCAACCAATCACCACCGGATGTGCAACTGGACCAGCTTCGCGGCCGCTCGTTGCTCTACGCCCATCGACAATTTCAGCATATCATTGTCAAAGATTGGCTTGCATACGACAAAGGACCGTCTGTTCTCGTGCACGGAGACTGTACTTTGCCGGGCAACAACGTGCTCGTCGACGAAGACTTCAATGCCACTGCCGTGATTGAACTGGCAATGGCCATTTATGATGCCGCTCCGATTTCTAGTACCCCCCGTTTGGCCGACTGGTTCAAACTTCGATTTTATGCTGGATGGTGTGGACTGGTACAATGAGGAATTCCAACAGCTGCTCGAGCGGATCAAGAAACTCGAACGAACGCTCGCTAGCGACAACCGCTAAGCTGTCTCCCGTATGGGAGTGTATCAAACCTGTGACAAATGTCGCATGTCGTCGTGGCGCTTCTGCATCCGAATTACGTATATGACACTTTCTGGGATATTCATTATTGGCAATGGCAAGGTGTGGTGGACCTAGAAGTCGAAGACTTCGACGAGTTTCACTATTCCCGTGATCATGTAATCCCACTTTTAGAACATTTCATGAAATCAGAAACATCACGACGTCCCCTAGTTCGAAAAGTATAGGAGCAGGAGAAGTTCTGGCTCTCGGAAGCACAATACTTTGGTCAGGCCAAAAAGACGGCCAGAGACGATTACACGGACATCCTACAAACGCCGGTCCTATTACAAAGAAATCAATGGACCCGTGCGAAGTACTGGTTTGGGTGTTTGCTAGGGTGTAAAACGTACCCAAAATGATAGGGGGTAGGTAGCCATGTACAGCCACTTAGAGATGTTTCGGTAGAATTTCTTGTTTAAAAATAGTGGCACAAAGGCATTAGCAACAAAGTCCTACGCAATCTCGTCAGCTCGCGAACCCCCCCCCCCCCCCGAAATAGCGACTGCGTGCTGTCATTATTCACAGAGTTGTACTAGATGTCAAGAGAGCTACTTGAGCTTTCATCGTGCGGATAGTAAGAATAACGATAGAATTTGTGTTAATAGATGCTCTTCTGTCCCGAGGGATGTGTAGTGCCTTGTATAGCATAAAGGAAGTCAGGCCCCTAAAAGGGTTCCTATTCCGATTGTTCATGTCGCTGATATTGATACTTTTGGGTGTGTTATTTTTCCCTTGGCAAATTATTTATAATGACTGGTAATAGCTAATGTTCCTCATTTTGTATCAAGCATTAATATGACCCTACCAACGGCGACTCATTTGATATCAGCTTGGCCAACTCTAAGATACTTCCCGTACACCTAATCATCATCAACGGCAGATCAGCCTTGAGATATGCCACAATCCAATTCCGCATTTCCACCGCGATCAGCGAGTCCACGCCATAGTAGTCCAGACTGTTGGCCGGGCTCAACATTTCTTCAGGCGTGGCAATCAACTTTCCAAGCTGTTTGAGCAAGGCGCCGCAAACAAGATCCACCGCGTCGTTGAATGTGCCCGCCTTGTCAAGTTGAGACAAGGCATCATGGCCGTCTCCCGATGATGTCGCACGCGACTCGGCGCCCACTTTGACAATGTGGGCGAAACGTTTCTCGCGCTTCCGTGCTTGTTCATCCGAGTCCGAGGAGTAGGGTCGAGGGGAAATGGCACAGACACTGCTGTTCGGGTCGTTCCTGTCGGGCTGGTGCATGATGGCGTAATTGAGCATGGAGATAACCTGTTTGATGGACACGGACGCGAAACCGCGACGCTGAACTTCCTTGGCCACGTCCAGGTTCTCGCTCAGCCAGCCTACGTCGTCGACGGGGCCAATGTTCATCGAGAAGGCATGCGATCCAGACGCGGCACGTTGTCGTACAAGCTCGTCCTGGAAGCAGCATGCGGCCGCGTAGTTGGCCTGGCCGTCATTTCCACAGAGGCTGACGATGGAAGACATGACGACGAAGAAATCAGCGTCTTTGAAAGCGTTGTCCAAGTTCTTGGTGCCCTGAACCTTGGGGCCGAGTACGTTCCACCAGCGTTCTGCCGTCATCTGTTCAAATAAGCCGTCATCGAATACCGCTGACGATTGTATTACACCACGAATGGGGAACAGTTCTGCCCTCTCTTCGAACTGGCGAGCAAGGCTGGAGACTTCTGATTCGGAAGTTATGTCGCATCTCGCGGCGATCAGGCTGACCCCCTTGGCCTTGATGCTCTCCATGAATTCCATGTTTTTCTGACTCTTGGCACCGGAACGACTTATGCAAACAATGTGCTTCGCGCCGTTGTCTGCCATCCATTCGATCACGGCATGTCCAATGCCACCAAATCCACCAACTACTGCGTATGAAGCATCAGGTCGGAACTTGGCAGTAGCAGGAACTGCGGGAATCGCCTATTTTTTTTTTCTTCTGTTAGCCTCAATCGCCTATATCAGACAGTGTCGAATCGACTCTTGATTTGACCGTACCTTGATCTCCTGCTTTTCTTCAACGCGAAGAATAATCTTTCCAGTGTGCTTACCGGCCTGGATCAACCTGAACGCTGCTTCGATGTCAGATATCGGCATTGATGTGAGCATGACTGGATTGATGTGGCCCTGCGCCAACAGAGTCGTGACGTCATGAAGCACCCGCCTGGCAAGTGGCTTGTTCGTATCAATAATCAGCGCCATGTCTACATATCCGAATGTTATGTTCTTCAACAGATATGACATGGGCATGAGAGCATCGTCCATGAGGTCCTTTCTTCCGATTTCGACGAATCGACCAAACGGAGCCACCAGGTCACACGAGTGTCGAAACATTTCTCCAGAGAGTGAGTTGAGGACCACGTCCACACCATAGTCAGCTGTCATGTCTTTGACGCCCGCGTAGAATCCCGTCGTGCGGCTAGAGAAGATGTGATCGTGCGGGATGCCGAATTTGTCGTGTACCAGATCCCGCTTGCTGTCGCTACCAACCGTGGTGAAAATCTCGGCACCTATATGCTGAGCCAACATGATGGCAGCCTGGCCCACAGCACCTGCGGCAGAGTGAATGAGTATTTTGTCGCCTTTGACCAGCCGGCCAATGTCGATGAGAGAATAGTATACTGTCGCCCAGACGATGGGCACACTGGCGGCTTCATCAAACGACAGATTGTGAGGAACACGCTCACAGCAGTCTCCGTGAACCACGGGATGGTTGGTATATGACTGGGAATATAGCGCCATGACACGATCACCTATCTGGAAGCGTTGTCGCATATTGGCACCAACCTCGCTGACAACACCACTGCAGTCGTTGCGCATCTCGGTGATGCCGGGAAGCTGACCGCTCGCAATGAGAACGTCTTTGAAGTTGATGCTGGCGGCACGAAGCTCGAGGCGTATCTCGTCGTCCCCGAGGGCTGACACCGTCATGTCATCCTTCCATCGTATAGTGTCGAGTAACCCAGGAACTCCAAGTTCAGCCGTCAGCGTCCGGCGAGGGTCCAAGAAAGGAGTCATTACGGGCGCGGAGAGCTGATGCATCCTGTGGATGTAGTCACTGGTATCATGCGACGGCTTGATTCTTGACACATGCAACTGGCCGTCCATCTCGGAAAACTCATTCTCGATCTCATAGGCCGGTCGGGAAAAGTCAAAGAGCGGCGTTCGCTCGACAAGGTGTGGGAGATATTCCGAAAGCTTTTCCAGGATGTCACCTTGCTCAAAGTCCATGGTGATGTATCGAATGTGAGGAAACTCTTGACGAATGCACCGAGCAAGTCCCGTCCAGATTGCCCGATGTGCGTTCTTGTGCCCCTTGGGGGTGGCAATTGCGCTGACCATCAGTACGGCGCGGGCTTTCGTCACCCAAGTCTTGAACCTCTGCCAATCATTGTCTTTGGGATTGAGGCAAAGCTTTTCGGCGACCTCGGGTAGGATGACGACAAAGTTATCCCCAGGAGAAACCTGTGCCAAGTCGCAAACTGGGGTCCGTACTCCGCGCAGAGCAGCCTCGATGCGCCCCAGACCAGCCTCTGTGTAGGTCATGGCCATGCTGCCGGTGCTAACAAGCTGTACCGGCGGGATGTCGGGCGTATCCGAAACCCATGGTCGAGATGCTGTCAAAACGGCACTGGAGCGTTTGTCAGCTGCGACACTGTTCTCGGAATTCGTGTCTGCAACAAGGCCAGCTTGTTCCAGTTTGGATAGCAGCATCTGGCGTGAGGCAACCGGTGCCAACTTGACACCGGCACCCTGGCATAGTCCTGACAGGAGGCTGTAGTGCAATGTGTCACGCGTCCTGGCCAACATGATGAGCTTTCCGCCCGGCTTGAGCAACAACCCAAGGTTGGAGAGAACTGAGTCGATGCCCTCGATGTCGGGGGTCGAATAGGCTGAGACGACCAAATCGTAGCTGGCTTCTTCGAAGCCTTGCTGCGTCGCATCTTGGGCCATGTCGAGATCGACACATCGCACCTCTGCAGCGTCTGTGGCGCCACCAACTTCGTTCTTGATGGTTTCAAACTGTCCCTCAGAAATACCCGCAACGTCGAATTTACTGAGGTATCGATCGCCAGAATGAGCGGCTTCCAAGATGGGCCCCGCTGCCAACGCAGCACCGGCGCCGACGACGAGTGCCGTTAGTCGAGGCGTTTGTCTACCGAGCGCTTGACAGTAAGTTGCGACTTGATTGATACAGTGCCTGTTCTCCTCCGAGTTGTACAGTTGACAGATGTCATCTGAGCTGATCAAGGAGAGCAGATCTACCTTTTGACTCAACACGTTTGCCAAACAGGGGCCCACGAGGTGCAGCATCTTCTCGATATCTGCACTGCCGGAGCTTTCGGAGCGGTCGCGCAAGCAGCGTTGGCGCGACGAAAACGACTCCACGAGGCACTGTAAGCGCCAAGAAAGCTGTTTGTAGGCGTCCGCAATTTCCCCGGGTTCGAGTTCTGACAGCGCTTTCTGCACATACTCGGCAGCAACGTCATCCAAGTGCTGCTGCTGCTGCTGGCTTGCGGTTCCGCTGGAAGGTGATGGAACATTATTGCCAATGGAAAGGCTCCGTCGATTCGAGTTCCAGTTTTCCATGTAAGGAACCCAATCAACCTTGTAACACATGTCTTCGGCTTGCTTGATGGTATCTCCGGGAAGCTGTGTTACAGTGACACCGTGAGCCTCGATCACGGAGCCTTTCAGCTTCGCGTCATCTTTGATAACAATGTTGTATGTGAATCGGTCAGAAGGGTTCGAGACTGCGGTGCTCACAAGCTTTTTCCCGGCAGCCACCTTCCTGTTGGCAACTCGCATCTCCTTGATGAAGGTCGGGACTCTGGGTGACTTTTCGCCCTGCTCAAGGATACAGTGTGCAAAGTGGCCCTGAAAAAGAGTGGCATCAAGCACTGATGGGTGAAGAATGTCTCCAATCCCACCGGTGGCAGGGTTCATGGCGGCCTGAGCAGTGGTGACGGACGACAGGACGCCCGTCCGAATATCGGACAGGCTATCAAACGGGGCTTGCCAGTCGAGGCCCATTTGACGACTGAGGAGATAGAACTTGCTCGGCAGAACCTGGCGCGTGGTCTGGCTGTTGACATGCTGCACATCTCGAATCGGCGGCGCGGCATCCTGTGCGGCGGCTTTGTCAGTCACGGCCTGGATCAGACCACGGCAGTGCTCCGTCCACTTGTCTTCCGTCGACACGGTGAATATACGGAAATCATTCCAGATTGACGAAGATTCACGGGCGGACCTTGCTTGCGGTCTCATGGACAAAACCATCTCCACATTCGGAGCATTCTCATTTAGCAGAATTGCCTTTCCGATGCTCACGTTTCGCAGAACGATGCTTTCCACGCGGGCAGCGGGTTGCAGAGCCTTTGCATGTTGCTGCATGGCCTGCATGGCCATTGTGAGGTATCCAGCCGCAGGAAACACAATCTGCCCCTGTACGACATGGTTTTTCAACCAGGGGTTCTGCTTCAAGGAAAGGAAGTGGCGCCAGTGCGGCTCCAAATGATTGACTTCTGGCGACATGGTTCCCAGTAGCTCATGCGGCAGGTATTTGCGGTGTCTGTAGTTCTTGGACACTCTTGACTCGTGCCAGAATGTTCTATCGTGATCGAACGGATACGGGGGGAGGTCTGACAGCAGCTTGGGTGGATGGGTGGCATCATATCGGTTGAGCTGATCGAGAGGTATATGCAACCCCTGCATATGTAGCTGCGAGAGAGCACCCAGCATCGTCACCTCTGCATTCTTGCCTCTCGTGAGACAGCTCATGTACTTGATGTCGGTTCCGTTTTCGGATATCTTGAGAATCTGCTTGACCGGCCCGCCCATTTGCGAGTGCGGCCCGAGTTCAAGAATGAAATCGATTTTTTGACCGTCACCATCGCGAGCAACCATCTCGGAAAGTGCCTGTGTGAAGAGCACAGGACTCAGCAGATTCCTAGTCCAGTAACTGGTTGATATCTCGCTCCAGTCACCAAGTTCGTGGCCCGTCACGGTACTGAAGAAGCGACTGTTGCGTTCTTTGAGAAGGTCCACGGCCGGTAGGCCGCCAAGTGCTTCGGCATATGGCTTTTCGACAGCCTCCATGTGGTGCGAGTGGTATGCAGCGCCGTTTGTCTTGAGTTTGCGGTTGAAGTAGCCGCCAGCATCGAGAGCCGTTTTCAACTCATTAATGGCAGCATCATCACCAGACACGGTCACGCTCTGTGGGCTGTTGAAGCACGCTATCCTCATCTGCCCATGCTTCTCCGATGTGGCCGCGATATGCTCCGCCACGAGTTCCGGGTTCGTTCCCACTGCCAGCATGGCTCCTGGTTGATGAGCTTCATTGGAGAGAAGGGCACTCGTAACCTTGCCGCGGAAATAAGATATGGCCAGTGCGTTGTTGAACGAAATAGCTCCGACGGCATATGCGGCTGCGATTTCACCACTTGAATGTCCGACAACAGCACTGGGGGAAACTCCAAACTCGGAAAGGAGATCAACCAACGCGAGCTGAATAGCAGTGCATGAGGGCTGAGAAATGGCGGGCTGATCGATGCGTGACTCCTCGTTGCACCGGTTGATCTCCTCGAGCAAATCCCAGGGGCAGCCAAGCAACTTGAGCTGATCCCTGGCCTGGCTCATCGACTGCTGGAAGATGGGATAACTCAGAAGCTCCTGGCCCATCTGGGCGTACTGAGCACCCTGGCCACTGAATACGAACGCAACGCGTGGTTTTTGGCTCCTCGTTTCGCATTTTGCCACGGGCGCGGCCTCGGACGCACTGAGCTGCTGCAGCAGATCCTCGACGGTCGAGGCAAGCAGTGATATTCTATGTGGGTGAACGCTATGCCGTCCGAGGGTGTAGGCCAATCTTGACAGCAGCAGGTTTTCGTCTCCATGAGAGCGCACAGTGACGAGGTACTGGGATAGCCGCTTGCATAGCATCTGGCAAGACTTTTCGCTGGCTGCGTTGAGGAAGAAGACGCGTTGGACCTGCTTATGGAAAACGGGAAGTAGAGTGTGGTCGAGGGAGAGGGAGAGGGACTGCAGAGAAAAGGTCGAGAGAGCGAAGGTGGCTTCCTCTAGGATGACGTGGGCGTTTGTTCCGCCGTACCCAAAGCTTTCCATGGTTTTAGTAGGTTTTTCTTGATTGTCTTGATAAATGGAGGGAGCTGTGGGTTGTTTTACCTGTTTACTGAAATTCTGCGCAGTTTGTGCCGTTCCAACTCGGTCGTAATCTGACAAGTGTTGGTTTAGTAGTGCTTGGCAGTACACTGGTGAAGGACTGACTCACTCTCATGTTCCACTCATCCAGCTTGATGGCCGGATTGGTATCTTTATAGTTTGCCTGTGGCGGTATCATACCCTTTTCGAGCATGAGGACCGCCTTGATCAAGCCCGCCAAGCCAGCAGCAGCCTCCGTATGTCCAATGTTGCCCTTGACCGAGCCAATCGGTAGCGTCCTGTGTGCCGTGTTTCCCTGTGTGAAGGCGGCGGCGATGGCGCTCACCTCGATGGGGTCGCCGACCTTGGTTCCGGTTCCATGTGCCTCTACATAATCCGCCTCGGGAACCATCAACACCTGGCCATACGCTCTCTTGATGGCCTCCGTCTGCGCTGCGGCACTAGGAACTGTAAGACCAGGCGTCCTGCCATCCTGGTTCACAGCAGAATTGCGGATGACCGCTCTGATATTGTCACCGTCTCGCAGCGCAGCTGACAAGGGCTTCAACACGACACCAGTACACCCTTCACCGCGTCCGTAGCCATTCGCACGGGTATCAAACGAGAAGCAGCGCCCCTCCTTGGAGAACATGCCCAGCTTGCTCTGATATACGAATCTCTGCGGATCGAGCAGTAGGTTGACGCCGCCGACGAAGCATTGCGATGCTTCGCCGCTCCGTAAACTGTGGATGGCTTGGTGCAGGGCGACCAAACTGGAGGAACAACCCGTGTCCACGGTGAAGCTGGGGCCCAGGAGGTTGAAGAAGTAGGAGATGCGGTTGGAGGAGATTGCTGGCCCGGTGCCGGTGACGAGGTATTTGGGGGGATCGCTGATGTCGCGAGTGGCGACTTCGTGGTAGTCTGTTGTCCATTGGCCGACGTAGACGCCGGTTTTGGACGCCCAGAGGGATGGGAGGCTAATGCCAGCATTTTCGAAGGATTCATAGGCTATTTCGAGGAGTAGTCTGTGCTGGGGATCCATGGCCTGTGATGGGGTTTAGTAGAATGTCAAGATGTTGGTGAAGACTGAAAAGAGAGCATGGGAAGACGCACAGCGACTTCTAGCGGATTGAGACCAAAGAATGAGGCGTCAAATGCCCGGATATCTCCTTTTAGGAAATGTGCTCCCTGGACGTTGGTCTATAGCAAACCAAGGTGTGAACCGTTAGTCTTACTCCTCAGTATCAGCAACGTTGCGCAACTCACACTCTCGGCTATGGCACCTGTTGGATCTTGAAACGCCTTCATATTGAACCTATTTCCCGGCCCTGGGGTCCAAGCTGAGCGACCATTCTGAAGCATTTCCCAAAACCCAGCCACGTCTTTTGCACTCCCCGGAAGACGACAGCTCATGCCGATAATGGCCACTGGTTCTAGAAGTGAAGTGGCCACATGGCCATCTTCATCCGAGTCGCCAACCACTGACCATGGCGACGAGTTGGTCGCGTGGTCGCTCAGGGGCGGCAAATTACGGATCTCTAATCCATCGTGATTGTCTGCCGATGTGCTTGACATTTTCGGTCAATTAAACGAGAGGGTAAGAGGTAGGACGATGGGTATGTATGTTGATGGGCACGCAGAAAATGGGCGATGGCTGCAGTCAAGGTAATTAATTATGTGCACGAGATGCAGAGGTGGAGTACAAGTCACGAAACAAAAAAATACGTAAAGAGAGAGGGTAGCTAAATATGTCTGCTTGTGACAAACCCAACTAGCATATATACGTACAACGAAACCAGGGAAGGGAAGAAGAATTGCGCAGTAACCAACGTATACAAGGGATCGCAATGTCATCTAGTTATTAGGCAATAGATCCATGATCTAGCGCTGTCTAGGAATGTGAGTCGCGGCTCTAGTAAAGAGCTACTATAGTCCTAGTAAAACGCGCGTAATGTAAGATACTCCTTCCCTCCCTTACTTAGTTGTCTCACTCAGCCACGGAAAGATCTGTCAGTGGCTTTATGCCCCTACTCTGTACCTCCTGTTAACTTATTACCTTTCTTTCGGGAAACAGTGAGGTTAAGTCAGGACGAACACGGAAAACGGAGCGCGGAGAGCGGAGCACGGAGCAGATGAAAGCGGTAAATGCGAAAGCCAACATCATTGATGTGGCGAAGACTAGAAATCCGGAAGACGCCACTTCGTTCCTCAGGGATCCCTCGCGCGCAGATCGCAAGCCTCCCTGGAATTCGCCCTTCGTTTCTTCCCTTCGCCCCTTTCGCCCCTTGGAGGGTCAGACTGAGGCATTGCCAAACAATCACAATCACAATATTTAATACCCCTGAAATTGGAGACAGACAAGGCGATTCGCATACGGCGTGATGTGAAATCGATTTGCTCACGGTCGTTGTGCACATCCCCTTTCTTCATCTCTGCAATATTGTACAGTGTACGCGAGTCTGCAAACTCAACTCCGGAACGCGACATCTTCGACAAAACAAACTCTATAACTCTACACTACACAGCAATTCGTCCAAAGATGTGCGTGGTTACTGAAGAGACTCGAGTTGGCCTCAGCCAGCCGAGCTACGAAAAAGCAATCCAGCTTTCTACCTTGGACCAGCACGCTGTCCGGATATACTCCAGCTTTGTCCTGGTTTTCGAGACAGAACCCTGCGCAGACCCGGAAGATATTCTCGTTCATCTCAAAACCGGCCTTGGAGGAGCATTGACAGAGTTCCCCGAGTTCGCGGCCACCGTCGTGCCCAAGGCCGGCTCGTCGCGAAACGAACTCGAGCTTCAGGTCGGGCCGGAATCTGGCGCATTGTTCAGAGCAGTCGACCATTCATCCGGGTTGTCGGACTCGGACGAGTGCCACGACGGCCTACGAGGCGTGACATACGAACAGCTCGAGAGCAACAACTTCCCGCTCACACACCTTCCCAAGGATCTGTTCTTCACCCAGCATGCTAAGCCGGACGACGACTCTCCGGATGGCATCCCCGTACTCCTCGTCCAGGCCAACATTATTGATGGCGGGCTCCTCGTTGGCGTCGCCTGGCATCACTCTGTATGTGATGCGCGTGGCATGAACACATTGGTGAATGCGTGGGCCAAGGCAACCAACGCCTCCTGCACATATGGAAGCATCGACGAAGTCGACGTCGCCGCCGAAGAGGACGAATCCGAAGCACGGCTGAAGCTGAGCTACGGCACAACAGGCGCCACCATCCGGGATTTCACGGATTATGTCGACGATGCCTCCATTCGATCCCCTGGCCCGAACAGCCTGCATCTTCTGGATCGCACCTACCACACGCCTGCCAATTCGGAAATCTCCATGTGGTATTTCGCGCAAGAGTCACTGCAGTCACTCGTCAGCTCCGTCAATGGCTCCTCCAAGTCCAATGAACAGCAGTTTACCCAAGTCGAGGCCCTCTCCGCGCTCCTCTGGAAGCACGTCAGTCTGGCGCGGCAAATAGACGTTTCGTTCCCGGGAGGCAGCTCGCTCTTCACCACCAGGATTGACTTTCGTCGACGTCTTTCGCCTCCCCTGCCGCACGAGTACATTGGCAACGTCAACCAGCCCATTCCACGATCTCGCGTCTCCATCGACGACCTCTGCGCACCATCCTCGGGGCAAACGCTCGCAGGCTTGGCTCAGCGCGTCAGACTGGCCGTTGCCGAGCTCGACGACAAGAGCGTTCGCAAACTCATCGGCTACGTGGATACGCTGCCGTCCGTGACAGATCTGGCCCTCGAGTTTGACACGTGTCCCGGGCCAGACTTGGCCATCACTGATCTGTCGGGTTTGGACGTCATGCAAAAGGATTGGGGGCAGCTACTTGGCAAGGTAGCCCACATCAGGGGCTTTGTGCGCTACAGAGGGTTTCTGGCGTTTCTTCCGGCAGATACCAAGGGTGGTATCACTGCTCTGTTGCAGTGCGAGACGACTGCGTTGGAGAGATTGAAGTCGGACCAGATGTTTTGTCAATATGCAGAGTATCTGTATTAGTATTCGTATTCGTTTAAGAGGGGGCAGAAATCATTCATGTCCTCATCGCATGGTGTTACAATTCGTGGCCGCCAACTCCATCTTACTTACTCTAGCCATATGCTTCCGGTCAGTTATTAGTGATCTGCTCCCTTGAGTCCCTTCCTCCGAACATCCGTGAATCCCATCCCCCAACACACCACGAACAGACATCCAGACCCCGCAACAACCAAGTAAAACACCGAACCTATCGCCTTCGAATAAGCCTCCAGAACAGTCGGCAAGATCTGCGAAGGAATTATCTTGTCCAGCCCAGTCGCGCCGGCACCCACAATCCTGTCGGGATCAATCATCGGCAGGCGTCTGACTAGTTCGTCCTTCAGCTTATTGCTGAATATAGAGTTTGCCGCACCGATGAATATGGCCCCGCCGAACGTTTGGCAGAATACCAGCGTGGCCGTGGCAAGGGCCGTTACATCCGGGGGGGTATGCGCCTGGGTGGCCAAGATGGGGATCTGGAAGGTCAATCCGCGGCCGAGGCCTGCCAGTATTTGAAATCCTGCCCAGCTGGTTGTTGGAGAATCGGGCGATAAAGTGGAAAGAAGACCGTTGCCGATTGTGGCAATGGTTGCACCAGCAACCATGGCCACGATGTAGTAACCTGCTTTTTGGACTGCGAATTGTTGTTAGTCACAAGACAGATAAATACCTAGGATTCTAGGAATGGCCCTTCGTACCATATACTCCGGCAAGGAGCGCTCCAACGACCTGACTCAGGATGAGAGGCAACATGCTCACACCACTATTGAAAGGCGTCATGCCCTTGACGGCCTGGAAATAAATGGCCATGTAATACGAAGTCGCGATAATCGTTCCAAACAAGGTAAGCATGACGAGGCATGAAGTCCAGACTTGTCTTTTGCGGACAATGCTAATAGGAATCATTGCATCATCGCCTACATATGCTTCCCAGGCCATGAAGACAATGAGGGCTATACCGCCGCCGCAAAACAGACCGATGACGGTAGCCGACTTCCAGGGGTAGTCGTTCCCTCCGTATTGAAGAGCGAGCAGGGTCATGATAGCAAACGGCGCAAACATGAAGAAACCGGGTAAATCGAGTTTTGACAAGGTCAGTCCCCCGACATATTTGCGCTGGTGGCGGCGCATATCGGGAATCTTTGTGAAGACCAGTATGACTGCGCAAATCACACCAACTGGAAGGTTGATGTAGAAGCCTACATGTGAGTGACGGATGAGTGAGCGACGGATTGCAGCTGAGTGAGAGAGTGAGACGAGATGATGACTTACACCATCGCCAGGTAGAATACTCTGTAATCGCACCGCCTAGCAAAGGACCTGCCACAAGGCCGACCTGACCAAGTCCGATCATGATGCCCGTCAAGATGGGCCTTCTCTCCAGTGGTGCACACGCAGCGATAATGGTCAAGGCGCCATTCTGAAGACCAGATGCACCAATGCCGGACACGGCGCGTCCGACGATGAAAACATTTGACGAACCTGCTAGGGCGCAAATGAGGGATCCGGCCTCAAATATGAAGAAGAAGCTCAAAAACGTCCACTTCCAATGTCGTTAGCGGCGTTGGCAATGACAAGATGGAAAATTCACTAGTGAAGCGAGGTACCTTGGCGGACAAGTATGTGTACAGTTTGCCAGAAAGCGGTTGAAGTGCACAGCTATCGATCGCAATGTGAGCAAACTAACCTCGCGTCTATACTTGTTCTTGAGAGAGAAATGAGGGAAGCGGCGTACCTTGCCAAGTTGTATGCACTGCCGTACCAACCAATGTCAAATAGTGAATGAAAGTCTGTTGTGATGCTCGGAATCGCCTACTCTCGAGTTAGCCAAGCTTGACCAAGATAAGATGAGCGAAATTGAACTGCAACTGCAACTGTACCGTAACAAGAATCGAGACGTCGAGGAGCACCAAGAAACATGTCAAAGTAATGCCAGTCATTACGGCGACGAGTTTCCATCCGGATATATACTGAATCGCGAGCTTGGACGCGGAGTCGCTGGCAGTAAGGTGAACATCATCGGGGTCGTGGCGAAAGGACGAGAATTCAGCCCATGTGCTTGAAGGTGAGATGCCGGGCGTCGCTCCGCCATGTAGCGGACGCATAGGTATTTCCCATGTGTTGGCGTCATCTTTACTAGAGCTTTGGTCGCCCGGCGAAGCAGTTGTTACTTCTTGCTCGTACAGCGGCATGGCCATGGTTGCAACTTGAATTGTCGTGTGAGATCAGAGCCAGAGTCAGTCAGACCCATCTACGATCGGTTCAGACGAACTCACACGCGATGAAAGACGAACCCACGCGCGATGACAGACGAACTCACGCGCGATGATGCGCGATGAGCTCATAACATTCGGATTGCCTGGAATGGTGGCGCAATCCACCAGACTTTTCTCTCCACCAAGCAATGTCGTAAAGTACTTGCCCAGAATAACAGGCCGGCTCAGATTCCCAAGAAGAACATGGGGGCACTGGAATACCATGTTTCCATGACTTCAACGACGACGGGCCCGAGTGAGGTCCTTCCACACTCTTTTCGCATAGAAACAGATCAAGACAACCAGCCGCAGCCATGACGCGCGCCAGGCTGTATGCTTCGCGCCTTGTGGTGTGTATGAGCAAGCGCATGGCTGATGACCCTGAAAGATGAAGTCACCCTTTCCGCTGGACATTGGACATTGAACATCGGACTTCCGAACATCTGAAAGTAGAGAGACGCAATGTGGACAGGCTGGCGAGAATGTAAGAATGAGTCTGACAAGGAAGGCGCCATCAAGGGTGTGATCCACGAGAAACTCTGCAAAGTCAGCATAAAGGACGCGCTAACCATTTTGAGTAGTAAATTTACCTACTCCGAAGACTCGGAACTATTATTGTGCGCTGGGCACGTGACTTGGAAAAGATATCCCCTAGCAGGATAATAAAGGTAGAAAAAAGGATTGGATGAAAGCTATCTTCTATTATACAAATAGAAGAATAAAAGCTTCTCTTTTATAAAGAAAGCTATTATATTAGAAGTTATATACTTCTAATGTAATTTATCGCGTTTAGCGACGTGCATCTTCAGCTCCCCCGATACGGTCGTGAGCGCATATTATTCGTCATAGACGCTGTATCCGCCATCGGGCAACAACTACGTAGCAGGGTAAAATAAGTGGACTAAAGAAGAGCGGCGTTGTTGTTCGGAGCTGTGTTTTTATTTCTTGCTCACCAGCGCTGTACTCGCAAAAAAAAATTGTCATAGCTGCATTTAGTTAAGTGGCTTAATGTTAGGAGCATCGAGGCAGAAAGTTATCCCTAGGTAGCCTTATGCTAGTAGCAACTGATAATCTTAGCCGTTACCCTACAGACATTTGGACTATCTGCACATACGACAGACGACAAACGGATTGACCATGATGAACAGTGGAAAACTTGGTTGGGAAGTCAAATCAATGAGCAATATTGAACACATGGTGACGAACGAGCCTTCTAGTCGTTCCTGGATTATTTGGTCCTCGGCAGAGAATCCACCAGTGCAGCATCGCCAGTCAGCTTAAACTTGAACTTGGCTTCTTCACTGTTGTCCACTGCAAGGACATAGTCTCCAGGATATATGTACTTGTCGCCATGGCCATCAGCCCTCGCAAGGGAGCCCATGCTTATTGTCAGATCCAGCTTTTTGCTCGTCCCAACCTCGATCTGGCGCAAGCGACCGTATGCCACAAGCCGCTTTCTGGGATACGGCGCGGGCCCGGCATTGGTCGACGACAGAAACAAGAGGCCGACGTAGTCAGATGCCAGTTTCGCCGGTCCACCTTCGTTCTTGACATTGATGGAAAAGGTCTCAAAGCGACCGAGATCTTTGTGTTGTCCCGTGGCAGAAGACATCAACGACGCAATATCGAAGGAGGGCTTGTCCGGAACTCGGTTCCAGGTAACGGAAAATTTCGTGTAATGCAAGCCGTGGCCAAATGGTAGCGTTGCTTTCCCCGTGTACCACATATATGTTCGGCCGGGGGAACTAGACGAGGGTCGCAAAGTCATGTCCTTGATATCGTTGCCCTCCACGTAGCTTGCTGGATATTGCGTGATGGGCAGTCGACCAGCCGGCGACGCATCGCCATTCAGCACGTCAAGAACGGCTTTGCCACCATCTTGGCCGGGGTATCCTGCCCATAAAACGGAACCAACACGATTGTTTCTCAGCAGAGGGGCATCATCGACTTGGCCACCGCCGAACTGAACAACGACCAGAGGCTTCCCGATGCTAGAAAGCTGCGAAATCAGATCCAGTTGGTTGCCGGGCCAGGTGATGGCCGTTCGGTCGTGACCCTCACGCTCCACCGTTGCGTCTATGCCGCCCATGAAGATGATGCAGTCCGCCGTCTTGGCAATGGACAATGCTGCGGCGAATCCGCCCGTGATCTGGGAACTGATGTTTGTTCCAGGTTCAAACTGCAGCTGGGGCCAATACCGTCGGAATGTGCTGAGCGGACTGGTCAAGAATGGGGCGGTTCCCTGGTAGTTTCCTTGCATTTGTGTGGTCGCATTAGCCCAGGGTCCAACAAGGGCGACTTTCCTGATGCCCTTCTTCAGTGGCAAAGTGCCATCGTTTTTCAAGAGAGTCATGCCATCCACAGCCGCTTGGTACGCCAGCTTCTGGGCGTGTGCCGTGTTTACATCAGCCCACGAGAGGGAACTATACTCTGGAACTGCGTCAAAGTAGCCGGCCTTGATCAGCGCAGAGTATAATCGGATGAGTGACTTGTCCAGCGTTGCTTCCGAGGTCAAATGAGACGCGATGGAATCGTTCAAATGAGCGTAGGTGTTCCCACAGTCAAGATCAGTCCCGGCATTGAGCGACTCCGCCGCCGCTGCGGCCAGGCTGGGGGCGAAGTGGTGAGGATCGTACACGTTCTTGATGGCATCGCAATCCGACACGACGTAGTTGTAGGGCTCGGTGAAATTCCAGTGATGGCGCAGGATATCCTGGAGCAGGTAGGTGCTCGCACAGGAGGGGACGCCATACACCGAGTTGTAGGCGCACATTACGGAGCTGACCTTTGCGTCGCGGACGCAGGTTTGGAACATGGGCAAGTAGTAGTCAGCCATGTCCTGCGGCGTTGGCTTCAGGTCGTTGGCTTCGCGTCCGTCTTCGACATCATAGGCTGCATAATGCTTGCACGTAGCCATGGCTCTCTTGTGTTCGCGGCTCTGGTCGCCTTCGAAGCCCGTGATGAGGTTGTAGACATATCCCTGAATGCGATTCGGATCTTCACCCGGTGTTTCCATCCCTCTTCCCCATCTCGGATCCCTAAATGGGTTGATGTTTGGGGTCCAGAAGTTAAGGCCGGCAAATCCAGCATTTCCGAACGCGCGCGACTCGGTGCCAATGACCGAAGCTACTTGATGAATCAAGGAGTCGTCAAAAGCTGCGCTCATCGATATTGGCATTGGAAAGCTCGTGGCCGCACTGTACTTGGCCCCCAGAGGAAGCTGGAACAGAACTCCAGGACTATATGCCGGACCATGAAGTGCTTCATTCCACCATTGATAAGGTGGCAGGCCGAGCCTGGCGGATCCAGAAGCGAAATTACCTACATTTGAAATCTTCTCCTCCAGTGTCATTGCACTTACCAAGGCACTGGCTCTTTCAGACATCTTCAGCGACCTGTCGCAGACCTTGTTGGAGCAGAGCGGCTCTCTATCGCAAGCGGGGATACCTGCCGCGGACCGACCGCCTTTTTCCACGGGGTTTTGTATTTTATAGATGTTGATCCTTTCAGATCATTAGCGCTGTCCTTATCTTCAAGATATCATTCATTAGACAACACGCACATGTACGCGCCACCGCATTTTTCGCCAGCTTTGCCGGGACATGCCGCATTGCAGGAAGTTTCGTCAGACTTTGCTGCATTGGCCTCGATCTGATGTCCACAGAAACACTGACTGATTCGAATCTGAGTTAGGCCATGGCATCAAAAAAGATGAGATTCAACAAGACATTCTTGTAAAATAAAATAAAATAAAAAGCCTCACGTTCCGGACTCCACGCCGCTATAGGAGAAGCCGGCTGCCCCGCACGCATTGGCACAGTACTGAGGAGAATTCTCTTGATTCAAGGTCAACAGCGGCCCTTTCAGATCGCGCGAGGAGGTTTGATCATGGAAACAGCCAACGTGATCTGCTTTGGCGTCATAGGCTGGCAGGCAACTACGAGTGTCGCCTCGACATACCCAAACAAAGACAGCAGCCAATATTGACAGCCAATGCTGATGAATCATGATGGGAGACTGGTGGGCTACTTTGTCACGGTTTGTACAAGGAATCAAGCTGCGGCAGGTTCATGGAGCAAGTCATGACAGTTCCTATTTATGAAGATGTGCTGTGATGGCTGTCCGATAGAGGGGAAACGTTTCACTTCGGATCACGGCATCCACGGCTGATGAAATGATTGGCAGGCTACTGGTCTCCCCGGACTCCCGGTGTCCGCGGCCAACATCGTCAAATCGCATGGACTTACACGTCCTTCTGACCCCACCTTCTCGAGCCCATGATATTCTGCCTAAAATCAGCCCCTGAAGTAATATGTATGTACATGTATATGCGGGGAAAAAGAGGCTCAATTCACAAAATGAAACACTTTCGCTGAAGTTTAACCAGGCGAGCCAAGTGAGTCATTTATTATCCCGGCATACGGCATAGCTGTGGGTTGAGCCGGATGGTCGAGAATAGAACAAACTCAGGGGGAGATGCAGGATGCATGAAGAAGCAGTTGCTATTCCGGTAATAATTTGAATTACATATTAGCTCTCTACTCATGACTCCGAATCTCCCAATAGCTGGCAATGCATCCATCTATGACGAAAACTAAATGCCTCGAGGCAGTCGAGGTCCTCTCATGACGATGTTTCAGGTCTGGCTAGCATTTATTGCGGCGGTTTAGCTGGCCCCTCGCTGCACCCGGCACGGCCAGACTAGAGTGCATGTCTGTGAAGAAGTAAGAGGGATTTTTCTTAATCTAACTAATATGAAATCCCTCCCTAGTAACACGTAAACATGCAGCAGTTTTTTTTTTTTTCTCATGCAGTAGTCACTAGGCCTCAAATAAAAGTTCACGACGTCATACAGGCAGACTTGACGCATCTCGCCTAAAAATAGCACAAACCCCCGTTGGCGATGTATCGCAATGCTTTGTTTTTCCGAATTGAGTCATGTCGGTGTCACATGCCAAAGTCTTGGCTTAAGAGCCGCTGGTGAGTCCGAGTTTCATCTCATCGTCGCTTCCGTCCCGAATTAATTAACATTCTCATGCTTATCGCGACTTAGCCTAAGAATGAGGCCCGGTGGGTCAGACTGACCAAGTGAGCTCATGGCATCTATCTGCCGTTGATGTTGAAAGACTAGGCCTGACGCAGAGGGGTCGTAGAATCTATCTCACGGAGAATTAGATGAGCAAAGCTGGCACATGGAACAAGTGTCTGCCACGCGCCGCACGAGGCCCAGCGGCACTGACATTGACGGCGTCGGAATCGTCGCCATCCTACACAAACCCTCGGGCAAGGAGATTGTCCCGCAGAAGCAGTACCGCCCGCCCATCGACCGCGTCACCATCGAAGTCCCCGCGGGCCTCGTCGACGCTGGCGAGACGCTCGAGCAGGCCGCGATCCGGGAGCTTCGCGAGAAGACAGGCTACGTCAGCGCCGTCACTCAGACATCGCCCGTCATGTTCAACGACCCTGGTTTCTGCAACACCAACCTGCGCATGGTCCATGTGTCCATCGACATGAGCTTGCCCGAGATTCAGGACATCAAGCCCCAGCTCGAGGAAAACGACTTCATCGCGTTCTTTACCGTTCAGCATCAAAGGCCAGAGCGGAGCGGGAAAGACAGATGCAACCTGTCATTGAGTCATGAATGGGATTTTGACACTGAACAGAGGGGCCAAAACGCACATGACGCTTCGTCCTGTCCTTGATTCTCTAACCGCACTTTGCCTGTAGGCCCTTGTTTTCGAAGCTAAGAAATCGGGGCTGTCTCGACTTATTTCAGGGGCATCGGTGCTAACTTGAGCCCGGGCAAGGCAAGCCATCAGGAACCAGAGGCCAGGTCTGCTTTACAAATGCAATACATTGCCCTTGATGACTTGCAGTACCAGCGATTCTCTGTCCTGGAAGAAATGCGACTATCAAGACTAGGACTGTTACGTGGAAGGGCCAAGAGGAGAGAGGCAACGTGAGCTGCCACCAGCTTTAAGCCTCCAGTCATTTGACCCTCGTTGATACAAGTCCGACAGTAATTCATTAATAATGCGCGTTACGAGACAACTAGAGTTCAAGCCCGTGCATTGCAAACTATACTTGAACGGCTAGCATTATCTCATATCGCTTAGGGGAAACGAAGAGCAAATGCAGACCTGTCCAAGCTCAAAGTTGCTTCAACTTTCCAGGCTTCTCCAGTGCAACGTCAAGCTCGAGCAGACGTGGACATCGCCGGATACACGGAGTTCAGTGAAGCGCACGACCAAGCCGGCATTAGGAAATTGAATCAACCTTTTTCATTGGCGTTTTCTGAATATCAAGAGTTCTATCGAATTTAAAGCAACAAAATATTACATGTAACACAAGGCGCATACTCGTATATAGCACCGTTGCATCTCCCCTCACTCAAGCTCCTCTCTGAAACTTTTCCGCGAACGCCTCAATAAACTCTTCATTCTCCAGGGGCGACTTCTGCTCGCCCTGAGCCGGGTCCTGACCTGCGGCGGCAAACAGCTGCGCCTCCAGCTTAGGCAGGATGTCGGAGATGAGCTCCAGGGACACGGGCGTGTTCCTGTCTCGCAGGTTGGCAATCTTGTTCATGTCATCGACCAGGCCCGTGGACGAGGGCGCTGGAGCCGCGCGTTTCCCCTTGGTCTCGATTGCTGCCGACTTTGCCGCGGGACCGGGCTGGATCCCTTTGATGGCCGACTTGACCGCGTCGGCTACGCCGGTGCCGTGATCTTTGAGCTTTGAGGCTTGCGATAGCGCGTCGCCGATGAGCTGCGGGTTGAGCTTGCCTTCGGCCTCGGCCTTGGGGACCTTGATCCGGTCGGCGGCCTGCAGAATATCAATGACCTTGACTGGCTTTTGTGAACCTTGCTTGGCCTGGCTCTTGACGTTTCCGAGACTTTTCTCGATCTTCTCGGTGACGTTCACCGAAATCTTCTTAAAGAATTCGTTGCTTTCGGTGACTTTCTTGGCCGTCTTCTCAACTGAGCGAATCACCCTGGTGGCGCCCTTCAATTTCAGTAAGGCGCGGCCGACTTTGAATGCCTGGAGGGCGGGCGCGAGCGGAGTCGGCACGAAGGATGCCGTTTCAATGATAACGTCAGTCATGACCTTGAACCAGTCCAGCGCCGAGACCGTCTCGTTGCTGGTAATGGCTCGTACGAGGTCACGATACGACTTGCCGGGAACCAGCTCATCTGCCAATTCGCCGACAACACCTAGGTCTTCCCTCGGGTTCGGCCGAGGCCCGGCCGAGGGTGGCCTAAAGATGCTCTCATCTGGCGACTTTTGGAGTTGTTCATCAATAGTCTTGTTGAGATTGCTCAACAATTGTCCGAGAACAGCCTTGTCCTGCGGAGACAAGGAAGCGTCGAGGCAAGCCTTGAGCGCGTCCTTCTCGGAATTTGCAGCTCGCTCAAGTTGTTCCTTGCCGGCAGCTCCCTTTCTCTCCGCAGTGATGCGCGCAGTCGTCGCCTTTTGCAGATTAACTGCCAGTTGCTTGTCCTTGCCACAGAATGTGGGCAAAGGGACGGCTCGCGCCTCCAAGAGCATGGCCCTCTTTTCAGGCTGTTTGACTGGCTGCACTTCACGACTTGATGCGGCAGCACTGGCATGGCTGATGAGAGCTGGGATGTCGTTTGTCGAGATGGAAGTGGCGAATAGTGACGCAAAGGCGAATATCGTGGTGACGCGCATCTTGCCTGAATGTGGCGGCAACGTGTACCAGCGGCTTCGTTTTGAAGAAAAGTTGTACGATGATGATGAAGCGAATTATAAAATCCTGTGTATAAGATCCGATGAGGGTAACATGGTCCGGAGTCTTTACATTATTTATATTCAAGCAGCTAGGCCAAATAGCCAAACAACCTAACAGTGGCTGCGATAAATGAGCATATCATATGCTCAACAATTTACACAAGACTCTTGTCGGTTCAATTGCCTCGGCTGCACTTGTCGACGATCAGGGCGTGCATGATTTGGTTGATACTTGAATGACTTGGTTTATACTTGCATGGCTTGGTCAATACGTGCATGACTTTGTTTATACTATGTTTCGCGCCAGAAACGTGGATAGCCGAGGTACCAGACATCAGCTGGGAATCTGGAGAAGCTCCGTGCGGTTTAGGCCTAACATGAATACAGGAGTAATGGCCGATAGCATGTGTTTTGTGCCAACGTGTCAGTAATGACAGCAGGCGCCTGTTCGCGACGACGATTTGGTGTTTCTGATTTAGAGGTCGCGAGTCAACAAGTGTTACCGAAGGCGTGGTTGGCCCCTGTTTCATGCACCCATTGATGATGATGACTCGAGAATTGTATCCGCTACGGTGGCACCTAGAGACTGACCTAACGGGCTCTAATGCGTGACACTATTTATGGTAATAAAGCAGATGTCAGAGTCATGGCAGTTGGTGCCAATGACGGCTCCAACACAGCAATCCAGGCTGCATTGGCTAGTGGAAGCAATGGAACGTTTCTAACAACCAAACTCTGCGGATTTTCTTAGTTGTCTAATAAAATGCTGAAACAAAACTTCCAACCAAAAAAAAAAAAAAAAAGTCCGACATGACTATGATAGCTCCTGGCCCACCTCGCGTAGTGCTTCGAAGAGACCGTCTACAGTCCCTCGCAGAGTCTGACAATTTGTCACAACTCGGAAGAAATAGCCTCTTGGTCCTGGTGCAAAGTCAAACATGAAGCCCCGCCCCAACATCTTCCTGCACATAGAGCGGGTTCTCTCCGTGTTCTCGTCTTTGCGATCCGAGGCCTTTCCCCCGTCTGGGGCGTAGTAGAAGCACACTTGTAGGCAGGGGGGTGGGTTTGGGGAGAGTAACTCAAAGTCTTCACTTTCTTGCACTAGCGTGGCAAGGTGCGCAGCCATATCGAAGGCATGGTTGATGCCTTGCTCAAAGCCTTCCGCTCCGTAGTAAATCCACGCCAATGCCATCTTGAAGCTGTCCGCTCGGCGGCCGCACTGCAACGTGAGGTCCGCCAGGTCCCAGACTTCGTCATCATCTTCCGGGTCATGAAACAGGTACTCTGCTCGTAGCGAATTTGCGTTGTGGAAACGCTTCAGGTCGTTGGTCAGCAAGAATGAGCAGGTCATGGGGACATTGAGCATCTTCTGTGGATTGATGTTAGAGAGTCGGCCAGCCCGCACCCATCAAGCTTGTGTCGATGCTTTGATGAGAAGGCGACGGACGCGCCCCAGGAACCGTCGACGTGGAGCCACATGCCAAACTCGTCGCAGATGGTCTTGATCTCTCGGATGGGATCAAATGCACCCAGCACCGTGGTGCCGGCCGTCGCATTGACATAGAGAGGTATCTCTTTCCGAGCTTTCGCCTCGGCCACAAGACGGCGCAAGGCCGAAGGTAGCATGCAGCCCTCGTCGTCGACAGGGACACGAGTGATGCTGGACGTGCCCATGCCAGCCGCCACCGCGGCCTTTTGCATGGAAAAGTGTCCATGACGACTGGTGAAAACGGCGAAACGGTAGCCCTCGCCGCCGTTCACCTTGACGGCCGGGTACAAGGCATTGCGCGCAATGACAAGGGACGTGAAATTGGATGCGCTGCCTCCTTGGCAAGTTATGCCACCGGCTCGTGGCCCCTCGAAACCGAAGTACGATGCCAATGTGCGAGCGGTCACCTTCTCGATGATGGTCAGAGCAGGTGCTACGTGAAAGACGTGAACATTGGTATTCAGCACGCCGAGAACGATTTCGGAGATGACCCCGACAGGGTTTGTGCTCGCGGTGAGCTTGTCCATGAAGCCTTGATCCCAGGTGTTGACACTATGCCGCAACACGTTGTCAATCGTCTCCAGCAAGCCCTCTCGACCTCGCCCAGGACCTGCGGGCAGCGAGAAGTTCATGCTCTCGCGGGCTGCGTGTGGTGGATGCGCATCAACGAGAACATTCCGTCCGTCGCGCCGCAGACGACCTGTGGGCTTGACCGCGGCCTCCGAGTCGGCCGCTCTCACGAAGGGAATTATGAGCGATTTGACAGCATCCAGAAGGTCCTCGAGCTCGCCTGCCCGATCTAGGCCGGATTCGCTGATGACTTGTGCTTTCTCCCCTGGTCTGACGATGCCATTTTCGCTGAGGACGGCGGCGTCATTGACAGGGCTGTTGCCATTGATGGTGAGGGCAGAGGACATGATAGCTGCTGCGACTGCTCGAGATTTGGAGTTGTGCAGCTTTGGCCTATCTTTCGGATGCCGAGAACGGCGCAAAAGGTAGCTAGCTATCTTGAACACCACATAGGAATATCACGTTTCTATGATTTCGCTTACGTGTCGCGGCTTATTCGCCCCCCCTCTTGCAAGCCCCCCTCCTGCAAGCACCGAGTATATTACGGATTTGTACTCCACGTCTGCACAGGCAATGGATATGGATGATGCAGCATGCCGCTTCTTCGACCGCTTCTGTGAGGGAATTAAACGCGGTGGCTGGGGGCTGCCAAGATCTTCATGCCTACCCGAGAGTTTTTTTCTGGTAGATTTCGACACGACACGAACGAGTTGGCCCGCCGCATCTCACGTGATCTGCACAATGCTCACTAATAAAACATGCACCCCCACCCCAATCCTTTACCTCCTCCACTTCGCAAATTTTCTCCCTCTCAACTTCAAAAACTCGCACACGACGCTGCGCCGCTGTTGAATCGTCGACGTAGGTCTCATCGCCTTCTGAGAACTGGTAAGTGATGCATTCATTGTCTTTCCCATTCTCTCCAATCATCATGATGAATTTTCCCTTGTGAAATTACCGCGGCTTATGACAACTCGCAAGAGTTGGCCTGATTACGAATTACAAACAACTATTTTCCTGACTTTATCCTTCCTACATTCTCCCTCCTTCGCACGAGACGCCATGTTTGACGGAGCAGGTTGCTAACAAACGATGCGATTTTCAAGGCAGGCGGAAATAGCGTAGTTTCGAATCGATTGTTCATCTCCACGTCACGTAGAAATTTGCCAGTCACCTCGGTTCACTAACGAAAGGCTGTCGTTCGGCGGCAAATCTCATAGAACACAGCCAGTGCTGCGACACACCTGTCAATGAAGATGCCCATGCGGACGTCCGCTTTCGTGAACAATCGTCCATGGTCGCGCTTCCCGATCGCACTATGCTTAGAAATGTGCCAGAACACGATTCATCCGTGTGCGAGCTACCGAGACAGAACGCAATCAAACAAGTCAATTGAAATGAAATATGTGACCATCCTCTCGCATCGTGACATTTGATTTGATTTTGATACTTTCGATGCTGACCATTTCTAACCGAGCCGGAACGCAGCCCAAGAGAGGCAAAAGGTAAGTCTGCATGAGAACATCCGCGCCCAACAAGCAGCCAATCAGTTCCTCTCTCGACGAATGCTTAACCTCGGACTGCATGTCCAAGTCGAATCGAGATGCCGTAAATCAGCCATTGCCCATGCAGCCAAGGCAATAAATATCCCGGCGTCAGAACTGCTTTTCGACTAGTCCCTGTCTAGTTACATTCGACAGCGTTCCATCGCGGGACGTCAAGCTTGGTGGAGGGCGGGGGACCTCGAACGCTTGCCAATGTTTTGCACTCACCAGACACCACAGGTGTGTGTGCATGGCGGTACCTGCGCGGAAGTTCGGGGAGCTGGCTACGGATGTATAAGCATCAATACTAACTACGCCGTGCTACGTACACGTCACCATTGCCAGGCTTGACTTTCGCTTCGGTAACTACATAGGTGCGGACGCCGAGCCACGTCCTTCAGTGGCGGGCCCGGGTTGAGACATGTCTGACCCAGGGTGATCCGCCGTCGTGTCTCTGGGATTTTCTCCTGGTCCCTGTATGTCTCACATCCCGCTGGAGTAAATTACTTTTTGGTTCGCGTGGTGTTGTGACGCACAAGGGGTTCGAGGCTGGGTAAGCTTGGTATCACCACCCCAACCCCCGCCCAGCCCAACATGAAAACGCCAAAAAGTCACGTAGAAATACTATGACAAAGAGGTTGGGCTCAGCATTCCTTGGTACCGAGGTCGGCGAGAAGGGGTCAAGCCCGCTCGACACTTAATAGTCACGCCAGGCCAGGTCTAGTTTGATGAAGGGGTTTCAGACACGCGTCCTACGTTATTTTTCATCTTCAACCTACTATCGAATCCATGTCGCCCCTCATCTCAGCAGACAACGAGTGGTCTCCGCTCAAGGCGGCCATCGTCGGCAGAGCAGAGCACTCAGCCTTCCCCTCGGAGCCCCGGGCCGTGTTCGAGGCGAGCATGCCAGCCGAGCATGTGGACGAGTTCAGGCCCGGAAATCCATTCCCCGCTGACATTGTGGCTAAGGCACAAGTTGAGCTTGATCATTTCGCCTCGGTCTTGCAGCAGCACGGCGTCAAGGTCTACCGCCCTGACGAGGTGGATTGGCTCAAGGTCGGCGGGTACACGGGCTCCATGCCTCGAGACACGCTCATGACGGTGGGCAACACGCTGATCGAGTCTCCCTTTGCCTGGGCTTGTCGTCGCGACGAGGTGGAGCTGGGATACTCAACCATCCTGCGCGAGCTGTCGTCGGGCGGCGGACCGGCCCGTATCTGCCGCGCGCCGACCATTCTCGGCAAGGACACCATCTACGACCAGTCCTTCATCGACGGCACGCGAGGAGGCAGGGCTTCGGCTTCTTCTTCTTCTTGCTCCAACGGGACCCCCCCGGTCTGGTCCATCAACAACACGCGTCCAGCATTCGACGTGGCAGACTTTATGAGACTGGGCAAGACACTCGTGGGCCAGCTGAGCCACGTCACCAACATGAAGGGCGTCGAATACCTGCGGGCCCAGGTCCCGGACGGCTACTCGGTCGAGGTGCTGCACACGACCGACGACCACGCCATGCACATTGACACGACCATCCTCCCGCTGCGGCGCGGCCTGGCCATCTACAACCCGGAGCGCGTGACGGAGCAAGAGCTGCGGAGGCACGCCGTCTTTGCGAATTGGGATCTGCGCGCTTGCCCCCTCAAGCCGAAGCCGAGGGGACCACCGAACCCCCCCATGTACATGTGCTCGCCGTGGCTGGTTCTCAACGCGCTGTCTCTCGACGAGAAGCGCATCTTCGTCGAGGAGCAGGACACAGAGTTCGCCAACTGGCTCAAGGAGGAGTTCGGCATGGAGCCAATCATGCTGCCGTTCCAACACGTGAACTGCCTGGGAGGTTCCTTCCACTGTGCCACGGTCGATCTTGTGCGCGAGTAAAGACAGAAGAGACAGATGATGAACAAGGTTTCGGTTTGGTATCAGTTTACAACCCCAATTGTGCCGCACGTGTGAATTGTGTCCCAACGTGCCATAATATAACGCATGTTTCGGAGTGAGCGTGTGCGGATTGCCCATTGCCCATCCCTCGGACGTGTCAATGACCAGAGAGATGATTCATCGACAAAACCGGGACCATAGCTGACTGATGAAAAAACATGGCAGCAAGTACTCGGTAGGCGTTGTGCAAGTCTCGGAACTTGAAGAAGTTGGCCGCCGGCCGAGCTGAAAATGGTCGCCGTCCTTATTGCGCTAAAGAGAAAACAAATGCGCGTGCAAGGTCTAAAGCATACGACGGCACGCCACCTACGAAGTATGCTAGGTGTGTCGTGTCCCCGTGTCGATACCAAAAAAAACCCCCCCCCATGACTTGTGTCTCACACTCAGTTCAGCCGCTTTGGTTCCAATCGGTCGCACCAGAAACCCCCTCTTCAGCTTGCTCTCCCACAGCAGGATGAGACAAAAAGTCAATACCGACCCGTCCGGCTATTCCATTCCAATGCAGGGGGCGTGAGGAAGTTAACACACGGCTTGAGCTAGGAATCCCCCCCCCTGCCAACAAGGGCGGCTGTGGAGAATAGATCGACCCATCCAGCCGGGGTGGCACCATTGGGAAAAGCTTATTCAACTCGTGGAACTCTGCGTCTTCAGCCATGATACGAGTCGAGGACGGGGCAAGTTTGCAGCATCATCAGCCGGGGGCGGGAAGCTCGGCAGCTTTGAAGGTTCAGATATAATCCCAGCATCAATCACCACTCGGCTTAAATACTGCAGAGGAGGCGCGGGTGGCTCCGTGATAGACCCATGATGGAACAACGATGCTGCGGCACGTTATTATGTAGGCAATCGACCCACGTCCAAGTGTGCGGAATGGGTGGGGAGAGGTTACGTTGGAGAATGCACGGCTTTACGGACTCGATTCGGTTTCTTATTGATATTGATATTGATATTGATATTGATGTCGATATTGGAAAATATGACATGGCTAGGACGACATGTCTCGGCCCGCAAGTTCAATCCGCGGTGCTGGCTGTAGCCGCGTATAGCTTGTAGAACGGTGAAGTCGTGTCAGCAACAAGTTCCCGTGGATTTCCGGATTCCACAATCTTCCCCTTGTCGATGAGAACGATGCGGTCGTAGTCGAGCACCGTGTGTAGCTTGTGAGCAACGGCTATCAAGGTGCGGCCTTCAAGCTCCTCCCGTAGTATCCGCTGCATGAGTTCGTCCGTTTCCGAATCAACACTGTTTTCCTAGTCAGCCACTTGGAGCTTTTCAAGACGATGACAGGCAGCCGGGGTGCGGGGTGTGTGTAGTGTGTTTTGTTTTGATTCATACCTGCTTGTTGCCTCATCGATGATGACAATGTTGCCTGGGCGCGCAATTGCACGGGCCAGACAGAATAGCTGGCGCTGGCCGTGAGACAGGACGTCCTCGCTCATCGGCGCGTCGAGCCCGCCGCGGCTAACTAGCATATCCCAAAGCTGAACAGTGCGCAGCGTGTCAATCATGCGCTCGTCAGTTGTGAGGCCCAGGGGGTCAACGTTTTCACGCACGCTTCCCTGCAGGAAAAATGGTTCCTGGGGCAATGTATTGAGACGCTTCCGCAGTTCCTCACGCGGTACTTGGCTGATATCTTGGCCGTCAATGACGATTCTTCCAGTGTCAAGCTCAAGCATGCGAAGGATGGTTAGGAGGAGTGATGATTTGCCACTGTAAGAGAGAGAGAGAAAAAATATCAAGTTGAGATGTCAGCTCATGCCATGGAATCTGCAACGTTGCACCGCCGGATGCTCACCTCCCAGTTCGCCCGCAAAGGGCAACCTTTTCTCCCGGCCGTATTGCCAGATCAAATCCGTCCAAAACAGGCTTAACAGATGTTTCGTACGAGGCCGAAATATTTTCAAAGACAATGACCCCGGCAGACGGCCAATTGTCTGGCAAGTTCTCCACCTCCGAGCCCGAGGATTCTGGCGCAGTATCCTCGACAAAGGCTTTAACGCGGCTGATGGCACCAAGCGCCGTCTCTAGTTGCGTCCACTGGGTGACGAATGCCTGGAGAACGCCGCTGAAATTGATGACATTGAACAGAGCCACGCCAAGGAATCCCGTCGATCCATTGCGCACCTGGGTCGCGAATGCAACCAGCATCACGGCAATAGCACCTGCCAACAGATCCAGTACGATGGTGAGCCATCGTTGGATGCACCATAGCAGGTAGTATGGTTTCTGCGAAGCGTCAAGAACCTCGTAGCTTCGCTCCATGTACTCTGAAGACCATCCATAGGCACGTATACAGGAGACACCGCCTAATGTCTCGATGAAATGCGAAAACAGAGGCGCCTTGGTTTCGATGTCAAGCAAGCGCAGCTGGCGGGAAGTGCGTAGATAAAATGTTTGGATAAGGGAGATGAGGACTACGCAAACAGGAATAGCAGCAGCAACATAGCCGGACCCAGTGAACACCAGCACCGCTGAGACGATGACGCCGAGAAAATTCATGACGGTCTCATCAAGAGACTGCGGAAGATCGCTGTCGATCAGCTGTAGATCCTGGCTGAATCTATTTGTAGTTGATCCGGCATTGGTCGACGTCAAGAAAGAGGTAGATGCGCTGTAGTAGCAGTTAATATTGACCGCCTAGTCCAAGGAGAGAACACGTCTGACTGCTTACCGCATAGTAGTATCGAGTAGAAGTTGATGGAATTTGTGCGACGTCTTTGGAACTAGCAACATCCGGAAAGCCCTGTAGATATAGACGGGTTAGACTTCTTCGCGACGTACGGTATGTTGTAGTTGAGCCGGCAAACCATACCAGTCAGATCCCATGCAGCCCAACACGGCCAAAGCCGCGAGGCCGAAATACACGCCCAGCCAGTATTCGATGTTCTCATTAGGGTGCTTTGTATTGTAGTCGGTCCACCACTGCAGCCAGATTGCTGAAAAGGATCAAGGTTAGTAGGTTGGCGAAGGGGGAGATCCAGGGACACCTACAAGGGAAGCTGAGACCAAAGGTGTAGGCTGCGCAGATGAAGAGATATATGGAGAAGGTCCATCCACCGGCGACTTTGATGTAGTAGGTGTAAACCTGCAAGTCGCTCGTCTCGCGGCCAGAACCTTGTTCGTCGTCTTCGTCGGCCAGGCCGAGTTCTCGGTGCATGTCCTCTGGCAGCTCCAACACCTCGTGGCGTGATGTCTCAGCTGTTGGTAGACTCGCCAGGCGCTGCACATAGCCACCAGACCTTGAGATTTGTTCAAGAGTGCCTTGCTCGGCTATACTACCATCCTTATTGAGGACGATGATGTGGTCGGCAAAACGAAGATGACCAGCTGCAATTGTTCAGCGAGTTGGCGCGGCATCAACAGAGTAGCTAGATCACAGTACCTGAATTTGTGGCAGCAACAACTGTTGATTTCAATTTTTTGAGAATACCCCCAGCATCGAAGACAGCCTCGAGAATGCTGGCCTCGGTTGCACGATCGAGTCCTGTGAGGACATCGTCCAAGATGATGAGAGGTTTTCTGGAGTAAAGAGCGCGAGCTAATGACTAAAGCTTTTTGTAAGTTGAAAACACAGAGACAAACAGACTGCTTTCTTAAAAGACAAGAAGAAAAATTGGAAAAAAAAAATTTAGAAAGACTGAAAATAAAACTCACCACACGCATTTGCTGGCCGCCACTTAGACGCGAGCCCCGAGTGCCGGTTCTTGTTTGGTCTCCATCGGGCAGGTCTTCAAAGTCAGTATTTAGCGAACACGCACGAACGACGGTATTGTACCACTCAGTGTCCCACGCAGACATTCCCAGGATGTTGCTTCGCACCGTACCCCAGGTGATCCATGGCGACTGGGGAGCAAATGCACACGTGGAATAGTGCGAAACAACGGCGCCCGAAACCTCGGGCAATTCTCCCAAGAGGAGCCGCAGCAATGTCGATTTACCTGAGCCCACGGGCCCAACAACCATGGTGGTCTGGCCGCGAGTAATGTCCAGATTTAAGTCCTTGATAATCATTTTCTCGGATGAGTACCCTCCCTCGGCGTGTTTGAAGCTAACTGCACTGCTACTAATATTAGGAGAAAGTTCAGGCGCATCGACAGGATTCGGTTGAACGGCATTCTCGACATTCACCGAGTCTGACTTTTGCGGCAACTCCCGAGGTCCTGAAATGCGAGCATGTTCAATAGCGGGCACCGTTCTATAGTCTTCTCTCTCACCAGACAAGACATATGTTTGTACGCGAGAGAACGCGTTCGCAATAGTTTGGAAATCCTCGAAACCGTGTAAGAGGGACATCACAGGCTTATCCTGCAACTGAAAAAGACTCAAAACTGCAAACGCAGCCCCTTCTGTCAAGGTCTCTGTGTTGTTGACCTTGGCCAATATGACATAAGTACCAAGACCCAAGACGGGAGCGAAAGTGAATGTGCAGTTTGCTATCAGAGGTACCCAAATCAGCAAGGACTATACTTGAGGATGGGGGGAGTGGTCACGGAGTTCGCGGGAGATGGGCTCACCGGCGCCAGTCTCCAACACAGATAAGAGACGGAAAAGACGCGAGGCTCTGATCTCTTTGGTTCTGAGACTCGAGATGATCTTGTGAATAGTGTTTGTTAAGCCAGCCATTCTGATTGCTTTCATCGTTCCCAAAGTCTTGGAGGTTACAGCCAAACGTTGCTCGATAGCCTCGAGCCATGGCACTTGCGCATTTCCGGCTGCCGTGGCAATAGGAATACCGATCACGAGACACACTGTGAGATTTTTTTTTAGCAATTCGTATCCGTGGCGGCTCAGCGCTAAGCATTAGGCTGCACTCACAGGCGATGAAGACTGTAGGAGGAACGACGGCCATGCCAAGGAACCTGGAAAGAAACCACAAGGATAGGGCAAGCTCCACGAGGCTGGCATAAGCATCATGCAGAATTTGCATGCACAGCCCAATACGATCAATATCAGCGCTCATGAGCGTGATGGCTTCGGCATCCTTGACAGAACTGGCGCTGAGGCGAAGAGTTTTGCCAAATATCAGGGTGATCAAACTGCCGCGGAACATTGTCAAAACACGATAAGTCATGTGCTCGTACCAGGCGAGACACATCTATACAGGACGCAGATTAGATCAAGAACGAGGGTTCGGGCCAGGAGAAGTCCATCGTACCGCTTTGCCAATGTGAACGAGGGCATACGCTCCAATGAGGCCGTAACCAATGTTTCGGGTATTTGGGCCGTCCGGCTCGGCAGTAAAATCAAGGACTCGTTGTACAAGGAACGGCTCGGCGAAGGTGAAGCCAATGTAGGCAAGGCGGGGCAAGCAACCAGCAAGGAGATCCCATTTATAATGAACCATGAAGACCCGAAGCAAAGCCATTTTGCCAGACTTGTTGGCTGGAGCAAGTAGAACGTTAGTGAAGGGGTCAAGCGGCCATTGATACGACTTTCTTGGCGGCAGCTACCTTTGTCCCATCTTTCTAAAAGGCCAGTAGGTCGAGAAGCGTCGAGAATATCTTGGTCGAGTGGCGTCAAGGTGTCCACGGTCAAACGTGTTGTATACCCTTTGAGGAGCAAACGGTCTAGCCAGACAAACAACACTCTGTTGTAGATCGAGGCCGCGGCTTCTGGGGATGTGTCTGTCCATTGTATCATGAGGATTCTGCGCTTCTCAGTTACTTCCGCGGCCAAAATTACCAATTTGACAAAGTAGCTGGTGAGTTGGATTGGAGCCACGAGATGATAGCCGGGTATGAAGAAAACGGTGCGCGAGCTGGCCAGGTCCAACAAGCTAGACACTCCAAGGTAGAGGCACAGGACAGTTGAGGGTCGAACAGATTGGACGTGCTCCAGGCATGAAACATAGAGAAGCCAAGTAAAACTGGCGATGACGATGACTGTCGCGGGCAAGGTGAGTCTAGTAGTGGGAGTGTTCGGGTCAGCCCGAAGCACCAGCAAGACAATCTGGAGGACTACGTAAATAGCGAAGGCCGCCTAAGCATCACATCGTGTTAAATAGTAGCTTCTAGTGCGATGAAACCAGAGTCGAGGGAGGAGTGAAGTACAATTTTCAGAGCAAAGAGCCACGATCGCTTGACTTTAGTACTAGTCTTGCACAGAAACCTGACTCGAGGGATGAGAACGAGAACTATACGCTTGCTTAGCAGAACGGCGATGCAGACAGAGGGATTAGATTGCCATTGGCCGTACCCGTGAGCAGCAGAGGCAAAAGAGTGAGAATGCTCTCTTCGAAGAGAAGCGTGAAATCGAAGCCATTGAGGCAAGAGTATGCCACTGTGGGACCAAAAACATCGTGAAGGTCTATTGAACAGGACTTCCTGGCCATACTAGGCGAGCGTCCTGGCTGGTAATGCGCGGCGTGCTTCTTGGTGATGCTCGCAGGGAGGGAGGGTTCAGGTTGGCTCTGGGGAGTTGGCGAGCCGAATTGCGACGTCGACAAGTCATTGAGGGGAGGAGTCGGGGGACTCAGGGGGGGGTGAGCTTCCGGGCTAACATGGAGGGTCAAATTCACCGATTAGAATCGGCGATGAAGAGAAGGAGGGAAAAGTGCCCAGGCAAGAGATTGCGGGAGTATCGTGCCCTCAAGCTTCATCGAAATTTCATCTTTACAAAATTGTTTTTATCAGCCGTGGGCCCACTTTCACGTTGCCGTACCGTCCAGATAATCCCACCCCCTGCAGATGTGGATCGAAACCGGGCGCTTTTTAAGATGGGCGTGCGACTGCCCCACTTCTAATTGGCTTCACATACACACACCCCCCAATGTCCCCACCTGATCTTGACTACTCCGTAGCTCAAACACAATCACCATGACGGCGCTAAATGAATATAAATGACAAAGTAATCGACAAATGATCTGCACTTAGGAATTGATAGTACGTATAGTAATCTGTAGCCGGTTTTCTTTTCATACGAGTGCACCTATCTACACACCTCAGAACACGGAGTAGCGATCTCGACTTTCTCTATTGGCATTTGGTCCGAGTTATGTACTACAGGGTAGCGGCGGCACAGGGCACGTGATAAGGGTGATGCGGGGCCAAGCACCGATCAAGTCGCACCATATCTCGAATGGGCTCGTAGGATGCAGGATTCGATCCAGAACGCGAACGCATCACACATTTCTTGGTTTGCCGACTCAGACAGTCATGATTGCGTGCGGTTGCTGCGCACTCGCCCCGCCTCTCACTCGCCCGAAGCGGAGGTCACATCGTCGGCCGCGCGGCATGGCATTCTGCGTCCCAAGCTGTTCCATGTTCCTGTCCGTTGTTGTTGACTGGGTATCTTCGCAAAGCGCGAACTCCAACACGATGCCCGCGATCAAGAGCTTGATCTCTGCCACGGCGAATGCTTTACCCAGACATAGACGCGCGCCATAGCCGAAAGGCATGTAGCAAGACTCCATGGCGCGCAGGGTCGCCTCGTCAGCCTCCAGCCAGCGTTCGGGCCTGTACGCGTGAGCGTCTGCGAAGACGTCTGGCCTGTGATGTATCGACACAGTCGACGTCGACACGATGGTCTGGATGGCGCTCTGCTGTTAGCCTTCCAAAGGTGCTTGTTTCAAGGGCTGGGAGAAGAAGGGACACCACTCAGTGGGCACTCACCCCAGCAGGGAGCACGATGTTGTTGTACGCCTTGGTAGCAGGCACAACCCTTTCAGCCCTTCCGCTCGACAGCGGGTTCAGGCGGCTGGATTCTCGGATGCAGGCATCCAAGATTGGCGCCGTCATGATGTCGTCGAAGCTGGGTAAGCCGCCGTCGGCTCCGGCTCCAGCTCCGCTGGGCAGGGCAAGAAGCTCTGCTCGGATGCGGTCCTGCCACGCCGTGTGACAGGCCAGATTCCAAAGCGTGTAGGTCAGCGCGAGAGCCACGGTGGTCTGGGCCGCGTGGAGGTTATCCAGAATCTCGGCCGCGATCCACGACACGGGGTAGGGCTCTCCATCCGGCGTCTTCGCGTTACTCAGCTGGTGGACCAGGGAGCCGGCGACCATCTTGTCTGGATTCGTTCTCGCAGACAAGACCTTTTCCATGTTCCAGTCGGTCAACCTCTCCTCGGCTGACAGGAAAGTCGGGTCGTTCCTGGCGTAGGACAGGGCAGCCCTGGTCACCTTGTGCGCCAGGGGAAAGTTGTAGGAAAAATTGTTCCAGACCTCGACCTCCTTCCAGCCTTCTAGGATGGCGCGCTCCTCGCACTC
This sequence comes from Epichloe festucae Fl1, assembly GCA_003814445.1. Taxonomy (NCBI): domain Eukaryota; kingdom Fungi; phylum Ascomycota; class Sordariomycetes; order Hypocreales; family Clavicipitaceae; genus Epichloe; species Epichloe festucae. Next base: position 104,732 of record CP031390.1, read on the forward strand.
CGTATCCTCGATGGTGCGGGCGCACAGCGCGGGACCGTATACCAGGCTGGTGATGTTGTCGAACGAGTAGAAGTTGCAGTAGAGCAGGACGTCGACCGTCGGCCGCACCTCAACTTCCTTCTTCAACTGGTCGAGGAACTTGCTGACATTGGTCCACATGGGCTGCAGCATCGCCGGCTTGTAGAGCGAGGTTGGCTGGTAGAAGGCAAACGTTCGCTTGAGCACGTGGCGATGCGCTCGAACATCGAGGGTGCAGAAGATTGGCCGCTGGCCATACATGACGAAGTTGTCAAAGTATTTACTCTTGGGGTGCCGCCCGGTGGAGCCGTATATCTCCCTCGTCAGGGCCGCGCTGGAGAAGGAAACCTCGCCAGGAGCAACGAGCACAACGTCGCCGTACTTGCGATGCCACTCGTGGATTTTGTCGATGCGACGCAGCCACATATCATGGTAGACGGCCCAGTAGCGGGTAATCTTGCACAGCCTCGGCCCCGGAACATGTTTGTACGGCGACAAGAATAGGGCGTAGACGACTCTACCGGCAGCGAGGCCCAGCAGCAGGGCAATTAGTAGACCAGAAAGGGCGTAGAGGGTCATGCTGGGTGCGTTTTTTTTTTTTCTCCGATGGTGTGATGTCTGAACCACCCAGTCACTGCTCGACCGGAAGAAGCAGAAGATCGAATTTTAGCAATGATATGCTTTGGCAGGGAAAAGACAAGGACTTGGCTCCATCTATAAAAGATGGCTGGAATTACGGGGAATAGAGCAACCAAGCCAGAATTGGCCCAGAGGTTCTGGCTGGCACAATCCAGACAGACGGACAGGAGGGTAATTCAATCATTGGAGTGATGGGGATTGCATGATGCATGACCGGTCTGGCCAGTATCCTGCCGTTCAACCAAAGCCCCCTTTGTGTTGGTCCATGCAAAAGTCTAAGCTGATATCACACCGGGAAACATGATGCATGACCGGTCTGGCCAGTATCCTGCCGTTCAACCAAAGCCCCCTTGTATTGGTCCATGCAAAAGTCTAAGCTGAAGTCACACCGGGAAATTCCTGCAAGTACGGACCGTACATCCGCATGGAGAAGAACCATGGTCCGTTGGCGATCAGTACATAGTATGGAACCCATATGGGAAACTTTGCGCCCGTCCCAAGAAACAGAAACTTTCTCGTCGGACATGCTGTCATGCTGTCATGATCGAAGCCAGAGGGGGCTCCTATGTTCTCCGCACTCGTACATAAGTTCTTTCCTGTCGCACCAGGGGGTGGGTCCATGTAGCAGGTTTGTTCTGTCGTGTCAAATCTCCACATGCAGCATGTCTCTTTACCATTTTTACTTTCTTTGCTTTTTTTGTTGCGCCGCCATGGTTAAATCCATCACGTAACCAGGTTCCATATTCAAAGCTAGGGGGAGTGTGTAGTCTAGCTACACGTGAGAGCTACTCGGTAGTTAAATTACGGAGTATAACGTCGTCTTCCGCCCTGGCCTCCACCTCCCCGTCCCTCCCCAGCCTTTTTTTTTCGTTTTCCAGTACTGCGCGAGGAGCGACTGAGGAGGTTGCCAATTCGAGACCCGGATGGTTACCGGAGGAGGGAAACGAAGTCCATTGTTGTGGAGCTGTTTGGAGGATGCGGGGTGAACCGCCCAAAGAGGCAACCCGTCCCCACTCTTGTTGCCAGTTGTGCCGGCCGTGGTGCTCTTAGGGCAGAGAGACGTACATGACATGTATTAGAGAGAGACCTGTGTCCTCTCTGATAGACCCACGAGGATGTACATGTAAAAATGAGGCATTTTGATGTGGCGTTCATCTTGGAGCCTTGATATCAAAGAAATGGATCAATTGTCCTCGATGTGTCAGTCATCTATGACCGAAGTCTCCGTGATTCAATTGCAACATCGGGTCAAGTGATTCTGCCAGGAAGCACATCAGAGCCATGGCGCTAACATTGAGCTGAAAGCTCCGATTAAGACAAGAAGGCTAGCCTGGCTGGCTGCATGCAGGATGCAGGATGCGCTCGGATGGATGTCGCACTCCAACGAGTTTTTTTGTTGATTGATGCAGATCGTCCAGCACCCCCAGCGGCTCCACCCAGCGGGCCGCCGCCGAAAAGAGAGCTCAGCTTCGGGACGGGGGCCAGGGACGGCGATGTCGATCTCTGATCTGCTAGTCTGCAAACTACTCCGCATCCATTGAGAGCTGTTGGACCGCGAAGCTAGGGTTCAATGTGATCGCATCTATTAAGTTATCTAACCCTATAAGAGGGCGAGGACTACGGTTTAAATACCTAAGTACCTTTACTATTAGTAAGGTACTAATATAGTGCTAAAATATACTATAAAGTTATAGAGGTCTTAGAAAATAACTAGCTAGAGGTAAACTATTATCTTAGCTAGTTAAGTAATAAGACTATTATATAGTAAGGGTAAATTATACCCTTATAAGTATAATATACCCCCTTAGAAGACCTTATTTAAGGGCTTTTATAATAAATCTAAATTAATAAAATTAGTTAAATTAATCTTATAATATTTAAATTAATTTTATAATATAAAAAAGCAGTTAATTTATTATAATTTTATTTAAATTAGGGTTATTGTTAGTTACACTAAGGAACGTTACACTAGTGCAAAGGGTCGAATTTAACAATAGTAATAAAGTTAATAATAATAGCTAAGAAAAGAAAGAAGGAGAGAAATCTAGCTAGGAGAGAAAGTAAGTAAAAAGAGGGAAAAGTAAGGTAATAGCATAAAGCCACTATAAGCGGTGGAGGGTTACCTATAATCAGAGTATTGTTTGTAGTGTAGTTAGTGTAGTTTTTAGGAAAAATTTGTATTTATAGTGTAGTTTTTTTTTCTTATAGTTAATGTATTGTAGTTTTTTTTTTTTATAGTTAGTGTAGTGTAGTTTTTTTTTTTTATAGTGTAGTATATTATAGTTTTTTTTTACTTATATTATAGTGTAGTTAGTGTAGTTACTAACTACACTAACTACAAAAACTATAATGTAGTGTTAGTAAAAAAAAAAGTGGGCTTTTTTATTATATAATGTTATTATAAGGATTAAAAGAAAGCTAGTTATATAGAAGCTTTTATTATTACCTATTTTACTTAATTAGTTATAGAATTTATAATATTTACTTTTTTTTAAGAATTTTACTATAACTAGGGTTATTTATAATATTATACCTTTTTAATAATACTATTATACTTATTACTTTATTTTACTAATATAACTTTAAGAAAAACCTTCTAATTATTTTATTTACTATTATTATTAATTATTTTATATTTTTATTATTAATTTAATTAAAAAATACCCTAAACTAATATAATTAAATTAAATTAGAAATCTAAATAAATATATAAAAGTTAATAGAATATATACTTAGTACTTTAATATTATTATTAATATAATAAGAACTTAAAAAAAAGCTTAAACTATTTATTTACTATTTAAACTAATTAAATATTACTTTAAGCTTTATAATTCTAAAGCTTTAAGAAGTTATATATAGTAACTTTATATATCTTATTATAATAATACATAAAGAAAGAATATAATAGACTAATATTTATAATTTATTAATAGATAACTAATGGTATTATTTTAATTACCCTATATAGCTTAAATAAGCTATAAAAAATAAGTTTAACTTGTTTTTAAAAATAATACTAGGACTTAGTTTTATATAATATATTATACTTATTATAAAAGCTTTAATAACTTTTATAACCTTAATTACTATTATTACTATAATTACTATTATTTTATATTTATTATTATTTTAAAAAAACACAAAAGAGAAAACATTTTTATAATATTAATATTTTTAAAAACCTTAAAATACTAAGTTATTAAAAACTATAGCTTTTACTATAGTAATTTACTTATAATTACTAGTATTTATATTTAAGTTATTTATTTATTATTTATTTATTATTAAACTTTAACACTAATAATATTATAAGTAATCTTAGTAATCTTAGTAATATTAGTATTATAAGCTATTATAAGCTATAATAAGATATAATAAGCTATTATAAGCTATAATAAGATATAATAAGCTACTTATATTAAGTTTACTAGTAGTTTTTTTTATAGTTTTTTTAAAATAAGTAATAATAATAATTTATAGAAATATAAAATAATTTATAGAAATAGTAAATAATATAATAAGAAGGTTTTTCTTTAAGTTATATTAGGGAAATAAAGTATTAAGTTAAATAGTATTATTAAAAAAGTATAATATTATATATAACCTTACTTAGTTATAATAAAATTATAAAAATAATATAATATTATAAATTCTATAACTAATTTAATAAAATAGGTAATAATAAAAGCTTTTATATAACTAGCTTTCTTTTAACCTTATAAATACTAATAACTAATAAAAAGTCTAATACTACATTTGTAGTGTTTGTAGTTAGTGTAGTTTAGGAAAAAAAATTTATAGTGTAATATATTGTAGTTTTTTTTTTCCTTATAGTTAGTGTAGTTTATAGTGTAGTGTAGTTTGTAGTGTAGTTACTACACTACACTACAAATACTACACTACACTACACGTTTTAGTGCAATACTCTGCCTATAATACAGCTAATTATATTATATATATCCCTTTAGTAGACTTACACTTTAGCTATAGCTAGACTAACTATTATCTAAGGGTCTAGAGGAAGCTATACTAGTAGTCTCTTTTTTCTTTATAGCTAAAGAAGCCTAAAAACATAATAAAAATTAAATTAAAGGAAAGTATATATAAGTAAATCCCTTTATAGGAATCTATAGCTTTAATTAGCTATTATAGCCTTAGTTATTTTAATTAACCTAGTGACTATAATCTATACTTATATACTTATTATATTAATCCTTCCCTTTACCTAACCTTATAAGTCTCTTAACCTAGCCTTTTATATAAATTATTAATTTATTTAAATTAATTAAGGTTAAAAGAGCTAAATTTAGTAATGCCTTTATTATTATATTAGCTAGGTTATTACCACTATTAATTTACTTAACTTTATAGATCTCTCTTCTCTTATATAACTATTAGAGAGCTATAATATTAATTATAAGTTACTTCTCTTTTATTATACCTAGCTTTATAAGGTATTTCTATAATAAGAAAGAGTTTATATATAGAGGATTATTAGTATTTAAGGTATCTTTAATTAGTCTATAATCTAATAAAGGGTTATAAATATTATATACATAATATTAGCACCTTAAACTATGCTATATAGCTTAGATATAAGTATACTATAAGTTATATACTTGCTTTTTATAAAGCTATATATAATAATATTCCCTTTTAAGGTAAAGGTATTATTCTCCTTTATTACCTTATTACTAATTATAATAATATATCTAATCTATAAACTAAGGTCTTTATTATTAGTAAGAGACTTATTTATAAATATAAAAAGCTTTACCTCTTTAAGAGTTAAAGGGATATACTATAATCCTTATTACTAATACTTAATTTATTACTTAAGGTATTTATTAAGTTATAAGATATTATTAGCAAAGGGTTCTTAGTGTTATATAGTAATTAATAGGTTATAAGATACTTCTAGTTAATAGACTATTATAATATAACTCCCTTAGGCTCTTTACTCTATATAATCTTACTTTACTATTAGTAATTATAAGTTAATTTCCTTAATTTTTTAACTTTAGGCTTTTTAGGTTAAAGTTAGTAAGTTATTAGTGTTTTAGGTTAGGATATAGCTATTAAAGATAAGGGGATTTATAGTTATTAGGTATTATTTTTCTTTAGCTATAAACTTTACTTTCTAAAGCTCTCTTTTTTCTTTCTTAAAGAAGTTATTATTACTAAGGCCTAGCGTATTATCTATTTATATTCCTATAATTCTAAAGAGGTTCTTATTATTTAGGGCTATAATTAGCAAGTAGGGATTATATATTAAGGTTATTATCTTAAGGTTATCCCTATAGTAATAAAAATACATTGCTTACTAGTAAGTTCTAGCCTTTATAATTCTGTAAAGAGGTTTAATTACCTTTATTACTATGCCTTCTAGAAAGAGGTGTGTAATTTACTTAGGTAACCTTATAATAATTAGCTTATTTAGGGTTATATAGGATTAAATATAAGCTTATATAATATCTTATAACTAAAGGTAAATTCTATTTTACCTTAATAATATAGTAAGGGCTATAATAATCTATTAGCTTAATTACTATATTATTAGTAATTAGGTTAAGATAGTCTCTTTTCCTCTATTATTATGCCCTTATATAATAAGGCATAACTTCTTATATAGTAATTTAATCCCTTTTCCTTTAATCTCTTAAACTATATAAGAATTAAAGATCCTATAGCCTTTATGCTTAGTAAAATTAAATATTATAAATCTAAATATATTATAAGCTTATAGGGTATTAATCTTAGCTTAGTTAGATTATTTAAAGAGGGTTCCTAGCAGAGCATTGCAATACAATACAATACATTTGATGTATTGTGTATTGTATTGTATTGTATTGACAATACAATACAATACAATACATTACACAATACAATACATCTAAAATTTTACAATACAATATAATACATGTATTATTTGTATTGTTTTGTATTTTTTTTTCTTTTTTTTAGTTTTAAGTTAAATTCCTTTATTATAAGGTATATATAGTTTATTTAATACCTTTTAATAGCTTATAATTCTCTATAATAGCTTATAATACCCTATAATAGCTTATAATAGCTTATAATAGCTTATAATAGCTTATAATAGCTTATAATACATTATAAATTATAATACATTATAATAGGTTCTAATAGCTTATATATATATTACTTATATTTATTGAAGTGTAGGGAGCTAGTTGCCAGCTGGCAACAGCTGTACAGGTGTAGCTTCTACGGTCGGGGACCAATAGAGCCACCACGTTGAAATATTCAACGCAACGCAACGGAAGGTTTCAGCAGTTATCAACTAATATAATTCAATCTAGATGACTTTTACGATATCTTATATACCAATAGAATTGATTTTAGTGATGTTGTACGGGCAATGCGGCTGTTGGATTGAGAGGCCTAGCTATCTAGCTAGATTAAAAAGATCTTCTTCCTCTCATATACCCACCGACCGTATCGGTGGATCCGGACCGTCAGAGAGGTCTTAAGGGCCACTTTTGATTTTCCGCAAAATTCATTTGTATGTAAAATCCAAAAAATCAACTCACCACCATACAAACTAGCAACCCATATGCACCAAATTTTGGTCCAAAAAATATTCCTACATAAAATAAAAGCCCTGTCTTCTAGCTTCAATTTGCTATATGTAAGACTTTTGTACGACCTCTAGTTAAAGAGAAAATCGCTGTCAAAGATAGCTATAGGGTAACCTGCTTATGTCACCCTAGCTTACCTAATTACTAGTGGCGCTACAGTTGTGGCTACGCTTGCAGCCACAACGCAATTGAATAATCCACAATTGACAATTGATTTAGATTAGTCATCCACACGGTCGGTCGCAGCTGTCAGGCTTGCAATGCAAGCTAGTAATAGAAAGGTCCTTTAACTAGAAAGGGCTAAAAATAGGTCTTATTTTTAACAATATTGCTTATATAACTCAAAATATTATTAGTGTTAAAGTTTAATTAAAATTAAATAGTAAATAAATAACTTATATATAAATATAAGTAAGTATAAGGAAATTACTATAAGAAAAGCTATACTTTTTAATTACTTAGTATTTTAAGGTTTTTAAAAATATTAATAAAATAAAATACTTTTCTTTTTTATGTTTTTTTAAAATAATAATAATAGTAATCATAATAGTAATAATAATAGTAATAGTAATAATAATAGTAATAATAATAGTAATAGTAATAATAATAGTAATAATAATAGTAAAAATAATAGTAAAAATAATAGTAAAAATAATAGTAAAAATACTGTAAAATATAGGAAAATATTTATAAATATAAAAAAATTTATTAAGGGAAAACTAGACTAAACTAGGAAAAAACCCTTATAATAACCTACTTAAAGGTCTAAATTAGAATAAATATCATCTTCAGAGGAAGATTCAATATTAGGTAAATCATTAGATTTACCTAAGTTAGAATCTTCCTTTGAAGAAGATATAGACTCTTTAGAATCAGAGCTATAATACTCATAAAGCTCTGAGTATTGCTTAGTAATAATATTTCCTTCCTTTTCCTAATTCTTTAATAAGATTAATTCCTTTAAAGTAGAATTCTTTAAAGAAGTTCGTCTCTTTGTAAGAATATTACCTCTAGTATTAAAAGTGCTTTCTATAGCACTAGAGGTAGCAGGAATAGCTAGGTATTTCCTAGCAATAATACTTAAAATAGGGAAAGATTTAGTATTATCTTCCCACCATTTAAAGATATCCTCCTATAATAATATTAATATATTAATAAGATTATTAATATAAGAAAGGGATTTACTTACCTTATCTTCTTGAATATCTAGCTTAGTATAAGTAAAAATCTCATTTTTTCTATTCTTTTAAATAGACTTTTCCCTCTTATTAGGAAATAAACCTTTATAAAGGTTAGTTTTAGGCTTAGGCCTAGGATTTTCAAAAGTCCTAGGTTAACTAGGCCCTGCAAGATTAACTATAAATTAGGTATTTGCGTGTTGATCTTGCTTGCTAATATTGATATTAGCTTGGTTCTCTTTATAAAGAGGTAAAATCCTAATAACATTATATATTAGTATATTAAAACTATAATTAAGAAAGGATTATTATATAATACTTACGAATTATAATCCTTTTCAAGGTTTTTTATTAACCTTTCTAAGGTTTAATCTCCTAGCTTTAGCTTCTCCTTTATAGTAAGAAGGTTAAGCTAAGGGTCTAATAACATAGTATATAGATAAGGCTAATATAAGAAGTAATTATTTCCTATATCTTTAGGAAAATAATTAGCTAGCTTATTTAAGCTAATATCTATAGATGCTATAAAGGCCTTGCCTTGAGGGCTATAAGCTTCCTATTATAAGTTAATATATAAAGGATATAATATAAGAAAGTAATATATATACCTGGCGAAGATAAGCCTTTTGGTTCTCTTTTATATCATTAAGATATTTATATATCCTAATAATAAAAAGTGGGACTAAACCTAAAGTATTATACTTCTGGCTTTAAAGTATAATAGTAGGTTCATAAAAAACCTCTAATATGCTGCTTAGGGTAGCTAAATCTGCCTATTCTTAGGTAGTTAGTATAGCATCCTTAAGAGCTGCAATATTAGACTCCCTATTAAGAAGAATAATAGCTTCTTTAAGCTCTAAAGAAGTATTAATTATCTTATAGGTTAAATTTCACCTAGTTTCATTGGCTAAAGATATAATTAGTATTATAAATAAGATATAATAAAGATAACTTACCTAAAGGAATTCTTGTAATATTGCAATTTTTAGCAATATAGCCTTCATTTTTTGCCTTACGTAAAGATTTTAACTAAGTCTTATATAATCCTTGGTTATTCTTAATAATAATAGCAACCCTTTTAACTTTACTAAGGATTCCTATGAAAATATTAGTAATAATACTAATAATAATGATAATAAATTACTTACCATTTGCTAAGGATTTGAATTCCTTATAATCTTGTCTCTCTTTAATAGAAGAGATATCTTCTGTAGAATAATGTAAAAACTCACTATTCTTAAAAGCTTCTAAATCCTCTTTAGAAGACGTTAATTTAATAAAATTCGTTATAATATCCTTTGCAATAATGTTTAAAACATGTGCTATACATCGGATATTATAAGGTTCTTCTATAATAGTACTTTTATAGTTCTTATTAATATAAGAAGACATAAAAGTATTATTATTAGACCCGTTATCTCTAGTAAAACTAGTATTATTTTATTAGTAAAAGGTTATATAATATAAAAGATAATAGCTAACATACCTTGAGATTATCTTTGGCTTAAGCTAATATTCTTGAATCATTTTATTAAAGGATTTATGAATATAAGCTCTAGTGTGAGAATTTGATAGATATTCAAATCCTATAATATAAGATAATTAGTATAATAATTATAACTTACCTTATAGTTATAATAGAATAATAGGATTTACTTACCTAAAAGCTTATATTTAACTTTAAAGTTTAGGTCTAGCTAACTAGCTATAACACCTAAATAGGACTTAGAATTAATGGAAGTCTAGATATCTAACTAAATAGATATAGATCCTTAAATTTGAAGATTATATTGGATCTTCTGGATGATTTGCTGCTTAGAAATATTATACATAGTATGAATTCTATGTGTAATACTTCTATAACTTAGCAAAGAAGCTAAATTATTATTCCTAAGTTTAAGTTAGCTTATATATATATATATTATAGTATAAGAAAAAATGCATTACTTACCTAGAATAATAATTTAGTAATTCTTTAAAGGAGTTACTATTAACAATAGCAAAAGCAATGTTATTTTCTAGTATAAATCTTATAACTAGATTAATTGCCTTTTCTAATGAAAATTCCTCTGAGGAAATTATAGAATTTCAAGCCCTTTTAGTAGGAAAAAAGGATGTTAAAGATAATTGGCCTGGCGATTGTGGCTGGATTTCTGGCACTATTATAATATTAGTAAATTTATATTAGTAATAAGATATAGGATAGTTATTAGATAATATAAATAACTTACTTATTATCTTACTAGGTTGTTTTTCTTCTAATTTAGAAGTAGTAACATCCTTATGCTTTAGCTTATAATGGGATATTCCATTAGAAGCTTGGAATCTCTTAGCCTTACTTTTAAAGGTAAAAGTATAATTAGGCTATGAACAAAAACATATAATTACCCTTTCTTTATTTAAATTAATTTTAGATAACTGAAAATTAAATAAATTATGGGTAAATATATATGATTTTAAAGAGAATTCGTAACTAGCCTGATTTTCTAGGTCTTTTTTATGTAAACCTGGAAGATTACTAGGCTGGCTAGACCTAATAGGCTGAGAAGATTCATTAGAAGGATAAAAAGAGGAATCTATGTTAAATAAGAGGTGTTTTTGCTGTTTTTTTCTGATATTTTGCTGAATTTTGCTGAATTTGTTTTTTTCTTTTTTCCTTTTATTGTGTTTTTTTGTTGTTTATTTTGTATGATTTTCTGTGTTTCTTTTGGGGTTTTTTTGGGGGTTTTTTGGGGGTTTTTTGTGAGGTTTTTTTGGGGTTTTTGGGGTTTTTGGGGTTTTTTTGGGTTTTTTATAGCTAAAAGGAGATTTTAAAGAAACTTAAATCAGAAGAATAAGAAGGGACAATAGTAAGAATAGTAGGTTAGCTTTTCCTATGTGATTTGGATTTTTTACGATTTTTTATGATTTTTATAAGGGAAAAAGAAAAGAAAAGAAAAGAAAAGAAAAGAGAAAAAAAGAGAAGTGAGGTAATAGTATCACGTAAAAAATTTCGCCCCACTTAAATAACTAATTCACTTGATTTGCTATAAATTGCTTACATAACAAAGCGCCCCACTTTTTAGACCCACTTTTTAGACTTACTTTTTTATTTATATTCTTTATTATAAGAGAATTATATCTTATATATAAATATATAGTAAATTTTTTTTTTTATATTTAAAATACTATTTTCTTTTATTTAAAAAAAGCTAATTTTATTATATAAAATTATATAAAACTATATAAAATATATATATAGCTAAGACTTTTATAAAGCTTTTTATTATATTTATATAAACTATTAAAAAGTCTAGTTATTAAATTAAAATAAGTATTTTTAATTAAGATAAGTATTAAGAAACTTTTTTATAGACTTTTTACTTATTCTTTTATTTAAAAAACCTATAAAGTTAAAAAAGTATATTATAAATCTAAAAAAATTCTTTTATACCTAGGAAAGTTTTATTTAAGATAAAATATTTTATTTTATTTTTTAAAAAGTTTACTTATATTAGTATATTTTTCTTTAGATTTAATATCTTATTAATTAAGAATATTAAATAATTTCTTTAGGGTAATTATTATAATAAAAGCTAAAAAAGGTATAGAAATTAGTAGTAAATCTGTAAAAAATAATAGAATAGTAGGAAGACCTTAAAAATATAGAAAAAAAATTAAAGTATAAGCCTATATTCTAATATATAATATTTAGCTACCCTAAATATATAATAAGCTTACTTTACTAAATAAGCTAAAACTTTATAAAATTTTAAATAAATTTCTAAATTATTTAGAAAAATAGGAATACTATATTTAAATTACCCTTAAAATCTAATATATTTAGGATATATATACTACCCTTAATATTATATAATACATTATATTGTATTGTATTGTATTGTATTGTATTGTATTGTATTGTATTATATTGTATTTTTTATATAATAAAATCATTAATAAATCTTATAAAAAAGATATAAAGTTAAAAAAACCTTTTAAATATAGTAAATAAATTAAGGTATAAGATAAGATAAAAATAAACAATATATAGCTACCCTATATATATAATAAGCTTACTTTACTAAATAAGCTAAAACTTTATAGAATTTTAAATAAATATCTAAATTATTTAAAAAAATAGGAATACTATATTTAGATTATGCTTAAAATCTAATATATTTAAGATATATATACTACCCTTAATATCATATAATATATTATATTGTATTATATTGTATTGTATTGTATTGTATTGTATTGTATTATATTGTATTTTTTTATATAATAAAAGTAATAGTAAATCTAAGAAAAAAGATATTAAGATAAAAAGACTTTTAAAAAGTATAAAAAAAATCATTCTATAAACTAAACTAAGAATTACTTTATTAAGGTATATAATATCTATAATAAGCTTACTTTTATTAATAAGCTAAAACTTTATAGATTTTTAAATAAAAAACTAAATTATATATAAAAATAAGAATACTATAATTAAATTACTTAACAAATCTACTATATAATGAATTTATATAATACTCCACTTTTTTTTTCCCTAATAATACATTGTATTGTATGTATTGTATTGTATTGTATTGTATTTTTAATACAATACAATACACAATACAATACATAGGGCAATACAATATAATACAATACATCGAAGGGCCAAAAAATACAATACAATACAATACAACAATGCTCTGGTTCCTAGGGTTATAATCTTTCTCTCTTAGTAAAGTTAAAGGGCAAGCTTTTAGTTAGCTTTTTCTTTTACTATAAGAAATACTATATTTAGCACTTCTTTAGCTATAATCTCTTTAAATAATACCTTCTCTTAGTCTTTATTAATAAATATAAAGGGATTTATAAGTCTAATAGCTTTATTAGAATTATAAGCCTAAGCCTTAATTACCTTTACTTTTATTACCTTAAGGTAATTAGGTTTATAGCTTCCTATAAGAGTAGCTTTTACTACCTTAAAATAGGCTATAGGTTCTTTAACTTTATAGCTTCCTATAAAAGCTACTTTAGTATTATAAGCCTCTTTAAGCTTCTTTATAACCTTATTAATATAGAATTAGACTATAAGGGCCTTTCTTAGCTTCCTTTACTTTCTTTTTACTAGTATCTCTTTCTTTTTTTCCTTTACTTTATTACCTTTTACTAGTAGCTTATTTCCCTTAGCTCCCTTATAAAAAAGGGCTATCTTATAAGAAAAGGCCTCTAGGCTTAGGTTATATTCCCTAATACCTTAAAGGCTTTACTTATTAGCCCTTATATACTATAAGTCCTTATAGTATAACTTTACTACTATAAAGTAAAACTTAGCTAAGCTATAAGGTATTTTAACTATATAGGTTTTCTTATTAGTAGCTAATAGCTTATAAGGGCTATACTATTTGCCTTTTTCTCTTTATATATATATATTAGCCTATAGTAATAGCTAATATATTAGTAATATATTAGGGCTATTCTAGGCACTAAGGGCCTTATAAACTTACCTCTTAGCTAAGTAATAGTAAACTTTATTAGTTACCTTTTAAATTACTTTAGCTTATTAAATAATAGAGATACTTAGTAATAACTTATCTATTATTTATAGGTAAGCTTTAAAGACTAGTAATATAAGCATAAGGCTATTAGGGCTTACTAAGTTATTAATAGCTTTAATAGCTATTTAAAGTTATTACTTAGGAGTAATCTCTTTACTAATTAGATCTAAATCTATAATAATATTATAAGCCTAGTAAAGAGGTTTATAATATCTTTTAACCTTTTTAATACTATTATAGGCTTTAATACGTATCTTATTAATTTTAATTAATATTAAGTAAGTATAATACTTAAATTTAGCTAAAGTAAAGTTATTACTAGTATTATAAATAATCTAATCTAAAGGGCCTAGATAAGTATTTATCTAGCACTCCCTAATTATATTCTAAATATTATAAGCTTTTTACCTCTTTAAGTTAAGGAATTAAGCTACTTAAAATAAGGTTACTAAATTAATAATATAAAGGACTAGTTAGCTATTAATTTATATAATATTAATAATAATCTTATAATTAAAGTTATAGTTATCCTTAATTAAGAACTTAAATTAGCTAGAGGCCTTTTTATTTATCTAATAATAGTAATAGACTTTAGTAAGCTTTTTAATTATATAGTATTTAATATTATAACTAGCTTATTAAAGGATCTTTATAAGCTACTAAATTAAAGGATAACTAAACCTTTAGTAAAGCTAATAAATCTCTCCTTTTAATAGGTAAAAAGTAGTAGTTTCTCTTACCTTTAGAAGCTACTAAGAGTAGCCTTATTTATATATAATAAGTATAGTCTTATTATTTTAAATTAATATATTAGTAAGGTTATTAATCTTAACCTTTATCTTATTTATATTAGTAAGGGAAAAGAGAAAAAGTATAGTAATATTAAGAATATAGAAGTTAATTTAGCTAAGCTTTATAAGTATATAAATAACGCTATATATTATTACTAATCTAACACTAAAGCTAATAACTTCTAGGTTATAAGGTTTAATTATTAATAATAGCATTAATCTTAGTAAGGCTCTAGCCTATACTAAACTAGTAGTTAATTAGCCTAAGGCTCCTATATCTAGTATAATTTCTCTAAAGACCTCTTTAAAATAGTATTCTTTAGATATATAATAGATTAAATTATCCTTATTAGAAGCCTCTTTAAGGTATAGCTTTTACTTAAGCAAGGTATATTAAAAAGCCTAATTCTTAAGTATTATAAGGATATTAATATTATCTATTATTTATAATCCTAAGTCCCTCCAGGGCCTGGACGATCGAAGTTAGCCCCGATTTAGAGCCGCCGCCGTACCGGAGCAGAACCACTTATATCACTCCTAGCGACTATGCTAGCCTAGGTATTAACTAACTACTAATACTCCCCCCGCTAGCTAGTAATATTTAGCTATAAGTAAATTAGCACTAAAGTAAGCTTAAAGTAAGCATAGAAGCTAATATTACCTTAGAATATCTATAGTTATAAACCTAATAGTTAAAGTAAGTATTAGATATTACCCCTTTATATATAAATTAGCATTACTCCTAGGCTAGAAATAAACTAACTTACTAATAATATTATAGTACTAGTACCTTAGATTATTAATTAATTATATCTTATAAGATATATATTATAGTACTTAAGTTTTACTTAGCTACCCTAAATTAAACCTAAAATAGGTATAAAATAAGGGTAAAAATAACTTACTTTAAGATCTTTAAACTTAGCTTACTTTAATTATTTTACTATAAGGGATTTCCTTAAATACCTCTTTAAGGTTATAATTTCCTAGGTAAATTAAAACTAAAATAGCACTAATAATAGAATACTTATAGTATTTAGTAATATTTTATTATAAATTTCTATATAAAATATTAGTAATTAAACTAGTACTAAGCTAGAAAAGCCTTAAATAGCTTTAAGAAAGGGTAAGGAAAATAAAAACCTATAGGAAGTTTAATATAAGAAAAGAAAAAAGGTTAAAACCTTATAAGGGAAAAAGCTCTCTTTTATACTTAAGAGAGAGAGAGAGGGAATAAATTATAATATTACCTAGAAAATAAAGTATAAGATAAATAAATATATAAATAGTATATAAGTAATCTAAAAGTAAAACTACCTAGATACTAGGCCTAAATTACCTACCCCTTACTATAAGTAAATAAAACTATATACTTAGACTTTATAAGTGTTATGGACTAGCCCCTAGGCGACTGCAATAGGGCGTTAATATAGTATTAAGAGACTTAAGGAGGAAAAGGGAAAGGAGAAGAGGCTATCCCTAGTAATGCCCCTTATATCCCCTTAGCTTCTTATATAAGCTCCTCCTTACTTATTCTTACTTACTCTTACCCTTCCTTTTATCTATAATATACTTAGGCAAAGCCTAAGCCCTTATATATGCCCTTACTTAGGTATATCTAATAAGTCCCCTTTTTATAATAGTCCTATAAATTATCCTATAGGTAATTAATCCTATTCCTTACTTATTATTATTAGGTGTATAATATATTTACTTTACTAGCTATTATATAGTAATAATAACCACCCCACTTCTATGCCTTAGTTTTATAGTATATATAATGCGTTTACCTTACTAACCTATTATTTATTATAGTCTTTAGCCCTACCCTTACTAGTTTATTAATTACTTAATATAGGTTTAAAACCACATATAAATATCCTACTTAGTTTCTTTCTATATCTTACCTTCCCTTATATAATACTATCCCTTTACTATTATAATTCTATTATACCTTTCCCTTTATCCTATTAGACCCTCCTTCTTAGATAATTATTCTCCTATTAGAATATATCTTATAATCTAACTAACTCTTTTTTACCCCTAGCTACTTCTATAATACCCTTAGCTTATTCTATTAGTAAGTTCCTTATAGAAAGTAACTTAGATAATAAATAATATACTACTCCTTAATTAGTTTAGTGCCCTTATAGGCTATATATAAAATAAGCCCTTACTACTAGTGTTCTAGAATATTATTTACCTAAATCTAGAGAATTATACCCTTTATATTAGAGGTAATACCTTACCTATATATAGTATACTAGGCTTTTATTTACTAACCCTTATTTCTATTATACACTAAAGGATATTAAGGTAAAGATTACCTTAGGTATATATATTATTAAACCTAGAGTCCTTAAAACTTTAGAAATAAAAAAGAAAATACTTATATTATCCTAAAGGTATTATTACCTTATTAGTTAGTAAAACTCCCTCCTTACTTAAGCTTAGTTTAATCTAGCTTTTATTTAGTTAGCCCTTAGGGTATCCCTTATTACTAATACTACTATAATAAATATAACTAGTCTTAAAGTTATCTTTTTTATTAGCACTAGCCCTTTAGCTAGCTATAGTATAGCTTACTTTATATAGTAAGCTATAAGTATTTTATTCTAATAAAACTAATAAGTTATTAGTAAACTAACTATAATATATAAAGAGATATATAAGTAATTTACTATACTTTTTTAAGCTTTAATACCTTATTACTAGGATAAAATCTAGTAATATATTTAAATTACTAGGTTAAGTAATAAATCTTTTTCTTATTACTACTAGTAACTTTTATGCTTTCTCTTTATAATAAGTCTAACTTATAATTATATTCTTAGAGCCTTAGGAGCTAGCTATTCTTTAGCTAGAAATAATATTCCTTCTCCCCTTAGTTATTTTTCTCTTACTTACTACTCTCTTACTAAGTCTCCTATTATACCCCCTCCTATATATACTCCTTATACTAACCCTATTTATACTATCTAAGTCCTAGGTTATACCTAAGGTAAATAAGGTAAATAACTTATTATACTATAACTATTACCTAGTAATAATAATACTATAGCTATAGTAGTAGTAATATAACTCTAGATAAAGGTAATATACTCTTATTTATTTTCTCCTAGTAATTTAGGTAATAACTTAATAGATAATTATCCTTATTAAGTAGTAGTAGTAAAATATAGTAATTTAGTGCTTTAAGTGCTTATAGAAGTCTTTATAGGTATATAAGTCTTTTAAAATTAATTTAGTTTATTATTATATTATATATCTCCTTATTTTACCTTAAACTTATTAAGGGCCTATATTTATACTATATTCTCTAATAGTTCCTATATAGGCTATATATAACTTACTTACTTAATAAGTATATTATATCTCTTACCCTAGCCTAGGGTATTCTAAGCCACTAGGATTTACTTAACCTAATATTCCTTAATAAGTTTATTATTACCCTTTATAAGGACTTATTCTAGTCCTAGATAGGAGTCCTAAAGCTTCTAACTAGAGAGAGGGTTCTTTATAGCGTATTTAATAAGGTTTATATAAAATACTAGGTAAATACCTCTTAGGATATTAAGCTATACTATAAGTAATATTAGGACTTCTATAACTATATACTTTACTACTACCTAATTAAGTTTCTATAAAAGGTAATTAGTTTTAATATTTTTAAGTAAAAGCTATACCTTATCTTTAACCTAGAACTATTTTACTAGCTAATATAAAGTAAATATAGTATCCTACTACCTTTATTATATATAGGCTATTATAGCTTATACTAGATAAGTACTCTTCTAAAGGTGCTTAAGAAACTATATTACTTACCCCTTTAGTATTATTATAAAAGCAAATATATCTAGTAGTAACTAGACTAGCTTTAGGTTATAGCTATATAGTAGCTTATTTAAGCTAACTCCTATTATAAAAGATAGCCTATTATTAATTATAAGCTAGTAAGTAACTAGATATTCTAGCTAGTTAAACTATAAGAAAAAGACTATAATATATAGTATTACTTATACCTCTTAGTTTACTTACTCTATACTACTATTAGTCTATAGGTAATATAATATAAAAAGTAACTAATTAATCCTAACTAAGGAGTATAATATTATCTAAAACTTTCCTAACTAATCTAAACTATAATCTATAATAATTAATTAGGGAAACCCCTTAAACCACTACTAAACTATTTTAAACCTCTTTATATATTCCTTAGCTTCTATAGAAGTTATAGCCTTAAGCTAAATAAATTTAAAGAGTTAATCTATAATAATTATTAGGTATTATAGCTTTTCTAGGGATAATACTAGTAAGTTTATTATAAAGTTAATAGAGATTTATAACTAGAACTAGTTAGGGATAGGTAAAGGCTTTAGTAAGCCCTAGTGTTATTAATAGCTCTTATAACTACTATAGTAATAATAGTTATAAATAAACCTAGTAATATCTTATAATATCCTATCCTAGTAAAACTACTATTATAAGATTTAGAACGTGGTATTATAGCTTAGGTGCCTTACTACTAGCAAATTATAGTATTACTATATTAGGGTTATTATAAAAGGCTCCTACACTAGGACCTAGGTATAGCCCCTAAACTAGAGCACCTTATAAGCACTTATAGAATAATTTACTACTTACTCTCTTATAAGTGCCTTAATAGGAAACCTTTAGGCCTCTTTTTAGATAGCCCTTAATTAAATACTATATATAGGGTTAAAGATAATAGCCTAGTCTTATAAGGTCTAAAGGTATTTAGTAGTAAAGAGAACCTTACTAGCTAGTAATAGTACTATACTACTATTATCCTACTATTTATCTAGTATTAGTAAAAGCTATATAATAGTAATAGGTTATAGAATATATCCTATTTTAGAGGTTATCCCTTCCTAGTCTTACTCCCTTTAAGAAAGAGTATTAAGCTACTATACTTATATACTAGGTTTATACTAGAGGTAAAAATTAAATAGTATAAGTGTATTTACCTATTAAGCCTATTACTTTAATATTAACTAGGGAGTTATAAAGTACTCTAGGTTCTTATAGTCTATATAGATTATAAATAAACTAGAAATACCCTATAGCTTAGCTAACTATACCTTAAGGTATAAGATAATAGCTAATAATTCCTTATTATAAATTATATAGTTCTTTTATAAGGTTATAAGGCTAGTAAAGTAGTAAGTAACTAGGTATATAATGCTATCCTAGCCTTACTAGGAAAGGTATTCTCTAATAGCTATTCCTAAATAATTAGCTTTTACTACTATAAGGAGATCTAGGTCCTATTATACTAGTACTAGGTATATAATAAAGGTGTTTTTTAGCTTATTAAAGGCATTATTCTCTTTAGGTCCTTATTAAAAAAGGACATTTCTCTTAGTTAATTATATTAGTAGTGCTACTAGTTCTAAAAAGTTACTAATAAAGTTATAGTAAAAGTTAGTAAACCCTAAGAAACTATAGACCCCCTAAAGTTTTATTAAGACTACTTACTCCCTAATAGCTATAACCTTTACTAGGTCTAAATAAATAGAATAACTTACTATAATAATATATCCTAGGTATTAAACCTCCTTTACTATAAATATAGACTTATTAAGGTCTAAGTATAAACCTATAGCCCTTAGGTAGCCTAATATTAACTAGACTTTAGCTATATAGTCTTTTCTTAATCCCCCTAAGTAAACTAAGATATTATCTAAGTATACTATAATAAAATCCCCTAATATATCCCCTAAGGACTTATTAATATAATATTAGAATATTACTAGTGCGCTAGCTAGGCTAAAGAGGCACACTAGCTACTTAAATAGCCTAAACCTAGTTTAAAATGCTATAAAGTGCTCCTAGCCCTTAGTAATCTATAGCTTATAAAATGCTATATAAATATTTACCTTTATAAACTAGTATGCCTAGGATAAGGAATAGAGTGTTTCCTTAATTAATAAGAGAGAATAGTAATTCTATACTATTATCTTATTAAGAGCGTAATAGTCTATATAAAAACGCTAACCCCTATTAGCCTTTTTAATAAGGAGAACTAGAGCTATAGCTAATAATAAGCTAGTATAGATCTAACCCTTATCTATTAAGTTTATAATCTAGTGCTTAACCTCTAGAAGCTAGTCCCTTAGTATATTATATAGTAATCCCTAAGGGAGCGTTAGTTTAAACCTATCCTAATTCTTATATAAGTGTATATAGTAATTAAGGGACCCCTAATAAGGGGGTAAGCTATTAGCTTTAGCCTTATTAAAAAGGTCTGTAAAGTTAGCTAACTCCTTAGGTAATATTAATATATCTAGGCTATTAGGCTTTATCCTAGGCACTGTGATTTATAGTACTATTATTATCTCCCTAAGGCTTATAGTAATAAATATTATAGAAGTGTCCTTCCTATAGTATACCTAGCGCGCTTTTATAGTATATAAGGACCTAATAATCCCTTATACTAGAGTCTTTACCCTATATATAAAGGCTTTAGAGATATATAAGCCCTTTATTACTCTAATAACTAATTACTATTTTACTATATAAATAACTATATTATAATATTCTAGCTATAGCATCCTAAGTATAATATCTTATATAAGACCTAGGATAATATATAAATACACTAATAACTCCTAGCTATTAATATCTATTCTAGTGTGTACTATATAGGTAATTAAGGAGGTATTCTCCTATACCCTTTTTTCTCTCCTTTCTATTTTTACTATAGTCTAGATATACTTTCTCTTTAGTAAATATATAAGCTCTAGGCTAAACTATTTTACTACTAACTTACTTATAGCACTATAATAATTATAACTATAATTAATCTAGATATTAATATAATAATATATATTAAAGAGTATAGGAATTAAGAATAGTAATTAGTCTATATATTATACTATATCCTACTCTAACTCTATATAGCTTAAATAGTTATCCTATATTATAGTATATAGTTAGCTTACTTACCCTTATATAAGACTTTGCTTAAAAGCTACTTATTTTCTATAGGGGGAATATTTACCTCCTTATTTACACTTTCCTTATTTACTCTATATAAGTTAATACTAACCTATAGGTAGTAAGGTAAGAGAAATATATACTCCTAAATATAGTAGTCCTTAGATTTATATTATAGGTAATATCTTTTCTAATAGTATTTAGCTAACTTTACTTCTAATACCTATTTAGCCTATTATATATTTATAGTAGGCTTTAGACCCTTCTCCTTCTTAACTAGCTTATTCTATTTTCCTAATTAAGTCCTTACTATATATACCCTAGTTATTAGTATATTACCCTTATAATTAATCTAAGGTATAAGTTTAGCTAGCTATAGTTTATATTAAAACTAGTACTTATTCTCTATAGTAAGGGCCTTAATATTAACTATAATCTTATAATACTATATAATAGCTATATACTATATGCTTTAGCTAATACCCTAGCCTATACTAATTTCTTTTAAATACTTATTAAGTGCTTATTAAAGCTTTACTAGCTTTATATTATCCCCCTAATAATTCTCTCTTACTAATAAAAGCTTCTTTATAAAGCAAATAAAAAACATAGAAAATAGCTCCCCTAGGCCTTATTTTATCTAGTTAAGCTTTATAAGGGCTATCTCTTATTTATATAAATTAAAGAATATAGATTTAAGGTATTCTAGGAATTTAGCTAGGTTAAAATTATAAGTACTACCCTATTTAAAGAAAGTAGCTACCTAGGACTAGACTTTAAAGAATAAGTTCTAGTAAATAAATATTTACTTATCCTTATTAGTTTTAATAAAGTCCTTATTTACTTATAGCTTATATTCTATTAGGAACCTTTATATAGTAAATAAGGCCTTATTACTATTATATAGGTTACTTATAAGAATAGGTTTTTATTTTACCTTAGGTATAGTTAAGACTAGGTTAGAGGTAAAAGGTAAAGTAAGGTTAACTATTAGAGCACTAGGTTAGGCTATAATAAGTAGTTAGGTTAAAGGTCCTATAGTATTTATAGTTACTTATTATTAGAGGTATATAAGCTTTACTATTTACTTATTAAGTATAAGTTAAAGTATCTTAAATTAAGCTTATTAAGCTACTAGTAGTGCTATAGCATTAGATAGGGGGGTTATTATCCCCTAGCTAGGTTAGTCTTATAGTTAAAGTATGTTTACTATATTTATTAATATATCTATTAGTATTTCTATTATATCTTTTAGTAGTTATTATAAAAGACTAAAGGAAGTCTCTTAATTATTATAGACTAGCCCCTAGGTAACTATAATAAGGTATTAATATAGTATTAAGAGACTTAAGGAGGAAAAGGGAAAGGAGAAGAGGCTATCCCTAGTAGCGCCCCTTATACCCCCTTAGCTTCTTATGTAAGCTCCTCCTTACCTATTCCTGCTTGCCCCTACCCTTCCTTCTATCCGCAATATGCTTAGGCAAAGCCTAAGCCCTTACAATAAGGTATTTAGTTTAGTACTAGGCTAAAGTTAGCTAAAAAATAAGGTACTAGAGAAGTTAGGAGTAAAGTAAATAAAAAGTAAATTACTATTATAAATTAGAATTTATTATACTATAAAATAAAGTAAGAGATATAAAGTAAGGTTAGAATAAGGCTAGATTAGTATTAAAGGGAGCTAGTTAGGATTATTATTATATATTTTTCTTTTTCTTTTATTTTCTATAGGATAAAGCTAGTATAAGCTAGCACTAAACACCTATAGTTAGCTATACCTAATATAGCGTAAACTTATAAGAGGGTTAGCGCTAGCTTATTTATAAATATAAGGGGTTTTTTTTTCTTAGTTTAGGGTTTTCCCTCTTAACTAAGCGGTTAGAGTACTAGGACTAGCTACTTAATTAGCTATCTAGCGTAAAGAATATATAATCCTAAGTAAAAGAATTATATAATACTAAGGTATACCTTTAATAATAGCTTTTTCTTAATATTATTATTATTATTATCTTAGGCCTAAGTATAAGCCTTAAGCTATATCTCCTAGTTTTTTACTTCCTTTACCTTAGGGTTATTATTACCTTTAAATAAAGTAAGAAATACTTAGAACTTTTTCTTTATAAGGGATAAGTAATAGTTTTTACTAGCTTATTACCTCTCTTTCTCTTTTTAATACTTAGTATTAGTATAGTTTAATAACTAGTAGCTACTTTTACTATAAATAAAGTATTACTTAAGTTATTTAAAGTTACTATAATAATCTTCTTTTCCTTAGTCTCTTTAATTTTATTAGCTATATTAGTAATTTATAAATATTATCTCTAATAAGTCTTTATCTTAATACTAGTAGTATTAGTTTCTTCTTATATTACTCTTTATAATTATAATTAACTTATAAAGATTATTAGAAAGTTCTTAAAGCCTAGTATATATATATACTTTATTACCTAATATTTAGGGATACTAAAGACTATATTTAAGGTTTACTTATAAAGCTTTATATTTACTATATTAAAGAGATATAACCCTTTATAAACTCTTTTTAAGGTAATTAATAAAATCTTAAGGTACTTAAGCTTACTTTTTTTAAGGTTTTAAGTAATAATATTCTTAAGGGTTATATTACTTTACTTATAGTAATAGAATTATTAATTACTTTTTATTTTAAAGTATTAATAAATATTTATAATTATCTTATTATAAAAGAGATTCTTACTAATAAGATAATTAAGAAAGTGCTATTTAGTATTTCCTATTTATATAATAAGAAATACCTTACTAAAATATAACTTAAGGAAGTTAATTTAGTTATACTTACTCTTAAAGAGTATAAGCTTTAGTAAGAGAAAGTTATATAGCTTTTTACTATAGTAATTACTATTCTTATATATCTTTATAAGCTTAGATATTTTCTTTATAATTTATTTATTTAAAGGGAAGGATTAAGAAAGAAAAGTAAGCTATTAAAGGTTAAACTCCTAATATAACTAAGATTATTATAAGGGTTTTTATAAAGAATATAGTAATTATTCTTTTTATAAGTAAGGAATATTAAGGAAGGTCTTTAGGGTAGTAGCTTATAAGGGTTATATATAAGGTAATTTAAGAGATTATAACTTATTCCTTAGCTATAGAGTTATTATTACCTTTTAAAGTATATATTTAAAAGCTATTAAAATAGAAAAGCTTACCCCTTAGCTAATATAAATACTATTATCTTATAAAGAGTTTTATAGCTTTTTTATAAGCTTATTAGTAGCTTTTTTAAATATATCTTTAGTCTAACCTTTAAAAATTTTTTTAAAGTTTTCCTAAAGGTTTTTTTCTTACTAATTCTAATACTTATTAGTATAAATAAACCTTATAATTTAATTATTAAGCTTAGGCTATATAGTAGTCTTTAAGTCTAGTTATATAAGCTTTTCCTAGTGTTTTATAAGTATAAATAAATATAACTATAGTTACCTTAGTAAACTATTTTTTTCTAGTCTTTTAAAAGCTATTATTAAAGACTTTTAAGGTACCTTAGTATTAGGTAAAGTAAGGTAAGGAGTTTATCTTATTAATAGTTTAATATTTAATTTTATCCCTTTTTTAAGAAGGGTTTAGTTTTCTTAAATAATTAGAATAAACTAAATAGTAATATAATAATAGGATAATTTCTATACTTATTAAGAGGGATAAACTAGGTAAATCTAAAAAATAGGTAAAATAGGTAAAATAGGGTAAATAGGATAAATAGAATAAATAGGATGAATAAGGTAAAATAAATAGGATAAATAGAATAGGATAAATAGGATTAGTAGGATTAATAGGATAAATAAAGGGAAATAATAAAAATAATAGAAAAAGGGTAAAAGAAGGAAAAATAGTAAAAAAGAGAGAAATAAGCTATAAAGATAGTATAGATATAGAAGTAACTTAATACCTAAAGCACTAAGGTATAAAAAGCTATAAAGAAAAAAGAAAAAGGGTTATAAAGAGAGTGTAAAGAGAGGTTATATAGGTTAGCTAGCTTAGCTAAGGGTTATTTTTAATATTAGGTTTAAATAAAATACCTTATAGTAATAGATTTAGTTATTTAGTTAGTTTTCTTATAATAAATAATAAGATTAATAATTAACTAAATATCCTAAAGGCCTAAGAGTTAATAGATTAATCCCTTAGAAGTCTAATAAGCCTATAACTAGGATTTTAGTTTATTTTCCTTTAGTATACTTTATAGTTATACCTCTTTATTTAAATAGCCTATATAAGTTAGCTTAAGAGGTAAGGAGCTATATTATCTATAGAAATATCTCTTCTTTATAATACCTAGCTTATTTATAGTTATAGTTAACTACTAATTAGTATTAGTTATACTAAGGAATATTATACTAGTATAAAGGGTTAAATTTAATAATAGTAATAAAGTTAATAATAATAGCTAAGAAAAGAAAGAAAAAGAGAAATCTAGCTAGGAGAGAAAGTAAGTAAAAAGGGGGAAAAGTAAGGTAGTAGCGCGAAGCCACTATAAGCAGTGTGAGGTTGCCTATAATGTAGCTAATCACATCGCGTGTATCCCTTTAGTGGACCTACACTTTAGCCATGGCTAGACTAACTATTGTCCGAGGGTCCGGAGAAAGCCACAGTTATTATATAATACTTATTCTTTAGGTCTTTTACTAAGTATACTAAAGAGTAATTATATAAGCCTTAATACCTTATTAAAGCTTATAAAAGTATTTTCTATAAAAGGCTTTATAAGGCTATTAGTAATTATTTCTTTAGTAATAATTTAGGTAATATTAAAGGTTCCTTTTGATAGGCTTTAGTCACCTTTGCATAATTTTCCGCACCGACCCCAAGGTACGGAATTGCCTCTAAAATACAAATCACATTAATATTTAAAATCCTTACCTTTATTTCTCCCCCCCTATAATATCACACTATAATAAAGCTAGTAATAAGAGTGTAAATAAGATACTAATAGTAATTAATATAGGCTTAGAGAGGCTAGCTTAGAGTAGCTACTACTTAAATATAAGAATAGGATAGTTTAATATCTAAAGGAGTAAGAATAACCTAATAGTAAACTAAAACTAATTTATATATCTTAAAGATATAAAATATTATAATAAGATTACTAGCCTTATTTTAAGTAATAAAGTTACCTAAGTGTAGTGTATTACACTAGCTATAGCTTACTAAGTAGTAGACTATGCCTAAGCTAAAGTAAGAACTATAAAAACTAATAATAGTAATATTTATATTACTAAAGAAGTATTAAAAATAGCCCTTAAGAAAGCTATTAGGGAGAAAGCTAAAGATAATAACTCCCTAACTTAGGTAAGTATTATAGCTAGGCCTATACTAAAATAACTAAATACTAACCCCTTTTCTCTCTAAATCCCTAGAAAATAATATAAAGAAATACTTATAAGAGAAAATACTATATAAGAATTACTTTAGTCTAAGGGCATAGAAGATATAGTTATAGCTATAAATAAAGCTATTAGGTAAGCCTTAGTAGTAGTAACTAGAAGACTCCCTAGTAAGGATATAATTATTACCTTTAAAGGGAATATAGTATAGTATAAGGAAAACTAGAAATAGATTACTAAAGTATTTAGCCTAGAGGTAATTATTTATTACTATATACTTAGTGTTATTATTAAGGGGTTTCTAATAAAGTATATATTTATTAAGAACCTAGTAATAAAGATTAAAAAAGCAAATAAAGTAAATATAATTAAGGTAACTATAAAATACCCCTAAGGTAAAGGCACCTAGTAAACTACCCTAATACTTAGACTAGCTAAAGTTAAAGATACTAATAAGATATACTAAGATAAAATAGTCTTTAAAGTAAAGCTATTTTAAACTAAACTATATAATAAGACCTTATAACCTAGATAGTGCTATAACTACTTCTAAATAGGATATATTACTAAGTTCTATAAGGTAATACTAAGGTATAGTAAGTATAGTGCTAGCTAGTATAAAGATAAAGAAGTGTTATACCCTATAAGAAATAAATAACTTAAGAAAAACTATATCTTATACTCTAGGCTATACCTAGCCTAGTCTAAAGACTACCTAGTATTAAAAGAGAAGTAAAATATAGTAAAGGTAAAATACCTAGAATAGCTATCTTACTTTACCTCTAGCTCCCTAAGTAAGAACCTAGCCCTAGCCTAAGAGAGAGCTAGTATAGCTATAAAACCTATAGTAATAATAGGAAGAAAGAGAGGTTACCTAATAAATATAAAATAAAGCGCTAAATAGCTAAGAGCTAGAAGTATTAGATATTATATAAAATAACTTAAAGCTAAAATAAAACTAGTATAAAATAGCTAAGACTTACTACTACCCCCCTAATTAATATAGTAATATTATAAGTTCTCTTCTAGAATATAAATAAGAAGAATAGCCTAATATATATTACACTCTATTACTAAACTAATATAAATATAATAGTAATTTAAGAGTAAGAATATATAAAATATCTATAGCCCTTTATATTAGGCCTTACTTAGTTTTAACTTATATACTATAATAGGTATAATACTATATATATAAATAAAACCTTTGCATACTTTTCCGCACTGACCCCAAGGTCCGGAATCGCCTCTAAAATACAAATCATATTAATATTTAAAATCCTTGCCTTTATTTCTCCCCCCCTATAATATCGCACCATAATAGAGCTAGTGGTAGGAGTGCGAATAAGATACTAATAGTAATTAATATAGGCTTAGGGAGGCTAGCTTAGAGTAGCTACTACCTAAACGTAGGAATAGGATAGTTTAATATCTAAAGGAGTAAAGATAACCTAATAGCAGACTAGAACTAATTTATATATCCTAAAGACATAAAATATTATAATAAGATTACTAGCCTTATCCTAAGTAATAAAGTCACTTAAGTGTAGCGTATTACACTAGCTATAGCTAACTAGGTAGTAAACCGCGCCTAAGCTAAAATAAGAACTATAAATACTAATAATAGTAATATTTATACCACTAAAGAAGTATTAAAAATAGCCCTTAAGGAGGCTATTAGGGAGGAAGCTAAAGATAATAACCCCCTAACCTAGGCTAGTATTATAGCTAGGCTTACTCTAAAATAACTAAATACTAACCCCCTCTCTCTTTAGATCCCTAGAAGATAATATAGAGAAGTACTTATAAAAGGAAACACTATATAAGAATTACTCTAGTCTAGAGGCGTAAAAGACATAGTTATAGCTATAAATAGAGCTATTAGGTAAGCCTTAGTAGTAGTAACTAGAAGACTCCCTAGTAAGGATATAATTATTACCTTTAAAGGAAACGCAGTATAGTATAGAGAAGACTAGAAATAAATTACTAAAGTGTTTAGCCTAGAGGTAGCTATTTACTACTATATACTTAGCGTTATTATTAAAGGTTTCCTAATAAAGTATATATCTATTAAGAACCTAGTAATAGAAATTAAAAAGGTAAATAAAGTAAATATAATTAAGGTAATTATAAGACACCCCTAGGGCAAAAACACCTAGTAAACTACCCTAATTCTTAGACTAGCTAAAGTTAAAGATACTAATAAGATATACTAAGATAAAATAGTTTTTAAAGCAAAGCTATTCTAAACTAAACTATATAATAAGACCTTATAACCTAGATAGTGCTATAACTGCTTCTAAATAGGATATATTACTAAGTTCTATAAGGCAGCACTAAGGTACAGTAAGTGTAAAGCTAGCTAGTATAAAGATAGTAAAGCATTATGCCTTATAATAAATAGATAACTTAAGGAAAACTATATCCTATACTCTAGACTATACCTAGCCTAGTCTAGGGACTACCTAGTGCTAAAAGAGAAGTAAAATATAGTAAAGGCTAAATACCTAGAATAACTATCTTACTTTACCTCTAGCTCCCCTAGTAAGAACCTAGCTCTAGCCTAAGAGAGAGCTAGTATAGCTATAGAACCTATAGTAATAATAGGAAGAAAGAGAGGTTACCTAATAAATATAAAATAAAGCGCTAAATAGCTAAGAGCTAGAAGTATTAGATATTATATAAAATAACTTAGGGCTAGAATAAAACTAGTATAGGATAGCTAAGACCTACCACTACCCCCCTAATTAATATAGTAATATTAAGAGTTCTCTTCTAGAATATAAATAAGAAGGATAGCCTAATATATATTACGCTTTATTACTAACCTAATATAGACATAATAGTAATCTAAGAGTAAGAACACATAAAACATCTATAGCCCCCTACACTAGGCCTTACCTAGTTTTAACTCGCACACTATAATAGGTATAATGCCATATATATTAACAAGAAATATAATATAGGGTTATAGTTAGCCTAGGGAGGGCCTAATTAGTTACTAGTGGAAATTTAAGGGATTAATATCTATTCCCTCTATTTAGAAGGTTATAGTAATAACTAAAACACCCCTATATAAGATATTAATATAAAGATACTACGTAACTAAAGCGTATTTATAGGAGACTTTAACTAAAAGCATTCTCTCTAGGATAGGCTAGATAAAATAACTAATAAAGTAAATAAGCTACTAGAACTTATAAGCTAGTAAAGGCTTAGACTAGTTATACCCTAAGGGGAACTTACTAAATAATATAAGGATAATAAGGATAGTACTATAGACCTAGCATAGGTAACTCTAGATATCTAAGTTTACTATAAGGGAGCAGAAGACCTTACTAGATCTAACTATATCCCGTAGCTAATTAGTATCTTTACTAGCCTATAAGATAATATCCCACAGGCCCTTAGACACATATAGAATATAATAGATAAACTATACGTAAAGGTAAAGGCAGTGGTACGCTTTTAACCTAAAAACGCCCTAGATTTACAAGACAAAGAAGGGATAGACGCGTACGCTACCTAGCTTATTATAAACCTTTAATAAATAGTAGATAAGGTAGCCCTATAGAAGCCCTAGGGGCTCCCTAGCCTAGAGGCATAGTGGTTAAGGATAGCTAAAGAGATAGTTACTAAAGCTAGATAAGCAAAGAGATAATAGAGATAATAGAGAATAGAAGCAAACTAGTAAGCTTATACTAAGGTAAATAAGGACTAAGAATAAGTTATTAAAACTAAGAGAAAAAACACATAAAGAGACACCCTATAAAAGGCTAATACGTAGAGAAAGGATAGGGGAGTGTGAAAACTAGAAAGATAAGCCTAGCTCTAAAGCTAGGCCCCCCTAGAACTACCTAGGCTACTAGAGCTAGAAAGGACTAAAAATAACCTAAATCTAGCTACTACACACAAGGATAAGGCAAGTATACTAGCACTAAGGTTCTTCCCTAAGCCTATAGTAAACCTCTTCTAAATCCTAGACCTTACCTTCCTAAAGCTAGATAACGCGCTATTCCTAGATAATAAACGGTTTAGATTAGAAGAGATATTAGATATTATATTAGATATAGCTAGCTAGAAAGCACTAGGTAATAATAAGCTCCTAGCGGGCCTTATTAAGGCCTATAGTAAGCTAGTAAAAGAAGCTATAGTCTAGCTCCTAAACGCTATCCTTAAAGTAGGATACTTTCTAGCCTAATTCTAGACTACTAGAGTGGTAGTGATTAGAAAGCTAGGTAAGATAATAAAAGAGATAAGAAAGGCTAACGCTTAAAGGCTTATCTTCTTACTAAATATTATAGGAAAAATCATAGAAGCAGTAATTATAAAGTAACTTATAGCCTTTACTAAGGCAAAAGGACTCCTCCTAGAGTTATAGATAGGAAATAGGATAAATAGGTTAATAGAGACTATAATCAGGGTCTTAGTAAAGTGCGTAAGAGAGGCCTAGAGTAAGGGCGAAATTACCTTACTTACCTAGATAGATATCTTATTTACTTTTAATAAAGTTAGCTACCTATACCTAATTTACTTACTAATCCTAATAGGAATCCCTTACTAGCTAATAGCTATAATATAAAGCTTCCTAGTAAATAGAATAAGCTAGCTTAGCTTTAATAAAGGACTCTCTAAACCCTTTAAGATTAAGGCTAGCACCTTATAAGGATCTCCCCTTTTACTAATTCTCTTCCTTCTTTACTCCGCGAAACTTTACGTATACCTCTAAGCTATCCTAGGCATAGTGGTAATTAGATTTACTAATAATATAAACATTATAGTATTTAGTAAAAACACAGCATAGACCTAGAGAAAACTTAAGGCTACTTAGAAGATCTATAAGAAATAGGTAAAGGAGGTAAGAGTGAAGTTTAACCTAGTAAAAACCGAACTTATATACTTTAGTAAGGCCTATAGGCCCCTATAGGCTAGGGTCTAGCTTAGTATAAAGAAGATAGCGCTAATAGAGGTATGCTAATTCCTTAGGGTATAGGTAAATAGGAAACTTAACTAAAGCGCCTATAAGAATATCCTTAAGGGAAAACTAGCCTAGTAGTGGCTTATACTCTTTACATTAGTAGCGTTAGCATAAGGCATTAGCTTTAGAGATACCTAGCTTATGTACACATAGGTAGTCTAGCTTATTCTTACCTATAGGGTAAGCGCCTACTATACTCTAACTAAGAAGGGAGGAAAACCATAAGGAATAGTTAGAAGCTTTATAGCAAACTAATTAACTTACCTCTAGACTATAGCTAGAGCATTTAAGGCTATACTAGTCACTTAGCTAGAAGTTAAAACCTATATCCCCCCCCTAGACCTTTACCTAAATAAAATAAAGCAGAAGTTTAAGAAAAGGATTATACTTAGCGGAATAATAAATAAGATATAGGCTATAGCTAACTTAGTGTAAATAGTACTATAATATAGAAGAAAACCCCCCCTTACTAATAATAAACTAGACGCATAACTATATAAGGAGTAAAAGAAGAGATAGGAAGACTAGCATTCTAATAGGCAATAAAGATAACATAGGCGCGGAAGAGAGCTAACGGAGGACTGCTTACTTACCTATAACCTAAAGGAAATCTAGAAATTTCACACTAGACTTAATAAGTATATCTCCTTTATAATAATATAATTATATATAGGAAAGATTAGCCTTAATAAGTTTCTCTTCTAAAGGCGCGTTCCTAGGGTAGCTTTACCCCTATATAGCTATGGCTACGTAGTTAAAGACTAGTACTATGTAATTATTAACTACGCTAACTATAACTATAGATACCCCTAAACACAATAGCCTAGAGACACATAGGAGGCAAGGCTAGCCCTAGATAATTCCCTAAAGGCAAGATATATTGCTAAGTAATTCCTTAGCATAAGAAGACTCTAATACTACATATTAGCGTAAGACCTAGCCTTTAACTAATGTAAACTAGGGGAGGATCTAGGCTACCCTAGAGGTAACTAAACTAACTAATAAATGGACACTATAGATAACTAGAGAGAGGCACTAGGTAAAATAGTATAGCTATAAAGGTAGGCTAGACATAAGGCAAAATCACACTACTATAGGAAGACTATAGGTCTAGAATAGTTATTAGATTAATTTTAAGTTAAAAAGCTATAGGTATTATTTTACACTAGCCTACCACCGCCCCTTTACTAACCTAGAATTAGCCCTATTTCTCCTTAGGAATAGGGATTACGCCCTCTATTACCTTGCTCTTGCCCTTAGCTAATAGGCTAGTGGCTAGGAGCTAGTTTGTTTTCGCCGCTTAGGCATTAAGCCACTAGAGCTAAAAGATAACCTTATTATGTTATTCCTTAGCAAACCTAGACCTAGCTAGGTCTAGGCCCGCTACTATAGCACCCTATTTCTTCTTAGCGTAGTTCTTAGTATAGAGTTTCTTTACCTAAGCCTTATAGTCCTCTAGGGCCTAGATAATTAAAGTTAGCCCTAAATTAGAACCACTACTATACTAGAGTAAAACCACTTACATCACTCCTAGTAACTATGCTAGCCTAGGTTTTAACTAACCACTAGTGCTCCCCTTACTACCTAGTGATATTTAGCTATAAGCAGATTAGCACTAGAGTAGGCTTAGAGTAGGCGCGGATATTAATATTACCTTAGTATACCTATAGTTACAGACCTAATAATTAAAATAGGCATTAGATATTACCCCTTTAACATAGATTAGCCTCGCTCCTAGCCTAGAAATAAATTAACTTACTAATAACATTATAGCACTAGTGCCTTAGATTACAAATTAATCAAGTCTTACATAAAGTACACTATAGAGCTTAAGCTTTACCTAACTACCCTAAATTAGACCTAGAATAGACGTAAAATAAAGGTAGTAATAACTTACTTTAAGATCTTTTAACTTAGCCTACTCTAACTGCTTTACTATTAAAGATTTTCTTAGATATCTCTTAGAAGCTATAATTTCCTAGGCAAATTAGAGCTAAAATAGCACTAATAGCGGAGTACTTATAGGTTCTAGCAATATTATAGCGCTTTTTCCTACGCAAAACATTAGCATTTAAACTAACACTAGACTAGAGAAGCCTTAAATAGCTCTAGAAGGGGATAGGGAGGAAAAGAACCTATAGGAAGTTTAATATAAGAAGAGGAAAAAGGTTAGAACCCTAAGGGGGGAAGAGCTCTCTTTTATACTTAAAGAGAGAGAGGGGGGGGGGATTAACTATAATATTAACTAGAAAATAAAGCATAAGATAAACAAACATATAGATAGCTTATAAGTGTTAAAAATAAGACCTATTTTTAGCCCTTTCTAGTTAAAGGACCTTTCTATTACTAGCTTGCATTGCAAGCCTGACAGCTGCACTGCAGCTGTCAACGGTCGCGAAGGTGGCCGTCAATGGCTACGTCGCAGCTGTCAACAGCTGCGACCGACTGTGTGGATGACTAATCTAAATCAATTGTCAATTGTGGATTATTCAATTGCGTTGTGGCTGCAAGCGCAGCCATAACCGTAGCGCCACTAGTAATTAGGTAAGCTAGGGTGACATAAGCAGGTTACCCTATAGCTATCTTTGACAGCGATTTTCTCTTTAACTAGAGGTCGTACAAAAGTCTTACATATAGCAAATTGAAGCTAGAAGACAGGGCTTTTATTTTATACAGGAATATTTTTTAGACTAAAATTTGGTGCATATGGGTTGCTAGTTTGTATGGTGGTGAGTCGATTTTTTGGATTTTACATACAAATGAATTTTGCGGAAAATCAAAAGTGGCCCTTAAGACCTCTCTGACGGTCCGGATCCACCGATACGGTCGGTGGGTATATGAGAGGAAGAAGATCTTTTTAATCTAGCTAGATAGCTAGGCCTCTCAATCCAACAGCCGCATTGCCCGTACAACATCACTAAAATCAATTCTATTGGTATATAAGATATCGTAAAAGTCATCTAGATTGAATTATATTAGTTAATAACTGCCGAAACCTTCCGTTGCGTTGCGTTAAATATTTTAACGTGGTGGCTCTATTGGTCCCTGACCGTAGAAGCTACACTTGTACAGCTGTTGCTAGCTGGCAACTAGCTCCCTACATTTCAATAGGTTATGAGCCTAGCCTATCACTATAAAATTCTTTCTAGTGCACTTTACGTACGGTTATAGAAGACTTCCCTTCTATAAAACAGGAAGGACCCGCGAGATAGAAGCTATTCCCTTCTATAAAAAGGAATTATTGTGGTTACAGAAGACTTCCCTTCTATAAAACAGGAAGCGCGTGAGCGAAATAGAAGCTTTCCCTTCTATAAAAAGGAAATTCAGCGAGAATAGAAGCTTTCCCTTCTATAAAAAGGAAATTCAGCGAGAATAGAAGCTTTTCCCTTCTATAAAAAGGAAATTCAGCGCGGATAGAAGCCTTTCCCTTCTATAAAAAGGATTTTTAGTATAAATAGAAGACTTCCCTTCTATAAAATTGGAAGATGGCTACTAATTAACAAGGTTAAGGACCTCCAGTCCCTGATCTTAGTGCGCAAGAGGTTCTAAATAACCAGCTAAAAGAGCAGGTTATTAAACAACAAAATGCTATCAATCTAGTAATAGAGAAGCTAGAGTCCTTGACTTTAGCTATTAATGATAGACCTATGGAGGGTGTGGAAGCTACTAAGCCTGCTAGTTAGCAGCAAGTTTAACAGCCTATTTAGCAAGAAAAGGCACCTGAATCTAGCTCTGTACAAGCTGCCTTTAATAATTTAATTATTAAGGAATTTAATAAGAGGGTTTATAGCTTCCCTAAGACTGCTAAGCTTAAAGGAGCTGAAAATTTCGATTAATGGAAACAAGCCCTAGCTATCCAATTTAGAGCTTTAGGCATGCCTAATTTTCTAGATAATCCGGATATTTCTAGGGTGCTAGGGGACGCTGACTAAGCTATTATCCTTATGTTACTAAGGGATAGTTATACGGAAGGCCCCTAAGCCGCTATAACTTGGCAAAAATCACCTAAAGAAGCCTATAAGTTACTTATTAGGTAATATTCACATAGCGTTAAAATCCAGAGGGGGTCCCTATATTCTGAATTTCATAACCTGAATTTTCATGGATTTAAGGGGACTTTAGAAGCCTTTAATGTAGTCTTTAATAATCTACTAGCTAGATTATTGATTTTAGGGGTCCTGATTGATCCTATAGATCAGGTTAATCAATATCTTCAATCCCTAAAATCAACCTTCCCTCAGTGGGCTGAAAGGCAACGATTTAGCATGCGTATGAATAGGGCTATAGGGGTCCCCCTAGAAGCCCTAAATCTTGAATTTCTAATGGCAGACCTTCTAGCTGAACAGAGGGATAAGTTATCTACGGTAGCCAAAGCCCTGAATTATAGGGCTAAAGACCTAGAAAAGGGTGCTAAAGACAAGGAAAAGGCCCCTAAAGGTTAGAAGAAGAAGAAAGAAGGCTCTGAAAAAAATAAGGGCTCTTCTAATTCTAATAAGAATAAAAAGAAGCAAAAGGGTCAAAAATCAGATAAAAAGGATAATAAAGAGCCTATAGAGGGTTCTTTTATGCTAGGAAATTATAACCTTTCTAACGGAGCCCTTGATTCGTATAAGAAACCTAGCAATTACAAGACTAGTTATAAGAGCCCTAGCGATAGTAGCTCTGATTCTAGCTCTAGTGATTCGGATGATGAAAAACAAGAAATTAATTCCTTAAATGGTTTTAATTATTACAGTAAAGACATGAAAAAGGCCCTATTATATAATACAGGTTTGACTGTATATATAGTTAATTCTAGGGAGGTCTTTAGGGATTATACCCCTTTTAAGAAAGGGGAATCCGACCCTATTATAACTGGTGGTGGCCCTATTTATCCTAAGGGTCACGGTAGTGCTGTTTTTGAGGTCTTATATCAAAAGAAACCTAATAAATATAGGACCTTAGTGCTAAAGGACGCTCTATATTTTCCTTAGCTTGATGTTAATATAGTTAGTGGCCTTATTTACTATATATCTGGCGGTTGCTTTATAAAAAACCATCTTTATCTTAAAGATAGGTCTTGTATTGCTGCCCTAGATATAGAAAAACATGGTTTTTTCTTTCACGTTAAAAACCAATCTACACTGACGTTATATAAAGGGCCCTGTAAAAAATCTTATTATATCTGACCTTTTACCTATGCCAGCTTTAGGGGTCATAGCTATCCGATTAGCTACCCTATAGAGGTTCAAATTCCCTCTAAAAAGCCGGATTGGGCTTCTGATTTGGACGAAATCGCTGAAATCGACGAAGATAATGATATTGAAGAAATCGTACGGGATGATTTAGGGGATTTAGTCCCTTCTCCAACGCCTATAGCCCTAGGTTGGGTCCCTTATAAATCTAAAGATATAGATTTAGGGGTGTTAGAGGGCCTTAGTGAAGGAAAAAGGTCCCTAATACCTCCTTAAGAGGCCTGTGGTTCTTAAGGGGCCTAGCAGGGGACTGACGGAGAGGGCCCTAATCTAGACCCGAATCTAGACCCTAATTCAGGCCCTAAAGACCTTTAATATCAAAAGTTACTAGAACTAGCTGGCCTATGGCATGTATGATTAGGGCACCTAGGGCTTCCTTTGCTAAAGAAAACAAGCCTTATAACTAAAGGAATCCCTGTTTTTTCTAAAATCAAGGATAAAGATTTTAAATGTATAGCTTGTGATCAATCTAAGGCAGTACGAAGACCTAGGAAATTAGCTATCCCTGACCCCCCTAGAGCTCTAGATTGAATAGAGGGGGATACGCTAAAAATCAGCCCTGTACCGTACAATAAACAGTCAATTTGCTTATTTCTAGTTAATCGAAAAACTAGATATAAGTGGGTGTTCTTATTACCTAATAAGGAAGGCCTAACTGTTTATAGGGCTATTAAGGGCTTCTTTAGAGGGCTTAAAAATCAACTAGGTCAGTATCCTAGGCACCTTCACTTTGATGGGGGCTAAGAAATCGATTCTAGTTGTCAAAGCTGGTTAAATTCTAAAGGGATTAAATTCACGACTTCTAGTCCCTATATCTATGAGCAAAATGGATTAGCAGAGCGTTCAATTCGTACTATTCTAGATCGATTAAGGGCTACTATCTAGTGGGCAAAATTACCCTTATATCTATGGTGTTTTGTATTACCTGCAGTTGTTAACCTAGTTAATATAACTGCTAATACCACAAAGGATAAAAGCCCTGAACAACTGCTAGCTAGGGAGCTAAATCAGCCCTATACGACTGATATTAGCAGTATTAGAGCTATAGGATCTCACTGTGAGATTCTAATCCCCCTGGAAAAACGACCTAAAGCCTAGAAGTTAGCAGCTAGGACTATCCCTAGAAGGTTATTAGCTACACTAGGTTCTAACACCTACCTAGTGTACATCCCCTCTAAAAGGCTAGTTATAAAGACTAGCTTTATTAAGATTATAGAGCCTATAGGTCCTGTCTCTAAAGGATTACCTAGGCTTTCTATAGGGGATAACCCTTTAGAGGGGGAAAATGATTTAGAAGATCAAGATCTAAATTAAGGTTTAAAGGATTACCCTATAGACAACATAGGACATCAAAATCCCCCTATAGGTCAAGAAAAACACCCTATAGGGCCTGTACAACCCCCTAAGGAACTGATTCCAGAGGCCTTAGAGGAGGCCACGCCCGTAACTTCACTAGGAAATCAGATTTCGACTCCGGACCTTGATTTTGACAAAATTACTGACTTCGACCCTAATATTGACCCCATGGATGTTGATATTAGTTCCCCTTCTTCTCTAGATTTTATAAAAGAAATCTGCTTTAAGGTACGAGAGAAGCTAAAGGAAAACAACCCTAATAGCCCCGAACCTAAGACCTGGAAGCAAGCTATATCTAGCCCTGAAAGGGATAAATGGATAGAAGCTACGTATAAGGAATACGAATAGCTTTTAAAGGCTAGTACTTTTAAATTTATAGGGAAAGACTAAGTACCTAAGGGCTGAAAAGTACTAAAGAATAGGCTTGTTTATAAGCTTAAAAAGGATAAAGAAAATAATCCTTTAAAATACAAGGCCTGACTCGTTGCTAAGGGATTTATGCAAATCGAAGGTCTAGATTATCTAGAGACCTTTGCAGCCACAAGCATTCCCCCTAGCTGGAGGATTTTACTAGCCCTAGCGGCTTGGAATAACTGGGAAATCGAACAGGTCGATTTTATAGGAGCTTTTCTTAATAGTAAGCTACAACAACAGATTTATATGGTTATTCTAGACGGATTTATCGAATTTCTTAAAGCAAATCCTAAATTAGCTAAAAGTTTTGGCTATAAACCTTCTAAAGATTAAGTAATTTTATTACAGAAATCTTTATATAGCCTAAAACAGAGCTCAAGGGAATGGCAACAAGCACTAATTGCAGTGCTAAAGTCCCTAGGATTTAGCCCTCTAATTTCTGACCTAGCTATATTCTATAATTCCTCCACTAAAACCTTTATCATCACATATGTGGATAATTGTCTTCTAATTGGACTGGATTTACGTTATATCCAAAGACTTAAAAAGGAACTTCATAAAGTCTATCTAATAGAAGATAGGGGGCTGGCTGAATTCTTCTTAGGGGTTCAAATCGTACGAGATAGACCTAATAGGGTCCTGAAAATTCATTAATCTCAGTATATCTTAGAGGCTTTAAATCGATTTAATATGTTAGATAGTAAGCCTATTAGCATACCTCTTCAGCCAGGCGTTTTAGCTACGCAGACCACTAAGCTTTTAATAGCTAGCGAAATTAAGCTCTATTAGTGTATTATAGGGACTATAATGTACCTAATGTTGCTTACAAGGCCGGACGTGGCCTTTACACTTCAGTGGCTATCTACAGCACTAGCTAGGCCCTATATAGAGCACCTAAAAGCAGCTAAAAACTTGCTTAGGTACCTATTAGGGACTAAATTCCTTGCTATAATTTATAGGGGAGACCCTAAAGGTATAGCTAGCAAAAGCCTAATAGGTTATTGTGACAGTGATTTTGCAGGGGATAAAAAGACCTCTAAATCAACCTACGCTTATCTATTTAAGCTAGCTAGCGGACCTATTAGCTGGAAATTAAAGAAAGCTAGTACGATAGCTCTATTAACATTAGAAGCTGAAGCTAACGCTATCTGCGAGACCTTCCGGGAGCTACAGTGGCTTCAGGGCTTATTTAAGGAGCTAAAAACCCCTATTTCTCCCCCTATCTAGATATATTGCGATAATCAAGGCGCTATAACCACTGCCTATAACCCTGCCTTACATAGCCGTACAAAGCATACCTTGCTAAAGTTCAACTATATTAGGCAACAGGTTTTAGAGGGTTTAGCTAAGATCGAATATCTAGATACAAAGTCAATGCCTGCAGATAGCCTAACGAAACCGTTATCTAGACCTCTTCATCAGGCCTTTATTAAGCTCTTAGGGCTTGATAATCACTAAAACTAACAACTAAATCCCTTTAATAGGGAACTAAAAACAACGCTAAAAAGGGAGCTATATTTAACAATAGCTAGGAATTCAAAAGGGAGTCTTTTATCTTTTTCCTGTTTTTCCCTTTTTTATCTGTTTTTATCTAAAAGTTCTTGTTTACCCTATATCACTTTGTACGCTTTTAATTAGCTTATACGTAATTCTTTTGTAGAGGGGGTGTTAAAAATAAGACTTATTTTTAGCCCTTTCTAGTTAAAGGACCTTTCTATTACTAGCTTGCATTGCAAGCCTGATAGCTGCGACCGACTGTGTGGATGACTAATCTAAATCAATTGTCAATTGTGGATTATTCAATTGCGTTGTGGCTGCAAGCGCAGCTATAACCGTAGCGCCACTAGTAATTAGGTAAGCTAGGGTGACATAAGCAGGTTACCCTATAGCTATCTTTGACAGCGATTTTCTCTTTAACTAGAGGTCGTATAAAAGTCTTACATATAGCAAATTAAAGCTAGAAGACAGGGCTTTTATTTTATGTAGGAATATTTTTTGGACCAAAATTTGGTGCATATGGGTTACTAGTTTGTATGGTGGTGAGTCGATTTTTTGGATTTTATATACAAATGAATTTTGCGGAAAATCAAAAGTGGCCCTTAAGACCTCTCTGACGGTCCGGATCCACCGATACGGTCGGTGGGTATATGAGAGGAAGAAGATCTTTTTAATCTAGCTAGATAGCTAGGCCTCTCAATCCAACAGCCGCATTGCCCGTACAACATCACTAAAATCAATTCTATTGGTATATAAGATATCGTAAAAGTCATCTAGATTGAATTATATTAGTTGATAACTGCCGAAACCTTCCGTTGCGTTGCGTTAAATATTTTAACGTGGTGGCTCTATTGGTCCCCGACCGTAGAAGCTACACCTGTACAGCTGTTGCTAGCTGGCAACTAGCTCCCTACATTTCAATAATAAGTAATCTAGGTGTGGAACCGCCTAGTTACTAGACTTAAATCACCTACCCCTTACTATAATTAAATAAAAGCGTGTGCTTAGAGTTTATAAGGCACCTAGGCTAGGACTAAGCTAAAGTTAGCTAAAAAGTAAGGCACTAGAGGAGTTAGAAGTAAAGTAAATAGAAAGTGAATTATTATTATAAATCTGAATTCACTACACTATAGGGCGTAGTAAGGGACGCGGAGTAAGGCTAGAGTAGGGTTAGATTAGCACTAAAGGGAGCTAGCTAGGAACACTACTATATTATCTTTCCTTTATTTTTTATTTTCTATAGGATAAGGCTAGCGTAAGCTAGCACTAAACACCTACAGTTAGCCATATCTAACGCGGCGCAGGCCCGGAAGGGGGCTGGCGCTAGCCCGATTATAGATATAAGGGGGTTTTTTATCCTAATTTAGGGTTTTCCCTTTTAACTAAGCAGTCGGAGTACTAGGAATAGCTACATAGTTAGCAAACTAGCGTAAAGAATATATATAAATATATATATATAAATAAGAAATATAATATAGGGTTATAATTAGCCTAGGGAGGGACTAATTAGTTACTAGTAAAAATAGAAGGGGTTAATATTTATTCCCTTTACTTAGAAGGTAATAGTAATAACTAGAACACCCCTATATAAGATATTAACATAGAGACACTATATAACTAAAGTGTATTTATAAGAGACTTTAACTAAAAGCACCCTCTCTAGGATAGGCTAAATAAAATAACTAATAGAGTGAAAGAACTATTAGAACTTATAAGCTAGTAAAGGCTTAGACTAGTAATACCCTAGGGGGAACTTACTAGATAATATAAGGATAATAGAGATAGTACTATTAACCTAGCGTAAGTAACCCTAGATATCTAAGTTTACTATAAAGGCATAGAAAACCTTACTAGATTTAACTATATACTATAGCTAATTAGTATCTTTACTAACCTATAGGATAATACTTTATAAACCCTTAGACATATATAGAATATAATAAATAAACTATATATAAAGGTAGAAGTAATAATATATTTTTAACTTAAAAACACTCTAGACTTATAAGATAAAGAAGGGATAGATATATACACTACTTAGCTTATTATAAACCTATAATAAATAGCAGATAAGGTAGCCCTATAAAAGCCCTAAGGGCTCCCTAGCCTAGAGGTATAGTGGTTAAGGATAGCTAAAGAGGTAGTTACTAAAGCTAGGTAAGTAAAGAGATAATAAAGATAATAAAGGATAGAAGTAAACTAGTAAGCTTACACTAAGGTAAATAAGAACTAGGAATAAGTTATTAGAATAAAAAGGAGAAATATATAAAGGGAAGCCTTATAAAAAGCTAATATATAAAGAAAGGATAGAGAAGTATAAAGCCTTAAGAGATAGGCCTAGCTCTAAAGCTAGCCCCCCTAGAACTACCTAGGCTACTAGAGCTAAAGAGAACTAAAAATAACCTAAACCTAGCTACTATATATAAGGATAAAGTAAGTATACTAGTATAAAGATTCTTCCCTAAGCTTATAATAAACCTCTCCTATATTCTAGATCTTACTTTCCTAGAGCTAGATAATATATTATTCCTAGATAAAGAATAATTTAAATTAAAGGAGATATTAGATATCTTATTAGATATAGCTAGCTAGAAGGTAATAAGTAATAATAAACTCCTAGTAAGCCTTATTAAAGCCTATAGTAAGCTAGTAAAAGAGGCTATAGCTTAACTCTTAAATACTATCCTTAAAGTAAGATACTTCCTAGCCTAATTCTAAACTACTAGAGTAATAGTAATTAGAAAACTAGGTAAGATAATAAAAAAGATAAGGAAGGCTAATATATAGAGGCCTATCTCCTTACTAAATATTATTAGGAAAATTATAGAAGTGGTAATTATAAAATAACTTATAGCCTTTACTAAGGTAAAAGGACTTCTCCTAGAACTATAAATAGGAAATAAAATAAATAGGTTAATAAAGATAGTAATTAAAGTCTTAGTAAAATATATAAGAGAGGCCTAGGGTAAAGGTAAAATTACCTTACTAGCCTAAATAGATATTTTATTTGCCTTTAATAAAGTTAGTTACCTATACTTAATTACCTTACTAATCTAAATAGAAATCCTACACTAGCTAATAGCTATAATATAAAGCTTCCTAGTAAATAAAATAAGCTAGCTTAGCTTTAATAGTAAATTCTCTAGACCCTTTAGGATTAAAGCTAGTACCTTATAAGAATTATTTCTCTTACTAATTCTCTTTCTCCTTTACTTAGTAAAACTTTATATATACCTCTAAGCTATCCTAGGTATAGTAGCTATTAGATTTGCTAATAATATAAATATTATAGCATTTAGTAAGAATATAGTATAAACCTAAAGAAGACTTAAGGCTATATAAAAGATCTATAAGGACTAGGTAAAGAAAGTAAGTATAAAGTTTAACCTAATAAAAACTAAACTTATATACTTTAGTAAGGCTTATAAGCCTTTATAAGTAAGGGTCTAGCTTAGTATAGAAAAGATAGTGCTAATAAAAGTATACTAATTCCTTAGAGTGTAAGTAAATAGGAAACTTAATTAAAGTGCTTATAAGAATATTCTTAAGGGAAAGCTAGCCTAGTAGTAGCTTACTCTCTTTATATTAGTAGTATTAGTATAAGGCATTAGCTTTAGAGATACCTAGCTTATATATATATAAGTAATCTAGCCTATTCTTACCTATAAACAGAGCATTGCATTACATTACATTACATTGTGTAATGTTTGTAATGTAATGTATTTAATACACATTACATTACATTACATTACACATTACATTACATTACATTACACATTACATTACATTACATTACACATTACATTACATTACATTACACATTACATTACATTACATTACACATTACATTACATTACATTACACATTACATTACATTACACCTAACCCCTAGATATTACATTACATTACATGTAATTATTTGTAATTATTTGTAATTATTTTTTATTTTTCTCTTTAAGGTAAATGCTTTAATTATAAGCGTTAAGAGAGTATATATAAACATGTATAATAGCTAATAATAGCTTATAATAGCTAATAATAGCTTATAATAGCTTATAATAGCTTATAATAGCTTATAATAGCTTATAATAGCTTATAATAGCTTATAATAGCTTATAATAGCTTATAATAGCTTATAATAGCTTATAATAGCTTAATACTAATACTAGTTTAGCTTATAATAGCTTATATTACTTTATAATATTATTAGTGTTAAAGTTTAATAAAAAATAAATAGAAAATAAAATAT
Organism: Epichloe festucae Fl1; assembly: GCA_003814445.1. Taxonomy (NCBI): domain Eukaryota; kingdom Fungi; phylum Ascomycota; class Sordariomycetes; order Hypocreales; family Clavicipitaceae; genus Epichloe; species Epichloe festucae. The sequence goes on from CP031390.1 coordinate 149,545, forward strand.
ATAAATAAGAATATAAGTAAGTATAAGGGATTTACTATAGGAAAAAGTAAATCTTTTAAGTATTTAGTATTTTAAGGTTTTTAAAAATATTAATATTATAAAAATATTTTCTCTTTTATGTTTTTTTAAATAATAATAATAGTAATAATAATAGTAATAATAATAGTAATAATAATAGTAATAATAATAGTTATAATAATAGTTATACTAGTAGTTATAATAATATAAAAATCTTTATTAAGGGAAAACTAGACTAAACTAGGAAAAAACCCTTCTAAAGATTTACTTAGTCTGAGTTAGAATATATATCTTCTGAAGAAGAACTAGATAAATCCTAGGATTTATCTAATTTCTCTTTTTCCTTTGAAGAAGGCATAGTATCTGAATCCTCAGAAAAAGAGCTATAATAGTTATATAGCTCTGAGTATTGCTTAGTAGCAATATTATCCTCCTTTTCCCAATTCTTTAATAGAATTAGTTCCTTAATTGTAGAATGTTTTAAGGAAGTTCGGCGCTTAGTAATAATATTCCCACCAGTATTAAAGGTGCTTTCTATTGCACTAGAAGTGGCAGGAATAGCTAGATATCTTCTAGCTATTATACTTAGAATAGGGAAAGACTTTTGGTTATCTTCCCACTATTTAAAGATATCTTCCTTTATTATAATATTAGTATAATAATAAGATATAATAGGAAGAAATATTTACTTACTTTATCCTCTTTAGGTTCTAAGTTAGTAAAAGTAAGGATTTCATTCTTTTGAGTTTTTTGAATAGATTTATCTCTCTCATTTAAGAATAACCCTTTATAGAGGTTAGAAGACTTAGGCTTAGGTCAAGGATTAGAAAAGGTTCTAGGCTGAATAGGCCCTCCAATTTCTACTAGAAATTGGGTATTTTCTAGCTCTGAATTATCTAAGCCTAGCTCTAGGCCTAAATTAGCCTGATTTTCCTTATAAGTAGGAAGAAGCCTAGTATCAAAGTTAGTAATAAGAATAATAATAATAATAAACATTATACTTACGAATTATAATCCTTTTCTAAGTTATCTAGTAACTTTTTGATTGTTCTTGATTATAATCCAAGCTTATCTTTTATAGTAATAAGATTAAGCCTAGGGTCTAATAACATAGCATATAAATAAGGCTTATAAAAGTGGTAATTATTTCCTATATCTTGTGGGAAATAATTACCTAGCTTTTCTAAGCTAATATCTATAGAGGCTATAAAGACCTTACTAAAAGGATTATAAACGTGTTTCTAATTTTATAAGTTAGTATAATATAATTAAAAAGAAAGTAAAATAGATAAATACCTGGTTATTATAAGCCTTTTGGTCCTCTTTTATATTATTAAGATATTCATATATCTTAGTAATAAAAAGGGGGACTAGACCTAAAGTATTATACTTCTGGCTTTAAAGTATAATAGTAGGTTCATAAAAAACCTCTAATATACTGCTTAAGGTTACTAAATCAGCCCATTCTTGTGTTGTAGGCATAGCATCCTTAAGGGCAGCAATATTAGTTTCCCTATTAAGAAGAATAATAGCTTCTTTAAGCTCTAAAGAAGTATTAATTATCTTATAGGTTGAATTCCACCTTGTTTCATTGGCTATAAATATAATAGATTAGTATTAGGTATAATTATAATAAGAATTAAAGACTTACCTAAAGGAATCTTCGTAATATTACAATTCTTAGCTAGGTTACCTTATGTTTTTGCTTTTCTAAGGCATTTTAACCAAGTTTTATATAAAGCTTGGTTATTCTTAATTAGAATAGCAATCCTTTTAACCTTTCCTAGTATACCTATAATTAATATTAGCATTATTAGATAAAAAATAGTAAAGAATAATAGATTAATTACTTACCATTTGCTAAGGATTTAAATTGTTAAAAATCAGGATTCCCTTGGATATACGAAGTTTCTTCTGTAGAATAGTGAAGATATTCACTATTTTTAAAACTTTCTAAGTCTTCCTTAGAAGACATAGATTTAATAAAATTCGTAATAATATCCTTAGCTACGATATTAAGAACGTGAGCTATACATCGGATATCATATGGTTCAATACTAATACTATTATAACTCTTATTAATATAAGAAGTTATAAAAGTATTATTATTAGAACCATTATCCCTAGTAAAACTATATATAAATTAGAATTAAAGTGTAATAATAGTTATAATATTTAGAGAAATAACTTACCTAAGAATATCCTTTGGCTCTAAGTAATAGTCTTTAATAAGATTATTAAAGCATTGGTAAATATAAGCTCCTGTATGTGAATTTGATAGATATTTAAATCCTATAAGTAAAATAATTAGTAAATAATAGAATTAATACTAATTAAAAGACTTACCAATTAGCTTATATTCTAGCTTAAAGTTTAGATTAAGCCAGCTTATAATAACCCCTAGATAAGACTTTGAATTAAACGAAGTCCAAATATCTAGTTAAACCGAAATTAAACCTTAATGTTTAATTTAATATTGGATTTATTAGAGGATTTTTTGCTTAGATAAATAATACATAGTATTTATTCTATGTATTATTATTCAGTGACTAAGCAAAGAAGCTAAATCATTATTCCTATATAAATTAGCTTAAATAACTATAATAGTTATAGGAAAAGAATTAACTTACCTAGAATAATAATTTAGTAAATTTTTAAAGGATTTGCTATTAATTATAGCAAAAGAAAGGTTATTTTCTAGTAGAAATTTAATAACTAGATTAACCGCTTCTTCAGATGAAAATTCCTCTGAAATAGTATGATTTTGAGGTCTTTTTGTTGAAAAAAAAGAGGTTAAAGAAGACTGATTAGTAGGAGTGGATACTACTGGAATTTCAGGTACTAGATATATAGTTAGTATAGAATTAATTATTTAAAATTTAAAATAAATAGAATAAAATAGAATAAAAGACTTACTAATGATCTTTTTAGGTTTTTTTTCTTCTGATTTAGAAGTAGCAATTTCTGGATGCTTAATTCGATAGTGTTAAACCCTATTAGAAGCTTGGAATCTCTTTGCTTTGCTTCTAAATGTAAAATTACATTTAGATTGCGTATAAAAGCATATAATTTCCCTTTCTTTATTATATTTAATATTAGATAACTGATAATTAAATAAATTGTGGGTAAAAATATATGCTTTTGAAGAAAACTCGTAATCTTGTTGATTTTCAAGGGTTTTCTTATATAATCCTGGAATATTACTTGTTTGAGAAGGCCCTAAAGCTAGGCTAGCCTGGCTAGGCCTAGAAGGTAAGCTAGGCCTAGAAGGGCTAGGCATACTAGCATTAGAATCGTTATCTAAGGGGCAAAAAGAGGAATCCATAGTGAAGTGGGTCTAGGTCTTTTTTTCCGATTTTTGCTGATTTTTCCGATTTTTTCCGATTTCTCTGATTTTTGTAGATTTTGCAGATTTTCAAAGGTATAATTTTCCTAATTTTCCTGATTTTTGTCGATTTTTTTCTGATTTTTTTCTGATTTTTTTCTGATTTTTTGTGATTTTTTGTGATTTTTTGTGATTTTTTCTGATTTTTCCTGATTTTTCCTGATTTTTGTTTTTTTTAGGGGTTTTGTAACTTATTTAAAAAGTAAAAAGATTATAAAAACAAGAGTAAACATAACTAGCTTAACTATATAAAGGTTTTTCTAAATGTTTTTTTTGGATTTACTAAGGTAAAAAGAAAAGAGAAAAGAAAGAAAGAAAAGAGAAAGTAAAGGAATACCCCTCCTTAAAAATTTTTTCACTTAGCTAAGCAAGTGGGTCACAAATGACGCAATTGACTAAACAGTCTAATAAGACCAATCAAACTAGTAAAGACCCACATAAGACCCACATAAGACCCACTTTTAGACCCACTTTTTTATATTTACTCTATAAAATTGAAATAGTATACCTATAGCTTTAAAATTATATAAATCTAGCTAATTTATAGCTTTTTCTATGAATTTTACTAAGAAATAATTGATTTTTATTTATAAAAAAGTATTTTCTATATAAAAAAGTATTAATTTTAAGTATAGTAAGTCTCTTCTAATTATATTATACTAATTATATTATATATATCTTATATTACCTAATATAGAAAAAGCTATAAATTTATTATAATTAAATACTATATTTAAAAATAGTATATAATATTATATAATAAGTTTATATACCTAAAAGCTATTATAATAAATAAAGCCTTTTTCTAATTATATTACTAATATTATATAAATATTTTTCTTTTATTACTAATATTTTAGGAATTCTTTATAAATAAAGTATTAATCTTTAAGTAATAAATTTAAAAAAAGTATAAAAGAAAATATAAATATTAGAAATATTTTATATTAATTATAATAAAATAGATATTAGACTAAGTTTTTTGTTTTAAATAAAGAAAAATAAAAGCTATTATAGAAATGTTTTATAATCTTTTAATCTAATTATTTGAATTTATAATATATTATTTAACATTATTTCTAAAAGTATATATAGGGTATATTCTAGTAAAAAAAACACTTATACTAAATAAATTAATATTAATACTTAGAAAAAAGGTTTATTAGTATTATAATACCTAGAAATATAGAAAAAAAACTAAGGAATATAATTTAAGTATTTATCTTACTTATAATACCCTATACCTAGAATTATAAGTAATAATCTAAAATATAAGAAATTTAGAAAATTTATAGTAATTTAAAAAAAAATAGTAGGAGAAAAAGGTTAATATTAATCTTAAAGAGAAAATTCTATATAATATTATAAGACCTTAATATACCCCACTTTTTTTTCCCCCTAACATTACACATTACATCCAAACCCCAAAAACTACATTACATTACATTACATTACATGCTCTGCCTATAAAGTAAGTGCCTATTATACCCTAACTAAGAAAGGAGAAAACCTAAGAGAAATAGTTAGAAGCTTTATAGTAAACTAATTAACTTACCTCTAGACTATAGCTAGAGTATTTAAGGCTATACTAGTTACTTAGCTAGAGGTTAAGACTTATATCCCCCCCCTAGATCTTTACTTAAATAAGATAAAATAGAAGTTTAAGAAAAGGATTATACTTAGTAAAATAGTAAGTAAAATATAGGCTATAGCTAACTTAGTGTAAATAGTATTATAATATAGAAAAAGACCTCCCCTTATAAATAATAAACTAGATATATAATTATATAAGAAGTAAAAGAGAAAATAGGAAGACTAGTATACTAATAAATAACTAAGATAATATAAGCATAGAAGAGAGCTAATAGAGGATTATTTACTTACCTATAACCTAAAGGAAATCTAGAAATTTTACACTAGACTTAATAAGTATATTTTCTCTATAATAATATAATTATATATAGGGAAGATTAGCCTTAATAAGTTCCTTTTCTAAAGGCATATTCCTAGGGTAGCTTTGCCCCTATATAGCTATAGCTATATAGTTAAAGACTAGTACTATGTAATTATTAACTACGCTAACTATAATTATAAATACCTCTAAATATATTAGCCTAGAGATATATAGGAAGTAAGGCTAGCCCTAGATAATCCCCTAAGAGTAAGATATATAGCTAAATAGTTCCTTAGTATAAGAAGACTCTAATATTACATATTAGCATAAGACCTAGCCCTTAGCTAATGTAAACTAAGGGAGAATCTAGGCTACTCTAGAGGTAACTAAACTAACTAATAAATAAACACTATAGATAACTAGAGAGAGATACTAGGTAAGATAATATAGCTATAGAGGTAAGCTAGATATAAGGTAAAATTACACTAAGATAAAAAGACTATAGGTTTAGAATAGTTATTAGATTAATTTTAAGTTAAAAAACTATAGGTATTATTTTATACTAGCTTATTACTACCCCTTTACTAACCTAGAATTAGCCTTACTTCTCTTTAGGAACTAGGATTATATTCTCTATTACCTTACTCTTACCCTTAGTTACTAGGCTAGTAGCTAGGAGCTAGTTTATTTCCACTGCCTAGGTATTAAGCTACTAAAGCTAAAAGATAACCTTATTATATTATTCCTTAGTAAACCTAGACCTAGCTAAGTCTAGGCTTATTACTATAGTACCTTATTTCTTCTTAGTGTAGTTTTTAGTATAGAGTTTCTTAACCTAAGCTATATAGTTCTCTAGGGCCTAGATAATTAAAGTTAGCCTTAATTTAAAGCTACTACTATACTAGAGTAAAACCACTTATATTACTCCTAGTAACTATACTAGCCTAGGTATTAACTAATTACTAATACTCCCCTTACTAGCTAGTAATATTTAGCTATAAGTAAATTAGCACTAAAGTAAGCTTAAAGTAAGTATAAAAGCTAATATTACCTTAGAATATCTATAGTTATAGACTTAATAGTTAAAGTAAGTATTAGATATTACCCCTTTATATATAAATTAGTATTACTCCTAGGCTAGAAATAAACTAACTTACTAATAATATTATAGCATTAGTGCCTTAGATTATTAATTAATTATATCTTATAAGATACACACTATAGTGCTTAAGTTTTACCTAGTTACCCTAAATTAAACCTAGAATAAGCGTAAAATAAGGGTAAAAATAACTTACTTTAAGATCTTTAAACTTAGCTTACTTTAATTATTTTATTATAAGGGATTTCCTTAAATACCTCTCTAAGATTATAATTTCCTAGGTAAATTAAAACTAGAATAGCACTAATAATAAAATACTTATAGTATTTAGTAATATTTTATTATAAATTTCTATATAAAATATTAGTAATTAAACTAGTACTAAGCTAGAAAAGCCTTAAATAGCTCTAAGAAAAAGTAAGAAAAATAAAAACCTATAGGAAGTTTAATATAAGAAAAGAAAAAAAGTTAAAACCTTATAAGGGAAAAAGCTCTTTTTTATACTTAAGAGAAAGAGAGAGAGAATAAATTATAATATTACCTAGAAAATAAAGTATAAGATAAATAAATATATAAATAGTATATAAGTAATCTAGAAGTAAAACTACTTAAATACTAGGCTTAAATTACTTACCCTTTACTATAAGTAAATAAAACTATATACTTAGACTTTATAAGGTATTTAGTTTAATACTAGGCTAAAGTTAGCTAAAAAGTAAGGCACTAAAGGAGTTAGAAGTAAAGTAAATAAAAAGTAAATTACTATTATAAATTAGAATTTACTATACTATAAAATAAAGTAAGAGGTATAAAGTAAGGTTAAAATAAGGCTAGATTAGTATTAAAGAGAGCTAGTTAGGATTACTACTATATATTTTTCTTTTTCTTTTATTTTCTATAGGATAAGGCTAGTATAAGCTAGCACTAAATACCTATAGTTAGCTATACCTAATATAGTGTAAACTTATAAGAGAGTTAGCGCTAGCCTATTTATAAATATAAGGGGGTTTTTCTTCCTAGTTTAGGGTTTTCCCCCTTAACTAAGTAGTTAGAGTACTAGGACTAGCTACTTAATTAGCTATCTAGCGTAAAGAATATATAAAGGTTCCTTTTATAACCTCTTAATAAAGCTAGTAGTAATAAATATTTATATAGTAAAGCTTTATAATAAGCTTAATAAACTTTTTTTAAGGAGGTAAATTATCTATATATTATTATATTTAATTTTAAGTATATTATTACCTAGGTATAGCTTAACCTCTTAATATAACTATCTAAAGGCTATAAGCTTTTTACTATAATATAAAAGCACTAGAAGCTTTACTTTAGTTAGTAATATAATTATAGTAGCTTACTTTCTTACCTTAAAGAGTATAAGTCTTTTAAAAAGCTTTATAATATAACCTTATAAGCTTTTTTATATTATAGTATTATTAGTAAAGGAAGTGTTACTATAGGCTTTTAATTTAAGGTTATTATTACTATATTTAATTACTAGGTTTACTTATATATACCTATACTTTAAGGCTTTTTTTACTACTTTTATATACTATAGCCTTAGGTATTAGAGGTATTATAAGAGTTATAAGGCTATAAAAGTAATATTAGGTCTTAAAATAATTATTAGATATAGTAAGGTTTTAACTAGAGATTAATACCTCTTAAGATCTTATATACTAACCTTTCCTTTAAAGGGTTTTAATAGAATAGTAATAATTAGTACTATAGGCCTTTATTATAGAATCTTTATATTAAATTTAGTAGTAGCTTTATTTTAGTAAGACTTCTAATTAAGCTATAATTTTTAATTAGTATAATCTCTAATAATTTTAATACCTAGGAACTATTATAGCTCTCTAAGGTCTTTAATATTATACTTAGTAAAGAGTCTTACTTTAAATTTATTATATAAATATAATTTTCCCTTAGTAAATAAGGCTATAAGGTTATCTATATAGAAGAAAATAATTGGACTATTCTTAATAAATATATAAGGGTTCTTAAAGATTTATATAAAGCCTTTACTAACTAGCTAGCTAATTAGCTTTTTTATCTATAGAAAAGGTACTTTTTATAGTCTATAAACTACTCTAAGAAGCTTTAGGTAAGCTTATTTATTCTTATAGCCTAGGGGTATCTTATAGTAAACCTCTTTATTAAGGTCTAAATTTAGGAATACTATAATAAAGTTATATTAGTATACTTCTAGGTTAAAGTAATATATAATAGCTATAAATAGCCTAAATATATTAGTAGCTAGTGTTATTACTTAAGTTAATAGATAACTCTTTAATTAATAATTCCTAAGGATATAGAGATAAGCTTTATATTATAGGAGGTAGCCTTATTTATTTAATTTATAGGAAAACACCTAAGTAAAGCCTAGAAGCTTTATATATATAAGAACATTAGATCTAATTACCTTTATAGCTACCTTTTTATTAATAATCCTATTAAATTCCTTATCTTATGCTTTACAGAATTCTTTCTCTTTTAGATAACTAGTTTGTCTAGCGGAAAACAACACTCCAAAAGACACAATACTAGCCCACAGTCATAGGTAGTAGTGACGTCTGTTCACGTTAGAAGGGTTAATTAACTTAATAGTAGCGATTATAACAATAGCTAAATCTATCTTTATAAATAGAGATAATTTAGATTAAATAGTCTATTAGATTAGAAGTGACTTTTTAGTTAAGTTAGGGAAATAATCTTATTAATTTATCTTATTAAGGTAAACACAATAGTGGCTATAGTAGCACTAGGTATTTAAGTCAAAAATCTAAAGTTAGGCGCATAAAGAACCTTAAAAGAATCTAGCTATAGGTGATCTCTTTATAGATTAAATAGTCCCCTTACCTAGATGACTAATATTGTCATCCCTTATTATGTTATTTATCCTTGCGATCCCTTGTATCCCTTGTGCTTGTTATCACAATTACGCGCGTTTATGGGCGCGCGTATCACGGCACACACTAGCTAGATTATTATAATAAGCTAGAGAAGGAGGAAGCCTAGATATATAAGGCTTTTTTTTACTCTTAGGTCTTAGGGTAAAAGTAGCTATAAATACCTTAGGATTATTATAATCTTATAGATTTATTAATATATTATAATCCTTATTACTATTAGGTAAGTTAAGTAAATTATTAATACTTAATAGTATATAATTTATAGAACCTAGTAATTATTTAAGTAAACTTAGAGGAGTTAGTAAATTTAATTCCTAACTTTCTTTTTCCTTTTCTTTATAATCTAGTTAATTATAACTAGTAGGAGTTTTAACTTATTATTACTAATCCTATAGTTATTATAGCAATAAAGGGTACACTATCTATAAAAGCCCTATATTAGGGCTTTTATCCTTATTATCCTTAACTAGCTCTTTAAGGTAGTGTTTTTTAACCTCTTTTATTATTAATAATAGGCCTCTTTCTTAAGCATAGAAGATAAATTTATTAAAGGTAATATAGCTTAATAAGAACTAGTAGCTTCTCTTTATTATTAGTACCTAAATTAGGTATTATATAGAGAAAACATACCTAGTAAGGTATTTAATATAAGCGCTCTAAGTAAGCTTTAGACTTACCTTATAAAGCTTACTTTATATTATTATAAATACTTTATAGCTAAACACTTATAGGTAGTTTATAAAGGCTTCTAGCTTCTCTAGTAAGTAACTCTATTAAAGCTTATTCTCCTTTAACTAACTATTTAGCACTTATTAAGGTAATTACTAGTTAAGTAGCTTTTAAGGTATATAGTTTAAGATATATATAGCTACTTTAGTAGCTATAAGCTAAAGCTCTTCTAGGAAGCCTAACTATATTATAAGAGTTATTATAACCCTTATTATTACCCCTTAGACTATTTAGCATACTTATTTTAATATAGGTAAGCTAGGCTAGACTTCCTAATAATAATGCCTTTATTCTTAATATTCTCTTCTTACTTTTTAGTCTAGAAAGTAGTTTTCTTATTAGTTATTATAACTATAATATAAATTCTATACACTCTTATATACTAAGCTTCTAACTAATTAAAGTAAAGCATAATATCTATTTTTAATAGTATTATAAAGATATAATATAACCCTATAGCTCTATAGGTAAAAAAAGCAATATATTAGTCTTTATTATACCCTAATAATTAAGTAAAGAGGTTAAAGGAGACTACCTATAGTAGTTCTAAAGGTAAGGAGTCTTTCTAAGGAACTTATAATATTTACCTCTATACCTTAGCTATTTAGTAAACCTTATATTTCCTATTACTTCTTATTTTTAATAGAATTTAAAGCTTCTTAAGCACTTAATTTATTATATCCTTACCTAAATACACTAATCTAGTGTGCTATAGGTTTATAGGCATTATTATAGTAGTCTTTAGGTCTTATAAATCTCCCGTAGTAATAAAAGCTTTTAATAGGCTTAATCCCTTAATATATAGCTATATACTAATAATCTAAGTTTAAAATATCTCCTAATTACTATTTACTAAGTTTATTATACTTCTAGTAAGGTTATCTTACCTTAATCCCCTTTATATAAGTATTTAAAGAGATATAAGGTTTATAAAGAATAATAGGTAATACTAGGCCTTTAATAAGGTAAGGGTCTAGCTATCTATTAAGATAATCTAAGCTATACTAATGCTATAAGCCTTTATAATACTATAACTTACTTAAATTCTAGGCTAGTTACTATAATTAAAGTCTATAAACTAGCGTTTATTATTAAAAATATAGATTAAGGTACTACTATTAAGTATAATTTATAATTTACCTTAGGTGCTAAAAGCCTTTATAGACTCTTTTTATAGTAGTAAATATAGTATTATTTTCTTTAAGTTCCTTAGGTTTCTTTACACTATTATCCTTTAAGTACATATTATATAACTTCTTTATATTATTAGGTTAATAATTTATTACTTCTTTTACTTTCTTTAAGAGCTTTTTATTAACTCTTTAGTCCTTTGGTAAGTAAAGCATTTTATAGGTCTTTTATAAGTCTTTTAACTTCTTTACTTAGTGTTTTTTATAATAAATATAGAGATCTTTCTTTAGTCCCTTCTCTTTTTTAGCTTTATCCTTTCCTTCTTTATTAAGAGTTAGCTTAGCTTTAAAAGCCTTACTTCCCTTACCTTAAGACTTTCCTTAGGCTTTAATAAGGTACCTAATCTTACTTATAATATTATAGAAATCTAGGACCTTTCCCTTGCTCTTTACTATATAAATTAATAAGTTAATTTAGGCTAAGATAGTAGGAAATTAAGCCCTAAGGGTATTATTAATTATTTCTATAGGTAAATGACTCTTAGTAATAGGGTAGTTTACTTAGAAATATCTTTTATAGCTAATTAAAGTATCTATAAGCTACTTATTAATATTTACTCTTATAAGGTTTTACTTAATAGTCTTATTAAAATTAACCTTAGTATAATACTTAATAGTTTTACTTAAAGGTATTATATTCCTTATAAGCTCCCTAAGCTTATTATAAAGGGATATATACCTTAAGGTTATTTACTTATATTTAAATTTAAGTATTAAGGTAAACTAAGTATAATACTCTTATATAGCCTTTAAGAGACTCTAGAATTAGCTATTAAATACCTAATAATAACCACTGAGGACTGTAAACTAGGCGCTATCTTTAGTATTATTAGGTTATTAAGGGTATTAAAAGTAGCTCTCTTTAGGTATATTATAACTAGAGTATTGTTTGTAGTGTAGTTAGTGTAGGTTTTAGGAAAAATTTGTATTTGTAGTGTAGTTTTTTTTTTGTAGTTAGTGTAGTTACTAACTACACTAATTACAATACAATACAAACACTACAAATGTAGTGTTAGGGATAAAAAAAGTGGGCCTTTTTATAATATAAGGTTATTATAAGAATTAAATAAAGGCTAGTTATATAGAAGCTTTTATTATTACTTACTTTACCTAATTAGTTATCTAATTTATAATATTTACCTATTTTAAGGATTTTACTATAACTAGGGTTATATATAATACTATAACTTTTTAATAATAGTATTATACCTAATACTTTATTTTACTAATATAACTTAAAGAAAAACCTTCTTATTATTTTATTTACTATTACTATTAATTGTTTTATATTTTTATATATTATTATTTTAAATAAAAAATACCCTAAACTAATAGAATAGAATTAATTAAGAAATCTAAATAAATAACTAGAAGTTAATAAAATATATATTTAGTACTTAAATATTATTTTTAATATAATAAGAACTTAAAAAAGCTTAAACTATTTATTTAAGATTTAAGCTAATTAAATATTACTTATAGCTTTATTATTCTAAAGCTTTAAGAAGTTATATATAGTAACTCTATGTATGTTATTACTATAATATATAAAGAAAGAATATAATAGACTAATATTTATAATATATTAATAGATTCTTAATAGTATTATTTTAATTAGCTTATATAGCTTAATTATACTATAAAAAATACGTTTAACCTATTCTTAAAAATAGGACTAGGATCCACTTTTAAATTATATACTATAATTATTATAAAAGCTTTAATAACTTTAATAACCTTAATTACTATTAGTTAAACCTATTTATAGAAATAATGCTAAGACCCACTTTTATTAAATATACTATAATTATTATAAGAGCTCTAATAACTTTAATAACCTTATTTACTATTAGTTAAACCTATCTATAGTAATAATACTAAGACCCACTTTTATTTAATATACTATAATTATTATAAGAGCTCTAATAACTTTAATAACCTTAATTACTATTAGTTAAATCTATCTATAGTAATAATACTAGGCCTCACTTTGGTTTAATATACTATAATTATTATAGTAACTATAATAACTTTAATAACCTTACTTATAAATTATAATTCGTTTAACTTATTTTTAAATATAATACTAAGGCTTACTTTTTAATAATATATTATAATTACTATAACTAGTATTACTATAATTAGTATTACTAATTTACTATAATATTAAAAAATATAAAAGAGAAAAGAATTTTATTTTATTAAGATTTTAAAAAACTTAAAAATATTATATAACTAAAAAGTCTAGCTTTTTCTATAGTAATTTACTTATACTTACTAGTATTTATATTTTATTTATTTATAAGTTATTTATTTTTAATTAAACTTTAACATTAATAATATTATAAGTAAGATAAGTAATATTAGGAATATAAGGAATATTAGGAATATAAGGAATATTAGGAATATTAGGAATATTAGTAATATAAGGAATATTAGTAATATAAGCTATTATAAGCTATTCTTTTTAAGTTTATTAGTAGTTTATGTTATTTAATGACTTTAGTGTAAGGTTTTTTTTTAAGTAAGTAATAATAATAATTTATAAAAATACAAAGTAATTCATAGAAATAGTAAATAATATAATAAGAAGGTTTTTATTTAAGTTATATTAGTAAAATAAAGTATTAAGTATAATAGAATTACTATAAAGTTATAATATTATATATAATCCTAGTTATAGTAAAATCCTTAAAAAAGTATAATATTATAAATTATATAACTAATTATATAAAATAAGTAATAATAAAAGCTTCTATATAACTAGGGTTCTTTTAATCTATATAATAACCTAAGCTAATAAAAAGTCCCACTTTTTTTCCCTAATACTACATTTGTAGTGTTTGTAGTTAGTGTAGTTTAGGAAAAAAAATTTGTAGTGTATTGTATTATAGTTTTTTTTAGCTTATAGTTAGTATAGTTTGTAGTGTAGTGTAGTTTGTAGTGTAGTAACTACACTACACTACAAAAACTACACTACACTACACATTGTAGTGCAATACTCTGATTATAACCTTTAGAAAAGCTTCCTTAGGGTTACCACGCGCTAGGGATTATAGCTCTAATGCTATATAAGCGCGTTTAAACTCCTATAGTATCTAATATAAATAATTAACTCTATATAGCTTCTATTACCCTTCTCTTTATAGGAGTCCTATTTCTTACTAAGATTAGAGGTTGTTATGGACTGGCCCCTAGGCAACTGCGATAGAGCGTTAATATGATATTAAGAAACTTAAGGAGAGGAAGAAGGAAGGTAAAAGACCTGTCCTTACTAGCAGAGGATTGTAAACAATTACATCTTGTAATTGTTCGTTTTTCTTAAATAATTAATATCTAACTTATAATTAAAGATATTATCCTATAAATTACGTAATCTTATAGAGTAAAATTCTAAGATAAATACTATACAAAAAAGTGGGTCCAAAAGTGGGCCCTTCGTCCGTAATTAGAAATACTAAAAACAATTACATTTTAGCAGTAAAAACAGGTAAAAATATTGTTTTCTAATTTACGGCCAAACGATCCACTTTTAGACCCACTTTTTTGTATAGTATTTATCTTAGAATTTTACTCTATAAGATTACGTAATTTATATGATAATATCTTTAATTATAAGTTAGATATAAAAATAAACAAAACAATTACAAACAATTACAATTACATGAGTACAATTGCCTGCTTACTAGTGCCCCTTATACCCCTTAGCTACCTTATATTAGCCCCCTTTCTAGCCTTACTTATTTATATTATAGTAAATACTTAGGCAAAGCCTAAGCCCTTATATATGCCTTTACTTCTCCCCCTCTTTTACTAATCTTAACTATAGTCCTCTTACTATTATATAAGTTATATATAATGTAAAATCATGTTATTACTATTTATAAGCTATTAATTTATTAGGATATATGTAAGTATTACCCTACCCCTAATGTAATGTAAAGGCTATTAATTAGTGTCTAGCTCTAGGTAACGCGTGTAATGTGTTCTCCTAGCCTTATATTATTATTATAATAACCTTAGCCCTGCCCTTACTAGTTTATAACTTATCCCCCTATAGGTATAATCCCTTATGTTACGTGCTAGAATTGACAGTTAGCCTGTCACCTTAGGATGTGGCCTGTCAATGCCACAAGACCTTAGATGTGGCTAGCACGTGACCTAGAACCCCTATATTAGACAATAGCTCTGACCTCTAGCTAGTTAAATCAATTCATTACCTTCACACTCTTTATATCATATATTTCGTATTGTAACAAGTGGTAGCAATTGCTCTCTAATTATTGCGCACCTCTAGCGCTTTTACTGCTAATAAAAGCCACTAAACTAACTGATAATTCGTTAACCAATCCACTAAGCCTGTCTAAGCTATCCCTTTTACTAGGCCTAATAGTCTCTCTAGGCATCGCGCCTATCATTAGATTCGTTAACCTTCGATCCGACCATTAGAACTGTTAACCTTCGTTCTAATTATTAGATTTGTTGATTTTTAATCTAACTTTATTAGATTCGTTAACCTTTAATTCGTTAACTTCAATCCAATCGTTAGATCTGTTAACCTTTGATCTAACCGTTTGATCTGTTAACTTCGATCTGACCGTCAATCTGACTAGTCTCTAGGCATCGCGCCTATCGTCAGATTCGTTAACCTTTAATCTAACCGTTAGAACTGTTAACCTTCGTTTTGATTCGTTAGATTCGTTGATTTTTAATCCAACCTCGTTAGATTCGTTGACCTTCGATTCGACCGTCAATCTAACCAATTGATTAAGCTATCCCTTTAGCTAGGCCTAATAGCTCCCTTAGGCATCGCTCCTATTGTTAGATTCTTCGATTATCGAAGACCTTCGATTTAAAGACCTTTAACCTTTGACCTTCGATTCTTTAACCTTCGATTCTTTAACCTTCGATTTGCTTCAATCCGTTAATTTGAAGACCTTAGACCTTAGACCTTTGAAGACCTTTAACGTTTAATCCGTTTAATTGATTGTGCGAATTTGATTAACCCAAAGACCTTCGACCTTCGATTTGCTTCGATCCGTTAATTTGAAGACCTTCGATTTAAAGACCTTTAATCTTTAAAGACCTTTAACCTTCGAAGACCTTTAACCTTTAACCTTTAATTTGAAGACCTTTAACCTTTGACCTTTGATTCTTCGACTTTTGATTTGCTTCGATCCGTTGATTTGAAGACCTTTGATTTGAAGACCTTTGATTTAAAGACCTTTAATCTTCAAAGACCCTTAACCTTTGATTTAAAGACCTTTAACCTTTAAAGACCTTTGAAGACCTTCGACCTTTGATCCGTTTAATTGATCGTGCGAATTCGATTAACCCGAAGACCTTTGACCTTCGATTTGCTTCGATCCGTTAATTTGAAGACCTTTGATCCGTTAACCCGAAGACCTTTGACCTTTGATTCTTTAACCTTTGATTTCCTTTGATCCGTTCGTTAACCTTTGACCTGACTATTAACCTTTGATTTAAAGACCTTTGATCTTTAAAGACCTTCGACTTTTAACCTTTAATTTAAAGACCTTTAACCTTCGATCTGTTTAATTAATTATGCGAATTTAATTAACCCGAAGAATTCGACCTTTAATTCTTTAACCTTCGATTTTTTTTAATCTATTCGTTAACCTTTAACCTGACCATTAAATCTAACAAATTCGTCAATTCCGATCCAATAAAGCTCGCTATAATGCTTCCCTTACACCAGCTAGATTAGTGTGAGCAATAGCAATTACAGCAGCTTTACAAGCAAGATTATTAGCGCCAAACCTGTGGCATCTGCCAGAAGACCTTCCCTTTAAGAAATCAGGTCTTTTAGCATCTTAAGGACCTATGCCTAGCTAGTTAGCAATATCAACAGATTTAATAGCAGCTGGTTTAGCAATTCCAGTGGCAGCAAGAACAGCATTAATGGGACCTTTAGGACCTAAGGACCCGATATCTGTGGCAGCAGTAGCAATTACAGCAGCAGATTAAACGGCAACAACAGCAAATTCAATGGCAACAGCAGCAAATACAGGACCTTTAACAGAAGCTAGCGATAGAAGAGGATGACTTTTAATAGCTTAAAGACCTTATTAAGGAAGTCTTTAAAGAGCGCAATAACCTTTAAAGGCAGCTAGCCTGTTAGCAAATTCGTCAGCCAATTCGTCAGCTAATTCAACAGCCTAACTGAATTTAACAGCCTGACCGAATTCAACAGCCTGACCGAATTCGTCCTTTGCAAAGCTCGTTGCCTAACCCTTTGCAACGCCCTCTGTAACGCTCGTTGCCTGACCCTTTGCAACGCCCTCTGCAAAGCTCGTTGCCTAACCCTCTGCAACGCTTGTTACCTGAACCTCTGCAAAGCTCGTTGCCTGACCCTTTGCAACGCCCTCTGCAACGCTCGTGGCCTAACTAAACTATTAATCATCAGATCTATCAGCTAGATTAATGTGACTATCCGCACGAATCTAATAGCAATTCGGATTATTAATCTAATTATTAACCTAACCGTTAACCTGACCGTTAACCTAATTAATCCGATTAACCTAATTAATCTAATTAATCTAATAATTAAATTAACTATGATTTAGAGCGCCCTTTTGACTTACACTTTGAATTAGATATACAATTCCATGATTATTAATCTAACCGCTATAGTTACAGATCCCGTACGTTAAGTTATTAACCCGATAACTGATTTAATGACTAATTTAATGACTAATTTGATGACTAATTCAATGACGAATTCGATAACCAATTCAATAACCGATTTGACGACCGATTTAATGACCACTAGACCTAACGATCTATAATAATCTATCTAACTGAATTCCCTTATAAGAGCCTGTTTCCTAGCTTATTGCAAATTCGTTAGATCTTAGCAGAGTATTGCACTAAAACGTGTAGTGTAGTGTAGTATTTGTAGTATAGTGTAGTAACTACACTACAAACTACACTACACTACAAACTACACTAACTACAAGGAAAAAAAAACTACACTACACTAACTATAAAAAAAAAAAAACTATAATATATTACACTACAAATTTTTTTTCCTAAACTACACTAACTACAAACACTACAAATATAGTATTAGACTTTTTATTAGTTATTAGTATTTATAAGGTTAAAAGAAAGCTAGTTATATAAAAGCTTTTATTATTACCTATTTTATTAAATTAGTTATAGAATTTATAATATTATATTATTTTTATAATTTTATTATAACTAAGTAAGGTTATATATAATATTATACTTTTTTAATAATACTATTTAACTTAATACTTTATTTCCCTAATATAACTTAAAGAAAAACCTTCTTATTATATTATTTACTATTTCTATAAATTATTTTATATTTCTATAAATTATTATTATTACTTATTTTAAAAAAACTATAAAAAAAACTACTAGTAAACTTAATATAAGTAGCTTATTATATCTTATTATAGCTTATAATAGCTTATAATAGCTTATTATAGCTTATAATAGCTTATAATACTAATATTACTAATATTACTAGTATTACTAAGATTACTAAGATTACTAAGATTACTAAGATTACTAAGATTACTAAGATTACTAAGATTACTAAGATTACTAAGATTACTAAGATTACTAAGATTACTAAGATTACTAAGATTACTAAGATTACTAAGATTACTAAGATTACTAAGATTACTAAGATTACTAAGATTACTTATAATATTATTAGTGTTAAAGTTTAATAATAAATAAATAATAAATAAATAATAAATAAATAATAAATAAATAATAAATAAATAATAAATAAATAATAAATAAATAATAAATAAATAATAAATAAATAATAAATAAATAATAAATAAATAATAAATAAATAATAAATAAATAATAAATAAATAATAAATAAATAATAAATAAATAATAAATAAATAATAAATAAATAATAAATAAATAATAAATAAATAATAAATAAATAATAAATAAATAATAAATAAATAATAAATAAATAATAAATAAATAATAAATAAATAATAAATAAATAATAAATAAATAATAAATAAATAATAAATAAATAATAAATAAATAATAAATAAATAATAAATAAATAATAAATAAATAATAAATAAATAATAAATAAATAATAAATAAATAATAAATAAATAATAAATAAATAATAAATAAATAATAAATAAATAACTTAAATATAAATACTAGTAATTATAAGTAAATTACTATAGTAAAAGCTATAGTTTTTAATAACTTAGTATTTTAAGGTTTTTAAAAATATTAATATTATAAAAATGTTTTCTCTTTTGTGTTTTTTTAAAATAATAATAAATATAAAATAATAGTAATTATAGTAATAATAGTAATTAAGGTTATAGAAGTTATTAAAGCTTTTATAATAAGTATAATATATTATATAAAACTAAGTCCTAGTATTATTTTTAAAAACAAGTTAAACTTATTTTTTATAGCTTATTTAAGCTATATAGGGTAATTAAAATAATACTATTAGTTATCTATTAATAAATTATAAATATTAGTTTATTATATTCTTTCTTTATGTATTATTATAATAAGATATATAAAGTTACTATATATAACTTCTTAAAGCTTTAGAATTATAAAGCTTAAAGTAATATTTAATTAGTTTAAATAGTAAATAAATAGTTTAAGCTTTTTTTAAGTTCTTATTATATTAATAATAATATTAAAGTACTAAGTATATATTCTATTAACTTTTATATATTTATTTAGATTTCTAATTTAATTTAATTATATTAGTTTAGGGTATTTTTTAATTAAATTAATAATAAAAATATAAAATAATTAATAATAATAGTAAATAAAATAATTAGAAGGTTTTTCTTAAAGTTATATTAGTAAAATAAAGTAATAAGTATAATAGTATTATTAAAAAGGTATAATATTATAAATAACCCTAGTTATAGTAAAATTCTTAAAAAAAAGTAAATATTATAAATTCTATAACTAATTAAGTAAAATAGGTAATAATAAAAGCTTCTATATAACTAGCTTTCTTTTAATCCTTATAATAATATTATATAATAAAAAAGCCCACTTTTTTTTTTACTAACACTACATTATAGTTTTTGTAGTTAGTGTAGTTAGTGTAGTTAGTAACTACACTAACTACACTATAATATAAGTAAAAAAAAACTATAATACACTACACTATAAAAAAAAAAAACTACACTACACTAACTATAAAAAAAAAAAACTACAATACATTAACTACAAGAAAAAAAAAACTACACTACAAATACAAATTTTTCCTAAAAACTACACTAACTACACTACAAACAATACTCTGGATCTTAGATAGCTGGGATAGCTATCTCTTTTATCCGTGGTGCCCGCATTTGTTACGTGCTAGAATTGACAGTTAGCCTGTCACCTTAGGATGTGGCCTGTCAATGCCACAAGACCTTAGATGTGGCTAGCACGTGACCTAGAACCCCTATATTAGACAATAGCTCTGACCTCTAGCTAGTTGAATCAATTCATCACCTTCACACTCTTTATATCATATATTTCGTATTGTAACACCTTACTAAAACTATCCTATTTATTTTTATTATATAACCTTACTTTCCTTATATAATTACCTTTCCTTAAATACTATAGCACTATTACTCCTTCTTATTTTATTATCTAAAATACCCTTTATTCCCTTATTAAACTCCTACTAAATATACCTTAATATAGTACTACTAGTTATATTCCCCTATATAGTGTAGCCACTCCTATTATGCTAACTATAAGGTCTATTAGTAAGTTCCTTATTAAGGGGAACTTAAATAATAAGGAGTATATTACTCCTAAGGTAGTGTTTTAACCCTATAGGCTATATATTAAGAGATACCTTACTATAAGCATATTAGATTATTACCCTCCTAAAAGTAATAAGTCTTACCCCTTATATTAGCAAAACTATATAACCTATATCTAGTTAACTAGGTTTCTATTTACTAACCCCTAACTCTATTATTATCTAAAGGATATTAAGGCTATAATTACCTTAGGTATATATATTATTACCCTTAGTGTTACTAAGACTATAATAACTAAAAAGAAAATACTAGTGCTCTCCTAGAGCTTTTACGCTTTTATTAGCTAATAAACTACGCTTCTAAACTAAGCTTAGTTTAATCTAGCACTAGTTTATTTAGCCCTTAGGCTATCCCCCTTTACTAACTCCCTTACTATAAATATAACTAGACTTAAGGTTATTTCCTTTAGAAATAGTAATCCCTCTAGTAAATATAGTATAAGGAACTTTATATAGTAAGTTACTAGTGTTTTATTCTAGTAAAACTAGTAGCTTATAAGTAATATAAACTCTATATACTAAGAATTTTAAGATTAGTTTATATGCCTCCTTAAGGCTCTCTTACCTTACTACTATAGTAATAACTAAAGCTATTTATAATATATTAAATCTAGTAATAATTTACCTTCTTATTACTACTAAGAATATTCTTATCTTAGGACCTAATTAAGTCTAACTAATTATTATGCTAATTACACTATAGGTAATAGTAATTATCCTAAAAGCAAGGCGCCCCTAGCTTATACTTATTTTACGCCCCTTAATTACTAGTTCTCTCTTACTATCTAGTGTTAAGGTAGCTATTAAGTTTATTATAATATAGTCCTTATCCCTAGTAAATATAAGGTAACTCTAATTAATATTTTGTTTAAAGATAATAATAACTTTACTAATAACTATAATATAGTAAATAAAGGATTTTAAGTATATTTTAGTAGTAAATAAGAAGTAGTAGGTTATAAGATAGGCATACCTTATATACTAGTAAGATAACTTTAAGTCTATTTTAGAGGTTAATATAAGATAATAAGTTATATAATAGGCACGCTTTATATGCTAGTAAATATCTTTATAGGTAAATAAATAGTTTATAATTAATTTAGTTTATTATTATATTATGCATTCCCTTACTTTACTTTAAACTTATTAAGGGCTTATATCTATATTATACTCTCTAGTAGTTCCTATATTAGCTATATATAACCTGCTTACTTAACAAGCATATTATACCTCTTGCCTTAGCCTAGGGCATTCTAGGCCACTAGAATTTGTTTAACTTAATATTCCTTTATAAGTTTATTATTATCCTTTGCTAGGACCTATTCTAGCCCTAGATAAGAGTCCTAGAGTTTCTAGCTAGAAAGAGAATTCTCTATAGCTTATTTAATAAGGTTTATATAAAAAACTAGGTAAATACCCCTTAGGATATTTAACCACACTATAAGTAATATTAGTACTTCTATAACTATATATTTTACTATAACCTAATTAAGTTTTTATAAGGGGTAGTTTATCTTAATATTTCTAAGTAAAAGCTATACCTTATCTCCTACTTAATACTATTTAACTAGCTATTAAAAAGCTAATATAGTATCCTACTGCCTTTATTAAATATAGGCTATTATAGCTTACGCTAGATAAGTACTCTCTTATAGGTGCTTAAGGAATTATATAGCTTACCCCTTAGGTATTATTATAAAGGCAAACTAATCTAGTTATAACTAAATTAGCTCTAAGTTATATCTATATAGTAACCTATTTAGGCTAATGCCTATTATAGAAGAAGGCCTATTATTTATTATAAGCTAGTAAGTAACTAAATGCTCTAGCTAATTAAACTATAAAAAGGAGACTATAATATATAATATTACCTATACCTCTTAGTTTACCTATTCTATATTACTATTAGTTTGTAAATAATATAATATAAAAAGTAACTAATTAATCCTAACTAGGGAATATAATATTATCTAAAATTTTCCTAGCTAGTCTAACCCTTAATTTATAATAATTAATTAGGGAAATCCTTAAAACCTTTACTAAACTATTTTAAACTATTCTATGCACTCCTTAGCCCTAATAGAAGTTATAGCTTCTAACTATATAAACTTTAAGAGTCTGTCTATAATAACTATAAGGTATTATAGCCTCTCTAGAGATACTACTAGTAAGTTTATTATAAAGTCTATAGAAATCTAAGACTAAAACTAGTTAGGGATAGGTAAAGGCTTTAGTAAGCCCTAATACTATTAATAGCTCTTATAATTACTAAAGTAATAATAGTTATAAATAAACTAAGTAATATCCTATAATATCCTATCCTAATAAAACTGCCATTATAGGATTTAAAATATAGTGTTATAGCCTACAGAGCTTTGCACTACACTACACTACACTATACTACATACTACACTATAAGGAAATTTTTTCACTACACTACACTATATGTAGTATTTTGTAGTGTTTGTAGTAAATAGCTTATAATAGCTTATAATAGCTTATAATACTTTATAATATTATAAGTGTTAAAGTTTAATAAAAATAAAATAGTAAATAAATAACTTAAATATAAATATAAGTAAGTATAAGGAAATTACTATAGTAAAAGCTATACTTTTTAATTACTTAGTATTTTAAGGTTTTTAAAAATATTAATAAAATAAAATATTTTTCTCTTTAATATTTTATGTTTCTTTAAAATAATATAAGTTATATTAGTTTATAATAAATTATAAATTTATAATATTATTAGTGTTTAAGTTTAATAAAAGTTAAATAGTAAATAAATAACTTAAATATAAATATAAGTAAGTAAAAGGAAATTACTATAGAAAAAGCTATAGTTTTTATTAACTTAGTATTTTAAGGTTTTTAAAAATATTAATAATATAAAAATGTTTTCTCTTTTATATTTTTTAAAATAATAATAAAAGTAAAATAATAGTAATAATGGTAATAATAGTAATAATAGTAATAATAGTAATAATAGTAATAATAGTAATAATAGTAATAATAGTAATAATAGTAATAATATAGAGAAATCATAGAGAATAAATAATGTTAAAAAAAGTATATTAGGGGAAAACTAGACTAAACTAGGAAAAAACCCCTATTATACTCTTATTCTATATTAGAACAAATATCTTCTAAAGATTTATTAGATAAATCTTTAGAGATTTCCTTAGAGGAATCTTTAGATTCCTCTAAACAAGAGCTATAGTAATTATAAAGCTCTAAATACTGCTTAATCATAATATTATCCTCCTTTTGCTAATTCTTTAAAAGAATTAATACCTTAATTATAGAATGTTTTAAGGAAGTTCTTCTTTTTGTGATAATATTGCTCCTAGTATTAAAGGAACTTTTAATAGCACTAGAAGTAGTAGGAATAGCTAGATATTTTCTAGTAATAATACTTAAAATAGGGAAAGACTTTAGGTTATCTTCCCACCATTTAAAGATATCCTCCTATTATAATATTAATAAATTAGTATAATAATAATAGTAAGAAATTCTAACTTACCTTATCTTCTTTAGCTTCAAGCTTAGTAAAGGTAGAAATCTCGTTTTTTCTAGTTTTTTAAATAGATTTATCTCTCTCGTTTAGAAATAAACCTTTATAAAGCTTAGAGACTGGCTTAGGCCTAGGATTATTAAAAGTCCTAGGCTGACTAGGCCCTCTAATTTCCACTTGAAATTAGGTACTTTCTAACTCTGAATTTTTAAAGCCTAGGCTTTAATTAGCCTGATTCTCTTTAAAAGTAGGTAAGATCCTAGTAAATCTATTAATAATAATAATAATAATAATAATAATAATACTTACGAATTATATTCCTTTTGCAAGTCTTCTAATAGCCTTGTACTAGTTCTTGCTTGTAGCTTAAGCGTATCTTATATAGTAATAAGATTAAGCCTAGGATCTAGTAACATAGCATATAAATAAGGCTTATAAAAGTAATAATTATTATCTATATCTTGTGGAAAATAATTACTAAGTTTATCTAAGCCTTTATTTATAGAGGCTATGAAGAACTTACCTTAAGGGTTATAAACCTTCTAAAATATTAAGTTAATTAATATATAATTAATAAAGGGAAAAAGAGAACTATAGAATAAATACCTAAGTAATATAGGCCTCTTAGTCCTCTTTTATATTATTAAGATATTTATATATCCTAATAATAAAAAGAGGGACTAAACCTAAAGTATTATACTTCTAACTTTAAAGTATAATAGTAAGTTCATAGAAAACCTCTAAAATGCTACTTAAAGTAGCTAAGTTAGCCCATTCTTAAGCAGTAGGCATAGTATCTTTTAATGCTATAATATTAGATTCCCTATTAAGAAAAATAATAGCTTCCTTAAGCTCTAAAGAAGTATTAATTATCTTATAGGTTAAATTCCACCTAGTTTTATTGGCTATAAATATATTTAGTATTAAATATAATATAAGAAGGAAAAAAAGACTTACCTAGAGGAATTTTTGTAATATTATAATTCTTAGTAATATAGCTCTCTTTTTTTGCTTTTTATAAAGATTTTAACTAAAGTTTATATAATCCTTAGTTATTCTTAATAAGAATAGCAAGTCTTTTAACTTTGCCTAGTAAACCTATAGAAATATTAGTAATAATAGTTATAATAATTATTAAAAAATTACTTACTATTTGCTAAGGATTTGAATTCTTTAAAATCTTGTTTCTCTTTAATAGAAGAGATATCCTTAGTAAAATAGTAAAGATATTTACTATTTCTATAGGATTCTAAGTCTTTCTTAGAAGAAGTTGATTTTATAAATGTGGTTATAATATCCTTAGCAATAATGTTAAAAACATGAGCCACACATTAGATATTATATGGCTTATAAATAATACCATTATAATTCTTATTAATATAAGAAGTTATAAAAGTATTATTATTAGAACCATTATCCCTAGTAAAACTATAAAGAATTAGCTATAATTCCTAAATCCTAATATTATTAAGATAGATAACTTACCTAAGAATATACTTAGGGTCTAAGCTATAATCTTTAATAAGATTATCAAAGCATTAATAAATATAAGCCCTAGTATAAGCATTTAATAGATATTTAAAGCCTAAAAGTTATAGTATTAATAATAATAGTAATAATAATAATCTTAGGAGAATAGGATATTTACCTATAAGCTTATACTTAAGCTTAAAATTCGGGCTAATCTAACTAGCTATAACTCCTAAGTAAGACTTAGAATTTATAGATATCCAAATATCTAATTAAATAGATATTAAACCTTGATATTTTATCTGATGTTAGATTTGCTAAATAATCTAATGCTTTAATGAATTATACATAGAATTAATTCTATGTGTAATTATTTAATAGCTTAGTAAAGAAGCTAGATTATCATTTCTAAGGTTTAAATTAGCTTTTATTTCTTATAATAAGGAATACTAAGTACTTACCTAGAATAATAATCTAGTAATTCCTTAAAGGAATTACTATTAATAATAGTAAAAGGGATATTATTCTCTAGTATAAATTTAATAACTAGAGTAATAGCCTTTTTAGATAAAAATTCCTCTATAATAGTATTATTTTAAGGCCTTTTTATAGAGAAATAGGAGGTTAAAGAGGCTTGTGTATTAGATAGTGAATCTTGTTGGATTTCTAGTACTAAGATATAGTTAGTAAAAGGAAATAATAGTAAATAAATAGAATTAAATACTTATAAGTAACCTTAAAAGGTTTTTTTTTATCTAATTTAGAAGTAGTAATCTTAGGATACTTAGCTTTATAGTGCCTAATACCATTAGAAGCTTGAAATCACTTAGCTTTACATTTAAAGCTAAAGAAGCATCCAGATTACGTACAAAAGCATATAATTTCCTTTTCTTTATTATATTTAATATTAGATAACTGATAATTAAATAAATTATAGGTAAAAATATATGCTTTTGAAGAAAATTCGTAATCTTCTTGATTTTCAAGGGTTTTCTCGTATAATCCTTGAAGATTACTTCCTTAAGAAAGCTTTGAAGCTAGGCTAGTTTGGCTAGGCCTAGAAGGGCTAGGCCTAGAAGAGCTAGGCATACTAGCATCAGAATCATTATCTAAGGGGCAGAAAGAGGAATCCATAGTAAAGTGGGTTTTTTTCTCTGATTTTTCCAATTTTTCCAATTTTTTCCGATTTTTTCTGATTTTTCTGATTTTTCTGGTTTTCTGATTTTCAAAGGATCGATTTTTCCAATTTTCTTGACTTTTTTCCTAACTTTTCCTGATTTTTCCCTGATTTTTCCTGATTTTTCTGATTTTTTCTGATTTTCTGATTTTTTTCTGATTTTTCTGATTTTTGTTTTTTTAGGGGTTTTATAACTTATTTAAGGAGTAAAAAGATTGTAAAAACAAGAGCAAATATAGGTAATAGGAATATAGCTAGC
This sequence comes from Epichloe festucae Fl1, assembly GCA_003814445.1. Taxonomy (NCBI): domain Eukaryota; kingdom Fungi; phylum Ascomycota; class Sordariomycetes; order Hypocreales; family Clavicipitaceae; genus Epichloe; species Epichloe festucae. The sequence goes on from CP031390.1 coordinate 177,030, forward strand.
TTAACTATATGAAGGTTTTTCTAGATGTTTTTTTTTTAATTTACTAAGGTAAAAAGAAAAGAGAAAAGAAAGAAAGAAAAGAGAAAGCAAGGGAATACCCCTCCTTAAAATTTTTTTCACTTAGCTAAGCAAGTGGGTCGCAAATGACACAATTGACTAAACAGTGTAATTGGACCAATCAAATGATAAAGGACCCACATAAGACCCACTTTTTGATATATACCCTATAAATTATAAGGAATATTCCTATAGCTTTAAAATATTATAAATCTAGTTAATTTATAGCTTTTTAACTAATTTTACAAAGAAATAATTAATTTTAATTAATTAAAAATTCATTAAAAATTCATTAAAAATTCATTAGTACATATAAAAGTACTAGTTTATAGTATATCTAGTAGTTAATAATTATCTTAAGCTAGTTATATTATATATCTTAGATTATATAATATAAAGAAACTATAAATTATTTAGAATTAAAAATTATTTTTAATATAAAAAATAATTTTATATAACTAGTATTATATTTATAAGTTATTATAAGAAATTAAGTCTTTTTTTAAAGTAATCTTAGCTTTTTAATATTACTAATCTTATAATTTTATTATTTTAAATATATTTTTTAACTTCAAATTATTTACTTTTAGTCCTATATTTTATAAGAAAAAGGAAAAACTATTTTATAAAACCTAAATTAATTTTTATTAATTTAAATAAAATTTATATTAATTATATAAATTAGGTTATAAGTAATATATATTTTAGGCTAAATATATATAATATTAAAGCTATTTAGTAATTTTATTTAGATTTAAAAGCTATTATTTAAACTTATTTTAAAACTATATATAGGGTAAATTTTATAAAAAAATAAAAAAAGATTAAATAATATAGTATTAATATAATACTATTAGATAAATTAGTAAAAAATATCTTATTATATAGAGAAAAAATTAAGAAACTATTAAAACTTACTTATAAAACTATAATTACCCTATATTATAATCTATAGCTAATAATCTAAAACTAGGAAAGTTTAATAAATCTATAACTAAATAACTAAATTATAATAAAAATAAAGAGCTATATTAAGTTAATAGTATAAAATTTAAAGAATATAATAAGATATTAATATACCCCACTTTTTTTTATTACTACACTACACTACATACTACAAGGAAAGTCAAAATACTACATTTACTACACTACATGTAAAGCTCTGGCCCTTACAGAGGTTTAGGAAGGCAATCTAGCTATGTAATTAAATCTAGGTCTATAAAGATCTAAATTCTATCTTTAATAGCTCTTGCCTTAACTATCTTATACTATAAGTCCTAGTAGTAAGGCTCCTATAGCTTAATAGCTAGCTTATTACTTTTTAAAGATTCCTTGGATATTATAAGAATATCCTATATTATTACTATTAAACTAATAAATACTAATATTAATCCTAGTGTGCTAGGGGTTACCTAATTATAATATTAATAAATTAGGCCTCTTTTTACTAGGTTTTATACTAATTATTTAAAGATTAAATAATTAATTAACTTAAAAGAAAAGTACTAATTTAGAAAAAAGGTATAATTATTATAAACACTATATAATTACTACTATATTAGACTATAAAGCTAGGGTTTAATATAATTATATTTATTAAGTTATTTAACCCTATAAGAGAGTAAGGACTATAGTTTAAATACCTAAGTACCTTTACTATTAGTAAGGTACTAATATAGTGCTAAAATATACTATAAAGTTATAGAGGTCTTAGAAAATAACTAGCTAGGGGTGGACTATTGTCTTAGCTAGTTGAGTAGCGAGACTATTGTGCGGCAAGGGTAAATTATGCCCTTGTGGGTGCAACAAGAGCTGACCCCCCATGCAACCCGGTAGCTGGGCACTAGGCGAAAGCGCGATCAACGATCAACATGACTATCATGTGCGACCCGACATGGCCCAGCAGGCCCGGGGATCAGTGTGACCCGACATGGGCCGACATGGGCCCGGAGATCACAGTCCGTCACGACGTGGAAGTTTTTGTATGAGCCGTACGCCGTACGCCGTAAGCCGTAAGTCGTAAGGAAATGAAACTAGCCACCATGCGAGGCCGGTAGTTGGTACAGGTTCCCCGTACCGACCACCCAGTAGAGCGAGTACGGGACTAGACGGCCAAAATTGAAAAGCTGGCATCCCAACGTCAACCCCCATTCGCATCCTCATCCCCATATCTTGTTGAATACGGATTGCAAAGAATTTCTTCGAAAAAAAAATGACCCAGAGGAACCTAGAGTGACTTGGTACAGGAAACCCTACTTGTTGCTCATCAACATAGCTCCCTCCCAGCAGTACTGTAGTACTCATACCCTCTCTCTCTCTCTCTCTCTCTCCCCCACGATATCGATATCCTGTACAAGACGAAAATACATGATACATTCGCGACACCCCAAAATGCCAACTCATGCACAAACAAAAGTAGTGCAGGGCGGCTCATCACCGCGCCACGACGTTCCTCACCATGCTGGAACTGCGGGCGCCACAGACCACCATCTTCAACTCATTTGGAAATGGAACGAGTCAGCCCCGGCAGCTGTCCATGGCCTCGTCCACGACCTCATCACCCACAGGGCGCGATTGCAACCCGACGCCCAAGCCATCTGCGCCTGGGACGGAAACTGGAGCTATCGCCAGCTCGACGAGTTATCGACCAATCTGGCCCATCGACTCGTCCACATGGGCGTCGGCCCTGATACCATTGTTCCTCTGTGCTTCCAGAAGTCGAGATGGACCCCCGTCGCCATGCTCGCTGTCATGAAGGCAGGAGGCGCATCAGTCGCCCTCGAGTCTTCGCTGCCTCCCGACCGGCTACGTAGCATCGTCCAGCAGGTCGATCCGATTTTGATACTCTCCTCTTCCTTGACCACCGAGCTTGCCGGCCGGCTCACCACACGGCCCGTCGTAGTGGTCAGCGAGGCCACCACCACGCCCGACACCACGATGAGCATACTGCCAGAAGTACAGCCGTGGAACAAGCTCTACATCATCTTCACATCTGGCAGTACTGGTACCCCCAAGGGCACCACAATTACCCATTCCAACGTCTGCAGCGCAATTCATCACCAGCGGGCCATTTCCGGCTACTCTAGCTCCTCGCGAGTGTACGACTTTGCCAAGTACTCCTTTGACATTGCTTGGTCTAATTTTATCTACGCCATTACTGCTGGTGGCTGCCTCTGCATCCCATTGCAACACGAGGCAATCAACAATCTTGTCAGTTCTATAAGAGAGTATGGCGCAAACTGTGTAAACATCACGCCGTCTGTCGGCAGCATGGTGCGACCATCAGACTTGGGTGGTACACTGAAGCAGGTGATTTTCGCCGGCGAGGCTTTGACGAACCGCCTGGCTTCGCAGTGGGCACAGTACACCCGCGTCGTGAACTTGTACGGCCCGGCCGAATGCACGCTTGGGGCCACTCTGGCCGTGGTTGACGACGCCGCCAACACAGACGCCTTCGGTGCCAGCATCGGTCGCGGAGTGGGCTCGTGCACCTGGATTGTTGATCCGTTCTGTCATGGCAGGCTGATGCCTATAGGAGAAGTTGGCGAGCTGCTGTTGGAAGGTCCGATTGTGGGAGCCGGATATCTTGGTGACGCCGAGAAAACAGCGGCAGCGTTTATCGAGAATCCGACATGGCTGGTTGCCGGACCGCCCGGCGGTCGCCCGGGCCGCCCAGGCCGGCTGTACAAGACAGGCGATCTTGTGCGATACGAAGCCGACGGACAACTCGCCTTTGTCGGCCGCAAAGACTTGCAGGTCAAGATTAACGGCCAGCGCGTAGAACTAGGCGACGTCGAGAACCATGTGCGAGAGCACGCCGCTCGTGGCACAGATGATGTGCAGGTAGCTGCCGAGCTTGTGACCCCGCGTGACAGTGATAAGCCGTTACTCGTAGCTTTCTTGCAAATATCGACTCCAGCTGCCAGTCAAGGCAACGGAGGGCTAGAAGCAGAGCTGAATAGAGTCATTGACGGACTCGACGATCGATTGGCCGCGCATGTGCCGGCATACATGATCCCTTCTGCGTACATCCCATTAGAAGTCTTCCCCAAGACGGCCAGTGGCAAGTTGGATAGGCGAAGACTGAGGGAATCATGTGAGACGTCTTCCATGCAAGAATTCATCGCCCGAGGCCCGCCTTTACCGAGGAAGAAAGATCCGACCACGGTCATGGAGCTACGTCTACGAGGCCTCTGGGCGTCTGTTCTTGGCGTCCGTATTGATGACATTGGAATTGACGATAGTTTTTTGCGCCTCGGAGGAGACTCCCTCGCAGCCATGAAACTGGTAGGGATCGCGCGGGAGCACGGGCTGTCGCTTACTGTCGCCGATATCTTCAACTACTCGATACTTTCCGACATGTCAGCCATTGTTGGCCAACTTTCAGGACAAAATAGCTCCATCGAGCAGTTTTCGTTGCTCAAGGACGGCATTGATACATCATCGGCGCGACACGAAGCTGCTCATGCCTGCGAGGTCGATATCGCTGAGATCGAGGACATCTTTCCCTGCACACCTCTCCAAGAAGGGTTGATCGCCCTGACAGCCAAGCATGCAGGTGATTACGTTTCTCGGCATATTTTCCAGCTGCAACCTGCGGTGGACATGGGCCGTCTTCAAAACGCATGGGATCGAGTGGTCTCGTCGACTCCTATTCTCAGAACACGCATCGTCGACCTCAGTCAACAAGGACTGGTGCAGGTGGTAATCAATCGACCACCAACGTGGGCCGCCAAGGACGGGGACATGCACATGAACCTTGCCAATCACAACCAGGAGGACGGGAAGCTCACCACTGGCCTGGGTACCCCTCTGGCTCAATTTGGACTATTCGAGGGGTCGCATGATGAGCACACAAGGCGCTTCTTTGTGTGGACCATTCATCATGCGCTTTACGATGGATGGTCCAAGTCGCTTCTCCTGGAGCGGATTGCCAAAGCCTATGCTGGTGAGGCAACATCAGAAAGCCCGGCTCAGTTCCAGAGCTTCGTGAAGCACATCTTGGACATCCAAGAGGACGAGGCGTCGGAGTTCTGGTCTGCCCAATTCCGAGATTTCGAGGCGCAGATATTCCCAACACTGCCGTCACCGTTCTATGAGCCGAGATCTGATCAAATGACAACGCACAGCATTCGGGATCTGCAGTGGCCAAAAGTGATGGGTGTGACTGCGTCAACTACATTACGAGCTGCCTGGTCCCTCCTCACATCCTGTTATGCCGACGCGAATGACACCGTTTTTGGTGTCACAGTGAGTGGCAGGCAGGCGGCTGTGCAAGGTGTAGACCAGATGACAGGCCCTACCATTGCCACGGTGCCGGTGCGAATCGTCCTGGACAAGCGCAAGACCATCGAGGAGCTGCTTCTGCAAGTTCAGACACAGATTATCGACATGACAGCGTTTGAGCAAACTGGTCTACAACGGATCCGGCGAGTCAGCCTCGAAGCCGAGAGAGCTTGCGACTTCCAGACACTGCTTGTCATCCAGCCGGTTGCCGATGAGAAGGAGAAGGCCGCCTACGAAGGTCTTTTCGTGCCCGACAGTCATGGCGAGCAGTGGTCTCAGGTTGGAGACCAAATGGCGGAATTCCGCACGTATTCGCTGTCCCTGGAGTGCCACCTACAAGATGACGGAGTCGTTGTGTCAACCAGGTTCGACTCGGCCGTGCTTGATGATGGGCAGGTGGCCATCATTATGAGGCAGTTCGAACATGTTGTTCGGCGGCTATGCGACGCCGAGTCGTATCAGACAAAGGTGGAAGACGTCGAGTTGGTTGGTGATGAGGATCTTGAGCAGATGTGGCGTTGGAATTCCGCTGCACCCGAGACTGCCGATGGTGTCGTGCATGAATTGATTGCGACGACGACGAGGCGGCAGCCAGAGGCGCAAGCCGTGTGCGCGTGGGACGGCAACTGGACGTACGGCGAGCTTGACGAGCTTTCGAACCGTCTGGCCCACCGCCTCGTGGATTTGGGAGTCGGCGGCGAAGTCATCGTGCCGTTATGCATTGAGAAATCGAAGTGGATGCCGGTGGCCATGATGGCCGTGATGAAGGCTGGTGCAGCGTCTGTCGCGGTCGATTACGCGCAGCCTGAGGATCGCCTCCGAAGCATCGTGCATCAGGTAAGCCCGGTTGTGATACTAACTTCGGTAGCCAATCAGGATCTTGCTCGCCGCCTGGTTCCGCAGGGATCAGCGGTTGTGGTGGTCAGCGAACACGAACAGCACCTGGCCAGCCAGCCGCCGCCGGAGCCAACAGCGCCAACAGCGCCAACAGCGCCAACAACGGCGCCAACAACGGCGCCAACAACGGCGCCAACAACAGCGCACAGGGCGAACAGGCTGCTGCCAGCTGTCGACCCCTCCAACAGGCTTTATCTCGTCTTTACATCTGGCAGCACCGGCGCCCCCAAAGGCGTCGTCATCACTCACGCAAACATAGCCAGCGCCATTCTGCATCAGCGCGAGACGCTCGGGTTCACCAAGCACACGCGAGTCTACGACTTCTCCTCGTACATGTTCGATGTGGTCTGGTGCAATCTTCTTCAGGGCCTCTCTGCCGGGGGCTGCATCTGTATTCCAAGCAACCATGATCGACGCAACGACCCGCTTGGGGCCATCGCTCGCCTCGGCGCCAACACAGCCATCTTCACGCCCTCGACCATCCGCGGACTCGACTTGCAGCACACTCGGGGCCTACGCCGCATTCACTTCATCGGCGAGCCTCTCTCAGCCGACGACGTTGGCGGCTTGCACACAAACACCGTCGTGACCAACTTGTACGGCCCCACAGAGTGTACAACATTCAGCACCGCGCAACGCGTCGTCGTCGATGGATCGTCCAACAAACGTATCGGCATCGGTGCAGGCCGCGGTCTGCGCACATGGCTGGTGAAGCCGTCCGATCATTCCAAGCTCGTTCCTCTGGGATGTGTTGGCGAGCTTCTGCTGGAAGGCCCGCTCGTGGCGGCCGGCTACCTGGGCGACGAGGAGAAAACGGCGGCTGCCTTCCTCAACGATCCGGCCTGGCTTGTGCAGGGAACTTCCCACCATGTCGGTCGCCACGGACGCCTATACAAGACTGGCGATCTTGCACGGTATGACGCGGACGGAAGTCTGTTTTTCCTGGGAAGAAAGGACTCGCAAATCAAGATAAGTGGGCAGCGTGTTGAGCTGGGAGACATTGAACATCACGTCCAGTCCAATATTTCATATCATAGAGATGTGAACGTCGTTGCAGAGGTTGTGACGCCAAGAGGAAGTAGCAATGTGACGCTAGTCGCCTTTATCCAATTCTCAACTGCAACTGCTTCCCGGCCTGGCGATGAGGAAGATGCCATGAAGAACGAACTCGGAACTATTTTAACTGGCCTCCAGGACAGGCTCCTTGCTCAGGTACCGGCGTACATGATCCCGTCCGCTTACATTCCCCTCAAAGATATCCCGGTCACTGCCACCGGCAAGATTGACCGCCGCAAGCTCCGCGCCATGGGACAGCAGCTGGATTTTGAGAGCCTCATGGGAACCAAATCACCCTCATCATCTGAGCGACGACAACCATCTAGCGCTACAGAGAAGGCTTTACAGGGTCTCTGGGCGGGCGTGCTCGGTGTTACAGCCAATGATATCAGCGCAGAAGATAGCTTCCTGCGCATTGGGGGTGACTCCATTGCGGCCATGAGGCTTGTTGCCGCAGCTCGCAAGGAGAACATTACTCTCTCCGTCGCGCAAGTGTTTCAATACCCACTGCTGAGCGATCTAGCCACCGCAGTTGGGGAACCGACTGTCAGCGCCAGGGAAGAGATCAGATCTCATCAACATGAACCCTTCGCCCTGTTAAATCCAGGAGAGGCGAGCCTCGAGAGCCTCAAACAAAAGATTGCAACTAAATGCAATGTTGATGCTAGGCAAATTGACGACGGCTTCCCCTGCACGCCACTGCAAGAAGGCTTGCTGGCCCTGACCGCAAAGCGACCTGGCGACTATGTTGCGCGATTCGTCTACCCTCTGCAGCCTAGTGTCGATTCTGAACAGTTCATCAGCGCTTGGGAGGCTGTGGTTTCCTCGACACCCATCTTGCGAACGCGAATCATCGATCTCGGCGAGGCTCGCTTGGTTCAAGCTGTCGTCAATGAGCCGACGATATGGTCATGCAAGGACGAGTCAATGAGCCTCGAAGACTACGACACAGCTGATAGACGACTCAATACCGGTCTAGGAACGCCTATGGTACGATTCGCTGTAATCCGAGACCCGGCCAACGGCGGTCGCTTCTTCGTCTGGACCATCCATCATGCTCTTTACGATGGCTGGTCCATTTCTCTGATGCTAAACAAACTTGAAGCCGCCTATCATGTGAATCAAGGCGGCGCTCTACCCTCCTCGCCACCCATACAGACCTTCATCAAGCACGTCATTGATCTTGATCAGAGTATGGCCGAGACGTATTGGGACAAGCAATTTCGAGGCTCTGAAGCTCAAATATTCCCGAGCCTGCCTTCAAACACTTACCAGCCAATGTCCAACGCCTTCATCAAGCATCGTATCCCAGACTTGCACTGGCCAAAGACTGACATAACGCCGTCAATGATGGTACGGGCGGCATGGTCCCTTCTGGCCGCGAAGTATACTGACCAGCCGGATGCCCTTTTCGGTGTCACTGTCTCTGGACGGCAGGCTGCCGTACCTGACGTCGAGCAAATTGTTGGACCCACAATCGCCACGATTCCCGTGCGAGTTGCTCTCGACTGGACTCAGATGACTCTAGAAGATCTCCTGCGTCAAGTGCAGACCCAAGCAGTGGAAATGACGGCGTTTGAGCAGACGGGTTTGCAACGCATTCGACGCGTTAGTGCTGAGGCCGAAAGAGCGTGTGGTTTCCAGACGTTGCTCGTTGTGCATCCCGCAGAGGATGGAGAGGAGCATGAGACTAGTAGCCGGTGGTTTATCAGCGGACGAGATGAGGATGGAGAGGACGACACCAACGTGACTGAGCACGACACGCACACTCTGACGATCGAGTGTACTCTAGAACGACATGGTCTGAGGCTTCGTGTCGCCTACGATTCCGACCTTCTTGGTGTCCAACAGGTCAAAAGGCTGGCCACCCAGCTCGAGCACACTCTCCGCCAAATATGCATGCCAGAAAATGCCAGCAAGACTCTGTCCAGCATAGAAATGGTCAGTGAGCAAGACATGCAGGATATTTGGAGATGGAACGATACCTGCCCGGAAGCTCTCAACACTTGCCTGCACGCTATGATTTCTTCAACTGCTCAAATGCAGCCTGATGCTTTGGCGGTCAATGCCTGGGACGGCGATTTTTCCTATCGGGAGTTTGATGCCATTTCTACGCGCTTGGCACACTATCTTGCGGACGCCGGTGTAGGGACTCAAACTATTGTGCCCCTCTACTTTGAAAAGTCAAGGTGGACTCCTGTTACAATGCTGGCTGTTATGAAAGCAGGCGGCGCATCGGTCATGATGGACTCACGTCAGCCGCACGATCGTCTCCAAGCCATCATTGACCAGATTAAGCCTGTTGTGGTGATAACCTCAACGCGTAACGCGAAGTTGGCAAGTAAACTTACCAATGCACCAGTTATTTCTGTGAGCGGGGACCTTTTGGAAACAATACGCGATCGAGAACCTCAGGAAAAGCTTCCCTTGGTTCAGCCATGGAACATGGCGTATCTGATGTTCACGTCAGGCAGCACCGGCACACCAAAGGGTGCAGTATTAACGCATGCAAATGTGTGCAGCGCCGTGCACCACCAACAGCACGCTCAGGGATACACCCCCGATGCTCGAGTATACGACTTTACGTCGTATGCTTTCGATACAGCCTGGAATAACTTCATGCATACGTTTACTGTTGGTGCTTGCTTGTGCATACCCTCGGAAGAAGAACGTAGAGACGACCTTGCTGGGTCCATCGAGCGATTCAAGCCCACCATGCTTGATATCACGCCATCTGCCGCCACAGCCCTGCGATCAAGCACCATTCAGTCTCTGCGCACATTGATCTTGGGTGGCGAGAGACTATCTTCTCAACAGGCTGAGAGATGGGGAACTCTCGTCGACCTTAAGCTCTGCTATGGACCTTGCGAGTGCACACCTACGACAACCGTTGCCACTATCAATCCGCAGATTAATTGCGAACCGAGTATTGGACGTGGTATCGGTATGCTTACTTGGATTGTTGACCCAATCAATTGTGATGCTCTCGTTCCGGTCGGCGCCACCGGTGAGCTTGTTCTTGAAGGCCCTCTTGTTGGCCAAGGCTATCTGGGCGACGAAGCAAAGACGAATGCAGCTTTTATTCAAAACCCTCCGTGGCTATTACGGGGAATGGCGGCTAAGTCTGGACGCGAGGGCCGACTTTATAAGACCGGTGACCTCGTGAGGTACAACCCTGATGGTACCCTTGAATTCGTTGGCCGAAAGGATGCGCAGATCAAGATCAATGGTCAGCGTGTTGAGCTTGGTGAAGTTGAGAACCATATGGCTCGTCACCCGACCACGCGACAGTCTGTTTCGCTATACCCTCAATCTGGCCCCTGTGCTAAGAAGCTTGTGGGAATATTCAGCCTGAGCGGCGTTCGCCAGACTTCCAATGAAGCTCTCATTGAGATCGTTGACGCGGAGGATCGCAGTAGAGCCCAAATCCATATTCACGCGTTACAATCTCTCTTGGGCGAGGCTCTGCCATCGTACATGGTTCCCACAGTCTGGGTCACCGTCAAAAACATCCCGTTGAACCCTTCCGGCAAGCTCAACCGTCGCTTAGTCGAAGACTGGCTACTGCGGATGGACCCGAAAGTGCTTGCGAAAATCAACAACGCGGGATCTGCACCTGCAGCACGTAAGCCCAAGACTGACGCCGAGCGTATACTTTGTGACGCTTGTAGCGTTATCCTGAACGTCCCTCTTGCCGAGGTCAATCTCCAAACCTCCTTCGTTAGCAATGGTGGCGACTCAATCTCCGCTATGCGTCTCTCTTCCTACTGCCGCGCCGTCAACCTCATCTTCTCGGTAGGAATGCTGCTGAAAAGCAAATCGCTCTCAAACGTGGCACAATCTTCTACCATCGCGGCAGATTCTACCACCCATCCTGTCGAGCACCCCTGCGAGAATTCTGGCAAGGATTTTAGCTTGTCACCCATCCAAAAATGGTTTTTTGCTCAAGCTTCTACAGAAACCATCGCTAGGAAGGATTGCTATTGCAATCAGGGTTTCTACGTGAAGCTCAACCGCCGCATTTCGAACGAAGATGCCTCATTAGCAATACACAAGATTGTTGAACGGCATTCCATGCTTCGAGCTCAATTCAGAAAAACCGAATCCGGCTGGGTGCAAAAGGTCCCCAAGCTGGCTGATGCTGTTTACCGTTTCGGGTCCGCAGATGCTCTGTCTATGGATGAAATCAAGGCCAACGCGTCCAAAAGACACCAGGGCTTAGACATTGAGAGGGGGTTGGTATTTTCTGCAGACCTATACACCCTGCCGTCAAGGGATCAGTATTTGATCCTTGTCGCGCACCATTTGATCGTTGACCTTGTTTCGTGGCGTATTATACTAGATGACCTTGAGTCTGTGCTTATTGGAAAGAAGTTGCTCAACGGTCTCTCCTTCCAACGCTGGAATATGCTACAAACTGAACGGGCTCAATCTTCTGCATTTGCCCCAGACAAGGTGCTGTCCACCCAAAATGTGCATAATAACCACAAGTTCTGGAACTTTACAGAGAATACCCCCAACACTACCAGTGACCACGTTGAGAAGAATATCGAACTGGACAAGGCTACAACGTCACGACTGCTCAAGGATGCCAATACTGCATATAACACTGAACCTGTGGATCTGATTCTTTCCTCCATCTGGGACGCTTTTCTCCGTGTATTCCCCATGCGAGAGGGGCTTACTATTTTCAACGAAGGCCATGGCCGAGAACCGTGGTCTTCAGACCTTGATTTATCTCGCACTGTTGGCTGGTTCACGACATTGAGCCCTATTCATGTCTCTCGTAGCGAGGGAATTCGTGCTGCTCACATCGTGAGGCAGGTCAAGGATGCTCGGAGGCAGCTGCCCTCTAATGGATGGGCCTACTGGGTGTCGAGACATCTGAATGACCAAGGCATCGCAGCCTTTGCCTCTCATTCCTCCACTATGGAAGTGCAATTTAACTATCACGGCCAATTCCAACAATTGGAGCGTTCTGATTCTCTTTTTGAGGTCGTGAATTTCGACGACAGCGTATCTGCAGTTGGACCATGCTTGCCGACATCAGTTCTATTTGACATCAATGTTGTCATTGAAGCTGGAGTGACCAAAGTATCTTTTTCCTGGAACAGGCACCTGTCCCATCAAGATTTGATCCAGGCATGGATCGCGCAAATCAATCCTTCGCTACAATCCATCTGCTCTGAACTCTGCAACAAACAGACTGAACGCACTCTTTGTGATTATGAGTTCCTCAATCTTGATTACAATGTACTTGATGAGTTGCACCGAAATAGTCTGCACCATATCGAAAAACTTAACAACACGCAAGTTGAAGCTGTCTATCCATCATCCCCCATGGTCGATGGTATTCTCCTCAGTCGGATGAAGGGAACAGGGTCTTACGAAACTTCTCAAACTTGGGAAATACGCCCCCAGGAAGGTCACAAGATTGATACCAACAATCTAGTTGACGCATGGCAGGCCGTTATCGCCCGGCATCCCTCATTACGAACCGTTTTCATCCAAAGCGTGGATTCGTCGGTTGCATTCAACTCCGTGGTTCTCAAGGCATGCCTCGGCGAAGTCGTGCTCATGGAGAGCGATACCTTCGAATCTGCGATTCTCAATCTGAAGAACGTGCCTCGGGTCAACTACTCACAAGCCAAGCCTGCTCACCGACTGGTACTTTGTACTATATCAGGCGATGATCGCGTTGTCTGCAAGATCGAAATGAGTCACGCCATTTCTGACGGTGCTTCAACGGCTATCACTATGCAGGACTGGGCCAAAGCCTATTCCGGGGAGCTTGACATTGAGGAACTCAGAGACACGAGCCACGAATTTGCTCGAGCCCTCGCGGTCATATCTAAAGCTGAAAAGATGGCCTACTGGAAGGACAAGCTGTCTGCTGTGGAGCCTTGCCACTTCCCACGCCTAGCTGAGACGATGCCAACTAATGGACACGATACCGGAGTGGTTACTTTGGAACTTGAGATTAGAACTCTGCACCAGATTCAACGATTCTGCGAGGTTCACTCGGTCACTCCTGCTAGCTTGTTTCAAAGTGCCTGGGCTCTCACCCTGTCGGCCTACACTGGGTCCGACTCTGTCTGCTTCGGATACCTTGCCTCCGGAAGAGATTTTCCTATGGAGGGCATGATGGATGCTATTGGTGCATTTGCTAATGTCATGATTTGTCATGTCGATGTCTCTAAAGAACGGGACAGCAATGACTTGATTGACCACGTGCACGCCCAAGTCTTAGAGGACTTGAACTTTCAACACTGCTCAATCGCCGATGTCCAGCACGAGCTTGGTCTGCCGTTTGGTCGAAGTCTCTTTAACTCTATTCTTTCCTTCCAGAAGGATAACGATAATTTGAGTGAAGGCATGGAGACAAAGCACCTCGTGTTTACTGATCTCGACTGGGAAGACCCGACCGAGTATGACATCACAATTAGCATTAGACACACTAACGCTTCAGTCTGCTTCACAGTAGACTATCGACTAGCGTGCATGTCTAACGACCAGGCACAGAGTGTTGTTTCGCTTCTAGAGAAGGTTGTCACCTCTCTGACTGGCGCGGATCTCTCTCCAGTCGTTAACAAGTCATCAAAGCAGCTGTCACTTATGGACCAAATTAGCGAGAAAGACGTACAAGACATTTGGAGGCGGAACAACATAGTGCCTGAAGCTGTTGATGAGCTAGTTCACGATGCTATAGCTCAAGTAGCCCAAAGAGCTCCTGGTGCGCCCGCCGTCTGCGCCTGGGACGGTAATTTTACTTACGCGGAGTTGGATGCTATAGCCACAAAGTTCGCCCATCATCTGGTTACTCTGGGCGTTCGACCCGGCCTCATTGTGCCTTTGTGCTTTGAGAAATCAAAGTGGATGCCCGTGGCTATGCTAGCTGTTATGAAAGCAGGCGCTGCATCGGTGGCTCTAGACAGCACTCTGCCAGAGGAGCGTCTCCGTAGCATTATTCGGCAGGTTGATGCTCGAGTCGTTCTCATATCTTCAGCAAATGAAGTTATGGCAAAGCGTCTCACGGACTGTGTTACAGTGCCTCTTAGCGATTGCCATCTCGAAAAACTAGACATGGCGTCTGGGACTCTACCGAGCGTCAAGCCGTCTGACGTGCTTTATGTTGTTTTTACTTCTGGAAGCACTGGAGTCCCTAAAGGCGTTATTATCACGCACTCTAACTTCAGTAGTGCTATTCGCTATCAACAAGCGGCGTTGGGATTCAAACACACCTCGCGCGTGTATGATTTCGTGAAGTACGCTTTTGATGTTACATGGTCCAACTTTTTGCATACAATGACTGCTGGAGCTTGCCTGTGCGTCCCGTCAGAAGCCGAGACGTCCAACAATATTACCCAGTCTCTGAACGACTTCAAGGCAAATTTTGCTGATTTAACCCCATCGGTTGCCAGCACTCTGCGTCCAGCCGACCTTACCACGCTTGAACAATTGTTATTCAGTGGTGAGGCATTAACGACCAATCTTGCAGCGCAGTGGGCTGAAACTGCGACCGTGTTAAATACTTACGGCCCTGCCGAGTGCAGTGTCAAAGCAACGTTCGCAAAGGTTGGCAAATCCGACGCATCTGCTGCTAGTATAGGCCCAGGATTCGGGTTGTGCACTTGGATTGTGCAACCCACCAACCCTAACAAGCTTGTGCCAATTGGTGTTGTTGGCGAACTTCTACTTGAAGGACCTCTTGTCGGCGCCGGCTACCTGAATGATGCTGCAAAAACCAACGCGGCCTTCATTAAGGATCCGGACTGGCTCATTCGCGGGGCACAGGGCTATGTCGGCCGCAGAGCAAAACTGTACAGGACGGGAGATTTAGTACGGTACAATGTTGATGGGAGCATGACATTCATCGGCCGCAAGGATGCCCAAGTCAAGATCAACGGGCAGAGACTGGAGTTAGGGGATGTTGAGCACCACGTTCGCACCAATATCGTGTTTGATGCTCCGGTTCAGGTGTTTGCCGAAGTGATCAATCCACATGGGTCCAGAAAGTCTATACTTGTGGCATTTATTCATGTTGGAGACGAGATCGCACTCGCTGCTGATCAACTGCCCGAGAAGATGGGCAAGATAACAGCCGGCCTTAATGAGAGACTCGCGTCGCGGATCCCGGGCTACATGATCCCAGCCGCGTATATATCGTTGGAAGAGGTACCCATGACAGCGACTGGAAAGACAGACCGTCGTCGTTTGCGGCAAATCGGCCAGCGATTGACGTTTGATGAAGTCATGGCGCTCAACTCTCACAGTGGAGAGCACAAACCTCCAAGCACCGTCACAGAAAAACGTCTACAGACCCTCTGGGCATCCGTCCTTGACGTTAAAGCAGAATCCATCAGTGCAAACGATAGTTTCTTGAGGATCGGAGGCGACTCCATAGGAGCGATGAAGCTGGTGGGCGTCGCCCGCGAGGACGGACTTGCCCTTTCCGTTACCGACATCTTCCAGCACCCTAAACTGAGCGATATGGCACACGTCGTTGGTCACGTGTCCAGTGCCGACTATGAAGCTATCCAGCCGCTCTCCCTGCTGAAGCCTGACATCGATCCTCAGGAGGCGCGGGACCAAGTTGCCAAGTATTGCCAGGTTGATGCCGGTCAAATAGAAGATATTTTCCCCTGCACACCATTACAGGAAGGCCTTCTTGCTCTGACAGCTAAAAGAGCAGGCGATTATGTCGCTCAGTACATTCTGCCCCTTCAGAGCGCGACCGATGTGACTCGTTTTCGGAGAGCTTGGGAACAGGTGCTGCAGATGACTCCAATTTTGCGCACCCGCATCGTGGACCTACCGGGCCAAGGGCTGGTACAGACTGTTCTGGATGAGAAGCCAAGCTGGTTGCAGTGCTTGGATGTGGGCGAGTATCAAGAAAAAGACGAGAAGCTGGTCATGGGCATGGGCGAACCCCTCGTCCGATACGCCGTCACCGAAGTGCCTGACCACAAGCAGCGATTCGTCTTTATTTGGACTGTGCATCACGCGCTCTACGATGGATGGTCTATGCCACGTATCATGAATCGGTTAGAGTTGGCGTACGAGGGCGAGGCGGTTCTTCGGCAGGCTCCCCCATTCCAGCGCTTCGTCAAATACATCATGAACATCAGCGACGAGCAGACCAGGCAATTCTGGCAAAAGCAGTTCGAGGGCTCCGAAGCGCCAGTTTTTCCGCAGCTACCATCACCCACATATCAGCCAACTGCAAATTCATGCATCAACCACAGCATTGACAATCTGATTTGGCCCAAGACTGATATTACTGCGTCAACGGCGATCCGCGCGGCATTGTCCATCGTGACTGCTAGATACACGAATTCGGACGATGTGATTTTTGGTGTCACTGTGAGTGGTCGACAGGCCGCTGTGCATGGTGTGGACGAGATGACCGGTCCTACGCTTGCAACCGTACCTGTTCGGGTGGCCATTGAATGGGAGCAAACTGTTGAAAATTGTCTCGACCAAATTCAGAGGCAACTTGTGGATATGACAGCTTTTGAGCAGACGGGCTTGCAGAAAATTCGACAGACAGGCGTCAAGGCTAAACAAGCCTGTAACTTTCAGACCCTGTTGCTAATACATCCTGCCGGAGAGGCTGGGCATTTCGACACGCAGATCTTTTCGCGGACGGGGCAAGACGACAGTGAAGACGAAGCGGATGTCCAGATTGCCCAGTTTGACACACATGCCCTTACAATTGAATGCGACCTGGCGCACGACGGTCTGAGCATGAGATTCGAATTCGATAACAGCATCCTCAGTGAATACCAAATTCGAAAGCTGGCTGGACAGATGGAGCATATTCTGCGGTTGCTATGCGATCAAGAACAAGGGACAAAACGTCTTCGAGATGTTGAGACGGTCAGCATGGACGACCTGAAAGACATCTGGGACTGGAATGCTACAGTCCCCAAGACAGTGGAGACGCCAGTGCATGAAATTGTCGTCTCCATGTGTCGGAAAAAGCCCGAGGCTCCTGCCATTTGCGCGTGGGATGGCAACTGGAATTATGGACAACTCGATGATCTATCCTCGCGCTTGGCCCATCACCTAAGGCATCTTGGAGTTGGCCCCGAAGTTATAGTTCCTTTATGCTTTGAGAAATCCAGATGGACTGCAATTGCAATTCTGGGCATCATGAAGGCTGGCGGGGCGTGTGTGACCATCGAGGCGAACTTACCAGAGGATCGTCTTGTCAGCATCGTACAGCAGGTCAAACCAGCGCTGATCCTGTCGTCTTTGGCAAACGAGAACCTGACTACTCAGTTGTCAGCAGGTAAACCCGTGGTAGTCATAGACGAGAAGCTGTTCCTGTCGCTGGACAAGCCAGCAGACGAAAACGACTCTCTACCGAAAGTGCAACCCTCCAACACGCTCTACATTGTCTTCACCTCTGGCAGTACCGGCACACCAAAGGGCGTACGGATTACGCACTCCAACTTCAGCAGCGCGTTGCTGCACCAACACAGTGCTCACAATTTCGACAACACGGCCAATGCGAGAGTCTATGACTTTGCATCATGTGCATTCGACACGTCGTGGCAAAACATGTTTGCCGCTTTTGACTGTGGTGCTTGTTTGTGCATTCCGTCAGAAACCGAGCGCCGCGATGACCTTGCCGGATCTATTCAACGTTTTGGAATCACGCACAGTGAGCTCACGCCTTCTGCAGCCATGGTGCTGCCTCTGTCAACGCTCCAGAAACTAGACACCCTGATTCTCGGCGGCGAGAGGCTACAGGAGGAATACGCCAAGAGATGGGCTTCGGTGGTCAATGTCAAGAATTCATACGGTCCCTGCGAATGCACCCCAACCTCCACCGTCGGCGACGTTGACCCCGAAAAGTTCAATGGGGCAAACATCGGCAGGGGCAGAGGTGTCAACACGTGGGTCGTGGACACAACAACTGGCGACTCTCTAGTGCCGGTAGGAAGTGTAGGCGAGTTGATGCTCGAGGGGCCGCTTGTGGGACCTGGATATCTTGGAGACCCCGACAGGACTGCTTCGGTGTTTGTGAAGAACCCGACTTGGCTTACACGGGGTGCTCCAGGACATTCTGGCCGTGGGGGGCGATTGTACAAGACCGGCGACCTAGTCTGCTATAATGAGGATGGAACTCTAACGTACATCGGCCGCAAGGATGCCCAGATCAAGATTCATGGGCAACGAGTTGAGTTGGGCG
The DNA here is from genome assembly GCA_003814445.1 of Epichloe festucae Fl1. Taxonomy (NCBI): domain Eukaryota; kingdom Fungi; phylum Ascomycota; class Sordariomycetes; order Hypocreales; family Clavicipitaceae; genus Epichloe; species Epichloe festucae. The sequence continues at coordinate 195,526 of CP031390.1, forward strand.
ATATAGAAAGTCACATTATGCGCCACCATTCGACAAAACAATCAGCATGTCTGCTTCCCAAGTCTGGGCCGTGGGCTAATACGCTCGTCAGCGTCTTTAGTGTCCACAGCATCCAGCAGGGACTCGATGATGTCGGCATCGCTTTGGATCAGAACGCACACCCTGCCACCTGCACTTCCAGCTCCGCATCGTCTGATACCGACGTCGCTAGCACTTGGAGTTCAGTAGAAGATTCGAGAACCCTGGCATCGCAGATCATCAGCATGGACATTATACCTGATGACCTCACTGCTACTATCCAGACCTACGTTGAAGCCATGAAGAGCATCCTTGAGAGCTCTTTACCTGCCTACATGGTCCCGACCAGGTGGATCGCAGTCAAGGAGATCCCACTCAATCCATCTGGCAAGCTGAATCGCAAGCTGGTTGAAGGGTGGCTCACTGACATGGATGAGGAGATGTATGCGAGACTCTCCGTCCTCGACAACAGCTCTGTCTGTCGGGAACCGCAAACAGAGAATGAGAGCGTTCTCCGAGATGCTTGTAGTCGAGTTTTAAACGTTCCGGTTTCACAAGTTAACATCGAGCGCTCCTTCGTTGCCAACGGTGGTGATTCCATCTCCGCCATGCGATTGAGCCCGCAGTGCCGTGCCGAGAATGTCATCTTCTCCGTTGCCACCTTACTTAAGGCAAAGTCCCTAGCAGACGTTGCTAGGCTCTCTTCTGCAGTGTCGAATTCGATTCTTCCTCAAACTGAGGACTTCGACAGACCATTCCCTCTTTCGCCAATCCAGCAATGGTTCTTTGACCAGTCACCCAGTCACCTTGTCAAGACGGCAGGCTATTATTGCAATCAATCGTTTTACATCCGAATCAACCAAAAGGTTCTTGTGGAGAAAGTTCGTACCGCTGTTGCAAGTGTTGTCGAGAAGCACTCAATGCTCCGCGTCCAGTTTCAACAGCAAGATGGCGGCGTCTGGACCCAAAGCATACCGAAACCCACGAAGGCCGTGTACAACTTTGAGTCTCTCAAACTTGAATCTATGCAGAAATTACAAGCTCTTGCAGCCTTGCGTCAACAGAGTCTTGATTTCGAACGTGGTCTTGTCTTTTCTGCTGATCTATGCGAAGTTGCCTCGGGCAAGCAGTACCTCATACTCATTGCGCACCATTTGGTCATTGACCTCGTCTCGTGGAGAATAATCTTGGATGACCTTGAAACTGTTCTCACCGGCGGAACCTTGACGGAAAGTCTGCCTTTTCAAATTTGGAACAACCTTCAGCACCAGGAGGCCAAGACTTCAAAGTTCAAGCCCGAGTACGTCTTATCCACACAGGGCGTGAGCAATGACTTGGCTTTCTGGAATTTTGAATCAGGGACGCCGAATGCAACACATGACCATATCAACAAGTCGTTTACGATTGATCAGAAAACCACGTCACTTGCCTTGAAAGACGCAAACAATGCCTTCAACACTGAGCCAGTTGACCTGTTACTATCGGCAGTGTGGGATGCATTCTTCCGAACCTTCCCATCACGAGACAGCCTTACAATCTTCAACGAGAGTCATGGTCGTGAGCCCTGGAACGACCAGATTGACTTATCCCGGACAGTTGGCTGGTTTACCACAATGAGCCCAATAAATGTGTCGCGCAGTATTGATAGTAATCGTATCAGCGTTGCAAGGTATATCAAGGACGCGAGGAGGAAGCTGCCCGCCAACGGATGGATGTACTTTGCTTCCCGGTATCTCAACAGCGAGGGTATCGATGCTTTCGGTTCCCATAACTCAGTCATGGAGATGAGTTTCAACTATCATGGCCAATTCCAGCAGCTCGAGCGCGATGATTCCTTTTTCAGCAGCATTGAGCTTCAGAACGTTTCTGATGTAGGGCCAAATTTGCCCACCTCCTCCTTGTTCAACATCAATATGTCTATTGAGGGAGGACAGACTCATGTATCCTTTTCTTGGAACCGTCACATCTCCTACCAAGATCGCATTCACCAATGGATTGACCAGATAGGACCCTCATTGCATTGGATATGTGAGACTCTTGCATCCAAGTCCGCTGAGAAGACGCTCGTTGACTACGAATTTTTGAGTCTTGACTATACGACTCTGGGCGATCTCCAAGGCCGCATCATCCCCGAAATTGAAAACCTGAACGAGACGACGGTACAGGATATTTATCCTTGCTCTCCAATGGTAGAAGGCATTCTACTAAGCCAGTTGAAAGAGATCGGACTCTATGAAACGTCTCAAATTTATGAGATTAGGCCGCGTGGAAGCCACACTATCCACTTAGGAAAGCTGGCAGCGGCTTGGCAAGATGTGATGTCCCGTCAGCCATCGCTGCGAAGCATCTTTATTGAAAGTCTTGACCCAAACATGGCTTTCAACCAAGTCGTTCTTGAAGCACCTCGTGGTGATGTTGTGCTGCTGGAGAGTGACAGCCTGCACTCTGCGCATGCATTGCTTCAAAATCTTCCAAAGATTAACTATAAGCAACTCAAGCCCCCTCACCGTATTGCGCTTTGTAAGATTCAGTCTACGGGAAGCATTCTCTGTCAGATTGAGATGAGCCATACCATTACCGACGGCGCGTCCACAGCGATTCTCATCGAAGATTGGGCCAATGCCTACATGGGAGTCTTGAGCAAAGACAGTCTAACTGAAACATGCCGAGGATTTGCGCGAATCATGAAGGTGGACTTTGCCGAAAGCAAAAAGGCTTATTGGAAGAGAAAGCTGGCTGGCATCCAGCCTTGCCTTTTTCCCCACTTGGACAAGATTTCAGAACCGTCTGAAGTGGTTTCTTGGTCAGCTGTGGACATTGACGGCGCGGTCTTTGCCTCTATGCAGAAATTCTGCGAGTCTTATTCAATTACCCCTGCCAGTCTATTCCACGCCGCGTGGGCACTGACATTGGCATCATATACTGGCACTGAAAGTGTTTGTTTTGGCTACATTGCTTCGGGCAGAGACCTCCCTGTTCCTGGCATTGGAGAAGCTGTTGGCGCCTACGCCAATATGATGGTTTGCCGCGCTGAGATCTCTCGAGACTGGGATAAGCACCGGTTCGTGCAATACCTCCATCACCAAGTTCTAGAGGACATGGGACACCAGCATTGTTCGCTGGCCGATATCCAGCACGATCTGGGTATTGTCTCCGGACAGCAATTGTTCAATACAATTGTATCGTTTCAAAAAGATATCGGAGAGCCTGTAGAAGGGGATGGTAGTCAAGAATTTGACTTTATCGATGAAGATGGAGATGATCCCACCGAGTACGACGTTGCAATTAGCATCACATCAGGCGTCAGTTTAGCGAGATTGTTCATCAACTGTCTGCCTTCGCGATTTACGAATGGCCAGTGTCACCGCATTCTGTCACTGTTCAAGACCATTGTCACTTCGCTCGTTAGTGAAGAAAGTCCGCAGAGCGAGGCGAGCACCCTACGTGGCCTTGACACGATAACCAACGAGGATTTGCAAGACATTTGGTCGTGGAACTCGGAAGTTCCCGATAATGCGGCTACATGTCTTCATGATCTTATAGCGGAGGTGGCACAAGAGCAACCCGAAGCTCACGCTGTGAACGCCTGGGATGGTGATTGGACATACAGTGAATTAGAGCGAAATGCGACTCTACTGGCTCAACATCTGGCCCACCTCGGCGTCAGGCCCGGTGATGTGGTCGCCTTGTACTTTGAGAAGTCGCGCTGGGTATCGGTGGCTATGCTTGCAGCGCTGAAGGTTGGGGGAGTTTCCACTTTGATGGATTGTTCCCAGACAGAAGATGGCCTTCGTAGTACTTTGGAGCATTCTCAGCCAACTCTGCTACTCTCGTCTGGTTCAGCGAATTCAGTTGTGGCCAAGCTTACGGATCGACCCATTGTGGTTGTCGATGATGCTCTTCTCGGGGCGTTGTCCAAAACAAACCCTTCACCTCTGCCCAATTTGCAGCCGTCGAGCAAGGCGTGCCTTGTATTTTCCTCGGGGTCTGCCGGCCCGCCGAAAGGCGTGGTTCTGACACATGCCAATCTCAGCGGCGTTGCCAAACACCAGCGGGATCTCCAGGGGTACCAGCCTGGATCAAGAGTCTATGACTTTATGCGATATGCCTCCACGATAAGCTGGAAAGTGTTTATACACACTTTTACCAGTGGCAGCTGCCTCTGTGTACCTTCGGAATATGAGCATCAACAGGATCTTGCGAAATCAATACGCCGCTGGCAACCCACCATCCTAGACATTACCCCCTCAGCAGCCGCCATTCTGCATGATGACGTCGTCCAGTCATTACAGACTCTGATATTAGGCGGCGAACGTCTGTCCCCCGATGACGCCAGGCACTGGGCTCCGTTGGTGGACCTGAAGTTTACATATGGCTCCTGCGAGTGCACCCCGATAGCTACCGTGGGTACTATTCGCGCCGAAGAAGCCGATGAGCCCAGAATCGGAAGAGGCGCCGGTATGAATACGTGGATAACTGATGCGCGAGATGGTACAACCCTGTTGCCCATCGGCAGCATTGGTGAGCTTGTCTTGGAGGGACCTTTAATCGGGGGCGGTTACCTCGGCGATGCGGAGAAAGTCAACACAGCAGCTCTCGTGAACAACCCACCATGGCTCGCTCGCGGTAGTGGAGATTCGAAATATCCAGGCCGCACAGGCCGGTTGTTCAAGACTGGCGACCTCGCCCGCTACAACAAAGATGGCACATTGACCTTCGTTGCCCGCAAAGAGGCCCAGGTGAGGATCCACGGCCGGCATGTGGAACTGGGGGAAGTTGAGAAGCACATGGTGCTCACATCTTCAATACGTCAAGCCGCCTGCTTACTTCCGAAGTCTGGTCGCTACGCCAACAAACTCGTCGGTGTCTTCAGTCTTGGAGGAGGAGCCTTTGAGAGTGACGGAGATGTTGAGGGCGATGATGCGCTGCAGCTCATTGCGAGTGACAGGGCCGAAGAAGTGAGAGATTGCATTCAGTCGTTACAGGCTGCGCTCGATAACTCCGTACCGGCGTACATGGTACCAGTTGTCTGGGTAGTGCTGAAGAACATCCCCGTAGCCCATTCTGGCAAGTCGGACCGCAAGCGGATCGAGGATTGGCTCTGCGACCTCGACGAAGAAACGTACAGCAGAATATCCAACGCTGGGTCGTCATCATGCGGTCCGGTTACCGTAACAGAAAGGGTGATCCGGGACGCGTGCAGCCACACTCTCAACGTCCCACCCAACCATATCAATATGCAGCGATCGTTCATCGCCAATGGTGGCGACTCTATCTCCGCCATGCGAATCAGCCCGTATTGCCGCGCGGCTGGCGTTACGGTCACGGTCGCGTCATTGCTCAAAGCCAAAAAACTGGTCCATGTCGCTGCTTCGGCCACCATTGCCAAGGGTCCGACACTTCCTCTGGAGGAAGACTTTGGCAAGCCTTTCAGCCTGTCACCAATCCAACAGTGGTTTTTTGCCCAATCGCCATCTGACAAGGTGACCACCACGAGCTATTATTGCAATCAGGCGTTCTATGTACGAATCAAACGTCAGACACGTCCGGGGGAAGTGGCTACTGCCATCAGCAAGATTGTGCAGCAGCATTCCATGCTAAGGGCACGGTTTCAGCTGCACAAGGCAACAAACACGTGGAAACAGCTGGTTCCCAAGCCCGAAGATGCCGTATACAATTTCACCTCTTCACATGCTGACTCGCTTGCCAACGTCAAATCAATCATCGCCCAGCGACACGAACAGCTGGATATTGGGCGAGGCTTGGTCTTCAGCACAGACATGTTTACGCTTCCATCTGGCGAGCAATACCTTGCTGCAATAGCTCATCACCTAGTCGTCGATTTGGTGTCTTGGCGCATTATATTGGACGATTTGGAGTCCCTCCTGCAGGGAGGGACCATCCTTCCAGGGCTACCTTTTCAGGTTTGGCAAAATCTTCAGACACAAGAGGCCAAGTCGCCGATGTACTTGCCTGACAAGGTGCTGTCTAGCGAGATCCAGAACGAGCTCAGCTTCTGGAACTACACGTCAACCACACCGAACACGTTTGATGACCACAACGAGCATTCCTTTGAAGTTGACAATGTGACAACGGCCGTTTTGCTCAAGGAGGCCAACAGGGCGTTTAATACCGAGCCAGTTGATCTGATTCTTGCGTCAGTTTGGCATGCGTTCTTCCATACTTTTCAGACGCGCGATGGTCTCACTGTATTCATCGAGGGACACGGCCGCGAGCCTTGGGCACCCGAAATTGATCTTTCCCGAACTGTCGGCTGGTTTACCACGATGACGCCGATGCACATATCACGCGACCACACGACGAGCGACATTGCAAGAGTTGTCAAGGATATCAGAAGGCAGCTACCTTCAAATGGCTGGGCATACTTCACCTCACGCTATCTCAGCGATGAGGGCATCAAGGCCTTTGAATCTCACGACTGCGTCATGGAGGTGCTCTTCAATTACCACGGCCAGTTTCAACAGCTGGAGTCTGACGAATCTTTGTTCGAAAATATCGCACTTGATGACATATTCGATGTTGGCTCTGACCTGCCTACATCGGCACTCTTTAGCATCAACGTTTCCATCGAAGGCGGCCAAACCAAGTTCACATTCTCATGGAACAAACACATCAGCCACCAGAACCTCATCAGAGACTGGATGGCACAAGTTGGGCCGTCGATGCAAGCCCTTTGTACATCTCTATCAGTCTCCAAGCCCTCTCACACAATCGTGGATTACGAGTTTCTGGACTTAGACTACGGGGGCTTGGATGAGCTGCAGAATCGTATTGTTCCCGCCATTTTGTCCGAAACTGGATCCACAATCATTGACATCTACCCTTGCTCACCCATGGTGGATGGTATTCTACTCAGCCAGATCATGGCTCCAGAGGCTTACAAGACCTTGCTCACGTACGAGATGAAACACAACGGGGGCCAACGCCCGCTTGATATCAACAAATTGGCCGAGGCGTGGCAAGGAGTCATTTCGCGCCATCCAGCCCTTCGCAGCGTGTTTGTCGAAGGGGTCGACAAGAACACGGCATTCACACAAGCTGTGCTCGAGTCATACAAGGGAGAAGTCATTGTACTAGAGGCTCAAACCAAGACGGCGGCTGTGGCTTTGATTCGACAGCTACCTGCAGTTAATTATCAACAGCTCAAACCAGCTCATCGCCTGGTCCTGTGCCGAAACGGAGAGGACGACACCATTATCTGCCAGATTGAGATGAACCACACCATTGTCGATGGTGCGTCCACTGCAATCATGCTGAATGACTGGTCGAAAGCCTATAGTGGAAGACTGGGCACAGAGACCCTTCTCGAAACAAGTCGCAACTTTGCCCGGGCTCTCAAGTCCAGCCCTTTGGCCAGCAAAATGGCATATTGGAAGACCAAGCTGGCTGGTGCAGAACCCTGCCACTTTCCACATCTCGCCGGAGCGCCCACTGCCGCAGATGGCTTCGGCACGGCCAGCGCAGACCTTGACGGTGACGACTTCAAGATGATCCAGCACTTTTGTGAATCTCAATCGGTTACCCCCGCGAGCATATTCCAGAGCGCCTGGGCGCTGTTGCTGTCCACTTACACTAATAATGATTCGGTCTGCTTTGGATACATCGCATCGGGTCGCGATCTGCCCATCGACGGCATTGAAGATTCTGTCAATGCTTATGCCAATATGATAATTTGCAGATCGGATGTGTCGCGCACGTTGACTCCACAGCAATTCGTCCAGCGGCTTCATGAACAGGTATTGGAGGATCTTGACTTTCAGCACTTCTCTCTGGCCGATATACAGCATAACCTTCAACTCTCTTCTGAAAACTCATTGTTCAATACGATTGTGTCTTTCCAGAAGGACGATGCTGACATGGCAAACGATGTCAATGTCGGAGATTTAATTTTTATTGACATGGACCATGAAGATCCCACCGAAGTAAGACTGAAGCCACCCCCCCCCCAAAAAAAACCACCATCTTGGAAAGTTGCGTGTTGTTGTTTTCTTTTACTGATCACTTGAAACAGTACGATGTTTCTTTCGACATTAGTTACGGCAAGACTCAATCAACGATTTCTCTTGATTACCGCATGTCATGTATCACACTTGACCAAGCTGAGCGTGTCATTTCACTCTTGAGGACCATCATCATGTCAATGGTCGGTTACAAGACATTGTCAAATAGCTTGGCCGCTATTAACACGGTGGTTGAAGACGATCTAGAGCAAATCTGGGACTGGAACGCTGTCGTTCCAGAGACAGTGGAAGCCCTAGTGCACGATGTGATAACAGAAACAGCACATAGATTTCCCACTTCACCGGCCATCTGTGCCTGGGATGGCTCTTGGACCTATCAGCAGTTGGACAGCCTCTCCTCGAAACTCGCTTACAAATTAGTCATGCTTGGTGTCGGCCCTGAAAAGATAGTCCCCCTTTGCTTCGAAAAGAGTCGATGGATGCCTTTGGCAGTGCTCGCAGTCATGAAGGCTGGAGGTACGAGTGTTGCTCTGGATTCTTCCCTCCCAGAGGAGCGGTTACGCACCATTCTACAGCAGGTGAAGCCAACGATTATTCTCTCTTCGTCATCCAATGCAGATATCGTGAAACGCTCAACGACCAGCCCCATCTTCTTGGTCAATGAAGCCAACATTGGTCGCCTGGAATCGCCACCTGCTTCGCCCGCGGTCATTTCGGATGTCACACCTTCTAACACGCTGTATATCATCTTCACCTCTGGCAGTACAGGCATTCCCAAGGGCGTCATGATCAGTCACTCTAATTTTGCCAGTTCTCTTCACCATCAACGCGGTGCCCACAACTTCAGGGCGGGTGCGCGCGTTTATGACTTTGCATCGTACACGTTCGACACGTCGTGGCAGAATTTGCTCAGTGCTCTCGAGTGCGGTGCCTGTCTCTGTATACCATCAAACACTGAGCGCCAGAACGATTTAGCTGGCTCGATGGAAAGGTTCAAGGTCACCCACGCGGACATGACCCCATCCGCCGCTCAACTTCTACCTGCCAGCACGCTCAAAAGATTAGACACATTGATCGTCGGTGGCGAGGCTCTCTCACCTGCACTTGCCCAGCATTGGGCCGGCATGGTAAACGTCAAAAATGCGTACGGCCCATGTGAATGCACGCCGACGACAACCGTGGCATCCATCAACCCAGAGAATGCACAAGTCGCCAGCATCGGCCATGGAATTGGTGTAAACACGTGGATCGTGAGCACTGCCGGTGATTCTCTTGTCCCTATAGGCAGTATCGGTGAGCTGGTTCTCGAAGGGCCACTGGTTGGTCCTGGTTATCTCGATAATGCAGACAGGACAGCGGCGTCTTTTATTGAAAATCCTTCCTGGTTGCTCCGTGGCTCGGCAACTCATGCTGGGCGTCAAGGTCGCTTGTACAAGACTGGCGATCTTGTGCGCTATCAGCCTGATGGCAGCATAACTTTTGTTGGGCGGAAAGATGACCAGGTCAAAATCAACGGCCAACGTCTCGAGCTGGGCGACGTTGAATATTACGTCAGCTCCAACATAACGACCGACTGTAATGTTCGGGTTGTTGCGGAAGTGGCCAAGCCCCGAGATGGTGAAAGGCGTGCTCTGGTGGCTTTCTTGGGTGTGGAGGAGACATCAATAGGCCTGGACAAGATCATCGACGGTCTGGCTGACAGACTCGCCGCCCAGGTGCCTGCATACATGATACCTTCTGCCTACATGCTGCTTCCGAGCATACCGATGACCCCCTCGGGCAAGACAGATCGGCGAAAGCTACGAGCCATGGCCGAGCGACTCACGAAGGTCGAACTCATGGCTCACGGCCCGGCACGAGCGGAAAGACTAGCACCGAAGACGCCAGAGGAGATTCGGCTTCAGGAACTGTGGTCCGATGTGCTCGGGATCCCGCGAGAGGCCATTTCCTCTGATGATAGCTTCCTGCGCGTCGGGGGGGATTCTATCGGTGCCATGAAGCTCGCTGCCTTGGCCCGTGACAACGGCCTTGCCCTCACCGTCACCGATGTCTTTCGTCATCCGTGCCTCAAAGATCTCGCCAAAGTCACTTGCAAGTCACTCGGCGATCAACAACAAGCCGCACCGCCATTCTCGTTGCTTCCTGGCAAGCTGGACGCGTCAGATGCACGTGCCCGGATCGCCCAGGTCTGCGACGTCAGCGCAGCGCTCGTAGAAGACGCATTTCCTTGCACGCCGTTGCAGGAAGGTCTTTTGGCACTCACTTTGAGACGATCTGGTGATTATGTGGCCCAAAACACGTTCCAGCTGCAGCCTACCGTCGACATCGCCCGCTTCCAACGCGCTTGGGACCGAGTCGTTGCAACAACGCCGATTCTGCGAACACGGATCGTCGACCTCGACACTCAAGGATTGGTTCAGTCGATTCTTGCAGAAGAGCCAGCAGCAACATGGCCGGAACCCACCAGCACCACGCTCTATCAAGAAGCAGACAGGGCGCTGGGCATGGGCCCAGGCACACCTCTCACGCGATATGCCATTACTCGGGATTCCCATAACCAGCATTCCTTCGTCTGGACAGTGCATCATGCCCTGTACGACGGGTGGTCGATGCCGCTGGTTCTTGAGAGGCTGGAGATGGCATACAAGGGAAATACTTTACGCACACCACCACCGTTCCAAGACTTCGTGAAGTTCATTGGCCACGTTGATCAAGGTCGCGCCAAAGCGTTCTGGACCTCGCAATTCGACAAGCTCCATGCCCAAGCGTTCCCGGCGCTCCCCTCACCGGCATACCAGCCGCGGTCAGACACTGGGATTTCGCACCATGTCGAACACCTGGCATGGCCCAAGACAGATACGACCCCGTCTACCGCTATACGCGCGGCACTGTCAATTCTCATTGCAGTGTATTCCGATTCCCCTGACGCACTCTTCGGTGCGACAGTCACCGGTCGGCAGGCACCGGTCCCTGGAGTCGAGAACATGACGGGTCCGACCATTGCTACAGTACCAGTCCGGGTGATTCTTGACAGAGAACAAACCATCAATCAATTGTTGGAGCGGGTCCAGGCGCAAGTCATTGATATGACGGCATTCGAGCAAACAGGTCTGCAGCAAATTCGCAGATTCAGCGACTCCGCCAAGCAAGCCTGCGACTTTCAAACGCTGTTGCTCATTCATCCAACTGAAGAATCTGGCGACTCGTCAAGCCTCCTCTTTGACTACACAGATGAGGGAGGGGGTGGTATGGCGGATGCAGAGGAAAGCCTCGATGCCGGTTTTGATACACATGCTCTCACGATTGAGTGCGATCTTGAGAACGCGGGCGCCTTGCTTCGCTTCAGGTTCGACTCTCAAGTCATCAGAAAAGCTCAAGTGGAAAGGCTCGCGTCCCTGCTTGACCTGGTACTGCGCCAGCTTTGCGACCCGGACAGGTCACAGCTGAGAATTTCCGAACTTGACATGGTCTGCCCCGGAGAATTGGCGGAGATTTGGGGCTGGAACGCGATCGTGCCCGAGTCCATCGACCAAGCCGTGCACGACCTGATTTCCGAAAACGCTCATAATCAGCCTAGTTCCAACGCGGTCTGCGCGTGGGACGGCAACTGGACATATGAACAACTTGATTCTGTTGCTACCCGCATTGCCTATCGCCTTGTCAGCCTGGGTGTAGGTCCTGATGTCATTGTGCCGGTCTGCTTTGAGAAGTCACGCTGGATGCCTGCAGCGATGCTGGCCGTGATGAAGGCTGGAGGAGCATCGGTTGCCTTGGACACCACGTTGCCGCAAGACAGATTACGCAGCATTGTGCAGCAGGTTAACCCATCGCTTGTCCTGTCGTCCTCGTCAAGCCGGAGCCTCGCAGAGGCATTGACTGACCAGCCGGTCATCGTCTTGGGCGAGGGAGAACAGACCGAGTTTGACCATGAGCCCCCTCGAGCACTCCCCAGAGTTATGCCATGGAACAAGCTTTATGTCGTATTTACATCGGGCAGCACGGGCGTTCCAAAGGGTGTAATGGTCACCCACTCCAACTTTAGCAGCGCCATCCACCACCAACAGGCTATCACCGGGTTCCGCAAGTCTTCCCGCGTATACGACCTCGCTAGATATGCTTTTGACATCAGCTGGTCTAATTTCATCCACACCATGGCTGCCGGGGGCTGTCTCTGCATCCCCTCACAGCACGAGGCCCTCGAGGATATCACGAGTACGGTGCAGGCCTACAACGCAAACTTCATAGACATGACGCCATCTGTTGCAAGCACCCTGCGGCCATCGGGTTTGAGCAGCCTCGAAACCGTCGTGTTCGCTGGTGAGGCACTCACCAATCAACAAGCTGCCCAATGGTCGAAGCAAGCCCGCGTGCTCAACATGTATGGTCCGGCCGAATGCACACCGAAGGCTACATTGGCCGAGCTCGACGGAACAGCCACTGCCCAATCGACAGCCAGCATTGGTCGCGGAGTCGCCGCGTGTACTTGGGTTGTGGATCCGTCAAATCACGACAACCTCGTCCCAATCGGCACAGTGGGAGAATTGGTGCTGGAGGGGCCGATCGTCGGGTCTGGTTATCTTGGCGATGCCGAGAAGACTGCAGCCGCATTTGTTCAGGATCCAGCTTGGCTGCTCCGCGGTGGCGGGCCTGGCCACCGAGGCCGTCACGGTCGCGTATATAAAACCGGCGACCTTGTCCAATACGATGCCGACGGTGGTCTGACGTTTATCGGGCGAAAAGATAGCCAGGTCAAGATCAACGGCCAGCGTCTGGAACTCGGCGATGTGGAAGTCAACGTTGCCTCGAACCTCGACATCGACATCGACATCGACACCGACACCGACACCGGTTCCGAGGTCCGGCTCGCAGCAGAGGTTATAACACCTCTGGACAGCAGCAAAGCAATGCTGGTGGCTTTCATACAGCCGTCATCCAGACAACAACAACAAAAACAACAAAAACAACAAAAACAACAAAAGCCAGGTGATGACAACTACTCGGACCTGCGCTCGCTGACAGCCGGCCTCAACGATCGCCTTGCCTCCAAGGTTCCGAGCCACATGATCCCCTCGGCCTACATAATGGTTGAAAGAATGCCCCTTTCCGCCTCCGGGAAGCTAGATCGAAAGCAGCTACGCGCGATGGCCGAAAAACTCACCCTGTCGGAGCTCATGACCTCGAGCCTGTCCCAGATGGAGCGCCGATTGCCATCAACACCCATGGAGCTCTGCCTGCAGGGACTTTGGGCCTGCGTCCTCGGCACTGATTCCGATTTGATATGTGCGGATGACAGCTTCCTCCACCTCGGTGGAGATTCCATTCAGGCCATGAAACTCGCGAAACGAGCCCGTGACCAGGGTCTCCATCTTGCCGTGGCTGATGTCCTGGTCTTCCCGAAACTGTCGCAGATGGCGCTCCGTCTCGGGACGCTGGACGCCGAGTCCGGCGGTGCGTCGCCTGCACACGTGGTCGAATATCAACGATTCTCGCTCTTGCCGCCGGGCAGTCAACCAGAGGTGGAGAAGATGCTGGTTGAACACGGCATCTCAGCAGACAACGTGGAGGATATTCTCCCCGTCACCGACCAGCAGGCCAGATATCTTCTTGGAACTTACACAACGGCCCGCAGCGCAGTCTACTACCACACGCGGGACCGCGACGGCGATGCCGACCTGGACCGGATAAAGCGCGCCTGCGCCAGCCTTGTCAGGCGTCTCGACATGATGAGAGCTGTTTTCATCGCATACAAGGACATGTTTCTGCAGGCAGTGCTCACGCACATGGACCTGAACATTGGTGTGTTTGAAACCGCGACGGACACCTTGGATGAGTATACCTTGAAGTTGAAGAAGCAGGACCTGCTCTGCAATCTGTCATTCGGAACCCCGGTCTCCAAGATGTCCCTCATTCGCCAGACACGGGAGAAGAAGCACCGCCTCGTAATCCGCCTTTCCCACGCCCAGTATGACGGCACGGCGCTTGCGAAGATGTGGGCTGCCTTTGAAGACGCCTACAACGACGACCCGGCTTCTCTCGACAATGCAGACTTGAGCTTTCCGCGATACATTCATACCTTGTCCCTGACGGGTAAGCAGAAGGCGATTGAGTACTGGCAGAACATGCTGCGAGGGAGTGTCCGAACCGCCATCAAGCGCCAGACCACCCACCGCCTGGCATACGGTCTGGGCCCGACAATTGTGAAGACTGTCCCAGCATCTGACCTGCGGTCCGAGGAGTTTACTTTTGCCACCGTGCTCAAGGCTGCATGGTCGTACGTCCTCGCGCGATATTCCGCGACACACGATGTCGTGTTCGGCAGCCTCACACATGGTCGAAATCAGCCCGGCACGCAAGACACCTTTGGCGCGTGCGTCAACATCATACCGGCCCGCATCATCTTCCAGGACGGCTGGTCGGCCAGGGATCTAATCGCCGCAGTCCACGGCCAGCAGGTGGCCGGGATACCATTCGAGACATTGGGCTCCAGGGACATGATTCGAAACTGCACAAGCTGGCCAAACTGGGCCTTCCTCAGCTCAGTCATCGTGCACCAAAACTACGAAGCCGCCGGCCCCGCGGGCGGCCCGAACTCGGCGGAGGAAGAGCCCGCCGCCGTAGTAGACTTGGACACTGCCGACCTGTCAACGGGCGATGTCGACAGTGTCGAGGTGTACATCACGTCTACACCGGGCGCAGACGGCACGGAAATCCAGCTGGGCTTCACGGACAATGTCATCTCATGTGACCTGGCGCATCGACTCGCGTCGGATCTGGCCGACACCATCAAGCGATTCTACAACGACATGGACGCCAGGATCATGTCACCGCGCGACATGCGGAGCCTCCCTGCTCTGCTGCCCCTTCCCGCCGACGATGGCGTGACCGCGGGGGGTCCGACCAGCGAGCAGATGGCGGCAATTCGTGAATGCCCCGACGAGACAAGACGTGCTCTGGGCGCCGCGTGGAAAGACGTGCTCGGCCTGCAGACGGTGCCTGGTGACGAGTCTGCAGCGACATTTTTCGAACTGGGCGGCGACGCCAACAATGCCGGGCAATTGGCCGCGCACATGCAGCGCCAGGGCTACGGGATTAGGATCGAGGACGTTTTTGAGAACCCGACTTGGTTTGAGCTGTTACTTGTCACGCGCAAGTGCTAGTAATTAATTAATTGACTAGTGCGGAGGAGGTAGCTTGATGGGCGAAATGTCCATAAGACGGGAAGAATGAGTGGTTGTTTGCTAGCTAGCCAGGAGAAGGAACGATATGTCGGAGATGGTGGAAATGTCTAGTTTTTTTTTTTGTTTGTTTGTTTGTTTTTCTTTTTTTTTCATCTTTAATGCTTTTCATGTTGGCTTATTTAATAGCAAAGTCTACAAGTTCTTCCAAAAGGCTAAACTATCTGGATGATGCTAGACTCGATACAACCAACGCCTTACTAACGCCTTACCAACGCCTGCCACGCGCCTGGACCCTGCTGCATGCATGTAGTGGTGGTGGATAATGGATTATGTAATTGGGGGTAGCAGTAGTCCGTACTCCGTAGTCCGTACATATTATTGCAATGAGTAAAATACATACGGAGTACCAGAGACTGCTTCAGAGGGCAAAGTCGGACATGGTCACGTGGCTATCTGGACCATTTTCTGAACATGTCCGGCAACCTGATCTCCGCTGTCAAACATGCCCGTCTTTCTTTTTGAGTTTTGTTTTTGTTTGCTGCTCGCGCGAAGGAAAAAAACCACCCCCCCCCCCCCCAAAAAAAAAATTAAGTCTGCTCGCGCGGAAAAAGAGGGACGGACACATGCAATGCAGGAGGGAGCTCGAGATGGAAAACCCTCGGGACTTTCCATGCAGACGGAATTCCTGACGGCCCAGCACGAGGAGGAGCTCGTCGACATGCTCTCCAACAGGCCCGACTGGCCCCCCGCGCTCCCGGGGCGACGACGGTCCCTGCACTACGGATACACCTTCAGCTACAAGACGTTCGGCATCGACGAGGACGTGCCGTTCAGGCCGTTCCCGGAGTGGCTGAGGGGGATCCTCCCGCGGGAGCCGAACGAGCGGCGAGACCCCGACCAGGTCTGCGTGCAGCACTACCCGCCCGGGGCGGGCATCCCGCCGCACGTCGACACGCACGGCGCGTACGGCGACGAGCTGTACGCGCTGTCGCTGGGGAGCCCGGTGGTGATGCAGTTCCGCGACGGCCACCGTCGGTCCCCGGACGGGGCGGCGCGGGCCGACGTGGACCTGCCGGCGAGGAGCATGCTGCGGATGGGCGGCGAGGCGAGGCTGCACTGGACGCACGGCATCAGGGCGAGGAAGACGGACACGCTGGCCGACGGCACGGTGCGGCCGCGGCGGCATCGCTGGAGCGTCACGTATCGCTGGCTGCGCGAGGGGGCGGCCTGCGCGTGCGGCGACGAGGAGCTGTGCGACACGGCGCGGCGGCGGAGGGGCCTGGGCAGGGAGTACAGGTGGGAAAGGGAGGAAGAGGCGGCGGCGCGGGCGAGAGATGGGTCATGATACGGATACTTCGGATGGGGATGGGGATGGGGATGGGGATGGGAATGGGAGGAATGGGAGGAATGGGAGCAGTTGATAAAGCTGCATGATGAAGAGGAGCTGGTTGACGATTGAACATGAGCTATATCAGTTGTGGGTACAACTCGTTGTGTGTCCCATGGCACGTGACACAGCTGTCAAACAAGCAAGAGAGCAACAAGAGAGATTGATGAAGAAATCAAGTGTGTCATTTTATTTTATTTTTTTTTTTTTTCCCTCGTCCTCCTCGCCTACTAGCCTGCAATGTGGAGCTGCTGCTGCTTGCTGGGGCTTCCCAAAAACTGGGGGCGGCACACTTGACGATGACGAGGAAGAATTCCTGGTGATCCCGTCGCTTCCGACATCCCGCGTCATCCGCTTGCGGCACGTCCGGCATTGTCAACAACTGGGCTCGTTCTTTTTGTGCGAGTGCGAGTGCGAGTGCGCGTGCGCGTGCTTCTTTCCCAACATTTAACCAACTCTGCTCTGCGCCAGGCGACTGACTGACTGACTGAGGGAGAAAAAAAAACCAACCAAGCTGCAACGCGATGATGCCCTCGGTCGACCAGGCGAAGGCGAAGGCGAAGCCGGCGAGCGCCGAGGCTTTCGCAGCACAACAGCATGTCGGCGATGCATCGACGCCATCTGCAGATCATCGCCACGCCAATCCGAGAAAACTATCTGCTCCCGTGGCCTCGACGCGTGGCTGTCTGCCGCGCCGTCCCTCCGCCCTCGAGAGGTGGCAGACGGCGACGTATACTGACGGCCGAGAGCACGCCGAATCCATTCCCAGCAGGGCTTGGATACCATTAGGTGGAAACATGGCAGGAGGTGGAAACCGAGACGGAGACGGAAACCGACACGGAGACGGGCCGGATGCTTCTTCTTCATCCGACGAGGACACTCTCGACGACGAGGCGACGACCAAGATGACCTCTGACGCAAAGAGCGTGCACGGCGCAAAGACGCCGAGAAGGAGTCCGATGCGCAATATCCTGATGAAAGATGAGCACTGTGAGAGCACCGGGAGAACGAGAAGCGACGGCCGACTGCGGATCACGGTCCACGAAACGGCACATACCGGGTACATTGCCAACGCCCTCGGCGCCGTCGCCCACAGCATGCAGCCAAAGAGAGCGCAGGGGCCGGGGCCAAGGACGATACCGCCGCCGCCTCCCACGCCCCAGCCTCGTCTCAACATCGTCATCATGGTTGTGGGATCGCGGGGCGACGTCCAGCCGTTCCTGAAGATTGGCAAGTATCTGAAGGAAGAGTTGGGGCAACGCGTCAGAATCGCAACGCACCCTACTTTCCGAGAACTGGTCGAGAAGGACACGGGCCTGGAATTCTTCTCCGTGGGAGGCGATCCCGCAGAGCTCATGGCATTCATGGTCAAGAATCCCGGCATGATTCCCACGCTGGAGAGTGTCAAGGCCGGCGAGATCGGAAAGCGCCGGGCCGCCATGGCCGAAATGTTTGACGGCTTCTGGCGATCATGCATTCATGCCACCGAGAACGAGAGAACAGACGACAAGCTGTCCGGGAGCGGCGTCTTCATTGCGGATGCCATCATCGCGAACCCGCCGAGCTTCGCCCATGTTCACTGTGCTGAGGCTCTCGGCATCCCCCTTCACCTGGTCTTCACCTTCCCTTACACCCCTACCCATGCGTTTCCGCACCCCCTGGCCAGCGTCAAGCAGACCAATGTCGATCAGGGCTACACCAACTTCATCTCGTACCCGCTCGTCGAGATGATGATCTGGCAGGGCTTGGGCGACCTGGTCAACGACTTCCGAGTGCAGACCCTTGCTCTTGATCCCGTCTCTACCTTCTGGGCTCCCTGTGCGACCTACCGAATGCACGTGCCCGTCACATATCTGTGGTCGCCCGGTCTGGTCCCAAAACCCCAGGACTGGGGCGAGGAGATTGATGTGTCTGGCTTCGTGTTCCTGGACCTGGCTTCATCGTTTGAGCCCCCGAAACCATTGGTCGACTTTCTCGCCGCCGGAGAGCCACCCGTCTACATTGGGTTCGGGTCCATCGTGGTCGACGACGCGGACAGGTTCACCGAGCTCATCTTTGAGGCCGTCGAGAAAGCCGGCGTGCGCGCGTTGGTGTCCAGAGGCTGGGGAGGATTCGGCCGAGACGATGTGCCCGACAACATCTTCATGCTCGACAACACGCCCCATGATTGGCTGTTCCCTCAGATCAAGGCCTGCGTCCACCACGGCGGCGCCGGCACCACGGCCATCGGCCTCAAGTGCGGCCTCCCCACCATGGTTGTGCCCTTCTTCGGAGACCAGTACTTCTGGGGCAGCATGGTGGGCAAGTCCGGAGCCGGTCCGGATCCCGTCCCCTACAAGCATCTGACGTCCGACAAGCTGGCCGAGGGAATCAAGTACCTCCTCACAGAGGAAGCGAGATCCGCCGCCGGCAAGATCGCCGAGTCGATCGAGAAGGACGGGGACGGCGCGAAAAACACGGTCGCGGCGTTCGAGAAACACATGCGCATCTACGGCCCGCCTTCCCTGAGCTGCGCGATTTTGAAGTCACGGGTGGCGGTGTGGGAGGTCAAAGGCACGCACATCAGGCTCAGCGCCGCGGCGGCACACATCCTGGTGAGCAGCGGGCAGTTGACGTGGAAGAATATCCGGCTACTTCGTCACACCGAATGGCTGGACTTTGAGGGACCGGGCGAACCGGTCACGGCGGTCGCCGAGTCGATCAAGAACACGGTGCGAGACATCTTTGGCGGGATCGGCAGCGCTCCGTATCGCATTTGCAAGACGGCCAAGCGGAGGATCAAACACAGGAGGACCAAGTCCAGAGGAAACGAGAAGGAAGAAGATGGCTCTGCCGCCGGCAAGGACGGGCACGGGGACGGGGACGGGGACAACAAGTTGACGCGTCAGGTCTCCAAGGTGCCCGGGCCGGACCAATACGGCCGGGACATTTCCACCAGCTTGGCCAAGACGGGTCTCGCCATTGTGAGGGCCCCGACAAGAATCCTGGTCGCCCTTGCCCAGGGCTTCCACAACGCCCCCCGGCTGTACGGCGACGACACGGTGAGGAGACCGACCAGAGTCAGCGGCATCCGCTCGGGGCTGGTCGCGTCGCGGAGAGAGTTCGTGTACGGCATCTACGACGGCGTCACCGGCCTCGTCCGCCTCCCCGTCCGAGGCGCCAGGAACGAGGGCGCGACGGGGTTCCTCAAGGGGACCGGCATGGCCATCTCGGGGCTGGTCCTGAAGCCCGTCTCGGCCGTGCTGGGCCCCATCGGCTACAGCATGCAGGGCGTGCTGAAGCAGGCACAGCGACGCCGCAGCCCGCACGGCTTCGTCCGCCGCGCGAGGATGGCCCAGGGCGAAGACGAGGTCAGATGCATCAAGGCGGCGGAAGGGTCCGCGGCAGTGCAGGAAGAGGTTCTCGCCGGATGGAAAGTCCTGCAGGACCTGGACCGGGCCATAGCCGAGGAGGAGCGCAAACGGGGGCTGGCCGGCCAGGTTGACAGAATGACGCTGGATGTCGCCTTCTTGTTCACGAGCGTCGACAGGGCCGAGACCATCCTGGCCGACCTGAGGGCGGGGAAGAGCCTCGGCGACGTCACGGCGGGCTACCAGGCCTTGAACACGAAAGCCACGGACCCCTCGTATTATTCCCGCGATGCCACGACTCGCAGCAAGTAACGTCGTGCTTGGTGTCTCCACCCTGCTGATTAAGATTGAGGTCGATAAATTAACTCTCAGCATGGCTGCGAAGATTGATGGACGCGAGCCACACTAATAAAAACACGTGGGTGGACTCTTATAACGGTGCGGGTAACGAGGGCGGGCCTTGATGGGATAATAGCTGCTTGGCGTTTTATACTAATAACCATTTATTAATAATAGCTATCCTAAGCCACACGGGCAGCAAGGATGGGGCGTCGAATTACGGAGTACTGTAAAGAACAGTTGTCGGTCTCGCCCTTGCCCTTGTCCTTGGCAGGACTTTTTTTCACAAAAACGTGCTTTGTTGCTTTGATTGTCATGTCGTGTTGAGTGAGGACTGGGCCATTCCGGCTTGTCGTTCAATCTTGCCTCATCATCAGAGGCATTACACTCGATTCCACAATGTCATACCAGATACTCCCCGGGGCAGTTCAGTGGCCGGCCTCCCACTCCCGAGCAGAACGGGAGGTCCCTATTCTTCAAGCATTTCTTTACCTGTGACAACGAACGCATCAGCGATCCATCCCGGGGTTGTTGTTGGGGCTCGAATGTAAGGGGGGCAGAGCACTCACGCATTCTGTGTCGTCTGGGAACTTGCCGTTCCTCGATTTTCGTATGATCTCTTGGACAATTGCTTCCACCTCTGCTGCTGTTAGACCGTTATAATCAGCTGCCTCCCCTGTCCTCGATTTGCGAAGGGCCTCTTCGACATCTGCTACCACCTCTGCTGCTAGAACAGCTGCGTCCCCATTCCTCAATTTGTGCATGACCTCTGCGAAAATCGCCTCCACTTGTGCTGCTCTATCGTCAAAATTAGCTGCCAGGGGGCTTGCTAGACACGAGCAAGTGAGGGCCAGTCCGACGAGTGCAGTCAGTCTCATGTTGTTCGAAGTGACGGTGGTGGTGATGAAATGGGAAAAGATGGTGACGGGTGTGTATGGGAGACGGGGAATTGACTGATTTTGAAATTTGACAAGACCCCTTTATTATTCCCCCGCGGGAGAGAGGCGGGTGGATGCATCTTTTGAAGGGTTTTTTTTTTTTCAGGTGGATTTCGGTTAAAATGGGCCACACGACACAGTAATCAACCTCGGCTTCAAAAAAGTTCGTCGTATTATAGTATGTATGTATGTACCCTCATCGTTCTCGATCCCGTTGGATAGAGAATCCAGCCGTTCGAGGTCCTTCTCCTGGTCTAGAATATTTGCTGATCCACCGAGTGGTGCCACACAGAAAGAGCCACACAGGGCGGCCTAGCCCCTCAACGCCACAACAGTAAATGCGTTGCCATCAGCCACCGCGGGGTTGAGGCCGATAAGATAAAGATAAGCGCACAGTCAACAGCAGAGCCAAGTCACAATGTCACCTTCTTTCGGTCGGCTCGAATTGCAACACACGACTTCTATTCCCAGAAGGAAAAAAAAAAAAAAAAAACTCCGGATACTACCTCAAAATGGCGACCATCTACATTGACGAGGATATTGGCAAGGATGAGCCCGCCCAGCAAGGCACTGAAGCATCACCCTTCAAGACGCTGCAGTTCGCTTATCTCCAACACCCCGCCGAGGCCCAATATCTGACGAGAAAATCAGCGAGCGCCGATGATGAAACCGCCAAAGAATGGAAGCCTGCGGCCAAATCTGCCCTGAAGAAAGCTGTCAACTACTACGAACAACAAAAGAAGAAGGCCTCTCGCGAACAGGAACTCGCTCTCCGCCGCAAGGGTGAGGAGGACGAGCGTAGCAGGGTCCTGGAGGAGGCCAAGAAGATTGTGCTAGAGGAGGATTCCAGTCTGCCCGAGCCCATCACAATCAAGCTCGACGATGCCGGCCATCACATCAAGCTTCGCAAGACGGGCGATGCTGATGGCAAGGGAACCCGTGTTCGCGTTCTGGGCCGCGTCCACCGCGAGAGGAAACAAAAGGATGTGCTCTTTGTCACATTGAGAGACGGATACGGCCTCATGCAGGTTGTCATCTCTGGCAAGCTTGCGAAGACCTACGAAGCTCTGACCCTGACCCGCGAGACGTCGATGGAGATTCTCGGCGAGATGCGCGAGGTTCCTGCCGGCGCCCGGGCCCCTCTCAACCGCGAGCTGCATGCCGACTTCTACAAGATACCCAAGCACTGGAGAGCCGCCGGGGGAGAGGATGCGATCACGAACAGAGTCCAGGCTTCTGCCGAGCACGCCACCTTGCTTGATCTGCGACACCTGACACTTCGTGGCGAGAATGCCTCCTCTGTCCTCATTGTGCGTGACGCCCTCGAGTTCGCATTCAACCGGGCCTACCACGAAGCCCGCATCCGAAAGGTCAGCCCTCCCGCCCTGGTGCAGACCCAGGTCGAAGGCGGTGCTACTCTCTTCAAATTCGACTACTACGGTGCCGACGCCTTCCTCACCCAATCGTCCCAGCTCTACCTGGAGACCTGCCTGCCATCCATGGGCAGCGTCTACTGCATCGAAAAGTCATTCCGTGCCGAAAAGTCTCTGACTCGTCGCCACCTGTCGGAATTTACCCACGTTGAAGCCGAGCTGGACTTCATCGAATTCAGCCATCTCCTCGACCATGTCGAGTTTCTCATCTGCCGCGTCATCGAGCTCACCATGGCCGACCCGGCCATTGCCGGATACGTCAAGACCCTCAACCCCGAGTTCACGATGCCCGAGCGGCCCTTTATGCGCATGAAGTACACCGACGCCATTCAGTGGCTCATCGATCACGACATCCCCAACGAAGAAGGCAACCCGCACAACTTTGGCGACGACATCGCCGAGGCTGCGGAGCGAAGAATGACGGACATAATGAACAAGCCCATCTTCCTGACCCACTTCCCTGCGCACATCAAGGCGTTCTACATGAAGAAGGATCCCGAAGACAACAGAGTCACCGAAAGTGTAGACTGCCTCATGCCCGGTGTCGGTGAAATCGTCGGAGGTTCCATGAGAATAGACGACTACGACGAGCTGCTCGCGGCGTGCAAGCGTGAGGGTCTTGATCCCGAGGCTTACTGCTGGTATTTCGACCAGCGCAAGTAGGTCCACCACCTCACCTCCTTTTATCAACTTGGCCCTGGTCACAACAAGCTAATGATTTTTTTTTTTTTTTTCCTTCATCAAACAGGTATGGCAGCTCTCCCCACGGTGGCTATGGCATCGGCCTCGAGCGTCTTCTGGCTTGGCTGTGCAAGCAGCACACAGTCAGAGACTGCTGCCTGTACCCTCGTTACATGGGTCGCTGCAAGCCGTGAAGAGCCGCCCTGGAGACTAGCAAGGTCCTTCAACCGGCATATTCTGTCCACCACGTGTAGTCAATGTAGTTAGTGCATGGAGCAACAAGGGAAAGAGCTACTGAGGAATCATAGACGACGATGAGGTTTGCGAAGTCGATTGCTTTTTAATGGCAGATTTGATGCACAGGGCCCTCTTCCTTTCAACTGTGGTTTTACCTACGAAGTACTCGGTAGACGACTGGAACAGAATGAAAATATTGAGAGTAAGTGAGTGATTGATTGACCTGGCTGTGTGCGGAGTTGCATTATTCATTCGGGTTGACTGTGTGGGTTGACTGTGGGTCAGTTTTGTGTTGCACAAGATTTATTGGGCGTGGCCACGCCACAGATAATACTTATCATAAGGTGCTCTTAATAATCCGTGCTATCTCCCCGCTACATAATACCCCGGGCAACATTTTGTTGGGGCTCAGCATCGACATCCAACACGTCGAGTCCAAAAGGACGACATGGCGTGGGCAGGATCAGTGACAGAGACTGACCGACTTGTCTTGAGAATGCGGCACCATCCCATCAATGCCCCCCTCCCCCCCCTTGGGGAACTCGTGGCCGGCAAGCGGTTTCTTCGATGCCCGAAGTGTGGAGGTTCGCGATGATCGGCTTACATGAGAAACGAGAGCGAGCGGGGCAATTATAGTAAGTGCAACTTGAATCTTACTACTTTGCTCCGTTTCCTCGATGCATGCCATGACGAAACCGGCCTCATTGGGTACGGGGAGTTGCTCCCTTCCCTCGATGCATGCCATGACGGAACCGGGCCTCGTTGGGTACGGGGAGTACGAGCCGCCGGGAAGCTCGGGTACGCGATTGATCGTGATGCCGCTCGCCTGTTGTTGTTCTTTTCTCGCGGAGAACTACTTGCGGCGTCTCGGCCTGCGGGGGATGAGATGCAAGCAAATTGATTCCCAAACCTTGCCTTTTTTTTTTTTTTTTTTTTTTGACTCGCGGTGACGGCTGACGGAGAACTTCAGTCCACAACACACACTTACACTTGTTGTTGCATGCTTTCGCCGAAAAGCTTGAACGCAGTCACGCCGAGGAAAAAGCTTCCTCGCGTGACCGCTGTCTCAGAATGCATCACGCAAGTCGGGTGTTTCCCGACATGACGACCCGTTTCCACGGCCAGGCTTAGACGAACCAAGTCGGTCTCGCAATGTATGTCTCATGACAACTGGCACGTTATTACGATGCTGATGTCTCGGCAATTGACCTCGAGAGCTTTGTCGACAGCAGAGGCAGCAGCCTTTCTTCACTGCACTGCACATCTCGACGACCTCGGGGGGATGTGTTGCCATGCGGCCATTCGAAAGCCATTACGGAATACTACGATAGGATTTGCACTTTTACATACAACAGAGTGAGCAATAAGGGCTGGAAAACGCGTGCCCGTGAACTCCCCCTTCTAGATGGCAGTCTTGGCTCTCTACTTTCCGAGGTAGCCAAGACAATTCGAAAGATGTCGATGCCCATTCTTCATGTGGTCGATTGCCAATGGACAGCCTACTCTCGTAATTCGACGTGCCATCGGTATTAGTATAAGTTACCATAAGCCCATGTTTCTACCCTATTACACCCTCGATGCAAACAACGCTGACTGCAGGTCTATCATATCGTAAGCTGCAGCTCGCGCCGGACATCGTGCGGGAAAATATTACGAGAACAAAGTCAAGACATGGCGTCGACGCAAAAAAGAAGAAGAAGAAAACCAGCATCTTGTCGCTGAGCGGGCATCTTGGCTGCGGCGAAAGCCAATATAAATAGGACGTCGCAATACTTTGAACTCGAGCAGAAATTTCCACACAGACTTCGTTTCCAAACACGCCAAGAACAGATACACGACAACTTTCTCTCTCTCTATATATATATATATATTCATCCATCGTCGCCATGATGCACCTTGCTCGTCTCTTGCCACTGCTCGCTCTCGCGGCTGCCGCGCCGGCCCTTAGGGATGCGCCTGCGGAGCTGCTCACCCCGAGCGACAATTCTACCGTGATACCGGGCAAGTACATTGTCAAGATGAAGGATAGTGTAGGCGCTTCGGGGTTCAGCGGCGTCGTCAAGTCGTTGGCTGCTGAACCTCATCTCACCTATGACAGTATCTTCAGGGGCTTCGCCACCGAGCTCGATGAGGCGGGCCTCAAGGCTCTCCGAGAGCATCCTGATGTATGCCGATCCGCCCCATGTCATTATGATGGTCATGGTCATGGTCATGTTCATGTTCAACGCGCAAACTGACATCCCCCCCCCTCCCCCCTTTCAAGGTTGACTACATTGAGCCCGACCAGGAGGCTGCAGCGTCTGGCCTGGTCGTGCAGCAGACAGCCCCATGGGGCCTAACCCGTATATCCCACCGACGACGCGGCTCGACCCAGTACGTCTACGACAATAGTGGCGGCAAAGGTGTTTGCGCCTATGTCATCGACACGGGCGTAGATGCTCGCCACCCGGTGAGAAAAATCCCTTTTCCTTGTCTTTTTTTCCACAACTCGCTCGGCCCGCCTGACCCGAGCGTAGGAACTAAACTGCCATCTAGGAGTTCGAAGGCCGGGCCCACCAGCTCAAGTCCTACATCCCCGGATCCAACATCGATGACAATGGCCACGGCACCCACGTCGCCGGCACAATCGGCAGCCGCACCTACGGCGTAGCCAAGCGGGTGACCATCTTCGGCGTCAAGGTCCTCGCTGCCAACAACAAGGGCAGCAATTCCGTCATCATCAAGGGCATGGATTTCGTGCACAGCGATGCCCGGCGGCGTCGATGCCCTAACGGCGTCGTCGTCAACATGTCCATCGGCGGAGGCTACTCCAAGGCCGAAAACCAAGCCGCCGCCCGCCTCGTCAGAGACGGCTTCTTCGTTGCCGTAGCCGCGGGCAACGACAACCGAGACGCCCGGTACTTCTCACCCGCCTCGGAACCATCCGTCTGCACTGTCGGCGGCACGGACAAGTTCGACAATCGGTATACCATGTCGAACTGGGGGCCTGCCCTCGACATCAACGGTCCCGGCGTCGATGTCCTGTCCACTCTCCCCAACGGCCGGGCTGTATGTTTTTTTTTTTTTTTCCAAATAAAAACCCCCCCGTATGCCGAGCAAAGATGAAGGAACTGACCATGATTGCAGGGCCGCAAGACGGGAACGTCCATGGCGA
Organism: Epichloe festucae Fl1; assembly: GCA_003814445.1. NCBI lineage: Eukaryota > Fungi > Ascomycota > Sordariomycetes > Hypocreales > Clavicipitaceae > Epichloe > Epichloe festucae. The sequence continues at coordinate 222,223 of CP031390.1, forward strand.
CTCCGCACATTGCGGGACTGGGCGCGTACCTCGCTGCTCTTGGCCGCAAGCGCGCTGGTCCCTGGTTGTGCAAGAAGATACAGAACTTGGCCACTAAAAACGCCATCAACAACCAGGTTGCAGGCACGGTCAATCTGCTGGCATTCAACGGCGCGACGTAGTGTCTTCGCCGACAGACAGCAGGGACGAACGAATGAATGCAGGAAAAGCCCTGGGCGCCGACGGGCAGAAACGGGTGGGTGTCATGGAGAGCCGCCGCAGCTTCTTTTCTTGCTTGCGTTCCCTGCCTATACATGGTTTAACTCGGATTGCAAACTTGGTGGACCAGAAACTAGTTCAAACCCAAGTCTGTTGCTGTTGTTATATCAAATTTTGCTCTCGGTATGAAGACGACGACGTTGCTTGTGAAAAGCCCTTTAAGAGTAAAATATACCTAGGCTATAGAGAATAGTATAGGTTATTTAAAGTTTGTATCTCTAAAAAGACGAGGTAGTAGGCTCCGTGGTGTTACGTGCAGGTTTGGCACGATACAAGGCGAATCCGTCAGAGGGGCTAACGGATTAGCAGTCGTAAAGTCGTACTAAGTTCACTTGCGAAAAGGCTACTATTAGGTGTAAGGTGTGATGTCAGAAGTAAGTTGCTTCTATCCTGTCGGAGTCCGAATCTGGTCTTATATTAGCCTCCTTTAGGCTCCGCCACGTAACACGTGGTGATTTTCAGTCCCTGACAGCTTGGCCTATAGGGTGCCTCCAAGTCGTAGTCTTGTAAAATTCGTCATTTCCAGACCCCGCTAGCGTTGGAAGCTTAGCGCCCTAGTCAGTATTCACGTACCCTACATCCATCCAGACCCCTTCATATCCAAGATAGTAAAAGGTTCTGTCACGAGCTAGCTTTGCACAAGAGGTGAATTATCCATCGGAGGGCTCACCAGCCAAGTCATACCACCCGGGATGCTATTGAAAAGCAGGGCAAGTCGCAAGTGTAAGTGCATAGCGTGAATATGCGGGTTGGCAACGCGACGCAGATCACTGGCTATTTTGCGCGGATGCCGTCAGGGTGCCGTCAGGGTGCCGTCAGGGTAGGCACGTGGCCGACGGAAGATATCGTTGCGCTACGGTGTGTGGTCAATGGTCACGGGGCGATGATTACAAGGCCTCTCTGGCTTCTTGGGAGTAGAGGGGACAAATTACGTACACATCACGACATTACTCTGTAGCTTTCCCGGTGAAATTCGCATTCGACTAGTTAAATCGCGGCGGCTCTGAAATCGACCCCATCGGGCAAAGCAAAAGATAAGGTAGAGATCTCTCTGCACCCCCTTATATAAAATAGTATTATAAATAATATAGAGTAGACTCTTTACTTATATCTATGGTCAACTATACCTGGCCTTGTCTCAAGTGCGCTAGCTTTCACAAGACCACGCCAACTTGGATCACACCCTATAAACCTAGTCCCATCACCGCACTATATACTAGCCACTTCTAAATGTAAAGAATGTCCTTCGAGGGGCTCGGCGGCACGACAAGTGAGGATTGCGAAAAAACTTCCCCCCCCCCCGGCAAAAGTATGTACATACAGTACATTAAATGAGAAATTGTACCGTCTTAGACACGCTCGGAACCCCCTTCGAGTTCATCACAAATAACATGTAGTAACCAGGTGTCACGATGCCTGGATCTGAAGGCACGACGGTGGTGTACTGAGTTGTCCCATTTCCATGCAGCGTGAGTGGGATACGTCGCTGGTCCGTATCCACGGCGTGGGTGGCCGTTCCGAAACGGACCAGTGACGCACTCTCCACGGCCGAATCGGTGGCTATTGTGATGCTGCGGTCAGATTGCGTGACGGATTGGATGACGGGCCGCGTGGCAGGCTGGCCGGAGCTTGTGAGGAGATATTGTGGTGTGAAGATCTGTCCGTCAAAGTGGTTGACCTTGCAGCCTCCGCCGCAGAGACCACCACCCGCACTGAAGACGCGGCCATCATGCATGAGAAGAGCGATGCTGTGGTAGACACGGACGATGCTGTTGGGCTGTTGCTGGGTGAAGGCATCGGCGGCCGGGTCGTAAAGCTCGGGTGTTAGTTGGGCGTTTTCGTCCGAGAAGGGGACGGCGTAGCTCTGCCCGCCGGTGATGAAGGTGGTGCCGTCTGGTAGGACGACGGACGAGTGGAAAGCGCGCGCACTGTACATGCCATTGCTGGCAAACTTCACCTGGGCCTGCGTGCCAACGTCGCCGATGGTGATGATATGTGCATGGGCGGTCGCGCTGCTGTCGTCGTACGATGGGGAGCCGCCAACGGTCAAGATCTTGCCCTGGGCAGCATCGTACATGACGGCGTTGCCGTTCATCGAGTCGGGGTCGGCGCCTCGGCTGGAACTCCTTTTCCCGGCAGGTGTGACGCCGCCGGCTCCAGAAGTCGTGTACCAGTTCATGGCCGTGCTGGGACCGGCTTGGAACACGCTGCCCTTCTTCCAGCCGAAGAGCCAGCCGTGGTTGTCAGAACGGTAAATGCCTCGTGCATCATTGGTGAGCATGGGTGTCACGTCGGCGCCGTTCAACAGCGTCCACTTCTTGGTTCTTGGGTCGTATACTTCGCCGTTCTTTTTGAACCAGCCTCCGGACCAGCTTCCTCCGATGGTGAAGACGCGGCCGTCCGATAATGTTGCAGACGATTGATAGCCGCGAGCAACGTTCATGTCAGCCGAGGGGATCCAAGTCTGGCTTCTAAAATCGTAGAGGGTCGTTTTGGAGGCCGAGTTGCCGCCGGTGACGACCAGCTGGCCTGTTCCGTCAATCGAGATACCGGGGCAGAACATGTCATGGTCGGTGCTGTCGACGAGCTTCGGCGTGACAATGTTGGTGGCCGGATCCCACAATGCAGTGAAGACTCGGTCGTTGGGTGATCCTTGGAAGTTGTCGTAGGTGTACGACGACCAGACGAGGACCTGGCCCGATAGCGGATCAACGGTCCCTGCCACGGGGACCGTGGGGAAGTTGATTGTTGGTCCCCATTGACCTTTGCCGTTGTATGCTGTAGGGCCTGCCTTGGCTTCGTACACCTTGAGCTCGGCAAGGCTGGTCCATTGGTTGCCGCCTGCCTCGCCGGTGGCTCGAAGTCGCAGGTATCGGATTGACCTGGTCTCGAAGTTGGCGGTTTTTGGGGTTTCGTCACCTCCGTACCAGGCGCCCAATGCAACGGTTTCCCAGTTCTTGTTGTCGGCACTCACTGCCACCTCATGCGCGGTTATCCATCCGTGGCTGTTGCCGTCCTGTCGCGGAAGGGCCGATATCCCGTTGACGTTCTTTGTCAATCCAAGATCAACGACGATCTGATGCGGCAGGTTTGCGTTATTGATCGCAGTGTGCCAGAAAGAACCATTGTTGCCGTCAATGGCCTTCACGCATTCGTTGCCGGGCTCGAAACTGTCGCAAGTGACTTTCCATCCGGCACTGATGATCTCGTTACCATCTGGGGGAGCAGCGAACAGCTTGGCAGAGGTCGGGCCCTCGCTATAATGCTTAAATTTAAATGCGTTGGGGTCGACGGCTGCCGAATGGGCCAGTTTGGCGGCAATGGCCAAGAGGAAACAAGCCTCAACCTTCATCTCGACGATGGATATTGACAGTGGCCCGTTGACAAGGCAGAAGAAGACCAAATCGGAGATGCTGGTGTTCCTTGATACTGCATCCGAGGCATAATATGTACGTACTTGGAAACAGGCAGGCCTATCTTATGTAGATGGGTCTTTTGTAGATGGGAGTCCGAGCATCATAGGCCATGACGTTCCGACAGCCGTGCACGACTTGTTGTGTCCGTACGTATTTATAAACGTTTCCTCCTTGTGCCAACTCCTTTTGCCAACTCCTTGCCAGTTTGGTCATTCCCGGAAACCACTTCGAGAGAAAGAATGACCTTGTCACCACCACCCCCTGACCACCACCCCGACCATACGAGCGGGTTATAGAGAACACCCGACTACTCCGGAGGTGGATTAGCCAGCCAGGCTGTACAATGGATTTTGTTTTTTACATGTAATTCTCGGTAGCTGCCTGTCATTGTCCAAGCCGTCGCTGCCGAAGCACTCGGCCCCTCCAGGCCACCATGCATAATAACACGACAATCCGGTTTCTTTTTATTCCTCATTTGCCCCGGCGGCCTGAGCCTGCAAGTCCGGGATACGCGGGGTACATGGGTCGGTCATGCCCAATGCGAGAATCCCAATGTAACCAACCAGCCGCTGCATGGCACCAACGAGTCCTCTCGGATGCTGATCAGATGAAAGATTGACCATGACTACTCCGTACAAGGCCGAGTGGATGAGTGCAAAAAAGCATGACAGCCGGAGCAGTGAGGGAAGGACATGCATCCTGCTGGGCTCACTCGCGCTGTCCTTGCTCGTCTCCTTTCTTTTTCCCAGCCCTTCTGCGCCTTGCACTCTCTTTGTCGCTCAGGATTCGTTCCTTTTGTCATTGACCAGTGGTCATCGGATAAAACGCAAAGACGCCCCGAGTCATAAAAGGAAAAAGTGGAATTTGGGCGTGGAAATTATGACTGCATCCGCGGGCAGCGCAGATCCCTTTTTCGCTGTGGCGTGGGTGTGCGTTTGTTAGGAAGTTTGACTACAGGTGGATGATGGCCTCGAGCACAACAAAACCGTTGTCAGCGTGGGGATTTGGCGGCCCACTAGTCGGTAAGGCAGGTGTCAATGCGTGGCAGACGACAATCCCATACACACAGTAGTAGTCCGTCCATACCATCTCGGATGGGGGGGGGTCAGTCGATGTCTCATCGTCACATGGCGACAAACTTGGAAAGCGTGGCCATTTGGAACAGAGCGAGGGAACTGAACACCCCTACACCCCTGCTGGGGCCCATGTTGACGGGTTCCAGAATGTCTGATACCAGGGGTAAATTCCTGACGCACCCGGTCGGTCACGTTCATCCCAACTTTCATGGCGGGTGGTGACTCTGGTGAGGGAGCGGTCGCTGAATGCGGTTTTTCTTTCGAATATACCAAGTTCCCGGAATCCACACCTGTGCGAATTCACCAAGTCGTGGCTGGGGGGGGGAAGCCCTGTTGTCGACATGTTGTAGCGTCCGGGATAGCCGGCTCAATTCAATTTTCAGAGATCGTATTTGTATGCGTCGCTCTGGTGGTGTGTTCGTCAACAAGGAAGCAAACCTGCCGGTCGTGAGCGGAACCCAGACGCTCCTGCCGTTAATATCAGTTCTTGTACGGACGTACATACGGATGTACATACGTACGTTATGTACGTGTACACATGGTCCACTTGTCCAAAACGACGCGCAATACGGATTACGGATTATAGTAATGCTCCAATAAGGACAGGGAATTGAAGCACAGCCCCCATCGCAAGGCATTTACATAAATGTTAATGACCCATGCAGAGTCAGGCCATCCGTCACATGCCACTGCTTCCGAATCGCCCGCGAGTCTCTACAACATATTTTATCATATGTTCCCCTATTTATAACTGTGCTAAATGCAGCTTTCAGCCATCCTTTTAATTTTATTGATTTCTTCCGTACAAAATTAATCCTTGTCTCGACACGCTGACCGGAGCACCCGAGTACATACATGCGTGAACAGGCAGCCCAACGTTATTTTTGGTCATGCAGCAGCAACTGACTGATAAGCCCAGAAAGGAGTGGAGTAATAGAACGGGAGTTCTTGACAAGGGGCGACAAGAGCAACAACGGACCATCTTGACTGATGAAGGGTCCTGATGCCTTTAATCTTCAAGTCTCTTCCCCGTCAAAACGTGTGCAAGTGTACTTGCTGCTGCGTGAAAGAATATCCGTCGCCGCATGTTCACGGCACTCGGAGCACCCAATCGGCAAGCTCGCTCAAGCCGAAAGGTATGCGCTATGTAGAGACTTGATCACGAGCGGCCCCACGACTGCACGGACAATGACAATGCAAAGGTCAACTGAGGTCCGTGTCAACCCGTATCGTGGGTGCGAGCTCAGTTCCCCAATCTCCAGGTCCTACCCTATAGCTTGTCGACCACTCTGAATTCTGAATGCTCATTGACACATCCCCGTGTTGAACAGCAACTGAATATAACACACAAGACTGACATCACGGCGTGAAACCAGATGCAAGTCTACACGTAATTTATTATTTAGTCTATAGTGTCTAGCTGGGCGCGTTAACCTCGACGTCTGTATCTTGTCGACAACCAGTTCTCTCGTATACTTGAACTAGCAGCGGGCAATCTAATGCATCTGAGCGACGAAAGACGACGTTTCCAAGTGCATCTTGTATTATCATGATGCAGCCGTTGCAATTGCTTCCATTGCAACAGCGAGGGGGTTTTCTTGCTTGAAACCAATAGGGGACAATAAGAGGGAAAAACGGACATGTAATCAACGCCGACCGCGAAGTGCCATTGTTGGCATCTTGAACCCAAGAGAAACTCAACTCTCTACTGGGTCTTCATAGACATGGGCTTGGTGCCGAGACCGTTCTGGTTGCGGAAAAACAACACGCCCTTGCCAGCACCCTGAGCATCAGCGCTGGGCTCGACCCACTGGCACCAGCGAGCACTATTCCAGAGAGCGCGGATGAAACCCACTGGCCCGTCTCTGGTGTCGGATCGATAGTGTTTGCCCATGACAGGCTTGATGGCCTCAGAAGCTTCGTCGGCGTTGTAGAAAGGAATGGAGCTGATATAGTGGTGGAGAACATGGGTCTCGATGATGCCGTGGAGAAGATGACGGCCAATGAAGCCCATCTCACGGTCAATGGTAGCGGCGGCTCCACGAACAAAGTTCCACTCCTCAGCAGTGTAGTGAGGCAGAGACGGGTCGGTGTGCTGAAGGAACGTGATGGCAACTTGACGAAAGGTTCATGTTAGTGCGTGCTCTGACAGGACACATCCATGTGACAAGACTTACCGAGCCAGTGGTTCACCCAAAAGTAGGGGATAAAGTACCAGACAGCCATGTTGGCCCAGCCAAAGCGGTTACCAAGGTAGGCGAGGGCACCAATGGTAAGAGCGAGACCGATATCAGAGAGAACGATATACTTGGCGTGTTTGGCGTCGAAGATGGGGCTGCTGGGATCAAAATGGTTTACGCCACCCCCGAAACCGTTCTTCTTACCCTTGCCACGACCCTCGCGCTGGCGCTCGTGGAAATTGTGTCCGGTGACGTTGGACATGAGGTAGTTGGGCCAGCCGATAAGTTGCTGGAAGAACAGGTGCAGTGCCGTGTAGATGGGAGTCTCTTCACAGAGCTCACCGAGTTCCTCGACCATGCGCCCGAGTCGTGTGGCTTGCTGCTCGCGTGTTCGGGGAAGGAAAACCATGTCACGCTCTATATGTCCGGTGGCCTTGTGGTGGGCGCTGTGGGAAAATTTCCAGCTGAAATAGGGAACAAGAAGAGCCGAGTGGATGACCCAGCCGGTGAGGTCGTTGATAAGTGTGGACGGAGAGAAGGCGCCGTGGCCACATTCGTGGGCAATAACCCACAGACCGGTTCCGAATAGACCTTGGAGGGCAGTGTAAATGCCCCAGAGCATAAATCGAAGGGGAATTGAGGGTATGTTCTCGGGCGTCACCAAGTTGTGGAACAGGTAGAAGGTGGTGGCAAGGCAGGCCATGTCGCGGAGTATGTATGCGTAGCCCTTGATGGCAGAGCGCTCGAAACAATGCTTGGGGATGGCATCGCGGATATCCTTGATGGTGAAATCAGGAGGTGTGAAAGGGTTTCCGTAGGTGTCGAGCAGACCAGCGTACTTGTCGCTCTTGTCGTTCACATCGAGAGAAGAAAGTGACGAGAGGGACGTGGACGAGGCTGAGGGTCTGGGAGAGTCGGCAGGACTGACGGCGGCTGAAGAAGACTCGGAGTCGTTGGCATCCGTCGAGGTTGCAGTGCGCCGCAGAACGGGGTTCTTTGGCATGGCAGAAGTAGCGGCAGACATGTTCGCGTTGGAATTTGAATATCCGAATCCGAACTGAGCAAGCCTGCAACTCGTTGACCCGATGAACGAGAACGAACAAAAGACAAACTCGAGGCAGACACGTAGGATAGCGGAGGCGGGATGGAAAGAAAAGAGAAATTCGCCCAGGACGGCTTGTGAGATAAGCTGGCTGGCTGTGACAGGAGTTGAGGCAATACGGATTATGTATGTAGTCCGTACATGTAATATCCTTTGTGGGCTGGTTTTGTTGGGGTAAGCGTGGTAAGCGTGGGCGGCGTACCACAGCAGGTGCAGTGTTAGTGCTATGTATATAGTGCTAGGGTGGTGGGCATCAGGGGTAGGGCCTGTGAGGCTAGCGGGGCTAGCGGCGGGACGAGGGGCAGGCAGGGCTTTGCATCAAGTCCGGTGTCTGGTTTCTTTTCTTTCTTCTTTTATTGGAGATCAGCGCCGAAAAGACAAGGAGAAAGCACAGGCCACGCTTGGCATTTTCAGTAATGTACAAGGGGATTGCTCTGAAATGGAATCAGAGGGACTGGGCAAGCTTGCGATTGGAAAATGGGGATGTTACAATCCTATGTACATACAATCCCTCTGTCGTCGCCCGGCCCACATTGGGCCAGTGAGGGACTGACTCTGCCAGTGGCGAAAGCCATCACGGCCGTGGTTTGACGCAAATTTTGCGACAGCAGCCGGCTCTCAGACTTGCACATGAAAATTCAATGGATGGATGCTTAGACAAATTCACCGCCTCGGTTGCGGCAGAGCCCCTCCTCCCCCTTTCCTCAAAGAGCTTTGGACGAGGGGCACATGCCTTCCTATTGGCTCCTGCTGCAACCTTGCCCACACCCACTCGCGAACCCTTTTTTTTTTTTTCTGGTCACGCCGATCTCCCTAGCAAGAATTTTGGCCACGGCCCACCTGCGATGATATCTATAATCTATGTATACAATCACAGTATCAATCAAGCAGACAGGAAGAATATCGTGGCGGGCTGGGGCTCTCCATTGATTGACAATTTGCTGAAATTCAGGTGTTGTGCGAGTAGCTTTGTCTCGTGGTCAAAGTGTGCTGCCAATCAGGCCTCAAACAGTTTAGTCATGAGTCATGGATGCAACTTCGAAGGGCGGCCACAACAGATGAAACTCGAGGCTCGCGGCGATCAAACCACCTTTTCCAGCCAGCCCAATGCAACTGATACTGTTTTGGAGCATGCAGAGCGCGCAGAGCGGAGTGCTAGCACCATATATTTTATATAATTTCCATCCCGCGCCTGCCCGTGCCCTCAAACCACTCTGCACTAGCCTTGCGTGGCGCGGTGATGCCGTCGCCTTTTCTGTTGGGAAAATTGTTGAGCCAACAAGACACCGGGCGCGGGCCCGCGGCCCGCCCGCATTCTTTCTTTTTTTTTTTAATATGCTGCCGCATACATAATATAATGCAAGGGAATCCGTATCGGCGACAGCAATGCGGTGTAGCCAATCACCGTTCACCACATCAACGATGGCTACATTGACGACTTACGGGGTGATGCCGTCGCGAAACTCGTCGCGAAAGAGATGGTGATCGTTGGGCCATCCAATCACATTATGTAGTCCGTATGGTCAACCCTTCTACGAGTGTGAATTGACCGACGAGGATAAGAATCCGAGAGCCGCCGCCACAGCCGAGCAAGTTGCAGAATATACGAGCTAGATGTGCATTCGAACTTATGTATGAGATGCCCTAGCAGACGATGCCGTATGTACAAAAAAGGGGATCATTGTTGGCTGTACGAGGACAGAAGCGAACCAGCACTGCCACTCCCTGGCCCTTCACCTCCCGAAGTACTCCGTAATACTCCGTAGTCTTCCCTATTACAACACCACTTATGGGGTCTGATGAACCAATGGACATTCTCCAGGGGAAATCATGATGCGTGGCAGCGAAGCAAACTCAGCGATAAGCAAAAAGTGTCCTACGAGCGCATCCAAATTCTCAATCTGGACCGAAAATACGATCTTGATAGGATCGCGAGCAGCCAGCGCAGGGTTTTTGATTGCTACCAAGATAACGACAATACCAGGGGGTATTACGAGCGTAACAAGGGACCAAAGCATTGTCCCTGTGAGTCTCCAAGGGTCCCCATAATGTACATATGTACAGTACTTGGTGGGATGCAATCACGTGACTTGACGCCATGGTCAACAGCAACCGAGCGGAGGAACGTGCCACACTACACGGTGGGGACGACACACGCAAAACGTTTCAAGTGTCACTGCCACCAGCATCAATCGTCACACCAACGCGTCGTTGCGCGACCCCAGTGTCATCGGGCGCTCATCTGGCTACACATTTGATCGCCAAGGGCATACATGAGGAATCACGTTTTTCAATGTGCTGCAACACGAACTCACCATTCAAAATCATCTACGAGACGGGTCAGGGAATGTACACATACACCTGTTTGTCTTGGCGCCATCAAGTTGCCAAGTATCAGCAGCTGACTTTTGCCCTGAGATAAATCCCATCGCGCCATCAAGTTGCCAAGTATCAGCAGCTGACTTTTGCCCTGAGATAAATCCCATCGCGCCATCAACTTGGCCATCGACGCAATGCAAATAACTGGCTCATCTTACACCTTTCTCGCTCGGAGCATCTGTAACTTGTCAATTCTGCGCAGATTATTCTTAAAGGGCGAAGCCCCGCCCTCCCCCCCCCCGGATGATTTCTAGCTTGTCATGGAAAAATTAATCATTGAATAATCCAACGAAAGTGTCCAAGGTCCGTTCAGTACAGTATATGAAGGGTTACCCGCTAAGGATAGAATGTACATATATACCCCAGGTTCGGCGCAGAAAGTAGAAAATATAGCCGGTGCACTCGACTTATTTCAGGTCAGTGTCGGTCTTGCTTCAAGAGGACCGATTTTTAGTTGCTCCTCGATCCATCTCGGGCTGTTCAGCTCAATAGCTAATACCTGGTTGACGAATTTGCCCCAGTAAAATGTGTTTGCAAGCTTGCTGTTCTCCAAGCTCCCTTTGCTCTCGCTGTCGAGCGTAATTGACAACGCCTGGACACGGCCCGATGCACGTGTCCCATCCGTCTATAGATCTTGATATACATTACCGCTTTGAAATCAATAGAAGAAAATATTATGACCCAGAGAAGAAAAAAAAAAAAAGAACGTCATAGGTCGGACCCTTGGATAAAAGAGGCGAAACCGTTCAAGAATTAGTGGCAGAGTTTTTGTTTTCACGCTTTGCCAGCTTCGCGAATCGCCTTCATAAAGCGCTCTTCGGCTCCAGCTTCGCCCACGGCGCGAACAGACGACGTTTTCAAATTGGGTTGCGCCATGACTGCTTTCACTTCACGCCCACTCTTGCTTCCGAGAAGTGCCATTTCTCGAGATAAGAGCAGTGCCACAGCCGCACGGACTAGGAGCGCATCGCCCTCGAAAACATAGACATCCCAGAGTCTTGCAGCTTCGTCAATCGCTAGGTGGCCCGTAAATAAGCTGAGGAATACATCGTTCAAGTAAAGCTCGGGCCTGACGTGCGCTAAATTTTTGGTCAAATGTTCATACAGAGGAGCAGACTTGTGACTCAACGTCTGCATGACCAAGTTGTATGCAGACATCTGAGCGGTTTCATCGGCGGTATAGAATGATAGCGGAAGTGGTCGGTTGAGCATGTTGGCGAGGGCAATGAATGCTGATTCGGCGTTGGGCAAGTTCAAAAGAAGCAGGGCCGCAATAGTCTGGTCAATGTGTCAGTGCGACGAAAGAGAAGAGAGAAGATCGAACTGGGGGGGGAATGGCGGCATGGCAAGGTTCGAGTCGGCATGCCCGAGTAAACGTACGTTGCAGCCTGAAATGTAGCCAATGTCGTTCCTGTACATGGCGTATGCACCAAGAACATCGACTAATGCGCGATGAAGAGGGCCTGTGGCTTCAAAAATGCGCAGATCCTTCCACGTCTTCTCACTTGCATCTCGGCGAATGTGATCAAACCACTTGGCACGTCTCACATCTTCTGCGTCTGCTCTATCCGTACGGACACGTTCCTCAAGCTCCTGAGCCCGTGTCAACGCAGTTCGAAAGGTGGCCCCTGACAGACCAAGCTCGTTCCCTATAGCACGAGCCCAGACAACACCACGGCTTCTAGATGCGACACCACGCCACCACATGTCTCTCGTTCGTCTTTCACGGATTGCATCGTTCCATCGGGGGATGATGTCGTTTTCCCATATGTGCATCAGAGCGTCGGCATTATTGTCCTTGGACAAGGTTCTGCTTCTCCTAGCAGCCTCGCGCCGCTCGTCTGCCTTGGCACTTGCGGCCATCATTTTCTGGTATTCCCGTAGGTGACGTCGTTCTTCGCTGGGGTCTTTCGGTGGGAGCCACGATGGCCGCGTGCGGCTCAGTACAGCCTCCTTTTCTTTGGAAATGGGGAGAGGGTCCACCATGATGTTCGTTCGTCGCAAGGGCGGTAGTTCAGGTGTGGATGACTTGACGCGCTCCTTTCTGTCATAGGTCTGATCATAGGACATCTGACTCGAGTTCCAGGTGTTGGGTCGGACGGATCCTGACGGCCTCCTTGACTGCATCTCTACAGCTTCGTCGGCGTGCTCCTCCAGCTTCTCGGTCAGTGCCTTGGCCTCTGCGTTGAGATCGGCGAGGGCCAAATTCCAACTATTTGCCCGTAGTTTCAGTGGGCTTGGGGGCGGTCGCTCTCCAGTGTCTGATTTCCACGACGGGGACCGAAGTGACCCTTGTGCTTGAGCAACTGGGGGCGTGCCATTTCCAACGCTTCGTACTCGTTCTTTAGGGCCACGGTCAGGCGAAGGTGAAACCGACGGAGCGCGACTGAGGGGACGCTCATGGGCAGGGCGAGGAGATATGGGAACATTGTCGAGAACTATGTCGTCCGGGATGTCGTCCTCATCATCCTCATCGCATTCGTGTTCAAGTTCCTGCGAACTTTTGCGCCGACTGGTTGACTGCCAACTCTCCCGTCGTGGCCGAGGCCTGGCAGACGGGTTAATATCTCGGACGCTCAGCGTCAAGCCAGGACTGACACCGCGATTTGGCTGCGATGTTGGTAATGAAGTTGTGGAATGCCCTCGATTGAGAGCCGAGGGGCGCGGATCGGAAAGGCCAGCGAGACTTGTGCTCCTGGGATTCGATGAATATATGTTGGCGTGAAGATTTGGAAAAGACCGTCGTGGCTTTGGGGCACGTTTCCCGCCGGCTAGATTACGACCTGTGGGGGTTGCCAATGGTGTTGGTCCGGGGCGGGCATTGTTTTTAAGAGTAATATTGTCATCATCTAGGCCGATGTCCTCGAAGTGATTCACATCAGCCAGGACGCTGCCATCGTCGCTGGTGAGTGACTGAAAGGATGAAGATTTTGAGCTTTTAGATATCGTCATTCCGGGAGGAGATTCGGGGCTGGGAACGGCGTTGCTGACCACTTGTTCGCGGATCATGGCTGCATCTCTCAACGTCCGACTAGACTAGGTCCAGCAGAACAGGGCCACGTCGGCTGCCGCGCGGTACTATCGTATCCAGGTGAACCTGGCGCAGTCAAAATTCTTGACGTCTGTTGCAGAGGAGGGGAACAATCAGAGTTCGTATCTCGAGACGGATCGGAGTCACGGAGGCGGCGATGGGCGTGTCAGACGAGGGTTGTCAGACGAGGGTACGGAGGACGGAGGAAGGGCCGTGGTGGTGGAGTGGTGATAATGATGATAAAAGCAAGGAGTAAGCGAGTGACGTTGGGGGCTCGGTATGACGGAAAAGAGAGGAAGGAAAAGCGATAACAAGGAAAGTGATTAGTTTAGTCGAATAAAGAGAGAAGAAGCCAGCGCATGATCTGCAAGACGAAAGTCGATGACGAGAGGGGAGGCAGTAGGAGGCAGTACGGAGGCGTTGCGTTGCTCAGATGAAAGGTTGTATTACTTGCCCTGCAGCCGGGGCTCAGGGGCTTGCCGATTTGTTGTCGGCAAGCTGAACCCGCTCACCAGCCGTGACCAGCCGTGACCAGCCGTGCCTTGTTCTATGTAGTTGTTCTAGCACGAGTCGTGGGGCACGCGGTAGCGGTACTCAGCGCTTCGCAGTGAGCCTGCAGTGAGCCTGCAGTGCACGCTGTACCTCTACGGATTACATGCTACATCACTGTAGCACACAGCCGTACCCAGTAATACCAGTTTGTCCCCTCACCATCACATTTCTCCCTTCTCCCCACGTCCCATGTTATTCTTCTCAGTCCGGCCATGATGGTAGCCTTGGTAGGTGCTGCTATGTGTGCCCTGTTTTATTTTAGTCTGAAGCCAATTCTCTCAGGCTAGGTGCCAGGAGCCAGTCAGAAGCCTCCATGGCCCTCGGCCGGTGCGCAAGCATGTCAAGAATGCGTCAAGATAATCAAGCCGTTGGTGCCAAGAAGATGAATGGCACACTACTTTTGATTAGCACCCCATGAGAAGGGGGCGTGAGGGGGGGGGGGGGGGTGGCCCGGGCGGGGGAAGCTCCACATGCATGTATTACACCTGTCACTGTACTGTACGGAGCACCAATGCGCAATCGGGCGCGTCTTCAAAAAGAGGACGACGAAAAACCTCTTCAGTCTAATAAGTTAGGGCTGTTTCATCTGACTGGGCCTTTCCGGGCACGCTTCTCATTTGCAATGCCCGACGCTCTTCATCCAGACGACATGCAGGTTGTGGTACGGCAACGTCCTCGACCACCACAGCCCTTGATAAAGCCAGTTATTAACTGCAACTGCTTCTCGGGTGGCGCGGGGGATGAACGCCATCTTCTCCGTCCACGTGCGGATTACACTCATTTACGGAGCACACATCCGCAGTGAATAGAAAGCAGAAAACAGTGCTGTGTGAACCCTGTCCTTGCCGATCAACATTGACGAGACGCTGCTCGTTGGGCAAGGCAAGCTCATGAAAACCCTGGCCAATAGCTGAAACGTCAGGCAATATTCGGTGCATTCCCATCCTAGGAACAATCCATGGCCCACATAAAATCTTAAATGCAAAATGAAGTTAGCCTGGTCGAAAGAATGATAATAGCGGCTACAATAAGCATTGAAAGGCTTCCTCTTGGACCGCGTTGAGGATTCCATTTTCCGACGTCAACTCACATCGAAAATGCTGAAGCCACGAAATGGTAGTCGCGATTCAACCAGCTATCGCTGTGCCAAATAAGTGCTCCCTGAAAAGGGCGTTGATCAAGTTCCACGCTATCGGGCGACTTCACGCCTCTGGGCCCAACAAATGAGGGCTCCGACGAGAAATACGAACTCGGGCAAGATAGGCAGCTCTACAGAAAAAACTGCTGAAGGAGTCTGTCCAAGTGTTACCAAAGTACCAATTCGCAACACGGTGATGCTCGAGGGGCTTCGATTACCAGAGCAACTGAACAACAGGTGAGCGTGGAGATAACGGCAGAGGTCAACCCACGGGGGAAAGCGAAGTCGGAAGCAGAGCTTGCGCAGTGGCTACAGAAACATGGATTTGAGCAAGGGCTATGCATCATGTGAAAGAACGCTGAAGTCAAGTAACGCGATCCAGGAAGGAGGCGAGTAGATACAGTTCTTCACAGGATGGTCACGGTATGTATGCATCGCAAAAACAACCCTCCTCTTCTTTTCGCACTGAGTGATGGTTTTCATGGGGCATATCCTGCCGTGCAGAACATGTCGTCTCGAAAGTGCGTCACTGTGATATGAAGACCAATTTAGTAAAGAGGTTCATGGCTCCATCATCATCCTGACAAGAGGTTTGCCATCTGCGAAACTTGTTGGTTCCCCTCCATGCCCACTCGAAGCGGGAATGTTCGGGGACATGGTCGACATGCACTTAACAATGGGCCGCTATGGCGAGGTACAGTGGTTGTTTGGCAGACTTGTTGCCGCCAACCAACCTCGTGCGTTACCATTTCATAGTTTCATCTTTCCTCTGGTATCATTACACGCTTTTATAATTTCCACTTTTTTTTTTTTTGCACTCATGAAAAAAAACCCATCCAGGCCCTATCTACCGCACGCCAGAAATGGCAAGTTTCTTTTCACATCCGCTCGCGTCGTCGAGGGGCGGCTCGGATGATATCGTCGACCCTGAGGAGAAGCTGAAGAAGAGGTTAGTACAAAAATTGTATCGGTAGATATAGGTCGCGATGCCTACCTCAGCTGCTTCGCTGGCGGATGAAACCACTGCTCTCTTAAGTTTGTAACTTTCAATGACACCCAAGTCTCGCATATCAGTCACGTTGCCACCGGGTGTCATCAGATCGAGCCCATAGGTGTTCAGGCCATCGTAGATGGTCTTTCGAAGTCTCGACACAAGATCTCCAGAATCCAGGCCAGCGTTGTCAGCAAGGATAGTCGGGAGTTGACGGAGGGCGATGGCGAAACTAGACACTGCCAGCTGCTTCTTGCCTTCGACACGCGTAGCGGCAGCCTCAACAGCCTTGGCCATGACCATCTCAGCGCATCCACCACCGAGCGTCGTTCTCGGCTCGATGACAGTCTGCGAAAGGACAGCCAGGGCATCATGCAGGCTCCTCTCCGCCTCATCCAGCAGCTGGTCAGTGGCACCTCGCAAGACAATGGTGCAAGCTTCACCCGCAGCTACACCAGAGAACTTGATCAATGTGTCTTCGCCGATAATGACCTCCTCAATAACGTCACATTGCCCCAGTTTAACCTGCTCGGGGTGATCGAATGTAGAAGTAATCTCACCACCGGTAACTAAGGCCAGTCGCTCGATTCCGTCAAAGTCGGCGTGCTCGATAGACATGATGCCAGCATCGGTAAACAACTGTTCTGGCCAATTGTAAATGAGCTGACGGTTGATAAAGCAGTTGATGCCATGTGCCTTGATTTTGTCAACCTTCGCCTTCATCTTGTCCTTTTCAGCCTTTTCAAGCTCTGCTAGCTTGCTCGTGGCGCCCACCTTCATTCTGGCTCCAAAGATCTTGACCTTGTCTGTGTCCATGGATGTGTTGGCGACCAGGATCTTGGCTTTTTCTAATCTCTTCGGCTGGTTGACACCAATCTTCTTATCCAGAATGAAGCCTTCGTCAAGGTAGGACTCCGAGAGCTTTCCTCCAGCCTTCTTGATGATCTGAATGTGACTCAAATCTGACGATTTCTTTAATCGGAGTACCGCATCGCAGGCGAGTGTGGCAAAGTGATCCCGATCTTGAGCCAGGACTTTGGAGCTGAGAGTTGTTCGGGCGATTGAGACAAGATCCTTGCGGAACGCTTCTGGGCTTTTGCTGTGATCAACTGCTGATTCTTCAAGAGCCTTGAGAGCGGCTTGGCTGGCTATCCGATAGCCTTCAATGATAGTCTGTGGATGAATCTTCTTGTCCACCAGCTTCTCAGCCTCTCTTAGCAGCTCGGCTGCTAAAACAGCGACTGAAGTTGTTCCGTCACCGACTTCATCGTCTTGGACCTTCGAAAGATTTACCAGAACTTTGGCAGCAGCGTTGTCGAGGGCGATGGACTTGAGAATCGTGGCACCATCGTTTGTGACCATGATTTCGCCAGTAGAGCTGTCGGACATCAGGATATGCTTTAAGGAAGCTCAAGTGTGCGATACAGGGGGTAAGGGGCGTCCATAACTTACGCTGATTGCAGGATCTTGTCCATTCCTTTGGGTCCCAGAGTGCTCTTCACCAGGTCACCAACGGCGATAGCTCCCACAAAGGCGGCGAGACGCGCATTCTCGCCCTTCTCCTCTGTGGTGCCCTCCTCGAAAATCTGTGTTGGCAAAAAAGACTACATGGCGGGGTTAGCACAGGCAGAGTATCAGCTGACGCTCGCTCACAGATGGTTCTCGCAATGCCGCTAAACTTGACTATAACATCTATTATGATGTGTGACATACCATGACAGGCTGTTCGGCGATGAAGCACGAAGTGAGATAGTTGGCCTGGTCGTTGTCGTTTGACGTGGAAGTTTCTCTGTGACCGCTTTCTACGGCAAGACAATAATCTTTTTCCTGGAGCTCCCTAATATTCCCAAGGGCCGCAGGTAAGGATAAACTGGTAAACTAGTCCATGTTCCACAGCCTGCAAACCCGTTAACCCCACCATGGCCAATGCTACACGTGACTTGCCCCTCGCCCAACTCGCGGTGAAGGAATATCGCTTCTCCGCCGCACACTTTGTGGAAACTGACGAACACCAAATTTGTGCCAGCGTAAGAGCCTCTGTGAGCTGTGAGGACTCCCAATCCCAGCCCCAGGCCATACTTCTCGACGCTACGTTTGCGACGCATCGAGGCCCGTGACGGTGAACAATAGTCTTCTCCAACTGAAGCATCGATCCTGTGCTTCGGAAAATTTGGCTCCCTCTGCCAGGAAAACACACAAACAAGCTTGTTCTTACAGAACCTTTCGCCCTCACCCGAGCGGGGCATTTCTCTGCACCCCTCCCTCGACGGAGAAAATCGCCCAGCATGGCTCCGTCCTTCGACCACCTGCGCGAGGCCGACCTCGACGATGACGAGTTTAATGAGGAGGAAATTGACATCTCGGATCTTCGCGAGAAATTTGAGGTTCAGTTAGAGCAAGGTTATGACGCCTTCGTGGTTGTTGACGGCCTTCCCAAAGTCAATGAGGAACAGAAGCCCAAGTTGGTCAAGTTCTTGCTGAAGAAGCTCAACTCTGTTGGAAGAACAAGGGAGGATTTGATTTACATGCCGATGGATGACAACGGCGAGTCCATGAGGTTCGATCTTGCCCATCTTTGAAATTGCTTGCTTTTGCATGTTGTTTTGCTAACAACTGGGGGGGGATAGGTTCGCCTTTGTTGAATACTCGTCACCTGCTGAAGCGGCCGCTGCCACCCGACAGTTAGACATGGTTCCCCTTGATAAGAAGCACACCATGCGTGTGAACAAGATTACCGACATCGAACGTTTCGGCGGTGAAGGTCGCATTGACGAAAAGTATCACCCCCCTCACATCGACGAGTTTACCGAGAAGGAGCATCTCCGATGGTTCATGAAAGACCCCTCAGGCCGTGGTCGTGACCAGTTTGTCATGTATCGGGGTGAAAGCGTTGGAGTTTTCTGGAACAACGAGAAGGATCCGGCTGAGAATATCGTTGATCGTCTGCACTGGACCGAAACTTTCTTACAATGGTCGCCCCTCGGCACCTACCTGACGTCAATTCACGCGCAAGGTGTTCAACTTTGGGGTGGGCCTTCGTGGTCTCGACAGGCTAGATTCGCTCATCCTTATGTTAATCTTGTTGCGTTCTCACCCACCGAGAAATACCTGGTAACGTGGTCTAACAGACCAATTTCCATTCCCGACAGTGGCCACCCTGCACTCTCTATCGACGACGATGGCAAGAACTATGTCATTTGGGATATTGCCACTGGTTCCCCATTGCGATCTTTCGCCAACTTGGATGCGCCCAAGGGCGAGGAGGGAAACCCTCCTCCAAAGCAGCAGTGGCCCGCATTCAAGTGGTCCGCAGATGACAAGTATGTTGCTCGTTTAACCCAGGGCCAATCTATCTCAGTCTACGAGCTGCCACGCATGAATCTTCTGGACAAGACTAGCATCAAGATCGAGGGTGTCATGGACTTTGACTGGGCTCCTGCTACTCCTCAGCGTGACGGCATCAAGACCTACGAGCAGCTTTTCTGTTACTGGACACCCGAAATTGGCAGCAACCCTGCCAAGGTCGGTTTGATGAGCATTCCTTCCAAGGAGATCGTGCGATCGCTCAACCTCTTCAGCGTTAGTGACGCGAAGTTGCACTGGCAGTCAGAAGCCGCCTACCTTTGTGTCAAGGTCGACCGTCACTCCAAGTCGAAGAAATCACAAGCCACTACGTTGGAGATATTCCGAATCAAGGAGAAGGGCGTGCCCGTGGAAGTTGTTGACACCATTAAGGACACTGTGATCAACTTTGCCTGGGAGCCAAAGGGCGACAGATTTGCCATCATCACTACCACAGAGCCCGTCGGCGTCACTGCTGTGCCGCCCAAGACCGCAGTGTCATTCTTCTGCCCCGAAAAGGTCAAAGGTCCCATTGCTGGCAACTTCAAGCATTTGCGTACTCTGGAGAAGAAGAATAGCAACGCTATTTACTGGTCACCTAGGGGACGTTTCGTCGTCATTGCTACCATTGCCAACCAGCAGAGCTCTGACCTGGACTTCTTCGACCTTGACTTTGAAGGCGACAAGCCCGAGTCAGACAAGGATATGACTGCCAACCTGCAACTGATGAACACGGCTGACCACTATGGCGTTACTGATGTCGAGTGGGATCCTTCTGGTCGATTTGTCGCCACCTGGGCATCAGTGTGGAAGCATGCAGTAAGTTTGCAGAGATGTTGAACAGCGTACAAGATTGGGGAAAACTAATAGTGCATTCAGATGGAAAACGGTTATCACATTTATGACTTCAAGGGCGAGGCCTTACGGGAGGAGCCCATTGAAAAATTCAAGCAGTTCCAATGGCGACCTCGACCCCCAACCCTGTTAACCAAGGAGGAGCAGAAGCTAGTTCGTAAGAACTTGCGCGAGTACAGCCGCGTCTTTGAGCAGGAAGATGCCGATCGTGGTGCCTCTGCCGACTTGGCTGTTGTTGAAGCACGTCGCAACATGCTGGAAGAATGGTACAGCTGGCGTGCCGACGTGGAGGAGGAAGTTCAGGAGGATCGTGCCGCGCTTGGATTACCACAAGATCCCCACACCGCCTTATTGGCGGCCAAGACCAAATCGATCGAGGGAAGTAGCGACGAGCAGGATCAGGTCATTGAGGAGATTGTGGAAGATGTCTTGGAGGAGAGCGAAGAGGTTCTGGCATAAGATGATGTCGAAGGGGATGCTGATGTTCTGTCAAGAGGGAACAGGTTTATTTTGTCCTATCAGCTTGCAAAGACGGAGCAGGTGCATTTGCTTGTACTGGTAAACTAAAATATCGGTTCATATTCGGGGCATATGTAATGACTTTTTCATTAGTTCAATATGTTGACAATAACGTTTTTAGTACCAGTGAATATTGTGCCTCGCGTGAACGTGATATGACTTTTGATCGAGGAGAGCAGTAATCCGTAGAGTTGACTGCATTCATTGTACGGGGCCGCAGGCAACAACACATCGTGCTCATCTTAGTTCTTTGTATACCTGACGCCAAAGTTGAGAGTACCAAATCTAGATGCGTACAGGCTGGCGCTGTCACAGCCCTCGGAAGCCATGTGTGTGCACCCAAAAAGAATATTGTTTTCGTGGCTAGCTGTGGTGGGGAGCGGGAGGAAGCGAACCAGTCACATGGATAGAAAACACACACTGTGCCGTAAGAAGCGGCTCTTTTTCAGGACTTTCGAGGCTATTCCGTACAGCGTTTGTTCATTCATTCCTGGATATTGCTTTCAGCCGGGACGAGATAAGCAGACTCACGCCGCTATCGTTGAGCCGCGCCCCGGATTCTGGTGTCTGGAGTCTACTCTGAGGGCCTCGGGATGGAGCAGGTTGGCTGCTGGACCTGCTACAAAGTGGGCTGGCTGGTTCATAAGCAAGCTCCAAGCACTCACCCCCCACAGAACTTGCGAAGAGGTCTTCTCATGAACTTTTTGGAGTATACATCAGATAGAACGCTTACATATGTCTTGAGTCCGGTGGAAGTACAGGTAATAGTTTGGAGAAGAGTTGCACAGAAGATGCATGAGATAATCAAATTCATGACAAGGGTGCCCGCGCGTTCCGTTTTAGAGACAAGTTGGCAGTAATATTACGGAGTACGGAGTACTCCGTGTTCACTTGACAAGGATGCCCTTGAAACCAAACGAATCCTGCCACTGATTGATGTCAAGGACAGAAGAAGATGGGCAAAAGGGGGCACTCATTAGTCAGTATGGCAGGCCTGCTAATACCGTTCATGCAGGTATTGTCACAAGAGGACGTGGTACGAGCGATTCTCGTTGTCACGGCATGTCTTGGGTTCAACCGTCACTCCAGCGCAAAAAGGGGATGGTCTAATCTTGGTCACTCGTTGGAGCAATGCAACCACTGGGAATCGGCAAAAATTGCGTCTCCCGTTGAGAGAAACATGCCACAAGCAGTCTACATCAAAAAGCTCGCGTAGCGCGGGGAATGAGGATGGCCGTACGGATTACGGAGCACTCGGTAGGCCCGGGTTGGAGGGCTGAGCGGTTGGGGGGATTGACGATGGGACATCATGGGAGGGAGGTGGGAGGGGAGTGGGAGGGGAGTGGAGGGGAGGAGTTGTGGTCATTCATTGGCTATTATTACTTGGCGATGCTGTGCTGGGTTATTACTGGGTACGTACCCCATCAGCCCACGCCCAGCTTACTACACGTAATACTGCTCATACAGTTGTACACCCACTGTACATACATACTCCGTACTGCTCAGGGCTGGTCTTTCCAGCTGCTCGTTTCACCCAACAGACTCTGTCTCGTCCCTCCCTCCATGATGCTCATCATCAACAACTAGCCTTACGTAGGCCAAGTCATCCATATATATCACATCGCCCAGCCATTATTGATCTCGGGAAACAAGATTGTGCGCTCACTACGACGTTCAACCCGGGCAGGCCAACCCACTGCGCATCCTCAAATTTACGGCATTCGTTGAGGATCCCGCTCCGAACAGCCTGAATAGCCCGACCACCCCCGTTTCCTCCTCGTTTCCTCGCAGAAGCGCCGAGCACAGCCGCGAGACCTTTCTTCCCGACTACAAACCGTTTCGTGCCTGCCTTACTTCCTGCTTTACGGATTACAGACGAAGATCACAGAGACCAAACTAAGAATCCACCAGAGGTAATGGCCTCCCCATCGACCCTGGCTTGAATGCTTCCTCCACCAAAAAGCAACCGAGGACAGCATCGCCACGGCTGACCGAGCCTCGACAAGCTTCATGCAATTGGCATAGTTGCTGCAATCCCCTCGCAATGCCACGACGGACCTCGAGTGACGAGCGGGGCTCCTCGCAACAGCAGAAAAAATTATTGCTCGCACTTGCTTTCATCCTTCTTCCGTGGCTCCAGATTGCAGATGCTCAGCAGCAGCAGAAGCAACATGGCACGCGTTCAGCGATCCCTTGGGCTCGCCTCGCCGGAGAGGACGTCAGCGCTGATGCCGTCTACTGGGAATCCACGGCTGTTGAGCCTGGGCCCGGGACAGCCGAAACATCCAACATTGACCGCAAGAGATCGACACTGAGAGAACAATATCAATACCTTCAGCAGCAAGAGCAGGAGCAGATCCAGCACCAGGCTCGACGCAGCCTGGACAAGGATCCGACCAACAACAACAACAACAACAACAACAACAACAAAAAGAAAACCCCTACCGACCATATCCTTATTCCCAATGATGCGAGCGCCCTCGCAACTTCCGCTCTGGCCTCGGCCGTTCGAGCACCAACTCCTTTACGCCAACGGCCCAGCGGCTCCCCTGCTTCTGGGCTAGCCTCGCCGCAACATGCGCGGAGTCTAGAGGACTGGGAAGTAGAAGACT
Organism: Epichloe festucae Fl1; assembly: GCA_003814445.1. Classification (NCBI taxonomy): domain Eukaryota; kingdom Fungi; phylum Ascomycota; class Sordariomycetes; order Hypocreales; family Clavicipitaceae; genus Epichloe; species Epichloe festucae. The sequence continues at coordinate 245,674 of CP031390.1, forward strand.
TCGTTCTTCTGGCGACCGTCGATGGAGACCTCTTTGCCAACAACCGCCAGACTGGTCAAGTTCTTTGGCAACTGCAGGTTGATCAACCCATGGTCGAAACAATCCACCATCGGGCGAGCAAGTCCATCGTGGATGAAGACTACAGCCCCGTAGATCATTACATATGGGCCATTGAGCCTACCCGCGATGGCGGCGTCTACGTATGGGTTCCCGAGCCGGACTCGAGCCCGCGTGCAACAGGCTTTTCCATGAAGGAGCTAGTCGAGATCTCACCATATGCGGAAGAAGAAACTTCTATTCTCTACGTTGGCAACAAAAAGACGACAATGATCACTCTCGACGCAGCCACAGGCCGTATACTCAAGTATTTCGGCCCGGACGGCTCTCACATTAATGAAGCTGAAAGCTGTCTGCGACCAAATGCATTATTCAACAGGGACAGCGAAGAATGCAGCTCCACGGGAACGATCACATTGGGTAGAACCGAGTACTCTGTATCAATCAACAGAAGGGATGGCAAGACAATTGCGACATTGAAGTATTCTGAGTGGACGCCCAACACCCGCGACAGCGACCTTTTCCATCAATACCATTTGTCCAAGGACAGCCGGTACATTACAAGCCAGCACGACGGCAAAGTATACGCCTTTGACTATACACGAACCGATAGCATTGGTCCCTTCTTCAGCCAAAAATTCAACGTTCCTGTTGCACGTGTATTTGATGTCTGTCGCCCATGGGATGCTGCCGCAGAGAGCAACCCTGATCTGGTCGTCCTGCCGCAGCCCGCGATGCCATCCCAAAACGAGGACATGGCCCAAAAACGCAGTACTAGCATCTTTCTGAACCGCACAGAAGAGGGTAGCTGGTACGCCCTCTCTGGCCGCGCTTACCCTCTCATCATTGGCGCACCCCCAGCCAAGGCGTCCAAGGCAAGTTGGTGGGACGAAACGACATCCTGGGACAGCTTGACGGAAGCCAAGGTTTCAAAAGACCTGGTAGGCACACATTCGCTGGGATCCTTCCGCCCAAGGCGTGGGCATATCCCAACACTCTCTGACGGGGCCGAGGCCTTCTCAAACGAGCCTGGGGATTCCGACAACGGTTTTGTGTCGCCGATTGGGAAGCAGAGCGAGCTAGAGGAGCCTACAATTGTGGACAAAGTCAAGAGCCTACCACAAAGCGCGGCCAACAGTGTTGTAGAGTTTGTTCGGAACCCCATACTGATCATTCTATTCTTCGTTGCTCTTGTATACAACGAGAAAAAGCTCAGAAGATCATACCATCGTTTCCGTGACGGAGGAGGATTTAGGGACGCCCTCGTGTATTTGACGTCTGACATCGGCACAGACAGCAAGGGAGGTTCCTGGGAAGTCCGCGATTCTAGTGATACGGAGATCAAGGACCTTCCTAAACACGGGCTCGTCTCAAAGAACGAGGAATCAGCTGATCGGCTAGACGTGCCAGGCGTGCCAGGCGTGAATCAAGCGAGGGAAGTCATCGCGAAAGCGGATAACGAAATGCCTCGGAGACCAAACGGCAAAGACGATTCAGAAGACAGCGGGATCAAATTTCCACAGTCTAATGAACCGGTTTCTGACGAAGTGAAAACTGAACAAGGCAAACCGAGCGAGGTGGGAGACCATCCCACCACGGCCACCAGTCCTGCGCCCGATAAGAGGAAGGCACGCCGTGGTCGCCGCGGCGGTGTGAAGCACCGAAAGGGTCGGCCTCGAGAAAACTCACAATCTCGAGACGATGAGGTGCCTAACGCCACCGTGGAGGAGGCAGTCAACAACGCTAAGCGGCTCGGTGACCGTCCCAGCTTGGAACCGGATGTCATGACGGTTGCCAATGATATGCAAGCGGTCAGTGGGTCTGTCATTCGTATGGGCAACATTGAAGTCAACACCGACGAGCAACTGGGAACTGGCAGCAATGGTACTCTCGTCTTTGCCGGCAGATTCGATGGCCGCGAGGTCGCTGTCAAGCGCATGTTGATTCAATTTTACGACATAGCGTCGCAAGAAACAAGACTCTTGCGAGAGAGCGACGATCACCCGAATGGTACGCGGACAAGAAGAATTTTCTCTCTCCATATTTTAGGTTGCTAACCCTTGCACCAGTTATTCGCTACTACTCTCAGCAAATCCGTGATGGGTTTTTGTACATTGCCTTGGAGCGTTGTGCGGCATCGCTGGCTGAAATCGTGGAAGGACATCATGCGTTCCGTGAACTTGCCAATGCAGGCAAGATGGACCTACCTGGCGTGTTGTACCAGATCACGAACGGTATCAGCCATTTGCACAGTCTTCGAATTGTTCACCGAGACCTCAAGCCGCAGAATATTCTTGTCAATATGGGCAAGGACGGTAGGCCTCGATTGTTGGTGTCCGATTTCGGTCTTTGCAAGAAGTTGGAAGGCGGACAATCATCATTCGGAGCCACTACCGGTCGAGCGGCCGGAACGTCGGGATGGCGGGCCCCAGAGCTGCTGCTGGACGATGACGGGCGCGATTTGAGCCTCGCGGACACCAGCACGCACAGCGGATCGGGGTCGGTTCTGGTTCAAGATGGCACCATGCCGCACAACCGGAGAGCTACGCGTGCCATTGACATCTTCTCTCTCGGACTGGTGTTCTTCTATGTGTTGACGAATGGTTCTCACCCTTTCGACAGTGGTGGTAGATATATGCGAGAGGTCAATATCCGCAAGGGCAGCTACAACCTGCAACCCCTGGATGCGCTGGGCGACTTTGCCTGCGAAGCCAAAGACCTCATTGCCTCTATGCTTGATGCGGATCCCAAACGCCGACCCATTGCAACAGAGGTCATGTCTCACCCCTTCTTCTGGTCAGCCAAGAAGAGGCTGTCGTTCTTGTGTGATGTCTCTGATCATTTCGAAAAGGAACCTCGGGACCCACCTTCGCTGGCGTTGTCGGAACTGGAACGATGCGCCGCGCAAGTCACGAAGAGTGACTTCCTGCGCGTCCTTCCTCGAGAGTTTGTCGACTCGTTGGGGAAGCAGCGCAAATACACGGGTTCTCGATTGTTGGACCTGCTGAGGGCACTTCGTAACAAGCGCAACCACTACGAAGATATGACGGATACCTTGAAGCGACAGGTTGGGCCTCTTCCTGACGGCTACCTGAGTTTTTGGACTGTCCGATTTCCCGATCTTCTCCTCGTCTGTTGGAACGTTGTCTACAATGTTCAGTGGGACGAGACGGACCGTTTCAGAGAATACTACGTGCCGGCCGGTCTGTAGCGTCATCTTTCAATGTGTATCTTGTCATGTGCATGTGTAAATGAATGCAAAAAAAAAAAAAAAATGGCATGGAATATATTTCTCGGCGTACGTTGCTCGACGCGGAATTCGTAAAAGATGGTTTCAACCACCCAGTCTCCAGTCTGGCTAGAATTTCATCACTGATTATCCGGGTTCTGTCTCAACGGCAAGACTGGCGCGGCCAACTTCTCGCGAAAACTAGTGCTGAATTTTAAAAAGTCCTTGTGGCCATGCTAGGCGTGGGAACTGACTGGCTGCAGAGGGCCTCGTCTCGTTTATTTATATTTACATTTCACATTTACATTTACAATTTACATTTTACATTTCACATGTAGTACTCTTTGTATCACAGACTTTTTCCACTTCGCTGTCTATACTACTATACTTTTACTATCCCCACTGAACGAGGACCTTTTTGCCCTTCTTGCCCTTCTTGCCCTTGCCTTCATCCGCCGCCTCCGCCTCTTCGAGGGGCGCCGAGCTCTCGGCAGAGGTGGCTGTGCCTCCCCATTGGAAGCTGGACTCTGCGTGACCGTAGCCCCGACGAATGCCTCTGCCGGAGCCGTAGCCAAAGATGGTGGTGGTGGGTTTGGGTGCCGCGGGGAGGGCGGGGAAGGCGTCTTGCGAGCGAGCTACTACTACTGCCTGTCGTTGGGGCTGTCGCTGCTGCTGAGAGGACGCCCATGTTGAGCGGGAAGATGTGGCCGCGGTGGAGGATGATGACGGTAAGGAGGGGAAGGCGGATGAGGATGATACGGGTCCCCGGGCTTGTGCTGCTGCGGTGGAGGGGGAGGAGGAGGAGGAGGAGGAGGAAGCGGTCCAGTTGGGAGGCTTCTTGATTGTGGCGGGCGTTGGACCTCCGAGACGGGTGCTGTTCTTGAGTTTCAGAACTCGGTGGGAGTGTTTCTGGGCCGGCGCGGCGTTGGGCAGGCCTGGATTTGCGGTCGCGGCGTTGGCCCATCCGCTGGAGCTGGACGTGGCGCCCTGCATGCCACTTAGGCCGGGCAGGCTGGGATAGTCCTCGTTGATGGCGCGCCAGTCCTGCCAGGCCTTGCGGACGTTGTCTGCCTTGGTCTTGTCCTCGAACAAGTCTGCTACTTCCCGGACCAGAGTGCCGAGGGCGTTGGGTTCAACATCGGCGAACAGGGTGAAGAGCGCATCGACAAGTTGGGGAGCGGTGAAAGCGCCTTGGCGGTAGGTCGAGATGTGGTTGCGGAAAGTGTTGATCTTGTTGGCGTCGTTGCCGAGGAGGTTGGCTGCTCGTTCGACGACAGAACTGTGACGGACGAGGCGGGCTCGCTCTTCGGGCGAGAGATTCGAAGAATCCGCCATGGCGCGCGAGTTCGTCGTGTATGCATCCCGTGTGGGTGTTGATGTGCCCGATGACGATGTCGGGCGGGTACCGGTACCGGCACCGGCACCGGCACCGGGCGGCGATGGAGCTGAGAGCTGTCCGCCAAAACTTCTGTTGGATACGGATTGGGCCGAGTGAATGGCCATTTGGCGCTGCAGGGCGAGCTCATCCCGGCGTAGCGGTTGAGCAGAAGTTGGCGGAACAGTGTCCTGGTTAGGGTCTCTGCCTCGGCCACCTCCTCCTCTGCGATCTCTGCCTCGCCCCTCGCCATCTCGCTGGCCGCGTCTTTCGTTCTGGTATGATTGTCGGAGGTCGAATGAAGACATGTCTACCAGTCGGGCGTCTCTGCCGACGGTTCTACCTGCGTGTTCGCTGATATTATGGGCCTGAAGATCCAGCTCGGATTCGAATACGACAAACTTCTTCTCCATGCATTCGCTGTTGGAGCACAGATAGTGGTCCTTGCGGAAATGCTGTTCCAGAGCATTGTAATCCTGATAATAGTGCGGATGCCGGGAGTCTCGGCGGTCACAGATGAAGCAGCGCTCGTGCTTCATTCGACAATGTTCGTAGAGCTTGTCATCGTCGTAGAATCGTTCGCCACAGAAACCACACAGAGGATGTCCTTTGAAGCCTGTCTGGTCCGCGGCGCCAGGCTTGTCGTCGCCGTGTCTCATGTGTTTCTCCAGTTCCTTATCCGAGAAGAGTTCGTGCTCGTGTGTGAAGACCTTCTTGTTCCTGGTGCAAAGGTCGCACATGCGTTTGCGATGTACGGTCTTGACGTGTCGGTGGAGATCTGGCCATCCGAGGCCAGCAAAGTCGCAGTCGTCATCGGGGCAGTTGTATCTGAGCAGCAGGACGGTATCGCCAACGATGTCTTCGTTCGTGTACTTGATCCCGATGTTGGAGTCGGTTGTGGTGATGTCCTTGCCGGAAAACTCCTCGAAACGCTTGTCAGCGTTGTCGGTGAAGACGACGAACGGTGCAGGGGTCTATGCAAAAAAAAAAAAAAAAAGTTAACCATCAGTTCCGTACAGCTCGCTGGTGCGCGTCATCGATCAACACACGATAAGCTTTTTGTCAGTTGGCCGACTTACTCGACAATGCGCACAGTCCTTCGTCTTGTACAGTGCCCTCATACGCAAACCACAAATATGGCAGGTAGCGTGATTACACGGAGCAATGGAATGGTGCGCAACAGGGTTGGCGCAGATGAAGCACACCCCAGCGTCGTCATCTTCTTCATCTGCAGCAGCCGCAGCAGCCGCGGCGGCAGCTTGAGTTTGCTGCTTCAGCATGGTTGCCCGAGCAGAGGTAGCGGCGACGTCTTGTTGAGCAGCTGGGTTCGATGGGACACCGGCATTTCCTCCACCAGTTTTGCCTCCTCGTCGGCCTCGACCGCCAGAATTTCCTCGGCCACGACCACGCCCACGTCCTCTTGGGCCCTCGCCTCCTCGGCCGGATTGGGATGCTCCCTCCGGCATGGCCACTATGGCGATCGAAGTTGCTACCAGTTTACGGGATATTGGTTTGGGTATGTAGAGAGTGCCTTGTTCCTCTCGATCAGTCTTGCGTTGTCTCGGGTGATGCAAGTTCGGCTGGGAAAAGACGGGCCAGGATGCGAGAGACTACGCTGTGGCGGGGGTCGTGTTTGCGGAATGTATTCCTGTTCGCAAAAGTGCTTGGTAATTTGTAATTTTTGGACGAAAGTCGGACACGTCAATTTTGTTGCCATTGCCGGAAGGTTCCAGGTCAGCTCCGTTTGCTCCGTTTGCTCCAAGGCCAGGCCAAACGAGGACAGTGGGGCTAGTTTTGGAGACCAAGCGCGGTGTAGGAGTCAGATGAAGTGCCCTGCCGCGTTCAAAAGGTTTATCATGCAATTGAAGCTGGTGATTCCGACAACACCCGTACAACCAGCTGCAGTCGTCTAGGGGTAAGGACACCAGTTTGTGGTCAACTCAGGTTAGGATCACTGGAAACCGAGGTTCGAGTCCTCGCTGTGGCACACGAGTTTCTTTTTTTTCCTTGGTCTTATTCCGAATTGTGCGGAACGGTCGCCTATCATTCCTTATCTTGTTCTTTTCATAAACTTGTTCCATGCTCTCAGCGTTTGTGGTGGAAGAGGTAGTTTAACAGTACAAGAATGAGGCAGATATCAGAAGGTGAAACCATCGTAATTGCCACTATACATAGACGTGAGAAAATGGAGAAAGGTGGCACTAAAGAAAATGCAACATCTCGACAGCGAGGACTCTTCCACAATAAAACTTCGTGTAGGGTAGTGGAAGATGTGTCAACCACTTCACAACCCACATCGTCCACAACGTAGCCAGTAATACGGAGTAGTTGGTGCACACGCAATAACGCCTCAGTCATTGATGTCTTCTCCTTGATTTAGCCACTGCTAAGCTGTCTCGAAAGCGACAGTTCGTCTCTCGCGGCTATCCTCGAATGCAATCCCTCGTCATTCTCGATCCACGCATCATCATGTCACTCACTTAGTGACCTTGCCTGGAACCAGCCTCGCCCATGTCCGTCCGTCGTATGCATTCATGCTTCTCCAACTTTACCAGAGAACATGCTGAGATAAGATCTCTGATAGAAACCAACGCGCAGAATAAAATCCCACATCTTAATTTCCTTCGCCATCCCATGCTGCCGACCCATAACATATATATGAAAACAATACATCGAAGGACTACTTCCAATGGAACAAGAAAAAAAAACCCCCGACCGAAGGGAAATACGAAAATGAAAAGTACAGACTCGTTGACTATAGTCAATTTATTCCAAATACTCCCTCGGGCGCCAAAATCGTAAAGTCCTGTCATTGGGTTATCTGTAACGGGCAACGTAAATGATGACCCCTTCGAAGATCGAGTCTACGCTTCCTCTACGGGGTACAGATGGGCGCCAATGTCCTTGTTCATCTTGAACATGTCAACTCTGGCTTGCTTGAACACAGCCTGCATTTTCGCATCGCAAAGAATTTGGCGCTTGTCGGATGGGTCCTGGAGGTTATTGGCTTTGATGTGCTCCCATAGACGCTTGACGACTTGTGGACGCGAAAGCTACGGATTGGTCAGTGAACGCTGGCCTACCAACTGTTACAACTGTTACACAGATTGGATACTTACTTGAGTCTCTCCACAGAGCTCCGACAGTGTTGAGCTTAGGTTGAAGGGCTTTTGAAAGCCACCACCAGCTTTGCGCTTCTTGACGCCAGAGTCCGCGCTTTCATCCACCTCACTGTTGTCATCATCCCGAACCTTCTTGGCGCTCTTTTTTCGAGGTGCCTTGCGCTTCTTTGTTGCCCGGTCTCCACCTCCGCGGGTGGTGCGACTACGGGCCAGGCTATTTTCCTGGGCTTGAAGTTGTGCAGCCAGTCGCGCATCCGCATCCTCGGACGGGGATGAACGCTTGGCCTTTTTCTTCGCCGGCTCGGGGGAGGCAGACGGGTCCGGGTCAGTCTCGTCGTAGTCGGAGACTCCATTGGAGCGTTTGTGATTGCTTTTGTCTGGGACGGATGATGTAGTCGTCTCACCAGGGCTTGCGCCAGAAACCGCGTCGAAGCGTGCCTCGATTAGTCGTTTGATGGCATCCTATGTATGGCCCCATCAGTACACCCACGAACATTGTAATGATGGAACTTGGAACATGATCTAAAGAACAAAAGTAGAAAGAAAAGGGTGACGGCAACACATGCTTCCACGCATCTACCATCTTTTCTGGGCCATACTTTTTGTAAACTCAAATCCTTGCCGCCGAGACGGGTTTCCAATCCCTGTCGAACCTTTTTGCGGGAGATGGTTTCGAGATCGGCGGTTGCCAGTATATTGTCAATAATATCTGTATAGCGCTGTCGCTCGTCGGAAGCCACTTTTTCGTTGTTCGAGATTAGCCACTGCACATCGCCACACGGTACGGAATGGTTTGTACGTACAAGGGGCAGACATGGTGCCAACCAACGAGTACAGGCTCCAGAATATGACTGAGGGAGAGAATTTGGGCTTGAACAATACAGAAATTCTCGCGGGATATGTGATGGACAGACAAGAACAAAACGCAAACAAGCAAGCACCAACGTCCTAGAGCATATCTTGTGGTTTCTAGAAGCGCCTTGGTCCACTTGATTAGCTTCGCCAAACGGCCGCGACCGCGACGTAGACCCAAGCCGAGATAACGTAGAGAGCGACCAGGGTAGAGGAAAGCGAATCGCAACAACTGCTTGCAAGGTTTCCAATCAACGAGAGTCACCGGTGGACAAAAGAAAGAGATTCCGCGATGAAAACGAATCCTTGGTAGTGGCGACGCTAAAAGCGTTGGTTGGGTATCGTGATGCGCAGCCAGTCGAGCTTGCAGCTTGCAGTATGGTAGTGCAAGATACGGGAATGTCAACGACAGACTACAGATGGGATGAAACCGATGAGCTCCTCGGGACGATGCCAGGATGGGATGAAGCGGTGCGTCCCGTGGATGGGCAAGCAATGTTGGCTGCGGAGCGTGTGTCGTGTGCGTCGTGTGCGTCGTGGTCGTCGTGTGAGTGGAAGCGGCTGTCGACGAGGGCGGACCCGGCGGAGGTCGCGCGGTCTGGTCTGCCGAGCAAGGATGGAAAAAAAGCCAACGTGATGCAGTCATATGTAATCCGTATGTGGCTGGTGGCAAGATGCGTGAGGCTGGCTGATGGCTGCAGCCGCTGCACCGAGCTGGCGGCAAGACCGAGATTGGCGCCACATCTTGAAATCATTTCAGCCAATGGACGACTCGAATTAAGTGCTTCACTCTACATCCTTGTCACGTGCTGTTGGAGTATCCCGTAAAGTACGGATTACGCGAAAGATTCTGCCAAACTGCCAAAGAAAGTTTGCGCCATGATTGTGACTGATCGGTCCCTTTTACCACGGCCCAAGCTACTTTGGGTAACGAACGGAGCTAGATTTGCCGCTTGAGATCCCTGTCGCATTGGCTATCCTCGATCAAGCATCAACGAACGATATCGGGAATTACATCATTCCCCTCTGGGTATTTCACATTTCGACGACGATGCGTCTGACAATGCGGCCAACACTCTATATTCGGATGGATAGCCATGATTGTTCATCGTGCATTTGATGGATTTTGTGCCGAGATAACTCCTTTATCTTGATCGCAGATAACTCGCAGACGGGCTTGTCCCAGCGCACAGCTGACTTGTACCGCCACATGCCGGGAGCGTTTCCCGACTTTAGCCCATCTATGGCATCTGCCAACTCTGGCCCTGAGCCGTCCATCCTCTTTGATCTGTCGGACACTGTACAAATACGTTTTGAAAGAGAACAAGACAGCTTGAGTCTCTGGGAGTCGGGTCAAGGTCTGGAGCTCAACTCGGAAAAAAAGTCTGAAACCAAAGAAAGACAAACAGTCCCCGAGGCTCGTTGAAGACGATTCGAACAATCGTATTGTACCTTGTTTGGATCTCAGCTCTCATATGGGACTAATTCCATCGCCTTATCGTGAGTGTGATTGTTTAGTGAGTACAGTTCATCATGGATTTGGATAGACCACTGCCATGATTGTTAGCCGCTAAGCCTGAGCCCTCATTTGTTCATAACCTTTTCCATTTCAAACGAAGAAGATGCAAATTATGTGGGCATGAGCAATACTCACATTCAAGCGCTTTGCGCTCTTGCCGACCTGCATTCTGCTCAAGAACGCCTCCAGTCAAGGTTGTGTAGACTCTGTAGAGGCTCAATGGCCAGGTTCGCGGCATCTGCCTCGGATGTTTAAACCTGCAGGCTCGAAGAAGGAAGGGGAAATAGACCAGACAGACGACAGAGGCCTTCGTGGGCACTTGGCCCACTAGGCAGTGGCTAATCAATCATCAATCATCAATCATGAGACGACTTGCCGCTCGGCAACGACCGGGTGCAAATTACGAAGTACGCGGGCCCTTTTCTTTGCGTGCTGCTATTCGCGCGGCCAGAAATTGCACGCGTTTATGGCACCGTCACAGCCGTCGCGGGCCACCGAGCCCGATACTACCGCAAACGAGGAGAGAAGACGACTTGACTGTGGCTCAGCGCATCTCGTAGAGGAATGAATGAATCCATCCATACATCAGAAAGATACACTCCGTATCAAATTGTTGTACAAATACCTGTTACTTCCGCCCTACTAATTACCCCCATTCTCATCAGTATCAGGACTTGAAAATAAATCACTTACAACTGAAAACATTCCACCTCACTTCCACCGCTCCAGTTACCCAATGGACCATCGAGGGCCTGCATCGCGACTGTCCCTCCGACAGCTCCTGCACCTGGACGTTCCGCATCAACACACACGTCGGTAGCGTGATAAACGTTAGCTTTGAGGTCAACGGCCCTTATGCTAACGGGGGCTCTATAACATTTGGCGACTTCACCGTTACTTCCGGCTGGAGTGAGCAGTACGGCGAAGACAAGGGATTCACGACCTTGTCGACCGTTGACAACAAGAATAATCCCATTGCCTTCACATCGTACCCGGATGCCGAGGTTAGTAATGGTGCAGTCGTCGCTGGCCGGGACTATCCCGTTTACTATAACCCTGGCTCTTGACAGAAGAAGGCCTTGGCATTGGCAGCGGCAGCCTTTAATGGATTTAAAACTAGAAAAAGCCACGGTTTAGGATGCATGCATGGAAAGGGGGATTTGGAGTTTTCCTGTACGGATCTGTACTGTACGGACTACATAAAGTGTGATTGATTGGTGTGGGACAAGGGTAGTGAGCCATTGAGCCATTGATTAATGGAATTTACTCGTTTGCCATTGGAAAAGAGGCTTGTCATCCGCCAGACATTGGGAGTACATATGTACATGTACGGACTATCTGTGACAAAAATAGGTGGAAATGTAACACGCCGTATGTATTTCCCAGCTCCTGAAATAAGAGCTGCAGGCCATGTCTTGATAGTTTCTGGCGCAAGTGTGAGACAGACCTGCGGGAGGCACATAATTCCGATGGTCGCACAGGACTGAGAAGTATGAAGAAGAAAGGAGAAGACAAATTCTACTGGCACGCAACACGCAACACGCAACACGCAACACGCACAACACGCAACACGAAATCAATGGTTCCCCTGCCGGGCCGGCAATCCACAATTGCAACTGCAAACTCAGACAATCAGGCGCCATCGGAGAAGCAGACGCTCTGGTTGGACGAGGCGAGCGGAGACCCACGCCTTGACGCCCTTCGACGCCAGGGTCAACAATAACAGCTCTGCGTTTGTCCCATCCTGCCCATCCAACCATCATCCCATGATGGCCGCCGCTCCATCCCGCTCGCCACCCACCCACCACTGGCCCACCAGTCAAATTGCTTTGCCTTTTTTTTTTTGCCACGCCGCTCCTCAAGAACCAGACAGACCCTTCGACAGTTGGCCAGCAGCAGGGGAGATGCTTTTCTGGATTCTCGACGCCACTGCCGCTCTTATTATTATTAGGTCCCAAACTTAGTTCATCCAAAAAGACGCTTCTTCGCTCCCTTTTTTGATTCCCTCCAATTTCTGCCCTTCAAGCGCATCTCATCTACACGTGGGGTCCAAATTGCCAATTATCTACACGATAATGCCGACGGCAATCTGAAACACGTCCAGCTTTCCAATGGTCAACACAGTTCACTTTCACTCGTTACTTAGCCTCTCGTATAGGTCCAATTGGATACGATAATACTACTCTTCTCCTCAACGTCAGCTTCTCCTCCCTCAACCAAGTCTTTGAATTGGTTCAGCCCACGATGGGAGTTGCCGTTCGACCTTTTACCGTGTCCGTTCGCAGGCGAACACCCGCAGTCGTTCTCATCTGCACCGCTTTCCTTGTCCTACTTGGCTTGGGAGCATTCGAACGATCAGAGTCTCGACTGCAGTATGCCCTTCCGCTCGGGCTAGAAGCTGCTCTTCCAGAACGCCTGCGCGTTGCGAAACCCTGTCGTTCCGACCTCGACTATCTGCGGCGAGCCGAATACGATCTGACAAGACAAATCATTTACCAGAAGCGGTGCTTTCGCGGCGTGAGAAACGCTGCTACTTCAAGAGAAGTAATCGGCCACAAGCCGGAGCCGTTGATTGAAGATGGCGCTAGCAGGATACTGGATTTGAAAAGCGCTTGCAATGGTTCGCTGCCGGTAGATGCCCCGTGTGATCCAATTACCGTACAGGTACCCCTTCCATTTCCTCAGCGAGACTACGCAGAGTTCATATTCGGAGTTGCCTCTTCTGCGGAAAGGCTAGAGACGTCGATTCCACAGTTCAAGCATTGGTTGCGAGGCACCAAAGCTCGGCTGCTCGCCATTGTCACCGACCATGGCTTTTCGAAGTGGCAAATGAAGAAGCTAGAATCGCATTTCAACCAATCTGGAATCCATTTCATCGGCGTCCGACCCCAGAACATGTCCGTCGGCGTGAACGAGCAACATTTTGTTGCTGTTCGCGACCTTGTGCAGCATGCCGACCCCAGCACCAAATGGGGCGTCATCATCGACGACGACACTTTTTTTCCTTCCCTCTACCCAGTGGCCGAAATGCTGGACAAGCAGAATGCCTCCGTTCCGGCCTACGTCGGTGGCCTGTCCGAGAACAAAGATGCAGTGAGCTTCCACGGACACATGGCGTTTGGTGGCGGGGGAGTTTTTCTCTCCATACCGTTGTTGAAACTCCTGGAACCACATGTCGAGAGCTGCCTGGATGAGAGCAGAATTCGCGAGGGTGATGGCTTGATCAAATACTGCGTGGAGGAGAAGACGGGCACGAATTTCACCGAGGTCAAGGGCCTGCATCAGTTGGATTTTGGCGGTGACATGGGCGGCTTTTACGAGTCAGGCAAATGGCACCTCAGCCTGCACCATTGGAAAACGTGGCATAAAGCGCCAGTCGACAAGATTGCCAAGATTGCCCATTTCTGTGGTGGATGTCTGTTTCAGCGGTGGCGATTCGGGCCCGATACCCTGTTCGCCAACGGGTACAGCATTGCAACGTATAAAAAGGGCACCGCGAACCTGCAGCTGGACCGCACGGAAAGCACATTTACCGAGTCTGGAAAAGGTGACGATTGGGAATGGAGTCTGGGCCCGATGCGGGATCGAACACCGGAAGGCGAGAAGAAGAGCTACCTCCTTATCGATGCCGAGGTGGTGGGCGACCACTTGCGACAAGTCTATGTTCACCGAGCACCGCAGCCTGAAGCTGGACGCGAAGTAAGCCTTGAAAATGCGCCCAAGGATGAGGTGATTGAGCTTTGGTGGGACTGGAAGTGATGAGGAGGAAATAGGCACAGCGAAGAGAGGGTGACCAAGTGGCGCATCTACGGATTAATGTGTAGTTAATATTTGACGGAGCACACAGCATACTGCATTTGGACATTCCTTCGGCGTATAGCGTGGACTGGGATTTCTTCCCACTTTTTTTTTTGTTTTTTTTTTTTTTGTTTTAGGATTCTGCATTTCCATAGTATGCATACGACATACCATTTGGCCAGCTTTGGACCACTCTCTGACAGGAATGACATGGCCATGTTACAGTTGAGTAATGTGCATGAATTGAGAGTCGTAACCATCAGGTTGGGATTTTTTTCTTCTCTTCTTTTTTTGGCAGCCGTCATCTGATTGTCGCGTTTCACAATCGATGCCCGGTATAGGGCGAAACCGGGTCTACGCCGAGGAGCTGTGGGCTGACACACAACGGGGTGTTTCGGATGTGCGAGATCAGCCATGGTCTTTTTGTTCTGGAAAAGATGGCTGGTGGAATGGACTTCAGAGAGTCATTGCACGCAAAACTTCTGTCCCATCGTACTTGGTGGCCGAGAACACAAGAAGTCAGGGCGATGAGAAACAATCGCCGGGTCACGCCCACGCCCACGCCCACGCCCACGCCCGGGGACGACGATGACCATGCCAAACAGGCGAATTTTACGATGAAACAGAAACAGGCAAGCATGAGGGAACAAATACACTCGGTTCTCCCAAAGCGCCCGGTTGGTTGGTTGCTCGCAGTCGCGAGATCCAAAGTCCGCCGATCGCAACGTACTTCAGCTCGTTATTTTCCCGCCACAAGCCCTCGACATCAGATTGCCCCATCCATCCACTCGCCAAACACGGTCGCTACCACCGGAGCTTGAGAATCGGAATCGGAATCCGAATCCGAATCCGAATCGCCTTGTAATACGGGGCCAAGCTTCCCGCACCAATCACACGACAAGTCACACGCAGCCTGAACTACGGCGAGCCTTATTCAGTCTGAAGTTTCATCTTGCACGACCTCGACGTCGCTTGCCTCTTTGGGCCCAAACCCAACTTACTCCCCGCATTGCTTGAACTGTACGGAGTAGGGAACCAAACGTGGCTGAGGAGCGCTACGTTACAGATCAGATGGAGCATGGCTGGCAGATTCGTTCTGAAAAAAAAAAGAGAGAAGCTTGTCATGTACATGAATATATATATTTATATATATATATATATGTACTCGAGATGCTCTGCTGAGCTGTCTCTGTCCTGTTCTGGAATCTCAGCATCCCATTTCCCAAACCCCAGGCTTCTTAGCAACCACCCTTCTTTTCATTCCCTGGCGTGCTAGCCTCGCAGAAATATATCTCCTGTCTGTACTACAAAGTTTAATAAAGCCCCAAACCACCTACGAACCAAAGAAAAACCCACACGAATCCCATCACAATGAAGGTCTCGACTACTTTCGTCCTCACCCTCCTCACTGGTGCGCTGGCCGCGCCACGGGCAGTAGACGTTGATTCAGAGGAGCGCGGCGTCCTCGCGGCCAGAGACTTCCAGGACGCGCTGGCGGAGGCTCTCGACGCGGGAGAAGTCAAGACGGACGTGCTCCTTACCGAGCGGGATGCCGTCTCCGTGGAAGCCCTCGATGTAATAGAGGACGACGACGCGGCGCTCGAGGCCCGAGGGACCAAGAAGGCGAAGGCGCAGGCAAAGGGCAAGGGGAGAGGCAAGGGCAAGGGCAAGGGCAAGAGGAGAAAGGGCAAGGGAAAGGCCAAGGCCAAGGCTGCTGGCAAGGGCAAGGGCAAGGGAAGAGGAAAGGGAAAGGGCAAGGGCAAGGGGAAAAGGAACGGAAGGGGGAAGAAGAACAACAACGCCAAGGGGGGCAAGACTAAGGATGCGGCTGCGCCTAGGGTGACGAGCTCTTTTGATGCCCCTGGTGTTGTTGATGCTTAGATGGGGCCCCGTCTTGGGGATGGATGGATGGATGGAAGGGACAGACTACGCCGATGAGCGTTGCTGGCGATGATACGATATGGTTATACGGAGTACATGCTGCATTTTTTTAAGACTGGTCTTTGGGGGGGGGGGGTTTCAAACTTGGGGCACATGCTGGAATAGGATGGAACTCTGGGCTATACAAAGTCAATTGTGACAAAATACAATTCACGTGAAATCGGAAACCCTTTCCATCGAATTACTGATGTTCTGTGCTGACGGTGAAGAGTGAGAGTAGAACGAGCTTCGTCGAGCACGCCATCCATTGCTCACAGCGGGACGACGGTAACCTCATCATGCTGCGGGTTTTCTCTTTGATCAGGGCCTGAGCAGCCCGGTTGAACGGGTCGATGGATGTGTCCCGCTGAGCCACGACATTGTCAACGGCTTCGTCCAACGTCCCTGGGCTGTTCTCGTGGTACAGAACTACCTACCAGGCGCTCCGTAGTTTTGCTGCGTTTCAGCGTCCTATGAGTGGGAAAAATCAGCATGGATGCACCTGAAGATGGACAAGCAAGTTCTAGTTCTTGGACATGCCAAAAAAATCGCGAACCAAAAAAAAAAGTGGAGCGTGGCATGGTTCCACTTGCCCTCCCAGAAGTATGGGTATATAATACATAATTGCTCAGCATCTTTCGCCTTCGGGCATTTGGTTTATTTGAAACGATACAGGTTGGTCTCCACTTTTCCCCAAGGTCATTCATTCGAATCCCCTGCTAACCCATTCTTTAGAGAAGATTAGCATGGCCCCTGCACTAAGGATGACACGCTCAATCAAAGAGAAGCTAAACATTTTTTTGCCCTTTTTGTTCTTTTCGAACGCTTCTATTTTTTTTTTTTGAGAGGCGCGGGGCGCTTATCCCAGACAAGCTAAGCGTTGGGAAACACATGCAGTCATATTGGACAGGGAAGACTTAATCGATGTCAGTGCTACCTACAATGGCTGCCCGCCAAGGTCTAGGCTCTTGAAAAAAAAAGAACGGTTTAGGGGTTTAGGGTGTAATACATGAAATGGAGGAAGCACAACGGTGCCATCTCCTTGAGGACCGTAAGACGTAAGACTACACACTTGCGTACCAATCCACTTATTTCACCTATTTACTCGGTAAAATAATCGCATTAAAGGCTACTTTCTATGCACTACCAAGTTATACCATGATATTTGTACTAGCCATTCTCTGAGTCACAAAGAGCTACATGTGCGACAACACTTTACATGTAGACGATGCGCAGCTGGTCAGTGGTGACACGGTGCCCGCTCCGCTTCGACAAGGCGCCATGTATGTACGGAGTGCACCAAAGTTCCAACTACCGACGCGTCTACGGAGTATCCCCGCGCTCCATGCCGCTGACCCGTGCCCCGCTGACCCCCCCCGTCGCTCACTGCCAGTCACTGGACAGCTTTGATGCCCTTGCAAGTTGCTGGTGGCTCGTGCTTGTGGCTGTCTGCAGAGCTTCGCGTAGTGCTTCCTGTCCTGTACATACATACGGATTCACTACGTCTGATTGGCCACGAGGATTTTGCCGGGGAAAGGGATGCACAGCTCTGACAAACAACGGCGCTACTACTGCTGATATTGTAATTTATCAGTCTGCACGTCGCTCATCAGTCAGCAGCGCGTCTCGTGCTTTCGGATCGCTCGGGTGTGGCCCGAGGGGGCCCGAGGGGGATAAGTGCTGACGTTGTAATCCGTACATCCGTACAACACATGTACGACGTTGGCGACGTTGGACGTTGTGCGACATTGTGCGACATTGTGCATGGCATGATCGACGGAATCACACCAATCCAATGCAAGCATGGGTCGGGAAATCCTGCTGCCTGTCCGTTTAAACCCATGTTTACCCATGGTTTCCCATGGTTTCCCATGGTTTCCCATGCATGGTCATCATCACTCGGATTTCTCATTTATCTGCCCGATTTCCCCCTTTCTCCCCCAGAGTTCCCTCATAGTATTCGTTATTTTTTTTTTGTCTTTATTCTCTGATTGCGACCCATTGTCAATCTGCGAGACATTCCGCGAGACACATTCCGCGCTACACACGCCATGAAGAAGGAGGGGTCCAAGAATGAGCATCTCCCCGAGACATCGCGCCGCCGCGATGAAGACCTTCTCCCGTCCGGGGGAGACCCGCACTTGGCCGGCGGAAACGGCCGTCGCGAGTCCTTTGCGCTGAACATTGTCGAGAATCCCCTCAAGGTAGGATAGGTACCGGTTCAGCCTGTCATGGTTCATGGCTCATGGTTCATGGCTCATGGCTCATGGCTCATGGCTCATGGCTCATGGATCAGGGCAATTGTCTGACTGACGTGCTACAATAATGTGCAGCGCCGCTCAGAAGAGGAAGCCGTCCGTGAAGCCCTCGGATTTGCCGAAGCCCACGGCATGCCCGAGCACGCAGAGCTCTTTGGCAAAGCGGCCCTCGTTGCTCGCGACCCGGAGAGGTTCGAGATGGTCTCGGCTCTCGACGACGATGAGCGCAGCGCACTCATGTACGAGAGAGACCACAAGTGGCACGGCCCATTTATGCTGTGGTACTCCATCAGTCTTTGTGCCATCGGTGCGGCCACCCAAGGATGGGATCAAACGGGAGCCAACGGCGCGAACTTGTCGTTTCCCGAGGAGTTCGGTCTCACGGGTGAGGGCAGGAATGAGTGGATCGTCGGCTTGATCAACTCCATTATTTTCCTCACTGCCGGTCTCATGTATGTATGCCTTCCCCCCCTCTTGAAACACGCGCGGATGGCCAAGTGAAGAGGATCGCAACCCTTGACTCACTTCCTCTTTTTTTTTTCTTTTTTTTCTCAGCGGCGCATTCATCGTCGATCCGCTCAACCACTACTTGGGTCGAAGGGGTGAAATCTTCCTCACTGCAGCATGTCTCACCGCAACTCCCATCGGCTCAGCCTGTGCCCAGTCGTGGCAAGGCCTCTTTGCCGCACGATTCGTCATGGGCATCGGCATCGGCGCCAAGAACGCCACGGTTCCCATCTACTCGGCCGAGATGGCTCCTGCCAGGACGCGAGGGGCCTTGGTCATGTTCTGGCAGCTGTGGGTTGTCGCAGGCATCTTCTTGGGTTTCGCCGCCAACGTGATTGTCAAGGACACTGGCAAAATAGCCTGGCGACTCCAGTTCGGCTCCGCCTTCATCCCCTCCTTCCTTCTCCTGATCGGCATCTTCTTCTGTCCCGAGTCCCCCCGCTGGCTCATGAAGCACGACAGGCATGCCGAGGGGTTCCAGTCCATGCTGCGTCTGAGGGCGCACCCCATCATTGCGGCCCGAGACTTCTACTACTCCCACGTCATTTACGAGGTGGAGAAGAGGGAAACGGGCGATTCGGGCTACTTCTCTCGCTTGTGGGATTGCTTCGCCGTGGCCCGAATCAGACGAGCAAACTATGGTGCCTCGACCGTCATGATTGCTCAGCAAATGTGCGGCATCAACAGTGAGTTTATTTCGCATCATTCTTTCCCCGGCCATGCCCCCTTCTTCTTTCGCGTGAGCTGATTCTTGGGGGGGGGGGGGGAAATATCGACAGTCATTTCTTTCTACAGCTCATCCATCTTCGAGAGCGTCGGGTACAGCAAGACGGAGGCGTTGTACGCGTCACTGGGCTACGGGGCCGTTCAGGTCGTGTCGACTATTCCGACGCTGTTCCTCATTGATACCAAGGGTCGAAGAACGCTGACCATGATTGTACGTGCTTGTTCAAAAATGGGCCAAGATTCTCTTGTCTTGAAGAAACGCTAATCTTTTTCTTTCTTTTTTTAAAAAAAAAAAAAAAAAAAAAAAGACCTTCCCTCTAATGTGCATCTTCTTACTCGCCGCCGGACTTTCCCTCCTTCCAAACGGGGCCTACCATATCGCCCCGACAGATGAGAATCAGAATCCTGCTGGCGACTTCCGACCGCGCGGGGCAAGAATTGGGCCGGTGGTTCTGTGAGTAGACATGCTGATGGATATGTTTTTCTTCCCCCAACAAACAATGTATAAACACGAGCAAAGTCTCTGACCGCGATACGACAACCAACCAGCTTCGTCTATCTATTCACCATCTGCTACTCGTTGGGTGAAGGGCCCGTTGCCTTCCAATACTCGGCCGAGGTTTTCCCCACGATCCAGCGTGAGCAAGGCATGGCCTGGGCCGTCTGCATCAACAACACATTTGGTAAGTTGTGCTCGACTCGAACCCTGATTGATCATGTCATCGCTTTCACTGAAAATAATAATAATAACTAACAACCAAACCCCCCCCCCCCTTTTTTCATCGCAGCTGGTATTCTCGGCTTGACGTTCCCGCGCATGAAGACGGTCATGACCTCGACCGGTGCTTGTGAGTCGACGTGCCCCCCCCCCAACCCAATCTATAGACGGATGTGTTCGGTCCCTGATGGAATCGCTAATCATCGTCGTCGTAGTCGGTTTCTACGCCGGCCTCAACCTCATCGCCTGGGTCATGATCTTCTGCTTTGTCAGAGAGACGAAGCAGCTCACTCTGGAAGAGCTGGACCGTAAGCCGCTTGTCAGTCCTTTGTTCTGCGAAGCGCATTATTCCTAACGTGGCTCACAGAGGTGTTTTCGGTGCCGACGAAGACGTTTATACATTACGAATTGACCGTGTGGCTTCCGTGGTTCATCAAGCGACACGTCTTTATGAGGAAGGTGCCTCGCCCTCCGCCACTCATTGAGAAGGCTGATCGCAGCGATGCGGTCAAGGTGGCGTAGACAGTGATTGTCTGGCATTGCGAGTTTCAACTTGGCAATTAATTGTCTTGGGTCTATCAAGAATACTGGGTTGCGTATGCATGTTGCAATCTTGAGAACTTTTTTTTTTTCAATTCATCATGGCACGTGACGAAGTGGGTAGTTTTTTTTTTTTTTTTTCCCCGAGTTTAAAGATGAATTCGACACCTCGTAGCAAGGGTAGAGAAGATTTGATTGTTGTACCCATCCCCTGCCAGCTGGGAGACGAGATGGTATTTACGGATCCGTAGACGACGTGGCTCAAGACCCACCCACAAGTTATTAGTTGTCTTGACAATAGTCGCCATGTCCAAAATGAACTTGACAATGGTCACCATGTCCAAAACGAAGCCGCGAGCTCTCTGGCAGCAAAGACGGCGAGGATTGTCTTCTCCGTGGCCTCGTCAATTGTCAGGCCCCCGCTCGAGACGGACAACTACAAGTCACATGATCAACGAACCCGTCGATGAGGAGCTGCTATTACCAGGCGATCGATCGGCTGACACGCTTCCACCCCACGCGACCCGGTCAGGTACTGGATGGCAGATTCAAGACGATCGCGAAACTGGGCTATGGGGCCGGCTCTACCGTGTGGTTGGCAGAGAATATTGCGTTGTCAGTTCTTTCCTCACTGCTGCTGCTTCCACTTCCTGTCTCATCTAACTAATCTTTCTTCTCAGTTCCGCACACACGTCGGTGCCTCGATATGTCGCCGTCAAGATCGCGGCTTTGGACATAAGTGCAGCTTGGGAGACAAGGATTTCGAGAATCATAGCCAAAGCCGACCCATCACACGAAGGGCGAGACTTTAACCGAACGCACATCGACGAGTTCCGACTGACAGGCGAAAATGGATCGCATTCATGTCTCGTCTTCATTCCTATGAGAGAAACTCTATTCCAGCTCCAGCATAGACTACGGGGGCAGAAGATTGCACCGCCTCTTGTCAAGTTCTTCATGTTCTGTCTCCTCGAAGCTGTCGACTATCTGCACACGAAATGTCGTCTCATCCACACAGGTAAGCCGAGCTCATCTCCCTCTGAATGCCACGAAGCTAGCTCATGGCCTGTCAGACATCAAGGACGACAATATCATGGTGACGTTGGAAAACGACGCTGTTTTGAAAAATTTTGTCAAACGTCAGAAGAAGAGCGCCCAGCCCAGGCACATTCGAACCGAGGACGGCCGTGAAACGTACCTTTCACAAGGCGACTTTGGACCCCTGCAGGGCTCCAGACTGCTGCCACAGCTCGCCGACTTCAACCTCGCTTTTCCTGGACTGGCCGACGGCTATTTCCACCTTGCTGCCATCCAATCTCATCGTTTTCGCGCCCCCGAGGTCATCCTAGGCTGCCCGTGGTCGTATAGTGTCGATATCTGGAACCTTGGCCTTCTTGTGAGCCGAAATGCACCAACCAACCAACCCCTCATGGAGGTACTGACATGACATTTCGCAGATGTGGAACCTCATGGAAAATGTCAGTCTGTTCGACCGGCCCGCCGGTGACGATGGCGAGTACGACGCACATGTCCACCTCGCCCAAATGGTGTCCCTCCTAGGAGAACCCGACGAGGAATTGATCAAAAGGGAGCGCTTCTTTCGGAACTATCGTCTTGGGAAACCTATCGTCAACCCGCGCGGCAAGGAATGCAACAGTATGAACGAGTTCTGGGGTGGTCCGTTCTTCAATGATGAGAGTAAGTTCGAGTCGGAGAAGATTTTTGCACGAAAAAACCATGGGGTATAGGCACTCATTTTTTGTGGGCAGACAATATTCTCCGCGCAGACCTTGTGAGAAGGAGCAAGCTGGCAGATACGATAACTCAAGTGGCTGGCGATGAGAAGGATGTGTTCCTTGACTTTGCGTCTGGGATGCTTCAATGGCTACCTGAGAAACGTAAGACGGCCGGGGAGCTGCTCCAACATCCAATCTTCAATTCTCTGAGAGAAAGGCGTGACCGGTGGCGAGAGTGATTTTTGAATTTTTCCCGCACCGCACGGGGCCGACTAGTCGGAAATTTCGTCAGGGAAAGATTCGTACACCGTTCATGCTTGAAGCAGTCTCGTTATATTACAAGAACCGACACCGTGGTTACAAAATTGTAAGAGCATATAGCAAAAGATCTTTCATCTCCTACTTCTACTCTGTCTTGTATATCAAATGAAATACAATTCCTTCTCCTGTTTTCGAACCCCGTTTCCACCTGAGCGATTCTCGAGCAACTTGCCGACATGCTCTCTTGGTGACCCCCCCGCACGCAAGTTGTCAGCGACATGACCATTCTCCAAATGCCATCGTGTCCGTCTCCGTGCCATCCAACTTGACTGCCCTCGAAGCATCCAAAATGCCCCCCCCCCTCACACCTTGGACTTGCTCCCCTCGTTCGTTATCGAAACGCCCCCCTCCCCCGCAGTCCCCCTCTTGGGCTCATTCTCAACATCATGCTCGTACACGCCGCCCTCGGCCGACAGCGGAACCTGACGCTTCCCGTCGTCCCGATAGACGCCCGGCTCTGCGGACAGCGGGGCGCGGCGGCCCCGGTCCGAGTCGCGCGCAACGCCGCCCTGGGCGCGTGATGAAGTGGTGGTGTCGGTGTCGGACGGCATAATGGAGTTTTTTTCTTTCTTGCTGCGGGAAAGCCAAGTATGAATGAAAGGATAGGCTTAGATTGTGTTGAAATTGGGATTGTGAAAAAGGAAGGGTTTGAATTTGAATCTCCAGCTCGGCTCTCCCCCACCCCCCCCCTTCACCCCAACTCGTCTTATTTATGAAAGTGCCCTCTTTCCCCGCAGATGTCGCGCTGGCGTCAGCGGTGCCGTCATGTCAATGGCCTCGAAGAGATATGAGATCATAGACGACTTGGTGGGGGCCCGAACGCGAACGCTCGGCCGTCGTCGCATGCCTACATACGGGCCGCGCGGGGTTCGCCCCACTGCGTGCCGGGGGAGATGCTCCGACATGGTACCATATGTAAGTCTATTCTTGGCGTTTTCCGATTCCATGGCTCGAGAATCATTTGGTCCTTGGGCGGGCGTACGACTCCTTTCTATTTGGAAATACAAGATACTCGCTGCGTTCACTACATGGGCCTGTGTGCGTTCACTACATGGGCCTGTGTGCGTTCACTACATGGGCCTGTGTGCGTTCACTACATGGGCCTGTGTGCGTTCACTACATGGGCCTGTGTGCGTTCACTACATGGGCCTGTGTGCGTTCAACATCCGCTGATCAAAGGTACATTTATACAAGTGTGCCGTCTATGGAGCTGCAAGTACCTACTACGTCTCAAGTGAGTGACTTTGCGAGGCCTTGTCGTTTCCAAAGAGATGTGAGAGCATGTCGGCAGCTATAACTAGGGGGGCGGGGGGCGGGGGGCGGGGGGGGGAATACTTCAACAGGTTCCAACATTGACGTCGTCTTACTTTTTCGTCTATTCCCATTTTACCTGTCCCCATCCTCCTGCGTTGCACCTCCAGCTCTCGACCAGCTCCTTGACCGTCCCGTCCTCGATCAAATCATTCAGCTCGTTGCCCCCGTCCTCGAACGCCCAACTCCTCAGGCTCCGACCTAGATCGACCCCGTTTCCAACCTCCTTCTTCAACCACGACATGACTGCCTTGCCCTCCTTGAGAGCTGATTCCGCGCAAGCCTGTAGACTCTTGGCCTGGACGACCACGTCTTTCGGCAAACTGCTACTTCCCGAACGATCGCGTTCCTTCTCGCGCTCGTTGAATGTCAGGATCCATGCCGTGGCGAGCTTCGTCGCCATGGCTGTGTCGCGGAGCATGGTGATTTGGTGCAGGGAGCGGAACGTGGAAACCATCTTCTCGGTGGACTCGGCTGGGCTGGACAGCCCATCGAGTTGGCCGGCCATGGAGGCTTTGATCGCATCGGCCATATGGCCAAAGGCGCTGGGAAGCGGCGCGGACCGGTCAATGCTGACGCACAGGGAGATGAAGGTCGCTAGCAGATGCACCGAGTCGTAGTAGAACATTTCGCTCGGCGTGCAGTGTTTCGAGGCGTCACCGAGAAACTTGGACATGGAGTTGCTGAGCCGGCTCATCGTCTCCATGACAAAGGTGCAGTCGATGCCCATGACCGCCGCCGTCGTCTTGTATACGGTCGGCGGCCTGTAGGCGAGAATGTTTTGGAAGGCCTCGCTGAGCAGTGACAGATGAACGCGTGTGCTCTGTCTCTCTCGCCGTCAGTCTCCCTGCGTCCCAGGCTTTTACGGGACGCATGACTTACAGAAAGCCCTGGTCCAAGACTCAGGCGCTCATGCAGCGCCATCGATGCACTCGACGCCCAGGACGGAAATGATCCGTAATCGACTGCGACTCTCAACTCGAGATCGTCGGGTACCTCGTCTGAGATAGTCGTCAGCGTTTGCCCGCGTATATCTATCTTCTCGGGAAGAACAACTTACAAAAGCGAGCATCATTCAGGAACTCGCCGCAAGGCTCGCCCAGCAACCTATCCGCCCTCACCTCTTCCACTAAACTCATGGCCCTGGTGCAGCCCGACCTCAGGTTGTCAGTGTATCTTGGCATGTCAATGATGCTGCCGTAGCTACCCGCCTCGAATGCGTCGATCAGCTTCCTCGGCATTCTCAGTTTCAAGCAATTCGCAAAATGGCCGCGCAACGTCTCAACCAGATCCCAGCCCCAGTTATCGGAAGGGTCAAGAACAATCGGTGCAACGGTTGACAGCCTATCGTAAAAGATGGGCGCAAGCGAGTCAACAATGGTCCGCTTCACGCCCAGCCCTTGCCAGATCTCGCGACATCGATGGGCTGATCCGAGGAGGACATGTAATTGTACGAGGAGCAGGCAGATCTGACTGTGTTTCGGGGTCATGAAGGCCTGATGTTCTAGCATGAGGAGAGCGCGGACGAGATACTCTGACTTGGCTTCAGCGGCAACGTATCCTGGTCGGCCACGGAAAGCCAGTTGAACGTGGCACAGCGCCACAACCAGGGCCAGCTCCGGCAGGATTTCATTTTCAACCTCTGCATGGCCCCTGAACTCTTCTGTTGCCGATTTGTACGTCTTCAAAGCAGCCGAAGATGTCTTTGAAAGGCACGAGTCGCACGATTCCGACTCAAAATTGGAGTGGCAGACGACGCATTTGGACGCTGGGAGGTCGGCGGCGACTTGAGTTCGTGAAATAGGGCAGGTCGATAGAAGGTATTGTAGTTTAAGAGAAAGAAGATGGATCCTAGCAGAAGCCACCGGGTCTTTGGCAGCCCTTGCCAGTTCCGGCACGTAGGTGTAAGCAACGTGCTTCAGGCCACTGGCGTCCAACCTCTCCACCAACTCTTTGACGTCGTCGAAACACGCAATGCTTGTCTTTTGGCTGTCAATATAGAGGAGCAGCTCTTGCAAGCGCGAAGATGACGGCTTGTCGTTGACAAGGTCCGCTTGGTCA
Source organism: Epichloe festucae Fl1 (assembly GCA_003814445.1). Taxonomy (NCBI): domain Eukaryota; kingdom Fungi; phylum Ascomycota; class Sordariomycetes; order Hypocreales; family Clavicipitaceae; genus Epichloe; species Epichloe festucae. The sequence continues at coordinate 271,724 of CP031390.1, forward strand.
TTAGTCTCGAGTGTGAAGGCTGCCGAGACTTTGGCCAGGAGTATGTTCCTCTTGTAGATTGGTTTCAGACTTTTCGACTTGGCCATTCTCATCAGCAAATCTTGGAGTTTTGCAGCCATTCTAATTCTATCCACTTGTCAGCTCGCTGGTTCACAGTCATCCTAAAAAAAAACTATAAAAAAAAACACACACACATACCCTGCGTCGGTGCCCTTCAGATGGGCAGCAGCCTCAAGGAATTGTCTCCATGTCGACCAGTCGCAAGCCAACAGCGTCAGTTCTCCATCCTCCCCCGTGTCAGAAAGACACTCGTGACACAGGTCGCACAGCGCTCCCCATTGTTGCGACTTCCTGTACTTGGCCGCAGCCCGTCGGAACAGCTCTTTTCTCCCCATTCGGAACTGCGCCACTGGCGAGAACACGGGACTATCAACGAGCTTCCTGAAATCCTCGGGAGTCCCGTGAGTTTCTACAATGTCGTAAAGCAACAGCATTTCCTGCTCAGACTTGACGCCTCGCGCGGGCATCCCCTCTCCCGCTTGCGATGCGTGTGCCTGCTCGGTAAGTTGCGCTGCCCGCTCTATTTGCTTTTGTGCGAGCATTGCATACAGTTTCTTCTTGTCAGGCGGCGCCTGGCTGCTTTTCTTGGTTCAACGTTAGTCCAAGGCCGCGACCGCCATTCAATTCGGGCGTGATGACATACCGCCAACATGTGAGTAATGACAATGTTCCAGAACATAAAGTCCCTATCCTGAGGGAAAGATCTATCGATGATCGTAGCAATCTATGCAGTCCTATCAGTATGAAAATCGGGGCTTCTCTTCTCTTTTCCTTTCCTTTCCTTTCCTTTTCTTCCCCCCCCCCCCTTTTTCTTTCTTTCTTTTCTTTCCCCTTTTCCTAGAACTAGGGCCAGTATATACGCACTTGCTGAGCGGCATTCAAGTCCCAGTGCAACAGACACGATTGCAAACACCTCGTACCAGCAATCTTGTCCTTTGGCGCAGCCTTGACGGCTCTCACCCTCAGCTGGCCTATCGTCTCTGAAAAGGATTCTTCGGGCATCAATTCGACAGTGGACCACTCCAACAAGTCAATGGCATCGACGTCCTTGACCACGGTGCCATCCTTGACAAACTTGTCAATGGCAGCAACAGCGACGAACTTGGAGTGGGGGTCATCCAACTGGCTTTCAGCGCAGAGCTTGACAATCTGGAATCTCCAATGTCAGCGGGCCATGTGAAGCATTTCAGACTGACCGACTGCATCCATCTCGTAGACGTGCTCACCTCAAAGTACTGGTCGTTGAACGTCCGCGCCCGCTGCTGGGCAAGCCGCATCGCCGCAGCCCAGTTCCCATCTTGAAAAGCAGACTGGAGCTGGAGATCGGTCCCGTTTCTGAGACGGGGGCGTTGGCGGCTCATGACATGTGAGAGGCGTTGGTTGATGCGGCCAAAAGACGGGCGGGATTCACGTTGAATTCTGCAGTTTGGCAACCTGCACCTTTGTTGGCGGGGCAGACATTTGTGTGCCATGGAGGGGCTGTCTGGAGGGGGAGGGGGGGGGGCTGCTTGTCTGGAACCTTGGACAGTGTTTCGGACACTGTACGCCAGATCGCAATTTGACACAGGTCGGACGGATTGGAACACTCTTCACCTGTTGGTCATGTCTGGATGCGAACCATCACTTCAAGTCGTTTGCTATTTGATTAGGCAGTGGTGGGGATAAATAGTGCACTTCCCCAATTGAACCTGACTTTCGACCGCAACCTTTGAAGCTTCCATCCCCATGCCACGTTTCTTGGCAATGGGCATCACCATTATTATATATGCCTCTTGTACAACGAATATCTTACACTACACCAGACACGTTTCTGTACAGGCCGTGCGTCACAGTAAATCACAACAACTCTCCCTCGACGTCACGAGGCCCCCGGACCGCTCAGTCGTCACATCCACGCACACAACCCCAATTCCAGTCCAAGTCCTTGTATTCCGCGTCGCTGGCGGTTCATCCAAAGAAGCCGCCCTTCTCCTTCTTTCGTCGCTCCGTCTGCAGAATGCGAGTCAGACAAGAATCGCTTCCGTGCTGTATGTGAATCGTGGCAAACTCACCCAAACAGCCTTGCAATCTCTATACGCCCTGCCCCCCCCCCATCCCATCAGATCAGCGTCCACCGTGCATCACAAATGACCCCGTCACGAACATGACCGGAGGGCTCACGTACTGGAAATACTCGCCGCACATGGCCTTATCCCCTCGGTTGCGATACAGACATTTGTAGCTTCGCTGCGCTGCTTCCTGGCAAGGATCGTAGAACTTGCTTTTCGATTTTCTGAACACAGTTAGCGGACGGTGCGGGCAAATGCGACCGAGTATTGGCGCACGTTTCAAACTTTTCTTTGGCTTCGCTGTCCCACGGGTCCTTCCCGGATTCTTGTTGCGACGAGGAGGACATGGCTTGTGTTGTATGGTGTTGTATCTTGTCTGTTGAACAATGAGGGTTTCATGTCGTTCGTTGTAGTTCACGGGAGAATCTCGGCAAATCGAGTTGAGGTTGGTTGGTTGGCATGCCGAAGACCAGGGTGAACTCGCTCAGTCAAGCAGCTCACCCGCTTTCACGAAACAGCGCGTAATCAGAAGAATCAAAAGCTTGCCGTCACTCTTGTGTGCGTCCTTTACTCTGTGAAGCAAACTCGGCCATTATCAAAAAAAAGCTAGGATGCCATGGCTTCATGCCTGCTCTTGAATGCTCCCCCAGAACTCTCCCCTCCCGCGCTCTGCCCTTCCATCCGCACATTGTCGCAGCAATCCCTCTCGCGCCAATTGAATCTTCCGAACAGTCTCCCTGCTGCAGCACAGCCCAACATCCAGGTCCTTCAAGTCCTCGTCGCCCGTGAGGGCCAGCGCAGCCAGGCCCAGATACGAATGATACAGATCCGGGTGTCCGCCCGCGTACTTGGAGAAGCCGCCGATGCGCTGCTGCGTAATGTCCAGCAGGTACGCCCGTGACGGCGGTATGTTGACGGCGTGAAATGAGCCAACCATCTAAAATGTGTTTTTTTATCACCGATGAGCATGCTTCTTTGCTTTCCCTTTCGGAGCCAGCGCCAACCTTACCGAGAGCGTGCCAGCAACCCACCAGCAATAGCACGTGTCGGCCTTCTTGTTCCATCGTCCGTTCCATCCCACGTGCGTGCAGCCGTTTTCCAAGGACAAATCGCCCAACCTGGTTTCAACAAAGTTCTCGTTGTCCTCCTCGTCGTCGTCTTCTTCTTCTTCTTCTTCTTTGGCGAGATAATTGAATTGTCTGTGGACAAGGAACCGAACGAGAGCTGCCCGGTCCGGCACGCCCTTGTCGACAGCAGAGCTGCTGTGCGAGGAGGACGTCGAGCACGGCGGGCGATCAAGCATGTATAGAGCACCAATGGCGCAGTACGCATAGCCAGCTGATCGTTTCATTGCGTCGGTCAATGCGTCAGCGTCAATCTTGTTGATCCGGGTCCTCCCTCCCTCCCTCGGCGTAGTTACGTACCGTGAGACTCGTGGTCCGAAGCCTCTGCCACACCGCCATCGTACGTCTTGTGATGTTAGCATTGTCAGAACGTGCATCTCGACGCCTTCAGCCTGCCTGCATACCTGTGTATGGCGAACATGATGGATGATGCCGTCCACATCAATGTCCTCCTCCTCCTCCTCCTCCTCCTCCCGGGCACTGTCCCCCTCCTTCGCGTCTCCTCTCAGCATCCAGCGAATGCAACTCGCCAGGTAGCTATGCCTCATGTCTCTGCCTCCCACGGCTTCGCCATCCCACAGTACTTGGCCGAAACTTCCATCCTCCCTCTGCAGCTTCTTCATCCAGCGAAGCAGCTTCCTCCGCTCTACGCCAGCAAACGCTGCGGCGGCCTCGTCGTCCGTCTCTGCTGCCACGCCCAGGAGAAGCAACGCAAAAAAGGTGGCAGCCAAATTAGCCGAGGCCTTTGTCGAGTGCTGGCCCGCCAGCATGTGAGTCGGGCTGCCACAGAAGCCGCCTTGTGGGTGCTGGAGGCTCAGAACCCATGAGCGGATGGATGAGCGGTCTCGGGGCGTAAGTGGTGCGGAGAGGAGATCCAAGGCCGAGACGATGAAGTAGGCAAACGTGAGGCGGGTAGAGTCGTTGGCCGTGTAGGGCGACGGAAGATACGACGTGAAGCATCGCTGCCAGTACTTGATGTGTTTGGCCCTGTCTATGGAAGTGGCCATGGGTGGCGAGCTGGATGGGTTTCTTTCACGACCTAGGTTTCATGCCCGAGGAAGGAATTCGTCTATAAATACGGATCCGTATAGTGAGCCGTTTTGGTGTTTGTCGTTTCGATGATCTGATTTCAAATTGTGTACGATATTCGTGACGGGCCGTCTGAAAGAAAGCATGAAGCATGCCACTAACAATGGCCGCTGCTCCACCCCCACCAGTGCCACCACAGCAGCTCCAACCCGCCTGGCCACATTTCAAGAAACCCCCTGTCGCCTGCAAACACCCCACCTTTGTACCTTGTACATTCATATTCTTACCGTGTGACAGCTTCGTCCATCCGAACTGCCTCGCTCCCACCAACCGCGACCTCGTCCGAACCACGGTCGGACCCCTTTAATCATAGCGTACATATTATCCGCCCAGACCTCTTCCACTAAATAGTACACACCACATCAGGCCCCTCCCCAAGCAGCCCAAACCCAAGCAACCATGGCAATAATCACCTCCAAAACCCTCATCACATCCATATCCCTCTTCCACATAACCCTCGGCTTCATCTTCATCACCAACCCCCGCCGCATACCCGACCAGATTCCCGTGCAGGTTCTCGGCCAGAGCATGGGCATAGTGAGTAAAAATTCCTGCTCGCTCCCATCCTCACATCCAAGCCCCCAAACTCATCTTTCTGACGGAACCCAGCCCCACGCCCGCGGCTTCGACGCCCAAAGCCACGCCCTCGCCTTCCTGGGCTCCGTCCTCGCCTTCTTCGGCTTCAGCGACCTGTTGAGCTTTTCTATGCCCGAGGAGTTGGGATCACTTTACTACTGGGGGACACAGGGTATGTTCTCTCTATCCCCCTGCGCATTTGAACAGATCATCTCAGATGGTCATGGGCAGCTCTCCCGCAGTGCTAATGCATTGCAGCGCCGGTCAGGGCCTTGTTCTCCATTCTCTTGACGTTTTACATTTACGCGTTTGGCCCGTCTTCGCCCATCTATGGCGGTGCCGGATACCGTACTAGAGGTGGGTACAACCCGTCTTACCAGGCTGCGGGATGGGGAGGCGATGGGTTGAAGAACCGCGTCTTCTTCACATTCGCCTTTATTGAGATGATTGCTTGGTTCTGGGTTTGGGTCACGTTAAGGGAAGAGAGAACGGGTGTTGTGGACAGAATGAGACGGAACGCGAGACGAGAAAGCGCGAGGCATGACCGCGATGAGTAATGAAATGGCTCGCTATAAAGCGCTGTTTGTTCGCGTCAACGTTTAGGTTAGTTTGGGTTAGGTTGCATACACATCTAGGTGGGCTGTGTGGCGTGTTTTGGAAGATATATCCTTTATGTCGTTGTCGTTGTCGTTGTCGTTGTGGTTGTCGTCATGGGCTTATGGAACGATAGTGGAAACTCTGACGCAAGACCATCATCGCGATGCTTTGGAAGGGATGAACTGCTGGTGTACAAAGTCGGCCACATGATGCAACTGGTGTATTTCCTCCAAGTCCTACTGAACAGTATCAACATCCTTGCGCGGGTATATTTTCCTCCCAATCCTGCAGTCCTCGTCCGCCTGCCTGGTGTATTTCCGTGTTACAAAAGAAAAGCGGGAGCAAAGCAACACAGAGGTACGGTCTGCCTGCAACGGTGGCACTCAGTGCCTCCCACAAAAGAGTATGTACATTCGCATATAGAAGAAAGATGGACATGGGGATGAAGAAATGCTACTACCTCGTAAAGGTGCGTCAAATATCGGGTTCCTTAGCTCGATTTCGGCCCACGAACCCTGGACGCATGAGGAAACCAAAGTCTAATTCTAGACCACGGTGAATGTCAGGCGTCAGCCTTGCTTTCTTGACCAACAACCGCAGCTGTTGCCGTCTCTAGTTCTGGTGCAGGCGTCCGAGGTGGTTCGGCTTCCAAAATCTGCTCCTCAATCCATTCATCTGGTCTGCCCACAACGGGTTGGAACGAGTCGACTTCTTCAACTTCTTCATCACCTTCTGCCTCAACTTCCTCGACCGCGGCTTCTTCGTCTTCCTCTTGTATGCCAGGAATTTCGCCAGATCGTCGGCCGAGTGCCGATCCACTTCCGCTTCTTGAATGAGAGCCAGAGCTGGCATGCCGGCTGCTATGGTGGCCTGAGCTGCCGAGATTCAATGACGGACCCTTGAAGATATTCCTCTTCCGCTTGGCAAATAAGACCCCTGATGCAAAGGGATTGGGTGAGCCAGGAGGTCGCTTATTTTCGCTCGGCATGCCTTCATCGTACAAGCGCAGCGGCGCGGGAGCTGGTGACCCTCGAACAAGCCGAATGTTGGACGGGAACGAGGTTACCGTCGTCGGTGTAGCCGGCAACACCTTGACTGAATGATGCGGTGACTGCCCACGTCCGAGCGGCGTTTTGCACGTAGAAACAGACCCTGTCGAGCTGGTTGAAGACGCTTTCGAGTGCGAATGGCCATGGTGGTGCATTGATCGTACGGAAGAGACTGATGATGATGTTGATTTCCTACCGCGCAGACCAGCAGAAGATCTTCGCATAGTCGATCGAGGAGTCAGGGGTGCTGGAGATAGAGATTGTCTCTTATAAGAGGACGATGTTGCAACCCTGGGTCGCAAAGGTTTCGAATTAGAGGGGGCGCGTAAAGAAGAGCCAGAGGGAGTTCTGCCTGGTATGCCACTTTGTCCGATAGCTGGCGCCTTGGCTCGACCATTGGAGACCACTCCTTTTGGCAGAGGCACCGTGAGCTGGGCGCTATTGTCCGAACTGGTCGTCGGGTATTTGCTCGTTTGTGGCCGGGGGCTAACGTCCTTTTCATTTCCATTTTGAGAGTCTTTGTGATGCAAGTTGGGGGTGCTCCGACTAGTCTGTCGCTGGTGGCCCTTTCTTCGCTTTGTAGTGTTCTCCAAAAACCAATGCGACAACGTCTTCCAATGAGCCAAGATGGCCTGACTAGGCTTCTTTCTCGCCTTGTGTTGTCCATTTTGCTGAGCATTCTGCGCTGCACCTTCATCGCTCCTGACTCCAATGGTGTCCGAGGTTGTAATCAAATGCAACGTCGATCCACGGGATCGAGCACTACGGATCACGCCCTCCTTGGGCGGCGGGATCGGTCGACGATGTCGGGAAGTCGAGGCGGATCGGATGGAGTCTTTATCGATCGGGGTCGGGGGGATGTCATCGTGAGACCTGCCCGACTCTGGGAGCAATGGCAAATCTGAAACCGTATAATCTCCATAGTAATTGGCGCTTCGCCGTTCTGAACGCCCGCGTCTCGAGCCATGTTCCCCGAGCCTTATAAATTGGCTGGTCAGACCACCGTCTTCATCCACATCCTGAAGCACAGGGGCCCTGCGGTCAAGTCGGCTAGAAGCAGTTGATAGTCTTCGAAGGCTCTTCTCGAGCTCCTTTTCCTTTTGCTTCCGCTCTCTCCTATGCATCTTTCGCTGCTCTCTCTCCAGAAGCAGTGTCCACCAGCCAGCCAGTGCATCGCACTTTTGGGCCACGACACTCTCAATTACTGCGTCAATATCCACCCCAGCGCTTTTCATCCGATGAAGACAGTCCCTTTCCAAGGCCGAGACAAAGGGCGAATGCGCCTTTACATCAAGAATCGCTTGCTGGGCCGGGGCGTGTTCAGCGAGGAAAGGATGAGCCAAAATGTCCGCGAGGGCAGGTCGTGGCAGGGGTCGTTTTGACAGCAGGGACTTGAGCAGTGACGTTGCATCAGGAGTCAAGTGGTCAGGGTACTTGGGTTCTTCGGATAAGATTCTTGTTCGCGTTACATTGTCGTCATCGTCGTCAAACGGTAGCTCTCCGCAGAGCAACGCGTACAGAATAATGCCTAAACTCCAAACGTCGACCTTTTCACCCGCGTACTTCTCCCCTTTCAACATCTCGGGGGCGGCATAGCATATTGTCCCACAGAAAGTCTGCAAGTAGTTGGTCCGGCCTTCATACTCCCGCGTAAAACCAAAGTCGACGAGCTTGACATTCTCGTTTTTGTCGAGCAGTATATTTTCCAATTTCAAATCGCGGTGCACACATGACTGTAGATGGACATATGAAACGGCACCAACCAGCTGGGCGAATATTTTCTGGACCTTGGCGACAGGAAGAGGGCCGCGTTCGAGCAAATGGTTGTAGAGCTCGTCGCCTTTTCCGCGTTCCGTCAGTACATGGCCCCAATCAATGAGAGTCACGCCATCGTGGTGCAGCATCTTACCTGAACAGTACTCCAACACTAGCCAAACCAAACTCTCTGTAATGATGACTTCATACAATCTCGCAATATGAGGATGGACAAACTGTCGGTGATGATGTATTTCGCGGGCTAAATTGGCATCGTCTTTGTGTGCTGACTTGAGTACAACCTGTTGGAAAAGGGGAAGAAGTCAGTTCAGACTCAACAGCGCATGCGGACCGTTGTTGTCGGCTTCTGAAGAAAAAAAAAAAAAAAAAAAAAAAAAGCGTCGGACATGCTCGTACTTTGGAGCCATTGGTGAGTTTGTGTGTTGCGAGATAGACTTTTCCAAACGAGCCTTTCCCTATCAATCTACCGAGGGTGTAATTTCCCACAGATTTCAGGTCGCTGCTCGAAAACTCGCTGCAGAGTCGTGGGTCAGTGGGAGAGTCGAAGGGGCGGAAGGGGCGGAAGGGGCGGAAAGGGCGGGCATGGAGGGCAAACGTACTCCAACAACTGCTGATAGGAATTGGCGAGCTACAAGACGACATAAAGACCATAGGTTAGGGAAACGACACGACTTCAAGCTCGCGAGGGTGAATGACGATACCTTTGCCTTGCGCCCATGCACGTCAGCCTTCCCCTTTGCTGACTGCATGCCTTCGGTGCGCGCCCACACTGCGCAAACAGAGCAGCAGTCGTCGAGTCAATCGAAATCAATCCGTCATTTGCATCGGAGGAGGAATGCAGAAAAGAGACGACTGTGTCCGTAAAGTATGCGGTGGAGTGTGGCCTCCGTCGGCCTATATATGGTGCTTGATGCGGTGACGAAGCTGCGAGTTGCGGCGCCTCGGAATGGTTGGGGGGTTTCAGCTGAACAGATCAGAGAACAATCAGGAGTGGGGCGGTTTTCGAGGCGGCGGATGAAAGGGGTGGAGCCACTCGAACCGTGGAGAATTGCACAATGAGCCAATTAGATAGACCAAGTCATCAGAGACGCAAGTGCTGCTGGAACACCACTTGCACAAGCAAGATGGAAAGGAGTAAACCATGGATAGGGTGCGCCTCAAACCCTCACAATTCCACTTCGCAAACAGGCCAGGGATGGCTGGGATTATCATCACAATCAATTTCTATCATACCGCGATATCATACAAGTCCCCTTACCAAACCAAAACTCCTCGCCCATGCAAGCCTCGCCTATAAGCGAGGCAGTGATTAAAAATGCATGCCCTTTACCCAATTTTGTTTTGATCATGCCAGACACCACTCTTTGAAAGCTTCAACTATGTCGTACAGGTAGGTACACTAATCCAAGAAAAATGAAAAAATATAGTACATAGTGCAGGTCGAAAGCGTGTTAGGTTAGGTACGCAGAGTAGATGAATGCATACTAAGAATTCAGCTTCATCGAGCACAGTGAGCTCATCGTTTTCTCGTGTCTCTCCCCTTCTTCTTGCTCTTCTTCTTGTCCTTTGGCAGCTCCAGTTTGGTGTATTTCAGTTCTTCGGTCATGACGTCAAGCATGTATTGGTCGATGTTGCCCATGCGTTCTCCCCACGCGTTGCATTCATATTCGCCATCGTCGACGGGTGGCGTTTCCTCCATGTCCAGATCTCCACCCAGCACCGACTTTCCAGCTGGCGTTCCTTGTCTCGTCGTCGAGGTTCCAGAGGCTGGGCCGCCAGCTTTCTCCGTAAAGTCGGCGTCGTCGGCTTGAATCTCTCTTTCAGCTATACGTGCGGCAGCAACATCTTCCCTGTCCTCAGCTTGCTCGAGTGCTCGACCAACTGTTCGCTGGTCCCTGCTTGTGTCTGGTCCACCAAGAACTCTGTCCAGGGCAGCATCAGCGGCGGCAACGCCCTCGCTGGTAAAATCTACCTTGTCTTCCAACGCGTCTCTGGCCGAGACTCTGTTGAAGTAATCTGTTGTGAACTCTCCTTCTTGTATCACGACATCATCCAGCATCTGCTTTTGCGATGCTTTGCGTAAGATATTAGCTTCAATTGTGTGTTCGCTGACTAGGCGATATATGTGAACGTCACGGGTCTGGCCGATGCGGTGGCATCGATCCTGACACTGCTTATCCATGGCTGGATTCCAGTCTTGGTCATAGAATATCACTGTGTCCGCCCCTGTCAAATTGATGCCTAGGCCACCAGAGCGCGTCGATAGTATGAAACACAGAATTCTCGGATCGTTGTTGAATCTGTCAGTCAATATCTGCCGCTGTTCCACTTTGGTCGCACCGTCCAGCCGTAGGTACTTGTGTCCGTGAATGTTCAGGAACTGTTCTAGAATGTCCAGAACTTTGGTCATTTGGGTAAAGATGAGAGCACGATGACCGCCGGATTGCAATTTGCGGAGCAGCTTGTCCAAAACTTGAAGTTTACCGCAGTCGTATTGGAGAAGTTGTCTGTCAGGAAATTGGATGCTATGTGTCATACGAGCCTCATGCCAGGGGTCTGCGGGAGACTGTTTCGGAAGGAACGGAGCCCATCGTACTGGTGCGGAGAGCTTGAGGTCTTCGTCTGTGAATGCTTGTACTGCCCTGCGACCAAGAAGGACTTCCTCCAAATCCCGTGTTACCACACGAGGTGTGACGCAGGAAAATTTGGAAATCGTGGACTTCAGGTTCTCGGCTCGCTCAACGAGTGTTGGAATAAGTGCGCGAATGGATGCCAAGTCACCCTCCAACCAAGACATGAGCTTCTGCGGAAGGCGCGGCTTCGGCCGGCAAGGACGCTTGTATGCGTCAATAGAAACCAGATCGATGACGTTTTTGCCGTAGATGGGACGCTGCTGTCGGCGCAGAGCATTGAGGTAGACGCAATGTTGCAATTCCTCAAAACGACCCCAGCGTGAGGCACTCTCTAGATATGAGATGCTGGACTCTACTGACGACGGATCGAGTATTGTGTATGCTGCTTGAGCCCTGCTTCTTTGTGCTTCTCGCAGGTCCATTAGTGGCCGGTGCGAACTCAGTTGCGCCACACGTTCAGCAACGACACTCGACAATGGCTCATGCTGTGTGGGAATGAGATTGAGGAACCCCAAGTTGACGGTGCTCATTGGTGCATCTCCTAGAAGAGATCGTAGCCTCTGCTCCGTGAACTTGTACTCGCTGGCGATAGATTTCGACATGCGGAAAGACGTCATAATGGGACGATCGATGAATAAGTCTGGGTGATTGCAAACTTTGCGAAGTTGCATCAGGCAGTTGATAATGGACAAGTAATTCCCGGATGACAAAGTATCCTTGGTTTCAGATCTTGAAAGAAAACCATCGTACAGCTCACGTTGCCGTTTTGAGAGACGACAAAACTCGACATGCTCATACTTGGCTGGCATCTGCTTCTCCACGTCGGCTTTGAGCCGCCGAAGCAAATATGGCCGTAGAACTTTGTGAAGCTTGGATATGATGGCCCTTGCTTCTTCGTCCATCTGATCCCTGCCACTTTCCAAAATCTGAGATTCGGGTCTGTGGAACCAGTCCTGGAATTCCTGCAGGTCCGCGAAACCACCTACACCATTTTCAGCAGGCATCAAGAAGAAGAGTAGTGACCAAAGCTCTGTGAGATTGTTTTGCAATGGTGTGCCGGTAAGGAGGAGACGAGCCCGAGTGTTGAATCCGAGAAGCGTTTGCCACCTTTGCGACTTGAAATTCTTGATATTGTGAGCTTCATCGAGCACCATGAAATGCCAACGTCGGCGCTTGAACACTTGCTGATCCTGGAGCACCAGCTGGTAAGATGTAATGCAAACGTTCCAAATATCATCGTTATTCCAGCCCTGACGCTTCCTTTTTCGCTCTTCTTGTGAACCGTAGTAGGCCAAGATTTTGAACCCCGGGCACCACTTCTTGAATTCCATCTCCCAGTTCAGCATGACACTTGTCGGGACGACGACTAAGTGAGGGCCCCAAACATGATGATGGCAAGCCAAGTGAGCCAAAAGTGCAATTGTTTGAATGGTTTTACCTAGACCCATTTCGTCGGCTAAAATGCCATTGGTATTGTTTGCGTAAAGGCCTGCTAGCCAATCTAAGCCATCATGTTGATACTCACGTAGATTGCCGCGAAGAAGGAACGGAATTTCAGTCTTGTGAGGTGACGAATATGAATGTGGTGTATCAGCTCCGCTACTTGACTGCTTCGTGCTGACGAGTTCGGATGAGGCCTGCATCTCGACATCCGAAAGATTGTCTTCCGACCTTGGAGGTGAGTGGCTTCGTCGAGGGCTTGTTGCACTCGTAGCTGAAGCTGTTTCCGGGTTGGAAGTATGTGGCTCTTTCCCAGCATTTTCCTCGCCAAATGGTGAGCGAGATGTGAGATCGCCATGCGACTTGGGAATTGACAGATCACCATTCAGCAAACCACTGCTTTTATTCTTGACATCCTTTTCCACGAGTATCTCGCCCCCATCTGGCTTTTTCTTGTTGACACCGTTAATCGCTACGGAGTCCTCGATGGATGTGTCGGCGGCAAGGTTTTCTCTCCCCTCGTGGCCGTTGGTTAAGGGTTGCTGTGTCGTTGTGATGTATTTTTCGTCCTTGTTCTGGAGAGTAGCATTCGCTTCATGATCAATGCCAGCAACTGCAGCCACTGCATGAGTCTCGTCAATAGCGTCTTCCATTACAGTGTCTGCATTCCTGTGTTCTGTGATGCTCGTGTCGGGTTCGTCAATAGCCTCCCGCTTTATTTTCTTGAGCTCTGATTTGTCAAAGAACAAACCAAGAAGACCACCAGTTTCATTGTCGTCTGATTCATCATCAGCCTCATCGTCACCAAGTCCGTCGCCGTCCTCATCGTCGCTGTTCATGTCGCTTGAGGACATGTCATCATCCATGTCCACTGATTCGTCGCTTGTTTCTCCACCACCAGCAGTAGCGTCGACCCCTATATCACTTGCGTCAACATTGATATTTGTCCGTGGGTTGAGCCCTGAGTTGAGGTCTGAGTTGAGGTCCGGAAGATGAGCGTATTTGGCCATCAACTCTTCTTGTGTCAGACCTTCGTCTGCAATACCCTTTGCATCGCCCTCGCCACCATCGTCCTCATCGTCTTCGTCCGAGCTTGACATGTTATCGCTATCGAGCTCATCACCACCATCACTGTCAGCATCACTGTCAGCATCACTGGCGTCAGATGCCAGATTCGTTCCATCAATTTCATCTTCGGTGGCTGCGCTGACGCTCAGATCATCAGACCCATCGTCATCGTCATCGTCATCGTCATCATCATCGTCAATACCATCCCCGTCTTCGTCTGACGGTTGTTCTGAGTCGAGCCCGCTCCTTCGAGCTTGCAGCTTCTGTTCAGACAAGTTGACCGCCTCATTGAGAGCTGCCTTGACTCGCTTCTGTTCTTCTGCCTCCCACTGCTCTAGACGTTGGCGATTGACATGGGCTCGAACATTCTCCCAAAGGCCGAACACGGCGCGAGTAACAAGTCGATAACGTATTATCCATTTCTCTCTGGTTTCTGCTTCCAATTGCTCTGCAGATTTAGGCTGCCTGCGCATCCATTCGTCCCGACACGCCTCAGCGAGCTTCTTTGCTGCAGCACGATGCCGTTGTTGCTCTGCCAGTAGAAGTTTACGAAAGTTGGCCATGGCCTTGACCAAGTGATCTTGCCGAGCCCATTGTCTGGGTACTTCCTCCTCGCCCTCGGGAGCAAAGAGGGAACACCGTCCAATGGAAAGAATCCCTCCGTGTTCAACCTCTTGTTCGATCCGCATTATCATGCGGGCCTCCCGATGGGCGATTTCATCAGTAAAGACAGGACCATCCTCTGATGCGAAGAGTCCACCATCCTCCACTGCAATGGTCCCAGCTCTGGTCCAGAAATCATCAAAATCGCTACCAATTTTGGCTCGCTTGCGGACTTGATGCGGATGAACCAAAGGAATGATGTCAGAGCAACCGATGCGTAACTTTGTTTGAGGCGACTGCACGCTGTCATCTTGTGATATGTACGTTGAATCGTAATCAAGTGTTTCGGTGTGTGCGTCTGGCGCTGCCTCCCAGCGGCATGAGCGTCGAGTTCTTGTAGATTGCCTGGTGGGCTGAGAGGATGGAGATGGCGTACGGCGGCGTAGAGTTCGCGGGGTGCTTCTCGGGACAGAAGGTGCAGGATGAGGTTTTCTTGTGGCTGACTTCGCCGTGGGCGTTTCTTTCTTGACGGATACCGGCTTGCTGCTCGGGATTTTGTTCGGCGTCGTGCTAGGCTTCTTCGCTTGTGACGATGAGCTCTTGGCTCCTAGGGCCCCTCGTGTCAATCGTTTCGTGCTTGGTGGCTGCAGTTCGAGTGGCAACGCGTTGATTCGACCCGACTTGCGGCGGCCATTTTCTTGAAATCTGGTAGGGCCATCGGCAACGATCTTTTTCCAAGGAGGGGATATAGGCTTATGTTTTCGCGCCGAGGACGGTGTCGAAGGAGGAGTGCTGTCCTGCGTACGACGCCTCTTGGCAGGTCGCTCGTCTTGTGCTCCATGATCGAGGTTGTCACCATTTGTTTGCATCGGCACATGGCCGTTTGTATGCAGCGGCGCGTCTGTAGCGGCTTGCGCATCCGCTTCCGATGCATCCAAAATGTCGTCTGCTATGGTCTGGGTGGATGCCACGTCATTTTGATGCGGAATTGCTGTCGCGTTGATTGTTTCGTGGTTCTGGGATTCCTCGATGGCCACATGGTTGTTGGGAGACGCGGTCTCGGGCATCATGGCAACGTAGAGCCCGGAAACGCAAGTAGGCGTGAGCTCAGCGAGGCCAGCATTTGAAGGGTAGAAATTATAGTCTACGGATGCGTAGCGTCTCAGCGGATATTCATACAGGTTTTGCACATGATCAGAGACCTGTGGCGCGAGCTGCGGCAGAATTCGTGAGCAAATGCCGGCTTCCTAGCAAAACTTTTGAGATGGGGAGAAAATGGAAACGCGGATGACATGGTTGCGCTCAACTTTCCCTTTCGCCAGTCACAAAGCACCTTGGCTTGGCTGTGCTGTCATACCCACAGCTGATTTATTTTCCTCCCCATTGTCTGCCAACCCTGCCACTTGCTTCCTGGCTCAGACCCACTTTATCTTCAGAAGAAGCTGGCCTTAGTCATCATCTAATAGTGCGCGAATCAACGTTTGTATTTTCAATGTGCGATATGTCGCCTCAGGCATCAACAGCAGCATCGAACGCTGGCCAGCCGATTCGAGCAGCTCAACTTCACGAGATACGGAAAGCTGTCTGTCACGGACTGTCACGTCACGACCTGCAATTGGGCGCCGACGACATTATCTATTCGCCCAAGGTGCGCACCAAACTCAGCTGACCCCTTGAAAACTGCGAATTCGACTGCTCTTCCGCCGATATCTTCACTCATTTCGCTCTCAAGATGCTCACCCAACGCATTGTCCGGTCATCCACTTTCCGCTCAAACATTGCGGCGACTAGATGCCTTCCCACGATTCAGCGCCGAGGCTTTCTACCCGCCTCGCTCTCTGACCGCAAGATCATTGATGCGAAGTATCCAGAACGCCAGACGATGGGCGAGACCGACGACCCTGGCATGGTTCGTACCCTATCATGCTCGCCACCACCATCCCTCCCCGCGCCGCAAGCTTCACGTAATGGCTAACACAGCGACAATAGAACGGCGGCTACATCAACCCTCCTCGAATCAAGCGTCAATTCAGAGATCCATATGCCAATTGGTGGGACCCTCAGGAACGTCGAAATTTTGGCGAACCTATTCACGAAGACAATGACGTCCTAGGCATATTTTCACCATATGAGTACACTTGGACAAAGCCAGGCCCAGGATTGGTAATGATTGGGGCTTTTGTTGCGGTTTTTCTGGGGGTCTCAGGACTGGTATACTTGAAGTACCCGGATCAGCCTGCCTACCCTCGAGAATTCGAGGCCGGTTTAGAGCGAGAGCTGGGCGGACCTGGGGCTGTGCGGGTATGTATAGTACTTGAGACTTAAGAGCCCGGCCAAGATCACATTGCAGCAGCTAACAATCTGTGTCACAGGCACGACAAGAGGGCGACGAGGAGCCTTGAAATACGGAGGGCTGACAATGCGTTTGAGGTTGATTGTACATAGTCGAGGCGTGGAATAGGGGAGCAACTGTAAAACAACGGCCTCTTACTGTTGTCAGGCACACTCTGATTGAGGCCTCCAAACTTACGGCATGTTTTTTCTCGGACCAAGTATAGCTCAATTCGCGAACTACCTTTTCTTTGTCATGAGTCATGGCCCCCTTGGTGTTTGCCATACCACAATAATCGCGGAAAGTTCCACGGGCAACCTTCGACTTCGGCCTGCACGCAACGACGTGGGATCTCCTAGCTGCCTCATGAATCTTGGACGCTGGGCTGCTCCAGTCGATGGGGCCAGCCAGACTGGTGCATCCAATTCCCACGCAGCAGCTTTGACTGACCAGACGTGACTGACAGGTGTAAAGCACTGTAGCGGCGGCCGCAACCCACAAAACCGACCAGTTGGCACACGCCTGCACTTGAACGGCAATTTCTCTCCCAAAATCCAGTCTGATTCTCGCTTATCGCTGCTACTTTGAGCAGCCCTTTGACCTTGGGCCGGCAAGAACGCCATGCTGTTGTCCAGGTAGCCAATCTCAGCCCGTTTGCTTCCTCTGCGCTGACACTTTTGCCGGGGAATCCGCAATGGTCCAGCATCTGGTAGTCTCTGACTTTACTACAACGAGTTACCCGGGTTGCTTTCATCATCAACAACGACGAGCCATTCGTCAACGTCGAGCATCACAGGGCAGTGAAAAGGAAAAGTCAAACGCATATTCTATTCTGTTGAGCAAGATGCGATATGAAGATTGGGACATATTGCTGTTCCCGCACGACTGCAAAGTTCCCCTCAAGGAGTTCAAAGTTGCCTGTCACGTCGTCCCCGATCCAGGTACCGCTGTCCATCTCCCTGATTCCTTCAACTGGGCAGTCCCTAATTTACTTTTCGAATCCAGAGTCTCGTCAACTCGGCTGCCCCTCTGCTTTACCAACGCTTTGCTGCTTTGTTCCAAGCCTACCTCCCGGGTCACCATTTCAGGTCTCGATTCACTCTTGGACAGCGCCAGTCGTGAGCCAGGCTGCACAGGCATACAGCCAATTCCCAGAGAGCATGAAGTTTGAGGCTCGGCTGTTGATAGATGGAAGGCTTGTGGCGTAAGTAGGCTTGCGTAGCAGATGTAAACATACACGGCATCGAATTGCTTACACTGTCCAAGGTCTACGACTCTAGGCACAAAGAGTGCGTGGCCGCATATCATCGCACAAGCATGGGGTAAGCCAACCTCGTTATGAGCAAAGGGCCTTTTCACGTGCTGACCGTAAAAGCGTTTTCTGCGACTACCGAGCTCGAACCTCTCAAATTTCCAGGCTTCAGAGAAGAGCTCCTTCAGCAGGATTGGTGGGTTCCGGCAGATGACCTGGGTCGCATCAAGGTGGTGCTGAGCGAGGGCTTCCCCCGCGATTCCGTTACCACACCGTTCGAGAGGATAAAGAACATTGTTGCCTTTTCGTTCCAGCATGCCCCTCAAGGTATGTTGACCGCCCCAGGCAGCACTGATATACAGCAGTAGGCTGTACTGCCATGCAACTCGTGGCGCTTACAATATCCGCAGATATACTGGAATCGTCAGCCATCGCATGGCCCAACGCTTCCATGTGGCGCAGAGCACCTTATACAGCACAAATGGAAGTTCCGACGTTGCAGGGCGACGACTCTGAATCACATGCTCATTCTCCTCGACGTCAACCAAGCGCTAGTGGGCAGCCTATGAATCATTTTGGAAACTTCGCAAATGCAACGACGATCATTGGGAACAGGCGGGCCACGCATCCAAACTGTGGCACAGTCACGTATCCCGGCTTTAGGAATCCCGATCTGTTTACAAGTGCTCCTTATTTTGATTACTGGAACAACATGGGCTTGGGCATGGCTGGCAATCTCATGCGCAACGGCATTACGTCTAGGATTGATAGAATATCAAGCAGTGATACAAGCATGCCGGACTACATCCCTGTGGGACAGGGAAGTCAGTATCTAGACGAGCAGATTACAGGCAACTTACCCCACGACGGAGAGAAACAAACAGCAAATCTGAAAGTGCCCACCAACACACCAACCGCAGCAGACATGGGGGGTTGCGAGAAAGAAGGTACGTGCTTTTCGATGCGAGTCATGGAATACAGAGGCTGACAGAACAACTTTAGCTGTAGGGTATCCCATCATCACGCACAACACCTCGTTGCCAGATTTTGCAGATATGTTGACAAATTCTTTGCTGAATCAACCAATCCCGATTCATTTACAGCGCACGGCTTCTCGAGTGCCATGTGCAGATGTGAAATCCCGGAAAGAAAACCGCGTTCAGACGCATGCCGTGCCCGCCGTGCCCGCCTCGGCCACAGGGAATCCAGCAGCAGTCAATTATCATGAGCACCAGGAGATGCGACGTGTGTCACAGCAAATGATTATACCATCCGGATCTAGCCTGCCTATTGGGAATGTCGACGCACAGAAAGAAGACCTAGATCGATGCGATGGAACTGCACAATGTTCAGCGTCTATGATGTCCAACAAAAGTAACGTCATCAAGATGTGCTCTAACACGGAGGGAGGCAACGAGACGACGAGGATGATGTCGGACAAGGGTATGAAAAGAAGCCGTAATTTCACCCCTGCATCGTCCAGGGTCAAAGATGACGAAGACGAACCACGCAGAGCTAGCCCAAGGATTCGCTTGACACCTTTGGTGGAGGACGATCTCACTTCTACTAGCGTTGCTTGACTGCCAACCCGCTAATACGTTCCAGCCAGGCGCATATTTACCTGAATTGACCCCAGTAGTAGCTGTAATTCATTGTTGAAAGCTCACTGGTTCTTGTAGTATACTACATATACATCTTCTATAGAGTTGCAGCGTTTTATAGTTTTGATACAATTATGCTGCCAGTTTGTTTCTCTTTGATTGTGCACTTGCTTGCTTTATGCTCTAGAGGAAGAAGAGAAGAAAAACAAGGCCAGCGTTCTGTGTTCACTTCGATGGTGAGTCTCCGGTTGTTTTGTTGTTTTGAAGACATTGCATAGAGCAACATGGGGGTATTTTATTTAATAATGAGCGACACGAACAACTCACTGACTCTCAACGTGGGAAACGCTTTGAGAAATGGCAGCTGACCGAACCCCGCCCCCCACAGGCCACAGGGACATCAAGCTTCAAGGCAATTGGTCAAGGCTACGTCTTGGGGCGATATGACCTTTTTGATCAGGTGATTAAATTGAGAGTCACAAGCTCCACCGTTTTGCCATGCGGCGCGAGGCAGGCAGGCTAGCCACGACTCGAGAGGTTTCATTGAAACGTACGAGTAGTTGTTGGTAATTACTGCCGCCGAGTGCGCTCTCTTAGTAACCCCGAGAACAATGTCGGGACCTAGTTCTGCCATCTCTGACGAGGCGGCGCGAGCGTCGTATCTCCGGGACGCGGAAAGCAAAGCTGTCCAGCTATTCGAGGCGATTGAGGAGCAACTTGTTCGCCCAGGAGTGAGCGAAAAAGACGTCAGCGAAGAAATATACGATCTGGGCTTCAATCTCTTCGGCGTCAAGACTCACTGGCACAAGAGAGTCGTCAGAAGCGGGCCAAACACACTGTGTCCGTTTGAAGAGAACCCCCCCGACCGCGTCATCCAGGCAGACGATATCCTGGTGGTCGACCTCGGCCCCGTGTTCGAGGCATGGGAGGCTGATTTCGGGCGGACCTTTGTCCTGGGAAACGACGCCGCCAAGACGAAGCTTCGCGACGCCCTGGAGCCAATGTGGAACAAGGTGAAGGGGGCCTACGACGCGAATCCCGGCATGTCGGGAGAGGAGCTGTACGATATCGCTGTGCAGTCTGCCGAGGCTGATGGCTGGGGGTTCGGCGCGCCCATTGCAGGTCATATCGTGGGGTCTTTTCCGCACGAGCGGATTCCTCGCGACAAGATTGCGCTCTACATCACGAGGGGGAACGACAAGTCGATGGAGTGCTCTGGGGGGGATGGTCTGAGGCGCCACTGGATCTTGGAGATACATCTGCGGGATCCGGATGGTCGATTTGGCGGGTTTTTCGAGCAGCTTTTGACTGCGTAGGAACAGAAGGGTGGTCACTCTGTCTCTCCCGTCGCTACACAATGACATGTTTTTTCAAGTCGGACAGGTGCTCTTTCTCTTTGTCAGCTTCGCTTCACGGCGAGAGTTGACTCGAGTGTGGTCAATGGCGCGCCATCTGCACCACCGTCTGCTGAACGAATGACCCAGTAACAAGCTGCAGCGATGACTGGCCATGACTGATCTCACTCAGCTTTTTAAAAGACAATTGCTTGTGGGAAATGAAAAGCATCATCGGGCTTCTGTTGAACTGCGTGGCTTGGCAACAAGACGCACGGCGGCGACGCAGAGAAGCCGTTTCAAAGTTGATCTTGGCTGAGCGCCAGTGGACTACATATGTACCGATCGGCAAAGGCCGCGGAGCACCCGGCCCCAGCCGCCATCACAGGGGCATTCGCGGCTGCGACAAGGCAAGGCCATCTTAAGCCCTAGGCGTTCTCTCTCCAGTGGAAAAGGTGGTGGAATCGACAAGTCTCTAGCTTGTCCGCTCAATGGGAAGAGACATTATGTTTTTTGTTTGAGCGGGCGGGCCGCGGAGAGGAGTCGTCGTTGTTGCAGGCGATGTTTCCGAAATGTTGATTGGCTCAAGAAGACGATTAAAGTGGTGAGATTTACGGAGTAGTTGTAGACATTATGGGTCCCATCCTCGTCCCAATTACGATATACATACCCCTTGATTATTCTACAAATCTACGGACGTTACATACGGATTACTCCGTACAGAACAGGGGAAATCAAGACTTGTCAGATGTTCGCTAGGAAATGAAGGAGACAGGGGCTAGGATAAGTAAGTACCTCCTTGAATTGTGAATAATTTACATGGAAAATAATACATCTTCAAGCAGCGCTTGATACCCTGTATTTTCCTTGTAGCTCTCTAATAGTAGTAGTATTACTGACAGTTAGTATCTGATAACAGATAACCTCCTAGTAGGGTCTTCGAGAGTCGACCAGAGAATAGGTATTGTTCATCTATTCTAGTCTGCTCCGTACGGATCCGTACTTTATGAAAGAAAGAAGGTATCAAGGGAACGCGCCTACGGAGTACATACGGAACACGGATTAGTGCGCGATTTACACGACGGGCCATGGGTACCACGTGATGACGGCCCACGCTGCCCGCGCCGCGGTCGGCCCGAACGAGTGGGCCCGGACCGCAATTGATGGCGCTGCCGGTTGATATCATGCTTGTCCCAACAGCTATACTCCGTTGTATGTAGTCCGTGGTCCGTACGGATCCGTAAACGATAAACTGCGGCATGTAAATAATTCAGGGGGGGGGAGCATCGTACAACGTGCGTCGGAACCCCGTGAGCAAGTGAGCAAGTGGGGAAGCGCATGGCCGCGGACCAAAATTAGAAATCCACGCCATAATCGGCAGGAAAAAAAAAAATATGAAAAAAGAATGACATACCCATCCTGCAATTCTCGTTGTGTCAAGCGCCAACAACAAGACATCGCAGACGCAAAACGCAGACGCAAAACGCAGACGCAAACGCACCGCCCATCATGCTCCTGCCAACGCTGTGCTACATCGCAGCGCTCGCTCTCCCCCTCGGAGTCGCAGTCGCAGCCACGGACTCCAACGCCAGACCGATTGACGGGCGCTCCGCAAAGGAAGTCATCGACCGCCTGCGGCTCGCGCCCAACGTCGAAGGGGGCTACTACGCGCAGACGTTCGAGGATCCGAGCAGGGTGGTTGGCGGGGGGAACCGCTCCGTCAGCACCCTCATCTACTACCTTCTCGAGGGGGCCGAGGGCCATTCCAAATGGCACCGCGTCGACGCCGCAGAGGTATGGCATTACTATGCCGGGGCACCGCTTACGCTGTCGCTGTCGCGGGATGATGGCGCGCCCGTCGCGGAGCATGTGCTTGGCCCGGATATCTTCCATGGACAGGCGCCGCAGGTCGTGGTTCCCGGGCATGTGTGGCAGCGGGCACAGTCTGCTGGGTCGTGGACGTTGGTCGGCACCACGGGTGAGTCGCGATGAAAGATGATGGCCCCTCTTCCTTGGGTTTTTTTTTTTTTTTTGTGTTTCTGTATACTGTGGCATCAATGACTGACGTAGAGTCTCCTTCTCTAGTTGCGCCGGGGTTTACTGCGGGCGGGTTTGAGCTGGCGCCCCCGGGTTGGAAGCCCAGAGACTCCTGCTGATGCATCAGTTGATGTGGAAGCGGTGCGGGTATATGGTGTATACAAAGTCTGGTACATGAAACTATGAATCAAGTAAATAGTTGCGAGTTTTATGAAAATACCTATCCTTGCACATGACTGTTCTCAATCCTTTCGTCGTCATTTGTTTGTTTGTTCGTTTGTCTCTCTCTCTCTCTTTTTTTTTTGCTTTCCTGGTCTTATTCCGTGGGGGTATCCTGACTTTGTTCATCCACTTCCTGCACAGTCGTCTTTTGCCGCCGTTCTTATTATTTTTCACCGACGGCATTATTGCCTCGTATTCTGGTAGTAGATTGGAGTCTGGCTCTCGATACTTCGAGACCTCTGGCCATGCCCACGCCCCCCTTCTGCCAGTTGGAAGCCATCCATGTCTTCCGCAGGGTCCACGCTCGATTTCTTGCTGTTCTCTCTCGCACCATGACTGGCGCTCCCTCCCGGGCCACCATTGATCTCGGGTTCGCTTCTGATGTAGATTCCCCCACTTGCAGGCTGTTGGACGATATTGATGAGGCGGTTCAGAATGACGAATTCGACTTTGAGCTTGATGCCATACACGCACGGCTTGAAGGCCCCTTGCAAGTGGAAAAGGTTGGCGCATTGAATGCCAACAAGTACAATGTCAAGCACGATGATCAGAGTGTTGGCGTAAATGAGCTGCCACAGCACCGCTTTCTGTTCCTTCGCTTGCGACCGGTGCTCGTGGCCAGCCATGGAAGATGGCGCAGACCATGACCGCTCTCGCAGTGGAGATCGCCCGCGCAAGTATGTGCGCGTCTGAAATATGTACAGGATGCTGAGGCTTGTTTCCTGGGCGAAGAAGACGAAGAGCTGGACACGATCCCAGACGAGGTTGAAGGAAGAAAGGTCCGGGTTTACATTCGTCGATTGCTACGCCAAGGAGCAATTGTCAGCAAATCTCACTCACGCCCCCTTGTTTTCAAAACACAAAAGTAATGGAGCACATACAGCCAATATGCCAATCACAATGGTCGATAGTGAAAACACAATCGAATTGAAGATCAAGACGAACTTGATGGCTCTCAGGGCCGATGCCGTGCGCATCAGCAGATGCAACCGTGAGTAGAGGACCCAGCTCTGGGGAATGACCATGATCAACCACGTCAGATAAATCATGGTGATGGATGGCACCGCATCCTTCCACACACCAAAGTCGGCGAGAATGATGAACAGCGGCTGTAGAATGACGCCCCACGAGGTGAGAGCGCATGACCAAAAGTACAACCCTTGGCGTCGCTTGAAGAGGAGGAATAAGGATATGTTGATCTCCACCCCGATGTACCATGCGATGCCGATGAAGGCGGCCATCATCATGGACATGGGCAAGTCTTTCTTGATGTCGTTCATCTTCTAGCTTCTGCGCCGACAGAGCCCACACATGTATGGCGTTGTACTCGTGATTATCAAGGCAGAACTTGCTGTACTGGTTATACAGAGTATATACTCTCGAGTTGCTGCAAATGGGAAAACTGAAAGTTTGGAGGAAGGGATCGAGTGAGAACGGGCCGAATCTGAAACAAGCAAGCCAGCGCGGAGAGGCAGGGCTATTTCTTATTGCAGTCAATGCCAGCTCTCATGCTGTCTGCCTACTTGCCTACGTACCGCACCACCGTTGATAGAGGTTTGGTATGTTGTGCGACGAACGGTGGCACACACGCAACAGTTGAACGCACCAGACTGTCTTTATCTTTTTCTACATATGTTTGAGATCCGGAGCAGGAGGAGATGCGGTCGCCGATTTGGTGTGTCTATCTTTGGGGGGGGGGGAGGCAAGGGGTGCCGGGACTCGACCGGGAATCTGGTCCATGAATGCCGGTTGGCTAAAACTGATCGTCGCGGCCGTCAGCACGCAACACGCAACACCAAACCGAGCCAGATGCATCATGCAGCGGCAGCGCCGGCGAGTGAAATAGGTATATGGCTGTGATACGATGGCCGCGGCTCCAAACCAGGTAGAGGGCGCGAGGCAACGTCGCCACGTCGAGGTAGCTTTGATTGGACGGCGATGCTGCGCGATGTGGCTAGGCAGGTCGGGAAAGCTGGCATTGCACCTGCACCGGTTTGTCTTGTAGGTCGGAGTCAGGTTTCGGTTTCTAATTCGGGAAGAGATGGAGAGATGGAAACCCTCATGGCGTATCGTGTATCGTGTATCGTATCTGTCTGGTCTCACTTCTGGTCAGCTCGTCACCGGCTCGCCCCGAATGCGACTCACTGACTTTCGTCTTCCACCGTCTTACTGTACTCCATACGGAGTACATATTAATAATTACCGTCCCGTTCTGTTCCGCACGCTTCATGCAAGGCTACGCTCCTCGAAAGGTTCATGTACTTGGCCCTTTTTAGGTTGACATGGTTCAGGTTCAAAATGTCTCGTCACCTTTCTTTCTTGTGATGTGATGCATCGATCGTCGTCGCAGGGCAGGTTTGGTCTGGTGGCTCCTGCCTCATCTGGTGACCGACTGCCTGGTGGAGTGGAGTCAGTGGACTTGCCAGTTGGCAGTTGGTCACGACTTTCTGCTTGCCCCCCTATTATACCCCCCCGCAGTCAGGAATCAGGATTTACATCATACATCAAATGGCAAGAGCCTCGAGCGACTTCATCCGCAAAACGTAGCAACTCCTATTACTTCAAGCTCGTACTCTGATAGTCCTCAACGGCCGTCGACGAACCTTTTCCCAAATATAATCCCTCCCACCTCCCACCTCCCACCTCCCAGTACCGAGCACAACATCCCTTTCAAACCGTCCGCCATGGCCACGGCACGCACGGCCAAGGACGTCATCGCCGCGCTTAACCTCGTACCCCATCCAGAGAAAGGCTTCTTTGTCGAGACATTTCGAGACCCAGCAGCCTCAGCGGACGGCCGCGCAGCAAGCACCTACATCTACTACCTTCTCGAGGGCGAGGCAGGCTTATCGCATTGGCATCGCGTCCTCGACGCCGTCGAGGTCTGGCATTACTACGCCGGCGCGCCCCTGCAGCTCTCGCTATCCCGGGACGATGGCGAGCCTGTCCGTGATGTAGTTCTCGGCCCTGATCTCTGGAAAGGTCAGAGGCCACAGGTCATCGTGGAGCGCGGAGAGTGGCAGCACGCCCTGTCCTTGGGCGACTGGACACTAATCGGCTGCTCTGTCGCGCCCGCCTTCGATTTCAAGAGCTTTGAGATGGCAAAACCCGGGTGGGAGCCCGAGGGTGCAGGGAAGCAGAAGTAATATTAACAAGGCGGATTGCAGGTATTATTATTAATCCGCAGTACGGACTACTCCGTACGGATTAAGACAATGCGACATGACGCCGAGGGGATGCATTGCATGGAGCGGTGCTGACGTGTGAAACCTAATTTGCAGGGTGGGCGGACACTTTTGTTGGGGGCCGAACAGCAGGATGCATTTGCTTGTGGACATGGATGGGGTCCAAAGAGGTTAATGAATGGGGGACGTAAATTACGAATGAAATGTTGAAGAATGCCGTGAAACGAGTCCTCTCATGTTGTCTTGGATGCAGTGTGCAAGAAACACCCTTGTTCCCATGGTCTCCTGGCCGGGTCCCACCCCGTCGGGACATGATCCGTTTCTTCCGGGTTGAACGACCCATGGGCCATGGTGCTGTCCGCTTTGCCATTGATGAATGAGTCATGCGCAAGGCAACGCGGCAGGTGAAGACTGGGCTTCCTGTCCATTCGCGCAGGTCTGATCCGTAGAATGTGAGTTCTGAACTGGCCAGACTTGATCACCGACGATGGACTGGACGAATCTCCACTTGGAGTGGGCAGTTATTATTACTTACTCCGTATTGGTGGTAGTATTACTCCGTACATGGCATGGTGAGGGACGGCTGTTCTTCACGAACCGGCTGTCTACCGGCTTGTCTACCGGCTTGTCTAACGTCCGGCCCGAGCCGCCGGGAGGGTTTGCCGAATCTGGCACCCCATCCACAAAGGCTTGAGAAGCGGAAACCCTTATTACGGAGTAGTTTTTCGTACTCGGCACAAGTTTATTGATTGGGGCGTCCCATCCGTGGCTGGGCCAAAGGCGCGCCTTCATGTCTTCCATTGCTCCCGAGAAGCAAGCACCAGGGTGTTTTTTGTCATCGATGGCGTCTCTCACGTCGGTAATCCGTAGGGGAAAAAAAAAAAAATCCCCGGCAAGTCGGGACGGGACGGCAACAATCGGACTCTTGAACACTTTCTACTGGGGGGGGGGGGGGGGTTGGGAACGCTTGGTACCGTCGAACGTCTTTTTGAACACGGGACACGGGGGGGGGGGCTGGCTGGCTGGCTGAGCGGACGCGGGCAACGTCCGGGCACTCTGGGCAGGAAAAAAAAACCTGTCGGGAACATTTGTGTATTTCCCACACCGGTTAATTCTAGATGTGTGGGAAAGCCGTCCCCCACATCGACAGTTTTGCCTGCCCATCACGACCTCGTCGGAGGCTGCCCCAGTCTCAACAGTGCCATTCCTCACGCGAACCAATCCCTCGGAGCCTATTATCGAATGTCCTCCAGAGCATCGACACGCACACGCACAGACGATCCGAGTCTTCGCCTCCTCCCACGTGGACATTGTTCAACAATTCAACCACGGTAAAAAAAAAAAAAAAGCGCCTCAGACAAAGTCTGCGCCTCGCCCCAGCTGCCAGCCGATCCTCCCGTCCTCCCACGCAGACCGAGTCCGTCGGCATCCTCGCCGAACATGGCTCTGCAGAACAGGCCGGACACGGCCGTGCCCTCTGTCATTCACATGTCGACGCCTCGCGCAACTTCACGATACGAAGGAAGGCATTGATGAGCAAGACGCAATTTGTACGCGACGAGACAAAAACAAGACTACACCCTCAGGCTCAATGAGATGCAACTCGCCCCAAGTCACCTTCTGTTTGCCATCCGCAACATAGCTGCGTCTGGCCATGCACTCATTGCTCGGCACCCCAGGACTCCCTCGCATATCATGGAAAAGACGTGCGCGCCGACATTTGACATGGTCCCTGTTTGAAGACGAACATACAATCGAACAACATACTGTGGTGTACCGGTACATAGTGCCACGATAGAAGCCAAACTGCTGCTGCCTGGAAATTCATGCTGTCCCTTCGTCCGGCCCAAGAAATGGGATACCAAAATCAACAAGTATAACAAGAAGTACGCGGTCCAAGTAGACAATGCTCCCCTCCTCGGATGAAACGCAACGGAAAGACGGCCGTCAAAACTCCCATTTTCATGCTCATAGATAAGTCATTGTGGAATCAAGGAAAGTACATAGGAAACCCGTACAAAGGGGAGCTGTGATTGCCATGGCTTTCTCTCTCTCTCTCTCTCTCTCTCTCTCTTCTGGTCTTTTTTCATCTTCATCAACGGCAAGGAACTCCATTTAGCTCACATAGTGTTGGTAGCGAGCATGTTCCTGTTCGAGTCGTTTTCTTTCCAGTCGAATTTTGGCCGCTTCGGTACCATCATCCGGTTGGGCGACTTCTTTGAACCACGGGTGGTTCAAGGCTTGTTTCGCAGTGATACGCTGCGCAGGGTCGTAAACGAAGATTTTTCGAAGCAAATCAAGAAACTGTTTGAAGAATTGATTATTTGACGGAATAATGTCCTGATTCATTTGTTAGCAGGCTGTCGGGTTGGACGTGATCCACCAGTACAAAGAGGCGTACGTACATTGAGGTGCTTCATGGCCTTGACAAATCTCCTTGATCCCCGCGTCGTGTCCGGAGCGGGATAGTCCAGCTTGAGGCGTTTGAAGTACCTGAACAGGGTTAGCAAAGGCTGATTTGTTCAATTGCCGGAAGGTGGGTGGACAACTCTGTGCTTACTTGGACGCCGGGTTCCCACCACTCCTCGCAGACATCTTGTTCACCGTTTGTACGAGATGGCTGTCTATCCTCGAGCCAACGACGGCCTCCATCATGGCCAGATGCTCCAGATTCTCGTGAGTTTGGAACAGCGCATCGCCGGTGAAGAATTCAACCAGAATGCAGCCAATGCTCCAAATATCGCAAGGGAACGACCACCCCAGTCCCAGGATGATCTCGGGCGCTCGGTAGTGCCGAGTCGACACCACAGACGAATGATACTCATCTTGAAAAGTGGCGGACCCGAAATCGATCAGCCGGATTTCAGTATTTAGCAAGACTCGACGTTGCGAAGCTTGTCTGTTGATGGTGGTGGAGGAGGAGGGTATTTTCCGGTTGTATGTGAAGGTCTGGTAGGTGTCGTCTGCCAGGAGGATGTTTTCAGGTTTGAGGTCGGTGTGTATCAGATTAAGATCATGCAGGACTGTCGTTCATCATGACCATTAGTTTATTTTTTTTGTCACGACATGGTCGGCACGGGTGCTTGTACTCACAGGCTACGCTCGTGAATAACTGACGAGCAAAGTTTTGAATCTGGCTGTTAGGAAAAGGTACAAAACCATTGCCTTTCAGAAAGTCAAAGACACTTTGGCCAAGGAGATCCATGACGATGCAGATATGGCCGCGGTAGTCGAAGCAATCCCTCAAGTGTATGCATCTGTTCCTGTTTTCATTGTCGTTGGCTTTCAGAGTGGCCAGGACTCGCAGTTCAATCCTCGATGCATCGCGATATTTCTGCACCGACCGGATGATCTTTACTGCGACGGCCTCGTTTCGCTTCCGATCGCGGGCCTGGACTACTTTGCCAAAGGTTCCTTGGCCAAGAAGGCGACTGATTTTGTCTAAAAGATGCATGAGCGTTTGAAGAGTTGGCGTTGTGGGACGGACGGGGGAAAAAAAAGAAGGAAAAAAAGGTGGCAACCGTGGAGGAACATACATTTGTCTGTCAGCTCCGCATCAGGAACGACAATGTAGTGACCATGCTCATCATCAACCTCGACATTTTTCGAATATTGCTGCTACGTGAAGCGGCCTGCATTAGCCATCATGTTTCACGAATGGCATTCCGTCACACTTGGAGGTGCCTGGCTGGAAACGGAAGCCCAGAAATGCCGAGAGGCTGTTGGGCTGGCAGGGGAGGAGGGGAAGAATCTGGAGCAACTCACGTCATGTACGACTCGGACGTGAACATCGGAAACCTTTTTCGGCGGCAGCGGTGGCGGTTTGTATGTGAGGAACGGGCCACCTAGACCGTCAATATCCCGGCGTTTTGCATCGTTGGCGGTCTGCTGGCGGGTGGTCCGCTTGCGCTTGAGAGGAGCAGGAGCCTCCCCATATTGACTGTTGGACGATAGCGACGTGGGCGCAGTGGTGTTGTGAATGGAATTTGTGCGGTCACTCGAGAGAGTAGAGACGGTAGATTTTGCATTTTGCAACGGCGGATTTGTGTGGGAGCCCACATATTGTACGTGGTAGCCGGGAGCAGCCTCGTCTCGCCGTCTTCGCTTCACGGGCTGGCGAACAGCAGTGGTAGCATTGGCATCGCAGGAAGCAGCGCCCGTCGGGGCGACGCTGTTTGTGTTTGACGATGGCAACATTCGACCGGTTTTGGCTTTGGCTTCCGGCTCGGGGGTGTCATCGATGACGATGATTTCTTTGGGCAAACCATTTCGATAAAAAGTGTTCCAGTCGGGTTCGCGGGAGCGACGGCGTTTCCGTGAGGGGGGATCGTCGGTTACGGCCCCGGCTCCGGCAGCGGCCGTTGTAGTAGCTGTGGCCGTTCCGCTGGCCATTGCAGACGAGTAGTTGTGGTTGATGTGGTGGCGGGGTGTTGTCGGAGTCGAGGGCTCGACGTGATCGCGATGTAGACAGTGGCCGTGGGGAGGGGGGACCGGCGGTGGTTGGAGATTGTGGTTCTGGGGAATGCCATCCGACGAGGAATGGCTGGCAGTGTGGCTCACGGACTGGTAAAAGGGCAAGAGACGTGCCGTGCCTGACGAAGACGAAGACGAAGCTGTTGGCACGGACGGGTTGGACGGGTTGGACGAGTTGGACGGGTTGGACGGGTGCAATAGAGAATTGGCAGCCGTCGAGCGATAATTTGCGGCTGCGGACGACGGCGTCGGGTGGTGGTGGTGGTGGTGGTGCAAGTGGTGCGGGTGGTGCGAGTGGTGCGAGTGGTGGCCGTGAGCGTGACCGGCGTGAGTATGATGAGCGTGTGCGTGGTGGTGGTGGTAGTGAGGGAGCGAGGCCACGGCCGTCGTGGGCGTCGACATGCCTTGCAGGCGCTTTTCCCCAGAAGTCGGGGAACGGCGAGGTTGTTGAGCAACCGGTATATTGATGGGATCGTCGCCTGGTTTGGAGTTGTTGTCGCAGGCAGATGATGGATGACGGACCAGGACGGAAGTTGGTTTGTGGTTGTCGACGATGGGGGAAAAGAATGACCGACGGAGCGAGGTGCAGGCGCACTGTGGTGGCCCGGGAATCGATAGTTTGGGCCGACAGCGAAGCAGCCGTGTGCGTACGGTGCGCAGATCTGGGGATGACACGGGGGCAGTCTGCTGAGCTGCGGCAGCACTGGAGCGGGCGCTGGCACTGGGCGCTGGCACTGGGCGCTGTAATTAGCGTCTGGCACGGCCCCGGCTGCTCAAGTGCCCAACAATTGACCCATCAGAATGCACTACGTACATAAAAAATAGGGCAGGCCCCAAGGGCACGGGGAAAATGGGGAAAATGGGCCCGACTGACTGACTGCGTTCGCGTTCGCCTCCAGACATAATACATGTCACCTCGTTCTCCAGCTGATTGAGTGTCCGTCGCTCCAGCCAGTGTTGCAATCACCAATGTCAACTGTTGGAATCCCGTGCACCGTGCATCGTGCATCGTGCATCATGCTCTGCCCAAGTTTTTTTTTTAGCGTCGACAGGACCGCGACATTGCTGAAAAAAAAGCTCGTCTCTGATGTTGGGTGCAGTGGCTTGCGTCTTGTCGTGGATCGGGACGGAGCATTCTTTCCAGTTGGAGCGTGTCAGGTGTCTACGTAAAAAAAAAACACGCCGTGTGTTGTGTGATGAGAGGTGATGAGGTAGGTTGATTGATTGATATGGGTGGCCGTCATTCATTCATTCGTGTGACCATTTCCTCAAGTTGGTGTGCGATCCATGTACGGCAATCAAAACCAAAGAATGAAATTCCGGAATCGGGCTCTTTTTGGTCCCATTTCCTCGCCATTTAATACTCCGTACCTCCGTCAGAATCGTCAGAATTTTGTACGCAGATGCAGTCGCGATGGAACGGGCCAGGTACAGGCCACACCAGTGACCACACATTGTGCTGCAGCCCTCGGAGACAGTGGGTTGCCGAGCGACATGATGATGGTTTGCCCACGAGTGATTACACAGCGCCGTGCCATGGCGGGGGGAGTGACGACGGGTGCGGGCGTGGTCTCTATTGTAGGCTAGGCTAGGGAGCGAAGTCGTGGATGACAAGATGCTTTCAACAATGCGTGCTGCCACACGTGGTATCACGAGCTACCCTATGGTTTTGGTTTGTTCCCACGCTCCATGTCTCCCTGCCTTTGAACCGACCGTCCCGCAGCATTACACAGCAGAAATGCAGTGAGAGGGGAGAAGAAGAGAAGAAGAGAAGGAGAGAAATGGAATGAAGAAAAAAAGCACGTCGAATGGCACGTCGAATGGCACGTCGAATGTCCAAGTTTCATCGTCATTCCAGTCCAGCCCGCTCTTTGTAATCCGTGTATGTATTGTATGTACGGAGTATGTGGAACCCACAATGATGACATGACGGATCTCAGGACCCGCACCAACCAGCGAGCCACCCCTGCGCCCGTCTCCACCGCAGAAATTTATCGTCAACGGGTGATCGTCCGTCTTGAAGAAAGTCGGGGAGTCGACATACATGCAGAGGTCATCACCAGAGGGACGTGAGACAAGAATCATTGGCGACCAAGACCGGACAGCTTCCCCAACGACAACGGAATATGGTGGGTGAGTTAATTTCCCAGGGCAATCTCCGAGAAGCGTAGCCCAAAGTCAAATCTCAAATCCTGTCCCATCGCAGCAAGAGCCAACATGGGAAATATGCCAGTTACGCAGTCAAAAAATAGCATGCCGCGAAAATTATTTTCAAATTTCTCATATCGTACGTGAAATACACTCGTCATCGGCATGGCCTCTGACTGCTCGACGTCGAGTTATCGCGAAAAGGATCGACAGCATGCCTTTCGTTCGTCATCTCCACCAGCCGATCCAGTATCCTGAACTCCATTTTCAACTTTACACTGTACACGAGGGCCTTGTAGGCAGTCTGTATGTCGTAAAAATCCGTATACTCCAAGCACAATATGGGAACATCGAGAAGAATGACGAAGACATTGACCAGGAGCAGGTGACGGCGCATCTTGGGCACGGCATCACCGTATAAGCTGTCCCGGGTGTCGAAAAAGGAAAAACATGACTTGATGTAGACGGCGGAGATGATGAGCTCCTGCAGGAAAAACAAGGTGACTTGGACTTTTTCGTAGGCAATGTAAGGCTGGACCCACGAATTGCGTTGGGAGCTGTTGGCCCCGTACATGAGAATTATGATGGGAACGTGAAGTACGAAGACGTTGGCAACAATCATGCCCAAGATCATGCGGAGCCAGGAGTCATTCCAGAATATGAGATGCAGTCGCGAGTAGAGCACGAGGGATTGTCCCGTGACCATGGGCACCCATCCGATGGCGACGAGGGTGATGTACAGCCCGTAGTCCTGGGACCCGACGACGTTTTTGAGAAGAAAGCCGATCGAGTGTGGTATGATGCCGTTGGCGGCGGCGAGAAAGCTCCAGAAGTACAGACCTCTGAAGCGCCGAAAGGTAGAAAAGACGATGACGTTGAGCTCGAGAGCGTTGTAGAGCGCCAGCGCTACAAATGCGACTATGGCGCGGGTTTGCTTGCTGGCATCCGTGACGCCGGTGCTTGGGTTGCCTGAGTAGCCCATGGCGGAGGGTGCAGTAGCATGTTGGGAATGGGGGAGGGCAGACTGGACGGGGATCTTTGGCGGAAATACTCCGTAGATGAATGCACGACGAGGTTGGAGTCCTGTTGGTCCTGTTGGTCCCGTTGGTCCTGTTGGTCCCGTACGGTCAGGTCAGATCGGTCGACTCTGAGTCGTTCGGAAATCAGGTGGGCGACTTTTATTGTGCGACGTGGCGGCGATGTCGAGGACATCAATCGTTGCACAAACACGAAGAAGGGCTTTTCAGCACGCCACAGGCAGCATAGCAGCATCGGTACCGGTCAGTTTGGTTGGTTCGAGTCCTCAATCAACGTTGCTCCAGGTTGCACCAACAGCACCGCATGCTGCCTCGGGTGTGTCGGGGACAACTCGTTGATGAAGGAAGAAGGGTTGAACAGAATTTGCTTCTACATGGGGCCGGCCACTGCCACCTGGCCAGGAGCTGAGCTTACATTGTACATACGAAGTACGGAGTACATAATCCTTACACATGCATGTAATAATGAGCAGGGGCGAGAAAGCCCACCAGTTGGGTTGGCGTGTCAAACAGCAGGAAGGAGCAGACGACAGCACGTCTCGCCAAGCTGGTCGTTGAATGGTGCAAAAAAAGCTTTCCAGACCCGGCCCGGCCCGTTGCCATCAGCCAGCCAGTCAGCCACTTTTTCTTTTGCCTGACTGCCTCCACTTCTGCAGAGTCTCAACTGCCAAAACTGCGACGTCATTCATGCAACAGGAGGACCACAGAGGCCTCGGTGTCCATGTGTACTCCGTGATAGAGCATGTTTTGAGACGTGCCGAAATGCTCTCATTGTCAGGATCGATGAAGCTCCAGGGACCCATGCATGAAAACGCCCCGATGCATTTCTCGCAAGCTCAACGCCTTCAACGCCTTCAACGCCTTTTTGTACAAGTTCGGAATGGATTCAGGATCCTTCATCCAGCTGATCCTCGGCATTGATGAAGCGATACCCATCACGCACGCACTCTCTGCCGAGTTATCGTCAAGGTAGTCAGTTCATCATGGCTCCGCGGGGCGGACTGACCCGAATATACCAGTTTTCCAGTGGACTCAATGGACTCATTTGGTCACTACCGAGAACCTTGTGTGCTCCGCCGGTATCAATGAAAACAAAAACAGGTCGTCGATTGGACATGGGGGCCGCGCGCCATGAAGTTTTATAATTTCGAAAACGAAGAGGCGAGCCGAGGTCCTTGGAGTTCAGTGTCCTTGTTGGACTGCACCGGGCCAATGTCGGAAATCAAGAGAACGCTTTGTCACAGCAAAACAAAATCGCAGCTCATGCTCGTGCCGAGCTGCGTTCAAATATGCAGATGACGGTGAAAGGCAGACTGCAGGACCAAGCGAGTTCCCATCACCCCCAGTTGATGAAGATAGCCAGCATTGGTGTTGGTGTAGCCAGGGACCCGTGAACGATGGAGTGCGGAGAAGGATCTGGAAGACAAGCCGAACTACGTCCATGAAACGCAACGGTTTACTTCGCTTGCACCTGGAGAGTCTGCGAGTCTGGATTTCAGATGAGAGAGAGTGCTACTGGCTCTGCAGTTTACCTTTTACCTGTCTTGTCAAGTTTTACTTGAACAATGACTTTCGATCAGTACTCATGGAGGCAAGGACTGCGCGGTAATTGGGACAGATTGGAAAAGAATGGCGTCTCTACTTGACGAAAGGCGACAAACATACCCACAGTAAGTTTTAAATGCAAAAAAAGTATGTACACTCTAACAACTCTAACAACATAAAGAAATTTTTCAAGCAAAGTCAGATTATCCATGAAGACAAGAGAAGAAAAACCCCCATGAGTAACGGACACTTTCTAATGCTTTTTTTCTGGGAACAATTCGTCAGATTTTGATCCAGGGCACCATCCACTTCTTGACGGCTGCCTTTGCTTCGTCCACAAGGCCGAGTTCTGACACAGAGGCTTGTTAGTCAAAATGTTTTTGCTTCGTCCTTGCATCAACTTACCGAGCATCATTTGCACTGCGCCACGGATACCAGAGTCTATGGCAGATGACATCCAGCCGTGCGTGTAGGACGTGTGTTCGCCGACAAAGATCATCTGTCTCACAAGGTCAGTACCAACAAAATTAGTACACAATGGGGGAGAAAACACCGTTCAGGTTAGCAAAAGTCGTCTGTCTACTCACGTTCTTGTGGACCTGCAGATACTGAGGCATGTACAGTTCGTGCTGTCCGGTCGAAGGGTTGGCAAAAGCGCCGGCGGCGAAGGGATCCAGAGCCCAGCACTTTCTGGTCCATTTGCCAGTATACAGCTTCCGGGTCTCCTCTCCGTGGATCTCGGACATGGCGTCCAGCACATACTGGACGTGCTCCTCGTCAGACATGGTTTGCATCCTCGAGATTTCATGGTTGGACGACCCGTCGATGTAGGTGCCCATGATTGTAGCCGGACCGCTCGCGTTGAGATTGTACGAGGGGTAGCAGACCTGGGCGATGCCGGGGATGTCGGTGAGAGTGCTGCAGCTGCCGACGATGGGGTTCTCCATCTTCTCCCAGAACCGCTCCGAGTACTCCAGCCCAACCTTGCAGTTGCTGTCGTAGATCAGATTCTTGATGGCGTTCCTGATGGTGACGCCGATGTCGGGCAGGCGCCACTGGCGGACGACGCTGAAGGGGGCCGAGATGATGGCGTAGTCGTGCGTGAATTCCTGGAACCCGGCGTCCCTGAAGCTGTTCTTGTACTGCAGAGTGACCTTTCCGTCGGCGTACCTGACGCGCTCGATCCTGGTGTTGAAGCGGATGCTGTCCTTGACCAGGGGCTGGAAGGCCTCGGGGAGGCGGCTCAGACCCCCGTCGACGGTGGCCCACGAGTCGGCGCTCTCGTAGAGCTCATCGTACAGGCCCTCCCAGAAACTGCCCTGGGGATCCTGCTTGCCGCCCACGAGGACGTCGGTGCTGTTGAGGCTGCCCTTGAGGTACTGCGAGATGAAGGCGAACTCGGACCATCGATCGCCTGGCTCGCCGTCGAGGCCCTTGTCCGTCCACTCCCTGTGCGCCTCGTACATGCTCCTGGCCATTCGGACCATGAAGTCATTGCCGGGCAGACTGTCCTCGAGCTTCTTGCTCGTGGCCTTTGTTTCGGCATCGTACTCGGCCGGCGGCGGGGAGAGCCGCGGGTCGTCCTTGACCTGTTTCGCGGTTGGCGGGAGACCGTTGGCCGTCCGGATGCCGCCAAAGTACCGCAGACCGTTGTCGCTGTCCTCGATCCAGTCGATGAGCTTCACCCTGAGGTCCGGCCTGCCCCTGTTGATGCTGTTGACCTCGTTGATGAGCTCGAAGACGAGCTGCGTGTCGGAGATGTTGTACTTCCGCTTGCTGTCTGGATCGACGTAGTCGACGGGGAGTCGCATGGCGCCGAGCTCCTGATACGAGTAATCATCCGGCCCGCCCGTCAAGTACTGCGTGTGAACTCGGCCGCCGAGGCGGTTGCTCGCCTCGAGGATGCGCACGTTGGCGAAGCCCGCCTGGTTCAGGAGGAGATATGTCGTCAAACCGGACAGTCCCGCGCCGACGATGCCGATGCTCTTGCTTTTGGCGTCCTTGACATCTACTGCGCCGGGCTCTTTCTGCTTGAGGAACTTGACGCCGTCGAACCATTGGCCCAGGGCGTCGAAGCCGTTGGCTTCTGTCATTCCGATGGGCTCTGGAAATGCGCGTGAGTCAGCGAGGGTGATTTCCGTACCTTGGCGCGTCAAATCGAAAACTTAACTCGTCGCTCGCCTGGCGATAACAGCAGCCCGCTCCAGGTTCTGGGGCGCGCTCCGGCCGACCAGAGCTCCCTTGTCGTCCCACGCCGATATGCATCCGCCGTCGGGGGCATCTTCGGGGATGATCCACACGAGTCTCGAGTCGACGAGGCCTGATCCCGCCGAGGAGACTACGTGGTGACTGTCCTGCCGGGACTGCGCCGCGCACGAGCCGTGGGTGAAGGTGACGGGGCCGGCAACCTGTCTTGACGACGTCGAGACATGGACATTTGCCAACCTCGTCGTCAGCTCGGTCCGCACTTGGAGGTCAATGGGGAGATTGCTCGTCGCCGCCCGGGCAATCGACGAGGCTCCCAGCGTGGCCAGGAACAGCGCCGTGTTTCCCATGACGTTGCCGGAGGATGCAGGATTTCACTGTTCCTCGCAGCTCTTGGCCCGTCAGCTCAGATGCTGTACGATACGATACGATACGATAAAGCGAGAAGGAGACCCCGATTGGAATCTTTTTTTTTTTTTTTCCCCGAATCACGAATAG
The DNA here is from genome assembly GCA_003814445.1 of Epichloe festucae Fl1. Classification (NCBI taxonomy): domain Eukaryota; kingdom Fungi; phylum Ascomycota; class Sordariomycetes; order Hypocreales; family Clavicipitaceae; genus Epichloe; species Epichloe festucae. The sequence goes on from CP031390.1 coordinate 309,656, forward strand.
GGGCGGTTCCGTGCGTGTTATATCGTCATGGTGGCCACGCGCATAAGCGAAGCATAAGCGGAACGACCTCCCCCCCTTCTACATGATTGATGCCGTCCCGCATCACGGCGTTTTGATTTCCTCTCTTTTCCCCATTGGGATTGATTTTCTTTTTCGGGTTCGAACACGAAATGGCGCTGCGCCTCATCTTGATTGACCCACTAGGTAGCTCATGGGGGGAAAGGGGGCGTTAAGTTGTTACTTTTTTTTCTTTTTTTTTTTTTCTTCTTCTATTTTCCGACTCGTACCCTGTGAGAGAACAGGGTGACGAAACGCGGACACCAGAGTACGACAGCTGCGCGTCCGTCCGGCTGAAGAGCAATGGACGACGGTGCTTTCCTTGTTTTTTTTTCTCCAGCGGAAATCAATTTCAACGTCTCGAGACAAGGCGCACCGCACCTCTAGCTTACTAATACTACGGAGTATCTAGCTTACTACATGATACTACGGAGTATCTAGCTTACTACATGATACTACGGAGTATTGGTGCCTGCTTACGGCGCCACCAATTGAGGCTGACGGGAATATCCAGCCCCCACCCCTGCTAGAAGATGCCGTCCGTGCCGATTACTGCGAGTCTGCGACTGCCAAGGTTACGGCCCTGAAAGAGTACAGTAAGCAGTTCCACATTGGGGGATGATGAGCTGCATAGAATGTGGCCAATGCTGCTGCCTGTGGCTTACGGACTAGCCACCTACCGTCTACGGTCTACGGACGTACAACACCACCAATGCAAGGCCCGCCTCTGCAGTGGAAGAAACGAAGCCGTGGCCGCCAGGAAGCAATGTGGTTCTCCAAACGAGGAGACATTTTCCACGGAGAAGGACATACAGTATGACAGCGTAGCGTAATGTAATGCTGGATTGCTCGCTTCCCTCAAGAGCTTGTCGGACATCGTCATCAATCGGGGCGTTCACTTCAGGTGAGGTTTTTTTTCCCCCCCCCAATCCGACGCAAAACCCCGCTCTGATTGGCCCGGGTACGCGCATGAGAGGGACGATCCGATCGGGTTGTTCTCCGCAACGCTGGCGCCGTGGAAATGGCACCAACTACTTCGTACTTGCGGGAAGAAGCGCGCATCCGAGACGGCTCCTGATGGGCAGACAGGAGAGGAGGAAGTGGACGAGGCGGGATGGGATGAACTTTGGAGACGGGCTGAATTCAGTCGACGTCGTCATTACGACTTTTCAACGGGGCCGCGTCTGAGCGTCACGATGGAAGAAGAAGCATTAATGAAGATTCAGGTGGAAAGCAGTGGAAAGGTGAATCCGAGGACAGAAAAATGCTTTTCTTGAACTCGCTTGTCTAGAACACCGAGCGCCCGCTCCCATGTACACGTGTAACTAGTTGCTCCAGGCGCCGTTTCCGCACCGAACCAGCCGTCTCGAAAACCTGTTCATACATCATCTCGCCCTTGGTAGATCGTGAGCAGCGAAGCGCCACCGCATTCTTTGCACGCGGCCGGCGCCATGTGATTATATCGACCAAGCAGTCAGTCACTTTCACGACGCCCCCCTTTTCACGCCTCACGCCTCACAGCTTGCCGCTGCGGATCTCCTTATCGAAAATCTTGACGCCCCAGACATCATAAAACTGCAGCGGGCCAATCGTCTTGAACCTGAGGCGAGAGCCACTGTCCACACTATCGTCGTCGCTTTCCGAGTCAGAGTCGAGAGCTTCCATCGGTAACAGGGGGTACTCTGCAGATCCAGGGCTGCTCGGGGACACGTGCGCTTTGTCCTTGCCTTTGTCCTTGGTCCGCTTCAGTGGCACCTGCGAGCGGGACTCTGAAGATGCCTCGGATGGTCTGATGACTCTATCGACGCGGTCGTCCTCGGTGGCGATCCATTCCAGCTTCAGCTCGGGGTGGTGCGATAGGTTGTCGACAATGAATCGCAAGATCTCTCTCATGACCCAGATGCATGTGTCGTTGTTTTTGAAGTGGAGGATGTTGATGGCCCGGAGGTTGACTAGACCAGAAAAGTACTGCATGAAAGCGTGCTATGTATGATCCGTTGAGTCAGTGACGGGTTCCGTAGTACATGATGGCAAATAGAATTTGTCAAAAAAAAAAAGGGGGGGGGGGCCGACAGATAAAAACTCACCACTGCATGGATGTTCAAGCTCAAGGCGAGCTCCTCAAGTTGAACACCTCGAGTACATATGAGAATCATGGTTTTCTCGTTGGCATCCCAATTGGGACCGTTGGAATCATCCTTGATCATGAGCCGCTTCAATGTGGGCATGTGCTTCTTGAGCACCAGTCGGCGGATCTGGTCGATTGATGTCGCCGATCGAGGAGCGAAGCTCTCTGGCTTATGCTTGAGACCCCGCTCCAGCATGAAAAGATCGTCGAGTACCGGTAGCTGCGCCATGCATGTCAAGAACGAAGCTGACACGTGATCGGTGAAGACGCTTCGAAGAGCCAGCGGTCGGTTCTTTTGCTCCTTGGCCAGCATTGACCAGATCGGTGCCTGATTACCGACGTTGATGAGCGTCAAGTCCTTGATGCAGGTCATGTCGATTGCTTGTGACAAGACAGAGGCCTTTACTGGAATCAAGCAAATCCTGAGCGTCTCGATGGACATTCCTCTCGTCTTTCGCTTGTACGCGTCTATACTCTGTTTCGTGCTTTCGCCTGAGCGCTTCATTGGCATCTCCATGAGGTCCTCGATTTCAGACTCGAGTATGCGGATCTCATTGGATACCTCTATAGCGCTTCTGTTGAGCAGCGCCAGCTCAATATCAAGATCGCTCGCGATGATGGAACCATCTTCACTGATCCTCTCGTCACGGATCTCCAAAACTCGCTGTCCAACCCCGCGGACCAGTCGATGGAGCTGCACCAGCTTTTTGGTAATGGCGGCACGATCAACCTTGGCAATCTCAAACTCGGGTTTGCCGTCTTCAGGGCTGGGTTTATTGGCTAGGGAGCCTGGACTTTCTGCAGCGCCGTGATCCTCGTCACGCGGAAGAGCCGCGTCATTCGGGCCTTGCCGCAGTGTCAGAGGACTCCGAGATCTCGCTGGGTCTGCGGATTGCGGATCATGGAATTCATCTAGGTGGTCTTGTATCGTCTCCAGGTGTTCAATGTCGATGTCATCTGGCAAGGCATCTGACCCAGGCTCGAACAGGTAATGGGGCTTGCGGTCGTTGGTCGACATTTTGCCCGGGTGATCCGAACTTTGCGAACCAGGAGCAGTATCAGTGAGCGCCGCTTCTTCCGGTAGATGGCCGTCTTCTTTGATGAGCATCGTTTCGTCATTATGTGTCTCTTCGTGCGTATCTTCGTGAGTCTCTTCGTGAAGGCTATCGTTGTTGGATGCCTCTCCCTCGTTTGCCATTGTGTCGTTGGTATCGCACTTTGAGAGGGCGGGCTTGGAGCCGCTATCCACGTATTTCCGGGCTGCCTTCTCGATGATTGCAAGAGATTCATACTGCGAAATCGTAAAGTGTCGGGATCCGTTCAGGGTATTCATCAACCGAGTCGAGACTGTTGTTAAAGATTCCACAAACTCGCTGCGCGGATCTCCTGAGCGATGTGCGGAGTCTGTAGTAGTGGCCTCCAGATTCCTGTTGCTATTGAGCTTGAGTGGGGTGTTCAGTTGTATGGGAGCTTTCTTCACCAGATGGTGGTCTTGGATGTCAAAAATCCTCGCGAGAATCAATTCTTGGAGTTTCCGCTCTTCTTGTGCGCGGAACACTTTCGCAGGGCCAGTGCCATTGTAGTCGACAGCATTTTCTGGCTGAGGAACCGTTTGGAAGTCCTCCTCAATGTCGGAGTCATCGGCATCGGAATCTTGTGGTGGCTTTCGAGCCTGTTGAGCCAGGGTATTGGATAAGGACAGCTGAAGCTCCTTGAGCGTGGAAAAGGAATTCTTGACACAGGTTCGCAATTCGCCGACGATTTCCAGGTTATCAATGTCCAGGACGGACATACTTTGCAGGCCCTTGAAGCCAGACAGGGTAGACGGTTCGGCATTTTTGGCGCATTTTTGGCCGCTTCTGCTCTTCTGCATGGGCCTCGACGAGGGCGGTAACAATGACGGTGGTGGTCCAAGAGGCGGAATGCCACTGATGGGAATCGACGACGGAATCGGCGGACCGTACGACTGCACAGGCGGGATCGTGTCCGGCCAGTGGCCATTTGGTTGAGGGTGCGGATCCAGATCAGCCGTCACGGGGAGCGGAGGGGGTGGTGTGTAGTAAGAGTCTCCGGCCTGCAACCGAATGTGTAGCTTCTTGAGCGATCTGATGCGATGGAGCTGCGCATACACGGGTCGACTGAGTTCAACTCGAATGTTCCATCTGTGGATGCGTTCCCACGGAAAATCAGCATTGCCGCGGTACATGACATGCAAACCCACTCGACGGTGTGCTCAAGGTGGTGTCAATAGCCGTGCTTACCGAAAGGATTCCAAAGAATGTGCTCGCTTCAGAGTCAGATGTAGCAAGGTGTTGAGAAACTTGCCGCAGCTGGCACTGTACAAGTATGGTTGGTACGACTGTTCACCCTTGACACCAGGACTCAAGGTGTCCATTGAGAGGTCCTTGAGGTGTTTAGCATAGTTGTATTCACTAGTTGTGAAAGTGTCGAGGCCACCAGCCAGGCCGTCAACGGGCGAGTCGAAGTTGGCATCGTCGTCGTCGGGAAATATTATGTGGAAGTTGCGGTACAGCTGGGCAGAGGCCAGTTCATGGAATCGTTTACATGCGAGAGCAAGACATATGAGGTCGCTTTGCGAACACTTTTTTTTCGCGCCGACGGATAAGTCAGATAGATGGTCAGCAAAATTTCTGTGGTGTGACTATGGCAACCCCAAAGTGAAAGAGCTGACATATTCCGTGGTTCCAGTGCGCAGACGTAAAGTAAATAAATGCGACGAAGTGGCAGATGTGGAGGTAGATGATGATGGATAGCCGCGGAAGCCTTACATGGGCAACAATCTCGCGCTGAGTCTCAGCAGGCAGATCGAGAAAAGAAGTGGAGGACTTGAGAGAAGAAAGATGCGCCGTGGCCGCTGCCACCTCGCCGCCGGTCAAAGGCGTCGCCATCCTTCTTTGATATCTCGGTTAAAGACGATGAAAGGTGACGGAACCTGCGAACCTACCTACGGTGTGAGGGAGGGGAGGGGCAGCTGCGCGAGGCTGACGAGGACGACGAGGACGACGACAAGCTTGGGCCACCCGACTTTGAACCCAGGCCACCGGGGCCTAATGATGAGGGCGAGATAACAGTCGTGGCAACGCCAGCAGTCGGCAGGGCGGAGTATCAAAGTCCTGAGACGTCTGACGGGACGAAGGTTGTTGACGTGAGGCAGATGGCAGATGGCGGATGGCGGATGGCGGATGGCGGATGGCGGATGGCGGATGGCGGATGGCGGATGGCGGATGGCGGATGGCGGATGGCGGATGGCGGATGGCGGATGGCGGATGGCGGATGGCGGATGGCGGATGGCGGATGGCGGATGGCGGATGGCGGATGGCGGATGGCGGATGGCGGATGGCGGATGGCGGATGGCGGATGGCGGATGGCGGATGGCGGATGGCGGATGGCGGATGGCGGATGGCGGATGGCGGATGGCGGATGGCGGATGGCGGATGGCGGATGGCGGATGGCGGATGGCGGATGGCGGATGGCGGATGGCGGATGGCGGATGGCGGATGGCGGATGGCGGATGGCGGATGGCATTGTGGTGGGCAGCTGAAGAAGGACGGCAGAGGTCGGCGAGTGGTGAGTGGTGAGTGGTGAGTGGGTGCATGTGAGTGGTCAACGGCGAGGTATGTACATGGCGAAGCGCCCCACCCACCCCCGGCACTACATGCTTTTAATATGCACAGCAAGCACAAGGCTTTGTAGTAAACATGCACCAGATGGCAACAAGGCAGCTTCACCGGCAAATTCACATTATTACCGCAGTCTGGTCAGTCTGGACTCTGCACTCCCCGCATCAAATTCTTTCTTGGTTCCACCAGCAGCTCTGCGGCTGTGCACGGATGGCCGCCGCGATAATAACAGAACAGAAAAAGCCTATGTGGTAGGTACATGTACGGATTACACTCATGTACAGTGGGGTGTACATGTAGTAACTTATAAGGTGGGACGGGGCACGAGTGGCCTTAGGGTAGGACCCCGATTCCCACTTCATCTCAACTCACCCATCGTTACGCATTAGTGGTGGCAAACCAAACCGCGCAGAACCTTTATCCTGACAATATCTGTTTCGAATAAAGGCCCTCGCCTTTTCCCTCCTTCCTCCTTCCTCCTTTCTCCTTTCTCCTTTCACTCTTCTCTTCCCTCCTTGTGATACATACACCTGCGGCCCCATCGTCTGTGACAATGGCGGATACGCAAGAGCCTCAGTTCAACACGCTCGCCGAGAGAATAGCCGCCCTCAACAACCAAAAAAACTTCAACCCGCTCTCCAACGGCGTACCCAGCGCTTCTGAACCGCCGCGCAGGAGACCGCCTCCTCCCGCCCCTCCTGTCCGGCCAGCGAACCCCAAGAGAAGCGAAACCGTACCTGCAGCCATCAATGGATCGTCGAATCCTACGATAACCGCAACACCCGCAACACCCGCAACACCCGCGAGGGCAAATGCGCCCCCGCCACTACCTCGAAGAGAGACGTCGAAGAACGGAACTTCATCGACAGTTGTCCAGACCGCTCCTCCCCCGCTGCCGGGAAGAACGCCGTCATTGCCTGCGCAAACCCCGCCCGCGGTGCCCCGACGAACGTCAACGCAGTCCGCAACACATCTCTCCGCTCGACGGGGCTCAGCGTCGTCGGAAATATCTCAACTTTCTACTGTTTCAACCTCCTCGATAGGACGAACTACATCGTCAAGCTACACGTCTATCGGGGGTGCGACCCGTAACATGGCGCCTGCCACATACGATGCAGCCAGTCTGCCTGCACTGCCTCCCTCCAAACGGGAGCTGGAGGCTAGGTCCAAGGAAGCGGCCGCGCAAGAAGCCGTAGTAAGAGAGGCGCGCGGAAACGAGATACGGGCGAGACAAGCTGCCAAACTACAAGAACCCGGGACCGCTACCAACGCTTCATCCTCGCCGGTGCCAGCTTCGCGCCCCAATCTTCCACCAAGATTGCCGTCGAGGCCAGCGAAGTCTCCCAACACGACGCCGTCACCCGCACCACCCCACACGTCGCAAGCTGACGAGGCGAAGCTTTCCCCACGAAAGTTTCCGTTCAGTGCAATCAGAGGCTTCGGGAGTGGTCAGGCCGTAACAGCAGCAACTGCTCTTCCTACACAGAGAACACCGAGTTCGTCGAGACCAGCCAGCGGGGCCCCTGGTGACACGCCGCCGCCCGTGCCTCTCACGTCCAGGCCCTCTGTTGCCCAGATCGAAGCTGCGTCTACCCGAAGTGCGGCGCAGCAGTCCGACGGAGTGAGTGGCGGTGGTGAGCAAAGCAGCAATTGCTGGGTATGCCGAGATTGGAGCGGACCCGACGCGGTGGCAGCACAATTTCCCCGTCATTCGTTGCCTCGAACTGACCCAGTGGGCCATCTTGCCCGGGGGCTGTGTGATGCATTTCCCTCGTACGACGACAAAGCGCGGGCCATCTTTACTTGGTGCCACCACAACATTTTCTATGACACCGTTTCATTCTTCAACAATGACGTGCGACATCATTCTGTCCAAGACACAATCTTCAGCGGAAAGGCTGTCTGCCAAGGTTATGCCGAGGTTTACATGGCGGTTGCCAAGCGTGCAGGCCTAGAATGCATCGTCGTCGGTGGCCACGGCAAGGGATTCGGGCACACTGCTCTGAAGAAGGGCGAGCGGCCTCCTCCGGCCAAGCCAGACGGGCATGCTTGGAACGCGGTGCGCGTGGATGGCGGCGCGTGGAAGCTCGTTGATGCTTGCTGGGGGGCTGGGCACATCTGCTCGGCGGCCAACCTGTACAAGCAGGAGTTCTCCCCGCGACATTTCACGTTGTCGAATGAACAGTTTGGGCGGCGTCATTTCCCAAAGGACCCAAGTCATCAGTTTCGGGCCGACGGCCGGCCGATATCATGGGAGGACTACTACACGGGAGGGGTTGACGGCGAGGGATTCCAGTGGTTTGGTACCGGAGACCAAGAGGGTCTGTCCGAGGATTCGGTGGAGCCCAAGAACAAGGATATTTCCGTATCCAGCGGGCAAACTGTTCGATTTCAGTTCTCCAAGGTCTGCGAACATTGGACATCAGAGAAGGCCGGACTGGGCAAGCCCGCCCTGTTCCTGCTCAGTATCCACGGGCTTGGCGGGCGCAAGGACGAGCAGGTTCCCGTCGAGACGAACGGATACTGGCACTGGGTGGACGTCAATGCTCGAGACTTGGGTGCTCCAGGGCAATCAGTGGAAATACTAAAGCTAGAAACGATGGGTGATGATGACGGCCGTGGTGTCACGGGTAAAGAATTCCTATCGAAGAGGGGCAGGGTGGGCATGTCGTGGTCTTATATCGCCAAGTGGAACTTGGTTTCATGAGTCATGGCTGCATTCTCCAGGTGGGCAATCATGGCATGTTTTCCATGATGTCTTCTTGACTGGGTCAACATGCGCTGACAGAGAGGTTGTTAAATGATTGTGTAGCTGGTCCGGAATCCCAAGTCAATCTAGGGTAGGTGAAGCCGCCCCCAAATCAAATGAATCCATGCATCTCCACTCCGACCGCCGGCGACCCCACATGCTTTTAGCTGGCAGCTGGCAATTATCAACGTGGGCAGCTGCATGAATTCATCATCATCAATCATCTTATCTACACTTGACGTTTCACTTCAGCTGCATCCATTCATTTGTCCTCGCGCTTCTATTCTGCCTGTTACGCGCGAGGGTTTGCTCCTCTCTACTTTCACCACCACAGCCAGTCCTTTGAACCACGCGCAACCATCTGCAGTCCTTGTCCGAACCACGCCACCTCGCTCGCGAACCATGCGATCCCGTCGATAACACAACCTCGTCATCATCCCGAGCTCAAATCGATTTGACCTCGCTCGCCCATCATGACTGTCTCTCCGGCTTCGTCCGCCGCCATCGCCCCCTCCCTCTCCCGCCAAGAGACCACGACGCTCCTTCTCCTCTCAGGCTCGTCTCTCGCCGTCCTGGCCAACACGTTTCGAGGCGACGGCGAGCCCCTCATCGCCTCTCTCGCCCTCTCCCTCGCCGCCTTCTGCCTCTGCTATGCCATGATCCGCTGGCTCGGCCCAACTTTCATGCGCGCAGGCTTCCGCGGCCGCGACCTCGGCAAGACGACGCGCGTGGAGATCCCCGAATGCATGGGCGCCGTCTGCGCCGCCGTCTACCTCCTCACCGTCATCGTCTTCATCCCCTTCCCCTTCTACAAGGACATCGTGGCAGCCACGTCTGGCGGAGGCAATCGCGATGTCGTGCTCGAGATGCACCCCGGCAACGCCGGTGGGGGCAGATTCCTCCACAAGTTCCCCCATAACAAGCTCGCCTCGTACCTCGGCGCCATCATCTCCCTGCAGACCATCGCCCTGCTCGGCATCGGCGACGACCTCTTCGACATTCGATGGCGACACAAGTGGTGGATCCCTGGACTGGCCAGCATCCCCATCCTGGTCGTCTACTTTGTCGACTTTGGCGTCACGTCCATTGTGATGCCCCTCCAGCTCCAGCCCTACCTCGGAGAGCTGTTTGACCTCGGCCCCCTCTACTACGTCTACATGGCCTGCGTCGCCATGTTCTGCCCGCAGAGCATCAACATGCTCGCCGGCATCAACGGCATCGAAGTATCCCAGTGTGTCGTCGTCGCCCTCCTCATCGCCTTCAACGACTGCCTGTACCTCTTGACGCCCTACCCGCACCCGGCAACCGACTCGCATCTCTTCTCGCTGTACTTGCTGCTCCCCTGGATCGGCGTCTCCTGCGCCCTCCTCCACCACAACTGGTACCCGGCTCGCGTCTTTGTCGGCGACACATACTGCTACTTCTCGGGCATGGTCTTTGCCGTCGTGGGCATCCTCGGCCACTTCTCCAAAACCCTCGGCCTCCTCCTCGTGCCCCAAATCTTCAACTTCCTCTACTCGTGCCCCCAGATCTTTGGGCTCGTGCCTTGCCCTCGCCACAGGCTCCCCAGGTTCAACGCCCGCACCGGTCTCCTCGAACCCTCCGTCACCCCGTGGTCTCCCGACCGTCAGCCCCACCCCTTGGTCGCCCGGGTCCTGCATCTTTTGGCGAAACTGCACCTCTTGCGAGTCACGACGGACGAAAGGGGCAACGTTGTTGAGACCAGCAACTTCACCATTCTGAACCTGTGGCTCGTCTGGCGAGGTCCCCTGCGAGAAGATGGTCTGGCCTGGGAAATCACCCTGCTGCAGTTATTCGTTGGTCTTTTCGGCCTCTTTGCAAGACACAAGTTGGCCTTGTTGGTCTTTAAGGAGGACAACTGGGGGACCGTGGCTCAGTAGACGTGCATGAAAAGAAGAAGGAAGATGAAAAAAAATCAAGGCTTCCATTTCATATGATTTCGGGAGGACAGACTTCACTCGCCAACATGGGACAATGTGAAAAGTAGCTAGCGTGCATCAAGGAGAACAGAATTGATACAAACCACCCGCCTACCCCCCCATTGACAGAACATGCTGATGACTGACTCATGAGCGAGTAAACTAAATCCACCCCGGGTCGTCACATACTACACACCCACAAGCACGTACGGTTTTTCAAGATACCCAAGGTAGAGTGCATGTTCTCTGAGAACCAGCTTGTAAATCACATTCACAAGTTCTCTTGTCCGAGAGAAGAGACGTTGGACCGGAACCTCCCCCCCCCCAATCGACTATATAACCCCTTACAAATACACGGCGTAAGAACGTAGAATAAAAGAAGACAAAATGTTATAAAGAAAACACGAGTCGAACGACGAGCCAGAGCCGAAGCCAATCCATGTGAGAATCCCATAGTAAAACAACGCCCCCCCCCCCCCTTCTCTTTTGAACAAAATCCGACCAGTTCTGTCAACAAGGGGTTTCATTCGGGGAAAAAACCCGCGAATATCTGCCAAATACAGTGCTCCACCCTCGTGCACGGGGAATCAGCTCCTCGTTTCCCTGGGTTGTTTTTCTTCTTCACAACGCCTTTTCAACAAAGGAGGGCCAAAAATGTTGTTTCCCCCCACCCCCCCTCGAGATTCCTTCCAAATGTCATCAAAATCAAAGTCCAGACGGTCCGCTCCGTTTCTCCTCTTGTCCAAACAAACGCCGGATTTCATTTCCCTTTCTCTCCCCTCTGTAACGCCAAATTACTCCCCCTTTTCGAATCGTGAGGAATAAAAGAAAAAGAAGAAAAAAAGAAGAAAAAAGCACTTTTGGGCAATCACAGCACATTATGACCGAGAATAGCCGTTCGTACAACGCTTGGGGAGACACCATTGGCTCCATCCTACGAGAACCCACCAGTCCGTCACAAACACGGGGGGCGTGATTCAGCAATATACATCGTCTACATCATGCAGATGACAGATTCAAGCGCCGCTGACCGTGGGAGGCGCCGCAGTGGCATTCACCGACTCATCAGCCTTGTCGAGTGGTTGCGGCTCCATGGTCATTTCAACCTTGACATCTTCAGGACTGGAAAGGCCGGGCTTCAAATATGCTGATCCTCCGGCAACCTTGCCCGCTGCCTTGTTGAGACGACTCTTGTAGTCGCTGAGGCTCAACTTCTTCTTTATTGGACTGGGGTTCACAACGACGCCGTTCAGCGACCCTGCACCAAACGGATTTGACAAGGGCGACAACGCTGTCGAGCTTGAAGCAGATAGAGGGGCCGCATTGGCTGACCCGTTCAAACCGGTGTTGTCGAAGGCTGGCACCGGCGGTAATTGCACCCGCAAATCCGGCGTTTTCATCTTGCTCGATGATTCAACCGGGCGATCACTGGTCATTGGCAGCTGGCTATCCGCCATGTTGCTGCTATCCGTTGTCTGAGAAGTTGGGGAAAAAGCATCCGAGCCTCGGCGGGCAATGGGAGGTTTATTCTCGCTAGGTGGTGAGTCTGAATCCGTGGCACTGATATGTAATGGCTGGTCGCCGAGCGAAAACTTCCTTCGGTCCTCCCCACCAACTCGACACCGATGTCGGCTGTTCATCAGCCGCTTCGACAGCGATATGACTCTCTTCTTGACGGGAGTCGAATTGCAGGATTCACTAAACCACTGCCCCTCGACGGGATCGGTTTGAACAGCGACATCACAGTACATCGGGCGAGGTCCGGTGGACGTCTGCCGTGATTGAGATGCCGACGAAGTCTGCCCGCCGTTGGACTTGACATGTCCGATGCTCGGTGAGCGGGCGCTGGACGGCGATCTGGATTTGCTGCGCCAGGTCCCCGAATCAACGTAGTGGCCAGGACCAGTAGGACCAGTGGATCCATTTCTTGACTTTGGCTTTGAACATGTACCCGTACCATCAGATACCCGCTTCTTCTTCCTCGGCGGTTGCTGCTGCTCCATTCTGCGAAATGAATCCTCAACCATGGCGACCTTCCTCTTGTCCCGGTCGGTCGGCTCTGTCAGTATGCCAAGTTGGTCGAAGGACCCTTGGAGAGGTGTACGGTCGCGACTCGGGGTTTTGCTCCGCAAACCGTTCTCGACATCCATGCTCTCATCAATGTGGCCTTCGCTAGCGGCCCTGCTGTTGGTTGCATGTCCTGTGCTTGTTGGGGAAATTGTGTGATTGCGAGCCTTCCGCGATTTCTTCTTGCCGTTCCGACTTTGGCCTCTGCCAAAGAGGTAGTGCCGGTGAAATCGAGCAAATGCGCAGTTGTTCTCGAGATCGCAAGCGCAGCCACCGTACTCGGAGAGGATCCGATCGATCCAGTTGGAAATCGCGGTGTATTCGGCGGGCTCCAACTCTGGCTCTTCTGGGGTCGAATTTGGGTCTTCGTCACTGAGACCCAGCAGATGAAGCCATCGGTCTCGGACGCTCTTCTCTAACCTAAAGTCCCAAGGCAAGGTAATTTGTTCGTCGGCAGGAATGTATCGGTCACTGACGAGCCAGAAATGATATTCGGAGCCTCCAGAAAGATATGTGTCCAGCTGAGCATTCGGCTTGCAACTCCTCCGAACAAACCTGGCCAAGGACCCCTCTTTTCTGGTGTCAATGTAGAGTGGTAGGACGGGATGAAGAAACACGAACGGCAATGGCGATGATAGGTCTGCCCACAAATTTCCTGGATCAGCACAATAATCTTTCTGGAACCCAATCTCCCCGTTCAACTCGATCAGGGGCACGTCCTTCTCGATGGGTGCTGTTGATTTCACGAAGCGCCAGCGAAGAGTGGTGCCCGGTTCGGGCGACCGCGTCGTATTCCTGACCTCGAGCTTGGGCTTCTTTTGCTCCAAGTTCGGCGGCTCATCTTGGAAGACTTCTGCGCGCGTCCTGCCAACCTCCTGCTTCATCGTGTCAGGCTCACGAAGCCATCGTGAGAGTGCTGTGGGAATGGCTAGACTCGCGAATGCGTTGTTGTGCGCATCGGGTACTTCCCCTTGTTCGTTGTAGAGGGAGTAGAAGCCCGCTGAGTAGTGGTGGATCTGAAAGTCATCAGGTAAATCAGGGGGGGTGGTAGCAGGGCTGGGAGGATGACCAGGGTTGGCGCGTGAGTTGCTGCCATACGAAGGGCTTCGCTTCGTTGGCAGGGAGCTGAAAGAGTGTGAAGGTCGGTGTGAGGTTTTGGCTTTCTTGGACAAGGGCGGGGGAGGGCTGCCGCCAAGCTTGCCATTCTCTGGATGGCCATTTAATTGCAGATCGTTCAACTTGGGTTTCTTCTTTGTGCCCTTGGTCGGCGGTCGTTTGGGCTTCTTGTCCAACGATTCTGGTCGTGTCGCCAGTATAGCATTCGCGTTTCGTAATCGAAGCGTTCGTTCGATGGCTTTTTGTCGGTCGAGCGGTCGAGGTTTGCATTCGGCGCAGGAGTGAGCAAAATCCTCTCGGATTGCCTCATCCCGATTGTTGGGATAGAAGCAGTCGATATGCTGCCAAGTATCGCACGTCTCGCAGTAGATGGTATTTCCGTCGTCGTCAGAGAAGTTACAGATACACTTTATGGTGTATGGCTCTTCTTCCGCCTGCTCTACGACCGGGTCAACGGATGGGTCATCTTTGACAACCACGGCCCCAGGCGCAGCGACAGCGGTCGGACTGGGAGGGATTGCCTGCGTCGACGGCGGCGCGGGCTTGTCAATCATAATCTGAGAGAACCTCACGAGATAGTTGGCGGTAAAGGGCGTGAGTCGCATATGGAAATTAACGTCGCGATCTTGGGGGCATGACGACGCCTCGACGAAGACGCGCGCCCGAGGTGTTGCAGAGTGAAAAAGCCGCAACAACAAGGTTTATCCAGCTTTGCCGCCCTCTACAGCTGCGAGTGTGTTCTTGCTTTGCGACCCGGCTGCCGACAAATTGAGAAAGTGTCGGCGACGAATGCAAGATTGAAACGAGTTTCGAGGTGTCGACCGTGGACGAGACGCCACTAGAGTAGCAATGCAACAGCTGGTCGAGACGAAAAACTGAGCGAGCTGAAGCAATCACCAGCCTTTCTCAGCTAGAAAATGAAGTCTGCAACAGGTACTGAGTGGTGGTTGTGGGGTAGACGGTCCAGACTGGTTGCCCGAGAAGTCGTGGAGGATTTCGTTACAACAGATCTCTGGAGGCCAAGAGTCGAGCGCGGTTGTTCAGCGCGTAGAGTTGGAAGGTTGCGCCCCTGCTTAGTCACAAAAGAAACCCAGAGATTATAAACAGAATCAGAATGGGCCAGGAAATCGAACGGCTTCAGACTGGAATTGGGGTTCGCGTAGAGTGTTCAAGAGTACGGGGAACGAGAGGACGACGAGGATTGGTGAGTGAGGAGGAGGGAGAGACAAATCGTGGGCTGCACTGCACCAAGGACGGACGGGGATGGGCGGCGGAATGGGCGGCGGAATGGGCGGCGTAATAACGGGGAAAGAGCGACAGACACAGACACTTTGGAGCACATGGACACTGGATTTTGGCTGTAGGACTACCTGGGAGGTTGGGAGGCAGGCAACAGGCAAAGGCACCGGGCGGGCGACAGCCAACAAGGCAAAACAGAAAACAGCACCAGTTGACCCTTATTAAAGTTAGCAGATGAAGATGGGGGGTTAATGACTTAGGGGGGGGGGGTATTATTAATAAGGGTGCGAATGGGCGGCAGGTTGGGAAGTGGCACGTTTCGATCTCTGCCAAACTTCTAGACGACTAGTCGGTTCGGTGGGGCTTGCTGATCAGTGAGTCTGATTGACGGACGCTTGCAAGCGACCACCCAAGATGTGACTTTCTTTTACTCCGTACAAAGCCTTCGCCCTCTGTTAGCACCACGGCCGCTCTCGTCTGGCTCCCATCTGGCTCCCATCTGACCCTCGTCTGGCTCTCGTCTGGCTCGCAATACCCTCTCGACTGGACGCATTTTCCTGCCTCGGAGTACGAAACACATTCAGGGTGCCATTCCCACTCGCAACAGTCAGTGGTGGGTGCTGCAGCCAACGGGACCAACGTGGCCTAGGATCCGATACGTGGTGATGAACATTCGACTCGAGCATGGGAAAGATAGTTGTGATGCGAAAACCTGCGAAAAATGTGTCAAGCGTAGTAGGGAGGCGGCAGGTCGTTTCCCGATTTCCCCATTACAGCAGACAAGCAACAGCCTCCGCCTCGTGCGTACATGAGGTCGCGGCTCGCAGCTCGCAGCAAAGGTGCATCAAGGATTGAGAGCGACAGCGACGGGACGGCGAAGACTGAGATGGATTGAACCATGGTAACGTCGGAGATGGTATTGGTGCCGATGGCGACGATTCGAATCAAGTCCGAGCATTCTGCACCAACGCACACCACACCAGGGAATCTCTACTCTGTCTTCCAGCTGGTGCCCGCAGCGCAGGGCCGCAGGGGTGTTGCAAGCACTACATACTCCGTAGAATGGTATTAACAAGTGCAGGAACAGTACGGAATCACCATCGAGTGCGGAAGCGTCACTGGCGGGCGGTGGGACGACTTCAGCCGCCCCCAGAGGCGGAGGCCAGCGAGCCGAAATGAGCGAGCGAGCGAGAAACCAGCACAGTGCGGTTCAGTCCAAGAAGAATGAAAAAAGAAACAGAAATCGACTTGCAAAGGCATCGCGCGCTGATTGGCGCTAAGCCAAACCCCGAATGGCGGTGGGCCTGTTGGCTCTCTGAGTGGATGCACGCTGACATCGCGCTGCTGCCTGAGGCTGTCATATCCAGCAGGTGCCTGGGCCGACATTGTCGTGGAACATCAGCGAACACGTTTTGAGGGAGGAGGAAATGCTCCTTTGCTGCTTTTTGAAGAGCGGCTTTTGGCGTGCAGCCAGTCATGCCCGTTTCCCATGCGTGTTTAGTGGGCCTTGTCGTGTCGAACAGGCTCTGTCTGTGGCCAGAGCCATCGACAAGACAAGCAGGACAAAAAAGGGCCAATTTGGCCAACGAGCAAATACAACTTGTCAGCCCAGAAGCAACCCTTGCTGCCTGGCACCTGTATCCACCACTTGGCCACTTCAAGGTGGAGTCCGAATGCACCACCGTGTGTGTGTGTGCCTGGTGTGGAAAGTGCAGCAAACGATATCTGTGACCGGGATAGAAGAAACTGCAGGTGGTCTGTGCCCGACAATCAAGCATTTGCCCCCGTGCCCCCTCCTCGTCCACGTCTGTTTCCTTCTGCTCGTTAACACCATTGATATCCCGCGGGCTCCCGAGCTCCTGAGCAAGTTTCTGGATTGGCATGCAATCCAGAGATGCGCTCTCCATCGCTTCATGCAAGGCCAGTTCCTTGATTTTTTTCATTTCATTTTCTCTATGGCGAGCAGGTGACGGCGCAGTACGGAGTACCCACGAACCTTGCATCCTGGCGAGACGCTCCACGACTTCAATCGACCAAGACCATTGAACCACTAGTCTAGTCAAGGATGATTGCAAGAAGTCAAAAATTTTGCACATTCGGGGAAATGTAGAAAGTGAACGAGATGCCCGGTTTCGAACATTTTACGTCCCCTGTCATACTCCGTACACCTGAGCTTTACTCAAATTTGAAGATCCCTCTCGCTCCTGCCACGTGTACATTACTTGCATGCCTCGAAAACAGCCACGCTGAAATTTTCCCGCGATCGGCCAAGTGTCTAGTTGAAAGATGGCGTAGATGGCTCGGCTGGAACCACTGAGCGGTCACAATAATTTGATTTACTACATAAAAGGAGTACATACAACCTCATGAATTTTTTGGCGAAAAATCTGTTCACTACAATCCGTAGACGGCACGCTCTGCTCCTTCATAGAACTTCATAGAAACGGCGTTCTCCCGGTGCGCTATGTGCGTCTAGCACCTTGGAAACCATTGCATACATGTCAGAACACCAGGAAAGATGGCAAAAGATTGCCTTGATCAATACAAGTAATTGCCTTCGCGTAATTAGACACCAGAGTCGGTAGAGCACCATCGACCAGGCCTTGCATTCACGCTGGAGTTTCTCCCTCATGCCACGGTATAAAACCATGTTCACAATGGAAAGTAGGAAGTAAGAAATCAAAAATTCCGCCCCCAATGGCCCCGAAGGACAATTGAGCACAGGACGACTCCGCGATGTGCAATGCAGGTATCCTCTACTAGTATCCCGTTTTCATGATCTCGGGATACTGGAACAAGGTAAGTATGAAGAAGAAAGGAAGAGAAAAAATTGAAAGAGAGCGAGCGTGTGCGAACTTATATACTACCTAATGGATGGTCCGTGCGTCTTGACTGACGCAGAGGACGGCTGAGAACAGCTGCCTGGTTGCTGCCTAATAATTGGCATCCACTCTAATACAGCGACAACGCAAGACCAGACTAACCGTGCCATGCCAGCTTGCTCATTTCTCATGCAAGGCTACCCGTGACGGTGAATTTCGCTTGCTGGGCTTGGTTCATCTTTTTCTTGATGCTTTTTCCTGTAAAGGCCCCTAATTAAGTTTCAATCAGGGTTCATCCCCAAGTTCTGGACCCTAGGAGTTATTAGTGTCAGGGATGTCAGGGATTTTCGACCCTGAAATTCTGCGAGTGCTCGCTTGGTAAATAGAATTGGCAGCTCACTCCTTGCATTTCGACTTGCTATTCTTTCACAGATGGAGGATATCAGGTTCTCGGTCTAAGCAACCATGTTGGTGGGCGAGTAGAAAAACCTTTGGTCAAGTCGTCTACGAGCAGGATCTGCTATTCATGTCTCGATCTAGTCGTCCTGGAATTTTCTCATGGTACAGGGATCTGATGTTGTTTGATCACCCACTTGCAGACCAGCTCTGCCAATTATTGACATACTTTGCTGTCTCCCATGAAGGAAGCAGCCAATCATCTGCGCCGGTCACAGTGGACCTCCCTCTTGGAGGTCCCATGACGCATCCGTCTTGCCCCAGTAAGCCAAGTCTCGCCCCAACCGGCCCAAGCCCCAGTTCGTCAGTGCTGCCTGCCCATGCACGTCCGACCTTCGCTGCCGTCATCCTTCGCCTCATCGCGTCTGTTATCGTCCACTAGCGAAACACCATCCCCATCCCCATCCATTCAACTGAGGTTCGAAAAGTATACGCATTTGTCGGCAAAGCCTGCGACCGACAATGAGAGTGTCTGCCGCCATTCTGTCCGCCCTCGTGGCTCCCTCCACTGCACTGAGCCTCTGGAGTGGCGATGCTCAGAAAGGCATCTCTCCAAACGAGGATTTGAAGATCCCAGGAGAGTCCCCTCTGAAACACTGTGCCGGCAAGAAGACTGATGGATATATCGAAATCAACAGTATTGACTTGTCCCCCAACCCACCTTCTGCGTATGTACTGTTTCCTTTGCACGGTCGACTCACTCACAGCGATTGGGTGCCTCTCCCAGCGTTTGTTTTGAAAACATGACACATGCTAACTGGCGTTGCGTCGATAGCGGCAAGGAGCTAGTCATCAAAGCCAACGGCACCGTTAAGAAGACCATCGAAGAAGGAGCTTATATCGACCTGACTGTTTATTATGGCCTGATTCGGCTCCTTACGACCAAAGCCGATTTGTGCGAACAAATGGGCGAAGTCGACCTCGAATGCCCCGTTGAGCCTGGCGACAGAGTCATCACCAAGACAGTGGAACTTCCCAAAGAAATCCCCCCCGTATGTCATTGCTCATACTGAGCCCCCACCTCGTCTGGCTGATTGCTAACGTGCATTACTAGGGCAACTACAGAGTCGTGGCTGATGTCTTCACTGCCAATGGCGAGCGAATTACCTGCCTGACTGCCAGTGTTGAATTTAGCCTCGGTGGTTTCGGCGGTTTCGGAGACTCTACTGGCAACGAGTTGTAATGAGGCTCGGAAGATTGGTCATTATGGCGGAGATTGGATTGTTACGCGATATTACGTGCACGTATAGCATTTGACGGACATTATCAATCTGGCTTGTATTGGTTCCTTCACTCTCTTCCTTATTCAGCTTTGGACTGCATCCAACAATTTGCAACGGCGATATTACAAGGTTTTGGGGAGGGATCCAGCTGTTTCGACAGTCTTTTAAAGCATCAAGGCGACGTCATGCCCAAATAGAGTTTGCCGCGGGGTTTAGATTAATAACAAGGCCTTCTTCTTTTCGTTTCATCATACAGGCCTTGCATTCAATGGATTGATCATCTCTCACCCCTAGTAGTCTATCTGCGTGTTGTAAATGTACTTGAGGGGCTTTCGTGACTCGCTTGGATGCATCCTCCAACCTGTTCTTCTTGACATAACCACCAGCTTACTCGCCAAACAGTCGACGTACCCTTCTTAATACACTGTCTTTTTCAGGGTCGTATGGATGGTCCTTGCTTGGTATTTCCAGAACAGTGGGGAAAGCTGCTGTGTAGGAATCAACTCGATGCCGTATCTTGTCCGCGATCTGTCCATGATGTCAGCAACCTCATCCAACAGAATTTCCTCGCTATGGATCTTTGGTCGCACGAACATGCTGATTGATCAAGACGATGCCAATGTCCTTTCTTTCCTGTGTAAATCGATCAAAGGCAGATTCAATGGCCGCAGTGTCGGTCTTGCTATCTACGACTAGGAAGTTCTTCTGGGCTTCGGCGCCTGTCGTAACGTGCTAGAGGGACCGTTTATAATTTGCTCTGCTTGGAGACAAGGACTCGGGAACACATGGAACTTACGCCGATGCCAGCAAGGAGCAGGCCAGTTACCGAATCCTGTGTCCATGTCAGCTACCGTGGTTTGGCATGAACCACGGCCCTTCATGCTGTCACGGGCCGGTCTGATGTGTAGCGAGTGAAGTTACCTCATCGCCGATGACAGCGAGAAACTCGCGGTTCTTGAAATCCGCTTGGTAAGCCATCTTGACTCTGGGACGACGACCGTTGGTGAGGGAATGCCGTGCGACAGGGTAGGTTCGAGGCTCGAGGCTGGAGGTGAGGTTGATGCTTCTCCACCAGGCAGGCGGTGGAACAGCTTAATATTGACTGCATGTGCTGCTGCCCCGCGACCCGCTGTTGACGGTGCTTGTTGGTGGATCAATTGAGACGCTGTCGCAGCATCATTGAACGGCGGCAGAAAGAGTCACTGGCCTGGTCTGGTCTGGTGGCGCTAAAACGAGCACACCCCGCTGATTGGCCCATGTTGCTGGGCACGCAGCTTCTAGCTGGGAGATTTGGCCCGAGGAGCTTCCATTTGTAAACAATCTTGTCCAGTTCACGCTTCCAACACGAGAAGAGAAGAGTCTGGCAGGCAGGCGCACATCGCCTTTGTCTCCTTTATTTGGTGAGACACGGCCAGGAGAACTCTGTGTACCAAGAACGTGTTCGAACATTGTGCAAAGCATTGGGAAAGCTTGTCATTTTGACTTTTCGCCAACGTGCAAACAATCGCCACAATGCCCCGACTGGTGCGCCGACGCCCCCTCTGGGATCGCATCACCTCGTTGCTCAACCCAATGGATTTTATTCTCTGGCTTTCAGAGGAGATCGAGACGAGGGACTGGGACTCGGGGCTGGTCGGGACGCAGCTTGGATTGGCACTCAACTTTCTGTTCCTCATCGTTCGAGCGAACTCGGGGATCAAAAAGGCAAGTGATGACATATTTGGAGATGAGAGCTCATCAACGAGTTGGTTGTCGATACTTGTGAGTCATCAATCTGTCATGCCATGAGACTCTTCGTATACTGACATGGGCTTGTAGATTTTCCCCCTGTGCTGGGGTCTTGTCGCATTCTCAATCACCAACGCAGTTTACGCCGTCTCGCGAACGAGAAAGTACAGACTATTCGAGGCTGATATCGATGTCAAGCCAAACACAACATCTGCCAGGAGAGTCCGAGTACAGTCTTCTCCTGTAGTGTCCTCGCCCTTGCGGTTCATTGCGGATATGATTGCACCCGATTCTGCCGAATCCCGCGCCCATCCCGAGAAGAACCGTGATGTGTGGGAGCTTTCCATCTGGGATCCCCTGCCTGTGTGCATTCGGCTTCTTTGCTTGTTCAGCCCCGGCCACGTCTTGGTGTACTTGATTCACCTGCCGCTAGCACCCCTGGACCCCCGGCCAAGCGTCACAGTCTTCAATACCTTGATCATGCAGATTGTCTTGTCGGTCCAGATGATCCTGCTGTCATCGAGATATTCCCAACAAGCTAGGGATGGCGCAATCATCCAGAGGGAAGTATTTCACGAATACGACACCAAATTTGTTCAGCCGCGCATTCACCCGATTGTTCGAGATGTCGGAACGCAGATGTCGGAGGAGCAGCCGGCCCTTTCGAGGGAGTTTGTGCAAGTTGGAACGCCCACTACGCTTATTAGACGGTCCTTTATCAGTCAGGGCAACCCTCATGTCGACTCTGAGGAGTCCACGCCGAGTTACAGATTCAATAGTCCCGGTGCCAGCTCTGGGAATCTCCTGAAGCCGCAAATGTTCACCCCTGCCACTACTAGCCGGCGGTCCGAGATGTTTACACCAGCAATCAATAGCATTCGTTCGTCTGGACTGAGGCACAGCTTACCAGCTGGCTATACTCCTAATCAGAATACACCAGTTGCACACACACCAGCGGCTCCGCCCTTCACTGCGAGCATACGGACCTCTTCAGGGACTCAATCTACATACAGGGGCAACATGGGAACATACTCGCAAAACAGGTCGCCTCTTAAAAAGGCTATCAGCATGGGTGATATTAACCAGGACGGTTCTAGCTCTCCACCATCTTCAAAGGAGGCGGCTGCACCTGAACAGCGGAGCCACGAGCTCCCGAGCAGTCCAACAAGACAGTTCGAACCTAGGCGGTTTGCTAGCTCCAACTTGAATAGTTCTCCGCATCCATTTGCCAATATGGGAAAGCATGGCGCCACTGAACGCTTCCCTAAAAGATGGCGAGGCTAGATATGCTTTTCTTTTCTTGTTCAACAAAGATTGAGGGAGTTTACGGATCTGGATCTTTGGAAAGGCATTTGAGATGGCGTCTTGTGTATATGTAGGTAGTATTATTTGCTCCTGGGGAATATATTTATCTGCACACATGTGCACTTCAATGCGCAGACCTAACAATTGAAAGCTGATTACTCATGCTCATTACTTGATCCAGTATGGACTTGATGCACTTGGCTTGCAACAAGATGGTGCAGATGACGTGTGCTGATAGAGATGCACATGGCCAGGCCCGTCGTGAAGCTTGGTCACTCTTTCCGGTTCTAAAGATCACACAAATCCTCGCCAGGTCCTTCTGCCCCACGAGACAAAGGACATGGCTCCTTGAAGATGAACAATGATTCAATCCTGGCCTTTGTATGCTCAATTACCAAGCTCTCGTTCATTTTTATCTCCATCCGCCCCATACCCTTGCTTTCATGCAAGAAGTCTTCTGCTACCAGCGGCCAGGCTAAGCAACCAGCCGGCCACAGCTGTATACTCACTGGTCAACCAATGAAAGCACTTTGGTAGTCCTAGCAAGTTCACAGTCTCGTCGAGGATCATGTCGCCTTTTATGCCACCAAAAGTCTCTGTCCCCTTGTCTGTTTCAGCCCAGTCAATTCAGAAAATATCCAAGAAGCCTACAAAACAAGAAACCCCTGCTGCTGAACTTCACAGAGCTTCGTCAATCGGCTCTTGGTTCAAACAAATACTACCCAGTAATCGACCAGAGCGTGGGGGCACGCTTCGCCAACCAGATCTTCAAGTGCAGGACGATCTCAAGCACCAAAGTAAAAACAAGCCCCGGCGCCCAGCGTCACAAACTCGCCGGAATCGCAGAGGTTATACCGTCGGATCAGACCAGATTACCGAATGGAATCTGCCTCGGAACACATCTGATGGAGGAAGCTTTCGAAATCACATCCAACTGGACCCTGCCATGGATGGGGACCGGAAATGGAGCTGGGCACCTGGTGATGATGTGCAACGCCGTGGCAGAGAGCATTCAAGTAAGGGGCCGCGACAAGCACTACATGGCACTAACGAAAGTCGATTGAATGTTCTTGATGCGGGCGGTTCAGGCTCCCTTTCGACGCCTACGCCGAACCTCCAATCAATCCAGGCAAAGCAAGAGGCTCGAAGGCTCCGACGAAACCTCAAAGAGAGCGGAGATTATCTAGGGGTCCAGGGGTTCAATCCCGAAACTGGAAAGCTTGATGTTATTACTCCATCAAACAGTGAGAGGAGCAGCCTTAGCCAAGAGACTCAGCAGAAACTTCATGTCTTGAAGAACGCCCTGAAAGATGCCAGACATTACTACAAGAGTACAAAAGAAAAGAGTGAGGAGGAGGCAAAGAAAATACTGCTAAGGAATGAGAAAGAAAAGGGTCGTCGTCTGAACAAGGGCAAAGACAAGATTCAGGAAATCAATAAGACGGTGACGTGGAAACGCCACGCACGGCAATGGTCATCGGCGCAAGAGCCAAATCTCAGTCCCATTGCACAGTCAATTGTGGAAACAACGCCAGCCTCTCGTGCGTACTTGTCCGCCATTTTCAGATGCAATCCCACTGACAATGACTTGACAGGAAGACAATCGAAAGCTTGTGATGTTTCAGTGGCCAAGCGCGGTTCGAACTCGAGCCTCATTGATCTCAACCATCTCGACAAAGAACCTGAACTAAACTATGCCACACAACAGACAGAGCGAGCACTGACAAAGAGTCCGGATTCTACGGCGACTGTGGTTCGGACACCACATCGGCAAAGCTTTGCTGACCTTGCAGAGATGGGGCCATCAGCTTGGGAGCTCTTTATGAACGGGATAAGTTTTGATACTTCTGGTGACACGGAGGAGCTGCAAGAGAACAAGTCAGTGAATGTCGGTGAGCAGGAATATTCGAATAAGGCACATGGGAAGGGCGAATCTCTTCTAGCAGAAGGAAATATGATTTCAAACCACGAACAGGCCCAAGCACGGGCGGGATCTTTTTTAGACAAGGATTCAGAGAAATTAGACGATCCTGGAGTGACGAAAGCACAGGTGGCCTTGCTACCAAACAAGAAGAGCCACGCCTCAGAAAAAGAAACATGCCGAGTGGATGTTCAGCCCAGACGCAGCAGCAGAAATACGCTACCTCTAAGGCACCCGAGTCTACGCTCCAGAGTCGACACGATGGATCACGGAAACACCAAGTTGCTGAAAAGAAGATTTCCGACAAATGGGACCGAGAAGCAGGGGGCTCGAATCAAGGAACGTCCATCGCCAATTGCAGCCTGCCGCAAAAAGATTGTGCCCAACTGGGGTCACTGGATGGGAGGAAGAAGAGGCTTCTCACCAAATTCCAAGACAAGCAGCCCTCGCATGCTGAGCAAACTGGTCAAGACAAACTCTCGGCAGCAAAAGGAACATTCGGTCTTGATTCTAGGGCCAGGTCCGAACCCCTCGAGAGATGGTGCAATCGAGCCCATTTCACGACCTGCCCGGCATGCGGCTTCAAGCCGGCCAATGTTGACGTTGGGCGTGCATACGAAGTACATGAGCCCAGGCCAGGAGCCAAAGCAGCGAACAAGGGCGGATATACGAAACCCGGCAGCAACGAACACGGGTCCCGAAGCGCAACTCGCCCGGGGAAGCAGTCAGATGGAGACCGCAAAGGACATTACCATGCAAAGCAATTTCGAACCAACAGCAAAGTGTGCCTCCACACACACCACCACCACTACTGGTTGCGACCAACGTCGTTCAAAGAAGAGCTTTCGAGCCGACCCAAGCCAAGAGACCAACAGCAGTCGAGCTCAACCAGTAGATTGGCAAAGCGGCGCAGCTATATACAGCCTGCCTCCGATTGCCACGTCCGAAAGCAGCTTGGGAAGCTCTGTAATGAAACCCTTACAGAAGCCATCGTCGAGGGTCAAGCTGGCAAAAGACCGCGACGAGATCGGTACTACGTTGAAGCTCAACCCGGGGCCAGTAGACTGGTTCATGAAGAAGAACATGAAGCCTTTCCTAGACATGCACCGCGCTGCGGTGCGCAAGACAGACATTCCCGGGGCAGTAGAGCAAGGCATCAAGGCCATGAAGGCGGTAGACTGGAGTTTGAGACAGCCAGACAACGTGCTGGCAGATCAACCCAATCCAGACTCGAAAGACAAAGACGTCGACGTCGACGTGCGCACAGAAGATGCGGAGAAGCCGGTAGATGCGGGCGGCGGCGTACCTCACGAAGACACATGCACCCACGTCGACGTGTCGGTCGAGGATGACTTGACGGCGTTGGTTCGAGCTCCGGGACGCTTTCCATGTCCCAATGCAGGAGGCGGCGGCATGACGTGTGGTTGCCGAAGCTCTTCGGGTGACTGTCGAATCGCTGGATGGAACGTAGACGGTGTTGCACAACCAGATGGCTCATCTAGCTCGATGCTGGACACGGTAGGAGATTTCCTGGGTGTCGTGTGGTGCTACATGCTGCCCCTATGGCAGATGTACTGGGAACGGGTCGGGCCGTTGTTCACTTTCAAGTCGGAATACTGGTCAAGGCAAGATAGAGACGAGGGCACATTGACGGATTGCCTGACAGTAGTGCTGGCCGTTCCGGTGTCTCTTTTACTCATTGCTGGTTGCATTGTGGCACTCAGGCTGGGGCTGTTGTGTGTAGAGAATTTCAAGGCCGTGAGGGAGTGGGTTGATGATGTCTACTGGTATGTGATGCAATAGCAGGGGGGTTGCTGTGCTGTACGTGACAGAGTAGTATTATTAGACGTGACACGATATCAGCATCAATAGAGAGAGAATAGTCGGTACGTTGCATGCAGACTTGCGATGCTGTGAGTGGCCGGCGGCCATCACGGGCGAGGGTAAAAAAGTCCAAAGTCCGTGGACGCTCCTCCCCCCGGAAGGCGCGGGGTTGAAGTTTGAAACAAAGCAAGCATTTTGTTTTTATTTCACCCCCCGGCCAGTTGGCCAGCTTCGATTCCCAAATGGCCTGCTCTCACTGGCCCTGCCCTATCTCTGGCCCCCCCCCCCTGCCCCCCCCTCCTCTGCCCCTCCTCCGCATCGGAGCGCACCTCTGCAGCGTTTTCCGATCATCGGACCCCCCGATGCCGGTCCTCGCGAATAGGCACTTCTTCGTAGTTTATGTGCGTGCCTACTCCTGTATTGCCTCGATATTAAAACCTCCATGTGGGCCGCCTCGTTTTGGTTCTTTTGCAGCTCAATCCTACCTCTTTGAGTGTTCGATTGACGGGAATCGTGGACGCAACAAAACATCTAGACGTCACCACCACAACTCCTCTTTATTCTCTTCCTCGTCGCCCGCTTTGCCCCTCCCCCCCCAAAAAAAAACCAAACGCACCAACGACTCGGTGGATTCCTAGTTTCCTCATCCCCGGGGGCCTTTGACGGACCGAATTGAACCGAACCTATCCTGAACAACTCGATATCACGATCCTACAAGGCCAAACCTCACAATGCCTAGCACAGCGAGCAACCCACAGACCTTGTACGACAAGGTGCTGTCAAGTCATATTGTGGATGAGAAGCTTGATGGCACGATTCTGCTGTACATTGGTATGTGAAACAGTTACGCAGCGCAGCGAACCCGCATGGCAACGACAAGATGATGCTGACCAACGGTGCTCCTCGCTTCTAGACAGACATTTGGTGCACGAAGTCACATCACCTGTGAGTACACGCACTCCTACGCACTCCTGCGCACTCCTACGCACACCGCCTGCGACGTGAACCAATCCATTTGGAGTGCTAACTTGCTTGCTTGCAGCAAGCGTTTGAAGGTTTGAAAAACGCGGGCAGAAAAGTGCGTCGGCCAGACTGCACTCTTGCTACCACCGATCACGTAAGTTGTTTCCAGATTGCAAGGCCTCGGCAGCATATTCCTTCGTCCACATCGTACTAACCGGGCGACCTTAGAATGTTCCTACTGCATCAAGAAAGGGCATGAAGGACATCGCCTCCTTTATCGAGGAGGAGGACTCGAGAACTCAGTGTGTGACTCTGGAAGAAAATGTCAAGATTTTTGGTATCACGTACTTCGGTCTTGGTGACAAGTGCCAGGGCATCTGCCACGTCATGGGACCCGAGCAGGGCTTTACTCTGCCCGGAACCACCTTGGTCTGCGGCGACAGCCATACCTCGACCCACGGCGCATTTGGATCGCTGGCCTTTGGTATCGGTACCAGTGAGGTTGAGCATGTCTTGGCCACACAATGTCTCATTACCAAGCGCAGCAAAAACATGAGGATTCAGGTTGACGGCGAGCTTGCCCCTGGTGTCAGCTCCAAGGATATCATACTGCACGTCATTGGAAAGATTGGCACCGCCGGTGGTACTGGAGCTGTCATTGAGTTCTGTGGTTCTGTCATCCGCAGTCTCAGCATGGAGGCTCGCATGTCCATCTGCAACATGTCCATCGAGGGTGGCGCTCGCGCAGGCATGGTTGCCCCGGACGAGACCACCTTTGAGTACCTCAAGGGACGTCCCCTGGCGCCCAAGTACGGCTCCGACGAGTGGAACAAGGCTACTGCCTATTGGAGGTCGCTGCGATCCGACCCCGGTGCCAAGTACGACATGGATGTCTTCATCGATGGCAAGGACGTTGTCCCCACTGTCACCTGGGGAACATCCCCCGAGGACGTGGTCCCCATCACTGGTGCTGTGCCCGACCCGGAGACGTTCGCTACCGAGGCCAAGAAGATTTCCGGGCGTAGAATGCTCGAATACATGGGCTTGACGGCCGGCACGCCCATGGAAGACATTGTCGTCGACAAGGTGTTCATAGGGTCCTGCACCAACTCTCGAATCGAGGATCTCCGCGCCGCCGCCCATGTTGTCAAGGGCAGGAAGATTGCTGCCAACATCAAGCGCGCCATGGTGGTCCCAGGGTCCGGCCTCGTCAAGGCACAGGCCGAGGCAGAGGGCATCGACCAGGTCTTTATTGACGCTGGATTTGAGTGGCGCGAGGCCGGCTGCAGCATGTGTCTGGGCATGAACCCAGATATCCTGTCCCCCCAGGAGCGGTGCGCCAGTACGTCGAACCGTAACTTCGAGGGACGTCAAGGTGCCGGTGGCCGAACCCATCTCATGTCGCCCGTCATGGCTGCGGCGGCTGCCATTGTCGGCAAGCTCGCTGATGTGCGCAAGCTGTTCAACTACACGGCCAGCCCGCACGTCGAAGCCGGCATCACGCCAAGCACATCAAAACAGGCCCATGTTGACGAACGGGTGAGCAACGGTGCCCACGAGCGCGAACTCATTGGCGACCAACCCGAAGACTCGCAACCACACACCAACACGTCTGTCGCGGGCGGCGGCGCCTCTGCCGGGTTGCCGAAATTCGTCAGCCTCAAGGGCGTCGCCGCGCCCCTGGACATGGCCAACGTCGACACCGATGCCATCATCCCCAAGCAGTTCCTCAAGACGATCAAGCGAACCGGTCTCGGCAACGCCCTCTTCCATGCGCTGCGCACCAACGAAGACGGCTCTGAAAATCCCGGCTTCGTGCTGAACAAGGAGCCCTATCGCAATGCCAAGATTCTGGTATGCACCGGCGTCAACTTTGGCTGCGGCTCCTCCCGCGAGCACGCCCCCTGGGCTCTCCTGGATTTCGGCATCAAGTGCGTCATCGCGCCCTCCTTTGCCGACATCTTCTTCAACAACACCTTCAAGAACGGCATGCTGCCCATCCGCATCGAGAACAAGGCCGACATGGATGCCATTGCCGAAGAAGCCCGTGCCGGCCGCGAAATCGAGGTCGACCTGCCCAGCCAGCAGATCAAGACCTCGGCGGGCGCGCCCATCTGCTCCTTTGAGGTGGAGAAGTTCCGCAAGCACTGCCTCGTCAACGGCCTGGACGACATTGGCCAGACGATGCAGATGGAGGACAAGATCACCGAGTTTGAGAAGAAGATGACGCTGAACACACCCTGGCTGGACGGATCGGCGTACCTGAAGAGGCCGGGACGGGGCGGTCGGCTGGCGGCCAAGGCGGTGCCGGTGCCGCGGACGAACAAGGGGGAGGAGAAGAAGGAGCCTCTGGAGTGGTGAGGTTGGCTTATCGCGGGATCAATGGTCAATGGTAACTGGGGGACAAAGTACGGACGTAATGGCGGTGTTTTACGATCCGCAAACTACATAGGGCAGGTAGCTAGTACTCGACAAGTTGCTGTTGGGGGTAGTATTACAGGGACCAAGTAATCCGTAGCTACTCCGTAGAACACAGAACAATAATCCGTACAAGCATTGTTATTCCCACTCCAGTGCGCGGCAGGCATCTTGACACGATGGAAACGGATCGGGGGGAACACGTTGCTGGGAGCGTGGAGATGCAACGAGCTTTTTCACGAGAGACTGGTCCGTCCGTAATGCGTATAATAACCTCTCAATTTGGTGTGATGCTCACTGGCTGTTTTCCAAATGTGCGGCATGAGAGAATGGCAATACCGCCGGACTACTCCAATGCTTCCCGATTAGGAAACACTTGGCACCGTCCGTTTCCGCTCCGGCTCCTCCGGACTTCCTTCCCCCCCCCCCCCCGGAATCTCAGAACGGCGAGTGGCGCACCCGTCCAACCCGGGAACTTTACGCAGAGCCAGAGTGAGCTGCGAGTCCGCATTTATCCGTGGCTCAAATTGGCACCGTGCGTGCGCCGAGGTCATGGTCTCGCTGCCCGGAGCGAAGCCGAAGCATCCAAGGCCACGAGGCGACGGGTCCCGTCGTTGCCGCGCCCTATGTATGAGCTAGCGGAAGTTGTGCACGACCCGAGAAATTTGATACGCTGCGGCTTTCACTCGATGGCTGAATAACAAGCCCAAGCCATCTGCCGGGACATGACATGTTATGGAGGAGGACTATAACTGTGGTCTTCTAGCTAATGTGCCTGCCGGTTGGTATCGGAAGGAAAAGGAAAAGAAGGGTATGATTTTAAATCAGAGAAGAAATATAATGAGCTATTTAATAAGCTGTAATAAGTAAAATCCTTGTATGCTTTTTTTGTCCCCGTGGAATACTTGAGAACCGTCAAGTCCTTTAATAGGCTTTGGACATTTATATTACCAGGTTTCCCTGCTCCGATTGGCCCCAGAGGCCCAGAGGGCTGAATTCTTCAAAGTGCAACTCGTTCTCACTTGGTTTCTGCCGACAGATGTACAAACAAGTGGTGGAACTTGGTGCTTTTTCACCAACTCGCATGCCTCCAGAGATTGCGGAGTACTACTTGGCATTCAAGGGTCCTACGCCAGCAATTTTCCAGTCTTTCTCAAACACGTATGTGACCCTCCCATTCTCCAAATCCGCATCCTCTATGCCATCCTCTCGGTGCGTGATGGCGATTCTCTTGCAGCCCCCGAAAGCCTCCTCCATCAATCGAAAGTGCCAGGTCTGCCGTATTGTCATCCACATGACTAGTCACTTGATCCACTAGCACAATAAGAATATCGTTTCTCAAACGATGAACCATTGCTCGAATCACAAGCGAAAAGTTGCGTCTCAAACTCACAATATAACGACATGTAAAACGCCATCGGCAAGTCGAGGCAGAGCAGGCTCATATCTTGACCGAAACTGCAAATGGGAAATTTTTTTTATTTTTATAAAAAAGCCCCATTTGTGTCAGCTCGTGCAGGACACAAAAGACGGCGTAGATGTGAAATTTCGTTGGTTGCGCCGCTCTCTGAGAATCACCGGGGAGTACATACTGCATTACTGTGTCCACGAGTATGCGATGCAGAGCCTGGGACGATTCAGGAACCATGTTGAGAAAATACCGACTGAATAGCAGCTATTGTTAAAACTTGATGGTTATTGCCGTCATACGAAGAAAGTACGGTGCACGGCAAAGGACATTGTGAATATATTGGGAGTAACTGAGGCGAAACGTGCATCCTCGTCGACTTTAGCGTGCCAGTAATTACGGAGTACAGAAGCGGTGTTAGAGTGCCATGACTGCCTGACTGCCTGACTGCCTGACTGCCGGACTGCCTGACTGCCTGACTGCGCCAACTGCCGGCAAAGGTATTTGTCGCGGTCGGTCACGGGTCATCCATTCATCCGGGGTCTCTCCTTCTGTTGTGCAAACATAATATCGGGTCTCCTTTTTGACTTCACAAACCCATGCAACTGGAAAGCTTCTCAGGACAATGCCACCCCGTCTCAGATTACAGGATTCCTTCAGAAAGCTACCTGTACAATATAGGCGAGCGTTTCAATTTCACAGAAAGTTTCATGATGCCAAAGCAGAATTCATCACTCTCGACACGAAGGGGTCCCTCGAAACGCGGAAACTTGACATTTTTATTGGCGAGCCTGACCAAGCTTATATTATATTCCATAAGGAATTTGGCTTTGCCATGAGGTCAGCTATAGTGAAGCAAACTGGCATATGCCTCACTTCAGATCCTGAGAAGATCCCCTTGAGATTCTATCATGATACTCTGCATTTCGCGCACGGTTTGTCATCCTGTCTAAATCAAATCAAAGACCAAGCTAATATACAGTAATGTTTCTTAAAGCGCTGTTCCCGTACCCACGAATTGTCATCGAACAAGATCTCCCACGACAAACGCCCACCTATGTAAGCCCTGCAACTCTCTGGCTCTGGGGAGCTTCGCACTCGATCACACTGGATGGCACGACGGATCGTAAGTCCGGCGTCCGAGATAGAATTACTAAGCATATGATTTTAATAGACTACAGATGAGTTCGAGGAGAGTTCACGAGAAAGTCACGAGAGACTAAAGGGGGCTGCCGAACTACTTCGAGATAGATAAATGACTAACCAAGGCTATCGGCGCAATTTCTACAGATGGGAGAATCCGATTCCTGCCCGTCATGTGGTTGACCAAAAGCCATTGACATAGTATCTAACCTCTTTGGTCATTTCTTCAAGTGGCCTGGCCACACTAGCGTAATAATTCCCAAGGGTCTGCCAGTGTCCATTGACCAGTAGCGACACGGATATGTGCATTGGTAAGGCATCTCGTTTAGTTCTCCATCATTCGTAGCCATTGGCTTTTTCTGCAACTGGTAACCGTTTATTTCAAGAAACATGTCGGCTGCATGAAGCGCAGTGCGTATGAAGGTAGTCGCAGGGTTTTCCTGTTTCTGCAATAAACAGATAGCTCCGAACCACATCTGCTCACATCTTTGACGTGTCATGCCCTTTGCGAATTTTGGGGGTTTCCAAAATGGGATCTTTGGGCCATGCCAGAATAGCAATGATGTCTCTCCTGAACGATGGCGAATGTTTCGAGTCCGCCACTTCTAGTACATCCCCTTGCAGGCATCATCTTGCCAGCGCTTCACACTCTGTGTCCGAGACTCTCAGATGTAATTGGCAATAATCGTCCCTGCAATTACAAGATTTTCGCTGAAGTCATACGAAGTAGTCCCACTGGCTCTCCGTTGGGTACATCTTGTTCAACTTGGCGCCATTTCACGGGCCTTCACAAACAGGCCCGCAAGGAGAATGAAGGACGCGTATGCGCGGGAGTGCCATAAATTTGGTGGCGTGGCGTAAGATGTAGGATGTGGCCCTATCACGCGGTGGGTAATCCGTACAGCTCCGAATAGCAACGCTCGCAGCCACCGCTCATTACTATGCGAAACGAGATTTCAGCAACTCGTCATACTTTGCTTTATCAGCAAGCTTCTTTCTGACAACATCACCTGCGTCATCGCACCAAAACTCTGATACGGCTCGCTCAACCTCACGAGGCAAATATCCCGATGGGCACAGGTGGTCTTCAAGGAGGCAATTCATGGCATCCACTGATGTTAAAGCAATACCAAAACCACACTCCTTTTGAGTCCCACATCTCTCCCATGGTTCTAGAGACCGAAATACCATGCTCCATCGTCATCTCACGTTCCTCCTTTTCCAATATACTCATGAATTCCTGTCGTACTTGGTCGTACGTGACATATTCCTTGCCAAGAATCTCATCGATGCTGCACCCAGTCAGCCAATAGGGAACTTCCAGCATTTCAGCCGGCGTCGCGCAAATCCATTCCAAGTCAATCAGACCTTGGACATTCCAATCGTGGTCGACGAAAATGTTACTCGGGTTGACGTCAGTAAGCTTGAGAAGATATGGCCCGTTGCGGTGTTCCCGTTTGATGTAGCGATGCGAGATTGCTCGCAGCAACGACTTCACAGCCATCTGCCCACGGCAGTCATTCTCGCTGAAAGCGGCATTTGGTTGAGTGAGGAATCGCCCATCATGAAAGGTAAGCAAATCGGAGACGAAAGAGTCCGTGCAGGAATGTAGATGGTCACGCTGTATAGATCTTGGTGCACCGTCGTTTTCCAGGATTGCAAGCGAGCAAGACAGGTATCGGTTTGTCAGGGCTACCGTACCATCGTTGTGGAACTGGAAAGAACCAATGCGAGCCTGAGGAATACGGGCCAAGGACAGCATGATTCTAGTCAAGCCGCGGAACAGGTTTTGCCTGCGTTCTGGATCTGCCCTGTGCTTAGCCAGAGTTTTTGATAGCATTTGTACTTTGTCGGAGCCGATGTGTTCCAGTAGCATGTATGGCGTACGAATACTGGGGGCTGTTGAGAACTTCGTATATTGCGACAAGATCGGAAATCGAAGCAGGGAGTAGAGAGACCGCCAAAGTGTATGCACAAGACGGACATGGAATGGCCGGTGCGTCACGTGCGTGAACTAAGCTCTTCAATAAATGACAGATGCAAATGAGGCTGGGGGGGTTATTTACCTGGCGCCCATCCGAAAACCCAAATCCAAACAGGTGAGGAATCAGGACATCGGGACATTTTTCTTGCATCCACACATACGCTCCGACCTCAGAGCTCAGCTTTTCGTCCATAATTCCGACAAGTCTATGAGGCTTGGGGCAACGGAAAATAAGTTTGGTAGTCGAACCACCCGAGGCCACTTCAACAAGGACGCAAACATTGAACGCCCCTTGAATCCATACTCGTGGGTCCAGAACCGTGCAGGCATCTTCGTTTTTGAGTCGGAGATGGTGCCTGACAAGAGCTTCAATTGACTCTCGCTGAGCCCAGAGGTCGGTATATTGTTTCTTGATTGCGGGGACATAGTCGAGTTCGTTCAAAATATTAGAATTCTTGCGAACAGCCGAGGAGTATGTGATAGGGGAGCGCCCGAGTATCGTCAATCGATCAGGCATGGCGCTAGAATCGGTCCAGTTGATGCCGTTGAGCAGGATCCAGGCGTAACGTAACGTATGGATGAACCTGACGCGACTGTTTGGAAATGGGCGGCCTGTTGATCATGTACGTCGGGCTATGGCCGGAGGCAGAAAGTGAAAGGTTGAAGTTGAGGTCCCAATCCTACATGTGATAGGGCCACATCCCGCATCCCGCATCCCGCATCCCACGCACCGCCACTAAATTTATATGGAACTCCCTGGCAACAAAGACGCCCGCAGCAACCTGTAGGCAGCTGCGTTAGTGGCCACCACCCACTAATTCTTCCTTCAATCAGCATCCTTTCAGTACCCGTTGATGCTCAGACATGCTGAGATCCTGGGGAACAGGGGACCGCACGGCACGGCACATCCCGCCGCCAATGAAACTTGTTCGTACCTGCCTCACGAGAATTGCATCGTCGAGAACCTCGCCACGCGATCGAGTTGTTGCTCGTCCTCTTCACTCACCGAGACCAGTCCACTTACCAGACTTGCAGTCCCAGTCGTGCTTTTTTCTTTCTTTCTTTCTGTCTTTCTTTTTTTTCAGAGGCCAATTTCGCGGCATCCAGAGTCAATCCATGAAAAAGTATACAATCCATCGTACCAGTGGATGAAGCAACCCCCATCTCCATCCTCACCCACCTCATCTCAACGACTTCGCCCCTCGAGACTCAACTTTGTTGCCTCAACACACCCACATGCACCACGAACCCATCCCGCGCCGTCAACCCCTCCACCGCCAGCACCTCCCCCTTCACCCTCCACACCCGGAACCTCTCCAGAAACGCACCCAGCCACGCCCTAAACACATCATGATCCCTCAGCTGCTGCGCGATCACGCAGACGCAGACGCAGGCGCCGTCGCCGGCGCAGGCACCGTCACCCACCCGCCGCTCCCTCACCGACAGGAGACACGCATCCACGCACGTCCGCACAAACGGGTCCACCAACGCATAGTTGTACACACAATCCGTCGCAATCACCGCGTCAAACCAGCGCGCCGGCGCAGCCAACCCGGGCGTGACCTCGTCTTGCTCCCAGTCCAGAGCGCGGAAGGCGATGCTCCCCGTCCCCGTCCCCGTCCCCGTGCGTTGCCTCGCACAAGGCTGGCTCTGGTTCTCGACGAGGTTCCGGGAAACGAGCTTCCGGACATAGCTCTGGTCGGAGAGCACGTAGTGCGCGACGCGGGGCGCCGCGGCCAGGGCATTCAGCGGGGAGATGCCGCATCCCAGTTCGAGCACCGCAGATGAAGGGGTGAGCATGGCGCGGAAGAGGGGATTCCCAGGGGAGGACAGCCATTCTGCGAACGGGGGGGATACTTTCCATAGCACTGCGCCATGTTAGTTTGACGACGGCACTGAAGTTTGGTCCCTGCTTGATGAAGACGAAAGACGAAGAAAGAAGGAAGGGGGGAAAAAAAAAAACTCGCCTGCTCCGGTTGTCCCGCCTGCTCTCGTGGATCCCAGCACCGCTGGACTCTGGTAAATAGTGACATCTCTTCCCGCGAGCACGACTTCCACACTCTGTGCCTTGGGGTCAATGAAGCCCAGGTTCTGGGAGGGGAGCGGACTCGAGTATAAGAGGAAGGTTTCTGTGGCGGGGTGGCATTTGTTAGTTGGACGGGCTGGGACATGATGTCGGGGGAACGAGGCGCGTCACCTTGGTCGGCATCTTGGATTTCATCTTCTAGATAGGGGAGGAGGTCTTGCAGGGCCATCGCTACCGGGTTGGGATGAACATTTCGCGCGTCATCTGCGGCTTGAGCAAGCTGGGAATGAGGTTGGAGTGGTTGTGGAGATTTTGATTTCGATTGATGGAGATACATACATGCATGTGAGCGGCTCCACGTGAGGTCATGGCGGAAGAGGAAGACTTCGCTCGTGACTGACGTCCTGTCTCTCACGACGATGACTTGAGCTGTCCAGTACAAGTCCGCCATCATCACGTCTGATGCCCGGCCTTGGATGTAAAGTACATGGTTGGGAAGGCGTGCAAAGTGATCCCGAATACAGCCATGAGGACATGGACAACATCTAGATGTCCGTCTAGGTCATCTTGACGCACGGAAATCAACTCCACTATAGGGTAGGATAAGTGGATAGACGTGGTTCTTTTTCATAATCAAGATGTCGTGTTTTGAGCCGCATAACAATACAAAAGAAACATGCTTCTGTAAACATTTGCACCTGTTTTTCCCGTTCCTTTCCCGTGGTTATTCGGGCTCATCCGATGAGCTGTGAGTCTCATGCACCCAAACCCATTCCGCCCTCCCAGCCTAGCCCAGCCCAGCCCAGCCCAGCCCAGCCCAGCCCTTTCCCTACACCAACCCGTCGTACAAAGACAAGGCCGACACAATAGTCTCGTCGCGCTTGCTGCCCTCTTTGAACTCTTCCAAGTCGAGCGACCCGTTCTCGTCCTTGTCCATCATGCGGAAAATCTTGCGCACGCGCTTCTCAGGGGTATCTTCATCTTCCGGCAGTTTTACCATGGACCCGACCTGGCAGCCATGCGTGTTAGGAATCAAAAGTCTGTCGATCCATAACGAGACGAAAAAGTGCCAGCACCACCGGCTTACCATCTTGTAGATTGCTTCAACGATTTGCAGCATTTCGTCATAACTGATCTTGCCGTCGCCGTCGATGTCGTAAAGCTGGAAAGCCCAGTCGAGCTTGTCTTCCATCTTGCCCCGGCTCGTAACGCTCAAGGCGCAAATGAACTCTTTAAAATCGATGCTACCAGACTTATCCGTGTCGAATACATTAAACACATAGTCGGCGAATGAGCTCGGATCACCAAATGGGAAAAATTGTCGGTAGATTTTCTGGAACTCGTCTTTACTCAGCATGCCCGAGGGACAGTCTTTGAGGAAACCTATGATTGGGTCAGCCTCTTGAGAATTGACGCATCATTCCCGTGGAGCAGCGCAGCGCATTGCATTCAGACTCGACCGATAAGCGTCTTCACAAAATGTTTCTTTCGTGTCCAAGGCTGTGCTGCCATGTCTTCGCACAAGAGTAAATGCCAAGGACACGTGGCGGAGTCGGAGGGGAAGTATTAGGCTCGAACGAGTGAGGATGGTGACACTTTTGGGGGGGGGGGTTAACGCACCCTTGTACCATTGCTGAAGCTCCTTCTTGTCAAAGTGAGTTGACTTTTGCAGCTCGGCCAGCTGGTCCTGGGAGAGCTTGGACTGCCTGCATATTGCATCAAGAGGTTAGCCCGCGCGTTGTCGCATCAAGATAAGCACCCAAGTCCAAGCAGAGCAGAAGGACACATTCTTGAAGCGTGTCGGTGATGGGCCCCCCTGGCATCAGGGTCTTTGAGCTTACGATTTCCCCATCTTTCTCCCGTGCGGTGAATTGGTGGCGTATTTTATCCCGGTCGATGGTATTCCGCGCAGACGAGATGGGGGCGCGGCAGTTGAGACAGACCAGCGTGAAGTCTGGCTCTATCAAGGCAGACAGATGATGGACGATATATTCCCTGCACTGGCACGCGCCGAGTCAATGGCGTTGGTCGGCGGTGTTGGGCGCTTGGGGAATCAGAACAGGGCGGCGTGCGCGGCGGGGGAACGACGATGGAATGATGGATGGATAGATAACGTCGTCGGCAGGATGAGGGGCTGCGGGCTTAATTAAGTATGGAGGGGGAGAATGCGTGTGTCATGCGTCGTGTGTCGTGGCCCGCTTCAAAAAACAGAAACAATGGCAGAGAGAATAGATTGGGTCGAGGTTGGACGATTGAGCACAAGGCTGATGGATGATGAGAGATGAGATGGAGAAGGATGGTGACAGAGAGACTCGGCAGACATGAAAAGGCTCGACTTGACTTTAGCCAGGTGGTGCGCGCGTATGGATAATGGATAATGGATCAGTGCCCTGGCACAGCACCGGCTAAAACGTGGGATTCGGTGGCTGCCAGTGGGCTCGGCTCGGTGGCTGGAATTGGCTGGAATGTGCCTGCAAGGGACGCAGATACGCGATTATGTACGTCCGTACGGATTATTTCACAGACGCAGCTTCAACACAAAACCGACAAGTTTGTCGCCGTGCTCCGCCTCCATCATCTGTGTGGAGAAGCGGGCCATGCCTGCACACGTATGTATGCACGGACAAAGCCAAGCCCAAATTCAACACTCATCCCCCGGAAGCCGAATCTCGCAAGTGAGCAGAAAGAAGAGAGCCAAGCCCAAGCCCAAGCCCCAAGCCCCAAGCCCCAAGCAGCCCCGGCCCCGTCGACCACCAATCAAACCAATTCCTCCGGGCCGTCGACATGTGGCGCACCACTCCGCTTTGATGGCGTTGCCCTTCGCCCTTGTTGCAAGCGGGTTTCAGATCCAAGTGGCCATCGATCATGTTGTCGCGGCTAAATGCGGATGTCTCAGACGAGAGCGATGCATCTCTCTCGTCGAGGCGGTCAGCGGAGACGTCTTTCTCTCCTTCCTGTGCTCTGCAGAGCAAGGAACTACATACGGACTACACTCATCCGTCCTACACATACACTCCATTCTGTCTTGACAATCAAGCCTTGATTCAATACCTAATTGTAGTAATGCCCGCCCATGCCTAGACAAGAAATTAAAAAGAGGGGACGAAAAATACAGTCCCATGCATATCGAACCGCGGTACCTACACTCCCTTGCAAAATGGTCATCATGATCCCGAATCAAAAAAAAGATACGCTGCGCAAGACACGTCACTCCCGCTGCGACTCTTCCCTATCCCACCACGGCCTTCATGCTCAAGCTCTCCAGAAAGCCTCCCAAGTCCTCCTTCTTGACCTCGACAACGCAATGCTCAAAACTGTCGATTCGTACCCTGGCATTCGTCTCGGAGACGACTTCCTGGAAAGCGCTGCCGAACTTGTTCAGCCCATATCCCTTGTCAGGTTCAGCGCCCTCGTCATCCGACACTTCATCCGAGTCCGAGTCCGAGTCCGAGCCCTCTGACTCGGTTTCGACTTCATCGTCGTCTTCAACCTCTTGTCCGGCTGCGCGCTTCGCCGCACGCTTTTCTCTTTTGATTTTTTCTTTGGCCAGTCGTGCAGCCTCCTTATCTTTCGCTTTGGCCTCCCTCTCCGCCTTCCGCCGTTTTGCCGCCTCCCGATTGAGAAATGTCGTGTCCGGTCCACCACCACCTCCCGTGCCAACGACAACGTAGACGCCACGTTTCTCGTTCAGGCTGGCTACCACGAGCGGCGTGCCACGGCCACCATGAGAGAGCTTGCCATGAGAATCTCGTTCTTGTTCAGAAAGTGCTTCTCCAATCCATAGAGAGAGCTTTGTGAGAGCAGCAGGATGAGTGAAGAGTCCAACGTCTGGCCCGTCTTTGACAACACACATTCGGAATGCCCGTAGGTGTTTGATTTGTTTCTTGTTGATGAGTGAAGTGCCTGTGCGGTAGATGGCTCGATGCAGAAATTGTGCTGTAGGCAAGCCGGCTTTGAGACAGTCGATGCTGCGAAGAAAAAAGAGTTGAGAAATTAGTCAAGCCACATTTGCTTCAACAGCAGGTTGAACATACTTTTCTAACGCGTCGTAGGCTTCCCAGAAACGACTGACCCATTCCTCGGTTTGGGCACCGAATTCGATGTCCTCTTCGACTTCCCGAGCTAGCTGACTGGTCGCCATCGGCGCATCAGTTGTGTGAACATGCTTACCGACCTCGAGTAAAGCGCCAATCACGACCCCAACATCTTGAGCGCTCAGTGTCGCTCGCCAACCCCAGCTTCGCACAAAACCCCAGCCATCCTTTGCGCCAGCCCGGTCCTTGTCGTCTGTATCTACGGCCGGGACCATCTCGTCAAGATTGTATAGTGAACCGTATTTGAGGAGTTTGGCTCTGAGCTCGCGCTTGAGCATCATGTCCATGTGGGTGTAGCTTTGCTTGCATTGCGCCAAGCTCACGCCCATCTTGGCTAGCAGCTTGTGAAGTCGCTTGATCCCCGTCTCACTCCAGGTTTTGAGCCGCGAGAACAGATACGGCGAGTGTAGCATGCTGTCATACAAGCTCCAGTGTCGGATCAACAGGAACCTAGGCTCAGGAGACAGCCTGATGCTGGTATCCTCTGGGTTTCTAGCCGTAGTGGGAATGACACCGGTGTTTTCTTGGGCGACGCGGCCATTGGTAATTTCAGGCGGATTGAGGCGCCGCACTTCGTCACGCAATAGTTGTCGCAGCCTTGATCCGCGGACGCCCATCCAGCCTGACGGTCTGCTAGTATCATTGGCTCGGACAGGCGCTGCCACACCTGCTGATGAACGCCCGTAGAGCTCCATGGATGTGACTCCAACAATAGTCAGCCAGAGGACGTCATTGTCTTCTCTGCCGAGTTCAGAAGCCAGGGAATACATCATGGAGGAAATCGGTTCTGCGAATGAAGAGCCCATCTTGTAATATTTGTGCAAGACAGATTCTTTCTCTTGGCGTAATCGTAAAAGCCGCCGTCGCAGAGTCCTCGCCGATGGAGTCGGAGGTTGCTGTGCGGCTGATGGGGGCTCGATTGGGTCACTGGAAAGACCAGTATTGGGGCCTCGCAGGGATACGAGTCCTCTATGTGTAGGTCTTCCAGGGGAATCAATTGGACTTGACTGATTGCGACGTTAGCTTGGTCACACAGTGATCAACGCTTGGTTCTTACAGAGTTGCTTCGGCGTCTTTGATGTGGCCGATGCTCATCATCGCTCGAATCGTCCTCGTGGTCATCTGACCAGCTTTTTCGTTTTTGACCAGCGCGAGATGGCGCGGATTCGAATGAGTCATCGTCTTCCTCATCCCCTAATATTCCCAAATCGTCCTGCTCTTCATCAATATCTGGCATATCCACCAATGTCATGTACGCGTCGCGTTCCTTCTCGAGTTGTTCTTCAATATCACCATCGTCAAATGCCACGATGCCTCCTCTGCCAGACTTGTAGGCGCGACCAATTTGGCCACCGGAAATACCGACCGGAGTGCGTGATTGGTACGAATTGCTTGCTTCCGAAGACCCTTCCAAAGGGAAACCACCAAATACGTTGCCAAGATTCCAAGGCCGGTGAGCGTCGATGACCCAGACCTCAACGCCATTGTACGCTGACTCCTCACCTTCAGGCTCGAGTCCCAAGAGTGGTCCTAGGTCTACCATGCCGCCAACACCCAGGCATACTACGACGCCTCCGCTGCCGCCTTGACTCTCCATCATGGGAACAACGAGCTCCTTCCCAGCCTTTTCGAGGTCGGTGTATCCAGCAACAGGCTGTATTTTGTGCGGAATGTAGTCATGCTTGAGCAGGCGGGTGAGAATCCGGCACCCACAGAGAGCATCAGGTTCTAGGGCGACAAGAATCAGGACAGGCGGTGACAGAGGATGGCAAGTGCTCTGAAGGTGCGTGTATAGCTTCGATATCAGCGAGCGTGGCAGATACATGGCTGCTGCAAGGGTCTATGAAGAGAAGAATGTCGGAGCGCTTGTCGATTCATGGAGCTTGAAGTGAAGTAAAGTCGAGGTCGATGGCGATGATGTCGTCGAGAGTATCAGGACGCGCGCCTCGGAATAGGCGTTGGTTGCCCAGGGTGGGCGGCTCTACCAAAGACGACGACGGTGGCAGCGATGGTGGGATACATGTATATGTTCAGTCGTAGAAAGGAAAGGCAGCACGATTCTGTAGTGCTGGGCCGCGTAAATAATGCCTGGAAGAGTTGTTATCGAAGTATACGAATGGACATGCAGCACATGAGCATATGAGCATATGAGCATGGCCGGTCACGCAGGAATGTTCAAAGTGTTTGTGGGCCCAACGCGATGTCAAGCACCAAAAGACGCGCCTCCCACTTACTGATTATGTATGTATGTACGGAGTACAGCACACGCGACTGGGGCGACTGGGCGACTTGGCCCAACGAGCGTGGGAGGGCGGGGCGGGGCGGGCTTGTCCGAAAGGGAAAGGGAAGGAGCATCACGACAAGGTTGTACGGAGTACGGAGTAATAACAATAGTGCTTTATTCTCTCTAGCTCTCTAGCAAGGCCAAGTCCACACACCCACACACTCACTACCTTTGCGCATGGAACGAAACCATCGCCCTGCTGTCCAATTCGGGCATCTCGACATGAACTTGGTCCAAACCCTCTACGGATCACGCCGCTAGTCTATGCTTTTGCTCGAATACAGACACCTTCGAATGACGCCATGTCCCAATTTGAAAGTAAGGACTGCTGGCTTGCTGGCACATCCCGTCGCATTCCATCTACGGCCAAGCCCTAAGCATATTGTCGGAACTTCATGCCACACTTTGAGCCGCCTCTTCGCGTGTTAAAACACTTCTTCTGAAATAGAAATCGGGTCTCACATACCAACCAAGTATAGGGCAGAAAATTTGGAAACATGGCGTTCCGAAAATCTGACCTTTAGGAACTATCTTTCCTTTCTTCTGGCAGGGCGCAAGCTACTGGAAGGGCACATCAGCTCTGGAGCAAACATACTCTGCACCGGCAGCGGCGTTGTGTCGATATCACGCGCGCTTCCAATCATTCCCTCAGAAATAGCTTCAGCTTCGGCGCTTGCTGAGCGGAGCTCCTCATAATCGCATGAAAATACTTGGTCCCGTCGCTGCGCTAATGTGAGCGAGGTCAGCGGCTCTTTGGCTAGCACGATCGGTCCAGGTCTCACACAGCAGCCGTTCTAGCGAGAAATGATCAAATGCGTAGAAATTGAAGGTAGATGTCGCAGTTGAACAAATCCAAGGTTGAAATGCAAGGTTCAGAATTCATCTCTTTCCACCTCACTCTGCCTTGTTCGTTTCATTCACTTGGCACCTACATTGAAACCTCGAAGATAGTCAATCCCGTTGCAATTCGATGAACGTGGCAGTTGTTGCCCTCAAAATGTCTTATCCAAGCTGTTGCCCATTCTCTGTGGTTTTCACGCAGTAGTCCGTATCTGTGAACTCTTTTATAGCTATTACCTACAAGTACTGTGATTCTGATATTAGGCTTCCTCCTTTGGACCCCAGTCTAGCAGACCGGATTTTAGAAGTGTGATACTCTTCTCCCGCATCAAACCGCAATAGTCCTCGCTTAAAGCAGTCGCAGTACCTATCTCCTCGGCGCCCGCAAGTTTCTTCGTATCCTGGTGCAGAGCGCCGACAGATGGAAACAATCCCATCCAGCATCTACCAATCAGTTGATCCAGCACATCGTTTTCTGCTAGAACGGGGAAAACTTTTCGTTTCAAAAGGTCAACAACGTCACCCTGGCTTTGCTCGGGATCACCATACG
This sequence comes from Epichloe festucae Fl1, assembly GCA_003814445.1. NCBI lineage: Eukaryota > Fungi > Ascomycota > Sordariomycetes > Hypocreales > Clavicipitaceae > Epichloe > Epichloe festucae. The sequence continues at coordinate 353,582 of CP031390.1, forward strand.
GCTCGAAACCTCGGGTGATATAGTATACCATTGATCCAATCGCAAACTGCTCTGTCTCCGGCCCGTAGGTGCCAAACCCCCCATGTCCCGATTCGGGTCGCAGGCGCGCCCAAGGGGGAGCACTGCCGTACGAGACGCTTCCGATTGGTTTCGCGGAGCCGAAGTCTGTCAACTTGAGGTGGTCGTCTGCGTCAACAAGGACATTCGTTGGCCGTAGGTCGCCGTGGGCCAGATTCAAGGATTCAAGCCACGCAACAGCAGCACTTAGCTCGGCAGTCCAACGTTCAGCAAGTCGGCGGTCTTCTCTTCGTAGCACAGCCGTGACTGTGTTTCCTTCTCGGGTTTGGTTGCGGCGTAACCGTCCGTCTAAATTACCACCAGATAGATATGGAAGAAAGTTGGCTTCAGGTGTGCGGAGGAAGCTTTGGATCACATATGGGCAGGGCGTGGAGGTTTCCAGTATGTCGTATATCGCATGCTCGCGCAACCAATCGTCCGATTTCGAATCTCTGGCGTATTTGAGCGCCATCTCATCAGTGATCTGATAAACCCATCCCGCAGCCCCTAACGAGAGGAATCGCAGTTTCGAGACTCGAGGTGGCAATCGCCCGATGATTTTCTTGCTCGCCATCCCACCGAAGCCCAGAGGCAGTAAGGAGGTTATAGCGGTGATTGACGCAATATTTGAAGACAGCTGAAGTATCGGAGCGGGGTCCGATGCCTTTTTATACATCGAACAACAATTTACTCGCCTCGGTTGACGGGCCGTCCCCTTAGGCTCCACAAGTCGCCCCAAAGACCCCTGCCCCTTACAGTAAGTCCCTTCCAGTAAGTCCCTTCAACCTCCAACACGAAGCCCATGCCAACATTTGAACAGTAGTTTGGCAGGCCGCACCCACCAAATGAAAGGCAGTAAAGCTGCGATGGAGTAGCACACCAGAGGAGCAGCATGCCACCGATGGGCCGATGGAGGTAGAACAGATGCTGCTACGAGTAGGAAAATCAGTTCTCTGGGCATGACTGATTTGCTGATTCTTTCTTACCTTCTCTTTGGATGTCTTCAAGTAGCTCGTCAACGCCTCCGTATTGCTGGCGCCAACACTTGGAGATGGGAATTTTCAATGCTGGGAGGGCTTTCATGCTTGGATATTGACCGCGCCTGAGAGCGTCTTCGATCTGATGTTCAAGCAAACCCTCGAAAGGTTTCTCTTCACATAGTAGTTCGTATAAAGTAGAGCCAAGAGCGAATATCTCAGTCTTTGTTGACGGGATCGTAACATCGGGAGGACAATGACTGATCTCGTACCAGGAGAAGAATTCTTTCCCGTCAATCGACGAGCCCGCGAAATCGCCTACGACGGCATTTAAATCCTTGTCAAGGAACACATTGTTGCAGGAAATGTCGCAATGGAATATGTTCTTCGAGTGGAGGAAGGCGATGGCGCTAGCCACCTGTTCCGCCCATCGCAGCTTTGTTGAAAGAGAAACGTATGAGCGCTGTGACCTCGGATTGAGGTAGTTCCGAATAGACCCATGATGTGCAAATTGGAGGACGATACTCACGTCATCCAAAATGCCGTAGAATTGTAGAATCCCCTTGTGCCAGGTACTGTCAACTCCGAGTCGTCTGTAGACTGCAATCTCTGTGGCTCTTTCGCTTGCTCCATTGGAGGGATAAGATTTGACTGCAGCATCAAGTCGATGCACCCAGGCGGAGAGGCCCGCACCAATGACTTCGTTATGGCGTATATGTTCCGGCAATTCGATCGTTGACTCTTGTGCCATCGCGCTGTGTAGTAACGGAGAGCGATGATTCAACTATGGGCGAAGTTGGATATCGAGATCAGTATGCATCAGCATCGCCCTTACGTTTCTGTACCGCGCGGATAGAAGGGAGACAACGTCAGTCAGCGTTGTAAAACACATAGGAATGGTTGAAGAAGCGCGTCGCACTTCGGTGGACTGGCCTGCCTACTGACCTATTTTAAGGAGATTGTACCGGATTTTGGTTTGCCGTCCTCGGATGCGGCGATCTCTCATTCAGCTTCGGCTCCCCGGCCGTCGGCGCGATAAGCGCACACGAGGAAACTTGTCACGTGGACACGCGTTCCTTGTTGGGCGCGGCGAAAAGATGGACGATCCCTTCGGCACGCGACTGCTCTCCCACATCCTCTGAAGAGTATGTTGGATATACAGACTTGAACAAACCCAAGATCTGCATCGTTGCCATAGTGATCTGGCGAAGTGGCACGTGAGATTTCATCAACAGTAATGGTTCATTCGCTCCATATCCCGCCATGCCTCAGAACTCCCACTCATCACCATCATCCGCCGCCAGTGGATAAGTCGTTGAGAATTCAGATCGAGGGTCCGCTGGTTTCTGTTCAGAAATTGCTACCGAATGTGTCATGGCATGTAGATGTTTGCAAGCCGATCTTCCCGCAGCCGGCTGGTCCGAAGCTTGCAGAGCTGACCTACCGGGCCATATACGGACACAACGCTTTGCCTGATATCGGTAGTCGTCTAGTCGTCCGAGATGAGTATCTGAGCTGGATCCATCACAAGAAGTACGTACACTCCCGGACTGCATGAACCATGAAATTCGCTCACAGCAGTGCAACTTAGTGAGATTGACTACTACGGCGTCACATTTGATAACAACGTTCCGTCTGATGAGTACTTTCCAGAGGTCCTGCAGATAAACATCATCGAAATCGAAGCAGACGAGGGGGAGTACGCAAACGAGTACCTACCTTTCATGATCAGTCCGGCAGACTACATTGGCAAGAAGATCTTGGCGGTGCCCAGGTGCTGCCAGAAGAGAAAGGGATCCACAGACCGTCGAAGAGTGAACGGATTAGTGGCAGAAAGAGATGTTATGCGGCAAGGGATAGACCGGGAGGTGATTACGAAGTTACTGGTAGGCCATGGGGTATATTCCACCAAGATTCCAGAGAAGCGATTTGACATAGTTCCCCGGCCTCCGACAGGCCAGGCTCCCAAGGAACGATGAAGGCCGCTAGGTCACCACGATGCGTGAACAAATACTTGCCTATGGGCGGCTACATCATCTACTAGCGCTGGTATTCATGGTAGCTTGCTTTTCTTTCATTTTTTTCTCTCTCTCAAATTCATAGGATGCCCCTGCCGCCTGATGCCGGTGGCTATGCAGCGAACTACTACGCAAGGCCTACTTGGAGGATGTCGACAAGTGAACGTCAATACCCTCGTCGAAGCCCCTATATCTTGACTCAAAGACCTGCTGACACCATCCGCGTTGACAACTGGAATGCGCGCACATGACAGGTTATTATGGAAACGCCTAATATGGGAAACAGCAAAGTAGATTAATTCATTTCGTATAATTGCTCAAATCACTCTCTCAAGTTTGTTGCTCGAGGCTTTTATCCGCGATACGCGACTGCTTAGGGAACTTTGCAAATATCCAGCGCATTGAAGAACTTTTCTGACGACTCCACTGTATCGAACTCAAGTGTGAAAACTCCCCCGTAGCCGAGTTCGAATTCTGCGGTTGCTGGTCGCATTCGCGATTCGTAGTCTAGCCTGGACCAGGGTGACGTTGATGGATAGTACACTTGTAGCAGAGGGTGTGCCGAATCTTTGGCAAATGGCTCAAGCAGAGCTACCAAACGGAATGCGTTGTCGTTCATCTTTGTGCATCTAGAGAGAATATTTCGACTATTCTTCTCTAGTTTGATAGCAATAGCATCGCTGCCGTAGAGGCGGCAGGAATAGTCGTCCAATATCGTGGTTCGAAGGCTCTTATAGTATCTGGAGCGAGGGTTGAGAGCAATGCTACCTCCCATGACATCCGCATAACCACTAAAACTCTTGGTAAGGGACGTAAAAACGACATCAGCCACGCCAAGAACATCAATATTAGCAGAGCACCCGAGCGTGTCATCCACGATCAGTACAAAGCCATATGAATCGGCCATACGACGCATCCGATCCAAGTCAACAGTCTGTAAGAGTGTCAATTCGTATGGGAAGCCAAATACAACAGACTTAGTACCTGGCCAACCTTTGAGAGACTTTGTCAAGTGGTAAATAGCAGCCATTCCCGTTGGGAAGAGAAAAAATATCGTCTGGGGCAACAACAGGAGCTCGCGGGCCGCCGATTGGGGAGCGCTCGAGTAGCTCTGCAATGCGGTGCCGGACAGCCCGTTCCGCCGCATCGCTTGCCGGGCTGCTAGGCCACTCTATCTGTCCCGAGCCGTCTGTCTTGGACATGTCGATTTCATTATTGCCTTTAAGAATATGCTCGGCCATACGAGATGGGATACCCACTCCCGTGAGACGCCAAAATGCCATTCCAGAACCCAAGTACCTTTTGGGAAAGAGAACGGCACAAAGCGTCATGGCAGCAGCACTTGCGGAGCCATCTCGAATCTGGGCAACCAAAGGCTGTATTCTAACTTCTGTACCGTCCAAAAAATATGTGGAAACTTACATTGAAAATTGTCGGGATCTTCTGAGTTGGGTGAAGGCGAACGCCTAACGCCGCACGTCAAGATTAGGCTGCCCGGTCTGAGCCATTTGGCGCTTTTTGAATCTTACCTGGCACCCGATGAACCACCTCGAGATCTCCATTTTCCTGCCAAGTCCAATCGAAACCACGGCGCTGCCACACTGGTAGACTTTCATCCGATTTGTCAATATTGGCATGCCATCCACCTCGCTCAGCAAAAGTTCAGTAAGACGGGTCTCGACACCTTTTCGTTTTCGCTTCTTCAGAGGTCGAAGGCAATGAACCATCAAGTCGGTCCGAAGGCCGATGCCTTGTATAGCCCATTTCCGCCAACGATGCCGCCAACTTGAGTGGCAGTATGAGGAATTTGGTATACTAGACCCTTTGTTGCACAGCTCTGAACAAAACCTGGGACCTCTTTCTTCAAACGATCAAACAGCGCCAGTGAGCTGACGACGGATGTTTCGCCTCCATGTTGAGGAGGAACTTCGCAGAAGAGAATCAAGTATCCGGGGTGTACTGGCGATACGGCATACTCGTTGTGCCAGCCAATAAAAGTGCGAAGGAGGCCCTCTACCTTCCATATCAGAAAGTGTCTATCCACGCTTGTACCCCCGGGTACTGATTCACTTACTCATTCGTCGTTAGAACATGCTTTGCCCTCGGTCGGCGGAGCACTTCCATGCCAACATCTACATGGGGCTTCCATGCATGGTCACCTTTGCCGGCCATGGCCACTAGAAAGTCGGAGAAATCTTCAGGCGTTTTCAATGGTAGCCCCTTGAAGTGCACGACGCCACCATTTGCATCAAGTAACTTGCCAAGTTGACTTTGCTCGTCAGTATCTGTCGGCTGCGCCGCAATACGGCCAATCTCTTGCAAGACCTCAGCCTTCGATCTGGCTGCTTCATGCGGCTGCACCACCAAAGGAAATCGAACGACAGGCTCGCCCGAAGCTTCGGTAATCTGAAGGGTTTGCTGGTAGTCCTTTTGAACTGGAACCCAGTAATCCTGCTCCTGAACCGCAGAAGGCATGACTGGTAAATGAGTGGGCTGTGATGAAATGGAGTTATAGGAGCCAATGTAAATGAGTTTATTGTCTGCCAGAGTATATTGTCTCTATTTAAAAAATGCTCGCCACACTAGTAACGGGACAGAAAACACTCTCAAGGTTGAAGTGGCAAATACACTTCCTGAAATGCATCATGACTGCCCTGCCTCTTGCCTTGTGAAGCAACAAACTCACGCATATGCAGTAGATCCGAATGATGTGATTGTGAGGGCTACGTGCATTAAATCTTCGCATTTGGTAGTTTAGTGTGCAGCTAGTCACAAATCCACGCATATGCAGTAGATCCAAATGTTGTGATTGTGACGGCTACGTGCATTGAATCTTCGCATTTGGCAGTCTACTGTGCAGCTGCAACAAGGATCTGATCTACCTCGCGCCAGTTTTTGAACGGAATTCACTGCAAGCCCCGCGTCGCCAGGCAGCTTGTTGAATGCGGGTCTTGGTTCAATCGAATGAGGCCCCGAGCGCATCAGTAACTGTTGGACCGCGATGCTAGGGTTCGAAATAAGGGCATGGATTGAGTTGCCTAACCCTATAAGAGGGTGCGGACAGCTAGACAGCTACTTAAATAACTAAGTACTTATACTATATAAGGGGTGTAATTCACCTATATAAGATATACTATATATTTACGAAGGTGCTAGAAAGAGACTAGGGCTCTAGGACCTTGCGTCTTAGCGGTTAAGCGCAGAGACTATCGTGTAACAAGGGAGGTGGCTCTGACAGTAACAGCTCTCGTTGATGGGTCTCCCGGTTCGATTGTAATCCACACATCGATTTTACTTGTCTCTCATTGGGGACAGTCTCTAATTCACGAATCTCGCCATGTTCCCCAAATCTTCTTGTTCCTGTAAACCCACACACGCAGCTGATAACTTCGTTAATCGTGGATAACTCCAGTTGGTAGCAACAACACCAATACGCCAATCACGATGTTAAAGACGGACCAATTATAGAAGCTTGCATCGCGACTAGCAATCAATGAAGAGGTCGCACTACAAAGTAAATTGTCCAACGCCGAAATATCTGCCGTTTGTTGACTGAAAAAAAACTACACGGGTGTACTACGGTGCTCTTATAAAACGCTGCTCTTGTAAGGAGACCCCAGCCTCATGCGCCCAACACAAGCTGTCTACATCGCCGTTATGGTTCGCCTGGAAGACAAGCTTGAAATGGTCGGCTACCAAAAACGTAGTCATCCGACCCCTACGAACTTGCTCCTCTCGATCTGCCAGCCACAAAAAATGTATCATCATGGTAATGTTCCATTGCCCAAGCTTGGCTATCGAGACCCATAAAAGCGACTTCTAGTTGATTACCAGACTGCTCTTTTCTCACGTCTAGAAACCAATCCTAGAGGACCGGACAGGTATAGCGACCAACATAATGATCGAGAGGCTTGTGGGGTCTAGACGAAGAAGGCTTCTGTCTCTGCAAAGCTGCTCTGAGCTTTCGAACATCATCGACACTAGACGTCGCCGCTTCAGTAGCCAACTGTACATAGTCAGATGGAAGCGGAGTCTGGATGAGAACCTCCAGAACCGCCAGGGTGGCCCATCCGGATACGTAGCCGAGGGCGAATGAGTTTGTGCATACAACCACGCTGCTGTTTATTTTCGGAAGTAGAGCCATGGCGATGCTATACCCAGCCAAATTACCTCCATGAGCCAACACTGGCCCCATGCTCGCATCTTTTGGAATGAGAGTTGGCATCTGCTCCACGTAACTTGCGTTAGGTCCCATGCCAAGGATCGTGCTTGGCAGTTGATTGCGATAAAAACCAAAGGCATAAGACTTTTCCAACATGGAGCGAGCCGTAAACATATGCCCAGTGAGTTGCATGACTGCATTGCGAATCACTGGAAGACCACTTCCCTTACCAGTTGTCTCATATCGGTAAGACTGCAGGAGGGCCGTAGCATACTTCGAAAGATCATTTGCGGTGCTAGTTCGTCCCATCGCCGGGGCCATGATTGTATCATTGTTCGCGCCGGGAAAAGCCACAAGTTGAGGAGATGCATCATCCATTGCGGCATATGGCTTTGCCAAGTCAGGATTGCCTGTATTAACGGGACTGCAGCTTGTACTGTCCATTCCCAAAGGACGGAAGATTCTCCGTTGGAGAAAATCTGCATAGCTCAAACCGCGGACTGTCTCAATGATCTCTCCGACTATGGCATAACCCCAGTTACTGTATGCCCAATCAGCGTGGAACGCACCAGTCGGCTCGAGTTCTTGATAGAAGCGCAGCAGTTCTGACTTCTTCAAAAGTAGAGTGCCTTCGGCTCCTTGCCACCAGAAGTTAGACTTGGCAAGACCAGTCCGATGTGAGAGTAGATCAACAACAGTAAGATGTTTCGTAACAGTATCGCTACGGGTTCGAAAGCCCGGTAACACATCCTTGATGAGGGATGTCCATTTCAGTTTCCCTTCGTCGACGAGGATACCGACCGCTGAAGCTGTCAGTGACTTGGCTAAAGCACCAATCTGATAGATGGTGTTGGATGTAGTCTGCTTATGACAATCTACATCTGCCAAGCCAAAATTGGCTTCATGAATGATCTCGCCGTGGTGAGACACACGCAGCGCGAGACCCGGAGTTCCCGCTATTGAGCAAATTTGCCTCATCATGGGGTCCAATGCTTCCAAATGATCCTTCACACAAGGAGTATGCATTGCCGCTTGCTTACTCACAATTTGGCTGGACTAGATGGTTTAGAAGGTTTTAATGACACAATAAGACCCGAAACAAGACGTTAATGCCTGAGATGCTTTGGCTTTTGGTATTCGGAGTTGTCGAGCAAAGGATTAAGCCAGGGGAAGAAAGCCGTATCCTCACTTTTACTATGAATTTTCCCAAAACGATGGTCAAAATTACCATGGTGTAGACATGGCAACTCAGGAACTTTTGCGGTGTTAGTGGCTTCAAGAACATCATTACATCTGCATTGTAGAATGCTTGATATGGAATGATGCATATTTGGTTCCAGACTGAGCTCACTTTACCCCACCTGCTTGCATTCACAGCAATTGCTACACTGCATTGCTAAGATAGCAATTAAGTGTCGTTTGCCCGCCTGTCTTTCTGAGGCACAAGCTTGCCCACCAAAAACAAAAACTGCATTACCACGCATTGCATTGGTCTAGCCGTGCAAGACCGGATTTCAAACTGTGCTATCTGCTGTGGGATGGCCACAGGGTTCATCTTGCATTATTGGAGCTGCAATGATGAGTGTGATCATATATTGGGCAACTAACAAGACAAGCTTTAATTCTTTGCTCTATTTTAGTACGCAAACACGCTTTTTGAGCTTGGTTGATCGATACATCATATAGGTCAAGGCATATAGCGAGCCACGAGTCTTACAGCCACAAGCAAAATCGTTTTCTACCGTCGAGTCGGTGATTCTATCGTCCCCCAGCCTAAGATATCTTTCAATACTATCATGGCGACCACTTTGTCTCCTCCTCGTGGCGATGTAGTAATACCAATTAACTTTTACGAAGATCCTGAGGACGGATCTAGGCCATTCAACTATGTTGCTTCGCCACCTAAAGGGCTCCCACAACGAAACTTTCGGTTGGTCCCTCACGATACTCTCTTACAAGATGTTCGTGGCCGTGAAGGTGAATTCAATCTTGAACACGATGCTTTTCAGGTCATCGTCGATCTACCACCAACCCCCCGGAAAGCACGTTTGAGAACGACGACTCGACCCGCGCGAAGTACTATCCTGAAGTAGAACAACTACTTCTTAGTAGTATACCTGGCGCTACTCGCGTCGCCATCTTTGACCATACGCTCCGCCGAGCGGGCACGATTGGTGGACCTGACGCAGGAAACCCCATCGCCCGTGCTCATATCGATCATACAGGCTGGGCTGCCGAAGAACGCCTCCGACAGACAGTCGCTGACGAGGCTGACGAACTTCTCAAAGGGCGGTGGAGAATTGTAAATGTTTGGAGACCCCTCAATAAGGAGCCTCTGGAGAATGCACCTCTGTGCTTTGCATTAGCGTCTACGAAGACGCTTGATATGAAGGAACTTGGCGAGGTGGAGAGCCGCTTCCCAGATGGATATCTTGGGCAGACATATGTCATTAAGCATAATCCAGCCCAGAGCTGGTACTATCTCAGTGGTATGACTGGTAATGATCGGCTAGTGATTGGAATTTTCGACAGCAACTGTATCAAGAACAACTTAACCGTTACTGGAGGCGCTCCACATACAGCTTTCGTGGATCCCCGGGAACGACCAGGCGCGGAGACTCGTGAAAGCATCGAGATTCGGGCGCTGGGTTTCGGTCCTTAGACTAGTAGTGTCCATAGATGTACCATATCGCTCGTAGCGTGATGCTTCAGATACGGTAGTTCGAACAATAGAGCTTTGAATTATAAACCAAACTGTTAAATCCGAGCTATCTCCGTGTGTAATCTTTCCTTGCATTGAAAGAAAAATTATAGGCATGAGATTGAATCAATCTGAAAGCCACGGTGTTGTCATCGGTGGCTTGATTTCCTGTGTCCATTTCAACACAACACGACTTGAACCCATCTAGTTCGGACACTTCGCAGCTCCCGCCCATACCATTCATCAAAACAAAGCGAAACATATCATTCCGTAAAACATTTAGCGTTTTGAGGGACTGCTACCCTTCTAATGAATGATTATACGACTAATTGTAGAGCAACATCACCAATGACAACTCACATGGGAAGATGTCAAGGCTCGTTCTTCAAATATTCACTTTGCCGCCGCATACGCATAGTTCTCTGCTTCGCTTGTTTCTTGTCTTCTCCATTCCTCGATGTATCGAGGAGTAGTGTCCATCAAGTTGGTGGGCGCCGCTACTGGTTCCCCCCAAACCAAATGCGCTGGCACAACACCAGCCCAGACACGACGACGCATCTCCTCATCCTTCAAGTCTCCCCGATCCTCGCCGGTAGTGCCCGTTCGCACTTTGGCGCTTGCGCTGTCAATTTCAACACGTATGATTCCAGTTTCTCTTTTGCTCTGCATCACTAGGATAACGAGTGGCTCCCCACCGTCCTGGCAGCAGGTTGTCCGTGATCAATTCCACGGCCCATTTCCGCTCAGCCTCTTCCGTCACCACGTGTGCACGACCGTATGCTACAACCGAGCGATAATTGCAGCTGTGGTGATTGGGGGTCAAAGCCAATACCAATCCATCCATTAACGTGGCAGCTACGCAAACAGGCATACCTACATCAGAAACGTCTGCGTCGTGTGTCGATGTAAGCCGCATTAGACGAGATGATATGTAGCCATGTAGATAAATGGCCCTGGGACCTTCAGATACAGATCCCTGGACGTTATTATCATTGTGATAATCTCCCGTGCACCCTAACATGGGCAGGATAACAGGGTACCAAGGCTCCCCATCACCTCTCTCCACGCTGGAAGGTGTAGGAGAAAAGGCGACATGAAGAAGAGGAGTTCTATCAATCAAGTCATGCACATTTTTGTAGTCGTATATTCCTGTGAGAATCTTAGACAGGAAATTACAATGTATAAATCCGTTAGGATTTTGAGACGAGGGTTGTGGGTGCGGGAGATCTTCAAGGACCTTCGGAATACCAAAATACGAAATAAAGCGAATTATTTGACAGTATGGAAATGTGTATAGTGCAGTACCTCTATTGAGATATCGGTTGACAGTATTAAGTGATGTCTTCTTGAACGCCTGATAAGCCATGGGGACTATTACTGTGACCGTCGAGCACTAAGTCCGAGGGATGAGTATACCCAAATGAGTGCGAGTCAACTTTATTGTTCCAAGTTTGTAACACTTCCAGCTACTAAGTATAAACCAAGTAACAAAATGTCTTGTCGACAATAGGCTATATTGCCACGTACTCCTGCCTTGGCGCCTCATAGTACGGTACTATTGACAAGTCCGGTGTATCTGCAAAGCGGCCCGGTGCGGATCCTCGTTGCATGACGCATGGTGATCATAACACGCATCCTCACGGAGGGGTAAGTACATGTAACTCTGCATATGTACACCCCCTGACGGCCAGCTGCGCCAAACCTTGCTTGGCAGCGTAAGCGTAGTTTTCTAATCAACCCTTCAGGTGGCTGAGCTCCTAGGTGGACTGCCTCGTTTTCAAGCGGCATTATACTGCTAGAAAGGATGTAAACCCTTTGACTTTTCTGTTAATTTTGCATACGTGAAAGGGTTGTATCTTAAAGTATTGTATCCAAGTAGATTGAAAAGATAATATAAAACTAACCAAGGCTAAAAGATCAGGTCTGTTCTAGCTGACTGTTTGTACTATACCCTACAGAACTAAGACAACAACGAAGTAGGGTCTCGATTAGTTATTGCTCTAACGACTTCATCGATGCACCTGGCAATGTATGTAATGCTTGAGCAACGCATTGATCTAATTACATGTCACTGATTAGTGTACATATCAACCAGCGGCAAGAAGAATGGAATACTAACGATATAGCCATACGCCCCGTATCTTGTAGGTAAACGTGATGGTGCTCTCTCAATCGCGTAACCTGATCGTACGTAAAGCCAGTAAAGCTACGTTCAAAGATCATTAGTAGAGTAATTGTTTGAGCATTGCGATAGGAATACTTACAAGAACATGCCGACCTGCTTTGTGATTGTATCCCAGCGCCCAGGCGTTTGCAGAGTCACAAGTTCTGCCTTCAGCAAACTTCTCCGTTTTTGTAACTCCGCTGCCATTTGGCGAACACTATCTTGCCATGTGCGTCGCAGCTCAGAATCCGAAAGTATAATCTCCACTATCGCGGCCCCAAATGCCGGCTGAGCTCCCGTTTCGGCTCTCGCCAGCAATTTCATATGGTCTTCAACCCTACTGGCCACGCCTTTGCTAGGTAATGTGAAACTCAGGATGCCAACGCGTTCCCCATAGAGCCCAAATGATTTACCAAATGTTGCAGCTAGTATAATCGGAACATTGGCTTCTGCAAAGATCCTGATTGGCTCGCAATCCAACTCGACATCTCCTGTCACAAACCCTGGATACGCTGCGTCCAAGAAAGCGAGATGATCACGGCGGGCAAATACTTCGGCCACTGCCGTCCACTGAGACTTTGACGGGTCACAGCCGGTGGGGTTATTTCCTGCTGTTTGTAATACAATGACAGACCTAGGTGGTAAACATTCAATAGCTTCTATAAGAGCATCAATGTCAAGTGAAGCCAGGGCCGAACTGTACCATGGAAGCAATTCAGTTCCCAAACCTACGTAGTTGAACACATTGGCATGGTTCACTGCAACGAAAACCCACCAATTAGCTTCTTGATTCGGAAAAGTGGTTGCCAGTAATGACTTACCCCAGGTTTGCTCAGGGATATATAACTTTCCAAGTTCACCATTCCGGAACGGCGTATAGTGGAGGTTCAGAACTACAGCTCCCATGTGGCATGCACCGCTCGCGCCCAGGCACTGCATTGATGCGATACTATAATTCAGCGTTAAAAAAATATAATGAACTGCTGTAATGGACAGTTTTGAACTTACCATCCCTCCTGCAGTAGTAAACAATCCTTTCTGAAAAAAAGAGCCTCGCAGAGACTGCGGAAGCGCTTCGTCCCTAGATGGGAGGCCGGGTATTCGTGGTTCCAATTGGGATCATCGAAAAGCCTTTGCCGTGCCTATACATGATAAGAATTCAGAAATCAACACATTATGCGCTTACTCTGGGAGATCATACCGCTTTCACAGCCGGCAAGAAAAATGGCTCTCCAAGCTCTGATTTATAAACGCCAGCCATAAGGCGGATTCTGTGACCATTTGTGTCCTTTCTATATTGATCTTGTAGAGCATTGAGTGGTTCTAGTTTCAAGTAGTGTCAATACGTGATTTTCACTGGCATTGAATGAGGAGGCTCTACCAAGTTCTCCCCTGGGTATAAGTCCAAAAGGGTGGTACGCCATTGTGGCAGGCGTTCCGTGTAGAAAACATTAACAACGCATGCGTACATTCTATTCCAAGACGGGGAGTTTGAAGTCTGAATTTTCATGAATTTAGTATATGATTTTATATCGCAGACAGACCTGGTCCGCCCTCAATGGCTTTTATAGCGCGATGGTGATGGTGGTGGTGGTGGGGGGACCTTTGACAGGGATTTGCAGCACAGTAGACACCGCTCTGCCTGCATTAAGTCTTGTTTCCGACCCGTGTATACATAAATTGTTACGCGTATCTGTCTTTGGGTGTGTTTTCCGTGACTGTTGTAGTGGTTTACTGAAATGGGTGAAACACTGTGGCTCATCTGCTCTCTACATCCAACCATCCGGAATACACATGACGGTTGAAAGTCATGTAGGGCACCCGATCTTCGAAAGTTAGAGAGTGATGATGGGACTTGTGGTCTACCATTCAATCACCTACATTAACTGTGGTTTCCAAACCAAAGGCTGGATCATGGAGAGCTGTTGAACTGTTTCTATCCACAAGTAAGGATCCAGCGCTCTTGACAGGAGCCATTGCTTCCCGCTGACAATTGCTCAAGTGCGATAAATTAGACGACACTGATGATTCTTTGCCGGAGTCCACTTCGTCAACGCTTGATCTGGTGAACTCTATAGTATCATCAGCAAGCATCCTGTAAGCCATCTGTTGAGTTCCCTGCAGACACATTGCCATTGGCTTGTATGGAGAACACCATTGATTGTGGTGGCTGTCGAGACCCTATTATTGAGCATCCTGTACGTGGTCGTCCGGCATGCAAGTGTGTTGAGTCGCCTGGACCTTTCGTCGGCTTCCGCTGGTATTGTGAATGCCGATGTTTCGTATTTGGGGTGTTCGTGGGGGATGAAGAAATCGCGTCTATTTCCCACGTAACGCCAATCTGCATCTGTATTGCCTTGCTGGAGCTCGACCATTGGACTATTAGCAATTAAATGTGTATTGGACTGGCTGAGAGCCTCTACACCGAGAACATCGCGTGATGTGCTCCTTCCTGCTTCATATTCTTCGCTACTAATGCACTAACTGGGTTCCCAATCTATGTCTTTGCCCGTTTCATTAACTTGTGCAGTTTCAGAGCGAAGTCGCAGGTTATTTTTAAGTTTTTTTAACGGCGTTAGTTGTTATTACCTCTTGATTAAGCGCACAATTCTGCGTCTTAAAAACGAAGAGGAAATATTACTTTTCTTACTAATTACTTTTCTTACTAGGAATTTCTTAGTAAAACTTACTTTTCTTACTATTTACTTTTCTTACTAGTTATTTACTAGTAAATATTACTTTTCTTACTAATTACTTTTCTTACTAGCTATTTACTAGTAAATATTACTTTTCTTACTAGTTACTTTTCTTACTAAGGTTTTACTAGTAAATATTACTTTTCTTACTAGTTACTTTTCTTACTAGTTATTTACTAGTAAATATTACTTTTCTTACTAGGAATTTCTTAGTAAAAATTACTTTTCTTACTAATTACTTTTCTTATTAGTAATATTTTACTTAGTAATTTACTTTTTTTACTAGTTACTTTTCTTACTAGCTATTTACTAGTAAATATTACTTTTCTTACTAGTTACTTTTCTTACTAAGGTTTTAATTTTCTTACTAATTACTTTTCTTATTAGTAATATTTTACTTAGTAATTTACTTTTTTTACTAGTTACTTTTCTTACTAGCTATTTACTAGTAAATATTACTTTTCTTACTAGTTACTTTTCTTACTAAGGTTTTAATTTTCTTACTAATTACTTTTCTTATTAGTAATATTTTACTTAGTAATTTACTTTTTTTACTAGTTACTTTTCTTACTAGCTATTTACTAGTAAATATTACTTTTCTTACTAGTTACTTTTCTTACTAAGTTTTTAATTTTCTTACTAATTACTTTTCTTATTAGTAATATTTTACTTAGTAATTTACTTTTTTTACTAGTTACTTTTCTTACTAGCTATTTACTAGTAAAAATTACTTTTCTTACTAAGGTTTTACTAGTAAAAATTACTTTTTTTACTAGGAATTTCTTAGTAAAAATTACTTTTCTTACTAATTACTTTTCTTACTAGCTATTTACTAGTAAATATTACTTTTCTTACTAGTTACTTTTCTTATTAAGGTTTTACTAGTAAAAATTACTTTTCTTACTAATTACTTTTCTTACTAAGGTTTTACTAGTAAATATTACTTTTCTTACTAGTTACTTTTCTTACTAGCTATTTACTAGTAAATATTACTTTTCTTATTAGTTACTTTTCTTACTAGAAATTTACTAGTAAAAATTACTTTTCTTACTAGTTACTTTTCTTACTAGCTATTTACTAGTAAATATTACTTTTCTTATTAATTACTTTTCTTACTAGATTAGAAATTTACTAGTAAAAATTACTTTTAGTAAGAATTACTTTTCTTACTAGTTACTTTTCTTACTAGCTATTTACTAGTAAATATTACTTTTTTTACTAGTTACTTTTCTTACTAGAAATTTACTAGTAAAAATTACTTTTCTTACTAATATATGCCATAATACGCGCGCCTATAAACGCGCATAATCGCGATAATAAGCATAAGGGATACAGGGGATTGTAAGGATAAATAACATAATAAGGGATAATAATATTAGTTATCTAGGTAAGGGGACTATTTAATCTATAAAGAGATTACCTATAGCTAGATTCTTTTAAGGTTCTTTATGCACACCTAACTTTAGATTTTTAACTTAAATACCTAGCGCTACTATAGCTACTATTATATTTACCTTAATAAGATAAATTAATAAGATTATTTCCCTAACTTAACTAAAAAGTCACTTCTAATCTAATAGACTATTTAATCTAAATTATCTCTATTTATAGAGATAGATTTAGCTATTATTATAATCGCTACTATTAAGTTAATTAACCCTTCTAACGTAAGCAGACATCACCACTACCTACGACCGTGGGCTAGCATTATGTCTTTTAGGGTGTTGTTTTTCGCTTAACAAACTAATTACTTTTCTTACTAGGAATTTCTTAGTAAAAATTACTTTTCTTACTATTTACTTTTCTTACTAAGGTTTTACTAGTAAAAATTACTTTTCTTACTAAGGTTTTACTAGTAAAAATTACTTTTCTTACTAGTTACTTTTCTTACTAGAAATTTACTAGTAAAAATTACTTTTCTTACTAAGGTTTTACTAGTAAAAATTACTTTTCTTACTAGTTACCTTTCTTACTAAGGTTTTACTAGTAAATATTACTTTTCTTATTAGTTACTTTTCTTACTAGCTATTTACTAGTAAATATTACTTTTCTTATTATTTACTTTTCTTACTAGAAATTTCTTAGTAAAAATTACTTTTCTTACTAGTAACTTTTCTTACTAGTTACTTTTTTTACTAGTTACTTTTCTTATTAGTTACTTTTCTTACTAAGGTTTTATTAGTTACTTTTCTTACTAAGGTTTTACTAGTAAAAATTACTTTTCTTACTAATTACTTTTCTTACTAGGAATTTCTTAGTAAAAATTACTTTTCTTACTATTTACTTTTCTTACTAGCTATTTACTAGTAAATATTACTTTTCTTACTAGTTACTTTTCTTACTAGGAATTTCTTAGTAAAAATTACTTTTCTTACTAGTTACTTTTCTTACTAAGGTTTTACTAGTAAAAATTACTTTTCTTACTAGTTACTTTTCTTACTAAGGTTTTACTAGTAAAAATTACTTCTTTTCTCACCTCCGCGCTAGTTAACCTTGGCTGTTAATATTCGATTATATGTGTTAGTTTTACCAAAGCATGATGCACTAGTGCACCGAACGGGTTGAATTTAACGATATAAATAGTTAATAATAGTCATCTAGAAGAGAGAGAAGGAGAGGGGAGAGGAATCTAGCCAGGAGGGAAAAGAGGGAAAGGTGTTGCCCGATGGCGGATAATTGTCTATGACGAATTATATGCGCGCCTGACCGCAGCCGACTGGGCCACTAATTTCTACGTGTTATATCCCCTCCTATATTCCCTGCAACACCTTGCACACCGATATGCAGGCCGGGTTGGCGGCGGGGTGGCAGCCAAGCAAGAACATCTCAATGGCTAAACTGTAGTCCGTAAGCCCTCCCAACTCACGCGCCGATCCCTTGGTAGTGCTGCCACCCTGCAACTGGATCTATGCGGAAACTAATGCATGAGAAAACTCTAGCCATTCTCGGGCAAAGTGTAGCCCACCGTACTTTTGGGTGCATTCTTCCCATAGTTGTATACACGCTGCATTTTCGTAATGGGGTCTGCTCACATTGCAAACTTATAAGTAAATCGGGACTTTCCAACTTACTGGCCTGATGCTATCGTTTCTTTGGTCGTCATTGATTTGCATGGTTCCTGCAGTTAACAGTTTGAAGCACATGTGATTGACAGTTTCCTAGATTGTGGTTTTGCCCAACTCAGTCCGGTTAGTATATGATTCATTTTGGATGCAAAGATTGAATCTTAGATCTTCTATATCCTTGCGGTTATGAGCCATGATACATGCCTACCTTTCCGCAACTGAGTCTAACAGTTGATTGCTAGCTCATCCCTCCGTGACTTTCTGTTGGCTCGGATATAGTTTACGCAGAACTTTGGACACTTTACTCAAATTTTTTTTTTTTTTGACTGTACCAACTGACTAGGCGAGGATGCAATGGTGTATCCCACCTCGACCTCACCGCTCATTGTTAAGCCAGGTGGTAAAAATTTTTGGCATAGCATCCGGTGGTTCTCAGACGAGGACACGCCGGAAGATCGAAAAATTATCACCAAGTTAGACTTGCTAATTCTCCCATTTGCCCTGCTTTCATACTGGACCAAGTATATCGACCAGGCAAACCTCAGTGAGTCTGGCTAGTGAATTTCCTTGCGGTATGGACTAATGTATTGGGGACGGACAATGCCTACGTATCTGGTCTAAAGGAAGACCTCGGATTTTATGGAAATGAACTCGTTCAACTACAAGCCATATACACTGTTGGTGCTGTTGTCGGCCAGATTCCCTTCATGTTCCTGTTTCCTCTGGTTCCTATGCACTGGCTTGTTCCGATACTGGATGTGACATGGGGGGTCTTCACGATATTACAATACAGATCCACCTCGTTTACCGAATTAGCAGCATACCGGTTTCTCCTTGGGTGGTTCGAGGCAAGTGATTAAAACCTCGTATCACCCGCGTGGTGCTAATGGTTGTACCGATAGGGAACATTCTTTCCCGCAATGCATTCTATACTCGGGTCATGGTATCGCGGGGACGAGATTGCCAGACGAAGGTGGCATTTTTTACTTGGGAAACACATTGGGCACGCTTACTGCTGGCCTCATTCAGGCTGGCGCATCTGCAAGACTCGATGGTAAACACGGCCTGGCCGGGTGGCGATGGATGTACATCATCTGCGGGGTGATTACCATCCCAATTGGCATCCTCGGTTACATCTTATTACCCGGAACACCTAACAAGCCAAACCTTCTCATTCTATCCGAGCATGATCTTCGTGTCCGCAAGGCGCGGTTAGAAGGTGCTGGCCATGCTATTTCGTCCGAGAAAGTCACACTACGAGCCATAAAACAGCTTGGTGGAGATTTGCAGTTTTGGATGCTACTCATGCTAGACGTCTTTTACTGGAATGGGAGCTTGAACGCATTCACAGGTGGATATCTGTTGTGGCTCAAAAGCCTGGGCTACTATTCGAGAGCAGACATCAACGCGCTTGGTAGCATAATGCCTGCACTTGGTATTTTCTACACCCTCTCCATATGTTTTGCTTCGGACTTGCTCATCGGGCCAGCATGGGCTATAACGGCTGCTCACATATGGAATATCTCTGGCCTAGTCATCCTGATTATCTGGCAAGTCCCAGAGGCGGCGCTGTGGTTTGCATTCATCACGACATTTTCGTCAGTGGCCATGTCGAGCGTTCTGTATGGATGGATCAACGATCAGCTGCGCTCATCTCCAGCAAAACGGTCATTTACGTTGGTTCTAGTCAACATTGTGGCACAGTCGACAACTCTGTGGACTCAGCCATTGGTCTTTCCCACATCTGAAGCACCGAGGTTCACGAAAGGGTATTCCTTCGTTTTGGGAAACGCCATATGCCTGATAGTAGTAGCGCATGCCATAAAAAGACGGCTTCAACGGCAGCTGTAAGTTTACTGGTTGATCTTTGACGCTTAATCAAGTTGCTAATATATTTTAGACTCCAGGTCAACGCCAATGAACCGTTGTCAAATGATGCTGGAGAGGTACGTCCTCCGTCCAGCATGGTTAGACCAACTGCTTAGACGACATTGCCATCTCTAGGCAAGCTCCGTAGTATAGGTATCAATCTGAAGCATTTCCATTGACAAGGGCATTTTTAGACTCCTTTGCATTTGGTTCACGTAACCTTTCCATGATAATTGAGCTACATCTCCACAATCTGATACTGTACCACACTCTATTTCTGCCTTATGACTATTCAGCTTCATTACTTCATGCTCTGCTTCAGTTCGTCGCAGCCAGTTGCGCGAAAGCCTTTATCATTGTCGACGCCCTTGATGAACGCCAAACGGCCAATCGCTGCCCATCAGAACTCCTGTCATGTATTTTCGGTCTTCAAGCCAACAGCGTAACGAACTTCTTTGCAACGTCACGGGCCCTTCCAAACATCGAGATAGAGTCAAATCTAACCCGAGACGAGAGATATTGGCCATCAATGAGGATGTGCGCAGATATCTTGAAGGCCACTTACTGGATCTCCCCAGTTTTGTTCGAAAGAGGCTTGCTATACAGGAAAATATCAAGACTGGGATTAAGAGGGCTGTGAGGGAAATGTCAGAGCTATGCTTGACGTTGAAGATGCTGTACTTCTTTGCTAACTTTCGTCCAGATGTCTCCTCGCGCAGCTTTATCTTGACTCACTCAAAGACAAGACATCAGTAGGGGAAATAAACTTTGCGTTAAAGCAACGTCGCGAATCAAAGCCGATTGGGACTTGGAGAATATAGGAAATGCCATGTTTTGGAGAAAGCATATGCACAAGCAATGGTCGGAATAGATAGTCAGATGCCAAACTTCTGACTGCTTGGAAGAAACATTCTATCGCGCATCACCTGCGCAAAACAGCAGCTGACCATAGTGTGAGACGGTGTGGAAAGTGATAATAATGGATTCAGCTATCTAAGCTATCCGTATATGGCCAGAAAATAACGAGGCTATATACAAGGGCAAAGATGGTCTTTACCCTAAGTGCTAAGGTCTTATACTACTTTTATAGAGATTATATACTCTTTATATTTACCTCTGCCTTTGCCCAAAGAAGGAACACGTCGTTTGGACCCCTCCGACCACTCTCATTCGTGCTTCGACGACCACTCTCTCTCATAAAGGTTAATCCTGCAGAGATGGCGACACTAGTCGTGTTGAGCGACTTGTGTTTAGCCAAGGAACGGGCGCCTCGCTCGACACTTGTGGCGTAGACTCGGGCATCTCAACTGTTGACGAGTACATGGGCTGGCATGAGAAATGTGCTTTCGCAAAAAAAACAAGAGTTCGGTTGGGCTTTCTACAGAACCTACAGGTTAGTTCGGTAGGCCAAGCCGTCTTTCCAGGAATCCCGACAGGACGCAGATGGGAGGCAGGATGGGCAGCAACTCGCACGCAGAGCGGGGGGTACGAGAAGATTGTCGCAACCTGCGGACGTGGACGTGCCCGGACAGATGGCTGCGGCTACGTCTGGGTCGACATCTGCTGCATCGACAAGACGAGCAGCGCGGAGCTGACCGAGGCCATCAACTCCATGTTTAGGTGGTATCGCTCCTCGCGCATCTGCTACGCGTTCCTGAGCCATCTCGCCATCGATGCCTCCTCTAGTGAATCCGACCCGTCGTCGTCTGCTATGCAGATAAGCCTCGGAGGCTGTCGGTGCGCATCGTGAACAGCGACATCTGGCCCGGTGTGAACGAGACGCCGTTCCAGTTCGCGTCCAACGTCCAAGGAGTCGCTGGCTCTCGCCGCGCTTCCCGCCAAGTCATCGTCGGATGACGTCCAGCTGGTGACACAGAAGAACGGGATGCCGTACCATCTCGTCTCTGTAGATTGGAAGGAGAAGAGCTCGAGTGTTTGGCACAAGAGGTCGGTCAAGCGAAGCAACTGCGCGTAGCATCAATAAACTTTCTGACTCAGCTCGACTCGGGGGATTGTGAAGTTGAAAATTTTTGTTTGTTCACGCCTTCGCGCGCTTGAAAGTTACTTTTTGTCAACGCAGCATCCAAAGTTTGCTTGATGTCTCGAATTTTTGATTAAAAAGTCGTCAAGGACGTCGCATTTCATACGCTCTCTTAAACTACGTAGTCGTCAGACCAGTATATAATGGGTAGAGTACGTCAACAATGGGTGCGATTTGGTAATCTGCCCAACTTGGGTTACATGACACCGAAAACGAGGGATGAAAATGGTACCGCGATGGTAGTCCTTGACATTCATTTTGTCAATTGAGGAAGAGCATGTGCCGTAATCACCGATCAAGACCAGGTCGGCAATTTTATAGCGTCATGGATTATCATCATCGATTGAACTTGTTTGTTCTCCTCCCCGTGCGTTTTTACTCGTTTGTCGGACAGTGGTCCAGGTTCCCATCGGCGTTGTTCCCCCACCATTGAGGGAACGGCACAGTCCTCCCTCCAGCACCAAACACAGAAAAGGATAAGACAAAGAGCACAAAGAGACTGGCACCGTCGAAAGCACCTGTGACCAGGTACATGTAGTTCCTGAAGATGCGCGGCTTGTAGTCGCGCAGGTAGAGCTGAGTGAAGAACCCTGTCAAGATCCAGCTGAGAATGACACAGGTTTGTGACTGATTGTAGGGAATGTAGCCGGAGTATTGAAGTAACTGGGGCATATTGATTTCCGAAAGAGCGAGGCCCTTTATTCTGGGGATGAACTTGACGAGTGCAGAGTCAGCATAAGAAGCGAGAAATTCATGGGCCAATGATTCCACATACGTAAACGACAATCCGGTGAACAGTTACAATACCAGCACCTACGGCTAAGCCTACTGGTACCATATAGTACTTGCCTCCAGAGCCGTAAAGATACTTGGCCAATGCCCATGACGTCGCGTTAGTGTTGTAGGATTGGATAGTCGCACCGCTCCAAGCAGCGCTACCGTTCGAATTGGCTAGGAGATCTCTATTGTTTTTGACAATGGAAATCATGACGGCGTAGTTGACAAACCCACCAAGGATGGTGCCATAGATCTGGGTGAGAAACATGACGCGAGGGGGGATTTTGACTATTGTCCGTGATCAGCACCGCACACTACTCACATGCGCGCACTCGAGGACTCGGGAAGGACATACGATATTCCCCCATCTTCAGGTCCGCGCAGAGATTAATACAATTGCTAATCACGTTATGCGACCAGGCAGAGAAATACATGTTACCAATCGGCCGCCCAGGGATCATCAGGCCCGCCAACATCTTGGACAAATTATTCGTGGCAATACCATTGCCATAGCGAGCATAGAGAATGGCACTCTATCGAAGCGGGGGGTTGTTTTTTTTTTTCTTTAATTCAGCAGAGGGTACTTTGTCACCAAGTTTTTGCATTCTGTAAGGCAGACTCACGAGGGGGGCTAAGATTATTCCAATCAATAGAGCCACAATGTACGCCCAAGTAGGGAGCGTGATGTTCTCTCGGATGACAACAACCAGGCCGAGAATGAAGCTGAGCACCAGAACGATGATATACCACCACCAAGGTGCCTCTTTGTAGTGCTTCAACATATGCGAATGATGTCGATCGTCATATTGTCCAGCCTTGGCGCTCTTATATGCCTTTACGAAATCACCGCCCCAGAACAGGGCACAGTGGGCGATCAAAGCACCAATCTGTCAACTGTTTAGCACCTCTTTGAGCGAGATTCAGTCAACGGACATGAAACGTACCGCAGCATTCGCCATGAGCATGGCATAGGCAAAAGAACCTGTCAAACGGGGAACACCGAGCTTGGCAAATATAGTCTTATCGAGAACACCCCCAGCAAAGACCTGTGCGGTGGGGTATGACTTGCCGCTGGCAGTTCGGAGTCGTGTAGACATGAAAGGTTGCGATTTGGCATCCCATACATTCGAATAATAAACACCGAGCATCGCCAGAATGCATATCAGGAAGCCAAGAGCCTGGTGGACTTGCAGCTTGAGGGGCAGCGATGTCTGGAAGGAGGTAATCTATATGAATGCCTCAGTCAGTTTCAGTAGTCTCGCGAGGAACGTAAGACCACGATGGTCCACGGAGGTTCCTTACGTATTGCCAATCAAGAGACACAGTAAAAAGGCCTAGCCCTTCGTTATTGGTGGCGCCGCCAAACAAGTTTGTAAGTGTGGACGCCTTGTCTCCCGTCGCATTCACGGAAGCCAAGCAAGGAATTGAGATGGAATTGAGCCACGGGAAAATGTAGGCGGGGAAGACTTCATAGACAGCCATGCCGAAGAAGCTGTACCAAAAGACACGTAGTGGCTTGGAACTCTTCAGGTCTTGCCAGTGCAATCCCTGGAGGGTCTTGACCGTGGGAAGATTGCTCCAGTATACGGATTCGACATGCCAGACGCAAATCGGGCGAACGATGCCGCAAATGCCATAGCCAAATAGACCGATTGAGATGACACTCAAGACAACGGTAGTCGCGCTCAGCGGCAAGTCGTAAAACAGGTCCTGTGCGGTGAAAACAAAAATGCTTGCGGCCGCATTCGAGGCAGATGTAGCGGTGATGGAACAGACTGCGTGCTCTTTGAGGTTCCATGGACCGGGATTGATCAAGCGGACAAGCCAAATCCAGCGAGGTAGTTTGCCCTGGCCGCCTTGTTGTCTCCATCGAGCCTCTTGGAGGTCACCTCGGGGAAGGACAGACGCCCATGCTTTGCCGACAAAGTAGGCGATGAGCACTATGAACGTCCCGGAAATAGAGACCTGGGTCGGTTTGAACTACGTGCAAAAGAAGGTTATGATCGAGGCCGGGCCACACTATCGTTCTCGAAAGTCGACCACACTTACTGTATAGATCTGGCTCATCACAGCCTGAAACGCAGACAGACATGAGGCGATTACGATACTCCGAAATGTCAAAGCAGGCTCGAAATCGTCTCTCAAGGGTAACAGGTGCTGCGCTGCATCGTAGCCGGTAACGATAATTGCATCCTCGTTGTCCGGGTCCCCCTTCTTCTCGTCACTGTAGGACAAACCCCGGCCTGTTTTGACGTCTTGTTCCAGGATATCATCGTCGGCGGCCACAGCGCCGTTGCGAGACTTGTCGATCTTGTCATTGACATCTTCAACTTCATGGCTTGGAAGAGCGACAGCCTTGCCCTCGATGGCATCAAGGCCTCCGAGGACGATATTGTCAGCACCCATGATTCCGGAGTGCAAAAGGGCCAGACGAAGACGAGATTTCAATTGCTACCCATCATTCAGTTCAAAGCTCGAAAGCCCTTTCTCGACAGGGTATTTCAAGCATTCTGCGCGGAGGTCGCATCCGATGCCACGTCGTACTAAACCACCGCTATCATGCACGTTTGGAGTTAGCCGCGATGTCGCAATACAACGCCTGACTTGTGCTATTGGTGGGTTCCCGGGTCTCCCGTGATAAGCAGGCCCTTGCCACAAGGCGAAGCTCGTGTTGATGCACATGCCACGGGAGCTGCAGGGACTTTTGGCTGCAGAATCACAGCCAACACGATTCCCAGCTTTGTTGGTGTCGCTTCCGTGGCGCTTCCAATCCGTCCGAGCACGCCACTTTGGAGATTTGTTAGCTGCTCACAAGCCCCATTCGCAGCAAATCAGAGGCGCCTGCATGCAGCTGAATCCTGATGAAACCTTCAGCCTAATACCGAAGACCAGCATCGTTTTCATCCATCGCCTCTGTTCGTCCTTCGGCGGCTTGGGCCGGCGGATGCAAACAATACAACAAAGATTGATGGAAAGACGGGGCGTCAAGGACTGCGAAGATCTCATCAATATTTGTATTAAAGTGGGGCCAAAACGTCCCCACGATGCGAGCCCCAGCCAGTTGGCTCTCGCTCTCTCTCCTCCTTCCTGTGTGGAAAAATTCAACGAGCACCGTCGTCACTCTGTACGAGAGGCAGACCCAGCCATGACACAATCCAAGGCAGCCAAGCGAAAGAGAAAGGCGCAGGTACAGGCCGAAACCTCTAAGAAAGTTGCCAGGACATCATCCATCGTCACTCCGCCGCCGGACGGCGCACAATTCGAGCCGAAGAATCTACAAACCGTCATCTCCGACGAAGAGCTCGACATCACCATCGAGACCCTGACGGAGCTGGCACGATATCCCAGCCTCACCAAATCAAAGATATGCAAAAATCTCCGAGTGGCCGTCTACGACTTTCGTCAGTCGTGCAATACGGGGCTCAATGCCGCAGAGGGCGCCAATCTCACGGCCCGCGTCACAGCCGCGCTTGCGGACGAAAAGTATCTCGAGGCCAAGATTCTACTCGCCGAGATGAGATTGCGAGGCGAGGAACCGAAGCTTGGCGCACTGTGCCGATGGGTACGTGATCTCGATGTGGTCACACAGCCCAAAGGTGCCAGCATTGTCAACCCCGACAGGCCAGCCAAAGAAAAGGAGCTTCTCGAGGTGCTTGATGCCATTCTTCGGGTCAGCTGCCCCATCGACTACAGTAGCACCCCTAAACTTCCACCCGAGTCATCACTACACATCGCTTTACGGACGACGTGGGATTTGCGGCCGAACACGGAATCTTTGCAGATCTACGAATCCGTCTTGGACAAGTCGATCTTGTCTTCCGGGCCAACCTCTCCACCATCCTCCCTTCGAGTGATCGAAACGACGCCCGGACACCTTCGCAGACCACCAAATCATCACCCTGCTATTCTGTACACCTCGGAGCCGAACACTGTCCATCTGTCACTGGACCACGGGCCGATCACACTTCATAAACACCCTAATGTCCCAAATCTCAGCCTGGCCACGAATGTCCTTTCTCCCGAAGAATGCAAGGCCGTCATTGCTGCTGGAGAGAGTGTCGGATTTCTCCCCGATGCTCCGATTCGCGAGGGCGAAGACACCAGTGTCCTAGCACACAACTTTTACTGGATTTGCGATACCGCCTTCCACGACAAGCTTTGGGCACGCATGGCCCCCTTCGTTCCCGCGTCCTTGAACGGCCGCTTGTCTCGTGGGCTGAACCGACGATTCCGTGTATATCGATATGTTCCCGGTGCTGAATACCGTTGTCACATTGACGGAGCTTGGCCGCCATCGGGCATCCGTCCAGACGGGACCTACGTGTACGACTCATCACCAACTGAGAGGAAGCAAAGTTCCCTGTTTACTTTTTTGTTGTATCTCAACGATGAGTTTGAAGGGGGCGAAACGACTTTCTACATGCCCGCCACGCGGGAGGGAACGCTCAACGCGTATCCCGTTCGGCCCGTGATGGGCGCTGTTGCTGTGTTTCCCCACGGAGAGAGCAGAGGCGCATTGTTACATGAGGGCACGAGTGTCAGAAAAGGAGCCAAATACATCATAAGAACAGATATCGAGTACGATGTAGAACCATCATGAAAACAGGATACACAAAGAATTGACATGATTCATGACATCAGGGAGACTGATTGGTTTGCGGCGTTCTTTCAGTAAGGTTTCAGCAGCTGCATCCGCTGTCGTCATGACAGTGTCCCTGACCGCAGGGCACTCCCGTGTTGCATGCAGTTCTGCCAGTTTGAGCAACGAATCCATGGACCAAAGCCTTGCCTCAGAGCACCAGGGCAACAGAGATTGAAGCCAGGAATCTCATTTAAAAAAAAAAAAAAGGTGTTGTTCTCAAGGTGGTGCTTAGTGTCCATGTGAGGAAAAAAATTAACAGGCGCGGCGTGGCTACAGCGACGCTCTTGGGTTTACACTAGTAGGCAGATCAAAACCTATTACAGCCCGGTCATCGTCAATGACCCTTGCGTACCTAATCACTGCTGTCAATCGGCCGAGTACCAAGAGCTGATGGGAGGGGAGGGGAGGGGGACAGAACGCACTCGAGAAGTAATCGGAAGAACCAGGCTTCCATGTCAACTTTCCTAACAGCTTTTCCAGCCCAGTCTGTACTGGCCTTTGCCATGCCCTCGGCCTTTTCGCCAGATGTACTGTAGTAGCGCACGAGCTCCAACCAGTCGTCGCCTCGCATGCTCATTGGCACATAATGCACCCAGGGTCTGAGCCCTTCCCGATGCCACTCTTGGAACAAAGCCTGTTTGAACACCAGACTGCAACTCCTCAAAAAGGCATAGAAGCGCCCGCTGAAGGCGTTGCCGTCCATGTCAAGAAGGAACTTATAACCCCAAGCATCTTGCATATCGACCATGTCCTTGACCCCGAAATACTCGATCTGGGATTGACAATCACTCGGTTCGCATTGGCCGACGTGGGAGAAGCGTACGTCGGCGAGTCTGTCAAAGTCGCTGCGATTGACCTCAGTGACGCCCCAATCGGGCCTGTCGACACGCCCGCGATTCACAACAACCTTGGCTCGAGCGCCATGGTTGATCTTTCGGACGAGATGCTGGCGGTGATGATGTTTCCAGTTGCCGTCGCGGCCGAATCCGCCGGTAGTAGAACCCCTCCAGTATAATCGGTCTTGCTTGTCGGCCCACGGAGGATCCCTGGTTTTGTTGTAGGCCACCTTTTTGGCCCAGTACCATGGCGACGGGTAGATGATGTCGCTGTAGGAGGAGATTTTGGACTGGGAAAATACCGGGAACAGGTCGTGCGCGACGACGTAGCCGTTAGGCATGTCGAAGAAGCCGAATGTCGTGCTGAGAGAGGGGCTTAGACATATGTCGGCCATGGCGGACGAGTTATAGACGAAACCGGCGTCCGTGGCGGCGTATTTCTCGGCATCATCGCCCAGACCATCATCTTCCAGTATTCGCGCCGCGCTGTCCGGCGGGCAGGACATCCTCGAGGTCGTCCACGTCGGCTGGTGGGCGGCGGACCGGAACCGGGTGCGCCTTGTTTCCTCGAATCGCTCGCCGCCTCCCAGGTCGGGAACGTCGGTGAAAAAATGGTTGATCGGTCGTGGATTTGCGGGAGACGCTGACATGTCCCCCGTCTTTGCTCTGTGGACCAGCCTCGCGAGGTCATTGTGTTGGAGCACGACTCGCGGCTCGTCGTGTATGTTAAAGGCCAGGTCCATCAGGCAGATGCTGAATGAACTTTCCCATCATGTCGATTGTCGCGAGATGCTGCCACTCGGCGCCGATGGAATTCTCGACGAAGGCTACCTTGTGCCCTCGGATGGCGATGCCAATGAGACCGTTGCTGTGGCCCAGCGCCTCTCTCGCGCGACCTCGTATCGTCTTCGGGCTCAGGCCCCAAAAAGGCGTCATCAAGTCATGGATCGTGTCAAACTCGTCAATCAGTCGAACCTCGTTCTCTTGCGCGAACTCGAACCATTTGTCGAAGTGCGGAGGCGGGGGGAGTCCATATCGTCTGCGATATTCTCTGACTGCCTGTTCCAGGGTCTTCGATTGTCAACGGAGGGTATCATCAAACTCCTGGCGTGCCTTTTCCGAAATGTACTCGACGGGATGTGTGTCGGTGGTGGAAATGGTTCGTGGCCTCGTGAGGTATCCGATGCCATGGAAATTTTCGCTTGGCTGTTCCGTCGGCGCCGCCCAACTCGACGGGGGCTCTGGCGAGTCCACGCGGAGAGCATTTCTACCCCATGTTTGATGGAGACGATGTAAGATGACAACGATGACAAAAAGCACGAATAGCAGGAACAGGGTGAGCGGGCGCCGTCTTGCGAAGATTCGACCCATCGCGAGTTGGCGCGTGCGAGTTTCTCACACCAGACGACCCAGACGACCAGACAATCCGGCGAGGAATCTTTGCCAGAACGACCAACAAGTCCAGCACACCCCCCTGATGTGCTCGGAAGCAGTGTAAGATTTGCCTTGGTACGATGACGCTTTGACCAAACAGTAACAGGGATTTCGGAGCCTCGTGCATGCAAAGGGTAGGTGCATTCTGCACGCATCTCCATCTGCTTATGTAGCAGGCTCCGAGAATCTTCATTTGCCGCCAGTATCTGACAAAATGATTCAACACCGCTTGATCAAGTGGGAAAAGCCAGCTGGTCCCGCTTCCTTTCTGGAACGAGTTCCTGAGCAGTGGCCGCTTTAACCTGCTTTAGCTCCTGAGCCTCAGTGAGCAATCTTGCGCTGCCCGGAGTTGTGCAGGTAATGTCAGATCCAATTTAGTGCTGCACATGCACTTTTCCACAATCAATTGCACAACGTGGCCTTCGCCTTGCCTATTCGCCAACTCGACAAGGACCTCGTCCACAACGGGTCTCAAACCTCCGAAAGCGACGAACCACTGGAGGTTCACGGAGCACGGGATCGAATTTTGGGCATCTGCTGTAACTCCGTGCCGGTGGGCCTCAACACAGCCGTAACCACCGGTCTATTTCGTTCATATTCCATGGGTTTAGAACGATGTATCTAACGTATGGAACCTCGCTTCTGTTTGCCCGCTGAATGGACCCTCCCATGTGTGGGTGTGGCTGGCCGCGAGCTAATGTCAGCCGAATCAGACCACGACTCGCTCATATTTGATATACAAGTTCCTCCGTGTGCGAGATGTCCATCTTTTTCTCTGCTCCTCCCGCCAAAGTCACGGCCAAGACGAAGATGTCCGCCACATCTTCAGCTAACTCCCTTGACTCAATACAGCTTCGGTATTTTCGGTACAAAGCAAAACTCGAGGTAGTAATAATATGGTGACTACATTGAGCTGCGAATGATGCACACACAAGGAAAGCCATGTTGGGAAATGCATCCAGAAACCTGATTTGGATTTGGAAGACTATTTCGAGGCGGACGGGTTATTCCGTACATTACTGCGCAATTAGCCTAAATTAACAATGTGGGGGTTTCCAATTTTCCAATGCGGCAGCGTTTTGCCAAACTATCTACTGTGCCACCGCGATAGTCTGCCCCCAAACACTGATCACTTGGCTAGAGACTCGTCTCCATCGCATATCTATCGGTTGGCACTGGCTCATACAGAGCAAACAACACATCAAAATCTATCGGGTCGCCCCATAACAACCCACCAATCGAAATCCCATCAAGCCATATGGCCAGCCTTGGCGACGCCGCAACTCACTACTCAACGACCCGACAAAATGCTATCGAAGATGCGAACAAGATGCAGGCATCGGTCCTGTCAGAGTGCGCTGCTTCGGGAAAAGAACCGCCGCCCTATCACTTCGCGGAACTCATTGGTAAAGGCAGCTTCGGCCGCGTCTACAAAGCTCGGCACCCCCCCTCGGGGAAACTTGTCGCGATCAAAGTCATTAATATCGAGATTGGAGATGCCGAGTCGGGCACCAACACGCTCGGTGACATACTGAAGGAGATCGAGACGTTGAAGCTTCTCGGTGACACGGGCGCCAAGAACATCAACACCGTGCTAGATGCTCTTCTCCTCGGCCACCGGGTGTGGATGATCACGGAATATTGCGCTGGCGGCAGTGTCTCGACGCTCATGAGACCAAGGGGTCATCTACCCGAGCAGTGGATCATCCCGATCCTTCGCGAGGTCGCCGAGGCTATCTACTGGACCCACAAGCAGGGCGTCATTCATCGAGACATCAAGTGCGCCAACGTTCTCGTCACGGAAGAGGGAGGCGTGCGGCTGTGCGACTTTGGCGTGGCTGCCATCGTCACGACCAAGTTTGACAAGCGGAGCACTTTCACGGGGTCCCTTCACTGGATGGCGCCTGAACTCTTCAACCCCGCTGTGCAATATGGTACCGAGGTGGACATTTGGGCTTTTGGCTCCATGGCTTTCGAGGTCGCTTCGGGGCTGCCGCCCAATGCTGGATTCCGAGACATAAACCGGTTCGGAACCTACCTGAAGTGCCATCAACCCAAACTCCAGGGCGAAGAGTACTCAGCCGGTCTGAGGGACTTGATCGGGTACTGCGTCGTGGAAGATCCGGCGCAACGCCCTGCCATTGAGATGGTCCAGCTCCACCCGTACATCTACGACACCAGTGCGCAGTATCCGACCGTGTCGCTGTCGAAGCTTGTGCAGGCGTACAAGCTTTGGGAGGCTCAAGGCGGCAGCAGGCTGTCCCTCTTCTCTGCTGGTGGCGCGCAGAGGGAAGCTGATTCTTCAAGCCAAGTAGACCCCGGAAACGAGTGGATTTTCAGCACCATGGATGATCTTGATCAGCTTCCGGGGCAAGACTCTTTGCAGTTCGTTGCGGACGCTTATGATGCAACTATCGGTCCGCCATCAAATCAGCCACGAACACGTCGCCGGCGTATGCCACCGTCCAATAATAAGCCACCCGTTGCGCCATTGGAGAAGCTTTTTGACCCAAACACGCTGACGGACTATCAAAGCAATTCACGACAGTTTTACAGTGAATTTGGGTTCCCGTTAGCTTCTGATCTACCTCTCCGCGACAATTCATCAACGGTTCGTGTTCGAGAGTCATTGATTGACCTAGATGCTGCGCTTGGAGTCGATGAGTCTTCGCACATGAAGGGCCGTGGGATTCCAGCAAGTCAGGCGAAAGATAGTGCGCCGTCTGCCAACCGCCGTAGGACACTGGAGTGGAAATTTCCAACGATTCTCCAGAACCCCGACCTTGAACCTCAACGGATTGGATCCCCGTATCTGGCAACAGGGGTAAGTGATGTCACTGATGTGCCTTGGGGGTTCTCTACCGACAACCGCGCTTCGACCTCAGCAAGTCTGATTGACCTTGATGCCAGTCTACCTCAGCAATATGAGCAGGCTTCGCGTAGTCCGGTCAAAGCTCAACCTGAGGCTCAAGAAGCCAATGGTCGTGATTCCACATTCAGTCTTATTGACCTCGATGATGGTTTACCAACGGGACTGATTGTTGACTCACGCCCATCAACGGCGGGTTCAAATTGTGTATCATCATTCTCGGAGCAAATGCCCTTTGGCCTCGAGCATCATGCTCTGAGCCCAGGCTTGCTACAGCCCACCTATCCTGTCACGGCATCCGTTTATAGTGGTGACCACGACGGCAGAGCAGAGCCTAGACTCGATTCGCCTGAGCAGCAGCGTGATAACTTAGAGCCTGAAGAAGATAGTTCGACAGCGCTGGCAGCGTCGTATCTAAATAGTCCTCTGGATATGAATCACGATTTACCGCCGCCTCCCGCACCGCCTGCATCCAATGTACTGGAAGGTAATGCCGCAGGAAACGATGTGAAGGGGGAACTGTCGCGTTTGATCGCTAGTTTGAGAGAACATTTGACCTTGGTTAGCCAAGCAATGGATGATCACTTTGAACAGTAGCGGATGTGACTTTCTAGCACTGTGAGTAATATTGATTGGCGTACGAAGCAGCTCATGCATAAGCCCCACGGCTGTGAAGTCAGCTCTGCATTTCGCGTCGCGCACATCATCATCGCACTGTCCCAAATGAGGTGCCTTGTCAACGTCTCTCTATGTATCGCGGTCGTCGCAACTCAAACAACACAGACACGAATATTTGGGTAAAAGGAGCTTGATGGTGAGTTCGTGACTTCCATTAACCCATGGCCAAAATCACGCCAAAAAAAAGTGCACTTCCACCCTGCGACGCCTTATCCGACAATTGCGACGTCCTCCGTGGTTTGGCGGCATTGGCGGCAAGCCTCGCCCACGCGAAGAGCCATGTTGTTCTGTGGCGCGGGAGTTGTGCAAAAGGCACTCTTTCCCAGTTTAGTGCGCCTCTTGCCACAGTGGTCAGGGTATTGCTGGGAGAGATGGCCACAGATGCTGCTGTAGAAAAGATACCATCCGCAATGGCACCCAGCAGGACCAGACGGGTTTTGAACCCGATTCTGGAAGACGGTTGCACTGATTTGGCTGGGAGGGATGTTTGCCTGGGCCTGGCGGTGAGCCATGGCGAGAAGAGGTGTCGGGGGAGTCGGGACTTGCTGGTGAGACTGAAGAGCAAGGACTTGGAGCGTCGCTCGTACCTAGAGTTACGGGAGAAGTTGCTGTTGCTTGTAACGAGGAAGGAGGGAAGCTGTGACCAATGGTTCGCCAGGCAAGAGACGAAGGCTCCTGTCACCTGTGCTCCTGTATTGCCCCACCAGCCGAGTTGATGCCATTTGTTTGTTTTGCCATGTCTGTGAATCACGTGCAATATCCCTGTGTAGGTAGGCAGTAAGGTATTTGTGCGCGAAGCCAAGCAGCTGCCTTCTGCCTTTTCGCGAGGGCCACCGGGTTTTCCGATTTCGATATGGTGATCCGCCTTGCGCACACGTGACTAGCTGGTAGCTTTGCCTCTGTGCCTCTGTACTCCTGACAACATCCCACATTCGGAAATATGGCCAAGATGCGACAACATACGGAGAAGAGATAGGTCGATTTTGCCGTGTTGGGCACGGTAGGCCCCGTACAGGCCCGTACAGGCTCGCGTCACTGTCTCGTCATGATGAGTGGGAACTAATCGCCTCGGAGCTTTGAAGCACAAGTGAGAAGGTGCGGGAAGATGGAAGAGATGGAGAGGGGGAACAAACACGGTCGCAGAGGAAGGGGGAATCACGTCAATTCATGCCGTGAGTAACGTCAATTCATGCTGTGAGTAACGTCAATTCATGCTGTGAGTAAAACTCGAACGGATTTGAGTTTGACTGCGGTCACGAACTATGACTCTTGCGCTAACGCAGCCACAAAGTTAATCACTAACTTTGCTCTTACCTCGCAGCCCTCTGTGTATATAACCTTAAAGCTTATTCCCATATTAGGTTCTATCTGTTCCTGCGGTCCCTATGGTTTGTATGTTAATTATTACACTGGCTAGGTATCGCTAGTAATCCTTGTGTCTCTCTTAAATCAGATGAATTGGCCACGCCAACGAACACCAACCTTTTAAAAAAAAAATCAGTGAGTGGGAACTGACAGACCAACGGCCGTTTGTTTCCCCTTCATTCATCAGTTGTTCAACCCGGCATCATGTCGCCTTAGCCAGTCTTGGTATTTACCGCGCAAGGAAAGCTCATGGCCGCGGTTGTTTTGTTGCAATATGATACTGAGAGCGAAGGTGTTAGTAGGTGAAGATTAAGGTGATACAGCCTTTGAGCTAATTTAGGTAGGTTTGCGCCCGCGTAAAAGAGACAAACCTATTACTTAGTTTAAACTTAAAAGTGAGTTCTTCCCGTGGCTATATAAAGCTCCAGTCGCCAAGGATCAGGTCCCATTCCATCTACAGGAATCGTTGGAGAGTAATTTCGATTCTATTCTGAGACATCAGTGCTTTTTTTTTTTTTTCTGAAAGTCGCTTTTCGGAAAGTCGCACAAACATACTAGGTTCCAGAGAAGAGGCAGACACTCCCAAGACTACGAATTCGGCTTTCTGGCGCACCTCTTACATCGACAAGTAGCCAGTCGCCTCTTGTATCAAGCGGCTCATCAGATATGGCGGAAGTACCATACTTGCTCAGGAGGAGGGACTCCTTTGAATCGTGGTCCAGCTCCGTTCAAGGTGTTCCTTCGCGCTACCCGCGTCACGGAACTAACTCACCAGCGGTGCCAGTTCTGAAAGCAACACCATCTAACATTTTAGAGCACTCAGCTAGTGTTCTGACATCAGCAACATCCGTCCATACCAAGCACCTATGTGAACGGACGCGACCAGCTGTCAGCAAAATCAGGGGCAAGTTTCTCAGCGCAAGATCCATGTTATCGCGGCGAAACGCACCTGGTAGTGATGTTCCAGAGCCATCTGCTACGATGTCTGGCACACCTGCGAGGCGAAGAATCACGAGCCATGAGACTTCACAGTGCGCATTTCCTCTCATGTCTTTGCCCAATGAGATGATACTACAAGTTATGTGTTGTTTGCATCCAAGTTCTTTATACAGCCTCCGTCACACTTCGTCCGAATTTATGGCGTTTTTTGATTTGAAATTGTTCAAAGCGTACCATCAACAATCTACATCACTCCGCAACCACATGAGCTTTGACCTACAGATGTTATGCGACGCGGAAAAGAACGTCATTGCCGACTACTTACACCGCAACATGTACTGCGAATCGTGTCTCGCGGCTGGAGAGACCGGGAATGTTGAAGAGAGATTAAAGGCGCTGCGCCGGTTGCGATACTGTGGCGGATGCAAACGAGAACACTCAAACGCCCTTTTCTTCCCCGAGGATGGGGAAGAACATGGTGCCGCATCTGATAGCGGAACATGCATGGGACGACTCGGACATATTACCCTGTGCGATCATCATTCATGCAAGTCCGTCACATGGCGGGATATCGAATGGCACGCCCAGTCATTAGGATATTTCATATCTGCATGCACAGACCGGTCACATGAACCCGAGGCTAAAGACATACAAAATCTCTACCTGGGTGGAAGTGCCTTTCCTAGGCTCGTGGCATCCCGTAGATGGCAGCTTCCCTCGATATTCGACCTTGGATATGGGTGGGATATACCTCTCCTTACAGTCAACTATAGGACTGCCCCCCCTCTAGCCGTCATGAAGAAAACAATTTCCAAGTTGCTTGAGAATGCCTTTCGAAACCATAGGCTATGCCGGCACATCTCCATCCAAAAAGAGATCCAGAATTTTGTTGAGTCTGGCATCTGCAGTTGCTTCAGGAAATATAGGGATATCACTGAATCTAATTTTCTCAAAGGCTGTCAATGTGGAAGGCAAACGACTCTACAGTGTCGTGTTTGTGGTGCTGTATACATGTGGCTCTACTTCTTCGATCGGGTGATTATATCGATGCGGTATATTTGGACCATTCAGAGGCCGACTAGTCTTGGATGGCTGGGCTTGATCAACAAAGAAAAGCTCTTTACTGAATATAACAAGCATGTTCTTTGGTGTGATAAAGGGGATTGCCGTACTAACAGAAAGGCACTCTGGGAAACACTAGTGAAAGAGAATGCCAAGAGGGAGGCGTACCAAGTTCTAGGTGGGAGTCGTAGGGAAGGCCCCGACGTTGAAGAGGCATGGACTGTGTCCCAGGGCGACCCCGAGAGTGTCTGGTTTGACGTTTCAAATGAGGATTACACCGACGAATGGGATTGTCGAGAGGTGTGGAAGGCATCCCAGCTAGGGTCTCTCCGTAGCTGGTGAAGGAATCGAAGGACACCAAGATGTCGGCTGGTGGATGGAATGTTTTCATGAAACCTGAGAGGCTGTCAGCCGGCAAGATTGCAAATTGCGATACTATCAAGATCACAACAATCACCACGTTCGACTCACCGCAATGAACCGTTTCTTAAAGCAGAAAAGAACAAGATAGGTTACATCAGGATCATGTCACGACTTAGCATATGGGAAGTCGTGGAATCGTGAAAAGATGCTGTGCTGAAATATACTCTAGCAATAGCAATTTTATGAATGGTACTCATGCTCTAGAATTTAAAAGCCGTCAAGATTGAGCGAAAAGGCGTTTGGGAGTAAAATCAGGTCCTGCAAAGCCGTCCTTTACTTTGACAACTGTCCTGGCACTCGCGTCCTGCTTTACAGCTGGCACACAAACCTTGGCGAAACCAGACAAGCCCTCCGCACTGTCAAATACGAAGCACATATTCTTCCTGCACAAATTTTTACACCAACGAGTAACAGCGGCAGCAGCAGCGGCAACAACAACAACAACAACAACAACAACAACAACAACAACAATAACAACAACAACGACAACGACGACGACGACAATGTGGGAAAGTCTGCCAACGGCCGGGGAAATTTTTCAATTTTTTTGGCCCCCCCTGACTGCTGCTTTTGCTGCTTTTGCGGCCTGGTTAGCCTAGAAGACTCACCAGCGCAACAGAGAAAAACGGGGTACGTGTGAATTGCTACTGCTCTCTATAACACTACTAATATTAGACAGAGGAGGAAAGGGCGCAGCATGGTATTTATAGTCCATGTGTCCTGAATATTTTATAATTACTAAACTCAAATAGATGAGAACATGCTGAAGCGTGGTACGTGTGAATTACTCTTGCTCTCTATGACACTGCTAATATTAGATAGGGGAGGAGAGGAAGAAGCGCAGTACGTGTAAATTGCTCTTGCTCTCTATGACACTACTAATATTAGACAGGGGAGGAAGAGGAGAAGCGTGGTACGTGTGAATTGCTATTGCTCTCTATAACACTACTAATATTAGACAGAGGAGGAGAAGGCGAAGCGCGGTATGGAAAAACCACGTCTCTCTAGTATTTTTCAACTACTAATATAAGGTAGCCGAGGAGGTCATCAAGCGCGGTATGTGTACGTTCCAATTCCTTTATGTCACAGTATTGACATCGCCCAGGGGAGGAGGTGCAGAAGCGAGGTATGTATATATTTCTACTCCTCTCAGATGAGTGTGTTGCTTATTGAATAGCCGAGGAGAGCTGGGATTTCCAGCAGAGGCAAAACGCGGCGGGGTGGGCGCAGGAGAAGCGCGGTATGTATATATTTCTACTCCTCTCCGATGAGCGTGTTGCTTATTGAATATTAGACGAGGAGCGCTGGGA
Organism: Epichloe festucae Fl1; assembly: GCA_003814445.1. Taxonomy (NCBI): domain Eukaryota; kingdom Fungi; phylum Ascomycota; class Sordariomycetes; order Hypocreales; family Clavicipitaceae; genus Epichloe; species Epichloe festucae. The sequence goes on from CP031390.1 coordinate 391,667, forward strand.
CTTCCAGCAGAGGCAACAAGCGGCGGTGTGGGCGCAGGAGAAGCGCGGTATGTATATACTTCTACTCCTCTCCGATGAGCGTGTTGCTTATTGAATATTAGAGGAGAGCGCTGGGATTTCCGGCAGAGGAAGGCGGCAGCGGAGGCGGCAGCAGCTAGCGCCGCATTACTTACGGCCGAGGCAGCAGCAGCGCCGTTGCCTCCGTCGCCACCGCCGCCACCGCCGCCACCACCGTCAACTGGCCGCGGCCGGGGGGGTTCGGTGTCTGCGATACCGAAACCAGCCTGGCGCCCTTAGACGATTGACGTGTTGAATAGGGAGACAAATCACGCTAAAAAAACACCCGGGGAGAAGAGGCAGGCCAATCCACGATAAAAATAACGCCATTGACGTGTTGAGTAGGGAGACAAATCACGCAAAAAAAAAACACCCGGGGAGAAGAGGCAGGCCAATCCACGATAAAAATAACGCCATTGACGTGTTGAGTAGGGAGACAAATCACGCAAAAAAAAAACACCCGGGGAGAGAAGGCAGGCCAATCCACGATAAAAATAACACCCGTGGATGTACAACCACGAAAAAAACGCCGCAGCCGAGATCGAAGATGATCTTGCCGCTGGGGGAGGTTGCGACATCGCCCAGCCCGGGACAGGTCACAGTCCCAGGCTGGCCCGGTACCACGGGTCTGTAGGTCAGGCGTCTCATCATTGTAAACACGCACCTTGTCCGGGTCTAGTAGCCACATCATTTGGTGAAGCAAAAGCAGCCCCTTTACCATGCTTGCCTTGCCAGCAGCTGGTATAAAAAGATGTCACCTCAAACATGCTCCTCCTTTTCTCCACACAGCAGCAAGTCTCGACGGGGACCAGAGAACACCCAAGACTCGAACGAACAGTTTCGACATACATCATGCTCGGCCATTTCATCGCCAAAATCGCAGCAGCAGAATGTTCGAGCGTCCCTCTCCTCTTCCGCCTCGAAAGATCCAGTCCTCGATACTGAAACCATCGACGTTCATTCGAACAATCAGTCATCTCGCTCCATGCATACGACTTCTCGAAAGTTTTTGATTTCACACTCTGCCTTGAATAGCCACATTCTTCATCGTAGCTATCTCTCATCTTGGCAACCTTTTTCCATCCATAACTCAATTGTCTCTGCTAGCAGTCCGACGCATCAGGACTCTAGCTCGTCTTGACAAGTTTCAGACCATTGAACATCTCCATCGCCTCTACTAGAAGTCCAACGCATCAGGACTCTAGCTCGTCTTAACAAGTTTCAAACATTGAACATCTTCATCGCCTCTGCGAGAAGTCTGACGCATTATCACTCTAGCTTGTCTCTCCTCTTTCTCCAGAGGTAGCACACATCATCCGAAACGAGGTTCCGGCAGCCCTCATTGCGTTCAAAAGATTTCCCACCTTCCTAGCAAGAGATAGGCACTGTTCATTGTGAGTTGATAAGACTTGACAAAAATCAATTGGGATGTCTTGTAATCAAATAATTGAACTTTTTGTACTAATGCATTCATTCTTCTTCATTCAGGCACCCACGTACACTTTGGTTCGCCCAAGGTCACCCCTGCAGCGGAGCTCAGTCACACTCTGTTCTTGTGTATTTCAAACTCAAAAACTACTACTTTCTTCTATAATGGTGAGAACTATCCAATATCTTACAGCTAGTTCTGTCGTTAACGCTGCAAATCAAAGCCGTACACTTCCTCGGTGCAATTCGATACCGATTCAGGCGCCCGGCAGGTGGCTGCGCTGGACGAGCATGGCAAGAAAGAGCATAACAGGTCCCATGAGTACATAATAGGACATTTCATTGGGAAGTCTTCGTGGAAGGATGCACCTCTGGCTTGGCGACGTGATAAACGAAGGTAATATAGGAGGAAGTAGCTATGGAAAGAGGCAGATACGGGAGGGAGCGGATGTGGGAGGAAGCAGTTCGATTAGGCTAGAACGCGAACGCAAGTAACAAGTTATTATGCTTATTCCAACATGAATCACAGTTATAATGCGCAAATACTAAAGAGTGCTTCAATGGATAGATCATGCGGATTATGCCACTGAATGAACTCAGCTCTTTGATCGAACTGCTGACAAGACGGACGTAGACACTGATGGAACTTTTCGCCTCTCTTGAATTTCGATTGGTGTAGTGATGCCCCACCTCGCCTCGCCTCTCTTGAATTTCGATTGGTGTAGTGATGCCCCACCTCGCCTCGCCTTTCTTCCTCATTTCTTGCCCCACACTTTCTAATTCTTGGAAAGAGGTGAAAAACATTTGCCCATAAATTTCTTCCACTTTAGAAACGCAACAACTACAACAACAGAACCGCACTATCATCACCACCGCCGCCGCTACCACCGCCATCAGCAACAGCAACAGCAGCAGAAGTAACAACAACAACAACAACAACAACAACAACAACAACAACAACAACAACAATGGCACTAACGTGCCCGGCACCACTAGCTCCTGCTGGTGACAAAAGACAGCACCAGCAGCAGCACCAGCAGGAGCAGTTGCAGCAGCAAAGGCAGGCTCGTGGGACGAGACCTGCAATATCATGAGGGCCGTATCGGCCGTTATCACCGCGGTTGTCGCGGTTGTTTTTGGCGGGTTCAAACTCTGGTGGGATTAGAAAGCCCACCAGATGGCCCTAGAAAAGCGTGGTATGTCAAGCCCCTGTTTCCTATGTACAGCCCGCCCTTACCATGACTTACGTTGGTAACATTCTTTCAATAGATGAGGAACGGGAGAAGCGAGGTGTGTCAACTTGACAGTCGAAGAGTTTGAGAAGCGTGGTATGTTTGATTTCTCTTTTTTTTTTTCTCATATGTTCCACTAGTGTGTGTGTGCAGCTCCTCCCTTCGCGACAACCACATTGATTAACACTTAATAGGGGAAGAAAGCGGCGGACAAGGCGGTGGTCAAGGCCGCCCGGCACACAGCACCGGAAGCACAAGATGTCCGTGATTTAGCTGCTCATGCCGGGCGGCTTTGAGTTCTAGTGGGAGTTAAACGCCCACTAGAACACAGAAGCGCGGTATGTCAAGCCCCTGTTTCCCTGCGTCGCACGTATGTACATGTACTAACCTTGGACAGGGGAGGAACGCCAAAAGCGCCGTATGTACATACAGCCCCCCCCCTTACCATGACTTACCTTGGTAACGTTCTTTCAATAGCGGAAGAGCGTTTCGACTGGCAGGAAAAATGGCGCAGGGCCTCGCCACCACCGCCGCCGCCACCACCTCCGCCAGCGGCAGCACCGGCGGCACCAGCGGCGGCAGCACCAGCACCACCGCCACCACCAGCGGCAGCAGCAGCAGCAGCACCGCCACCGCCTCCTCCGCCTCCTCCGCCACCACGGCGTTCTTCGCCACCACCACTACCACCGCCCGCCGCCCGCCGCCCCCGCCCTGCGAGCCTCCGGGCTGCTAGCCCTAGCACCGCGGGCAGCAGCGCCGCCTCCCGCCCAGCCACCGCGCCCGCCGGCCCCGCTACCGCGCCGGCTAGAGCCTTTGCCGTTGAGATAGGCTCTCAAACAGCCGCGCGTGCAGCAGCCCGGGCCCGCCGCGCCGCCGCCGCCCCAGGCCCATCTCGGGCGGAATTCCCCCGGCGGTAAAAGCAACACGTGTTGAATAGGGGGACAAATCACGCTAAAATAACACCCGTGGATGTACAACCACGAGAAAAAAGGGTATTTCGCAGCATAATTACGACATCACCCAGCCTGGGGACAGGTCACAGTCCCCGGCTGCGCCCGGTACCACGCTTGCCTTGCGAGTAGGTAGTATAAAAAGATATCATCTTGAACATGTTCCTTCTCTTTCCTAGGCATTTCCGTGCAACATCGGTAATACCAGTCCGACTCCATCCATTTCTTTGCCTCAGCCCGATCTGGCCTGCTTCACATGAGCAAACGTCGTAGCACGGCAAAATAATGTTTCACAAATAGAAATGCGCCTGGCTAGCTAATGTGCTGTAGTTGGTAGTAATGTACAAATGTAATTGTTCTTTCTGTAGTGGCGGCATGCATGCCTCTCACCCCCCTCGAAAATTCTTCCCATGTATACAATTGCTTCCCCCCTTGCCCTTCCCCTTCCCCTTCACCTTCAGCTCATGTTCCCCTTTTCAATCACTTCCTTCAGCACGCGTAATTTTTCCTCGGTGACGCGGATGGCCTCCTGAACCTCCCGTGCATCCATTCGCTCCTCTCGCAGCTTTTCCTCGACGGTGCGATGCTCAATCGCTCGTTTTCGTCCGCTCGGCTGGTCGCGGTTCAAGCGGTCCATGCCAACTCGCTCTTCCAGCCACTCCCACAACTCGGAGTCCTGTCTCCTCCACATTTCCTCGTACGCTGCCTGTCGGTTTGGGCTATAGTACCCACAGCCAATGTCTGGTCTGTACGTCGAATTGAGCTTTGGAGTGGTACCGAAACCAAACCACATGGCCACGATGAGACCCACCAGCAATCCGTACATGACGTTTCCAGTAAGCAGTGGCTGCAGGACATCAACGAATGGCCCCAGAAGGCTCCGCAACGGCTCCAGCGGACCCCAGTTCTGCTTTCGAACATCTGACTTGCTCGACTTTCCATTCTCCATGTCGTGAATGGACTGCAGAGCTTTGCTTCTCTTCAGCCTTTTCTTGCCCTTCAAGTTTCCGTTGCTGCCCGTGCCAGACCGGGCGCGCGATGAAACAGCAGACTTGAGTGAGGCGAACAGCTCCTTGCAGTATTGTCCTTGGCCGTCGTTTACATTCTTCTCGATCGTGCCTGGTTTTTGTTATTCTTTCGGTTAGCATGTCCGAGGGTCTTCAAGATTGGATTTTAGCACAAGCGGGAGATAGGCTGCCCACTCCTCACCTTTAAGCCAACACTTGCCAGCCCATTCCACAGTACAGTTGATTTGAACTCGGGTGGCGTTATTCTCAGCCCAGGACAAGCAGTATTTCGTTTTGGTGGTAAAGAGATTGCCGTATGGGACCTCGGGCGTCTGCGTGGAGACGCTCAAGTTGACAGCTCTTTCCAAATCAATTTGATCAAGGGTTTCAGTAACGACGCATTTGGTCTGTCTCGGCCCGATGGACCCGTTCAGCGGCTTGATATAGGAAAAGGTTCGGGTTTTGTTGTCGCCGGTAAGACCCTTTTTGTCTTCCATCTGGATATCGGTGCATTTTTGTTCACTGGACAGCCACTTGTTCATCCAGACGACAGAGCCTGGGCCGAACACAATATTGTATACTTTGCCCAGGGGGGCAGGAATGGTCTCATCGGCTAGAATCTTGTCGTGATGCGCTGCGGAGTCGCCGCAATCGGTCGGTCCATGAGCAGCAGGTCCGGGGAAGTCGACAGAGCCACCAAGAGGTGATGTCGCAGCTTCCTTGGGCGGTACATCTGCCGTTGCCCCGTGTGTGGTAGTCATGGCTGAGACTTTTCGTGACACCGACTTATCGGCGTCGGGTTCCATAGCCGTCATGCCCGTTGACTGTGTCTCCAGAGGCTCATCGTGCTCTTCTTCGTCGTAGAACTCCTCGTCGTCATCGTCTTCGTCTGCGTCTTCGTCTTCATCGGATGACTGTTCGGACCCGGATGCCTCTTGGGGTTCCGTCTCGGCCGCCTCCTGATCTGAGACGACCTTTTCGGTCTTGTCGCCGCCGGTTCCTTCCAGCTGGACACCGTTTAAAGTGCTTCTCAAGGTCGGGTGGCCCAATTTCCAGATGTTCACAATCAAATCATATGTGGCATCTCTGCTTGTAAAGCTAGCGAATACGTGTTTCGCGTGGAGTGTAGAGATCATGAGCCCGTTCTTGAACAACAGTGCAGTGCTCCGCTTTTCGACAGACACAATCTCGTCGAAGCTCATGACCAGCGTTGTCGTCCAACCCAGAATATTGCTGCTGAAGCAGAGGTGACCTTCAGAAACGTATAGTCTCCCATGTGCGAGAATCTCTCGCTGGAGGGCGCAGCTGTAATCTTCAATAAGATAATCATCGTCTGGTACGCTCTTGAAAAGGCTGTGAAAGTCCCGATTTCGCTTCTTGCTGGCAATGGCGAACCCGGTCAGTTTAGGCGCCCCAGCATTGCCGTTGGGATGCAAAGCGGCGGAATTGGCAGATGCGACGGCCGCGGCGATCGTCCCACTCGTCGTCACGGAGCTGCCTCGCTTCCTGTGAGGTTTCATCGCGCTTCTCAGGCTGGAAGTTCTTTGGACTGAAGCCTTCATATCGGCTAGTTCCATCAGGGGAGGTGTTCGATCGCCGCTGGCGGACTCGACTAGCGACCGGGGGCGACTGGAGGATTCCGCGGGTATAAAATCACCATTGATTGTCTGGGGATCAGCCGGGGCAGATTCAGATCTCGTCCTTGTGTCCACAACATCGGGAAACCTTGCAGCCGCCGGTGATGAGGCAGAAGGCTCAACCAGACCGAGGTGGCTCAGGCTCAAGTCTCCCGAGCCAAGGGTCTGAATAGCTGACTCTTTTCGGTCCATCGTGTCGTCGATGCGACGCTCCGGTTCCGTGTCGACGTCGTTTACCAATGCGGACTGGCTCGTAGCTGGAGACGATTGGGATTTGTGGATACTGGTTCGGCTCTTATTGCTCCCGATGCCAAGTCCAGTGTTGGGAATGGTATTGCTTATCGAGTTGGCAGCGTTTTGAGCGGCAGATAGCATGGACGAGAAAAAGCCAGTGCCGCTGGGCGTCGCCTCGCCAACAGTCTCATCGGTGGGAGTCAGTGGTGCGATTGTGATGTGAGACAGTTTGCTAGGGCCAACTGCTGCAGAGCCCGATTTGCTTCTACGATGGATGTTCATATTCGGCGCAACACCTTGGTTGCCATCCACGCTTTCCCTCGGACTACTGCCATTAGTTGACGACTTTCCAGCGGGGGGGCCCCCAAGCTGGGAGCGATCGATTCGGTCTATAGGGGTCGGCGGAGTATTCACAATGACGGGAGCAATGACGGGAGCAGAGTTTTCGTCCCTCGGAGGTGTTCTAGGGGACACAGTCTGTATCTTGGGCGTGGGAGCCCGGCCCTTTCGATCGACGGAAGCTATCTTGGCGGCTGCGCCGGGGGGCTCGGGGATTTGATTTTGGAAGCCCGGGAATCCGCTGGACTGTGAAGCTTTCTTCGGCGACGAGGATTTGTCACTGCTGCTCCCTGCAGAGCCGCAGGTCTCGGCGGAAGGTTGCAAATGGGATTGAGAGTCGAGGTGTCGGGCTTGGACAACGGGGGATGACGTCGTCGTCGTCGTCAGATAGCCGATCAGGGACGGGTGTGCAGATATTATGGCGGGTCGAGTTGGACCAGAGCTCGAAGCGGGTCTTTTTCCACTGGAGAGTCAGCTTAGCTTGACAAGCAAATAATACGCTCGGTAAAGCAAGAGCTGCCTCGAAATAGTGAGATGATCAATTGAACTTTCCCTCGGGCAGGCGAGCAGCGAGGGGTTTCATGATGTGGAGAATGGGGAAGTGTGAGGGCGTTTGGTCGTTTGGTCGTTTGTTGGTCAGACGGAACTAGTCACCTAGGCGGACTCGGACGGACTCAGACGGACTCGGACCATGTGTATTATGTCAGGGCCGGTATGTATGTACAGTGGGTGTACAAGTACAAACAAGAACGGCTGAGACTAGCGCCGCGGCGATGGCTCCTGCGGGGCCATCTGTGATTGCGCGATTGAGCAAGTGGTTCAACTTCGGTGGAGTTGTGTCACGAGGCTGAACGGCTGAATCAGGGAGGTTCACCCCAATCAACAATTATATGGTAGGGGAAGCAAGACAAAGGGAAACAACAGAACGACTTACATGTACAACGGGTCTGCTGGCTCTCGGTCTGGCCCGAACTCGTTTGAGGCAAGGCTACGGTCGTCCACGTCGTCGTCAGCCACGTTGTTGGTCGAATTTGTGTCATCGCTTTCTAGAGTCGGCTCGCGGTTGAATCGCCGCGTGCTGCTGCTCGCACTCGTGCTGCGCGTGTCCTCGTCCTGGCCTGATGCTTCTGAATCTCGCCCATTCTTCTCCTTTCTGCGTCTTCTTTTCGACGTTATCGATTTCGAGAAAAGCTTTCCGAGGCCATTACTGCCAGTGGTGCCGCCGTCCATGGCTGGGGGTACCTGACCCCTGGGCCCTGGCGGTGGTTGACGTGCACAGTCAGTCAGTCAGCTCGTGGACGTGCGGACTTGTGGAAGGCGCGAGAGGTTGCGAAACGGAAATGCGGCACGGGGATCAGAAACGAGGTCGAGACAAGATGAAGAGAATGATTTGAAGAGCTAACGGCAGCAGTTCCGAGGTCAAATTGTAATGGCAACAGTGGCAATAATGGCCCCCCCTGTTCCGGGAGTCCGGGCCTGCACCAGGTGCATCCAGCCTGGCTGGCTGGGCACTGGCACCTTGTTTCCTCCCTCCTCTGTGTCTCATGAACCAATCACACGCCAGACGCCACCTGTCAGCATTGCATTGGTTGCATTGGTTGCATTGGCAGGCCGCAGCAGACAAGATGGTCCGACCGATGAAGCGGACACACCACCACTGCCTGCTTCGGGATGCATTTTCGCATCGTCTTAATACGGGGCGGCTACTTTATTCTAAGCGTGTACAAGTACTTAATAAGAGCTATAGCATTTGACTAGTATAAGTGCCATAATATGAGCTTCAACCTCTAGAGCTGGTGGTATGAGCTGCTAGTGGTTAGTCCACGTGGGGCTTGTTGTCGAAAATATACAATGTGTATTCATTGCAGTATGTACCCCTCCTTAGTCCCACGTGACGGGGCGGTAGCTGATATGCTTGGCTAATTAATTGCTCCTGACAGCTTTGCAGAGCGCTCACATCGCTCACATCTCCGCCATCTCCCACAGACAAGATGGATTCATCGCCCATCGTGAAAGCCCACGACCACGCGGCCGCGGCCGCCGTAGCAACTCGCCAGTCGGCCGATACAACCGTCGCCATTAACGAGCATACCCTTGCCGCCGGCGAGTTTGCCAACGCCGCTCGAAGCACGACGAGCGTCGAGGCCCTACGTACACTCAAGTTGCTCGAGGAGCACCACCGCCGACTCGCCGAGCTCCTGAAGCTGCCCCCCGATCAGGTATCGCAGAACAGTGAGGAGGACGTCAATGAGAAATCGTCGCTGAGCGAAAAGGGTGCAATGTCTCCAGAGAACATGCACTCCAAGAAGTTGCCAAGCTTGACACAGCGAGGATACTCTGGCCGGGACATGTCATCCTCGATTGCGAGCAACCTGGCTTCAGCGAGAGGAATCCGGTCCAGGTACCGGGGGCAGCCTCTCAGTCCCAGCGTTTCCAACGACCAGGCGCCCGGGAACGTCGAGCCGCACCTTCGGAGAGACGGGCCCAAATCTAAAATGCAGAGCATCATCGACACACAGCCTGGCAAGCCGACATGGGTGCCACCGACATCCGCATCATCTCCAAAGACGGAGTCTCGCAACAACAAAAGCGCTGCGTCCTCACCGCGCGTAGATCAGATCACCGCCTCTGCTGCCGCAGCAGCAAAGGGAACGGAAGCAGAGGATGTCGGCTATGCTCGCTTCTACAGCACTTTCGGCAGCATCCTCAACAAGATATCGGCTCCTCTCGCATTTGCCGGGCTTCCTCTCATACAGGAAGAATCGACCTCGTCCGACCAGCCTGCCGAGCAGCCCGCCGAACCATCGCCGCCCCCTAGGCGCAAGCCGTCTCATCCGGCGCCCACCTCGCTCAGCCTGGATCCGGACCTCTCCAAGATCTACTCCAAAGCCACGATGCGTGCCCTCGCCCGCGAGGGCCACGGTAGCGCTACCGATTCCTTTTATGTCGTCCCCACGTCCGGTCACACCATGTCGTATGCCAATATCCTCAGCTACGCGGAGAAGGAGAAGCGTCGGCTCACCGCCTCCCACCACAGCGACATGGACCTACGCCACAACCTAGAAGATGAAGACGACGACTTTGTAGATGCTCGCGAAACACCCGTGCCCATGTCACCAGACGCAAGGCGCAAAATGGCGCTCTCCAAGACGGAAAAGGATCTCCGCAACACGATTGAAGAGCTGTCCCTCGAGAACAAATCCCTCAAGGACATGCTGGACAACGTATCCAAGCGCCTCCACGCCTTCGAGGCAAGTTCCCAGCACTCGGCCATGGCCCTCGCCGAGAGCTACCGCGTCATGAGGCCCGGCTCACCCGGCGCGGTGCCCCATTCGGCGAAAAGCGGTCCAAACGAAGAAGCCCTGAAGCAGAAGACGCAGGACATGGAGGAGCAACTGGCTGCTGCGACGACACAGATGGAGCGTCTAGAGAAGGATAATCGCAAAATGCAGAAAACCTTGGAAAAATACAGGGAGAAATGGGAAGTCCTCAAGGCCGGTGCCAAGGCGAGGCGGGAAGCGCAGGAGAGTGCAGAGGACGCTTGAGAAATACTAATAAAGTCGAGGGCGCATGGACATTTCATTCCTCTCGTCTCACGCTGCTAGTTTGCTTGCAACGCGTTGTCCATCAGTGATTGTCCCTCCCAACAGCCTCAATTCCACCAGAAGCTCACGCTAAAGCTGACACTCAAACTCCTCACGTAATGCCACCAGCCCATTGGAATCAACAACGTATCGCCCTCCCCCAGAATGCATTCCCAGTACTCGGTCCCCTCCAAGTCCCTCTTCGCCTGCCGCATATCCTCGGCCGTCGCATCCCCCTCCCCGGCCTCATCCCAGCCCTCCATGACCCCTACATCCAACGCACTCGTGTTGCTCATGTCCACGCCATCCTCGACCCCGCGCGGCCTCATCCCCTCCGCCCACGGAGGATACAGCCGCACGTACTTGGTGCCCACGACCTGCACGAGCAAGTTATGATAACCGTCCGTGTGGAGCGGCGTGATGGTCCGAGCCGGCCCAAACCACGCATTCAGCTGAGGCACCTCCAGCGCCGGCCGGTTCCTCTCCTCGTCAGTGGGATGCCCCGGAACAGGAGACCAGCAGAAGTCCGGGACGCAAATGTCGTTCCTCAGCGCGGGAATCTGACGGAACAGGTTGTGCTGCGCGAGGTAGCCCGTCCGGGCGGCTTTCGCGTCGACGTCGGCGTCGACGTACCGGGAGAGGAATTCCCCGAACGGCATCATCTCCTGGCCCCATCCGTCGTCGACGTAGCTGCGGCCTACCTCGACGGGGACGAGCCTCCTCCCTCGGAAGGTCCGGCTGAGGAGGTACCCGCGTGACTTCCACGGACGGTCCGTCAGCGCGGGCCAGGAGGATGCCAGGTCCGTGAATATGACGGGGCGGGGGGGTCGCGCTCCGTTCATGTATGTCTCGAACGCGGCGAGCGACCAGCCCTTGTGGCGGGGACAGGACCTGTCCTTTGCGAGGGCCGGTCGACCGTGTGGTTCGTCGGGGGGGAACAACAAGTTCAACGACGACCTGGTATCATCATCATTTTCTTCCGAGGGCTCGGGCGGCACCTTGACTCGTTTGGGGGGCGGCGACGGCGGTTCCTCCTCGTTTTCAGCAGCAGTAGCGCGAGAATCGAGCTTCTCCAGCAGCTCGATAGTCTTCTCGATCCACGCGCCGCCGAGGACGCCCGCCCCGCCCGCCGTGATGATGGCGCGGTCCAGCTTCTCCACGACGCCGTCGAGAGCACGACGCGTGAGCCAGCCCGTGCTTTGCCGCGCGAGGAGGGAGCCGAGGATGTCGTCAAAGGTGGTCAGGATGAGCGTGTCCGTGTAGATTTGTCGCCAGTGGTGCGGCACCAGGTCGTACCGGTACGCGTAGAACTTGGACGTGCTGATGGAGGCGAGGTCCTCGAGACGCTGCCGCAGAAGCTGCGCGTTGACGACGGGGCCGCCACCATCGGGGGGGTCCTCCTCGTCCTCCTCCTTCTTCTTCTTCGTGACCGAGTCGTGGAGTTTCAGAAGCGAGACGGCTTGTCGCCTGAGAAGATGGTTCATGGCAGCGCCCTCGCCATCGAGTAGTAGTAGTCCTCCCCCGTCCGTTGACCCGGGGGCCGAGTTGATGAGCTCTTGCGTGGCGTCGTGGTACCATGATAACAGCGATTCGCGTGCCGATGTCATGATTTTATACAACGGATCATTGGGTTACACATGATGTTGACGGCGCAGGCGTTCTTCGGGCATCGGGCATCGGAGAAGAGAACGTTTGAGAGGTTGATGAGCGAGCGAGTGAGTGAGTGAGTGAGTGAGTGAGTGAGCGGGCGAGTGACGGTCTCCACAAATTATTTGGTCGTCCTTAAGTTAACGGCAAATAATCATCCCTCGCATCTTCGTTCCACTACGGTCGCATTTCATCTTCTGAAGAAAAATAAAATAAAATAAAAAGACAGTGTTCAACGGAGTATGTGCAGATTACAAAGTATGTGATCCTTGGACAACACATGTAACAAGGAATGGTTTGCACGCATCTTCAATCGCTTCCGCCGTGACGAAATCAACGAGTTGGTGCGCGATGCTGCTCAACATTATTGAGACACCAGCGCCCGCATACAACGCCAACGCCAACGCCAACGCCACGTTGATTTGCCCAATTACACCCACCCGTCGTCCATCAACATGTCCATACCCCTACGATCCCATCACGTCTACCTTCCACCATGTAGCCATCCCGTACACGTACATGCTCCACCACAGCCGGCGTCTTGCCCTCATCTGCCTCGACGATTCCCGCGCCGCAGTCCCATTGTCTGCCCTCAACCTTATCGTACACTTTGACCACGTCCTCGCCCGCTGCGCTGACTATTCTTCTTGCGTCAAACATCATGCTTGTGATGGGGTTGTCGTACGCGTATGCGTCATAGATGGCGCCTGTCCGGAGGTCCCATATCTGCATGAGCGGGTTAGCCACCGAAACGTGAGGAGAGGGAGGGAAACTGAATATGGGTGCGGCCTGTTCGGCATGTACATACTCTGATGCTCCTATCGAAACTGCCGGTCACGAGGTGAACGTCGTCGAATTGCAGACTGGTGACTGCGCCCGTATGTCCGACGAGGCTGCGATGCACCTGGCCGCTTCGAAGATCCCACAATCTCACCATGCCGTCTGCCGTTCCGCACGCCAAGGCGGTCTCGAACACCTGCAGAGCTCCCACAAAACCTGCCGAACTTGATAAAGATCGACCAGTTGCTCTCCAGGTGCCCTCAGAGGCGCCCGGGCTCGTCGAGGCCTGAGCAGCGGCCCACATGACGTCCAAGGTTTGGACACAGCGTCCCTTCTCAAGATCCCAGTGGCGAATCGTCTTGTCTGCAGAGCCCGAGACGAGAACATCGCCCCTGAAATGCAATGCAGTAACCTCATCCACGTGAGCCTCCAGTGTATACAGCTCGCACTCGTTCATGCTGCCCTCTGGAGGGTCGATGGGCTGATCGTCGGGGTTTCCAAACGCGATGGCGTCCTCGTCTCCCTCCTCGCCCCTGCCGTAGCTGTTGCCGTGCGGGTCATAGCTTGATCGACTCAGATCCCACAATCGAATGGTAGCGTCCGCAGCGCCAGTAGCGAGAATATTATCTTCAACCTGCAACGTTCTCACCGACGCGGTGTGACCCCCCAGAGTTCCAATGCATCTCCCGGCATTCAAGTCCCATACTTTGATCGTATCGTCCAGCGCAGCAGACACCATGGTACCGAATGGCGCGTCGAAATCCAATGCAGTCACCGTGTCCTTGTGAGCCCGAATTTGCCGTATGCTGGAGCCAGCCTCGAAGTGTTCGTGCAGGATAGGCATCGACTTGCGGCGATGAACCTTCTTCGGTCTTTTGGTCGGGGTGGCCCTGTTGGTGGAGTTTGGTATCTTTTCATACACGGATTGTGACATGAATTCGGGGTCATGATCGTCTGCATCGCCTACGAGATCAACCTCATCTCGGGTAGGGGTGTTTCGCGCAATGGCCTCTGCCTCGTCTGCTAGCGCTTGCGCGACTTCTAGGCGCCCTTCGACATCGATGACTAGAATCTTGGTGGTCAGCTTCTTTGCAAGCTCACTTGGACCTGTGATATCAGTCAGAGGGGGCAGATGAGTGAAACCGACTATCATGTTCTAGCAAGGCCTCTTCCTGCTCCAGGCCGGCCAGTCTCTCAAGAATGATTTTGCGCATCCCCTGCAGGTTGGCCATCTTGTTGTCAATCTCGCGGATTTCACTGCTAGCCATGCCCTTTCGGATGCCCAGGAGCTCAAACTCGTGCAACATGGCCGCCTTCTCCTTCTGCACATGAGAAAGGCTGGCTGCGGGATCCGCAGATGTTGCCGCCTGCCTTTCGTCTAATAATCTTCTTCCTCTTGACACACGCCGGCGGTGCTTCTTGCCCTCATCCGTCATCTCGGGGAAGCTGGCCTGGAAACCCTGGAAAAGCGAGAAAGGGTTGTCATCCTCGGGAATTTTGGACAGCAGGTCGTCGGAGATGAAGCTGACGGCGCGGTGCTGAATCTCGGCCGTGGACAGCTTGGAGCGCACAATTTCGGACGGAGTTCTTCTTGCAAGGGCAAAGACGCTGCGTTGAACAGACGGACGTGTCAACTGCCGGTGCACCTGAGCCATTGCGGTTTGGTAGTGATGCGCGGCGGCATCATGATTTGGCGCCATGAGATGGGAGGCCGTCGTGGTGACCTTGCGGCCGAATGCCTCCAGGCCACGGGTCTGCGCAACGTCAATCACCATGTTAGCAAAGCCGCAATCTTGGACGATGCAGCGTTGATGGCCGCGGCAAAGTCGGTCGGTCGATGGAGGAACAGGAGGACGACTTCTTCGTTGTGCAGGCAGATGCAAACGCGGCCGAGTGCGAGTGCGGCCGTCACACGGCGACCCGATGGATCTTGCTGCAAGGTCATGCTGGAGAAGACAGGGGGGGTTGCAGCCGCCGTCGATGGAGACGATAAAACGTACCGATATGATGGACTGCTCTTCATCGGCGTCGTCGAGGAAGTCATAGTGGCTATTGTCGTGATCAGCCATGGCTAGATGGCCGACCGGACGGTCCGTGGAATCAAAACGCGCGTGTTTGGCTGCACAATGGCTTCATGAGGCGGCGATGGATGTGACCGGAGCTTCCAGCCGTGGATGGATGCGCGAGCCAAGTCCAATCAGGCAGACCCTTCCCTCCACAGACCTCTCTTCTCCCTTCTTCTGCTCCTTCTGCTTCTTCTGCTGGTGCGAGCTCGTGTGGGCCTGTCATTGGCCGCCCGAGCCCGAACCAAATCCCCCTTCTCCTTGTCTCCAGAGCCACCTCTTCCTCCTTGGCCGGCGGTGCCCCTCCACTGATGCCCCTCCAGTGCGTGGTTTCTGATTCTGCCGGGCTCGGAAATACCGCTCATCCTACCGAGTACAAACAAATTAAATCTACTCATGTGTTCGTAGATAGCCCACCATGGATTCCGTGGTTGACATGAACGATGTCTCAAAGGCATTGGACCTGTCCCGCATCCGCTTCCAATTAATGTGAGTCACCGACCATGCCATGTGCTTCTGTTCAAAACCCCGTTCTTGAGTGCCAACTAACTAACTCGTCAACAGCCGTCTAGAAGACACAATCACTTTCCACCTCATTGAGCGAGTTCAGTTCGCTCTCAACCAGGTCCGCAATCTCCCAACTTCTCCGAGAGCACACCGACTCACACCAAGTCGTTCCCGACCACCCAAGACCTGACACAACAAGAACACGGCTAACACAACAGAACACAGACCATTTATACTCCCGGTTCTCTCAAAATCCCCAATAGCAACCTCTCGTTCTTCGATTGGTACTTCTACGAACAGGAAAAGCTCCAATCTCTCATCCGTCGCTACGAATCCCCCGACGAATACCCCTTCTTCCCAGATGCCGTCCAGACGCCGATTCTCAAACCGCTCAACTACCCCAAGATCCTGCACCCCAACACTGTCAACGTGAACGACAAGATCAAGAAAATCTACATTGAAAAGTTCCTCCCCGCCTTGTGCCCCGACTTTGGTCGCGAGGACCGCGGCGAAGCGCAAGAAAACTACGGCTCAGCCGCCACGTCGGACTTTGCGTGCTTGCAGGCCTTGTCACGAAGAATTCATTACGGCAAGTTTGTCGCCGAGTCAAAGTACCAGTCTGATCCGGAAAAGTACAAGCGTCTGATCAAGGCAAATGATCGCGCGGGCATCGAAGAGAGCATCACCAACAAGGCGGTTGAGAAGTCCGTGTTGGCGAGGTTGCGATTGAAGGCACTGACGTATGGCAAAGACCCTTCAATCTCAGACGGGGCCGAGGAACATGTCAAGATCAACGTGGATGCCGTGGTGGCCATGTATGAGGATTTCGTGATTCCCTTGACTAAAGAGGTCGAGGTGGAATACTTGATGCAAAGACTAGAGGAGTGATGAGGAAGTGATCCGCGAAGAGGCGTATGTGATCAATTTAGACTCGGAAATGGAACGAATCAACAACTTCCTATTCGCTCCCCACGGCTCGACTCTTTAGTGTTTGTCATGTCTTGTGAGATTACTCTGGCGGTCCGGTACTTTGAAGTGCTCAGCAATGGCCTTTTGCGCGGCCCTCAACTTGCCAGCTTCCATCAAAATCATATGTCCGGCCGTCTTGATTCCAACCTCCTGGAATGCTCGCTTACTATCTGACACAGCTTCATCCTCATTGGTGTATGTAAAGTTGCCATATGCCAACGCAAACTTGTGGAAAATTTCATCCTCCAGATGGAAGAAGAATGTCGTGCCCTCTTCTCTGGGCTTCTTCTTCTTGCGTTTCTCTACGTCGAGTGTTGACTCGACTTCCAGATATGCTTTTGAGAGGATCAAATAGTGCGAGAATTCGTAGGGCTCCTTGTCCTCCACCGCTGCCTCGATCTCGTCAATAAGCATTGAGTACAATGGGGGGGCAATTTCCGAAGGAATGTTGATGAGTCGCTCCGAGAGCACCAGACCAATGTGCTTGTCGGAATTGAGAAGATCGACAATCATAGCCAACGATTCATTGGCCTGCGCCTTCTCCGTGAGGTACTTCAACATTTGTTTCATGGGTTCCTTCTCTCGGTGGACAAATGTGTTGAGCACGGTGAGCACAACATATGCGTCATACTCTTTGCCGTCCACCTTGACGGTCGACCCGATCGTTGGCTGAGAGAGAATGAGGTCTGCCAGAGCAGATGTGTTGATAAAACTGTGGTCAACATCGAATAGTTGCCGCATAAGTGACTTGACGCCGTGGAAGTCGATCTTGGGGTCGAAGTTGAACCATTCGAACTCTACTTGGAGCACGTCAAAGTCCTAGATCCGACGACAAGTCAGCAACTTGAGTCTGCGGCGCACAAATTTAGGCGCGCAAAACCTACCTCCTCCTCGTCGACATCCTCATCTACCCAGTCAGCGTCGGCATTGGCTGCCGGGGCGTCTTTGCCGTCCTCTCTTGATCGCTTTTTGCCCATTTTGATGGTGTGTATGTCAGGAACAGGTTTCTGACTGAAATAATTCTGAAGAAACAGCGATCTCGGCGCCTCAGGCGGAAGCAAAGGCAAAGAAAGACACAGTCAGACAGAAAGCTTGAAATTTCGAACCTAGTGGGTTGCATGTAGCCCCGCACTAGCCCCAGTTTGTTTGTGGTTGAGCGTGACGCTGAAGACAAACAGAGTAGGTAATACAGTGTACGCAGGCTCGGTGGCCACTTCCCGGAGCGGGTCACAAAGAGTCAAGGACTCATAAATTATTTATTATGTGCAGTAACATGACGGTTGGCCCAACCAGCCATTCTTCCAGTCATTCCACAGCCTGCCTGATACTTGCGTCACCACCGAGCTTCAGTGTAACGAGGTCGTGGTCAACAAGCTGTTGGGCATAGCTGGCACGCAATGCTTCCTAGATAAAACAATCCTTCACCGTCTCCCACCCCGCATTTTTTTTGAACTTCCACGAGTGGTCTGACAGAGACGTCACCGACTCACCATCACCACGACCATCACATCTCCGAGCCACGAGCACGACCCCAGGATCCCTCGTCATACCCGATACAATGGACTATAGCGCCTCAATTGACGAAGCCGACGACCCAGCGGCATCCCCATGGGGATACAGCCCAAGCTCATCGCCCCAGCAAACGCGCGCCGGGCTCACTGGCATCGTGGGTGAAGCATCGAGCTCACCATTCCCATACAACCCGCTGGCTGCTGGCCTCGAGCACTCTGGAGGCCAAGAAGGATTCCCAAGACCTAGCACAGCAACTTCAGATCCAGGAACAGAAGCTGGCGATGCTGAGCAGTCCACCACACAGGGCTCGTCTGTTGCCGAGTCCGTGGAAGAATCTCACCTCGGCGCTTCCCAACAATCATCCCACCCCCACGAGCAAGCCGGCCATGCCCATAGACAAGCGCCACATGCCCAGCAGCAACAGCTTCCTCCTCAGCCGCGATCTCAATTGAAGCTACAAGCCAAGATCACAGGCCTGGAAAGAACAGGGAAGAAGGACCCGGTGCTCCGATTCGACGTCCATGTAGGGTCCACACATTGTCCCAAGTCTCTTCTTACACCTGCGTAACATATACTGACTCTTGAAAGACAAACCTTCCCTCCTTCAGAACAAGCCAGTATCGCGATGTCAGACGCCTTCACTCGGAGTTTGTCAAACTCGGAGAACACCTCGTGTCCGCCAATCCCGAAGCCTTGGTCCCCGCCGTGCCGCCTCCCGTGACATCTGCTGGCGCGGGCACAGACGAAGACGACAGCCGAGTCAAGGCCTTGATGCAGCGATGGCTCAACTACATCTGCAGTAACGAGACTCTGATGAGAGACGACGAAATGGTACTCTTTGTAGAGAGCGACTTCGGCTACAGCCCGCTGGTCAAGATGAAGCAGCCAGCTACGGGTGTGCGCAGAAAGATTTTGAAGCAATTTGCTCCGCCGCCTGACGACACCCCCGAGCTCGCTGATGCCCGTCCAACCGTCAAGCTATTCTACCTGGGCACGATGGATGCCGGCCACAAGGTAGACAAGATGGTGAAAGCACGAAGAGGTAAGAAAACATCATCACCCCACCACCACCACCACAATTCAGTCACAAACCCTCAAGTCCTAATCACCTCTTCGACCCCGAATAGGTCTCGGTCTTTCAGAGTCGGACTACGGCGTCAAGCTAAGCAGCATGCACGTCCAGGAACCCCATCCCGGTCTAGCAAACGCCTATAAAAAACTCGGCCGAGTCATCCAAACCATGGGCGACTACCACGCCGCGCAGGCCACCGCGCAGGCCGCCACCGTCGGCGACCCCTTCCAATACCACTCCCAAGACGCCTTCATCGTCAAAGAATCCCTCACGAACCGCCAGATCCTCATCCGCGACTTCCTCCAATCCCAAGAAACCACTCGGAGCAAGCTCAACGCCGCGGACCGCCTCAAAGCAAGTTCCAGCGTGCGCCGCGAGAAGGTCGACGAGGCCATCACGGCCCTCGACGACGCCCGACAGGCCGAATCCAATCTGCACAGCAAGACGCATCGCGTGACGCACAATCTCATCCAGGAGCGCCGCAAGTGGTTCGCCAGGACGGCAACTGATCTCCGCGCCAGCATCCGCGAATACGTGCTTCGCGAAATCGAGGCCGAGCGTCGAACCCTGGCTCTCCTGGAGACTGTCCGTCCCGATATCCGCTCCATCGACGCCTCAGGCGGGCTAAGCCGTCTCGGTCGCGAAGCCCACCCTACTGCGCGCAGATCAAGCCTCGCCTCCAGCCAGGGTCCCAAGGGCGATGCGTGGAGTGGCGCCCCCCGTCGTTCGGACGCCACGCGGAGCACGTCTGGTAGTTTCATGGGTAAAGTCCCCGAGGAGAATGAAGGAGTAAACGAGGAGACGAGGGATCGTTACGTGGGGAGAACATCACTTGGTGGTGCGAATGAAGAGGATGATGATGATAGAATTGATGCTAGGAATGCGGCGAGTCGTTTGGCAACGAGTACGTTTTAGATGGAACCGATCGGGATAGGACGTTAGTCAAGGGAGGGAGGCAAGGTCTTGCGTTTCCATCATTCATCTGGTAGAACAGCATGTGTACATCTTTGCTTGAGGAGCAAAAATAAAAATAAAAATAAAAAAATAAAAAAAATTGGAAGCGAGTCTTCCAAAACTTGTGCATTTTTGAAACCTATTGTTCCCGGTCGTTGTGTTGATGCGTCATCAAGTGTATACCTGTCTAACGTTGACACGTAAAAAGTCGTTCAGTGTCTTGATGTCATTAGAAGAAAAAGAAAAAAGAAAAAAAACATTAAACGGAGGGAAACGCGAAAGGAGGAGATGCTGGAGTTCTCCTCACACTTGCCCGTCGGTGGCCTGAAGGCGCAGCTTCTACGCGCCGCTTCTTTCTGTGGTACAGATCTACTTCCGGGCCTTCGTCATGGCTATACTCGTTCTCGGGCCGACACTGGTCTCCCTATATCATAATATCCCCGGCGCCAGGCATGTTGAATCCTGGAGATGCCAAGCATCCTTTCTCGAGCATGTCCCTCCCAGATGACGCCTTTGTGGCCTCCACTATGCTGAATTTCTTGCCAACTTCTCTGGCCCCACTGATGCTTTGCATGACAGTGTTCAGTAGATTGGTAAGATTGGCATTGTTGGCTTCTCTCCGCATCTCTTCTTGGAAATCGTCCACGTTAAAGGGGACGACAAGGCCGAGCCTGTTAATAAGCGCCCGAATCTGGCGGAGAATGGGTAGCGAGGGTGATATGTGGTCCAAGTCCATTCGTCCGGTGACAGGAGATCTTTTTTGGCCATTTGTATAGGATGGGGGGAGGCATTCCAGGTACGTGGTGATGAGGCGGATGCGGCAGTGCAGCATCTTAATGGCGTTTGCCTTGGCCGTCAGGGAAGCAATCATGGCATCTTCCTCCCCCGTGAGGTCCACGCTCGTCGCATCATCGGTGACGGTGGTCTTAGATCCGTCACCTTCAGCTTCTACCAGACGCCGTTTGCCCTTGCCAGTAGACTCTATTGATCTCGATGGACGGTCCTCCTTGGAGCTTTTGGAAGCGGATGAGGCGGTACCTGCCCAGGCGGCCACGTAATTCATGCTGATCATTTCGGTCTCGTCGGTTTCGACAACGTAGGGCACTTCGCGAAATCGGAGGTGGTGTGTTGGTTCACCGTCCTGCATTTTTCTATCCCCGCCATCTTGCCCGCCAGACTTTCGGCCGTCGACTTCGTAAATTGTTTCGTAGATGGTGAGGGGCAGTTTCCCGCCAATGGTGTTTATGGTGTTGGGGTCGCAATCGAAAGCCAGAAGGAGGGCAGCTGAATCGTTCCAGTTGTCGAGAATTTGGTGGTGGATAGGGAGCTGGGCGGGTGTTGGGCCGGTTGGGGGCGTTAGGGTGTACCAGCCGACCAATTCTAGATTTCGGTCCTTGTGTACAGCAATCACTGTGAGAGGACGTTATTTGCTGGTCTTGGTCTGCACAAGGGAAGACGAACGGACGTACTTTGCTCTAGTCTGGAGCTAAATCTCTCTACATCCAGCAGGTAGCCACCTTCCACCCCGGGAGCCCAGCTCACGTGGCAGTCAAACGCAGCCTCCATGGTGATTTCGCGGCCATTTTGCTGGCCAAGGATGGCGCCAATGACGGGGCCTTTTTGCTCTCGTAGGGAGTGCCTCGTAAGGTAATCGGAGATGCTGAGCAGAACGAGCGGGTGCAGCACAGCCTGGAGCCGGGAGCTCTTGGACTGGCTCGACACGAGAGGGTTGGGGGGCGGCTGGGCAACGGTAGTTTCCATAGCCATCATGGACGGTATGGGTGTGTGGTTGTGGTTGTGATTGTGGTGTGAGGATGGGCGAGTAATTCGACGCTATCTGTTGAGTGCGTGCGGTGCTGAGAAGCAAAAAAAATTGTATTCCAGTCAATGTGGGTTTTTGTAAGAGGAGGAAGGACAAGTGAAGTTGGTGTGGATGCAAAGTTGTGAGTTGTAGTGATGCCCCGCCTGCCTCTTCCCCCCCGTCCTTCCTACAGAGTGAGAATTAATGAATATCTCCATATCTCCCACTCGGAAAGTCTGCCACTCGGAAAGCCTTCCACTAGGAATCTCTGTAAAACTCCCCTTTACAGAGGGTCGTAAGGGCCTTCCGGGGCACATCTCGGGCAAGATCTTGGAGGAATCGGACATTTCATCGTCAAGACTGCGGCATCATGTCACTCTATGCATGCGACTTCTCGATTAGTATCTGCCGTTACACTCTGCTATCTTTTATATCTTGATCATCTTCTACTCATCTCCATCTCCGTTGCCTCTCCTATAAGTCCGGCCCATCATAACTCTAGCTTGTCTTCCCTCTTACATTTTGTCGTTGCCACACAAGATTGTCGCAGCTTTTCGATACCAATCTAGAGCCCCCATCCACTATGTAATTAATATTAATGGTAGCTGCATGAAGGCCGGGGGTGGCTTCGCAGGTGGTTCATCAACTTCATTTAAATCGTTTTAGGCTTAGTCACATCGTGGCACGGACTTTCCCAACAACGTCTCCAACATCAGATCTTCCCCAAGAATTTATCCTCGCAACCCGACGGATTCTAAGCAAGCAGCACCTGTGAGAGCAGGTACACCAGCAACTCTGGCCAAGACTTTGGCAATGCTGGCATTGGCGAGATCCATTTAAGGAAGAATAGCATGCCAGATGCCAGACAACCCATGCCCGGGTGTCCTTCCTGACCACATGAAGAAAAGATTGACGACACCCAAGGTACAACAAAGAATGGAATCTTGATGCTTTCTACATAGGGAGCAACATGAGCGGTCCAGGGCCCATTTCGGCGCACAAACCTGCCTGGGCCAACAGACCACTTCGGACACCAATACCCTGAATGAAGATCGGCCAGACAACCCCCCGGCTTGCCTATCGGGAAGCATGACGTGTACCTAGTTCCCGACATTACAACGCAGTGACTCTCTCTTAGTCTTCGCGATAGCATCTACCCCCTGTTATGAGTCCCCATCCTCATAGCACTCGCCAACCTCTGCCTGGCACTCTCCTTCTCCCTGACGCTACTAGGCGAGTCTGCCCTCGACGAAGGGTCATAGTATCTCTCGGAATCCTCCATGCCCACCTTCTGAGGTCGAGGGGGCGGCGGCGGCGGCGGCGGCGGTGCGTGAGACGGGGTTTGCTCCCGATCCCGCGCCGTCATATACAGCTGTTGGTCCCAGCTCTGTCCGGGCTGGTGACCAAGTGTGCCATTGGCATTCTGATGCGTCTCCTGCGCGGCCGGGACTCTGGGTCGCACCTCACTGTGGGCTGGTGGGCGGACACGCTCTTCTTGGACCGAACGACGGGATTCTTGCGTCTGTCGAGGCTGTTGATGGGACTGCGACTGACGGAAGGACGGCTGTCGCTTCGGCTGTCGCGCATCTTCTTCGTCGCTGTCTGCATCCTCTTCTTCCTCATCTTCGTACGACCTCAGGTCGCTTCTCATGGCAAGACTCGCGCAGATGTTGCGCGCCTCCTCAATCGCCTTCTTCTGCGCCTCGAGGGCAATTCTTCGATCGCGCGTTTCCTTGTTCTCTGCCGAGATGGACTCGATGGTGCCGTCAGGCATTCTCAGAATCTCAATCGGGTTGAAGAGGCGAAGCATGCCGAGGAGCAGGTGCCGCTCTACCACCTGCGTGATGACGTTGCGTGTGAATATCCTGGCCGTAAGGTCGTAGTAGATGAGCATCTTCTCCAGAACCTCCTCTGCCTCCGAGTACGTGCCGCCGTTCTCGGTAGATTCCGCGCGCCACGTACGGAGGCGGTCCTCGTACTCGGGATCATACGGCTGCACTTCGAGCTCCATGTCGTCCGTCAGGCGGTTCAGCTCCTTCTCGGCTTCTTCCATGAGGTCCTTCATCTTCACTTCGAGGAAGTGGTGGCGGAGGGGGTCGCGCATTCGGGTGGGCCACACGTGGTCGATGACCTCGGCGAGGAACTCGTTGCAAATGACACCCAGATTGTCCTTGTATTCCTGCGCCAGAACAGGCCAGTTGCGAGAGTAATCCTGAAACAAGATGTAGGGCGCGCGCGGGTTCGAGTCCAGCGGCAACTCGTTGCCACGAATCTGCCTCAGCAGCGGCTCAACTTCTCGCTGGGCAAAGTCCTTCTTGGACTGGTCGCCCACGACGCCTGCGGCAGGCAACTGCTGCCCATTGACGGTTGACGCTGCAAAGTTGACCTTCCGTCCCTGCTGTCTGAAAAGCCTTGAGAAGCGCTCGCTCTCCTCGCGGGCGCGGGCACGCAGCTTCTGAGGCGGTGTTCCCTTGGGGCTGGATTGCCTGGCAAAGAATTTTTCGCCAAACGGGTTCTTGTAGTTGCCGTTCACGGCGGGGGTGACGAGATTGTTCGACGCTGTGAAGAGCTCGCCCATCTCGAATCGCATCTCCTCAATGGTGTCCTTGGCGGAGCCCATGGCTTTGAGTTGACCGTCGCACCGCTCTAATGCCTGCTGGATCTGCCTCCGGAGGGACTTGACATGCTTTCCAATGTGTTTCTGCAGCTGCGTGCTCAGCTTTGCACGCAATGCCGCAATCCCCCACATTTGCGGCGGGAGAGCAGACCACCGTCCCCGGGTGAAGAACTCGGCTTCTCTGCGAGCGCGATCCTGAGGAGTGAACCATTCTTCACCAGGGCCAGGGTTCAGTAGCACATACCACCCGAGCTTGAAGTGGTTCTCGGGATCCTTATTCATCACAACCTCGATGAATTTTTCCTCGAGGCCGATTCGCTCCGTCATGTCAGGCTTGGTAAGCACACCAATTGTTCGCGAACCCCTTGGATCAAAATGTCGAGCCTTCTTCAGGATCGGTGCTTGAACGTAGTCATTGTTGCCGCCGATGACGGCAAGGATAATGGTGCGCGGGTTTTTCATGTATCGATCCGAGAGCGCCTCGATAGTCTGGATGTCCGCTTCGGACTGGTCTCTGTTGGCGACTCGCACGAGACCAGGCAAGTCGACTAGCGTGAGAAGCGGCATGTCGGGTCCGCTCTTCTCCACGACGAGGATATCGCGGGCGGCAAAGCGTCCGGGCATGTCGCGCGGGGCAATGAGCCCAGTGGCATCTCGCATCATGCCCTCAAACGACATGTCGCCCGTGACGTTGCCGCCGTACCGAAGCAAGTTGTTCTGTTCATTGTACGGTCGGTTCTTGTCCGGAATGATGGACACCTTCAGGCCCGACTCTTTGCTTCTTCGAAGTCGGATTTCTGTGGCGAAGCGCGTGCAAGCTCCTGCGTCTCGGGGGAATGGCGTGCCAGAAATGGCTTCCAAGACGGAACTCTTCCCCGCGGACTGGTCGCCGACGACGACAATCTGTGGAAGTTTGACATTGTCGAGCTGGGCAAACTGCAGCTGGTCGATGAGATCGAGCAATCCACGCTGTTCGTTGGCCAAACCCTGCGTTTCCAACGACGACTCTATAGAGTGAGGCATCTCGCGGCGCCCGTGTCTTGACGCCGGTTGTGTGTTGTTGTTGTTGTTGTTTTTTCTGTTGCTGTCGTTGATGTCGTTGATGTCGTTGAGGTTTGTGTCAGTATGAGTCGACGATGGCGTGGGATGATGTCTCGATCAGTTCGTAGATGAGGATTCAGTGTCCAAAGAGCCCATATTTAGCCCCAAGATAGACCGAGGGACGAAGCGCTCTGTGTCGAGAGGAGCGTCGTCAGACCTGTTTTATATGCATGACGTGGGCTGGCCACGGCACCGCTGGGCACGAGCACGAGTTGGCGGGGCAGGAATTACGCGGCGGCCACGGAACGCGCAACGGTGAGACGGGGGTGTGTGGCTGTGCACGACAAGGAACAAGCAAGAAATTGCGCCACACGCCATGCCGTCTTTGCCACCTGGGTGAGGTGTGTTAAGGTGGAGAATGTATTAGGTAATGGATGATCATAGTTATATAGGGCTGCACTAGCTAGAGAACTTAAGGAATATAAGTATCATTTACCCTATTAACTTTTAGTTAGCTTTCATAGTAATAAGACTAGGACATTGTGTATTTGTTAAATAAACTTGGTTTTGAAATAATTAATAACTAAATGATAATCTATTACAGCTAAGAAGCTGTCTAAATGATTAAATAAGTGATATAATAGGATTAGGAAATTAAGATAGAGTGCTACGGACCTATTAGGATAGCTATGGTTATAATATAATAAAGATTAACTAATAGAGCTACGGTTACTATTAATAAATAAAGAGAACCTCTAGCTATAGTTAGGAATCTTTCTATTAGATAAAGCGAGAATACCTTAAGCTATAGTATAAGGCTAGATAGAATATAAAACTACGGGATTATAAAGAAACTTATAACTATTAGGAATAACCTCTATTAGGAATTTAATATTCTAGATAGTACTTAGATAGGGAAGATAGCTATAATAATAATTAAACCCCCTTAGAGAATATCTAATGGCAAGAAAGTTAGGAATAAACTTAAGGAACTATAAAAGTTAGAGACCTAGTTTAGTTATAGTAGCTAGCTAGAACCCCTTATTATAGAATAACTCCCTAGATAGCACGCTAGGGAATAAATAATATCTATAGAAGGACACTATTAGACTAGAGTTATAGACTTATGGTTTAGAATACTTATATTAAGCGCACTTAAACAGGGGAACCGGAAGCTAGGAATCCCTATTTGTGTACTTAGCAAAGATAGGAATTTAATAATTACACAATATTAGACAATAGACACCACTAGACATAACCTTAAACCTTAAGGGAATTTCTAACTATGGATTTTAGACTGCGGATTAAAAACCTAGCATAGGAAAACATATTTTTAGACTTAGCTAAATTATATTATCACCACCTATAACTTCATACGCATATAACACTGCAGCGCTAGGCTAGGAAAGTGCCTAGTAGATAACTTTAGATATAAGGATTAAACCTTGTAGTTTTTAGGCCCTTCTAAGAGGTACCTAGAGGTTAAAATCCTAGGTTTACGCTCGCGATTACGCTATAATGCACCGCGCTATGCACAGACTATAGCCCTGCTTTTACCCCACTTTTGTCTCCACTTTTTTACTTATAGGCAACTCTAATTAGTAAGTATAGTGTGAAATGGAATGACGCACTGTGCGGAATAGCGAATTTTATGAGGAACACTTACCTAATATTAGGATTTACTTTACGTAAAGGAAGGTAGCTTATAGATAAGGGAAGGATAGAAGGTTTTAGGAAAGGAAAAAAGGGAGATAGACTTTTCTTTTGGTTTTTTTCTTTTAACTTAATTATCTAACTAACTATCTAGATAGGTAGTAATAAAATTTAAGTTTTGTTTCTAGTGGAACACTATCTTTTTCCACTAAAGAGATTTCCTAGTAGTATTCTACGTGTTCACTTATTTTCTTTTCTTCCTAGACTAAGATAACTTCTAATCTAGTTATAAATTTAGTCTTCGGATTCATATTAGACTTAACTTAACTATAGATAAGTTAAAATCCTAGTATAAGTTTTCGAAATAACCTTATATAAGAATATCTAAATATTTAGACTTAAGAGGAACTAGAACTAAGTTTAGATACAAAACCAGATAGGGACTTATTAGAATACCTTCTAAGCCTAGAACATTTCCCTCTATATATTCTTCTAGGTAAAGCTATACTTCTAGAATTCTATTCTTTATTAATTAAACTAGCTAAGAAGGTTAATACTAGGAAAACCAGATAACTTACTACAATAAATAATCCTTTCTTCCCTATAGCTATTCCTATGGCACCTACTAGCATTACCTTTTTAGGACTTCTAAAAGATAGGCTAGCAATAGAGTACGTAAAACATTATTAAATAATAGTAGCTATGTTAAACGTTCTAAAAGATTATATAGATATATTTACTTAATATATCTTTATCTAGGGCCTTAGAGGCAAAGCGGAAATATAGTACTAAGATCTGGATTTTAAAGATTATGATTAGATAAACATAGCTAATAAGTTTTTAAAAAAGTTTAATAAGCTAGACCCTCTCTTTAAAATAGCATTATAGAAGGAGGTAATTAGTTTTACCTATAAAAAAGGCAAGACACTAAAGTCTTATATTTATTAGGCAAAACAAATCGCATCTAAGGTAAAATCCGAAATATAACAGATATTGTTTACTAATTTTGTTTCTAACCTAGTAGATGGAGACATAGACACATAACTTTAAGAAAGAATATCTAATTATTTGTTTTCTTTAGAGAAATAGATAAGTAGTATAGCATCTAAGGATCTAACTATATTAGACCTTAAAGTCATTTTATATAACTATTATTCATCCGCTTCTAAGAAGATTTCTTAGTTAAGCAAAGAAGCTATTACACTAGCAAACCCTTTTTAGTAGTAAATAGAGGAATAGGCAAAACATAATAGAGAAAAAGATAAGTAAATATTAGAATTAGTTTAATAACTTAAGGCATTCTAAGCTTAAACTGCTAATAATATAAACCAAATAGCCGGATAATATAACCAGCAAAAATACAGTTTAAATAACACTTCCTAATCCCCTAGAAAACAAGCTAATATAACTAATTCCTTTAGAAAGGGAGATCTAGACTTTTACTAGTGCTTTAAATACAGAGAATAGGGCTATATAGGATATAACTATACTTCTAAGGATAAATATTTAATAGCTAATAAGGATAAATAATAAGAATAGTGGTTCTAGAATAGACTCTAAATAAAGAGAGAGCAATAATAAGAATTAGAAAACTAAATAAAGGCTAACTATATAGGAGATCTTAGGATAGACTAGATCCTACCTCTAGGATTTATTCTGATTCTAAAAGTGCTATCCTACTCTATAGTCTTAATAAACTATTACTCCCTAAGTTATATTATAGACTAAGATAAAATCAGTTACGCAGGTGCTATAGCTAAAACACTAAAAGACAAAGGGAAGGCCCCTAAACTAGTATAGATAAGGGGATAAAACAAAAGAATCGCTAAACCCATAGCTAAACCAGGTATAGTTATAGATAAATAATTTTAGAATTAGATTTAAGAACTTCTAGATTCTAATGACACACAGGAAGGTGGTTCAGAGGAGACTTAATAATAATCTTAACTAATCTAAGAACTAACTAAAATAGAGTTCTAGAGGTTATTACTAGCTTTAAGACCTTATTTAAAGAAACCTATAGTACTAGCCTAGGAACTGGTAGTTTTAACCTTACCTTATAAAGTAGTAATAAAAGATATTAGATTAAAAGTACCCTAGCAAAAACTTAATCTAGAAAATATCTAGGCTACGGAAAAATACAATGTCCTAGCTTTTAATCTAGGAAGATACTTAGGAGAAACCACGGTTCCTATTACAGTGTTATAACTTTTATAATTAGCTCTAATTATCTATTATTAGATAGGACACTTAATATAATGCTAGCGGAAACTAAAGGGTAATAAGGTAAAGTTAATTATATCTTATTTAATAGAACTATACTAGGAAGCACTAAACCTAATAACTTCTAAATCTTTAGGAGTAGTAAACGCCATAGTAACATAAAATAATGTCGCGAGATTAGAAGGCAAAGTTCCTATATCTTTAGGATACATTATAACATACATTAAAGGTATATAATATAACTTAGCCTTAGTTAATAGAGAATTAAGTGTGGAACTAGTTAGTAAGAACTACTTAGCAAAATATAGGCTCCCTATAGTATAACTTAAAGAAAAGAGATTTATTTAGATAGTAAATAACGCTAAATAGCTAATCCATCTATATGCTTATCTAAGAGTTATCACAGGAGGAATTTTAGCCCTAGTGAAATGTTACATTATGCCTGCTTAATAAGACTAGGAAATCTTACTAGGGAAGGTTTAGCTCTGTTATATTAATGCAATTAAACACTATAGTAAAGAGAAAATCACTATTACTAGGACTAAGGGATAAACTTAAACTCTCCTACTATATCTATATCTAGACTTATTTTAGAATAAGGACAGGAGAAACGCTTAATTACCTCAGAGAACGCAACCAAATAAGGCCATAGAGTTCATTAAGGATAATCAAGAGATCCTAGAAGAAGTAAAGGAGATCCTAAATAGGCTAACTTCTTAAATAGAAGATGAAGTTTTGGAAAACTAATTATTATAGATAATAACTCTAGTAATTATCCGTAAAAAGAAGCTATTATTATAACCACGTTAGATAATTTTAGAATAACAGAATTTGATCAAACACTATCAGAGAATACTTAGGGAATAAGCCCTTATTAAGGACTCCATTAGGAAGATAAGCAAACTAAAGGGAAAATTAATTTGGAGGATGGTAAGGATGGACAACCACTATAGGTTTCTAACCTAGGTGACCGAACAATAAAGGATAACATTAACGTTAGGACAGATAAACCTAGAGCAATATTAACTGCCATGGTTCTCTAGAGGCCCTAGGAAATTATTAATACCTATAGATTAACCTTTAAGTTAAGACTAAAGATAGAAATTAAATATATTACCTCTTACTTTATTAGTTTCGCTCCTATAAAACCTATATTACTTACCTAGCGGATTACTTAGAGTTAGATTAAGTAATAATAAGCTTTATAGTATTTAAAATAGATATTAAGCCTAAAAGAATAGAAGTAAAGAGTAACTCTAGATAGAGAAGACCTAGGATTACTGTGGAATATAGGGATCCTAGGAGAAGAAGATAATAAAGGAATAATAATAAAGAAGGAAAGAGAACAAATAAAATATAATAATCACGATTCTAATAAGGAACTAGAAGAAGAATAGGAAGAGAATAGGATAGATAATCTTAACTTACTAAAGATCTTAGTACACCTATCTAGTGTAAAAAATTAGGAAGAACTAGAAACAGACACGCTTAGACACATAGATAAACGAATTTATATAGGAAATCTAAAAATTAAGGGTACCCCCTAGGAAAGTTAAAATCCCTATATAAATAGGCAGATTACTAACTTAACCGCAGAAGCTAGTCCTAGGATGCTCTATGCTATAGACTTAGAACTCTAGTAATCATAATATTTAGAACTAGACAAACCCGGACATAAGACATTCCTAATTTGTATAGTAAATCCGAAAATTAAGGGGGACCCCTTATAAAGTCAGAATCCCTATATAAATAAGCAAATTAGTAACTATAACCCGAAAATCTAGGATAGTGATAAGTATTCCTTATACTTAGAGAAAATAAGCGGTATAAGTAGGAGCGGAAAGGCGGATGCGGACAAGCTTAGACAAGCAGGAATCCTAATTTATATAGGAAATCAGGATCTTAAGGGGTACCCCTTAAGATTCCGAAATCTACATATAAATTAACCATTAACTAACTTAGACTTAGAAACCATTGTTTTATAGTTTAAACAGTCACGCATTACACTTAGGAACTATACTAGCACTATGTCCTAATAAATAATAATTATAAGACTTTACTATATATTTAAGGACTATTTTATTTTAAGGCTTAAGGATATTCACACTATAGATCTTTTACATTACTACATTCCCCTTATCCCTAGAGCCTAACTAGGCAAAAGGAAGCAATTCCGCTATTCTGGAGTTCATTGCTAGTTCGCAAAATAAGTGTTCCTAGCTATAGAAAGGGCTGGAATTATTACCTAAGGGGATTTAATATAGGTTATGCCTATAATATTTGCCCTAAAACCTAAAAAGAGAGTGTTCTAAGTGGTATATAATTATTGCGACATTAATAGTAAGATAATAAAGTTAGGATATCTATGTTATAACATAGAAGCTAATTTAGACTTGATTTACTATGGACATTTAAAGATTATCTCCTAAACTAACGCCTTAAATAGGTTCTAGGTAATTAGAATCTACCCCCCTAATAGACTAAAGATAGCTTTTTCTAGTCCTAATAGCATATATTTTTATAATAATATAGCCTAAGGACTAATAGGATCCCCCTTAATATATGTAAGGTTTAGGGATCTTACTTTTAGTTATCTTTTCTTCTAGGATAGGATAGAAAGCAAGTTAATATTAGGTTATATAAAGGATATTAAAACTTCCTTCTTAATTTACATTAATAACCACTACATAGGCTCTAAGACCTAGGAAAATCACTTTAACTTCCTATAGAAGTAATATTTCCCTCGTGTTACGTGGGCACTAATTAGATTAAGCGGACACAAAACTACTTTATTTATATCTAAGGTAAATTATATAGGCTACTTATTAAAAGATAGGAAGATTAGACTAGCTTAGAAACACTATAAAAGATTTACTAATCTAGCTAAGTAGTTTACTAATTAGCCTCTAAAGACATAGGATAAGATCTTAGTACTTATCTACCTTACACTATTTCTCCAAAAGTTTATTCCTAGTAGATTAGACTTAGTGGTTACTATTAAGAAGGTGTTTTTCTAGGAAACATTTAAGACTATAAAGATAGGAAAATAATTAGTTTAAAAGGAAGAGATTTTAAGGGAGAAACTAATATAAATAAATAAAGCTTAGTAAGCTCTGCTTAAGATTTATAATAGCATTTAGGAGAATACTATATTTAGAGCCTAGCTAGGGATATAATTCTATTTAGCAACAGACACTTCCGATACTAGAATAGGTAGGGTTTTGTTTTAGATAGAGAACATAGAAGCTAGGATAATAGCAATAGATTCTAACTTTAATAAAGTTAGAATTATTATATAGCTTTCCTATAAACTTAGGGACGCTAAGAAAAGATACTTAATGCTAGAAAAGGAGATACTAGCTATAGTAATAGGGCTAAAAGAAACAAAATAGCTTATAAATAGATCCCCGTACGCCTTAAAAGTGTACACTAATTACAAAGGAATTATTAACTTAATGGCGAATTTAGCAGAGGTCCACGGCAAAGTTACTTATTAGGTGGATATCCTATAAGAATCAAATATTAAATATATA
The DNA here is from genome assembly GCA_003814445.1 of Epichloe festucae Fl1. Taxonomy (NCBI): domain Eukaryota; kingdom Fungi; phylum Ascomycota; class Sordariomycetes; order Hypocreales; family Clavicipitaceae; genus Epichloe; species Epichloe festucae. The sequence goes on from CP031390.1 coordinate 424,507, forward strand.
CACTAACCTAACACGACTAAAATCATGGTCATTACGGATAGAATGTCTTAACTTCTAGATAACCTTTAATCGGAACCTCTAGAGGTAATAAGGAGAATAGGAGTAGACATTATCCCTATAATAGAAGGTTATCCTATCCTTATCTTAATAAATATAGAAATAGTTTTACTAGAGGGAGGGGAGTTAGACTAGGAGGTTTCTAATAGAATCTTATTAGAACTATAAGACTAGTTTAAGTCTAAATAGTATAGGGAAATTCTAATAGCTATAGTCTATAGGCACTAAACTATACTAACTAAATAGCGAAAACTAATATAATATTAATCCCTAAAATTCCGAATCTTTAATTAAATATTATACTATATAGAGCAGGATAAATCACTTTTAGAGTGTATTCTATCTAAGGATATTCTAATAAAACTCTAACAAGCCTATAATACTACTAGACACTTTAGCGCTACTATTATAATATAGAAACTCTAAGGAAAATACTTCTAGCTAGATAGGACAAAAGATATTAACTCTTATTGCTAATCTTGCCTTATTTACTAATAAATAGGTACACGTTTATCTAGAGCTAAACTAAAGACAGTTATAATTCTAGAACCATAGGGGATGGTAGCTATAGATTATTTAGGTCTAATAACTCCTAGAGCGAAGAATAGAGATACCTATGTTTTAATTGCAGTTAATTATATATCTAGGTTTACGCTAGGATAATCCTATAAGAAGGCTATAGGGGACTTAGTGGTTAAAACCTAGAGTAAACATTAGAGTTTTATCTTTAGCTAGCCATAGGGAATCTACTATAATAATGGTTCCTATTTTAAGAACTTAAATTTCACTATAATAGCTAAGAAACATAGGATATATATTTTATTTAGGCCTATATTATATCCTTTGTCTATGGGGCTAGTAAAGCGTAATGTTAGATTAGTAAAGCAATAGCTAATAAAATAAGCTATAGAATAAAATAGAACTTCATTAGAGTATTAGGACTAAACCATACTAAATATTATAGTTATCTTAAATAATCAGTATATATCTAGCGTAGGAACAACTCTAGTAATGTCTATATTAGGTTTTAAACCATTTTCTAAGCACTAGGGAATAGATAAAGAAGTGTTACTAGGTAAAAAGGAGAACAAAGATCTAACTCTAATTAGAGAGACTAATTTATAAAACGTAAATACTAGAGAAAAACAAAGGGAATTAGTTTAGACCTAAAAGGTAAATAATCATAAAGACCTAACTAAGCCCCTAAGGAGTTTTAAAGTAAGTAATATAGTATAGGAGAAAATAGATAAAGAATATAAGCTAAAAGGCAAATTCTATAAGTCCTAGGGGAGACTTTTAAGAGTGGTAAAGAAGTTATTATTAGTTATATACTAAGTAAAACCACTTAGTAAAGGGGTTTAACGGAAAATCTATATTAATAATCTAAAGATTTATATCCTATAATAGGAAAGACTCTAACTGCTAAGATTAAACACCTAGGATAAGGCAAAATAGGATCTAGAGACAAATTAGAATAAGGACTTAGAGCTTAGGTAAGAAGGAGATAGTAATCCTTAGTATTCTTAGTGTTAAGGTTAACACTATTATTCAAAAATAGCTGGCCTATTAAGGTGGAGAATGTATTAGGTAATGGATAATTATAGTTATATGGGGCTGCACTAGCTAGAGAACTTAAGGAATACAAGTATCATTTACCCCATCAACTTTTGGTCAGCTTTCAGGTGGGACTTGGGCCGGCAGCTGTTCCTTTCGCCAACTTGTTGCTAGGTAGCGGCGCTTGATTGTCAGGTCACTGAGTACTCCGTACGTGCAAGCCCTGATTTCGTGTCGTCCAAGTTGCCAATGGGGGATTTCCCAGGGCGGCCGGCCACTTTTGGCGTAGTTATTGTGGCGGTGCAGGTCTGCTAGCCGGGATGCAGGCATGTGCGGAAGTAAATCCGGTCACGCAGGGCTGGGAACATGGCGATGCGTGAGACCTCGGGTTGGAAGCAAGTAAGTTGGAGGGGACTATGGGGCATGTACACTTCCATGTAACTAGAAGCAGAATGAGTACGAGATTGAAAAAAAAAAAAAGTAGCTCAACATACCGCCTCGTCGCGAGCAAACCGGACATGGCAGAGGATTCCGAACTAGTACCACGAGAAAATAATGTCAATATTGGTTGTGCTAGGCTTGGTGACATGCAGTACATTGTAGACTCGGAGCAATATGACTGCAGCGCGAAAAAAATAACCCACTTCTTCTCTCGAATTATTTTTTCTCCTTAACAAGTTTCCTTCTTCTACTCCGTCATGGTCTGCAGCCTACGACGCAGTTCCTCGGGATTGGATCGCCCATACTGGTCCGGGTAGTTCTCAAAGATTGCCCTCCTCATCACCCGTCTTGGCGCACGCCTCCCGGTGAAAAGTTCAAACTGGGCAAATCCTTGATCGGGGAGGAGGTCTAATCCATCCATGGCGATCCACCCACGGCTTGCATTCTCCATGGCCTGCCGCAGCAATGGTGTGTTCAGGTTCTTGTAGCCAAGTTCAACAATGACGCCGCCCGTCTGGTTCGCAAGCCACGACGCTGGCAGCTTGAACTCTGGCGACGGCGCATCGCCTATGGGATGCGTGGGAATACAAGAGATGGCAATCGACGGCAGCCGGAACTGTGACTGCCACGACTCGCTCAGTTCGGTGAGAACTTCGAACTTGGTGTTTTTTCCTGCGCCGAGCCCCTGGAATTCGGCCTTGTTCAGTAGCAGTCGGAAGTGCTCTGCTAGCTTGTGTCCGTTCTTCAAGGTCCGGTTGTAGATGGCAATGTTGCTAACGCCAACCTGCAACAGTGCGTATACAGCGGCTCGGGCCATTCCTCCCGCGCCGATAATCAGCGCACATGTTGCTGGTCGGACAGCATTGGCTGGAGACAATCCTCGGCGGATGCAAGCTCGGATGCCAATCCAGTCCGTGTTCTCCCCGTACAGTGCCTTGACAGGTCCCGCCCGGCTCACGCCGCGGAAGAAGTCAGCACCCATGGGGACTGACCCGTCCTCCTTGAGCTTGCGGATGGGGATCAGAGTGTTGATGGCTCCAATTGCCCGAGCGTGAGGACTCAGCGAGTCGGTCAACGTGATGAATTCAACCTTGAATGGCAGTCCAATAGATGCGCCGCCGAAGTTGCAATCCTGGATGAGATGCTTCACCTGGTTCAGCGAGTTTGTCGAGCGTGGCTCGTATCTATGCGGGATGCCGCATGCTTCCAAGGCGGCGTTGTGCATTGCCGGGGACATACTGTATCCGACATTTGCACCAACAACGTAAAGCTTCATCGGGTCGAACAGAAAGCTTGCGTACAGGGCGCCGGTTGCGCTTTGTGCTGTGAGTTGCCAAGGTGCCTGACTCGCCGAATCCGAAGAGCCTGATCTGGGTGGTGATACCGGTGTAAGCACTGGGTTCAGGAATGCCGAGTGTCTTCCCAATGGTCCCGAGTTGTATGCGGTGATGGGAATGTGAGGACCTGGCAGCGCCTCGAGGGCTGACCGGAGCCGAGCCACATCGAAATTGTCTTCGACAGATGAGGCAGGGCGGGTCAAGCGCACAAGATCGCATTCCGATTGAACTGCCCGTTGGTACCGAGCGATCCAGTCTGAGTGGTCCGAGAAGCTGGCAGCCGAGGATGCGGAATATTCTGCAATGAGCTTCGAGCCCCTCTTCAGCGTAGATAATTTGGAAATGGCTGAATCATCGAGCCTCAGATCGATGGTCATCATATCGGGAACCAGAGATAATGCGTGCGATAGTAGGTCGAGATAAAAAAAGGTCGTTGTTGCGGATGAAGGATCTGGAAGATGGACATGAATAATGATTGGCAACACACTGATCCGGCGTACCAAACCCACAGCCTCAGTGATTCGGTTGGCCATTCTGGTGTATTCGTCCAGGTAATTCAGGTTGTTGTTCCACTCAAGGCCGATGCCATCGACGAGGATCTGGAAAGCATCAGCCCCAGCGGACCCATCATCGATGTCGACACGACCGTCAAGTATGTCTCCAAGTGAAACAGACAAGGCGTATGTGTAGCTGCGGTACTCCGTCGGGACGCTGGCAAGGGGGTATGCAGATTCAAAGAACGGAATCGTGCCGGGCGGGTATATCTGCGAGAGAAATTTGAGGAGATGTCGTTCTGCTTGCTTCAATGCCAGGTACGGGGGCAAGCCTCCTGGCGCCGAGACCCCGTTGGTTGTCTGCTCGGGCTCTGTCGCAACAGCTTCCGAGACGTTGAAAAACTCGAGATTGGAGCATGTGCGGAAGAAGGCATTGCTAGTGCGCCAAAAGGTATGCAACTTGGTCTCGCATACTATCCTGAGGCAATCGCGTATTGCCTCTTGGCTTCGCATGACATGGACAACTGGATTTGTGGTGGCAAACTGGCGCAAGAGACCTTGAACGCGGCGCTCCATCCATGAGCATACAATGATACTGTCACGAGGATTGTTCTGTAGAACGTTCTCCAGGACATGGCTCTGTCTTCTCTGGCATTGGGCGGCGCCGTGGATTTTCCTGTACGCATGGCTGGAGAGATTGGTGGCCCGTTGAAAGGAGGCTTCCATATCAATAATCTTCTTCTTCAATGCCGAGGCAGCCATGATTGCCAAGGTAGTCTTTCCGGCGGCGCGAACCCCAACCATGACAATGGATGCATCGGCGGTAAACTTTGGCATCTGGCCATTGAAATATGGAAGGCCGGGTGATGGAGCTCTTGAAGGGCCGTCGCTTGAATTCGCAGAGCTGTTATGGGAGCGACATGTTGACGCGGATTCGTCGTGACGAGTCACCAGCGAGGGCGACCGTTCGGCGGCCGTCATCGTGGCTAATGACCGTTTGACACCTGCCATGATTGCGTTCGGGCGGAGGGCGGGAGAAAGACGCGGGCAGTGTATTCAATGAGGAAGCCGGGAGAAGCAGGTGAGCAGCCATTCCATGATATTCATACAAAGGGGTGGGAATTGCAGCCGTGGCTCGATTCATGCCGTATCGTGCCATGTCCTGTTGAAGCAATTGCGCATGTCTTGTTGGCACGAGGTGAGCTGATTTACCAAGTTGGAGGAGTTGGAGGAGTTGCCCCCCCCGTCCCCCTCCATCCCTGGACAAGCATTTATCCGCGTAGCCCACAGCCAATAGCATCATTCATTTTTGCTTGTAGTCGGTCGGGTTTGGGACCACGCGCGGTCAAGAGTCTCAAGACTTCAAGACTTTCTCGACTCGGTCAGTCGTTCAGCATCGTGTCAACGTCGACTGCTAATACCTGCCATGTCGTGGGACCGCGCAGGCGCTCTCAACCCCGGCCAGCCTCACATTGACGGGTTCAGGTTCACGTTGACCTGAAGGCTTGTCGGCGAAGGACTTCATGTCTCGTCCCCGGAAGCCCTTGGAAGCCCTTGGAAGCCCTTGCAAGCCCGCCATGCCGCAGAAACGGCGCGCTGGGGGCACACCGGCATCCTCAAATGATCAGGGCGACGATGGGAAAGCCAAAAAGCGTCGCGTCTCGCTTGCTTGCGATGCATGCCGAGCCGCTCGGGAGAAGTGTGATGGGGCGAGACCTCAATGCGGGACTTGCGTAGCTCTGGATCGCGCTTGTCAATACACGCCCGCCACCAAGAAGAGGGGTGTACAAACCGGCTACCTGCGAACAATCGAGCTGTCCCTGGCCTGGCTGTTCGACCAGATGCCCGAATCTGAACGGGCTCTTCACCAGCTGCTGGTCCAGCCAGCCTCGGGTCGCAAGACTCGCGCATTGCTTGGCAAGGGCAGTGCCGGCCATCACTTGCAGAAAGTCTGGAACGAGACCCGGGTTCGCAAAGCTATCGACAGCATCCTATCCGACTCGCACAATATACCCTCGGACAACTCTGATGATGAATCAAATGCTGGAGGTAATCGACTCGCAGTTGTTCCCCACCATGGAGGACGAGGTGACACTTCCAACTCGAGACTCACAGCCAGTCGGACAACCAGTCCGACAACCAGGACGATGACGATGCATGAGTCGACGAATACACCTGTCTCAGATAGAGGTGTAGGTGCCCTTCTGACGCTGCCATCTCATTGGAAGCGCTTGCTGAATGTTTACATATCCTATACCCACTGCTGGTTGCCCATCGTGCGACCAGATGAGCTGCGCTCGCTCGCTGCATCGTATGGAGCCAACGGCGTACACGTGCATCTCGATGGGGACCGCTCGGCGTTTTCGCATCATTCTGAGCTATGGGCTGCACTAGCAATCGCGTCCTTCCAGGATGTCTCACATGCAGAGTACAGGCACTCGGCGGAGCTCAGCCCATCACACATCTTTCGCGTTGCCCGCAATCTCATACCCGGAGACGACGAAACATGCGACATTCACAACATCAGTGCCATCATCTTACACTCGGCTGTCTTTATTGGAAGAGGGAATTTTTTCTCGGCCTCGTTGCTACTCGGCAAAGCCGCGCGGCTCCTCAAACGACTCCAACTCATTGCTTCGTCAATGCCACTCGATCCATACAACTCAGACAAGATACAACTCGATACAGTGGGCATCGCATGTTCTTTCCTCGACACATTGACTTCTCTTTCTCTCAATCAGCACGCCGTGACAGAGGTCTGTGATACAGCAAGCACCTTTTCTCCATCAACCGCCGAATTTTCCGGTTTCGATCAGGCGTGGCAGTCAGTGCCGAACGCAGATTTGCCAGAACATTCGCAGCCAACCGCACATCCGACAATGGAGCCGATACGAACTCTGATCCAGTTGCACGCCTTCACGACTGTTCTAGGCAGTATCCTGCATCCAAGACTGCACACCGACGGGCAAGCAAGACCAGTCGGCCCCGAAGACCTGGTGCAGAAGCTCGACCCTCGCTTCCACTACTGCAACTCGTTGATCTCCAGTAGCTCGACCCCGATGATTCCCTCGGCGTTCCTCGTCAAGTTGCTTTTCTTGACAGCAACCATTGAACTGGCCTCGCGTCTCCGATCATCGCTTCTCTCCGGCTTCCTAGAGATGGTGGAATCGTGCTTTGCGAATTTCGGTGCAAGTCGAACGCCACCCGTGGTCTCCCTGCTTCTTCAGATTGTGCAAAGGCGCGCAAGAGTGGATGAAATGAGCGAAGCCGAGCAGAGTAATTGGCATTCGGCAGTAGGTAAGCTGCACAACATATGGCAGGATAGTGCGGCAAACAGCTTTACTCCTGCTGCGGCGCCGGCGGTGCGCGCGGACGAGCTATTACCCCAGCGGCAAGATCTATTACCACACAAAACGTTTACCCCGATGCAGACAGTGGTATTAGGCCAGAAATTCGATACCCATGCTCGACCCGGGCCCCTCCAGAGTGGGGGCTTCGGGCTGAACGATTTAGCTGGGGATAAACACGAAGCCCGACCTCGCTTCGGATATCAACCAGCAGTTCCGGATCCTGGCTACGCAGTCCACGAGACCTCCTCCTTGACCGCACACCCTGGCGACGGCAGAGAAGATAACCAGCCCGCTTTCCCCGGTGGTTACCGGATAAACCAAAGCTTTGACTATGACGCCCTGTTTGAGGATCTTGGCTCTATCGGTCACACAGACACCGTGGAAATGGATACGCGGTTCATGACGAATCTGGGATTCGCACCGGGTTGCGACCTCGCTGAGATCTTTCAGGGGGATCTGGGAGTCTGATACCGCTGTACGGTCCGTACAGCGTGTGCTACGCAAACATTTTGAGAGCGCCATTGCCAAACTCCACCATCTCGCAGCTTTGTCCCGCCCAATGATAATCTGTTGAAGCCGCATGGATGGACACGACGACGAAACCTCCCCCCCCCCCCCGGAGGCTTTGCCAAGCCCGCACGGAGTTTATCATGTCAAATCCCAGTCTGTTCTCGGAAGAGGCTCCCAGCACACGTCACCATACTCACTATCAGGAGTAGCAATAAGAAACATCTCATCAACGATGTGATACTTTTCAGAGCTATGCTCTGGCCACAGCAGTCGAAGGATACATTCAACCTACCCCTTGTAATCGATCCATGGATGTCGGCGCGCAGTGCAACAGGGTTGGATTTTTTTCCTATTTTTTTTTTCATTGTTGGCAATTGCGGGTATCTACGGAGTATGTGTGCATGGAAAGGCTGGGAAGGGAAACGGTAGGCAAATAAATTCCAGAGGGGCAAATGGTGGAACTGCCAGACCCAAGTCACCAACAAACTGATTGTGTCGATAATGTCGGATTGGTTGCCACCGCCAAGAAGCACGTTTAGTTTTGGCGACATGAGCTTTCTGATGAATGAGTTTCCGTATTGCTTATGAACAGGGGCCTACTAGAGTTGTTTGCTAGGCAATCAAAATGTACTTGCAGCTTCCCGTTGAACGCGTTCTAAATAGGTTGCCATCCCCTCCCCAAACAACCCCAGGGTGCAAATGCTACAGGATATCAGGATATTTCCTTATCCCGAGCAGTGGCGCCCTAACGAACGCCATTTTCCATTTTCCGTACCTCCCCGCACCCACCCCGGAATTTTGTGGCGTCGACAAGGAGGGTGTCAGGGAGAGCTCCCTTGAAGCATAGGTTGTATGAGGGCAGCGCGCATCGATAGGGATAAAACGCGAGGTTAGACATTAGTGGATATGATGTATTAGAAGTACCTTTGTAGACTAGTTATTACTATAGTGCACTATATACCTTTTAGGTATAAAAGTTAGGTACTATCTATACCTTTAATTAACTAAATTAAACGCTTTTTATTATCTTTTTATACCCTTACCTAATAATTATAAGCCTAGGAGGCTTTAATTACTATTTTTATTAATTATTATTAAAGATATAAGCTTTATTAAATATTATTAATTAACACTTACTTATATTATAAGATAATTACCTTTTTATTATATTAATTAGTTAAAACCCTTATCTTATACTCTAATTAACTAATATATTCCCCTTTAAGATATTTAAAGAAACTCTAAATATAGTATTATTATTAGAGAAGGATTAGATTAAATAGTTTACTTAAGTTAAGAACTATATAGAATTATATAGTATTTAGGAGTATATTAACCCTAATAAGGTTAAATTACTTAAAGAACCTATAATACTTATATACCCTTAGAGGGGCCTAAGACTAGAGATTATACTAAATAACCCTAATACTCTTAAAGATTAGAAAATTACTTATAAAGATATAAAGGACTAATTTAACTTTAAATATAAAGAGCTTTAATTTAACCTTATAAAGTATATAAACTTATTAAAGTAAATACTAAAGATTAGGAAATATATTTATAAGACTCTTTTAAAGAATATATAAGACTCTCTTAACTTTAATACTAAAGTAAAGGAAAAGAAGTTAGTTTAATATTATACTTATAGAATACTTAAGCTTCTTTATAATTAATATAAGCTAAACACTAAGAAAATACTTATTCTTATAGAGAATTATCTTAATAATTACTTATAAGCTAAAGGTACTTATAATTAGTATAAGTAAGCTATAATAATAAAGGTACTATAAAGGAATTATCTAGATCTTAAGACTTAATAAACTAAGGAGATAATACTATATAAGTTTATTATTTCTCTTTAAAGTAAATTTAAGGTATTCTAGAAGAAATAGAATAACTTACTTAATAAAGAAAAGAGCTATAGCTTCCTTAAGGTAGTTAGTAAGTTTAAAAAAGATTATAAAGCTTCTTAGAGCTTAATAATAATAAAATTAGCTAATAATACTATTACTACTAATAGATTAAATAGTTAGAATAAATTAAAGTAAAAGAAGTGCCTTAGATACTCTAGTTATAATGTTTATAATATATTAAAGTAGTAGGAATCCTATAATTTATTTAAAGCTCTTTATAAGCTAGAGATTACTCCTAAGGATTAGGAAGTTAAGAAAAACTCTAAAGATAATATTAAGAGATATCTTAAGGAGAACCTATAAGAGAGATTAAAAGCTATAAGTTAAAAGCCTAAGAAAAGGGAGAAAAGTAGTAATATTATTATCCTTTTATAAGCTCTAATAAATAACTTACTTATAGTAACTCTAGGTAAGAAAACTATAAATATATTATTATTTATATACTTATAAAGCTCTTAACCTTTAAAGACAATTATTAATTTAACTTTAAATACTATAGATAGCTTAGAGGGGAATTAGAATATAGTTATTTATAATTCTAGGGCTAATATTTATATCTTTAATAATATTTATTAGTTTAAACAGTCTAAATTTAATAAGAATATTATAATAAAGGTTAAAGCTAGAGGCATAGTCTATCTATCCCTTAGCTAAGGGCTAGTTTATATATCTATTATAAATCTAGTATTATAAAGGTCTAGAAGGATTATATTATATAGTGCTTTACTAATTCTAGAATTTTATGTTAACCTAGTATTAGTAATAATTCTTATAAAAGTAAGGATCTATTAGAATTAAAGGAAATACTTCCTATTCTAAGGAAAGAGCCTTATTACTAAGCTTTATAATATTAATAAGCTTTATATATTATTTATTCTCTCTAATAATCTAAAAGAGGCTTACACTATAACTAGTAAAGCTCTAAGGCCCCTTATAAAAGGAGATATAAAGCTTTAGTATTAATAATATAATTATCTAAGTAAGAAGGCCTTTATAGAGATTATAAATACTACTCTTAGTATTAAATTAATAGGACCTAAGCTTATAAAATATAAAATCTATACTATAAGTAAGGCTAAGTACTAGAGATTATAGGTTATACTAGAAGGGCTTCCTTAAGGACCTAGATATAGCCTTTTAGTTAATCTAGACTATTATAACTTTTCTTATTAGAATAGTAATAGGTATTAGTATACTTTTATATACCTTATAACCTTAATATATTTCTTCTATTTATTTAAGACTAAAGATAAAATTTATAATAGCTTCTATATAATAATAGTATTCCTATATATATAATTTAGGGTTTAACTATACTTTTTATATAGTAATATTAAAAAGGCTTTATTTATAGAGAGTATAAAAGATAAGATAGCCTTTACTAGTATTATAGTCTATAATTTAGCTCCCTTAATACCTAGTTAGAATAGAAAGGTAAAGAGATCTAGGGGGGTAGTTAAGTAAAAGGCTTATATATTAAGCCTTAAAGCTTACTTTCCTTTAGAACTTAATAATAAAGTCTTTAATATAGTAGTTTATTTACTAAATAAAATACCTTTTAAGTATTATAGAAATTAGGTTATACCCTATAAGCTTTAGTAAAATTAGGTATAGAAAATAGTCCTAGCCTATTTATAAATATTAGAGGTTTAAAAGCCTTTAATTATATATCTATAAGCTTATAAATATAAGGTATTTCTAATAATAATAAAGGCTTTAGAGCATATTAAATTATATAATATAATACTATAGTTAGAGTAAAAAGCTTATATTAGATACCTTATTAGTTATAGAGGTAAGTTATAATATATTATATAGGTGCCTTTACTTTATAATTATAAGGTTATTATATTAGTATGTGTTTAGTTTAATAAGAACTTCTTCTTTAAGCTAGAAGAAAAGCTAGAATTAGCTTAATAGGAAAAGATATTAATAATTAAATTACTTAAGGAGCTTAAAGCTAAAGACCTTAATAAGGAGATTAGTTAAAATCTTATTAGAATAGAGCTTAAAGAGAATAATCCTATCTCTTTACTATTAGCTATAGGCTAGGAAAATAAGTAGTTTAAAGCAAAAACACCTCCTTATATAATAGGGGATAAAGAGAACCTTTCTAGTGTACTTTTAACCCCTTCTAACTTCTCTTAGAAAGCACTAGTTACTATAGAGAACTTAGAGCTTTAAGTATAAGGTAATAATATGCTATTTTATAAGATTAATAAATTTATAAGTAAGATAATAGCTAAATATATAGTAATTACTATAAAGACTAGTAAATTTACTATAAAAGGTAGTAAGGCTATAAAGAATTATAGTCCCTATAATAATAGTATTAATATAAATAATATTATTACTAGGAAATATTAAAGAAAGGAAATAAGAAAAGCTAGGTAAGTATAGTTTTCTTTTACTTTCTTAATAGTATTCTAAGGAACTTAATATAGTTTATATATTAAAGATATACCTCTAGAACTTATATATTATTATTAGGTAATAGCCTTAGTATATTATAACTACTAAAAGGAAGTGATTATAAAGGAGCTTTTAAAGCTTTAATCCTTAAACTACTAGGAGAATATACTAGATAAATTATTTAATCTTAAAGAGATGATTAACCTTAGATAGGTTTTTAAGTATAAAACTAATAAAAAAGGTATTATTATAGAGTTTAAGGCTTAAATAATAGTCTAAGGTAACTAATAACTAAAGGATAACCTTAATAACTACATTACTATACTTACTTTATAATCTTTATATATATTACTTACTATTTACTATACTAATAATCTTAATATATATTAATATAATATTTAGAATGCTTTCTTATATATAAAACTTAAAGAACTTATTTTCTATAAGCCACTAGAGGGTATAAATATATAAGGTTATCTCTAGAAAATAACTAGAGTATTATATAGGCTATAGGAAGCTCCTTAATAATAGTTTTTATACCTAATATAATTCCTATTAAATCTAGGCTTTATCTAAGGAAAGGAAGACTTATATATCTTTATAAAAGGTAAATTTATCCTGTTTTTCTATGTAAATAATATTATAGTACTATTTCTAAATAGATTTAAAGTAGAATTTAAAGAGCTATATATGTTGGTTACACCAAGGAACGTTGCACTAGTGCGAAGAGGTTGAATTCAATGAAGTTGATGATGATGATAGCTAATAACTAAGAGAGAGAAGAGAAGAGGGAGAAGGAGAGGAATCTAGCTAGAAGAGAAGGTGGGCGAAAAGGGGGAAAAGTGGGGCTGCAGTGCGGTGCCACTGCTGACGGAGCGGGGTAGCTCGCGATGCATCCAATCGCATCGCGTGCATCCCTTCGGTGGCTCCACTCTTTGGCCACGGTCGGACTATCTATCGTCCGAAGGTCCGAAGGAAGCCACAATATAAGTAGTTAATAAATAGTCTAGATATTAAAGACTAAGGTAATTTAAAGTAATTCCTAGGCATTAAAATTATTAGGAATTATAATACTAAAGAGATATAGTTATTATAGGAATTATATATTTAAAAGATAGCTTAGAAGTTTATTCCTAATATTATTAATAATAATTTAAAGAGCTTAATTATAATACCTTTAATAATAGCTATAATAGTCTTAAATAATAGGTAAGCTACTAATAAAGAGATTAATTACTATAGAGTAGTTATTAGCTTTTTAGTTTATCTTTATATTATTAAAAGACCTAATATAGCCTTTATAGCTTTAAAGCTAGCCTTCTTTATAATAAACCCTTTAATAAAGCATATTAAGCTTATAAAGGCTACTCTAATATACACTTAAAATATAAGGAAGCTATATATTTAATACTTAGAAGTAAATAGCTTTAATACGCTTTTCTCTAGCACTAATGCCTCTCTTAGTAATAACCCTAATACTTAGAAATTAATATAAGGCTATATCTTTATTATATATAAAGCTATAATTAATTAGAAGTCTAAAAGGTAATATTATATAATAACCTTAAGTATAAAAGTAAAGCTCTTTATATTAAATTATAGAGTAAAAGAGTATATATCTCTAGGTAAACTACTTTATAATATTAGTATATAAGTCCTTTCTCTATTAATTATCTAGTATAATAATAAGTAAATAATTTATATTATAAAATATAAGGAAAAAAGGCTTTAAACTAGTCTAAAGTATCTTAATATAAATTAAATATAAATTTAAGAGCAATATACCCTAGGTAATATTAAGGTAAATTAGTTAAAGACCTTTAAGATACTTACTAATAGCTTTATAAAGCCTTTATTAAGGTAAATATATAAGGAATTCTATTACTAGATTAGCTTATAGGAAATTCCTACTTAATTATAATACTAGAAAATTATTATAACCTTTTCTTATACTTATAATCTTTAGCTTTAATAAATATCTTAGCTAAGAGGGGTATATTAGGGAGAGCTCCCTTAAAGCATAGGTTATATAAGGGTAGCGTGTATTAATAAGGATAAAACATAAGGTTAGATATTAGTAAATATAATATATTAGAAGTACCTCTATAAACTAGTTATTACTATAGCGCACTATGTACCTTTTAGGTACAAAAGTCAGGTGCTATCTGCACCTCTGATTGACCAAATCGAACGCTTTTTATCATCTTTTTACACCCCTACCTGACAGAGGGTCTGTCAGTCTCCACTTGCCGACGGTTTTTTTTTTTTTTTTTTTCCTTCCCAGGCTGTCGAAGACCGAGGCCACGTGGATGAATTGTTGTCCTTGTCGACGACCACTTGTTGGCGAGCAGTACAGAAGTAAAGCACGACATGTAGAAACCGAAACCGCCGGAAAGAAGAAAAGAAAGAAAAAAAAAAAAGAGACGATTTTTCTCTCAGTCAAAGTCACTTCCGAGTCATAAGCCAGGTTGGCCTCAACTTCAGCAACGAAACCCACCACACCACACCAACATCGGACCAACACCACGATGAGCATCCTCTCGTTGAAAGAGGACAGGCCGACGCCCAAGGCCGTCTACAACTGGCGCGTGTACGCCTGCGCGGCGCTCGCCTCCTTCGCCTCGTGCATGCTCGGCTACGACTCGGCCTTTATCGGCACGACGCTCGCGCTGCCTTCGTTCGTCAACGAGTTCGGCTTCGCGTCCCACTCCCCGGCGTCGCTCGCGCTGCTCAAGCAAAACATCGTGTCCGTGTACCAGGCCGGGGCCTTCTTCGGAAGCCTGGCGGCCTACGCGACGAGCCACTTCCTGGGCCGGCGCAAGTCCCTCCTCCTGTTCACGCTGGTCTTCGTCGCCGGCGCCGGCATGATGCTCGGCGCGCGCGGCGACCGCGGCACCGGCCTCGGCCTCATCGTCGGGGGCAGGGTCCTCGCCGGCTTCGGCGTCGGCGGCTGCTCCAACATGACGCCCGTCTACATCTCGGAACTGGCGCCCCCGGCCGTCCGGGGCCGGCTGGTCGGCATCTACGAGCTCGGGTGGCAGGTCGGCGGCCTCGTCGGCTTCTGGATCAACTACGGCGTCAGCACGACCGTGGCGCCGGGCCGCGCCCAGTGGATCATCCCCTTTGCCGTCCAGCTCATCCCGGCCGGCATGCTGCTCGTCGGCGCCCTGTTCATCCCCGAGTCGCCGCGCTGGCTGTTCTCCAAGGGCAGGCGGCGCGAGGCCGTCGAGAACCTGTGCTGGATCCGCCAGCTCGACGCGTCCGACATGTACGTCGTCGAGGAGGTGTCGCACGTCGACGACGACTTGGCCCGGTACCGCCGCGAGGTCGGCCCCGGCTTCTGGAAGCCCTTCCTGGCTCTCAGGGAGAGGCGGATCCAGTGGAGATTCTTCCTCGGCGCCATGCTGTTTGTTTTCCAAAACGGTTAGTCTCCCGACTCTTCCAAAACTTGAAAGCAAGCAAGCAAGCAAGCAAGCAAAAAAAAAAAAAAATTAGGGGGACTGCAATGGCTGACCAAGACTTGGGGGGGCCCAACTTTCTTCCCCCCCCCCCTTTTCTCTCCTCGGCAAAGGCTCCGGTATCAACGCCATCAACTACTACAGCCCCACCGTCTTCCGCAGCATCGGCATCACGGGAACAAACACCAGCTTCCTCACCACCGGCATCTTCGGCGTCGTCAAGACCGTCCTCACCGTCGTATGGATCCTCGTCCTCATCGACCACGTCGGCCGCCGCAACCTCCTCATGGTAGGGGCCGCCGGCGGCTCCCTCTGCATGTGGTTCATCGGGGCGTACATCAGGGCGGCCGGCGTCGTCGGCTCCGGCGGCGGCGGCGGCGGCGGCCTGACGTCGGGAGGCGTCGCCGCCGTCTTCTTCTTCTACCTCTGGACGGCCTTCTACACGCCCTCGTGGAACGGCACCCCCTGGGTCGTCAACTCGGAAATGTTTGACCAGAAGACGCGCTCGCTCGGGCAGGCCAACGCCGCCGCCAACAACTGGTTCTGGAACTTCATCGTTGCCCGCTTTACCGAGCAAATGTTCGACGCGTGGGGCCACGCCGTCTACTTCTTCTTCGCCTCGCTCATGATCCTCTCCGCCCTCTTCGTCTTCTTCTTCGTGCCCGAGACCAAGGCCGTGCCGCTCGAGGCCATGGACCGTCTGTTCGCCATCGCGCCCTCGTGGCGCGCCAACAAGATTCTCATGGACGAGCTGGCCGCCGAGGACCATGCCTTCCGCCAGAACGCAAACGCAAATAATGGGGTGCGGCTGGAAGTCGAAAAGGTCGAGGCTGAGCAGATTGAGTCTTCGGTGAAAAATTCCTTTGCTCCAACCATGGTAGAGGTAGGTAGGTAGTAGAACGCTGCTTGGGCCTGAATTATTATATGCAACCACTAGCCATTCCCTATCCTTATTAATCCTCAACTAATAAGCGCAATCCCACTTCCCCCCTCCCAAATCACAGCATCACAGCATCACAGCATCACAGCATCACAGCATCACAGCATCACAGCATCACAGCATCACAGCATCACAGCATCACAGCATCACAGCCTCGACTGCGATCTCTGCGCCACCTTGTCCCCAATCGCTTCCTGCACCTTTCCCACCGGCAGCTCGTCCAGCCCCAGGCCCGTCCAGTACTTGTCCTGCTCCAGACCCTGCCATATCAGCGCTTCCGTCCCCAAAATGACCTGCCAGCCCTTGTCCTCGGCAATGGCGCCCAGTCTCGTAAACGGCGTGGGGTTGTAGCACATGTCCAGCATGGCCCCCTTGTGCCCCCTGTGCCCCTTGTCCAGCAGCACCTCGGTCACCCGTCGCGCCCGCTTCTCCTCCTCGGTCTGGGGATCAATGTCCGGGACGCAGGCGACGACGGCGCCGGGTCCTTCGGCCGCCTGGGCCTCCTCGACGGTCGCCACGTGGCGGAGGGCGCGGCCGAACCCCCTCGAGGCGCAGTGGGCCATGACATCGTCGACCTCGGCCCTGTCGCGGTTGACGAGATAGATGTCGGTGACGTGTATCCATTTCCGCAGCGCGTATATGGCGCTCCTGGCGGCGCCGCCTCCGCCGATGACGAGAGCAGGGCGGTTATGCAACGCAGCCGACGGGTCGGAGACGTTGTGCTGGAAAGAGTCCCGGATGCCGACGACGTCGGTGTTAGTGCCGCAGAGGATGCTCTTGCCATGGCGTTCCCTGAGGAAGAGGGTGTTGCAGGCGCCGACATCGCGGCACTCGGGCGTCATCTCGTCGAGGTGAGACAGGACGGCCACCTTGTTGGGCATCGTGACGGATGCGCCGTAGAAGGAGGGATGCCGGACGAGTTGCAGGAACTGCTGCATATCGGCCGAGTCGAGGCGTATCTGACCCCATTTCATGCCCAGGTGGTCGTATACCAACTGATGCAGGTACGGCGACAACGAATGTGCAATCTTTTGGCCAAAGAGGAAGCCGTGGCGGTCCAGTCGCTCTGTTTGGTCCTCTATTGACGACATTTCAAAGAGCTGTGATTGTGTTTCCATTTTGTGTTTTCTGGGGAGCGGCTGTAGAGGCAGAGGACGGGATTTTGGAAAATAAAAATAAAAATAAAAATAAACTTGTATTAACAGAAAAGTAGCCCGAGATGTAAAGCCAGAGCGCCAAGGAGGAAGACGAGGTATCCAAGTCCGGATGATATGAAATGTTATGTCCTGACTCCTCACTCCTGACTCCTCACTCCTGACTCCTGGCTCCCGAACTCTGATGCCGCAAGATATTAGCAGGGTATTGATCGCCCTTGCAAAAGGGGGATGCATTCCGCGCCTGCGCCCCAGATCTCTGACACTCCTCGCCGCTCGGAAGCCTTGCGCGAGACGCGGCCCCACGTCGGGATCTTCGCTTTGGACGTCGAAATCGAACCCTGGATAAAGTCTTAGCCATGTGTGTGTAACATTCTTTCCCGATGCAAGGTCATCTGACGTGTGGCACACGCACGGGGGGGCGTGTGGGATTGCGTCTTGATCTGGGTCTGTCATCGTGGGAATTTGTCCGGTCGGGCGAGATAGTCCTCATCCTCACCTCCCACCTCTCTGAACATCTCCCATCCATCCCAAACCAAAGCAGACACAATGGTCCACAAGCCAAGTATAAGCCAAGTATATGCACCATCTCCCTCGGCCGTGCCGCAGCCGGCCACACCCTCGAACACAAGCTCGACGTCTCGCGCATCTTCAGCGAGGCTGATGGACGACTTACTTGGGGCTGGCGACGGAGAGTGAGTCGCTTGGGGAGAGTGCAGCCGATACTGTATGTACAGTTCTCTACGAGACCACCACAGCCAGTCGCTGACATTGTATCAAAGGCATGTAGAGGCTGGAATCGCCATTCTGGAAGAAGCGGGCGGCCTCATCACCATGGCAAACCCGCCAGCAGACCCCACCACCGCACCGCGCCAATACCCAAGGCAAAGTTAGGCGGCAGACTATATCTCGCTATACGGCAATTACCTGCCACCTGGGACATGAGGGAATCTGAACCTCCGCTGACTTGTCCATAGATCAGATCAGCAGGCCACTCTCGGGGGGGGGTCGGGCGTCGAGGCACAACATTGCGTAGTTCGAGAGGTATGGCAACGAGTTGACGCATTAGAATACGAGCGACCCTTTGAATAGAATTAGGCCCCATCGTGCAATTACATACATGCCACCGTTCTTTTTTGGATTGACAAGTAGCAAAGCAAAGCAAGTACGTTGGATTTGCCCAAGCCATCTCTTGGATCTGTCCTCCCACGCGCTTTTCAAGTGGATGCTGACACGCTCAACTCATTCATTCGCATGATAAACTCCTCCTGTAGGCGCTTCAAATAGCCTGGCAGGATTTCGTAGTCGCCGTGCTCTGCCGCTTGTTGAAGAGTTTCGTAAAGATTGAGAACCAATTTGCGACGAGCCAAGACATTCCGAGCCTCTGGATTCTGCTGATTCTGCTGTCTACGCCGCCTGATCTCGCTCGCCACCTCTTCTGCACGTCGAGTGAAGTCTTCCGGAAACCCAAGAGATCTTGCTAATTCGATTCCATAGTGCTCGGTGGTGTCAACAGTGCCCTGAGTGGCCTTGTACAGCATTGCCAGCCGCGGCACGCCATCATCCGACATTGTTTTTTTGGATGCCAGGTGAAGACACACCACACCCGGACGTTTTTCGAGTACATGAACAAGGTCGACAAAGTGCGTGGCAAACCATACAAACGCTTTGGATTGAATCAAGGCCTCCGACATGGCAATGGCAATGGCCAGACCGTCCCGCGTGCTGGTTCCTCTCCCTAGCTCGTCTATGATCACCAGGCTTTTGTCGTCCACATTTCTGAGAATAAAGGCCATTTCCCTCATCTCTACAGAAAAGGTAGAAAGATTCGCTTCCAAATTATCAGAGAGAGAAACGCGGGCAAATATGTTGTGAATGAGCGAAAAAGATGCATAGGCTGCGGGCACAAAACATCCGACCTGTGCCATGATCTGTAACAGCGCCGCGGCCTTGATGTATGTACTCTTTCCTCCCATGTTGCATCCTGTAACAATTTGGAACCCGTTCTGCTCGGTGGCATAATAGTCATTCGGTACAAAATCCTCATATAGGATCTAAACGGTTAGTTCTGCTGTAAACTGCGGGGGCTTTAATGCATGAGGAAATACCTTGTCCAGCACAGGATGCCTCGCCGCCTTCATGGCAAACGCTCCCCTGAACTCTGGCCTAGTGTAGTCCCTCATAATCGTGAGGTGTGCAAAAGACGCCACCATGTCAAGAAGCGCCACGGATTCACACAGTCTAAATAGCTGAGGTGCCGACGCTCTGAGCATAATGATCAAGTCTTGAATGATAGCGTCACTGCGTGCGATTATTTCGTTGGAGATATCGGAAAGTCGGCCATTCAGTTTGATAAGCTGCATTGTCTGGCACTCGATGCCAGTCTGTTTTCTAACAACGTTGATGAAAACGGCAGGTATCTCTCCAGCGTCGCGATCCATACTTTTAAGCCTGAGCCAATACTTTCGCCCATTGTCGAACTTCAAGGTTGTTTGTAGCCCAATTTCTCCTGCGACATTCAAGTCAGATACATAAATTCTGCATAGCTCTTGGGGGGGACGACGAACTCTCAACCTCTTGCACATGAAGGTGGATCTCCTCCGTGAGCTCTTTGTAGGTTTGGCGCGCGACGTCGAGCAAGCCACTAATGCCAGCCCTGACTGCGAATATTCTTGCGTTGCGCATATCGAGTGGAGTTGACATAACGGTAACATCTGCTTCTATTATCGTTTGGATGCTCAGTAGAATTGGGTCGGATACGCTGGGATCGCAAATGTCACGGATTTTGAGCAACAATGGGCTGTTACATCCAGAAAGTGCCTGGTGGAGCTGTGGGATTGACTCGAGAAATGACTTGGTCACCAGGATGCGATTGATGTGTTCTTCGACTTGAGCTATCGTGGCCTTTTTGGTCAGTGTGATCATCTATATCTAATCAGCAATGGGTTTGCGCACGGCTTGAACGGGCTGCTTCATGCCTTTGTGAGAACCCTTTCGACGTCTGTAAAGTTTCCCAAAGCTGGCCACGATTAGTCATGCACCAGTCAAAACTTGTCTGACATGAATAACAAACCCGCTCGTACGCTGTGGAAAATCTCTTCCTCTCCAGTGAGCTCTTCCACGGCATCATACCGAGGCCCAATGAAAGTATTATACTTGGTTGGTGGTTGTAGGATGTTACTTCTTAGCATGCGGCTTCCCATGGGCGTCAATGTCTGGTTGAGTATCCCGAACAGACAATCCTTGGATTTGGGATTCCTGATGTTTTGCACTATCTCCAGGGACTGTAGTGCCGAAATGTCAATCATCATCGTGTCCTCCGATGGGCGATATCGAATGCGCAGCGAATGTGGAGCGAATGTCACTGTAAAGGTTTGTTCAATGTATTTCATGGCATAAGGAAAGTCAGTGTCAAGGTGGTTATGTGCCCTTTGGATACCCTTACCGCTGCAAAAGAGCTTACGCTGTAGTATTTTCCATCCACGGCCACTTTGATTGGATCTATATCACTTTCAAAAGCCAAGTTGTGTAGGTACTCCAATCCATCTTTTTCAGACCATGCCGACCGGTCCATTAATTCGATTCGAGCGTCGGGAATCAATTCGTTAACAAGAGTGAACAGAACATTGTCTCTGATGGGAGGGCAGGCGGTAGACATGAAGACCATTCGAGAAGGGTTCGCCATTTGAAGCTTATGGATCGTCTTGACGTAAGACTGGTTGTCGCATATCTGGCTCAGAGTGGCTTCGCCAAGTGTGATATCCACAAGGGCAACTCCAACCAACGGTAAGACGCCCCGCGCTTCTCCTATAGCACAAACTACGGTTTGATCATCATTTGTTCCCAAAATCGTAGACAAAGTCCCGGGTCGAGACTTGCGACCAGACGCTGAGGTCGAAGGCCGCGAGACAGAACCGCGGGCATTCGATGTGGATGTTCGCGGCCCTGTGCTGACAAACGATTGAACTGTCCGAGCAGTACTTCTCCCGTCCGTTGAACCCCGTTGCTGGGGACGTCCATTATGAAGTTCGGCATGGCTTTTGAAGTGACTCGACGCCGTCTCCAAAGCAGACCTTGAAGAGCGTGTCATTATCAGGGGTGCTCAAGTTGCTCAGTCCGGCTAATTCCTTGTTCGAAGAAGACGGAGTTATTGTAGATGACAGAAGGACAAGTAATGAGTAAAGGGCGGTTTGGGCTGGTGGATTGATTGGGGGTTCAAGTTTGACTACATGGAAGTGTTTCATAAGAGCAGAACCTATCGTTCAAGGCGGAAAAAATATGATTGCAGTCGAGTAAATGCCAGGCAGTTGTGGTAGAGGGCTCCTTCCGTTGTAGAGGGCTCCTTCCGCTGTAGATGGATTATTCCAGAGCCGCCAAGCCAATCATTTTTTTTTTCTGATAATCTCCTTGACGTGAAAACTGGAGGAATAATATCAAAATGTATATATTTGCTGCAAGTGAGCAAGAGAAAAAGAACATACAACAGCCGGTGTTCGCTGGTCGTCACCGACCTAACTAGTAATCTGCCCTAGGGTTACAGTAAATCTTAGCTCTAATAAAGTTTATCTTATATCTAGGGTAAAGCCTTTTAACTAGTAACATAGTATATATAAAGTATATACAAGGTATATGACATTATAGTATAAACTCTTAGCTAATTAAGTTTCTTTAAAAGTTAATTTACATAACTTACCTAATATATACTATATACTTACTATTATGAGCTTTTTTTTCTTTATTTATTTATTTATTTATTTATTTATTTATTTATTTATTTATTTATTTATTTATTTATTTATTTATTTATTTATTTATTTATTTATTTATTTATTTATTTATTTATTTATTTATTTATTTATTTATTTATTTATTTATTTATTTATTTATTTATTTATTTATTTATTTATTTATTTATTTATTTATTTATTTATTTATTTATTTATTTATTTATTTATTTATTTATTTATTTATTTATTTATTTATTTATTTATTTATTTATTTATTTATTTATTTATTTATTTATTTATTTATTTATTTATTTATTTATTTATTTATTTATTTATTTATTTATTTATTTATTTATTTATTTATTTATTTATTTATTTATTTATTTATTTATTTATTTATTTATTTATTTATTTATTATTATCATTACTTTTACCTTCGAGGTGCACCTACAGAGCCGGGTTTGCATGGCACGTCAGCTTAACATACCCTGATCTTGCCAGGGCCATGGGGAAAAGCAAAGCTCTCGTGGATTTGCATGAGAAAAAATGCAGGTGGCCAAAGATCAAAATTTCTACATGATCGAAACGGCCTAAGGATAGGACTGGATATAGTAATACTTCTTTAGTCCTCATAGCTAAACGCATCTGATCTAACCCCATTACCCAATCCACTTTACATGCAAGGCGCAAATAGGTGACCGCGTGATGATCGACTAAGGAAGGACGGATCTCTTAGACACCAAAGTCGAGAGGTAGTCAAGGAAGGACTGAGTTACGGTAAGAACAGAATCATGTCCGGAACTGGAAGGTTGGTGCGAGTAAGACATAGTGTGTTGTGGCACGTATTGATAGGGTGGTCTTTGAAATGACTTGTAAGGGTTTTGATGGTGATGAAGGAAGTCGGGAGTAGATTAGAAATGGGGGAAGATGGCCCTTTAAGTACTGCACTGGAGCGGCGTGTAATCACCAGAAAGAGAATCGCCTGTGACAGGATCACAGTATGGACAATTTATTCTTGGTCGTCTGCCGGGCCGGCTGAAAGGCGCCAAGGACGAGGAGCTGAAGCGCTGGCTCGAGCTCGAAGATGACAGCTCAATCTCCTATCATAAAGCAACAAAAATAGATGAGGACATTGCGGCCCAGCTAGTATACGTAGCAACTCGCGAGAAACTCTGCCGAACCCTCAACAAACAAGAAGCACGATTCGGTCTCTCGGATCCAATTTTCATTTTCTATTACTTGGTTTGTACAGCCAGCGCCCCTAGAGACCGCGGCCATGATCAAATACTTGGCCACATTCCAGTGTGAGGTCATTTGCAGTCATGTATTGGTCATTCCAGCAGCCTTGGATAATTGAGCCGCCATAGAGGTTACTGACCATAGGAAACTCGCCCTTCTCGAATAGTTCGTCAACCCTGCACCCGTACGCAAAGGGGTCTTCTCCGTCAACCCAGTGCGGCCAGTGGCCTGACATGATCGTGTAGAAGACAGAACCTAAGCTGAATATATCGGTAGCTTCAGTGGAGCTGGGTGCCTTGCGAGGGTCGAAGAAACCCGGGTCAGGGAGGTTGAGGCCAACCAGTTTCCCGTACGTTGAACCTCCAAAGTCGCAGAGACGGATATCAGCCCGGCCATCGGGACATGAGTAGAGAAGGTAATTCTCAGGCCGTAAATCTGAGTGGATCACACCTTTTGAGTGCAAGTAAGCGATAGCTTCTGTAGCTTGCAAGCACCAAGCGGCTTGAATCTCAGGGGTCATCGTGGGAAACCAATCATTAATGTACTGCTGAAGATTTCCTTTGTCCGCTTCTGCAAACCTGAAGCCCTCAGGGTCAGATCGTCCCAGAAATCTGCAAGCTCGTCAGTTTTGGCCTGATGGAAAAAATTCAAGGTCCTGCTTGTACTTCACGATGCGTGGATGGTCACCTAGCACCTTGAGAATCTCTCCTTCGATAAAAAAACTGCTTTTTGCCTCCTGAACAGCGCGGTGTTTTTGCTCGGCATCAGGAAAATCCCACCAGGCGTAACGTGGATATTTCAGCACAATGTTGCCCTCCAGCCTTCCAACTATGGCATTGGTACTGTGGTGAATAATAGCGATCACCTGGGGGGGTTCGTACTCCATGCCGATAGCATTGCGTGACGTGTGGACATCATTTAATGTCTCCTGGTTATCTGGTTGAGCGTTTGTGGATTAAGAAGAGGTATCAGCTTACTTTCGCTGTGCTTTCAAGCTGATGCGAGAAAAGCCGACGGCAGGGAAAAAATATACGACTGAGAGCTTGTGGAAGCAAACTCAACTGTCGCAGGAACAGGCGCCATACGATCCGCACATATGACATGGTCTGCAGTTGTCCAATGTGGATTACTGATGTTGT
The DNA here is from genome assembly GCA_003814445.1 of Epichloe festucae Fl1. NCBI lineage: Eukaryota > Fungi > Ascomycota > Sordariomycetes > Hypocreales > Clavicipitaceae > Epichloe > Epichloe festucae. Next base: position 449,232 of record CP031390.1, read on the forward strand.
GACTTGTAGAGGATCGTCCAGCCTACGTGTTCGTTCCGCGTAATCCATCCCTTAAAAAGACACATGATTTGGATGACTAAGCTGAGTGCTGTGGAGAAACAGTGGCGCAAGAGTTTCGGTAATCTATTCTGTATGGAATACATAGGAATGGATTTTATGATGACGGTCAGGAGAAAATAAAGTGAATTCCACCCTGAGAGGTTCATAGTCAATTAAGCTTAGACATATACAGGTAGTTTCATGGCCTCGGACAACCATAACGACCGCATTTCGCTCCAACACGGCTTGATCCCATTTGGTTCTGCTTAGCGCCGGTACACTGCGGGGTACCTTGGTGCCCACAAGATTCGAAATTGACAATCTCTTGATGTCTACAACCGCAGCTGTAGATCTTTGTAGATACGTTTTGCTGGCACATTCTAGCGCCAGTATGATTAGATATCGCTTCAATATGGTCAGCAATAATACATACTTGAATCAATAGGTCTGGGTTGCTATTATCAAGTGTTCCTCGCAGGATAATTGTGAATTGTGAAAGACAGGTACGAGAAGATGAATAGAATGAAGCTGTCTCTAATATAAGTTGACGAATAACCAAGGCCATTTTCTGATAGCTCTAACAATTAATATGTAGGCACTGGTGCTCTAGGCAGAAGTGCACATACAGATGATCGTCGTGGCTCGGCTGTGAAAGGTGCACAAGATGATTGATCTTTAGCTCACGCATGTTTGCTCCGCAAGCTGAGATGGGTCGGGTGCATAAATTGGCATGCAATGTGTACCATAATTGGTGTTAGCTTCGCACGGGCTTGTGCCAAGACTGCTCCCGATCAGCTATCATTCTAATACAAGTTAGTGGATGTTAGATCGCCCCGATCACTAAGCTGGCGACTTTCGAGAGCTTTTCTAATCAAAGCATGAGCCTAGAATGGGAAGAGCCGCGGAAGGATAGAGCGGCAAGATGAATCCAGATTTACAACACACATGAAAAAATAAGTCTTGAGGAGGGGCAATCGCTGTTATGGTATCAGCGCACTGGGAACCGTTTGCAACGGCGTTACGGTCGCTAACGGTCTGCAGGTCAGAACGGTAGAAACCGTAAGATGTCCAGGCCGATTTTCGGAGTTGCCTCGCTTCGGGTAACTTGTGCTGGCTCAACCGTCTGACGTACTGTAGCTCTTGGCCCAGTGCATCCACGGCACGAGGTGAGTCTTGAGTTCAGGTCCATCCTCAAATCCACTCACTCGTCTCTCTATCGATGTGCACTTATTACACAAGCCATACATGGCCCCCGTTCACCACCATGTTTCGCATCCTGGCAGCTGCTGCAGTACCCGAAATGGACATATTCGATACGTCTGAAGACCTGATCTTGCCCTAAACAAGCGTATGGAGCGGCGGGAGTTCAAGATTGTCAGGAACAGGTCGTACCGCCGCAAACCGGGCGGTGATGCGCCCGGAAACGAGATTGTACGGTGCGATCTCGTCTGCGACAGAGGAAGTCGAAGAAGACGGACTGCCCCTGGAAAGCAAAGGCCGTTGATCGTAAGGCCATCGGTGGCTGGGTCTTGACCATTCTTTGCGATCAACACAACCATGAGGCTGGGACACCTGAGCCCCCTTCCTCAGTTGAGCACAGTGAAATGGAAAGTCAGGTCGATACAAGTGGGCATTTATTTCATTTCGAGACATGATAGGACAAACACAATCTAATTTGGAAGATAGGTGCACGAGTTTGGGATACAGCTCGATGCAGATACGTCAGCGGCCCTTCAAGTTGCAGGCGTATCTAACAGTGCCTTACGTCTTACCGGTGACAAATTTCATCAATCCAAGATTTTGACTATCGCAGTATGGATCAGTCGCATCGTTCAAATGCCCTGGCCCAGCTGCAATTACGGGTGGCTGCCATGTATGCCGTCCAGAACGAGGATTTGCAGCGACAGAAGCGGCAAACTGCCCAAGACTCTAACAGGGAAGCTCTTGCCGCACAGAAACAACGGTCAACAAGGCAACAGAAGAATCGGATCGACCACCCAGCACTCCCAGCAGCTCTCAGGTGCTGCAGCAGAGCAACACCAGGCACTGACACACAATCTCGTGGTTTCCAACACCACCCACTCCCCCGAAGCTCTCATGCAGGAACCACATTTTCAGCTGGCAGACCGAGGAGGACGAGGGCTGATCGATTGAATTCTACATAAGACTTGGGTAGGGTACAGCCACAAAGTACGTGGCATTTGAACGGGAAGAAGCCGTATTCACATCGGGATCTGGATGTTAATGCATTTTTCTTAGTGGGGCAGGATATCGCTCACCGCCTAAGGTTTATCAGAGTTTTGCCGCCCCGCCATCCCGCTGCGAAGAAGTGGGTGTGATGGGCAAAAAAAAAAAATGTTGGGGGGTTCCTCTTCCATTATTACTGTTCCAGCACGAACTTTGGCAAATTGGCAGAATGGCGACTGTCGTTCCCCCACCTTCAAAACGGCAGCGCCGCGAGGATCTTGAACGATCAAGATTACAACAAGATGTAACCACAGCCATGATCGGGCCAGCCGGCTCCTTCAAAGCTCGGTTCCTGGACGGCGACGGCAACCAAGTCTGCGACGTGATCGAGGTGCCCTTGGTAGATGCATCGGAGAAGAACCTGTCCCTTCTGATGAACACATTGTTAGCAAGAGTCAGTTGCTTGCTCGGTCTGTAGACAACGTGTTTTTTTTTCTCGCCACTGACCTCTCCCTCCCCCACAGGATCGTGAGGAATATCTTCCTTACCGATTTCGTATCCATATTCCAGATTCCGACATAATCGTCGACCAGTACCCGACAGATCTTCTGGAATTGTTGAGAAGTCATGGAATCGAGAATCCTTTTGAGACGACTGTTACATTAACTGCCGAGCCACAGTCTGTATTCAAGGTGCAGGCTGTTACGCGAATGTCACATAGAATACCCGGTCACGGTGAGGCCATTTTAGCAGCGCAGTTTAGTCCAGCCACGAATACCCGTCTTGCCACCGGCTCTGGTGATAAGAGTGCTAGGATATGGAACACAGAAACTGGAACCCCGAAACACACTTTAAGTGGCCATTCTCATTGGGTCCTGTGTGTGGCTTGGTCTCCTGATGGTCAGCGCCTGGCCACGGGCAGCATGGACAAGTCTGTCAGACTTTGGAACCCAGAAACAGGAAAACCAACTGGATCTCCCCTCACCGGCCACGCGAAATGGATCACAAATATTGCCTGGGAACCGTACCATTTGTGGCGGGATGGCACTCCTCGGTTGGCCAGCGCAAGTAAAGACGCAACAGTTCGTATCTGGGTCGTGAACACAGGTCGCACCGAGCATGTCCTCTCGGGGCACAAGAGCTCCGTCAGCTGTATTCGTTGGGGTGGGACCGGGCTCATTTACACAGGGAGCCACGATAAGACCATTCGCGTATGGGACGCCGAGAAAGGCACCTTGGTCCACACGCTATCATCACATGCTCACTGGATCAACCACCTGGCGCTTTCCACAGATTTTGCACTGCGAACAGCATACCATGATCACCAGCCCACCCCGACTACTGATGAGGCGAAAAGGGCAAAGGCAAAGGAGAGGTTTGAAAAGGCAGCCAAAGTCCAAGGAAGAATATCCGAGAGGTTGGTCTCAGCCAGTGATGACTTCACCATGTATCTTTGGGAGCCGTCCCAAGGAAGCAAACCGGTCGCCAGAATGGTTGGTCATCAGAAACAAATCAACCATGTTACGTTCTCGCCCGACAACACCCTGATTGCTAGTGCAGGCTGGGACAACCACACAAAGATTTGGAGCGCAAGGTACGTGTCACCCGGTTATCTCAATCGAAATCATTTGGGGCATTGACCTGACATGGGCGCAAAAGGGATGGGAAGTTCATCAACACTCTTCGTGGTCACGTTGCTACCGTGTACCAGTGCGCCTTCTCTGCAGACTCCCGATTGCTCGTTACGGCATCAAAGGACACAACCCTCAAGGTATGGTCAATGGCATCATTCAAGCTTGCAGTCGACTTGCCCGGGCACAATGACGAGGTGTACGCCGTAGATTGGGCACCTGACGGCAAGCGCGTTGCCAGTGGAGGAAAAGACAAAGCTGTCAGACTGTGGCAGAACTAGAACTCGTTTCAGCGCGAAGTCGAGGGAGAGTAGTGCCAGAAGGATGACACATTTGGACTGAATAAGCGGTGAATAAAATCTAGAAGGCACAATTTCTCGCCACCAACAGCTACACCTCGCCTGCTTATCCTCGATAGTTGCGAGGTCCGTGTTCTCAATCAACATCAGTAGATGTGGCAAACACGATTGTAGCATTCAAATCCTCTGCTAAAAAAAAAATTCCAGGCTGGCAAGCATGGCATCTGGTTGCAGGTGCCGCTGGTGGACAACTATGTGGGCGGGTGCCGCTCCGATACTGCACAAGAGAAGAAATGATGATGGATCCCGTCTAGGAATACTACCACGGCGGAATGTTTGACTTTTGTCGCTTCCTCGGCATCAACATTAGTGGTGAGAATGGAGACGGCAAAGTGTAAGTTTGTGATGAGCTTGAAAGCGTCAGCGAGGTGCTGGAATTGGACCACGACAAGACCAACTTCCGAATGTTCGTACTCGATGCGAACACTGGGCGTGACGATGTGTCAAGACTCTTGCGCCAAGCGCGCTCATTATTGACGGTACGTACGGCATAAATAAGAGCCATTTGACCTTCAGGGAAGTGGAATATTTGCTCCGACCACTTCTACCCCCCCCCCCCCCCCAAATTCTCACCCAATCGCAAAGGGGAAACAGCCTCGTCGCAGGCAAAAAAATGACGTATTACGCCCCGGCAAGGTAGCCAGTGCTACTCCATTGAAGACGTTGGCGATCGGGTCGCAGTTTTGGTCGCTCTCCATGCATAACGTGCCCGATTGCCAGCAGTTCGTGAACCACACCGATGGCTTTACGATGCATTCCGCTGAACACGAAGCGAAATAACACACAGATCAGCATCAGTGGACGCACCTTTGAAGAAAGAATGCGCGGAGTGAAAGTCGGCGAGCATTTACATCGGGGTGCGGATGTCGCAAACGTTATTGGGGGAGGTGGAAAGTAATCCGGTAACAAGGAGCTTCCCCTTGTTCCTATATGGGGTTCTATCTATCACTGTGGTCGCCACTACTCGTATGTTGATTGTTGTACTAGCTAAGGTATCGCTAGTAATTGTTATGTTTCTCTTAAATTCGATACAACCGATGAACGCAAAAAGAAAATACGAAATCAATCAACAAGTAGCTTCCCCATCACAGCTTCCAGGGCATCTAAAAGGTGAGGGCACTTTGTTCAGCTAATCACGGTGGTGTCTCCCACCCATCCGTGGTTGGTCGAAATTGCGGCGCGATACAAAGAGTGAATTACCGGGATCGGCCCAACCACGTTTCTTTCGGGTGCGAGAAATCGAACAAGTCCTCGTTGGTGAACAATGCTGGCGCAATGTGCAGAAATGCGTACTCTCTACAGGCTCATCGCAGATATATACACGTCCGTTTGCTCTTTTCGGGAACGTAAGATTCGGGGCGAGATTCGGGGCTTGGTCAGCAGCGGCACGTACCGTCTGACGCTGGTGTGTACAAAGCTATTTAAGCACCTCGATAAACCATCACGATGACCAAGTTCGGTCTGCTTGCGACAGACTTGCCCAAGGCTCGTCGCGGAGTCCCTGAACCCGTCCATGATTTGCATAGTCCTTGGGCTGGCTCTGAAATCGTGGAATGGACATGAGTGTTTGTACATATCCTCGTGGGGTGAAGGCGTGAGAAAGGCACAACTTTGGCATGACTGCTGTCAACAACACGGTCGGTTATTCTCAACAATGTCATATACTCATTCTTGTTACTGGGGAGCAGCGCGGCCAGTGTGAGCAGACAACCGATGGTGGCGAGGAAAATGTCTTGCATTGACGGCCGCTTCAGGCTCGCGACTCAACTGCTTCTTGAAGAGCCGGATGGTGATGGTACGATGCTGAAGAAGCCTGGAGAGAGAATCTGCCCTCGAGCTGAGAAGGATGGGGGGGCTCCAAGCCGGTCTGACAATCGACTCACGAATGAGCTCAAGCTATGTAGTAGTATGAGGACCTTATGAGGTGGGAGCGTCGGATTCGCTCACACTGTGGGACATGGCTGCCATTTGCTGCCATGAGGCATCACCTGGAAGAGGCAGAGGCAGAAGTGGGGAGCCCGGCTGTTATGAAAAAGACGGAGATGTTCGATGGTTAGACGCACTCTACTAGTCGTCCTAAACGGTGGTGACATTGCGAACACGGCGGGCGTAGCTCGCTGCACTTGCTTGATGCGTCTGCGTTTGCAAGCGAAACAGCCGAGGCGGGATTTGAAGTGGCCGCGGCGCGTCGGGGTCCGTCTGGCATTGCCAGGGAGACAGTCAGGCTTCGATGGTGTCAATCGGGCGGGTAAGTCGTCGTCGTCGGTCGTCGCTCTTGAAACTTGTTGTCGTGACTCGTGGCAGACTACGGAGTAATAAGTTAGTAAGGGGGGAGTAAAGCTCAAGCTCGGGGAGCGGTCCGACGCGGTCCGAGGCGCAACCCACCTTGCGAGGGAGCTGCCTGACATCCATCATCAAACATAATGTAAGATAGCGGCGGAATGCTAAAGTAGAGAGTCCCTCCACTACCGATTAGCTCCCCCTCGCTCTTCATCTCGGGTCTGGCTATCTCGGAAGAATCGAGTGCCCGACAATCAAATCACAACCACCTCGATCTGTCGCTGACGAAACATCATCCAGCGGTCATCCAGCCCAAGTGCCACAACAGGGCAACCTGGCTCGGTGGCAATACCGCTCTGGAATGGACGAAACTGCTGAAGCTGGCCAGAATCATGGAAAAGCCGGGACTATGTACACAGCCACCAGATTGCTCGACTTCCCAGGCTAGAGCAGTCCAACGCGGTGTCACCTTGCAAGTCCCCAGGCTATTGCGGGTTTATGGTGCGACCCTGCATATCGCGATGGATTCCGCCATGCGTGCTGGAGGATACTGGCGATGGATTCATAAAGATAGGAATGCATCTCTTCCAGCGCGACAAATCTTGATCCGTGTCCGCTCTACGTGGACGTATAGCTGATGTAGCAACAAAGTATACATACAGCCACAGACGTCAATCCTGAGGGAGGCTTTAAAAAATTAGTAAACAAGAACAGAACAGGGTTTTACACATGGCGTAAAAACGGTGCAGATTACTCATCAACTCAGTAGTCTGGCAGGGCTTCGCTTCATCTCAGCCACCACCCATCACGGCCGTTCCCGTGAGAAGCCAGACATGATGCATCGATGGGGGTTGTGAGACAACACTCACACCCGATCGACGTTGCCCAACATTGGTCAGGTCAAACCTAATCAAAGACGCTACCCAAGGGCTCGCAACGTCCAGAGTCTCAGTGCGGCCCAAAACTTGATTTGAAAGTGAGGGCTTTGGCTTACCCGGTCAAAAAAGATATGAGGGCCAAGGCGGAAGCAGAATCGAGACATGTTGGGAAAAAAAACGGCCATTACAGTACCGAGAACTGAGTATTACTGCAGCAACCCAACACGCGGGACCGTCGCAAAAAGATAAATGGGACTCAACCGGCGAACGGCATTCCTCTCCTCTGCCACATGGGAGCAAGTTCCGCTGGCGCACTTCGACCGCTGCCGCGAAGGAGGCCATGGTCCTCGAAAAATCGCTCGGATGTAGTCCGTAGTCCGTACTACTCCGTATTGTGTACGTAAACGTCCAGCAACGGTTTCTTGAATGCGTAGCAGCAACTAAGCCTGAAGCGGTATAGCTAGGTGGGTTTTCGACAAGGGGTTGAAAGGATTGAAAGGAAGGTCCTGACTATGTAAGGTCCCGATTGATTGTTCGAGGTCTCATTACTCCGTATATACTCCGTAATTGACAAAGGTCTTGGTTGAGGAAGGGCTTAATTAAAGTACATAGGTTGCGAGTGAAAGGCCTTGACATCAGGTACATAAGGGCTGCTAGGTACTTTTCCAGTAAAATGCCTGTACACATGAGAATCCGTGCTGCGCGTTTATGTGAAAATAATCCCGGAAAGACCGTTTGCGGCTAAAGTGCCCGACTCCCAACTGCGGACGTCGAGAACATTCGAATCTGGTGTGCCAGGGTAATGAGGGAACCACCGCCGATCGGGCATTGCATCTTGGCGTCCACGAATCTTGGAAGTTGGAATGTATCTGACCAGGTGACCTCATGCGGGAATCACATCTGCGCAAAAGACATATCAAAGCTCCAGGCATGAAACCGCAAGACGCGTGTCCTTTCCTTCGGGCACTTTGGGCCCCCGGGCGAGTGAAGAAGTCGGACTAAAACTGTGTGCAGCCTGCGCCTCAACTTTCAAGTCCCAACCCCAATGTGACGTGACGGGTCTCGGCAGCAGAGCTGGTAGCAGAGCTGGTGACACAATGAACGTCCAGCAGAGCCAAGTATCCCGGTGACTGCTTTTGGTACGACCGTACGAACCACCACATGTTCCAGCTACTCGGATCCATCTCATCACCACATCTTGACGGGTCGGTGCTGGTGACTGGTGTGCCACGGCCCACCACCACAACATCCATCCCGACTGGTTGCAGTCCTGGCGGGGAGTTGATTCGTTGCTGGGGAACGCTGCCGGGTATTTGTCGTGTCACAGAGGAACATGATGTCCGGCCTTTGGCCATGGCTGCCTTTGGCCATGGCTGCCTTCGACCCCAACGGAACAAATCTTCCAGCCCCGGCAGCACGTATGTACAGTTATACGTCAGGATTCCGCATCGGTGGCATCGAAAACCGTCTCATTCCCCCTGAACCTGTGTTTTTAGAGCGAGAATGGCGAAATTGGCGAAATTGCCTGATTGACCTATGTAGATCTGGATTACGTCACGGTTGCATGAGGAGGAGCTTTGAGGAAGGTCGATGGACGGCTAGAAGCTTCGCCAGCCACACCATTCGCTGCATTAACCCGTAAACATGCAGTAGTATTTTTTAGTTATATGGTAGTAACTAGGCCTAAAATAGAAGAGGTACTCGCGCCCGTAAATTTATAAGGGAAGTGACCTCCTGTAATTCATGTATTCTATACCATTTTATTAAATATGCACACAAGAGGGAAAACGCGTTTTTAGTGAATTCCACCAAGTGAACTAGCTAGTTCCTAAGCCCTAAGAATTATAGGAGGTCACTCCCCTTATAAATTTGCGGGCGCGAGTACCTCTTCTGTTCTAGGCCTAGTTACTACTGCATGATCGAAAAATCAGTACTGCATGTTTACGTGTTGTCGCTGCACACCTGCTGCACACCTGCATAGTGAAGTGGCTCCCCGGTGCAGGCTTGGACCTTGGGTGTTATTACGACCCTGCCTGGCTGGCAAGCCCCGTTCGAATATGTTGGTTGTATTGTCATGCACTCCGTACATTCCACTGGCTTCCAAATGCCCAAGTCGGGTCAAGGACTGCAACAGAGGGAGCATCACAGCCGCACCCGTTGTTCGTGCTCCTGCCCGATCTTGCATCATGCCAATGTCACTTGCAGACACTTGGCGGCGGCGGTCCACCAATCCGCACTCAAGTAGCCCCGCATGCACCACTGCACACCATTCAGTGGCCCCCACGCCTCCAAGCAGAAACGAGGCAGACAGTTGCCAGCGTTGGACCTTGATTTACTCACGCCGCGCCCAACGGCCACCCGCCTAGATTTTAAACCCTCAAGAGGTCAAGAGCAAGAGTACCATCGACTGGTCATCTTTTATCCCCGCCTTCCTCCATACAGCCATTCTTCACTTGTCATCGTTGTTGCAATATACCTCTCTCTTTCTCAAGGGTATGTCCCAGATATTTATTTCTATTGCCCCTCCCAGGCCAACCGTCATTACATCAATTGCTCCACATGCACTGCTGAGATTTACTTTGCAACCACGTTCTGGCCGCTTCTGCTTCAACTGCTTCCCATCTGAGCAGGCCGCCGTTTGGCGCCATAATCAGGAGACACCATGACCGTCTTTGTGTGCTCGCTGTAAGTTCCAATGCCGTGCCGGACTACTCTGTGACTTCTGCCGCTGACCTCTTGGAATGTGTGTAGCTTCTTACCCAAAACCATCCGTTTCAATCTGCCCGGCACTCCTCCACCGAGAAATACACTACGAAGAAGACCAAAGACAACGATACCACCTCCACAGCCACCTCCGACTGCTCTTGCGTCCGAGGCCCAACCTAGCCTCTTCGACCCGCGACCTGTCATCACCCCACCTCACACTCCCACCGATGAGCCGGAGTCTCCAGATCCCTTCTCCAACGAGGATGGGTTCCGCATCCAGTTTCCTCATGAACTCGGGTCTACAGACGAAACAGCATCACGCTGGGGGGCCCGCGCCAACCAGCCATTGTCTCGAGCCAACTCGCCCCCTCCGGCGGCACTTTTTGAGCGCGATAGAACCATGGAGAAGGCCCGAGAGCTTGGTCGCCGTGGACTGATCCAGCCAAAGGCGCGTTTGCGCAGTGATAGCCACGACCGAGTCTTTTCTTCAGCTCCCTGGAGTGTGGTAAATGCCGATCAAGGCAATGGAGGACTGCGAAACGCAGCTGAAGCTGCCGCCCGGGATGGAAAGCTCGGTGATTATACTTGGGTGGGAACCTTGGGCATGCCCACTGATGCACTCGAAGGAACACAGCAAAGAGAGGACATTGAGAATCACTTGGCAAACGAGTACGACATGCTGACAGTCTTCTGTTCAGACAAGGATTTCGATGGTCATTACACGCACTTCTGCAAGCAGATTCTCTGGCCAGTTTTCCACTATCAGATTCCGGACAACCCCAAGAGCAAAGCCTACGAGGATCATTCCTGGAAGTACTACGTCCATGTGAACCAGGCCTTTGCCGACAAGATTGTCCAGAATTGGAAACGTGGCGATGTCATTTGGGTGCACGACTACCATTTGCTCTTGGTCCCAGGCATGGTTCGCAAGAAGCTGCCTGATGCCAAGATTGGCTTCTTCTTGCATGTTGCTTTTCCTTCGTCCGAGGTCTTCCGCTGCCTTGCAGTCCGCAAGGAGCTACTTGAGGGTATGCTCGGAGCGAACCTAGTCGGGTTCCAGATTCAAGAGTATAGCAGACATTTCTTGCAAACCTGCAGCAGGATTCTTAGCATCGAAGCCACCCCAGAAGGCATCGAACTGGAGAATCGTTTCGTCGACGTCATCAACACTGCAATCGGAATCGACCCCATCAGCCTGAACAAGAACCGTGGCGAGCAGGGCGTGCTCCGTTGGTTCCAAGTTCTACAAGAGAGATACAAGGGCAAGAAGCTCATCGTCGCCCGAGACAAGCTCGACCATGTCCGCGGCGTTCGACAAAAGCTTCTCGCCTATGAGCTGTTCTTGAACAAGAATCCACAATGGCGCGAGCACACTGTGCTGATCCAGGTTGCTCTGTCATCGAACCAAAACAGCCATCTCGATGCGACGGTGTCAGATATTGTCACCCGTGTCAACTCGTCATGGGCCAACTTGGCTTACCAGCCCGTCGTCTATCTCAAACAGGACATCGATTACGCTCAGTACCTGGCCCTGCTCACCATTGCGGATGCACTCATGATTACAAGCCAGCGCGAGGGCATGAACCTGACGTCGCATGAGTACATCTTTTGCCAAGACGGCAAAATTTTCCCCCACCGCAAACATGGCACGCTAATTCTGTCCGAGTTTACTGGCACATCCTCGCTTTTTGGCCAAAGTGAACTTTCTGTCAACCCCTGGGACTACCGTCAGTGCGCCGATGCTATCAAACAAGCTTTGGAAATGGGTCAAGACGAGAAGATGCGTCGCTGGGAAATACTACATGAATTAGCCGCTCGCCACACGGGGTCTCATTGGTTCGGCGAGCTTCTGTCTCATCTCGACCGCGCGTATGACGAACAGCACAAGCGAGACCAAACATCCGTTCCCCGTCTCTCCATTCAAGAAGTCAGTCGAATGTACAAAAAGTCCAATCGTCGCCTGTTCATGCTGGATTATGAGGGCACGTTGGTCAGCTGGGGTCCCGTCAACAAGATCATTCCAGTCAGTCCGCAGCGCACATTGGATGTCCTGAATGACCTGCTCTTGGACGAACGCAATATTGTCTACATCACATCTGGTCGTCAGCCTGAGGAAGTTGATCAAGTGTTCCGCCGAGTGCCTGGCCTGGGTCTGATTGCTGAAAACGGTGGCTACATCAAGGATTGCGGTTCAGAGAAATGGGTTGAAATGTCGGATGGTACGCATATTGACAATTGGAAGAAGTCTGTCAAGGAGATTCTTCGCTATTACCTGGAGCGAACACCAGGCGCCGAAGTGGAGGAGCGCCGCTGCAGCATATTATTCCATTTCGGCGCGGCCGAGGATCAAGAAGCTGCCGCTCGCCTCGCAGCTGACTGTGCGAGTCACGTGAATGACGCATGCGAGTCACTCAGAGTTCACGCGATTGTTCTTGATGGGACGATCGCCGTGGAGTCCATGGACTGGACGAAGAGCACGGCGGCGCAAAAGGTGTTTGAGAAGCTGAACGCCCGAGCCAGTTCAGATGGAGATACGCATAAGCCGGTGGACTTCCTGATGGTGGTTGGTGATGGTCGGGAAGACGAGAAAGTCTTCAAGTGGGCCAACAAGCTCGAGGAGCGACATACGGTTGAGAACGTGGTAACTGCTAGCCTGGGCAACCGAAGTACTGAAGCAACGTCTACCTTGACGCAGGGGGTGAGCGGTAAGTGGACCGCAGGTGTACAATCCCAATGACTCAACTCCCGATGCTTACGTATGCTGACTGACGGCTCTTTCATGACAGGTGTCCTTAGCTGCCTCCAGCGACTCGCTTGCACATGATGAGTACAAGATGCATGCGCCACTCTTTGTTATAAAACTGATGTACGTTTGTACGGCGTTCTGGACGAGCATTCTTTTTGCGTGGGATGAAATATATGACGCCAACGATGACTGAACTATTCTTTTTTCTTGGGTAAGAAATTTTTAAAAGAAAATGAAGACGGGATAAAACACGGACCAAAAAGAAAAGGACATGAACGGGCCGAGTCATGCCGACGTGAAGACGCAAGGTCGCAAAGAGCTCCAGAGGCAGCCTCGCGGCATTAGGCGAAGGGATATTATGCCACGTCACATAGAGTGTATCCGGAACTCGGGATTGGATGCCAGAATAGCTGGGAACGTAGATTGAGTACTCACATTCTTTTACCAGAACTTGCCTCCCAAAAGAGGTAAAAAGTACATGCATGGAGTCCAAATGAATGAGGCCATTACGTGATCCATCAATCGACTAAAGCTTTGCTAAAAACTTGTGAACACAAGCTCAATTTCATCCAAACGGTCACTGGGCTTTTAGATTCGACGTTGGTGGGCTGCAGGAACTAGAAACACGAGGCGCGCCGAAGGAACCCCGCGGCCCGATATCGGGGCATGACTGGTGGGGTGGGCTTACGAGAAAGACGAACGACGATTCATGTCAACTCTGTTTTCCCATCCTATCCCGCTCTGAAGAACTCTCTGTTGGACAGGCCGAAATCCCAGCATTTATTGCCTCACGCTGCTGTGCCACGTAGCTGAATCAATCGCCTTCCTACTCGCATTGCACGACCATCAGCTCCGTACCCCCCCCCCTCCGACAGCATCGAACTGCATCGATCTTTCCGGGTTCTAAACATCGGCATACGAAAAACAAAGCGCAATGGGCGCGTTCCCTCCTCCGCCGGTGAACACCATCGATTGGTCCAACGTGGGCTTCAAGGTGCGCGAGGGTACGTTGTCCTCGAGAGATGGCGTACCAGACTTAATACTGACTGACCCTTTTTTGCCTGTCTAGTCAACGGCCACATCGAGTCTACCTACACAAAATCCACGGGGCAATGGACGCCTCTTCGCTTCGTCGCCGACCCGTTTATGCGCATCCATGGCATGGCACCGGCCCTGAACTACGGCCAGCAAGCGTACGAAGGCCTCAAGGCATTCCGCAGCCCCGGCGATGAGGCCATTACCATTTTCCGACCGGATCGAAACGCCGTACGTCTGCAACACTCTGCGGAGGTAGCATCGATGCCTGCAGTCCCCGTCGAACTGTTCCAGCAGGCTTGTCGTGCAGCCGTAGCGCTGAACGCCGACTTCGTGCCTCCCCACGAGACCGGCGCGGCGCTGTACGTGCGTCCCCAGCTGTACGGATCAAGTGCCCAACTCGGACTGGATCCTCCCGAGGAATATACCTTCTGTGTGTTTGTGATTCCCACGGGCGTGTATCACGGCACGCACCCGGTCAAGGCACTCATCTTGGACGAATTCGACCGTGCGGCTCCCCATGGCACCGGCCACGCCAAGGTAGGCGGCAACTATGCCCCCGTGCTCAAGTGGAGTGGCAAAGCCAAGCAGGACGGCTACGGAATCACTCTACATCTCGACAGCGCGAGACACGAGGACATTGACGAGTTCAGCACGTCGGGCTTCATTGGCGTGACTGCCAATGGCGACAAGGACGTCACACTTGTTGTGCCCGACTCCAAATGTGTCATTGACAGTGTCACCAGCGACAGCGTTCAGCAAATCGCCCGCAGCTGGGGGTGGAAGGTGGAAAAGCGGTCGGTCAAGTACAGTGAACTGCCGTCATTCACGGAAGTCTTGGCCGCCGGCACCGCTGCCGCGCTGGTACCCATCCGAAGCATCACTCGCCGCAAGGGTCCTGCTATTACCGGGACCTTGCCCGCGGGCCCGCGGGTGAGCTCGACGGGCGATGCCGAGCTCGTCACCTACATTCCCGAAGAGCAGGCCGATGCGGGCCCCATCTGCCTGAAGTTGCTGACGCATCTGAAGGCGATACAACTGGGCAAGACGACTGATGAGTTTGGATGGAGATGCGAGGTGAGCGAGGGCGACTTGAATGTGGACGGTGCGGAAGATGCAATGAAATGAGATGAGATGGTGGAACCAAGCCGGCCAGGGGGGGGGGGGGGGGGGGCCGCACAGATGACGCAGGAACCGCGAGCAAAATGGTCAGATGGGCAAGACACGGGATGGCGGATGGCGTGCTACGAAGAAAACAATGGGAAAAGGAGATGAGACGTGACGAGCCCCTCTGTACAGAGTCCGACTTTGCCTGGACAGAAAAGATTAAATAAATACACGATTCGTCCGCTTCCGCGTTCCTTATTTTCTCGTCCCGCCTTATTCGCGACTTGGGATTTGTACGACGGGTGGGGTGTATCGAAACGTGAAGCGAGACGACGCATTCCTTGTTCCCAGTGCCATATGTCACATATTGGGGTGGGGGATCTCAACAATTGGTTCTCATCCTGTTAAGATGGTACTTCTGACGAGCCTTATCAAAGATGGCCAAGCAACGCACCCGCCCAAGGACAGTCAGTATCAACACGTGTATTTGCGTGGAGGAAAAAAAAAAAGAAAAATATCCGAAAGAATAAAATATGTACATGTGGTGGGGTGGAGGGGCAGGCTCTCGCTGTATTCCCAAGTTATACATCATCCTCGACTCGTTTTCACGCCTTGTCCCATTCGTATCTACAACGTGCAGAAACCAGCTCATGCTGCAAAACGTAACCCGACCCGACTCTTCCCCCCCCCCCAAAGAAAAGCTTATTCAACTCCAGAAAAGCTTATACTTGTCAATGGCGGCAGCAAAGGCGTCGTCAATGGGCTTTATCAGGCCCTGGGCAATAGTCTTGAGACCCTCAGGGACCTTGCGGACGACGGCGTCGCTAAAGTCGGCCGTGGCACCGCGCTGGAGCTCGAGGTTGAGCAGCACGACGGGCGACAGGACGAGCAGCTTGTCGAAGCGGGGCTTGTTGTCGACGATGGTCCCGAGCGTGGCCTGCACGACCCGGGAGAGGTCGCCGGTTGCGACGGCGACGGCGAGGGCCTCGTCGGTGGAGAGGGGCCGCGACGCGTCGGCCGTCCTCCTGGAGCGCCGGAGCTGCTCGAGGAGCTGGGCCGACTTGGTGGTGATGGGGAGCGCGCCGAGCAGGTCGCCCTTCCAGTTGGCGACGGCGGAGCCCAGGTCGGCCGTCTGGGTGTTGATGAGGCCGAGGGCGTGCGTGATGGCTTCTTTCTCTTTGCCGTCGGCGGCGACGGGGACGGGGACGGGACCGGCGAGGGCCATGACGGGGAGCGCGACGACGAGGAGGAGGAGGCGCGGGAGTTGCATCGTGAAGGGATTTGCGAGGTGGGGGGGGGTTTGTTGGCTACGGAGATATTGTGGGGTAGTGTGGGGGGCAGTGGGGCCGCGGGGGAAAGGGAAAAAAAATAAAAACTTGTCAAGCTGGAAAAGCTGGGTCGTTAAAAAAAAAAAGGGCATCACATAAGGGGGGAAGGAGGGGGGGGGGGGCGGACCAGCGTGGACTTTTTATAAAATGCCCAAGAGGCTATTGGGAAGAAGAACTTACCACGGGCTAGCATGCTTCTTCTCCCGCGTCTGCTCATTATGCCCATGGTTCGAGGAAAAGGCCCCCCCCCCGGGGTGATGCAGGGAACATGGTGAGAAATCGGCATCGCTAGGAATACGACGCTGTAGGTTTTTTTTTTTTTTTTTTTCCTTTCCTTTCCTTTCCGTTATCCCGGGGGGCCCCTCGCCACGCGATGTTACCTACCTTGTCCAAATCAGGAATTCCACGTCAAGCACCCACCCCCCTTTTGTCCGGAGAGACAGATTGAATGGGCAATGACCCCGAGCCCCCGCGTGTACGGGAGTAATACTGTCTTCATGTCTTGCATGTCCCCCTTTTTTTTTCTTCCAGGCTGCCACTTCCCTAACAAGGCCTGAGGAAAGCTTGGTGATGGATGCAAGACCTGAGTCATGTCGAACAATGACGCCTCAGCTCGTCTTTCCGTATTCCCCCCCCCCCCGGGTCCGAGCGTTGCAATAGTCCCAGCGGCTGGGTTGGGTGTTAATCTCGTTCAAGTCGAGTCGATGATGACCAAATTACTTTGGCACGTCGAGGCTGGGCTGGCGGGTGGGTCGCTGAATCAAGCCGGGCGGGGGAAGTGAGGGAAGGAATCCGGGGTATCTGGGCTTGACACTGCTTGCATCCACATTGTGCCCAGACGTGGGTTCGGACAAATCCTGCCAGATGGATGACATGACATGACCGCGATGGGATGGATGCGGTGTAACATTGCCTTCGTTTGGCCCTCATCATGCAAGCAAGCGAATCCTGTCCTCTTGCTGAGCATATATTCATTTGATCGTAGCTACGTGAAGGCACTGAGGGGTGCGCACTCCGTTTCTACTAGCCTTGCGTGACATCTTCTCATCTCGGCCGAATCCGCCGCCACCAAGTGACCTTGGCGCCACCGAGAACAGCTCGGGGCCCAGGTTGTGCGTTCTAGGCAAAGCTTGCGAGAAATTAGCTCCTGTGCTGCTAGCAACTCTGCCGAGCTGATCATGGGCCATTCATTCGGTGACGGCTCGTTTGCTCATGACCTGTCTCACGCCCACTCATCTCGTTTTGCTCTTTTTCTTTTCTTTTTTCTTTTTTTTTTTTTTTTAAATCGCCACGAGCTGCACTGCACGTCTTCTGCCATTGCACCCTTGCTGTCTTGAACACTGTCGGCCCTGTCGTCGCCAGGATCCTGCCATCATCACATGTTCACGTCAATTCCATCCAGGCAAGGAATTCGGATCAATCGACCAATGGAATAACATCATTTCTGTCTCCAATCGTGCCATCTCAATAGTAGGCTTGGTGTGGGGAGGCAGCAGCTTCAAAGGAATTCTCGGAGGCGGGGCAACAGAATGGATTAATCTACATGGGATTTTTTCTCCTTTTTCCTACTGTATGTTGATTTTTAAGAAAATGAAAGATGAAGGAATAAGAGCCTTTATAATCATAATTTTTCCACGGATTCCACGTCCACGTCATCAGTACCGCTGCTAGGGAGGGTCGCAGAGGAAGGAGACAAATCCAATGTATTGGCAACAACCAATGAGCGTAGAAGAATGAATTCACAAATCAACAACCACAACGCAAATGCTCACCTCCAGCCGTTATTCCAGCGATGCTAATTCGACGTATGGTTCGTTTGTCAACAGATGTGCAGGATGGCACGTATGGCACGGATGCCGTGAGAAGCTCCCTATTTGATTTCAATAGCGCCATCGACAAGTAGTAACGAGACAAGCCACGGGCCGTTTGTTGCTCCTCAATTAACCAGTCGACTCCGCAGCCGTCACTGCCCGGTCGGGAGCAAGAAGAATCTGTTCGGACAGCATGGTGTCAAAGTAGCTTCTGATCTCGACCACTTTCCCGTCCTCGTTCCATCGCATAAGCCACAGGTACTCATTGTTGTAGGGCTCCCCCGTCGTTCTCGTCGCCTGGCCCCGCGTTTCCACCGAGCACCACCATCCGTCGGCCTCGCGTTCCGCGTCGACGATGATCCTCGTGACATGGAACTTGATCGGGCCCTGGAGCTTCTTCCCCAGCCGTTGGAAAGTCGCTTCGTCGTGATCTTTGATGCTGTATCGGGTGCCTGCCAGGGAATGCGCGTTCCCTGTGCAGGTCCAGATCACGTCGGGGACGAGGTAGTCGGTGAGGAATCTCTTGCGGTATTCGGCGTTTTTGGTTTCGCCCAGGTGGGCAAATGCGCTGCGAATGACGTCCTTGGTGAGAACGAATCTGGACATGGCTGTGGCCTGTGCTTATTCCGATTGTGCCAAGTCGTTGTACGTAAGGTATTGTGCGAGCTGCGGCTGCGACGATGAGTTGTGCGGACACCGTTGGTTGCATATTAGGCTATTACCGATGTACGGAGTCGGCTGTGTGCATGGGTCCGCGTAAACGCATCTTTTCCCGAGTTGCCGTTCTGTCTCTAGCAATCATTTGGCTGGTTTTATTATTATGCACATATACGGGTTGGCAAAAATGTCGTGCACTCAAATGTGTATTATTACATCAACATGTCATTTCACTACCACGTAATCCGATCCGTCTTGGAACACTTAGTTGGAGATCTTGGGATTGACCTTGGAGCTAAGTTTGATAGTCAGCCATGACCAGCTTGTTGGTAGCTCTGGTGTGACGGCGGCTTACCCAGTTGCCTTTTCATATGCACTGCGGCCAGCATCGGTGATCTTCTCCTGGGTGTTGCGGTCCATCTCGTGTCCGGACTTCTTGGCCGCCATGCCGAATGCTGCGAGACATTTAGTTCCCTCGGTGGTCATGCTTGGTCACCAGACCATGAATTGGAGTTGAGACGTTACCCTTGTCAACGTAGTCCTGCTTCTCGCCGCCCTGCGCGTTGGGGTCATTCTGGGCAGAGTTGCCCTTGAGACCGTCGGCTGCCTTCTTGACGAAATCCATGGCGAATTCGGCGGGTAGTGTATCTGGGGTTTCGGAATGAGCTGCCTGTGGGCCAAGGTATAGAATGGAGGGTAGAGAGAGGGTGGAGGATGGAGAACGGAGGATGGGGTTT
This sequence comes from Epichloe festucae Fl1, assembly GCA_003814445.1. Classification (NCBI taxonomy): domain Eukaryota; kingdom Fungi; phylum Ascomycota; class Sordariomycetes; order Hypocreales; family Clavicipitaceae; genus Epichloe; species Epichloe festucae. Next base: position 468,733 of record CP031390.1, read on the forward strand.
CTTCTTCAGGCCGGGAAACTTGCAGTCTTATATTCATCGCTCTCTTGCTTCCGCATGTCTGTCAGTGACGTCTACGGATTTACCCCTCTCCCCCCCCCCTCCATCAAGGTTGGCCATCCAATCCACGGCATCCTGATTCGGGCCAAATGTTGAATTAAAATGGGGACCGAAACTCAAAGGAGAAGAGAAGAGAAGCTCCTTCCCCGCCACAAGATCTTGCAGTGCACACTGCGGAGTGTCCTTGGGTCATCAAACGTTGCATTCCCGTCTTGTGAATGGGTTCACACGTGAACAACTTCTGGCTCTGGATGTGCGCCCTTTTCGAAATACCCATTTTCTCATGGTCCGCTTCAATTTGCGCTTGCAATAGTGGCCTTGACACAAAACAAGTAATTGGACAGCCTAGTCTCGAATAGAAAGACAGGACATGTTCCAAAACGGCTCCTCTTCGTCTTCATGCCGCCAAGACCGTCCAACTCACTTCCCTTCATGTCTCGTCGTGGCTCTGGCCGCCTGAACGATGGCGGCACGATCCATTCCCTTGCTCAGCACATGTCCGAAAATCGTGTTGAAGGTATCCTTGGGTCTCGGACAGTCATGATCAAGCGGCACAGGATCCCGGCTGCCCGTCATGCTAGCCGCGCCGGCAGCTTGACCAACAAAGGGGGCCGACCAGGAAGAGGATGGCGAGGACCATGTTCAGAATGAATTCGTCGCTCTGTACTGGGGCCATTGCAGCCAGCAGACTCCGTTTTGAATGAGAGGCAGCGTTGACGAGGGATCTGAGGCAATGGAAACTGCAATCAGCAAAGCTCAGCGTCCAAAGAGGATTTTACACCAGCGATGGCGGCATAGGCTTCAGCAAGTATACGAATGGAGAAAGTGTTGGTTTTATTCCTCACTGGCTCTGCGTCACTACATGTCAGAACTGTCTGATTCGGCATAATGGTCTAATTCGTCAGCCCTGGCCGACCAACAATAACTTATTTCCTCCCACCACTGATCCAAGTCGGCCAAACACTTCATTTGGCCCGTCTGCTCCTGGATGATGAAGACGCCCTCCGGGTTGCATCGCGGGCGGTAAAACTTGGCTCCCGCCCAATCGAAAATATTATGCTCGGTGACCACGAAGCACTCCAGCAGGTTATTAAAGTGTGACAAATTCTGCGATTCGAAACAAAACCATTCTTCGCTGCGAATGCTGGCTTTGAACTTGAGGCGACGGATTTTATTCGCGCAGTGAATGAAGCGTTCGTACAATTCGTTTTCGCCAATGTCAATGGTGTCCATGTCGAAGTTGACCCAAGCGTATGACGCCGTGCTTCCCGGCTCCAAGATGAGTTTCTCATACAGCTTCAGGTCCAGCGCCAGCGACCGGCTCTCCCAACAGGCGTCAATGATGGCTCGCTTGATCTGGCTGGCTTGATCGGCGACGCCGCGTATAGGACCAGGGGGAGGGTGCTGGCAAAGTGCTTGGCCAACAAGCCTGGCTTCATGGCCTCTATGTTCAAGTCGACGCGCCAGTTATAGAAGTCTGGGTAGCGGTTGACCTCATTTGCCCGTCGATGCCCGATCCAGCACGTAACCGGAACGGTCCGGGGCTCAACAGTCAGTACCCATATGCGGGCGCGAAGTTCAAAAGGCAGGCGGGGGAACGGGTGAAAGGTAGGCTCCATGAGGGCGAAGTGGGACTTTGGACTAGTTTCTGTTCGTTTCTGTCGTTTCTGTCGTTTCTGTCGTTTCTGTCTAGACTTTGTTGTCGGTCGTCTAATCCCTCGGCCGTGTGCAAAGTGAAATGTACTCCGCGCTGCCGTCCGGGGGGGGGGGGCAAGATTTGGTTTGCTCCACCAACGGGCAGGCATCAGTTTCATCAGACACGTGCTTTTTTACCCGGCAAGTAGTTCTCATTTGGGCACCTTGCGAGATATTATTGCCGTGTACGGATTACATGGTACTGTATTGTCTTTTTGTCTTGTTCTCGGATGCTACCTACCTTGGCTTGAGAAACTTGAGCCTCCGTTGAGTCCGAGCTTGCCCTCTCCATCACCCTCTTTTTCTTTTTTTCTTTTTTCATTCCAGCGTTTATCTCTCCTCCCAACAGTTCACGTCATCATAAACAGCCAAGGCGAAACCTGGAGAGAAACGCAGACTTTTTCATTGAGCAACATGAAGAAGTCTCGGCTTGCTCTTCTGGCCTTCTTGACAGCCATGGCCGTGGCCACCAACGTCCCCATGCCGCGAATACAGCCCTAAACCGACAAAAGTTCCGCGCTGAATGGAGCTCTGCTATTCGGAGCAGTGAATTTCTTACTATTCATAGCAGTATCCACATATCTAAACCGCTTTTACGGAGCCGTTAGATTGCTTGATCGCCACACGCTACTACAGATCAGATTTTTTTTTTTGATAATTTTATTGAGAGAATTGAACATGATGGCTATTTGTAGATGGCAGATCGCGATGCGGTGCATCGTCATCAGCCGAGCCGCCATCCAGTTGACATCCAGTTGCCATCCGGCCCGAAACGCGTCATATGGGAGCTTTTTGCTTTGCCGCATCTGCAACTCAGTTTGCTGGGCAGCTCGGCACTTCGGTTACCATCGAGAGTGGCCAATCTGTACAGACGAGTTCCGATTTCCGATCGCCCGATTCCATGAACTGCGGCCGTTGAGTGGCGCATGTTGCTGGAGCTGGAGGTACATACGTCCGCGCGGAGTTTTTCTTCCGGCCGCGGATGCAGGGTCAAAACACGCACTTTGCGAGTTTGCATCATTACATCAGCATGGCGCAATGGACACCGTCATCAATGATGTCATCAAATCGACCTTCGCGACGCAGCCATCACGATGGCCCACAAGCAATGGCTGCATATCCAATTAGACTGGATTCATTGGCCTACCCGAGATGGTTGATGTCATGATCGCAATCCGTACCTACATCAGTCGACATGTTGAGCTTGACCCGAATCGCACGCTAGCAGCACACGCAGATGGTATTTAATCGACTTCACCGGTTCTGTTGGGCTGGCAATACCAGCATGTCTTTTTTTTGTCTTCTCATTTTCTGCAGCGGCCAATAGTCGGACAGATATTTCAAAGCCGTCACCGTCCCCAATACCGCGAGAATGACTACCAAGGCAGCCAAAGCAGACCAGCTCAAAGCCTCCATGGTACAGCCTACAAAAATGGACAGAATAACAGCAGACTTTGGAACAAAGCAGTCCAACACCGATGACTGGCTGCGCATCAGTACCAATGACAAGACGGGGCCGATGCTGCTGGAAGACACGTTTGGTCGAGAAAAGGTGCGAACTTGAGACGAGCATGTGCATGGATATGGCCCGTCCCCAGCTTACACACAAAACTTAGATTCATCGATTCGATCACGAGAGAATTCCTGAGCGAGTGGTCCATGCCCGAGGTGCTGGTGCTTTTGGCACCTTTCGACTCTTCGAATCCGCCCAAGATGTCACACACGCCGGCGTACTCACAGACACGTCTCGGGAGACGCCCGTCTTTCTGCGTTTTTCCACGGTCCTCGGCAGCCGTGGTTCCGCAGACACTGTTCGAGATGTTCGCGGATTCGCGCTGAAAATGTACACGCAGGAGGGTAACTGGGACATTGTCGGCAACAACATCCCCGTTTTCTTCATCCAGGACGCCATCAAATTTCCCGATCTTATCCATGCCGGGAAGCCTGAGCCAGACAACGAGATCCCCCAGGCCCAATCTGCGCACAATAATTTCTGGGATTTCATGTACATGCATTCCGAGGCGACGCACATGTACATGTGGGCCATGTCTGACAGAACGATTCCCCGCTCATACAGAATGATGCAGGGCTTCGGCGTCAACACCTTCACTCTCCAAAACGCCAAGGGCGAGCGTCATTTTGTCAAGTTCCATTTCACACCTGAGCTGGGAGTGCACTCACTAGTCTGGGATGAGGCTCTCAAGATCGCCGGACAAGACCCTGATTTCCACCGAAAAGACTTGATGGAGGCGATTGAGAGCGGCGTGTTTCCCAAGTGGAAGTTTGGCATCCAAGTGATTCCTGAAGGCAAAGAGGACGGTTTCGAATTTGACATCCTCGACGCGACCAAGGTGTGGCCAGAAGAGCTTGTGCCAATCCGATACATTGGTGAGCTGGAGCTCAACCGCAACGTGGATGAGTACTTCACAGAGACTGAGCAAGTCGCCTTCTGCACCAGTCACATTGTGCCCGGCATTGGCTTCTCCGACGATCCGCTGCTCCAGGGAAGAAACTTCTCCTACTTTGACACACAACTCAGCCGACTGGGAATCAATTGGCAAGAACTGCCCATCAACAAACCCGTGTGTCCAGTCATGAACTTCAATCGTGACGGCGCTATGCGTCATACCATTGCCAAGGGGAAAGTCAACTACTGGCCCAACAGATTCGAAGTGCAGCCTGCGGCCACCGAGAAAGAAGGCGGATACGTCGACCACCCGCAAAAAGTCCAGGGCATCAAGGTTCGAGGCAAGAGCGAGAAGTTCAAGGAGCACTTCTCTCAAGCAGAGCTGTTCTACAACTCCATGTCTGACGTGGAGAAGAGTCACATCAAGGCGGCTCTGTCCTTCGAATTGGATCATTGCGAGGAACCGATTGTTTATGAGCGTCTTACCAAGCGTCTGGCCGAAATCAACCTCGATCTCGCGCAATCGGTCGCCACCATGGTCGGCGGCCCCAGCCCTGCCCCATCCGCACGAAAAGCGCACGGCAACAAGGCTGCGGGACTAAGTCAGTTGGAGTACATGCCCGAACGCCTCACAGTGGCCTCACGCAAAGTCGCCATCCTCATTGCCGATGGGTACGACTCCATCGCCTACACTGCCGTTGTCGCAGCTCTCAAAGCTGCGCAGGCCGTTCCCGTCGTTCTTGGCCCACGACGCTCGGCCATCTTCGCCGCGGGAGAGGAGGGCAAGTCCTCGGCCAAGGGACTCATCCCCGACCACCATTTCGAGGGACAACGAAGCACACTGTTTGATGCCGTCTTCATCCCTGGCGGTCAAGGATCGATTGATACGCTCATCAAGATGGGCCGGGTTACGCACTACGTCAGAGAAGCTTTCGGCCATCTCAAGACCATCGCTGCCACGGGCGAAGCTGTCGGTTTGGTAGAGCGTGCCGTTCAGCTAGACGAGATTCAGCTGTCAACGGATAGTGAGGCGGTGCTGAGTTATGGCGTGGCCACATTGAGGCACCCAAAGCCAGAGGGGCTCAAACAAGTCATCCAGGCCACCAAGATCGCGAAGCACTTCCTGGATCAATTCCTCTGGTCAATCAGCCAGCATCGATGCTGGGAGCGAGAGTTGGACGGGTTAGCTAGCCAGGTGGCTTATTAAATGAAAAGGCGGGCATGCATACCGGAACTTTGGAACCAATAGCAGTCATGCAGATATACCATATATGAATCTAACTTTTGACATGCCAGTAAGGTCTAGGCGAGATTCTCTTCATCGTCAATGGGTGGGTGGTCCATGACTATAACAAAGTCGTAAGGCAGACAGGCGCAGATTCCGCGCAAAGCCATCCTATCCACCTTGAACGATGGAGTAACGGCCAGCTTGAACAAGCATAGCCAGCTCTATTGTTCACAGCACCGGGCAATCAACATAATGGTAGACATGACATCCGTGACCCAGCCTTGACTCCCCGTCCCATCCAAAAAAAAAAATCTTCACCTCCCCCCAATTACCTCTTATTCAACCGGCTGCCACCACTCCTTCCCCCCTTCCTCACCTCTTTCCCAGCGCCGTGATTCTTCCCACCCTCATCCCCCTGCGGCTTGCTCAGCTCCTGATTCGCGCCGCTGACCTCGAGGGGGTCTCCGCCCTCCTCGGTCGACGCCGCGTCGCGAGCCTCCTCCGGGGAGTTGCGGCCCTTGCGGAAGGCCGTCTTGGCCGCGGCCGCGGCGTCGTCGTCGCGCCCCGACTTGAGTTGCTCTGCGCTCCGGGGCTTGAGCGAGTCGCGGTCCTGCGCGTCCTTGTACGGGTGGCGGGTGGGCGGGGAGGCGCGGTAGGCGCGGGTGGCGATGGCGATGCGCAGGGGTTTGAGATGGCGGGCGGGCATTGTATTCTGGTGGAGGTTTGCTGTGCTATGCTGTGGTGTACTGTCGTTTCGATGGAGTGAGGTTTTTTTTTGCAAAAATGGGGTTTTTTTTTGTTTTACGGGATGGGGTTTTTTTAATCGAGGGGGACGGCTTGGGCGGGCTTGTTGTGACGTAGTATACTTGCGGACGTGGAGTTGACGTCATCCATGGTTTTTTTTTTTTTTTTTTTTTTTTTTTTTGATTTTTCTCAGGGGGGGTACCGTTGCAGGGTTGTTCTGAAGGCTTCTTGCGTCGTGATGGTGGAGAACTTGTTGTGATGGCGATGCAAGCTCTTTCTTTCACGTGTCGCTGATTCTGATCCAAGGGGACAGAGAGTAGCTATTCGCGCGTCCGCGGTTGCCCATTGAGGGCTCGCCAGACCAACAGGGTGCTCCGTTTCTCGGTGCAGTCAGAGCAGGCACCACGCAGCACATGGAAGAATGCTGCCTTCTCAGCAGGCGTTGGTCCAATTGCCTGCCTGCCCCGCCTTTGCCCCAGCAGCAAATCAAGATCGAGCTACGTGCTGCCTGCCGAATCGGCCCATCCCTCAATAAGGTTCTAGGTTCCTGCGACGCACGCCTGGACCCTTGGTTTCTTCCTCCTGGACATTCCGAGGCAAACCATCTTTCAGCAGAGTGAACATGTCAAAAGCATTGTCTTCTAGTTGGTGGAATACGCGGTGGCTCTAGCTAGACGAGAGACAAGCTGATTAGAGATCATGGCTCAACCAGAACATGGGCGTATTGGTGAGTGTATTCTACTGAGGATGGTCAGATTTGCTCCATCTCATCTCCCTCGCCAATAACAACACTCATCAAGGGAAGGGCCTGGAACAGGTCACAGCCCAACGGCAACAAAATCATGCCCCTCCCGGATCGAGTCGCTTCGCCATTGCATTGCATTGCTCCCTCCACATGCAGAAAGTAGTCGAGGGCGGCCATATTGGGCGCCGAACCCTCACCAGATTTCCTCGTCCGGATGGCTTGGGCTTGGCATGCACGACAGCATGTCAGGCAGAAGTTGTTCTCGCAGAGGTTTCTCGGAGAGACAGGGTTCGACCAGGGGGTCCGAGGGTAGCACCTTGCAGGTCTTCTCATCGTGAGGATAGGTTGTGCACCTCTTGTCACCAGCGTGGCTGCCACGTGGGCTGCTCAGGTACCCAACGTTGCGAGCAAGCCTTTGGAGAAGGCCGTTGGGTGCGGGAAATGAACAGCCCGGAGGATTTTGGGGTGTAATGAGGATTTTGGGGTGTAATTGATGTTGACTATTCGAGCAAGCTGACAATGACGCGGCTTTTGTTTCCACTTGCACCCAGTGAGTGATTGGTATGCTCTAGTCCGTAAAAATCCGTATAATCACATGTATGTAATCACACAAATTCGAGCATCCACAAATCCAGGGACCAATCGTTCCTCGTGCGGCTCGCCCCCAGTCTCCATCGGAAGCGCGCGAGCAGTGAGCACAACCTTTCCTGAATCCCTGGTGGTGGTTGCGCCGTGGTTGCTGACCCACTTTCCCTTTTGGGGGTTGAATAGAACCTCAATAGAAGTCCCCAGCCTTTCCTCAATAGACCCAGGTTAGCAAACTCGAGTCTTTTTTTGCCTCGCATTTTCGGCAAGTGTGCTCCGTCGCCACTGTGCCGCAATGGTCTGGACTTTTGATCTCCAGCCACTGGAGGATAGCTGGGTCCATTGACAACGAAAGTCGTTTCACTTGAAGGGCAAGGCCGCCTTTGAGGGGCGATATGGTCTGGGAGCAAGTTGGCTCTATCATCGAGGCACGCTTGGTTCTGTTCTGGCCGCTGGGTGTCTCTTCCCTGTACCCAGGGTGATCAGACAATGAACACGTCGCCGGGCAAGGGGAACATACCTATCCAGCTGTGCCTCGCTCTTGATGTCATCTGGCCATCATCACGACTTGGACATGGATACGCGGTGCCATGATTTGCCTCAAAACTACGCCAGGCGGGCATCATCAACAAGGCGCCACGGCTCATCCCATAATTGACCCAGAGAGGAAGCCACTTTGAAGTATGAGAGCAATCAGGGCTCTGAGAGAGCATCCGTCCATCCATTGTAGACAATTGAGACGAGGGGGTTTTTGACGTTCGAATGGGGAAGCACGCTTTTCCTCTTGCGGCCCTCACAGCTGCTATTACAATGGAACCGAAACCACCTGATGCCGCACCTTCATAGCCGTGTCTATTGACAGGATGGATCAATAAGTCCCCCATGGGCGAGCACCGACGCAAGCCAAACCCGAGACCCAGATTGATCAAAGCTTTCCTGTGAGGCTTCTGCGCCAGTCTTCCCTCACTGTTCTCGGGGAAATCGTTTGCGAATGGGTGAGAGACGGCCTAGAGCAAAAAACCTTAAGAACAGCATCACAGCCCCCCCGAAAGCAACCGTTGTTGTGAACTCATCATCATACTGACTTGGTCCATGCCCATACTCGCTTTTCTCATATTCAATTTCTCACGATACCACGCATTTATTAGCTGAATTTGCTACTGCAAGGTCCAACATGCACGTTACCTCTTTTGTTCTTGCCCTCGTGGCAGTAGGTGCTCACGCAGCTCCAGCTCCAGCTCCTGAGCCTCAACCTTGGTGCTGGCGCCCTGGCCAGCCGTGCTGGATGGTCAAGAGAGCGGCAGATGCCTTTGCTGAAGCGGTGCAGACGTCGGGCGGCCTCGAGGAGCGTGCCGCCCCAGAGGCTTCGTACAGCAACGCCCCCGGAGGTGCGGCGTACAAGACGAAGCGTTCTCTCAACGAGCTCGCCCATCTTGCTGCGCTGACGGCAAGAAGCCCCGGCGACTACTACAACGCACTGGGGCTCGACAAGGAGTTCGAATCCGACCAACAAGGGCCCATCGAGAAGAGGGACACGAGCCAGGATGACGTTGCCACCAAGGATAAGACGTGGTGCGATGGTCCCGGACGGGCGTGCTGGAAGTCCAAGAGAGCCGCCGCCGCCGTCCTGAAGGCGATCCGCGGCGAGGATGGAGAAGGTGCCGACAAGGACGCACACGATTTGCCCTTCCATCCCAGTGCCTTCCCACCCGAGTGCAACGGCGACAGGATCTTGTGCTGGAAGAAGCGTGAGGCTTCTCCCGAGGCCAACCCAGCTCCTTGGTGCTGGCGTCCCGGCCAGCCATGCTGGATGGCCAAGCGTGATCTTCATGCCCTTGAAGTCGCTGCCCGGAGCATCGTGGACGAGAACTAGGTGTCATCAGTCAGCTCGAGCTTGTCACTCTGCCTCTCTCCACGCATCGATACTTTGTCCAAGCTGTTCATTCATGCTTCACGATCCTTTTTGTAACTCCTTTGGGAGGATCAGCGGTCTAAATTTCAGGGTCTATCATCGAGTTCATTACTCCAAAAAAAAAAAAAAAAAAAAAAGGAGAGAAAGTGGGAAAAGCGGAGAAAAAAGGGGGAGCAGAGAAGGAAAGAAGCCGACTCGATTTTGGGTATCACAAACGTCAAAACAAACGATTGGGCAGGGTACGAGAACAACGCCGGGAAAAACACGCGATACGGAAATGAATGTTCACGAGTGTCCGGCTCGCCGCGCAGTTGAAAGCGCGAGCGCCATGATTTAGAAAGTATACATAGTCCCATCAGGAAGAAAGCCTTCTGGCGGTCGCCAGTTTGGCCTGGTGTCCAGATGGTGCACGGACGAAAAGGAGGAGTGGTTCAGATGAAGCAAACGCCTTGTATACTTATGATTAGAATGAAATAAATGCAATTTAATGACGCCTCAGTCCTGCTGTGACCAAATATCAACGTGAGACACGTAGCAGTTGTCGCTGGACGGATGATACGTGACTGGCCGAGGATGTGGAATCATGCTGGTAGGTCTGAGTTTTCGTCGAGGAGTTCGGAGGTCCTGGTCAAGCAAGGGCATATGAGACGATCAGCACAAAAAACTACGGGCAAAAAAAATTCCTCAGACAGATCCCGGAGTGGCATTTCATCTACAACTTCAGACCGTCGTTTGAAGACCGCCAAGGTCCGCAACACTAATTTCGTTGATTGCAGTGGAAAACTGCTTCCATTTGCGAAACAATGTCAATCACGCAGCCTATCGTCTCAATGGGCGTGGAGTGATGACGCCCCGATCGCACAACGGCACCTTGTTCCTGGTCGTCCTCGCGTGTGGTCGCAGCCGACGTCGGGCATATCGAAAAGAAAATCATGTTCGGCATGTACGCTCAATCATTGCGATCCTCCCCATCTGGCATTCGCCGGGAAGCACCGCACCCAAGATTGTTCGTTTTGATCTCCGTTTCTGTCCCTCATTCACCAGCAGTCTTGGGCGCAGCCGTAAAGCGCACCTCGGGCCAGCATAGGGGAGGAACTTGAACGTTTTTTTTTTGCGTTGTTCAATTTGTATGAAGAAGAAAGAAGAAAAGGGAAGCGCGCACAAAAATTTTCGGACCAACTTTTTGCTAGGCGGGCTGTAGTGGGGCGCCAATTTGGGCCTGATTGTTGGTGGGCATCCGGCCGCAAAATTCAGGCATAAACCCGCACCTGCACCCCCGACTTCGGCCAATTTTCATGACGGGGCTTGGGTTGTCTTGCTCACAGCACTTTATTTATGTAACAATGAAACAACTCATTTCATCGCTCGAAATCTTCGAGCATGGATGGTGGCAGTATCATCTCAGCCATTGCTTCTGAATCATTGCTAGTCCTGAGGGTTCTTTCTAGAACCTTGTTCAAAATGAGGCACTTCCCGTTGGGCGAACTCGCCCTCTCACCCCAAGTCCATCTGGCCAATATGCCGTGGCCTGATCCCGTTGCTGCAGTGGAAAAAAAGTCCGTTATTTCACATAAATTTCCAGCCGAGATTCGTCCCATGATCCTGATGGAGGCATTTGGGAAATCGAGTTCTTCATTTGGATCTAGTCTATGGCCATACACCATCTGAAGCTCTTGAGGGTGGCCAGAACACGCATTGCAACTGGTATATTGATTGGCAGATGACAAATTACGGTGCTCATAAGACTCTTGACGACTACAGAACGAGACAATGAACATGGAGAGGCTCCTCCAAGACCTGGGCGGCCGGGACATCAGGTCCAGCCATCTCAAGACACATTGTCGGCTTGGCCATACACCCCACGATGCTTTCAAGGTGTGGACAGGCGAGTTTCCGACCAAATGTCATATTGGTGCCTTGGGTCAGGTGCTCGCTTGTAGACAGGCGTAGGTTCCATCTTTGCACGTCCTGTTGGAAGAGTACCAGCCATATTCTGTTCGGTGCATGGACAATTGGATCCTGTACGGCCTGTATGTAGATGGCGTTGCTAATATTCGCCCTTTGCATCCCATATCACCATAGCACCACATAACAACGGCCACAGTGCTCCTCCCGCTCACATTCATTGACTGACTTGGGAAGGAGAGTCGAGTCGAGATTGGAGTGTGGCGATGCTGTGATACCCCGCTGCAGCTGCAACTGGCCTTGGCCCACATGCACATGGTCTTTTGAGCAGCAGGCTGAGCTCACAGCCTCGACGTTTACATGGAAGGAGAATTTGGTTGGTCTTACTCCGTACTCTGGAAAGATATACAACATACTCATCGCGTCTGCTTTCGTTCTCCGAGACGGCGTCCTCTATCAATCTCGCCCACGTACCACAAAGCCACCTCTCGGCCAAGATCCGGCACCTCGGCAGTCGCCTTGCTCTTCGTCCGTCACGCCATTCTGCTGCCTGCATCATGTCGGACATTCGCCTTTCGCAGAAGCTTGCCCGCCTGAATCCCTTCAAGCCCGGCGAAGACGATGAGGACCAGGGCGGAGACATTGGAGTCGATAGCGTGGGCAGCAGAAATCGCAGCACGCGCAAGGCCCAGCTCGACAAGCAGCAGCTTCGAGTGAGCAAATCACTGCGGAGCTTCCTGGCCAAGAACAAGATCCTGTCCGAGGTCGATGCCGGCGTCGATTTGGACGAGTGGACGCCCGCGCTGCGCAACATGCTCAGCAAGTCGCACTTTGATGTCCCAGAGTCGTTGCTGGACCGGTCGCGCCCCCTTCCTGAATACTACATCAGCTCCAGCCACAACACGTACCTGATGGCTCACCAGCTGTACGGCTCTTCTTCAGCCGCGGCGTATGAGACGGCACTGAAGACGGGGTCGCGATGCGTGGAGATTGACGCGTGGGACAACAGCGCTGAACCCGACGAGCCCAAAGTCACTCACGGTTTCACTCTGGTGTCGCACATTCCCTTCCGGGCTGTCTGCGAGACCATCCGGGACGTCTTTGACCAAGAGGCTGCCCTGGCTGCGGAAGACGCCGGTTTCACCGCGGCGCCCATTCTCCTGTCACTTGAGAACCACTGCAAAGATCACGGCCAGAGACGTCTCGTGGAGATTATGAGGGAGGTTTTCGGTCACCGCCTCCTGTCGGAACCGATTCGACAAAAGGGACATCGCGAGCAGGAATTCGACGATGTGCATGTGTCGCTTGCCGATCTTGGCGCTTGCATCGCCGTGATTGTGGAATACGACCTCGGCGATGACGAGGCGGGTGACGAGTCGGACAGTGACTCGCCGACTGGTGACGAGCAGGAGACGGCCGAGGCAAAGGATGCGCGAAAGGAGTACAAGGTGAACAAGGAGGAGACCTCGACCGGGGGCGTCATCCCCGAGCTTGCCGACCTGGGCGTCTACGCACAATCCGTCAAGCCAGTCGACAATTCGTGGTACAGCCCGGGCACGCTGGCCAAAGGGCCGCACCATCATCTCATCAACGTCTCCGAGTCGGGTCTGTCGTCACATCTGCCCGCCGAGGCGATTCCGATTGCAGCTCACAACGCCCGGCATCTCATGCGCGTGTATCCAAAGGGCACCCGAATCTCGTCGTCCAACCTGAAGCCACTCAAGTTCTGGGGCATCGGCGCCCAAATCTGCGCCCTCAACTGGCAGACGTTCGGAACGAGCAACCAGCTGAACGATGCACTGTTCAGCGGATCAGAGGGGTACATCCTCAAGCCGGCGGCTCTGCGAGAAGGCGGCGATGGCAACATTTTCACGGGCGGCAAGAAGAGGCTCCGTCTGCGCGTCGCCGGCGCCACCGACATCCCCATCGGGGAAGAAGATCGCCAACCGGATTCCCTCAGGCCCTATCTCACGTGCAACCTCTACAGCCCGGGCGGTATCGAAGGAGACACGCACAAGAGGAAAACGTCGGCGTACAGGCATCACAAATTGGGGATCCTGCACAGCGGCGACAACCCCCCTGCAACGGAGCCCATCTGGGACGAGTCTCTTGAATGGACGTATGATGACAATGAGCTTGTCTTTCTGCGTATGCTGATCAAGAGCGACGATTCCTGGGCTATGAACCCGATGATTGCGGTGGCTGCGATTCGGCTCGTGTACGTAGCACCGGGATGGAGCTTCATCCGGATGTTGGACATGAAGGGCAGGGAGACAAAGTGCTCCATTTTGGTCCACTTTGAGATTGAAGATGTTTTTTTAAGAGCCGAGCATGATTAGTTTTTACGTCCACAATGTCGTAACGAGAAGGGGTTGCTCGCGCCATGAATAATTCCCTTCTTGTAACGCCATGTCATTGGCCGGGTGGCATGACTCTCGAGAGAATGGCGGCTCAGAAGCAGGTCAGATGAGTGCGGGCTATCGGAGATGTAGTTGATGTTTTCCACGTGAACTCGAGGTGTCGCACCCTGTCTGTCATCCAATTGCCGAAACCGAAAACAAAACATGTGTTCTCGGCATTCCATCCTCAGTCCAGAGCACTAATATGGAGTCAGTAGCCGCGCCCGAGGAGTTCAACCCCAGACTCTGCATCCTTGTTCTGTAGGAAGCGGCGCGACGCGATACAGACATCTCTCTGGTCTCGTCTCCCTCTGTCTAAACAATTGAAATGGGGTTTCGCTCCGAAATGGGAAACTCGACATGATTTCTGGCATGAACACATGGGAGGAACAGGTTCAAAACACAATTCATCTGCACGTACTCCGTAGAATTTGTACATTGAATTTATTTTCTGCCACAGCACGCCTTCATTCTGCTGGACGACATCGCTCGCTGTCCAATGCTTCCTCAAATCAGAGCAGCGGCTCGACAACCCTCAACATGACAGAATATGCTCGTCATGAACCTCGTTTCATGCACGGCTCTTGCATCAGCAGCAAGGGAAGATGCCAAAGAACAAATGAACCTTGTTTCCGATATCTTGTGTCCCCCTCTAATATATTAAAACAGTAAGTTATCATGGTGAGTCTCAGCTCGCACGCTCCAAACCCTCTCCGACTCTCCGTCCCAGGCAGAACTGTTGCTCCCCAGCAGCGCAGCAGCGATGATTCCTGGCGACCTTTGACCCTCGACGACAGCTTTCCATTTTGTAACATGGCAAACGAGTCGATCGGGGCTACTTTTTTTCGCGCATCAGAGGCGAGGCGAGGACGTGGCCGTCTTGTTGCAGTTCGACGCCGACCTTCGACCTGGGGACCTACCCTATGCTTCAGCGACCCGAACGTCTGTCTACTGGATGATTTTTTCTTTCTTCTCATAGATGGCAGACGTGCCTGATGAATGCAAGCTCCCGACCACGTCGATAACCTGTTCCTGCTTTTTCCCGCGAACCTCACGGCCTTTCGCTGTCCAAGGAGGGCGTTGGCGGAGATGAAGCGCGGAGGTCATTCGACACGGCGACATTTATCGCTGGGCGTACTTGCTCTGACGATTGCTTGTATGGGATGGGAGTTGCTGCCGCTGGGGAAATTCATTTTCAACAGTCCGCATGTTCAGTGGATTCACGTCCTACCAGCAGACTATCGACAAATTAACAGGGCCGAGTATATGCACCTGTTTACATGAAAATGCCTTCATTTCTGCAGTTTCGATGCGCGTAACTCTGGACAGACGATTGTTTGTAAAATCTTTCGTGGTGCACATACGTTTCCTACGACGAACCTGGAATGGGTATGGCTTTTCTTTGTGCTCAGATGTATACATATATACACACACATATATATGTATATAGTGAGATGGTTATGTAGAAAGTATAAACATGATCAATTCGTGGGTGATGGGCAATTCGCAGGGTCAGGGCCAGATGCACAGTACATTGCGAGCTCGGTGTAACAGTTGGGGATGCGGTTCATATTGCTCATCTTGCCTCGGAGACTGTCCCGTACTTGTAATATCGATCAAGACTCTCAGTTGACCATGATCGACCGCTGAGAACAAAGCGTGAGTGATGTTGTGACACTTTCTTGTCAATCAGCGTAGGAAGGTGTGCTGCAGCGCACGTCCGGCATGTATTCAGAGCATGTACACATACATACACGTGCATTTGAAACACCGTGGGCGTGTCTCGCGGGGAAGCCCGACCGTTTTCCGGACCGGTGAGTTTCCAACTATCACCGGTGTGTTTGGCGTAGATACTTGCCCTTTTGAAGAGAATGGATCCACACTCGTACGGATGGCTGTATGTAGTCGTGATCGGCACAAGAGGCCCGATTGCGTCACTCGGGTTCGGAACGAGGTAACCAAACAAGACCCTTCATGAAGGCTGACGCTGTTTCATGACATTGATCCGTCAATAAGACACTTCGGGACAGAGACAGTGGCAAAGCAACTGCTTGGGAAGCAAGCCAAAAAAAGCAGCATTTGTCCGTTTTCTTCAAACCACTCTTCCGCCCGGTTCTCCTCTCCATCAACCATTCTTCGACTCGGCCAGTTGGCGCATGCTGATCCCATGGTTGACACGACACGTGTTGGCCGACGGGGCGGGAGTCCTTGCGCAATCAGTTGGTTCATGGATGTAATCTGCCGCCATCTGGAATACCACTGTGTTGACTCACAACCCTGGCCTGGGAGACACCTCTGCGATGAAGATGACGTTTTCCACGACCGACCTTTCCTTTCGGCTATGTACAATCAATCCCTCATCGCGTCGTTGATGAACCGTAGGAGCGAGTCCGTGTGCCAGTTCGCCATGTGCTGGAGCAGTTTTTAATTTCCCTCTGTGTCTGTCCAGGGCAGACGGACGGACTACTGGACGTTGTCGCGAGGGTCATGTGCATGACATGACGTGTGTGTGCGTGTGTGACGCCATGCGTCACCGGAGGACTCTGAATCTGGGTGAAGAAGACAGACCCTTTGTTGGGCCTTGTGAGCCCGGTGGCGGCCGAGAGAATACGATGCCTGATTATGACGCGAATGCTACCCCGTACCATACTCCGTACTCCGTATCTGGCGGCTAATATTCGCAAACAAGAAGGCTGATTCTGTCTGCAGTCATGGCATCAGTCTTCGTGACACGGTTTGTCATGAGGTATTTACATACATACGGAGTGCGGAGTAATACGCATGCCAGCAGGCCTTTCTCGTTTCCTTTTTCCGGCACAGTCGGGTATGGGCTTATCCAGGAAAAAAACCTTAAGATACTCCGTACGGATTACTTCCGCACAGAAAATGACTGTGTGGAGACTCCTCTCGATTCGGCTAGTCCGGTGGGAAATTTACGTGATGTAATCCGTAATGTAATGTGCCCTTCGAGGAAAGTGCAACCTGGAGAGACTCGGTGATCCGTACTCCGCACGGACTGACTGCATTACATATTCAATGACGATCAAATCGACGCCTCACCTTCGAGGCTTCTATCTTCTCTTCCTCTCTTTAACCTCGACCGCTCTCAACGACCCCTATGTAGCTTTGTATTAGCACGCACCTCAGGTGGCTCCCGGCCCTGACCAGCAGGGGCAGGGGGGTTCTTGTCGACAATGCATGGGCCCCGCTGATCCTCTTCTTTGCGGTCAACTGTGATTTTGCCAAATCGCCCATCACGGGCATCTTTGGAATTTACGTCTCCACGCGACTTATTGTTATTCGGGATTCGAACATTCTTTTTTGATTCGCGCGACGTTCTTGTGACCGAGGGTGCCATGGCAACCTGAGCATGATGCTGCATTTCTCCCCCGAGTCATTCGGGAGCCCTCCCCCCCCTGAGTCCCCTCTGTTCTAACTTATAGTAATAGTCCGTTGTACTCCGAAGGAAATCAATCAATCACAGGTCTTGCCCGGCAGAGTGGCAGTTGCCGATCCGCAGCACATCTTTTCCTTTTTTATCCCCGTGCATTCAAGACGGCACTCCCAACGCTGATGTCGAATGTCGATCAACCAGTGGCCAAGTCGTCACTGAAACCTAGGCTGGAGCATTTAGAGCAAAGATGGAACTCGGTGTGATGGTGATGATGAGCTGGGCTGGCCAGTAGAAGGGGATTTGAAGGTCGTCTGTTGCCTCCAGTGTCCACCCACACCACAATCCTACATTATGTAGGCTCTGGAGGCTCTGGGAAAAGGGGGTCCATGAGTTTCCACAGGCCACTCTGACGTCTCGTCATTTCCTCCAGCGCACTGTTTGTTGACAGACGGGGCTGATGACAGGGCAGATGCCCGTTGTTGAGGAGCAGGCGTGGGGCCCCAACCTCGCTCTCTGCCGCCTGCCGCCTGCCGCCTGCCTGCTGTGCAACCAGCGCAACCTATGAACAAGACGTCAGTTCACTGATCACACTGACCACCTAGTCCGTACTCCGTTGTACATCTCCCAGTGCTGCATGCCCCCGTCATGGGCCCATTTATCCACCGCCTTCCCTCCCTTCCTCATTGCCCACTGCCACAGAAACGACCCTCGTTCCTCCTCCCCACCTGCCACCTGCCACCTGCCACCTGCCACCTGCCACCACTTTTGACACCCTTTTCTCCAGCGGCTCGTCGTCGACCGAGCAAAATTTCTCCAACGTCGACCATCGCGTCTGTCATCTCGAACTACTTCTTCCCACGTTTTTGCATTCATCTTGTTTGATCACGTCGCTCGCGTTGGACACTCTAAACTCGTTCGACCGATACGAGAACTTTCCATTTTCCCGTGCCACTGTCCATACCTCCTCTACTCGGGATCGACGCTATTTGCTTTAAGCATTCGGAAGCACATCTCCCATCTAGTTGGCCATGTCAGACGACCACGACCTACAGCCAAAAGGCTACAACAGCCACTCCCACCCCATCGAGCGATCCGATTCCTCCGTATCATCCGATACTTCTGAGAACAATGACGTCGGGAACACTGCACCTCGACCTGTGATACACCATCCAATGCCTACTCGACCGCGATTGCCCAGCCGAAAAAGCAGCGGCCCCCTGGCGGTTCCCCGCGACAGCTCTGCCGTTGGTCCAGTTGACGCGCAATTTGGTCCCGACGATGTCCGAGCCATGAGTCCCCGACGAACCGGTGAGGACATTGATAAGATGGGCAAAGAAGCCAGGGAAGAAATGCGAAGGTAAGAATCGGCCAAGAGGCATTGGGCATTGGACAACGCAGTTGACTGGGACTTAGACATGCCAAACTTTTGCAAGAATCTCTCATCACTATTTTCAATCGCATCGAGGCAGTCCGTGAAGAGCACGACAAACTTGACAGCAACAACAAGTTCCTTCAAAAATACATTGGCGACCTCATGAGCACGACCAAAATCACCGCGACCGGTAGCCGCGGAAAGAAATGAGGGCCGATTCAATCAACGGTTTCCCTCGTCATCGCCAGTGTTGAAAACGAATCAGCCTGACCGCTTCGAACGACAATTTCGGCATGGAGTTTTGGTGATACTTTCTCCATCATCTCCACCGATTTCTAATTTTCTTCTGAACATTTTCGATTTCTGGCGCAATTATTTGAAGAAACAGGCATTGCGTTCTGCAAATAAACAAAAGTCTCATGAAACTCAGGCATACCACGAATCACGAATGGCTTGGCATTTATTTATGCCGGCATTTTGCATCTCGGCTTCCACAAACCGGCCTTTTGCGGGCAAGATACCCGGAGCCTACGGGCGCACACAAAAAATCACCCTCTTTTTCTCATTTTGAAGCGTCGGGTTTGATCCCAACATCTGGTTTCATGTTGCAAAGGGCATGCTTCCCAGGCAATACCAAAATCGACTTGTACCAGTTTCTCCATTGTACATTAGCTACGGCATGGTCAAGCACTTGACACGAATAGCATGCGGTCTGAGTGGACATGAGTTTCTCAACGTCGGTGCGACGCAGACCGTACCCTCCCTTCCAATAAGCACCTGCTTTTCTGCCAATCTTTTCTTCGAAAGAAACAAAAAACAATCATGAACGATGCACCTGCGCCCGAGCGGAGCAACAACCTGTTTTTTTGTTTTTGTCTTTGTTTTCTTTTTATGTATGTTTTTTTTTCCAATCCCCCCCCCAAGTCAAACCCTTACATCAACGGATGCCCTGGGCTCAGGGTGAGACGTAGGGGAGCATATGTTCTAGGCGTTAGAGGGACATGCAGGCGCACCGGAACATCTGGTATCGCAGATTTAGTATGAAAGTTTTTTTATTGTTTTTACCCAGCATCAGGAAGCGTTAGAAGGTGAAGATGGGGAGGCGCATGCGAGAGCACAGGATCGAGGACCCGATGGAGAAATGCATTTGCGTGTCACTGCGTCGTATCAGGAACTGGTGTAGAAGGGGTAAATGTTGTCTTTGTCTTGTTGTTTTGCCTCATGTTTTTATTCTTGTTTGATTTATCTTGCCGACTAGAAGCGGGCAGCAGCAGCGGGCTTGGTCGAGTGATGGGTTCGCATGCAATGAATGATTGATTCACCACTATCAATATCAATCATTGACCAGACAATCCGTAAGCGACTGAGCCATGTGCTGTGCTCTGCTTTAGAGAATTCCGTGACGATGAACAAGGCATGTGTCTGGCGAAGCGGCCGGCTACAATGACTTGAAGTTGCAGGCCAAGGTGCGCACACTGCATCAAGTGGCAGGCAAGTCGAGACAGGGGCAAGCCGGGATCGGGGACTGAGGCACGGGGTTTGAGGAGATGGGGAAGAGGAAAGATACGACATGGAAAAGAGAAATAGTAGTTCATGTCGGTCCAGTCCAACCCACTCCGTCCCGTGCAGCGCAGCGCAGCGCAGTGCAGTGCACGTGTCGTTTCGTCTCGTGTCTCGTCTGCACGAATTGCCACGTCAGTGAGTGGACGCCAACAAGTCGTCGTGCAGAATCCCGGCCCACGGGCTTGTTGTTGTTGTCGATGGGGGTTGGGCCGGGCTGCATGCATCGGATAAGGCGCGGCAGAATGTAGATGGATGGGAGTCGGGACCCTGCGTCCGCTTTTTGTCGCGGGCCCCCTCATTAATCATCCCTTTCATGCATGTATGATCCCGCAGTCACTGTCCCACGACGTACGAAGGGATGCCCGAGACCCAAGACGCGCAGTGCAGTGCGGGACTCTCGCTTGACGGATCATCGGTGTATGGAGAGTGGCCTGCGTGTGGTCTAAGGGGCAACGTTTGTGACGACACTTTGCTTCTGCGACGTGCATCGGCACTGGCACCGGCAAGCGTGACCTCGTGTCCTACGTGATGTGTTTTCTGCGTCCAGACCGGTCGACCGCTTCGTGCAACACCTGCTGGATCGTGCATTGCATGAACAAGGGGGCGTCGGGGGGGGGGGGGCTGAATTGGATCTTTATGGTTTGCAAGTCGGCATGGATAAAGATCGTGGGAGGAAATAACGTTCAGACAAAGACGACGGACGACGCGCGCTGCAGTTTCGTATATAAAGATCACTCATGCTACGATTCTTCCCTTGTGTCGTCCCATTCCCTCGCTCTCGAATACCAGCGGCCCTCCGCCGGGACCGCTGGCATCCAGACTGACTGTCACGCTCCTCTTCTCGCTCACAACCCTGACCGTCTCCCCTACGTTCTTCCAATCCACCTCGCATGGGGCCGGTGTCCCGGGTGCGCCCCTGTCCCCCGTCGACGGCACCTCTTTGATCTCGACGGTCGGGTACGGCAGGTGCCCTTCTCTCTGGGGGATGAGAACCAGCGGGATCTCGGCTTCTGTTTCGGCCGTTGAAGACAACAACATGGTGTCGTCGGGTGAGTTGCCGCCCGGGATGACGAAATGTCCCTTGCGGCGACCGCCCAGGAGCCACAAGTCTGACGGAGCTGCCACCTCGTAGCTGAACTCTTCGTCCTCGCGAGGCAAGCCGTCCGTGTCCCAGATCCGTGTCCATTTGAGGTGCAGAGTGGCAGGGAGTATCTGCCCGACAACGGCTGCTGGGGCGCCGGCAGACGGTCCTCCAAAGTGGTCCAGGACGGAGGAGTCGATGCGAATGTCGGCCGTGTGCACCACGAGCAGGGACGGGATCTCGACGGGGATGGTGATGGAGCATGGTTGCTCTGGCGGCTCCGATGCCCGGATAAGTGCCATGTGAGGATTCCGCTTCTGCCACGAGTCGAGGAACTCGGCTAGTTTTTCCGCCGCATCGTCTTTGGTGCCGGGGACGAGCCCCATTCCTCGGAGATGATGCGCCCACGGGATGCCCTCTAGATACGCCGTGGTGACTTGACCGGTGAGTGCTGCGCGCTCCAGATCATGGACCTGCAGGCCCTTTTTGGTTTCTGCCAGGACCCGGGCGGCCGCGACCATGGAATATAGTTCGAGGGGCGTATTTCTCAACCCTTCCACGACGGACTGCTGAATCAGCTCCTCAATTTCGCCTTGTACAACGCTATAGTGGAGCTGGAGTTGCAACGTTTTGCTAGCTCTCGCGCTTGCTCTGGCACCTGGTTTTCTTGTGATTTTGTAGAGCAACGTGGCTTGCTGCTTGGGGAAGACCATGACGGTGTTTGCGGGGGCAAACCCAAAGGAGGACTCAAACAGCTCCGATTCCACTAGCTCGCTCTTCAGTAGTCGTAGAGGGCTCGATGATGCCGTTTCCACATTGAAGCGCGAAAACAGAGCGTTGTGCTTGAACACGTCTTGCACGTTGACTCCCACCGCGAGGGATACCGGGATGACGATGGACTTTGCGAGATGGAACGATTCGTCCGCCTCCGTGACATACGTTACTTCCACTCGTACTGAAACATCTCCCAAGTCCTGCTCTATCGAGTACGGAAACCGCACCGTGACGTTGACGTTGGGTGCCATTGAACTGAAGAAGACGGCCCCCGGCTCTGGTGGTTTGGCGAACGAGGTCGGCGACTCATCCACCAGTTTGGCCTCTGTCGTCAAAAGGCGCAGGCCCCCAGTTGTCGGGCGAGTGCGCACCTCGCAGCTCTTCAGTGTATTCCACCCAGGCGTCACAGTAAGATCAAGTGCGTTGTCTTTGCCGAGGCTAATGTGCTTGCTGGAGGTTAATTGAACCTTGAGGCCGTTCGTGCGCTGGAACAAAGTCACGTCTGGATCTCTGAAGATGTCACTCGTCCGTGGCGGCAACTGATTAGCATCCTGTTCGTGATGAAAGATGAGGTTTCTTGAAGCTAGGATGAGCCGGCTGGCACGGTAGCTCCCTGGTGTGACGGACTGCTTCCCATTAGTTCTTTTTTCCTGGTGCTCATCCAACTAGCCCATCGATAGAAAAGAGAGAAAGGCGGCCCCCGGGGGGGGGGGGGGGGCAACTTACATTCGTCTTCAAGGGAATCTTGTTCTTGCCAGGCACAATGATAATATCGCCGGTTGCCTCAAAGTTGATTTCTCTGCAAGGCCCGCTGTCTATGCATGTAATCCTCAGCTTGGCGGCATCTAGTGCGATTTCTTCCGGCAGCAAGCTTCGCAAGCATATGGTCAGAGAGCAGCTGTCGCTCCAATCGCGATACTCTGGCGAACCAACCAATTCAACGTCCATGAAGAAGTGTGACAGCGCCGTCTGGAACTCCGAGGAGAGCTCCCTGGTCAGCGAAAATAGCTTCTGCGCGATGTCCCGAATCGGCGACAATTCAGAAAAGACTGGATTCCGCGTCAAGAAGGTCAACGCCGGCTTCTGCAGCTGTCTTTCTCTTTCGCTTGAACAAGATTTGATGAGAAGTGTCAGAGCTGCGCTAATGTACTCGTTATTGGATTTAAGCTCTGCCAGACATCTACAATACATCACCAGCATCGACAACTCCAGGTGACTCCATCCAGTTTTGCCGAAAAAGCGAGCTGCGTCCTCGAACAAGGAAGCGGCAATGCTGTACTCTTTCAGGTGTACGTTTAGAACAGCCATATCGGCCCGGCATTCATGGACGGCATGACTGTGGTTGGCAACTACAAAGTGACGCCATGCCTTGTCTGTAAGAATTTCATACAGCCGATAGTAGTCTGCCGCATCGTCGAGGGCTGTTCTCAATATTCGATTCTCGATTCCCGCGGGTAGGAAGGAAGTGGTAGCCTTTTCGTCAGGCTGGCTCTTTGTAGTTGGTGCATCATCGTTGTCATCAAGATTAACCTCCTCCAAATCATCAAACCCAGGCTGGCCGGCCAGCGGCGCTTCATCCCATCCGTTAGACCATCCTCGCGTCTTTCCTAACCCATCCAGAATGCTCCTGGACACCAAGTACAGCTCTGCACGCTGCGCGGCCAGTTCTTCGAGGCCGACCTTGAGAAACGATGAGCTTTGTGATTCCTGCTGAGCCACATTTGGCTGTCGGCCAGGCCCCGGAAAGCCAGGTGTACTCGGAGGCCGCGGAGATGTCTGTGCGTGGCGCGAGGATGCCCTTGCTGGATGCATCATTGTCTTGGGCTCAGGGATCGATGACTTGGGTTCAGCCCCATCTCCGCCGCTCAACGTGGTCGGCGGGATAGGAAGGGCCTTTGTCGAGGTCTGGGCCAGGATTTGTTGAGCCACTGTGAACGCAAATGACGCTGACTGATGATTCACTATTTGCAAGAGCAAAGGGTCTAGCTCCGTTACTTGTGCGTCAGCTCCGCGGCCCTCGTTTGCGTCCATCAGTAAGGAGACGGTGACGTCCTGCCGCATCACCTGAGAGACGGAAGGAATAAACTCCAACGTGCGCCGGCACACCTCTGAAAGCATGCTTAGATTTTCCGCCCCTTCGTCATTATTCATTGGTGGTATCAATGGCGCCACTCCGTGAAGTATCGATTGGTGCTGGTCTTTCAGCTTGGCCAAAAGTTCCCCTCTGGTGGCGGACGCATTTCCGAGTCGGAGCAGCAATGCGACTTGTCTAGAGAATAAGTAGCATCGAAAATCAAAGACAGAGACCTGGTTGGCGAGAATCATGTCACGATATGCCTTTTTCGAGGAACTGATCGGAATGTCGTCGAAATGGTCTTTGGACGTCTGCTGCTTCTGCAGGTCTTCGGCTTCATCATCGCTCGCGTCTCTTGACAGCTCCGCTAGTGCTCGCTTGGCCGCCCTCCTCAGGTCTTCCGTGTATCGCAGCATGGCGCCTCCGTGCTTCTCGGGAGATGCACTCTCTGCTTGTTCTCGAATAACGGTGTCGAGGCCAACACCAAGTTCGTCGTAGCCGACGAGAGCATCCTCAACAAGCCCAACATTTTCAAAACCGCGAGCCAAGCCTTCCTTGAGGATGAAGAATGTACAGAAATTCCAACCAGGCAAGCTACGCTGACCATCTTTTTCCTTGATGTCCTCCTCGTACTGCGTAACGCGCATGTCAAAGGATGCGAGGATCAGGCTCTTGAACTTGCCCATCAAGTCGTTCCACGCATTCTCAGCATCTTGCTCTGTCTCAGAGTACCCAGAAGGTACGGCAGGGACCACCCTCGGCAAAAGATCATATGGTACATCATTGATGCCAATTCGGATCTGCGCGACACGGTCGGGCGCGCCCTTGCTTGACGAGTTGAAGTCGGATCGAAGCTTTTCAAGCAATGGAGTCGATCCAGTTCTCCAACGCGACGAGCTCGCGGTTTTGTCAGCCGATGTGCCATCTGCTTTATTACTGCCGCTGGTCCGAGGTTGCGTCGCGGCCACGGTGTTGGGGATGACCACGTGCAAGACAAGCCACTCAAAAGCATCGTGCTTCTCTTGATTGCTGGCTTTTTTGGAGGTGCTGCTGCTGCCGCTGCTCGATGACGGTGTCTGCACTTTGATCCACTCGCGTATTTCGCTTCTCACCGCGCTCTTATACGAGTCGTTGTCGTCACACCGCACGAGCAGAACTTTGAGATATGGTGTGCTTCGAAGGCCCGGAATCTGATGGCGCCGCTGGCTGCCCGGCGCAGGTCTCGTTGTGGGAGTGGGAGTCTGCTTGTCGACATCTTCGGAGGAGCCATCATGTCCGCCTACCTGCTGAGTTTGAAAGCCATCGTCCTGCGAGGCACTCGTTGACCGCCTTTGCTTGGAGCTGCTCTGTTCAGGCGCTTCTGTGGCATCGCCTTGCACCAGATTGACATGCAAAGCATCAATTGATCGCAGCGGTCCGGCGTGAGACTGCCAATGTAAGTTGCGCAGGGGCAGTCGAGGAATCAGGCCTGGGGCCAAGAGCTTGTAGACATGATGAGGATCGAAGTACTCGACTGCATGCCAATGTTAGTAGAAGGTGATGATGACTGCATGACTGCAAATCGATGTACCTGTCACTTTTGACGTCGATGACTGTTGTTCCATGGCCAATCGGTCGCTGTTGCCGTTGGCATCGTATGCCGAGTGGTGTGCGTGCGGGATCGTCGTGGTCGGACACCGTGACACCAACAAGCTCTCTCGAGTCTGGATTCCAGCCATCTTGGCCCCCGTTGCGTTGCACCGACCGCGAGGCCAAACAAAGCGGTGAGGGACAGTGGGGTGTGCGTGGGGAGCAGGGAAGCTCCACATGCCCCCGTGATTGGCCAGCCGCAGCCCACGCAGCTATACGGATACACCATGGCGGGGTGGCGGCAGAATCGCGCGACTTTCCGAAGATTTGGAGGGGCAGGCCCGAACACCAGCGTTAGACATCAGATGCCAGACACCGTACTCCGTACTCCGTACACGTACACATACTATATAGGTTCATTTCTCAATTCTTCTCCTTAGTCTTGCCTCCGCAGGATCCCCATCATGTCTACTCTCCAAGCAGTCCGCTACTCTAGAGGCAAACTCGAAGTCCTCGACCAGCTGCGCCTCCCCCACGAATTCCATTATGACGATGTGTCAACCCGTCAGGAAGCCTTTGACAGTATCACCACTATGCGGGTTCGTGGCGCGCCGGCCATTGCCATTGTTGCCAGCTTGGGGCTTGCTGTTGAGCTTTTCAACGGACCCGTGGCTGGGAACACAGCTCAAGAAGTCATTCATCACATTGACGAGGCCCTCGACTACCTGAAGCAGAGCCGTCCGACAGCGGTTGATCTCACCAATGCGATTAACCAGCTCAAGACGCATATCCGATCTGTGGGCGATGAAAAGGAAGCCATTGTCGAGGCCTTCATCGCAGAGGCAGAGAAGATTTTCGAAAGGGACCTCGAGACGAACCTCGCCATCGGTGACCACGGCGCTGAGTGGCTCAAAGCCCAGGTGGGCGCTACTTCAGAAAACACCGTCTCGGTAGTCACACATTGCAACACCGGGTCTCTGGCTACATCCGGCCACGGCACCGCACTGGGAATCATCCGCACGCTGCAGGCAAACGGGCAACTTCGCCAGGCCTTTTGCACAGAAACTAGACCCTACAACCAGGGTAGTCGTCTCACAGCCTTTGAGTTGGTGCACGAGGGAATTCCCAGCACGCTCATTGCGGATTCCATGGCGGCGTCACTGTTCCGAACCAAGAAGGAGGAGAAGAACATTACTGCCGTCATCGTCGGTGCTGATCGAGTCGTCCGTAACGGTGATACCGCCAACAAGATCGGAACCTACCAGCTTGCAGTGCTGGCCAAGCATCACGGCATCAAGTTCATGGTTGCGGCACCAACGACCAGCATTGATTTAGAGACGGAGACTGGCGACGGCATCAAGATTGAAGAGAGGAGGCAAGAAGAGATGACGCAGGTCACTGGCGCGGCCATCAAAGCCGATGGCAGTGTGGACGAGAGCTTCAAGGTTCGCGTTGCTACGGCGGACCAGAGGATTGATGTGTGGAACCCTGCGTTTGACGTTACACCTGCTGAGTTGATTGATGCAGTTGTGACGGAAAAGGGCGCCGTGGAGAAGTGTGCAGATGGAAAATTCGACTTTGGCAACATTATGCCGGAGCGATGGGCCCAGGTGGTTGGCCAGTAGAGACTTTTCCACGATCAACCCGAGGACGTTTGATGTTTCAGCACTCGACGATGCAAATGCACACCGGTTTTGACCGAGGTAATGATTGATTGATGAACCTATATATACCACTTAGATCTAGCAATGCGCTACTGCTGAAGCGCATGCACAATTAGCTTCTGATATCCCTCGACAGCTTCTTCCAAGTCTGCGACAGTCAAGTTTTCCCTCGCGCCGTGGGCTACCAAGATATTTCCAGGACCATACAGGTATCTCGTGTGGTTGCCCGCCAAATTGGGAATATCTGTGCCGTAATTGACTGTAATTTTTTCGAATCCTGCATCCGCTGTTAGTACTCGCCTCTTCCGATTTGTTTAAAAAAATTAAAGAAAATTTTTAATAAAGAAAGGGGCAAGAAAAAACTCACCATCAACGTCACAGTTGGACTCGACAGATCCGAATCCATGCGTACAAGTCAGCTCAAACACCTCCTCGTCCACCTCGTCCAAGATTCTTTCCACCTTTTCCTTGACAATCAAGTGCCCGGAGCTTTCGGGGCCGATGGCGACTCTCGCAGCAAACTTGACTACGGCAGTCTCGGGAATGACATTGCCGGCGACACCACCTTGGAAACGGCCAATATTAAAGGTGGTGTCTCCGAACAATTCTGAGCTACCGAGGTCTGCGTCAAGAATCTTGACCATGGCCCGCGCCATGAGCTCGTTTGCCGACTTGCCAAGCCAGGGGTATCCGCTGTGGCCGGGCACGCCCGTCGCAACGACGTCGCAGAACAGGCCGCCCTTGTGGCCGCACGCGAGTTTATTCTCAGTCGGCTCGCCGAATATGACGGCGTTGAATTGAGCAGGGTGTTTTGCCCGCCTGGCGAGAGAGTCGCCAAAGGCCCGCATGCCGTCGCCGGACACCTCCTCGCCCACGACGAAGAGCAGCATGACATCGCCGGCGCTGACGCTGTTCGTGCCGTGCAGCTGGTTGAGGGCGACAATCATGGATGCGACGCTGCCTTTGGCGTCGACTGATCCTCGGCCCTTGATCATGGTGTCCCCGGACACCTTGCCACTTTGGATGCCGTAGGGGATATGAGGAGGCACCACGTCCACGTGGCTTGTGACCACGACCTTGGGCGATGCTGTCCCTTCGCCTTTCCAGGCCAGCACGTTGAAGCGCTCCTTGCCGTTGGGGGTGCCGTCCCTCGCTTCGACAAACTGCCGTTCGGCATTGTAGCCGCGCTCTGTGAGGTACTCGACGAGGAAGCTGCCGACAGCATTCTCGTCACCAGAGATGGATGGGATGGAGACGAGCTCCTTGTGCAGGTGAAGCAGCTCGTCGCGCAATGAGGGGGCTCCATTGTGTGGACTCTGTAGAGATGCACCTTGATGGGCTGCGTGCAATCGGCGTTGGGGTTCGTGACAAGATGCCCATGGGACAAGCCCGAGGGCACAACAGATGACGGCTGACGAGGACCGCATGGTGCCTTTGTCTGTTGCTGCTCGACCTTCAACTTCAGCTCCAACTAGCCCAGCGATGGAAAAACTCGCGAGAGATGGATTGGGTCTGGTAGTTGTGGAGTGGACAACTTCAACTTCGGCAAGCGGTTCCGGGCGGCTAGACCCGCTCATCCCCGCTTCTCCCCGCCATTCGCATCTGTTGCCCGATGGCGGATACAGCGTCTATGACGAATAATATGCGCTCACAACCGTATCGGAGAAGCTGAAGATGCACGTCGCTAAACGCGATAAATTACATTAGAAGCATATCACTTCTAATATACGGATGTCCGGATCAAAAGTCGTGTGCCCTGCACAAGACCCCGGACAAGGATCAAATTAGCCAGCGGGGTTAGAGTTTCCCCGGGTAAACCAAACAAGAGGCATATTAAGGAAATGATTCGCTTAGAAGGGGATAAATGTCAGGAGCATGGAGGCAGAGAGGTCAGAGATAGGGTGATTACATGGTGGAGCCTCGGATCGCTGAGATAACTACTCCGTACGGACGTAACTCCGTACGGACGTAACTCCGTACTGCTGCTTCGGAATCATCGGGACCCAATGGAGTTCTCGTGGATCACACAATGCACGGCGTACAAACGAACACTGGAGCCGTCGCGTTTTCACATGTCATGGGCCGGGCAGCCCGGGGCCTTGGCAGAACCACCAAGACCCCCCCCCGCCTGGTAAAACTGACCGCCTGGTAAAGCCGATGTGAGATGCTTCACTCGGCAAAGACAGCCGCCTCGTTTGGGTGTTGCCAAGTTGACCGGGTCTGCCGGGTTTAACGGCCCCGCCGCCATACCATGGCCCACGATATATAAGAGCAGTTCTGCTTGACTGCCCGTTCTGGTACGGCCTGTGTATTATGTAAACCCTGAAAGACTGACGGAGTTGATACTATAGTCTACACACCATTGCCATGTCACGATATATCGATAGGCTGCCTGAGCCGGCGAAGAAGAGGCCGGTCAAGGTCATTGTCGCCACCGCCAGCAGGTTTGTCACGTCTATTCTGCGATATTCTGTGCCAAGCCCACGGAAGAGCCAGACCTGACTCTGACGGACGACAAATCAGGACAGGAACGCGTAGCGTCTTCTCGGCCATGAAAACCTTGGGCTTCAAGACCTACCACATGGCAGAGTGCCTCCGGCAGAGTGACAATTCGCACATGCAGGTTCTCAACGAGGCCATCCGCGCGCAGTACGATCGATACTCCGGCATAAAGCAATACACGAGACAAGACTTTGACAAATGGTTCGCCGAATACGATGTATGTCCTCTCTTGCTTTCTTGACACAAACCTCCAGAACAGTCACTTATTTTCTTGTCCTTGCCCTTTGTTTTTTTGTTTTTTTTTGCTCAAGTGCATCATCGAGATGCCCTTCTTCTTGGGTCCTGAAATCCTAAAGGCCTACGCCGATGACCCGAGCATCAAGTTTATCCTTACAGAACGCGACCCGGACAAATGGGTCACCTCGGTCAACAACACGATTGGCGGCATTTTCAAGACGGCCATCAGTTTTCCCATGAACTTTCTCAAGTATTTCAACAGCTACCTGTATTGGTTCTTCAATTTACACATTTCACTCTATGGGGCGCTTGCCGACGGCACCGTCCCTGGAGATGAGAACAATGTCGAGGCTTTACGACGCAACTATGTTTCGTAGTAAGTTTGGCTCCTCCAAGTCCCATCGGCCCAGGCAGGAGTCGGATTCTAAAACATTGCGACTGCAGCATCGACATGGCCAAGCGCATCCTGCCCGCTGATCGTCTCTGCTACTTCCGGCTGGAAGACGGCCTTGGCTGGGAGGAAATCTGTCCTTTTCTGGACGTCCCTATACCTGACGAGCCATTTCCCAACGCCTATGTGCCGGAAGACTTCAAGAGGAGAGTCGGCAATTTGCTAAGCCCCAGGATACGGAGGGCTACGTTGACGCTGGTCGCCGTCGCTGTTCCGGTGTTGGGGCTGCTGGCACATCTTGGATTCAAGTACCATGCGGCATTGAAGCAGGGCCTGTAAGGTGTAAGGACTTACCATGAGGCGATTTGGGCTTTTATTTTTTGCATCAACGGCGTCTTTGCGCGAGAAGTACCTTGACACGATTGCAGATCTATTTAGCGTCAGGAGTCGTCGCGACTTGCCCTTGACCCGCTTGACGGCCAAATGCCGTGGAAGGAGGATCGAACAAAGCACCGTGACTAAAAAATCGACCAGGACGTGATACATTAATGTAGGGTAGCGAATTAGAGCTATTCTCGGCAGGCAGGGTCAAGACCCTTTGGCTTTCGCTTTCGCTTTCGCTTTCTTTTCTTCTTTCTCTCCGCTTCGGAAGTGTGAAGAAACAGCTACTGGTAGTAAAATACTGTCCTACGAGGGTCATTCTATTCTAGCTTAAAATGGTGACCATCTAGTTTGAGGCACGGGAAACACCCACACGGTAAAGTTGACTTTTTTTCACCTCGGCAACGTGCTCTGTCTATTGTGTTCTAGTGCGATTTCTACGTAGCGAGTACCAAACGCTAAGAAGTATTGGATGATTAACAACAACGAGCAAGACTTTGAATTGGTCTGTAAAGGTGAATTCTGCGGCCTGTGTTGCTAAAGTCAGAGTGCCACCTGCCCTAATTGACTGCCGTTTTGCAGAGTCGACCACCCTCGTCCGGTAGCTGCTGTCCATGTGGTTAGTCAGATGAGAGAAAATAAAAAAAGAATAGTCATGATAAAACGTGGCAGATTGAATGCGAGGCCAAGATGAAAATGCGAATTAAGCAAGCCAAAAAAAGAAATGCCCCGTATCCGAGTCGAACGAATGACCTTTGCATGGCTTGAATTACTAGGTTGGGTTAGCAGTGGGTCGGGGTTTGTGGAATCGACATGCGACGTACCAAGTGCAACGCTCTACCACTAAGCTAACCGGGCTTTTGTTGAGAACAGGTAATGACATTACAGTCTATGTAGCGTTCAACGCTGGATCCGGTAGGCTCTGCTTTAACCCGTTATCGATATCGCGGCAGGGTTCAAGTCCAATGACAAGTATGCGTATAGCTTGCTCTCTTACTTGGTTAACAAACATACATTTGCTATTCATTGCGGCCACGATGCACAACCCGAGTCGGGGTGTTCGTGGTCTTTGTCCAACACGGTCCATTGTTGGCATTGTCCTTGCCCAAAGCCATCAATCTACTCACTGTCTGCCTGGCGTAGTCCGTGGGAAGCGAGCGAACAACAATCCGAAATGTGAACTGACTCGATTTCTCTCGACGTGAACGCTCAACGGGGGAGGGCGATTGTTCACGGAACAAGTATTTCTGAAATCAACACACCATGGCTTCCGTGACGATACGGCGCCGAATGATTGCGAACAGACCTACGTACCATGGAACAGGGTCCCCGTCGGACTTCATTGTGAACGGTGAACAAGAATGCGAGTAAAGAAAGCCAGGTGTTGAACAATGAAGAGCAACAAAGAACAACGCCGTTCACGTCGGCGCATGGTGGGAACACGACAATTTTCGTTTTCTTCTTGTCTTGGTTCATTGATCCATAGCGCGCCAATCACCCGATCGTGGAATCATTTCTTGTGACGATTGACACTGCGCGATTGAACAAGATGGAGCTTGTTGTTCAAACTCGTTCCGTGAACAAGGAACGGAAGCAACCATCGTTGTTCGTGCAAGTGGCATATATAGACGAGGCCAGGCATTCAACATTGGACGTCTTTCGGTTGGCCAACGCAACATCAGAAGCCGAGCACGAATCATCTCGACAGAATCGTTCACAGCGCAAATCGCCAACATCGACCCCTTGTCATCTTGTCCTCGCCAGCCTTCCATCACGCTCTGCCAGGATGGAGCCCACTGACCGAAACAACGCCCGTCGCCGTGATGATCGGCGCCCGGCACGACCTCCTCTGGATCCACTGGTAACCCAGTTTGACGAACGCGGTGCGCCTGCCAACGCCGCGAGAGGCGGACCGGTTCGTCCACCGCTCTCAGCAGTCGGTAGGGTGAGCGGAGCCTGGCCCCCGGCAAGCCGTCGGAATTCCTTGACGAACGGAGTCAATGGAGCGCGTCAAGAGACCAATGGAGTCAATGGAGTGCATCAGCAGACGAATGGAGTCATTGAAGTGCGTCAACAGACGAATGGCATCAATGGAGTGCGCCAAGAGACCAACGGAGTCATCGAAGTGCGTCAACAGACGAATGGAGTCAACGGAGTGCATGGACAGACGAATGGAGTCAATGGAGTGCATGGACAGACGAATGGAGTCAATGGAGTGCATCAACAGACGAATGGAGTCTATGGAGTGCATCAACAGACGAATGGAGTCTATGGAGTCTATCAAGAATCGGATGATTTCCGCGCTGAAGTAATCCGAGGGCTCACACGCCACAGTCTGCACTGGCCCGGGCGTCGCCAGGCTGATCCAAACACCGACGAAGAACGACTTGCACATCGTGCCGAGATGACCACCCTTATGAACAGTAGGGAGGCTGGCACGCGGGTGTATAATCCCCCTCGTGTGCGGGCTTTTGCCGCCCGTACCCAGGTGAACGGCAATGGCATCGGACCCCAGGTGAACGGCAACGTCACTCGATCGCAGGTGAACGGCAATGGCACCGGGTCCCCGGTGAACGGCAACGGCACTCGATCGCAGGTGAACGGCAATGGCACCGGATCCCAGGTGAACGGCAACGGCCATCGGTCCCCGGGGAACGGCAACGGCAATCGATCTGATCGCGTTTGAAAGGCGTCAACACGAATGTTCTCCATGCCGTACCTAACCACCGCTGGGATCAGCCATCCGACAATACGAGCGAGTGGATTGATGACAGGATCGAAAAAGTGGAAGCTGGTTCGATCAGAAAGCTCAGGTCATGTCACTGCATGGTGGAAATTGGTTGAGATGTAGACGGATTGCGATGTTTGAGATGCTGACGGAATTGAGATTTTTGAGACGCTGACAGATTTGAGATTTTTGAGATTTTTGAGATGCTGACAGAGTGCGATGTTTGAGATGCTGACAGATTTGAGATTTTTGAGATTTTTGAGATTTTTGAGATGCTGATAGAGTGCGATGTTTGAGATGCTGACAGATTTGAGATTTTTGAGATTTTTGAGATGCTGACAGAGTGCGATGTTTGAGATGCTGACAGATTTGAGATTTGAGATTTTTGAGATTAGATAAACTTGAGATGCAGACAGAATTGAGATTTTTGAAATTAAACAGACTTTGAGATGTAGAACGGCCATTGCCCGATACAGAGGTAGTCGAGATTCCCAGTCATCAACCTACGTAACAGGACAGCCCTGGTGAAACCCACTGCCGTGATTTTCCACGCAACCGACCGCGGCGTGACGTCGCCTCACCAACAGATGTTCCATGTCTCCCATGAAGAACACAAAAGACATGCATTCACTGCGCGACCAAACGGGGTGAGAACCGCCCCGAGTTCCACCCCGGTGAAACTAAAAAAGCACCATAAACAACCACAAGTGGTGTCTCCAACAAGGAATCCTCTCTGCTGGATGAACAACGTCGAGATGCACTGCGCCATTGTGTTGACCAGTTGGTGGACACGCACGCCTACGCTCGGAGCTGATACTCTTGGCATGGCTTTGCGTTTCGTGGCGTGTTTTTCATAATTGTGTATGCATACCACACACACACACACACATATATATATATATATATATCATGGCTGCAAAAATGTCGAGTCCACGCCTCGCACCTTCTCACCTTCTCACCCGCAGCACACGCTCGGCTCCTCGATGCCCTTGACGCCCTTGTCCCCTCCGTGCCTCGCCTCAACATCCATCTTGACCTCCAACCAGTCGCAGAAGAACTTGCCCAGGCCGGCGCCGATGAAGATGCAGATGATGACGTAGCCGTTGAAGTACATGGCCAGCAGCATGACAATGTACGCGGTGCCAAACGTCAGGGCATGCAGCACCGACCGCGTCAACTGCTGCAGAAACGTGGCGCGGAACGTGACGACGAAGCTGCTGCTGCTGCTGCTGCCGCCGTCGTCGTCGACGCATCGTCTCGACGACGACTCGCGCCGGAACTGCCGCAGCACAAAGGCGTCGTATTCCTTTCCGAGGCGGCGGAAGAGCTCGACGAGCATGACGAGCAGAATGACGCCGACGCAGGTGGCGGCGAACATGCCATTGTTGGTGATGTGCCAGTCTGGCGTGAGGAAGCATGCGTCGATGGTGTACCAGTTCCAGAGCATCTATTGATGATTGGCGAGCCCGAGTTTTTGCAAGATTAGCCTTTGTTCCCCCCCCCATGAGTGGAGCTTCCATGGATGGACTGTTGTCGCTTGATCTTACAGAAATCTTGCAACCTGCGCCCTCGGGGCCGACGTGGCTGTGCATATCCATTCTTGAGAAACAAAGTGCGCGACGAACAAAGACGAAGACTTGCGTGCAATGTCCGACAAGACTGGGCTGGGGAGAGAGGGAAGCGGTCGCTTAGTCGCAGGCAGCGTGCACTTTTGTTTTCGGTTTTTTTTTTTTTTTCTGTCGCTCGGGCCGATGGAACTATTTGAATATTCGCGGCAAGTTTCGTGGCAATCAAGAAACGCGCTCACCGGTCGCATGCATCGACTTGCTGGTTCCGGATCGTCAGACAGGCCCAAGCAGGATACGAATAAAACGAAACGCAAAACCACCGAGAAAAAAAAAAAAAAGACTAATCCCCTCCGCCGTCTGAAGTCGGGCCCGTTTCACACTTATACAAACAATGCAACCTTGTCCGTTGCGTCCAGATATCGCCCGTGCGCCCCCCCGCGGCCCCAAAGTTAAGGCTGGTTGCGCCAACGTCCGGGAACGGCCAAAGCCAAGAGGGCTCAAAAAGGCGACAAGTCTTGGAACTACTCAATCTGATCCGATGCCGCCTCGTGATTGGCCGACACCCCCGGCCGGCGCGACCATGAAGGGCTCCGCAAAACTTGCTCATTCATGCTCAACCGTTTTACCCCCCCCCCCCACCCCCGAAATAAGCTCACGATCCGACCGCGATGACGGGTCCTTGCGTTCGTTGCCATCCGGGTTAGGGCCATCCGGGTTGGGGCGATTCCGTCGACACAGATCGTGCGTTTGTTTGCGGGTGCTTTCACGCTTTTACAACGGCGGTTTCGACCACGACTTTGCCAACACCCAGCCCGTCGGAAAAAAAAAAAAATGAACCCCTCGACAATGATGGAATGACCAGGCCTGCGATTGGATGCAGGGTGAGCAAATTTGATGCAGTTTTTCCATCTCAACGCTCCCTCGTATCCTCTTTCTTTCTTGCATTAAAAAGCCCTTGTCTTCGGCTCGCGTGGCTGCGTAGCGCAGAAATGAATCAATCTTTATCCGGGACCATCTAAGACAGACATATATATGTACTAGGCAGAAGCCAAGTCCGTGCGACCCACCGCTTGCTTTAAGACGTCTTCCTCCCGTGCTTCCGTTGCATTTTGCTCTGCCGCACACGTTCTATTGTTTTTTCTTTCTTTTTTTTCCTTTTCCTTTTCTCTTTGTTCCGCTCTCACCCACCCCCACAGCGAATTATTGAGCAGGCAGGCCCGACTTTCCATTCGCAATGTTGGACCCGCGTCATATTCAGGACCCTTCACAGGGGGGTGACGTCCAGACTCATTGGGGCTATCCCGACAGGATCATCCCGTGCACCAACGACGCTGGCACGTGTACCTATCTCGATGTTGTCTACTCGGCGCATGACGTGGGACTGGTCTACACGGGAATTCTGTGGGCGACCATTCTCGCCGTCTTGCTGTCATGGGCGCTCCTGAGACGCGCGAGTCGTCCTGCTGTCCAGGGAACATGGCAAAGTACCAGATCCGACCATGGCGCCTTCACAAAGCTCTGGAAGACTGCTGCCGCTGCCTCGAGGCGGCTCCTGCTCAAGGACGCGAACCACTTCTTGTTCGGGCGGACAACGCGCTTCCAGGTGGTTGTTCTGGCGCTGCTGGCGGCGTACCTCTTGATCTGGAGCTTCGTCGGCATCACATACAACACCTGGGTGACGCCAGTCAAGAAGCTCCCGGGCGTGTACAACACCAGAGTGAGCCTGGGGCCCTGGGCCGACCGGGTGGGCGTGCTCGCGTATGCGTTGACGCCGCTGTCCATCATGCTCAGCAGTCGAGAGTCGCTGCTGACCATCCTGACGGGCGTGCCCTACCAAAGCTTCAACTTCTTGCACCGGTGGCTGGGCTACATCATCGTCGTCCAGTCGGCCCTCCACACCGTTGGCTGGTGCATCGTTGAGATCAAGCTCTACCAGCCCCAGCCCAAGGTTGGCCGCGACTGGGTCGTGCAGCCCTACATCATCTGGGGCATCGTCGCCATGATCCTGCTGCTTCTCCTCTTCGTGCTGAGCACGCCGTGGGGGACCCGGGCCACGGGCTACGAGTTCTTTCGCAAGGCGCACTATGTCCTGGCCATGGTGTACATCGGTGCCTGCTGGGCACACTGGAGCAAGCTCGAGTGCTTCCTGGTCCCTGCTTTCGTTCTATGGGGGATCGACCGCGGTGCCCGTCTCGTGCGCACCGCCATGCTGCACTACCGTCCGACGAGCTCCGGCTACGCCGTGTTCAGGCCGGCCCCGGCGACCATCACGCGGTTCCCGGACCCGGACCCGGAGCACGGCGATGTGCTGCGGTTGGACCTGGAAAACGAGCAGGACCCGTGGAAGATTGGCCAGCACTACTACCTGTGCTTCACCGAGTCGAGCATCTGGCAGTCTCACCCGTTCACCCCGTTGAACGCGCCCGCGGTCGAAAAGGGCGTCGTCAAGCACTCGTACATTGTGCGCGCCAAGTCCGGCGAGACCAGAAAGGTCGCGGAGATGGCACGCAGGAAAATCATCGCCAGCGCTGCTGCAGCCGAAGCCGACCATGCCGTTTCCACACCGGTCCTCTTGACCGGCGGCTATGGCGAGAACCTCATGGAGAAGGTCGACGGGGACACCAACATTGTCTGCGTCGCCGGCGGCACGGGCATCACTTACGTTCTCCCCGTCCTACTGGACCTCGCTCGCACCCGCACCCGCACCCGCACCCGCGCACCGACCGATCGCAGGATCGAGCTCGTCTGGGCCATGCGGCACTCCAACAATGTCGAGTGGGTGGAGGAGGAAATGGCGATTCTGCGCAAAGTCCAAAAGGAGCTGGGCCTGACAATCTCGCTCTTCGCAACCAGAGATGTTGCAGGTGGTTCGAGTGAAAAACTAGCCAAGAATTGCGGCAAGACTGGTGGCGGTGGTCAAGTCACCGACGTCGCGTCATCCTCGTCCTCTTCGGAGGACATCTGTCCCTGCGACGCCAACGTCGTCTGCGAACCGGCGGGCCTCTCGGTCGACAAGATTGGCGACGGATCAGCCGACGAAGGCCGCCATCCCGACTTGAGGAGGCTGGTGGGCGACTTTGTCGAGTCGACGGTTTCGGGCAGGACGGTCGTATTTGCGAGCGGACCGGGCGGCATGATCACGGACCTGCGAGGCATCGTGGCCGGGCTGAACGTGCCGGGCAGGGTGTGGAAGAGGCAGGAGAGATTTGACGTTGAGCTGGTGTGCGACGATAGATTAGAATGGTAGCCCAGGGGAAAACGTCGCTCCGGAAAAAAAAAAAAAAAAAAACGAATCACTGCAGTAATAAACCCATGGATGGACGTTGTCATCAGACCCCGTCGTCAAACGAACGTCTGCAAGGATCCCCGGCATTCATTCGCATCCATCCGCACGAAACAAAAGTGTTGGCGGTGCCTTCAATCATTCACTGCCCTTGCTTCGTCTCGCAGGCAGCAGCCGCCGTCCCACACTTTCGTTTGAAAGAAAACAAAGTTTCTCACGAGTCACAGCCTTGTGCAAACACCTGTGAAGTTTATCTTCTTCAAAATTCTCGACTACGCGCCCTTTTACTTCGCTGTTCTCCTTCGTATACTACACCACCACATCATCACCATCTCACATCCAAGCTCAAGCTCTTCAGTATTGCAGACCAAGCTCGAAAAAAAAAAAAAAAAAATTACGACCTCGCGTTCAATCATGAGCTCTTTGCGAGAGAATCTCTCACCTACAAGTCCCTCCGCGGAAGGGTCCAGCGAGGTAGCATTGCAGCAGCCTCGTGCCACCGATGTGCGCATTAAACTTCTTGTCGGCGAGCGCTTGTTTACTACTACCGAACAAACCTTGGTCGCTGAGAGCGCCTATTTCACATCCCTCCTCTCTGGGAGATGGGCCAGCACGCTCGATGACGGGTCGTACTTCATCGACTCGGATCCCTCCCTGTTCGAGCACATCCTTCGCTACCTCCGCCACTCCGTCTGCCCCATCTTCTATGATCAGGTGCGAGGCCATGACTTTGGCCTCTATCTTGCTCTTCAGGCCGAGGCGAGTTACTTTGGCATACCTCGACTGCACGATTGGCTGAAGAACAAACGCTATTTCGAGGCGATTCATTTGTCCTACGCAATTGAAATGGATGAGGATTATAGCTCGAAAAACTTTACGTCGAATTCTGGCACTGCGGTGGAATTCTATCCGACATGGGATGCGCAAAAAGTTTATGTCTGCCCCAGAGGAATACCCGTGCATAGGGGCGACCCGGGAAGATGTGGACGGCAATGCAAAGAAGAACGAGGAGATGACGAGATCAAGTACGATGATGAGACTGTCCTGCGCATGGTAGTTGTGAGGAAGCAGGTGGTTGTGCGTCCAGAGGTTTGCATGGATTGATGGTTTTCGCATTCGGGAAATTGTTCGGGTTCATCTTCGAGGTCGCGCTTTTTTCCAGGAGACGGCCAATGAAAGCACGGAGAGCAGTGAGAGAATGAACTCTTCGAAGCAGAATGAATACTTTGCAAAAGTGATTCGGTTTGGGCATCTGCATGGAGTTCCAGGCTGTCGGAAGACCTCATCCAGTCGTCGGCGATTTATCTTATCCATATGACCCAACAGTTGAGACAACTTGAAATCGCCAAGAGTGCTTACTAAGTGACTGCCTTCATCATCATTCGTACACAAACCACACACCCAGTCTCGTCGTCCAACCTCTCGCCTCGCTGTGCGCCTGCACAATGCGAATTCGTTGCCGTGTTTGTGGGACCAGACCTGCAAAGCAAGCGGGCTCGTCTCTTTCTTGACTCTGGTGTTTCGTTCGCAGTAGTCCGTACATGCGACCTCGACCGATTGCCCCAGACTCGGGCTCTGAACCAGCACACGGTGTTGTTCTAATCCGATCATCACATCAGATGTTCGACAAGTCAAGTTCCGTCCCAAAGCAATCCAGACAAGGTTCCCCGACGAGAACAGAGCGAGTTTTAAAGTGGTCCTCGGCCAGCCGTACTCCGCATGCGCATCATCATCCTGACGTTGGTGCGCATTGTTTGAATGACGCGTTGACCGCGCTACCAACCATGGGACGATAAAATTGCCAACGCGGCCCATCTCCAGAGGGAGAAAAAAATACCCTTTCCTCCTCGTCTCGTCCCTGCAACAACACATTCCTCGGAACCATCCGAAATGCTCAATCGCATGGCCTACACGCGGTCGCTCAGACTCGCGCCCATCCAGCGCCGGCTTTACACTGCCAAACCAGGAGGAGGAGGAGGAGGAGAAGCCGCCGAGTTCACT
Organism: Epichloe festucae Fl1; assembly: GCA_003814445.1. Lineage (NCBI taxonomy): Eukaryota > Fungi > Ascomycota > Sordariomycetes > Hypocreales > Clavicipitaceae > Epichloe > Epichloe festucae. The sequence goes on from CP031390.1 coordinate 508,992, forward strand.
GCGAACAAGGACACGTCCAGCACCACCAAGTAGTTCGTTCTTCGTACCCCCGCCTTGCCGCCTGGATGAAGGAATCAGGGCAACTGGAACAGGGTCGATGCTAACCAGACGGGGCAAAAATAGCGTTGCCCTCGGCGCCGCCGTCCTTGTCTTCGGCCTGTACGGCGCCATGGCGGGCAATCCTAGAAGAGCCGCCAAGGAGGCTGCGAAGAACGACCCGGGGGCTGTTTCGCAGATGAATCCTCCTCATGATGGCCACGAGGGGAAATCGTTGAGCAAATGACTGGACGGCGGGGGGACATGGGAGACGAGAGATGGAGATGTAAGAGGTCCGTTGATGTCACATTCTTTGACACCGTGCGCGTTTCACATTGCGCAAGAAAAGTGAGAAAAAAAAAATATTAGAAGTCATAGAGGGGAAACCCCGAGTCTGGAACTATTTTCTGCGAGGTGCAGCACATGTGACAATCCGGCTTTCCACATCAAGCGACAGAGTATCGCCGAGAGCATCAAACGGCACCCAAATCCATGTAAGCCCACGTGTAGCTAGCCTAGCCGTCGACGAATTTCGCAGCCGTCAATGTATCATTTTGAGACCGAATTCGACGTACTGTAGGGATGCTGACCATGTTCTGTGTTGCGGCCAGTGCATGTTCAATGCCAAGCGGGATCGTCCTGAAATGGCAACTCCTTGGTGATGTCTGATGGCTGCCACTGACAGACTTGGCCGAGAATTGCGCCATCTTCATCCCGCGCAACATTTACGTTATTCAGTACTACATTATGTATGATAAGAAAGGAGCTGCAGCGCTGAGCGATTCAGAGACAGACGCGATAGAACAGCGTGCCAATCGTCATGGGCCTCAGTGGCTCAAATGAGGCCACGCCAAAGGCGCGCGAGACCCCATCATCTTTGTGCACGAGCGCAAGGGCTCGTCCGGGGACGTGGTGCTTTCGCATGAGTTCTTCCACACGTGAGGGGAGGACCTTCGGGGCGTTGAAATGATCCATGATGCCACATCTCAGAGGTCGCGCCACCCGTGCGCGAGTATGAATGGAAAGAAATACGAGAGTCCTGCCGAATGCCAAGGCATGGGAGTCGAGGATCAAGAAAGTATGGAAACGGGCATCTGAATTCCCTCCCGACCGGCTGCTTCCTTGCTTGGTGAATTGACCTTCACAATGCACGCGTTTCAAGTTATCGCGATGCACTCGTGGGCCCGAAGATGAAAGACCAATGCTCCCCGAAGGGAAAAAACAGGGAAAGAAAAGAAGAAGAAAACGTGACAAACAGACGTGATTTGGCATGGGGTGCTACGTTCCTCACTCGCTTCACCTCGTTCATCACCCGAAGCTAAAACAAGACAGGAGCACCAATAATTGTCCTCATTTCACCTGCAGTCGTGTACTTAAAACAATCATGATCGCCTCATGCATCCCTGGCTATCGTTGATCCGCCGCCGCTGATCCGCCGGCAAAAAAAAATGTGAAGCAGCTCGCCAGCGCAAAAGACTTCCAATCCCGATCCCACAAACTTTGACGTTATCTGACCAGAACAATGGCGGAAAAGGCCAACTCAAGCTTGACTACACCCAGCTCACTTCGATACACATCATGGCGTGCGCCTGTCCCCTAGTGTGCTTGGATGCCGCTTCGCTTCGGGTCCGTCTCCATCAATACACATTTGCGTTCCCACTGCCCGGCCAGACCGTAGTCCATGAACTTCGACGGACGTCACTTTTGAATTCCCATTGTCCCAGAGCATCTTAAGCCATCCTTGGCCCGTGTGCGTACTGCCAGTCCCAGTCCCATCACCGCAGTCGGGTAGGCGCGTGTCATCATGTTGACTATCCCCTCTGCCAAGTATTACAAGAAGAAAATGATCCAGCGGAATGAGACCGAAAGATGTATCTAGCAGACATGGCTCTCTGACATGGCTCTATTCGCTAAATCGTCGAGATAGTTTCCCAAATTGCTAGCTTCACCTTGAGTGGAGCGGCCAAGTATTCGCTTTTGCCTATGGTTATTGATGCATCGCCGGCATGTCCTTGGCTGGCGCAAAGGCCGACCTGATCGGGTGGGAATTCTCGCGAACACGTTTCTTTCAACAACTAGCCATGTCTTCATGTCTGTGTACGTGAATGTAGGGGACCTGTTAGTTGTCAGCATTCCATCCACAGGCCACGTTCCGACACGCAATACCAGGGTACGTACTGTGACAGGCCGGCCGAGAATGCGCTCCATATGCATTTATCTTCTGCTGGGTTCACATCTAAGGCCACATGAAAGTAGACAGACTGTCTTCAGTTCTTCGACGAGCCTTCCGCAAACGCCTCTCGCACACTAGCTACGTACTCTTCCTTATCCCTAAGCTTCTTGTCGATTAGATCCTGTGCGCCATATCCCCAATACCAATAGAAGACATCGTCAAAAATCTTCCGATCGGGATGCTCCTTGTTGTATAGCGGCTGGATATGCCTGTTAAACAGCGTATACATGCCCCTTGGCACCCTGAGAGCTTCGAAGTACCAGAAGCTCCCTCTGGCCCACACGTCACGTTGTAGTGGTGCTTGGACGACGGTACCATTGCGTTTCCTCTCCTCGGTCTCGTAAATTGTCCAGTATTCCTCTAGTATCGCCTCGTAATCAGTAATGGCAGTCTCGTCTTCAAAACAGTCCAATGCTTTCCTTGACGAAAGCCAGAATGGGGGAAGATGCATTTCCGGAGGCACAGCATGCGCCCACTCGAGATCGATGACCGTCACAATGTTCCAGTCTTCATCCACGAAAATATTGTTCTGGTGCAAGTCTGTCAGGCGAAGGAAGAACGGTCCGTCGCGACGCTCTGGGCGGATAAAGTGGTGCATTGTGGCCCGCAGGGCGGCCAGCGCGGCGAGCTGCATCTTTCCGTCTGCCTCGCTTTGTACTGCGTTGGGCTGATGACGGATCTTATTATCTTGGAAAGTCAGAAGATCCGAGAGGTAGGATTCGACCTGGGTGTATGTGCGATGGCGCGGAATATCCGTTGGAATGCCCTCGTTCTCGGACATCTGAAAATAGCAGCTAAGCGGCCGATTGCACAGGGCGAACGATGCATCCGGCTGGAGCCTCAATGCCCCAATTCGAGACAAGGGAACAGCATTGAGTGAGAGTGATATACGTGCAAGGCTGCGGAACAGCCGCTCTCGGTAGGCCCTGTCGTGGCAGTGATCTAGCCACGACCAGGCGAGACTTCGGCCGCGTGCCTCGCTGAGGAGTAGAAAGCCAGGGTCAATTGAATGACGAATGGTACGTTCGACATGATGCGCGGGTACCGGACGCCCGAGCAGGAAGCAAAAGAAACGTTTGAGCGCCCACCAGGTCCTTTCCCAGAGAGGAGTGTGGAGTGGATGTGTGAACTATATCTCATGTTAAAACAGGGCCGGCCAGGAACGCGAAACGATCAACTTTACCGTTGACCCGTCAGGCAGCCCAAACGCATGCAATTCGGGGATTGGGACGTCGGGGCAATTTTGACGCAGCCACATATAGGTGGCAATTTCGGTCTGGAGCTTCTCTTCCACGTTGCCCGGACAATGGGCTTCGCCCACGCGGTACGGCAAAGGGATGCGCATATATACAGTTCGAGTCTGGGATATAAAGATCGGAAGGGCGACGTTGAAAGAGCCCGAACTCCAGACCTCGCGGACGCCCAAGTGACAGTGCCGAACTCCTAGGTGGAGGCGAACTGCTGCCTCGATGACATCTCTCTTGCTCTCGAGGGACGCGAGGAAAGCCTCCCTTAGAAGCGGATAGCGCATCGGGACCAGAACATTGTCGTCATCGTCAAGTGCTTTTGCCAGCGACCCCGAGTCGGATAGGTCTGAATTGAGGGTGTCTGGATGTGGTTGTGCCTGAGGAGGCTGATCCGTTCGATCTTGTTCGATGGTCAAGGCTGGCATGGCGCGAGCACAGAAAAGGCAAAAAGGACCCTTTGCTGCATTGCATCATGAGGGTGCTAAAAGGGGTTTGATGTCAGCAGATCCATTCGAGGCATGTGTTTGATCGCGCATGTCAGCGCCCACACGCACGTACGGGTTAGAGCACGATCCAATTACGCCATGGCAAACGTTAACAAAAGAATACGCATTAAACAAGTCCCTTTGACTTGCGCAATTGACACCTATATTGCTAGGTGTAGGCCAAGCCAGGATCATCACAGAACTATCTCTAGTTCCCCAAAAACTGCAAAGAGGTATAAACGCGCATATCGCGGTTATTAAATGCGCAAATCGCGTTAGTCCCAAAACGCGAGAAGTACCTTTCCACCTAGTCCCCTGCTGAATATACTAGCTCTTCTTAGTGGTAAATACAAGCAGCTAACTATAACGCTTATAACACTTGTAATCTCTTCTATAGAATTCCTTCCTTGCTTTTTATTATTATAAGGCCTTCTTCCGTATAACGCAACGTAACAACGCAATGTAATGAGGCATATTGCACATATAGGCATCCAGGATTAATTAATAGCGAAAATTAATAGACACGAGCCACACTAAAATTAGGTGTGGAGACTGTCCTTCTAAATCAGGACTAACGCGATATGCGCAAATCAAAAAAGGCGACATGCGCGTTTCGCCGTTTAGTGACTCGATCCATCGAGGAGGAAGCAGGCTATTAACAACACATCTTTCTGTGGCTGAATGTGGCACTAATTGAGGTAAGAAAGTACCTTGTACTGCAGGGATTCTACTATGACTTTGTAGTATCTCCTACTAGCGCAAAAAAGGCTGGCCGTCCTGCGGGAACTCTCCACCTGTAACAATAGTCCGTATTCACAATCAACAGCGTCTACAAGTCTGCGGCTTGGATCATCAGGATCACGTCCCTAGTAGATTTAACGTACGGTCCGTAGCATTTACTCGTATTCTTTTTCTTTTTCTTTTGCGCACCAAGAGACGCTGGGGTCTGTACGGATTACAGCCATATCGATGAGCATGCCCTTTATCTCAAAACGGGATGTAAACGTCGTGAATTTCCTTCAGGTCGCTTCTACGTCCGTAAATCGCCATTACATAAAGGACCTGCCGTAACGATTGTTCATGCTGGAAAATCACCCACAACCTCATCCCATTGCTCCAATAATCTTCCCCATCTCGACCAACAATGTTGTTCACAGCTTTCGGACTCTCTCTCTCCGCCATCATGGCACTCACTCAGCCCGCCGCCTGCACCAAATGGTTGAGGGATGCGGATGAACTCAAATTTCATGTCCGCTCAACCAACCCCGCGACAAACAATCGCAGACTATCCTTGCGGCCAAGCCCAAAGGACAAGGCTCTTGGGTTCCCGGCCGGAACTTTCCACTACGTCGGCTTGGACGATACCAGCCCGCAGCTGGTTGCGCGCATGACGGGCGGAGCACTTTCCAGCACCACGGGCGAGACGATCAACCACGGCGGATGCATCAACTTTCAAAGAGGACTCGGAGACGGTCAGACGCTGCAGTTTTCGTTCTTCTTTGGGAACATTGCTCGATTCCCGCCTGCCGCTGATACGGACTGGACGCTGAAGCCGTCCTCCGGAGGTCTTGAACTGCACCACAATCAGCCAGCCGGGTCGAAGGGCGGGTTCGCATTGTGTAAAGCCAATTTCGACCTTGACTCTGGTCCACGGTACGACTTGACTTATTTTTGGTCCGATGGCAAACCCGCTAAGCTGGATGGATGCGAGCTCGTCACCATTGTGAGCACTCAGGCCTAGAAAGAAGGGGTAGGAAAATGACTGGTCAAGTTCGATCTTTTGGGTCAAATGGACAGCACCGCACCATCATATCGTATCATTAAACAGCTGGTCGTTTTACTGGCTATTGGGTTACTTTCAGTAGATTGGATTAGTCATCCTAGAAGTTTTCTCAAGCCTCTTCAATTCAAGTTGTCATGCGAGTGACTACCTGCGTCATGTATACTGCTTACATCTCATAGCGCCTTGATTCCCGTGACTGAGCATTAGTGATTCGACAAACGTATCTTTTCTCGGATTTTGTCCACTGTCGTAGCAGAATAATTAAGCCCGAGTACTCGTGGATAGACATGGACTCAATTATTCAAGTCATGTGGTTAATCTCTCAGCGTTGTGTTTCCTGAAGTCGTAGCTAGTCCTAAATACGACTGAGAACACAGGACGAATAGTTCTGTGAAAAAAAAAAAAAAAAAAAAAAAAACCTCCGGATGATATTAATATACAAAAAAAGTCCTCACGTTAAGTTTCTCAGAAATCCAGTGTCATTCCAAAACTTACCTGATCAACGACTTCAAGCTAACCAATGTCGATCACCAAGTCAATTGTGATTGGTATAAAAGCTGCGTTCTTCTTGTTCTTCTTTTTTTTTCAATAACGATCGCAGCGGAACATGCAGTCAGGGACTTTTTTTGCACCAAGTCCACAGTCGAAGGCGTCATCATAGGTAGTGTTCTCCTATTTCTAGCTACGGTCAACGGTGCACAAGTAGCTGTCAATTTGACAGCACAAGGCATGACTCACAAAGAGAACCCCCGTCGTCTGAGTTCTGCCAATGGACGCAGTACTCCGTACAAACTTGCTAGTCAACGCAGTGACCCACGATTCTAATGCAGCCACATCTCGCATCCCCTGGCATTGAAAAATAGACGTGATACTGCAAGGCTGCACTTAGTAGTACAAGGCAGCCTTGTGCATCTTGGGTGAATTTCTTCCTTCTTTCATATTACCAACATTATCAAAATTCATCGAATTCATGAATAACACAAGGATCATTATTAATATCAGCCCTAAAGCCACATTGACTTTGTCATCTATGCCGCTATGCAGGGGAAATGAGCACTGCTATAACTATGAGTGCAATTCACGTGTGGGTGTGTGGCGAGTAATAGCCTTTCCAACTAAAATAAACGAGTATTGCCCGTCGTCTCAAATGCGACGCGGCATGCCCCTTGCCGCACACTATCCTGCACGCTAAATCCCTTGGCGATGATGACATTTGTGAACCCAGCGAGCATTATGCGGACGGGAATAAACTCCTCCTCAAGGTGTCCTCCTCAACTTTATTTCCAACAATAGCGGGGCCCTGCGCATCCAGACTTTACTTTGAACATCTCACATGATACCTACATGCATGGCAATGGGCGAGACCAATGCTATTCTTGAACACACAAAATGAAAACCTCAACAGCGCAAGCTTCTGGGCCAATCTGATGATCAGTAGTAAAATCTAATCCTGCGTAATGGCGTGCATCCAGGCTCTTCACGACGAAGCAACTGCGAGGCTAAGTTTGTTGGAGCGTGACTCATCTGCATCCCGGAGACTACAATGTACATGCAATTCTCCACTCTGTGGCGTACGAGCTTAAAAAAAAAAAAATCAAACAAGAGCTTGAAAAGGCTTTCATATGCATTGGCACGCTGTCTGGTCCCTCTGATCCCTGCTATAAAATGCCCCCTTTGTTCCTCTTTTCCCTCCCATCAGCATCGACACCTTTCTCTTCCACAGCATCCCTCATCTTCTTTGCAATAGCTGTTCAATCTCCCACTGCACAATAACTTCATGTCAGCAAACCTCTTTCCATCAACCACAATCTGGGCACCCACTCTGGTCTGCCGAGCGTTGCTCCTCTGCCCGCGCGATCTCCTTAAGCGTCAGTGATAAGCGGCTATGGAAGGGTTCCTCCCACGCGTCCGTGAAAGAAAAGAAAGAGAGAGAAAAAATCAATACTAGGGACCTAAAAAAAAAGAGGAATCAAAAATTATGCCAAGTACTGACCAGACCTGCTAATTATCCAGGTGTTAGTAGCCCCACGCAGGATCCTAGCAATCTCGATACCTAGCCTGACCTCTTGAGCGTCAGTGGTGAGCGGCTTGGTGGCAGACGTTTCCGACTCCCCCTCTGTATCCATATGGAAGAAAAGAAAAGAAAAGAAAGCAAAACCAACCATGAGAGAAAGGAAGGTGAGTTTCTTCTTCACATCGACGGACAAGCCCCCGAATGCAATGAAAAAAAAAAGGGTGTGTTACCTGGAGGTAGTGCAATACCAGGGACACAAGAAGAGAAAACCAAAAATTATGCCGGGTACTTACCGGACCTGCTGATCATGCCAGGTGTTAGTAGCCTCACGCAGGGTCCTGGCAATCTCAACACCCGACCTGACCTCTTGAGCGTCAGTGATGAGCGGCTGTGGAAGGGTTCCTCCCACGTCGTTCGTGGAAGAAAAGAAAAGAAAAGAAAGCAAAAGCGCTGAGGCCTGTCTGCTGACAAGTTTTCCGCGGCATGAGCAAGAACTGTGTGCTGCAAAGTCTTTAGCACGGGCGAGCGGGTTCAGTATCGCGCGAAATTCGTGGATTTAGATGCGTTACAGTATATATATTGGCGCTTCATGTAACGCTCCAAGCAACTATATTGACAGCTAGCCTGACGAATGCTCCAGTCATTCTATAGTGAAGCGGGAAGAAATGAAGACCGGGCCGGGAGAGATGCGACGCGTCTTAAATGTCCGAGTGGGTACCGAGGCTGGTCTCGTTACTCTTCGAATAACCTCTTGTGGCCAGCATGATCAAACCCGACTGCATCAGGCAACAATGAGGCTCTCTCGGAATGTTACAATGGCGTACTACGCACTATCGCCTCGAAAATGTATATACCTATCATGTTATCGTCCTGCATACGTGTGTGATCAGGGCATTATCAGACTCACTTTTGGTATTTCTTGTACAACAACGTAGCTCGTGATGCCTCTGGCCGAACCATTCCATCATTTTGTGGTTGGCATAAAAAGAGCGTGGGATCTGCGCAATCATAACCTATATATAAAGGGCGAAACATGTAGATGATCGTGTTGAGGTTCTCTGTTGGCTGGGAGCTGACAATGGTGCACATGGATATCGTCTTGAAACTCTGCCTGACCTCTCCGCTCTATTCGACTCCTGAAGAATTTGCTTGTTTCGCGTTCAGTTCTTTGTACATTGGGTCCAGTACCACAAACAGGGAATTTGCAAGTCGTCTAAATTCCGGTTGTAGATCGGCTCTGCAGGACATGAAACGATCCTCATGCCAAAGTCGTCTCTGACTCTTCAGAAGTTGCAACGAGAACTTGCCAGATCCTACCAAGAACTGTTTGAAATTGTGTTGGCATGCTGACGCAGGGGTTCTATCAAACTCCTGACAGGTCGGATCTGTACACCTTGGGAGTGGTGGAAATGGGAATTGGGTCATCGAGGCCTTGTCGTAAAAGGCACTGTCGCACTCCTGTTCCCACTTCGTGTACCTTTCTCTGGCTTCTATTTGCCTTTGTTCTTCATCTCTTTTCTGTTGGTTCTCCCGAGCCTGTCGTTCTCGGGCTTGGCGTAATTTAGCATCAGCTTCCGCGGCCCGCCTCGCATGGCCTTCACGTATCATCGCCGCTTGTCGCTCTCCCTCCTCAGCTTGTCGTATTTCCTCAAGTCTTCTTTTTCGTTTCTCGGCGTAAATCTGCAACAGCTTGCGCATACCCCAATATCCGACGTACACAGTAATTTGGACGCCGATAAAAATTGCGAAGGCAATGCTGCACCACTTAAGAATTCGAAGGGCTATCAGTAGAATGAAATGCCATAGAGCGGCTAGCGCTTGGTGAATTCGAAGGGCTATCAGTAGAATGAAATGCCATAGAGCGGCTAGCGCTTGGTGAATTCGAAGGGCTATCAGTTGAAGGAAATGCAATAGAGCGGCTAGCGCTTGGTGAATTCGAAGGGCTATCAGTTGAAGGAAATGCAATAGAGCGGCTATCGCTTGGTGAAATCGGCAAGCTATCCATCGGAGGCATTCCTTTGAATATCGAAAAATCAAATTGACAGCGTTTCGAAATAGGCTTTTCCAACCCTGCGAGACGTACTCGGTGCGCGAGGTCGTTATTCCATGAGCAGTCGCATTTAAGGTATCTCTTTGAATGAAATTCATCTCGACTAGCTTTTGCTCAGGGCTAGGCATTCAATAGTAGCTTTTAAACCTAGGATTGGAATTCGACGTATCCCCACTCTCACCCGCTGCGAGTTTCGCGTGATCCGTGATCCGTTATTACTTCCTTTTCTTGTGGGACCTCCTAGGTTGCATAAACTAGGTTTGCATACTTTCACTGCTTAGAGGCATAAGGAGCGTGTCGCAAGCGACACGCTTAATTACTTGACGAGGATAGAGGATGAATATTAAGACACTAGGGCATTGCCTACTTTAACAGTAATGCTCTTTGTGACGAGTTGTCCACACCGTACTTCTGGCTTATAGTCACGTTGATGATTTGAGGAAAGCGGGGCCACGCTCTTTTGAAGAAAGATGTCCAGCCTTATGGCGTTACGAATCATGGATGGATCGCTGCCACAATGTCGGAGAATGCCAAATTAGGTTGCTTGTCCTTCAGACTGGTATGGAGCCTCTAGAGTCTGGTGGCTGCTCCGCTAAATTGGCGTCATTTTTTGAGGCCTGTCGCAACGCAGCAGCTAGAAGGAGCCAGCAGCGTGGCACCCCGGATCTTATTTTACTCGGCAGATCAATGCGGGGGCAACTAAACGCGCATCCGTTAAAAGTAAATGCGCATCCGCCGTTAGTCCTAATCCGGAAGAACGACCCACCTATATATTTTTAGTGTGGCTAATGTTTATAATTCTTTATACCTATGTCTAAAGTTAATTATAATATCTATAATAAGTATGTTTTCTATTAAATTAAAGCTATTATAAGTGCCTTACTAGTGGATTATAGTAAATAAATTATATTTAACTTAGCTTCTCCTTAAGGGGATTATTAGGGAATAATTAACTTAGTATTAGTGTAAATATAGGCATTAGAGTAGTATAGCTTGCTTTTATTAACTATAAGGGATAATTTTATATTATTTTAATTTATAAGGCTATAATAGTATTTATAGTAAATTATTATAAGCTTATAAGGGTATTAATAAGGGCATTAAACTACATAGCTAGGCTAGCTAGTGTGTTACGTTGCTTGCTATAGCTATAGTGTGTAATTCCACTATGGCTGTTACGTGCAGGTTTGGCACGATGTAAGGCGAATCCATTAGAGGGGCTAATGGATCTGCTATTGTAAAGTTATACTAAGTTTACTATAAGAGCTACTATTAGGTATAAGGTAAGATATCTAAAGAAGGTTAATTCTTTTTATCTAAAGTCTAAATCTAGTCTTATATGCGCTTATATTTAGCTTTACTATATAATAAGTGCTAGGTATGTCTTAAAAGATAACTATCCTAGTTAAAGGTAATTAGACTATAACTAGATTTATACTTCACTTAGCTAAGTAAATTAATAAAAAATTATCTATTAAAATCACATAAAAGAAAAATTTAGAATAGCTATTACTATATATTATAATAACTTTTTAGCGCCCTATATCCCTTAATAGGCCCTTTAGAATTATTATATTAAATAATACATTTAACCTTTCTAAAATTAATTTTCTATTTACTACCTTCCTATTTTCTATTACTAATTTCCTATTATTTAGTAAATTCTTAAGTTCTATTATACTAACTATTTCTATTCTAATTTAGTCTAAATTTATTCTCTTAGTCTAGCAAACTAGTAAATTTATCTAGCTTTTAGCAAATTCTTAAATTCTATTATACTATTTATTCCTATTCTAATTTAGTCTAAATCTATCTTCTTAATCTAGTAAACTAGTAAATTTATCTATCTTTATTACTTTAATAATTAGTAAGGGTAAAGTTAAAGATACTATTTATCTCTATATTACTACTATCTTTAATTTATCTAATAATATAGGTAGCGTTTTATTTAGGCTAGGTAAGACTAGCATTACTAGCGCTCCTTATTATAAAACTATTTAGTTCTTTGCTATTTTACTAGGTAGCTTAAGCTTCTTTATTAGTATTAGTAGTAGTACTATTTTCTCCTATAGATATTTATTACCTAATCTTAGTATTATTTAGCATTCTTTATCTTATAAGGTATTAAATTTACCTAAAACTAGTGTTATTAAAGACTAATTCTTCTTACTTAGTGTTAATAGTAAGCCTATCTTACCTTATAGTTACCTATTACCTAAATTTAGTATTACCTAAGCTAGTATTACTAGAGTTAGTATTACTAAAGCTACTCTTACTTTCCTAGTATATTCTTTATATCTTTTTTACTTCTTTATTAGCTTATTAATAGTTACTACCTAATTCTATATTTTTTTTAATATCTTTATTACTATATTAGCTAGAGCTATAATCTTTTTCTTATACTTATCCTTTTAAACTATACTTTATTTTAAAGTATTAATTTATTTATTAAATTTAATTAGTATTTTACTTATATTAAGTTTAGTAATTCTCTCTTTCTAGTCTTTTAATATATCTAATATCTTTAAAAACTTATCTTAGACTACTATTACCTCCTTCTATATTAAAGCTATTAGTTAGTAAACTTCTTTTACTAAATCCTTTACTATTATATATACTTTATTTACTTATTTTCTAGTGTCTTTAAATCCTTTCTTTACCTAGTTAACTTAATTAACTAGGTTATTAATCTTACTTTACTTATATTATTTACTTCTTTCCTTATCTTTCTATAATTCTAATAATTTCTATATTAACTCTTTCTTTATATTAATATAAAGTAAGTTTACTTATCTAATACTAGCTAAAGCGCTTATAATTATAGTATTTACTACACTATATTTATTAGTAAAATAAAAAGCTAAAAGATTTACTTATAGTAGTAAAGATAATATACTATTATATATAGCTATTTACTATTTATATTTAACTATTATACTATTATAGAAAGCCACTACTACTATTTTTACCTAGCCCTTTACTTTTCTTATTACTTTATATTCTATTAGATTAATAGTAATCTAATATATAGGCTTTCTTACCTATCTTACTATAGCTTATTTTATAATTAATATAGCCTTTTATTCTTTAAATATAGTAAAGATTTATATAATTATATTTTACTATAATATAAAATATATATCCTTTAAGTTAACTTCTAATCTATTAAATACTATTATAGTGCCTTTAAGGGTGAATTTATATATATAAGCCTATATTACATATTTAATATCTTAATTACTATTCTTATAACCTAATTTAGTATATCTAAACTTACTAAAACTAACTCCTTTAATACTCTTTTCTTTATATTTTATATTAAACTCTTCTATTACTCTTTTATATATTACTATACTAATATTAGGCATTAGTATTTAAGCGTTAGTTCTAGATTTAAGCTTCCTAAATCTAAGGAATAATAGCTTAAAATTAAGGTCTATAATTTATTTATAGACTTATAATAGTCTAATAATATACTTAGTAAGCATTTCGCTAATATTATTATCTATCTTACTTTCTATATCCTTATATTTACCCTTAGTGTCCTTAGCTTTAGTTTCCTTATTGCTTTTAAGTTTAGACTCTAGTTTAGGACTATCCTTAGTAAGGTTAAATCTTACCTTATTACTATTATTTTTGTTTAATTTATTAGTAAAATCCCTATCCTTCTAATTTACTTCTATTTTCTTTAGTTACTTTTATCTTATAACTCTTATATAATTATCCTTAATTAAATCTTCTATTACTTATTTGCGTTTTCACTGCTCTATATCTAAATCTAACTCTATACTTATAAAGTTATTATTATTATTATTGCCTTGCTCCTTAGTGTTAACTATATCTTAGATAGCCTTTACTATATTAACGTTTTTATTATATCCCTCTATTAATTATAATAGTATATCTAATTTATCCTATCTTATTCTTAGTTTATCTAAATACTACTGCTATTATAACTATATAATTTATTATATAGGATATAAATATATCTTTAGCTAATTCTAATATTTTACCTAACTTAAATAGCATTTAAAGAACTTCTTCTCTTTATAATAGGTTATAGTTCCTAGTTTTACTAAAAGCTTATCTATTTACTTAATATATTTAGCTCTTTCCCTATTAGTAGTGAATTACTACTATACTAAATTAGTAACTATAAGCTAACCTAATAGTTAATTCTATTATATTAAAGCTAGGATCTAAATGTAAAGGTGTCCTGCTTATATTTACTTATAAAGTGTTTAATTATATATATTAACCTTATTATTAAAATAAATAAAATCTAGTATAGCTTCTAGGTTATAGTATAGATTTATATAATATCTATAAAGCTTATATTTAACTTCTAGTGTAATGTTTTTATGTTTAACTTAATATTTCTTATAGTTATTATAATTCTATATTTCCTATAGTAAAATTAATTTTATTTCTTATAGCTTTTAGAAAACTTTATAACCTATATTATTATCTTTAGGCTTAGAGGCTATTAAGTAAAAATAGGACTAAGATAAATTTAACTACGCTTTTATTAAATTTAACTATATATAAGTAGTAGTAATATTAGGGGATAATGTAAAGTAAGAGTATAGTAAGCTTTCTTTAGTTAGCGTAAAAGAGTAATATATATAAGAGAGTCTAGTCACTTTAATCTATTCTATTAAATCTAGCTATTTACTATTGACTTTTTTCTTTTATTATTACTATTCTATAGGTAAATTAAGGCCTTTCTTTATATATTCCCTTTGCTAATTAATTAGGTTTTTCTTAAGGTAGTTTTTTACTATCTTAACTATATTAATTTATATTTCGCTTTTAGCTATCTATTAATTATCTTTAGCTATATATCCCTTCTATTTAATAAGGAATTTTACTCTTACTATTTTAGTCTATTTAAAAATCTTAACCTAATAACTATAGATTTATTTAATCTCCTAATAATTTGCTTCCTCTGGATTATTAAATATAATTAGTAGTAAAGCTAGTTTTTCCTTATTAAATAAATCCTTTCCTTATACTAGTTTCTATATTTATACTACTAATACTACTAGATAGACTTAAGAGTCTAGAGGGAAATCTAATTAATATGCTAATAGGTTTACCTTTTCTAGTACTTTATATAGCTTTACTCTCTATAGTAACTATTTTTTCTTAGGCTTACTAGGTAACTTATATCCCTTATATAATTATAAATACACTATATTCCTTGCGTTAATATTAACTAGTTTGTGATAATTATTATACTAAATCTTAGCAAGGGTAGTGGCTATTATAATTACTAGCTAAGCCTTATGCTAGTATAGCTTTTATAATACTACTATATTATTTACGCTAGCCCTAGTGTTAGTTATATTATTTAGAGAAAGAAAATTAATAATGCTTAGAGGGTAAAATCCGTATAATAGCTTATTAGGCACCTGCCTTATGCTTACTGCTATAGTATTATTTAGTTAATACTATAGCGCTAGAAGTAATAATATCTATGCTATATCTAGGTCTATTACTATATAATATTAGATTATAATTATTACTATCTAATTCTTCCTTTTCACTATTCTATCTATTTAGGGATAGTATACTATACCTATAAGAAGTCTAACTCTTATATATCTAAATATCTCTTTCTATATATTAGATATAAATTTTAGGTCTCTATTACTAATAATTTGCCTTAGTAATCCCTAATTTGCAATATATAGCGTATAAAGGAGTAATTTTACCTAGATTTCTACTAGGTATATAGTGTGCCCTAGTATTAGAAAAGTCTTTTTACTAAATAGGCAATTTACTAGATATAATAAATTATATATTATATATCCTTCTATTTGCTATATTATATTTATAGCTAATACTTCTAGCATATTTATTATAAAATTAAGTAAAATTATATAAAAAGGCATTAGTTTTAACTATAAAGGTTATAACTCTTCTAGTAATTTTAAGTAATTAATTATATTCTCCTAATATACTATATAATAAGCTATATAGTTATAAATCTATTAGCTTATTTATAGGAAACACACTAATTAAAGCTTTACTACTATCCTAGTAATTCTAAAATATTACTATTTATTATAAACTAGTTATAGTATAGATTTAACCTCTATTATTAGAATATAAAGATAGAAAAACCTATCTTTACTATAATAGTATAATAAACTATCCTTATATAAATCCTATCTATATAGGGGAATTTTTAGTTTAATCTAGGTATTCTTTGCTACTTATCTCTCTTAGTATGCTCTTATAGCTATAATAATTTAGCTAAACTTTTAGTTAGATTAATACCCTTAGATAATTCTAGCCTTAAGGTTATTATTAATTATTATAGTTATAATATATTCCTTAGTAGCGAAATATACGCTTATATCTAGTTTATTATATTAACTTTTTTGCGTTACTTCCCTATAGGTTACCTTTACTAGTAACCTTAAAAGTATATCTAGTATTATATTTAGCACTCCTAGTATATATATTACTTTTAAGTTAAATTATAATAGATAATTCATAACCTTAGCTAATTTTAGATTAGCCTTATCTAAATCTATTATTAATAAGGAGGTGTATTTAATAATGCCTTTTACTAGAGAATAGTTAGTTAATATATTAACTACTATATTATTAAATTAAACTATTTTTTAGAGCTTCCTAATACTCTATGTAATTATAGCTACTTTTACTTTAGTTAAACTATATTATTTCTTAATACTTAATATTACCCTTAAAAGAAATAGGATTAGCTATATTTAGTTACTCTTAATATCCCTTCTAGAAATACTTTAACTATCCTATTCTTTTTATAATTAGAATATATATAAACTAAATCCTTCCTTATAGGTATTAATTTTAAGGAAAAGCAGCTTCTTTAAATTATAATACTATAGGGTTTATTTCTTACTTAAGAATATTTTAATATCTTTAAAAGCCTTTTTCTTCTCCTTAGTTAGTAAAAATATCTTTTATTATATTAATCTTTTCTATACTAGCTTTAAGATACTAGTAATTTTCTTATCCTTATTATAAAACTTCTTTAATAATGCTATTTTTTATTCCTATAATAGTTAGATTTATATATTAAACCATGGGATTCTATTATAAAGGAAACTAGCTATTCTAATAAAAGTTTTAAGACTTAATAAATCACTTAGAAAAATCATTTTTTAAAAGGCTTTAAGTCTATTATTAGTGTTAATAATTCTATTACTATTTATAATAAAACTAAGTAATTAAATAGCTAGGTAACTAATAAAGGACTTTTTTATAGTAATTATTATCCTATTTTCCTTAAGGATTTTAAGTATAATATTAAGGTAAACTAAATGCTCCTTAATACTATTTAAAAATATAATAATATTATTAATATATACTTATATAAAATGTTTATATTTTCAGAATAATTTATCTATAAATCATTAGGCAAAAGCAAGGGAATTCTTATATCCTATTAAAGCTACATTTAATGCCTTAAGGCCTTAATTTAATATAACTACTATATATACCTAGTGGTCTCTCCTAACTAGTAGCTAGTAAAAAAATCCTATTTTATTAAATAAAGAATAAACCTCCTTACTATAGGTATTATCTATAATATTACTTTAGTCTAGTAAAGGGTATATATCTAGTATTACTATATTATTAAGTAGTCTTATATTAATTATAACTTTTCCTTTCCTTTCCTAACTAGTTTCTTACTAAACTATAAACACTAGACACACTATAGCTACTAGCTTATCTAGGTATATTATCTTCCCTTTTAGGTAAAGTTTATTATATACTTTATTAAGTTTACTTATATCTTAGCTACCTAATCTATAAGGTCTAATTAGCCTTATTTAATATTACTACTTATTAACAAGATTAATCCTTATTTTCTTATTCTTAGGCATAGGAATAATGCCTTTATTCTAATAGATATTATATTTATTAGAAAGCTAAATAAATTTACTTATAGCTTTATAGTTAATATTAGTAATTTATACTCTAAATTTATTAGTAGTATATAAAATCTCTTCTAGATATAAAATCCTATATAATAGCACTCCTATATTAACTTTCTTTAGGTTAAGCTTATTCTTTTCCTTATTAGATTTATTACTATCTTTATCCTTATTTTCTATTTTCTTTATAATATCTTTACTAAAATAAGTATAATATATAAAAGGGTTATTAATCACGTAGTTAGTATTAACTTCGCTAGTTACTATTAGCTATATGACCTTTTTATGCTTATAAATTATAATAGTTTTATTAGTTAGGTTATAGGTAATTATTTACCTTTAGCTAGTATTACTAAATAAAGCATTAGGAAAATATTCTAAACATAATTATATATAATATATACTTATTTCCTAATTTCTTTATATTACTTTCTAACTAACTAGTATATATACTAATACTTTTAGCGGAATTAACACTATTTATATAGTAACTACCCTCTAATAAGAAACTTTAGTAACTAGCCTAAAAATCTCTACTAGTACTATTATACTATAAACTAACTAAAAAACCACCCTAGGGCATATAAAATTAAGCTTTACTTTATACTTATAAAGGAAATTTATTCCTAGTAATAATTTTAGTCCTAGATTTAGCATTATATTTACTATTACTATAAAATATCTAGTGATTTTAGTTTTATAAGCTATCCCTAGAATATAAAAATTAAACATAGCTTTTTTAGTTATAAAAAAGGAAGACCTTACTCTAGATATAGGCTTAGGTTCTTATATTACCTATTTTATATTTAATCTATTTTACTAGAGCTATACCTTATTTACTAAAATTAATAATATTCCTAAGTTAAGGTAAATCTAATAACTCTTACCCTTATTATTAAACTTAATATTAATCTTTAAATATATATTTACTTACTTCTTATTATATTTAACTTCTTATAGTCTTATAGTAGCCTTAATTACTTATCCTAGAACTAGTTAGTTTAGCTTTATTAAATCTATCCTTATAGTGTTTTTATTTACCTCTTTTTTAATATTTTCTATAAAGTAAGTTTTAATAAAATTTAAGTCTTATACTTAGGTTTTTATATAGTTATTCTCTTTAACCTCCCTTTCTTTAGCTATATAATAACTATATTCCTAAAGATAGGTCTTATATTATTATATATTAGAATTATTATTATATATTAGAATTATTATTATATACTATAATATAAGCATATTTCTTATCCCTAGTAAACGGTTTCTCTTAATATTAAAATTACCTAGATTACTACTACTAGCTAAACACCTCTAGTGGTCCTAGATCCTATGATTATTATTTATTATATTAGACTAGGGGGTTATCTTATTAATTCTAACCAAAACCTAGATACTCTCCTTTATTCTCCTACGCTTTATTTCACTATAGCCTCTAGTTTTATCCCTTAATTTATGTATTTTACTAGTATAGCCTTAGTTAGAAAAATCCTAAGGATCTTTAGATATTCTAATTATTCTATTTATAATGTTAATTTCCTAGCTAAAATTATATATTTAATAGTTTATTCTAATTTACTTAAGCTTTATTCTTATTCTCTTTTAAGTTACTACTAGATATCTTAGTGTTAAAATAAACTTTTAGCTTCCCTTTACCTTTTCTAACTATAAACTAACCTTTACTCTATAAGTAATTATATAAATCCTACCTTTTATTATTTACTATAGTAATATAGGCTAATCTTATATCTATTATTATTAGAACTAAATATATCTAGCGTAATCCTAGATAAAGTTTAAGATATAGGCACACTAGAAGCTAATAATCTATTATTTTACTATTTACTCTAGTATACTAGAAAATTTTTAATATAAAATCGCAAAAAGATATGTTATTTATAATGTTTTCTTTAGTGTATTTTGCTTTATTAAGCCACGCTATTATATCCTAGACTTAAATACTAAATTCCTTTTAAATTACCTTAAAGACTAATAGTATATTACTAAATATAGTGCTTTATTTTTCTAAATTAAGATATTATTAGTACTATACTATTATATCTCCTTAGAATAGCGTCTAGATCTTCTTTTAAATAATATCTTATTAACTAGGGTTAGTATAATATAAGTGATCCTTAACTGCCTAGACCTATAATTTAATATTATAGAAAATAGTTTACTTTTTATTATATATTATAAGGTCTTTGCTAGCCTTTTCTAATTTATTATAAGGCTTAAAGTGTCTAATATCCGTAATTTTCTATATTAAATCCGTGTTTTATTCTGCGTTTTCTATCTATTAGTTATCCTAATTCTAATTAAACACTAGATTTATTCTTTTTCTAGGTTAGGAAGTTACATACTATTCTAGACTTAGGGAATATATAGTTTAATACTATATCTAGTGTGAATTCGCCTATTATTATATAAAATCCTATAGGTACTATAGTTACTAATACTATTAGTACTATAGGTATATTAGTTATGCTAATAGTCTTACTTTAGTATCTAGGTAGCTATTATACTAACCCTAGTTATTTAATAGATATAACATTCCCTAGGTAGCATTTTGCGCTAATAGTGTTAATCTTACTAAGGCATTTATACTTTATAAGCTTCTGATTTTAGTTATTAGTCTTATTACTAGCTAGTCTATTCCTACTGTTATTTTAGCTATTATCTCTTTTTATATAGCCTAATATTACTTTATTACCTCCTATAAAATCCTTATAGTATTAGATTTACTAATCTTAGTGTAAAACTCCCTTAGATCTTATAGGTTCCCTAAGGATCCTAACTAAAGGTTATAAAATTCCTCTAAATCTAGTAAGTTCCCTAAGAGTCCTAATTATAGGTTCTCTAAATATAACCCTATTAGCTAGTTAGGGGGTTTAGTATGCTAGATAGTGGTGTTATTTTTAGGATAGTTTTTAATCCCCTTTCCTTTATTATTCTTATCCTTATCTATACTATTCTTAGTTCTAGTAGTTATAGTGCTATAAGCAAGGCTAATATCCTTAGATTATCCCTCTAATACCTTACTGCCTTTTAATCTAGTAAATTTGTTAAGAAAACCTATAGATTTAGCTTTATAAATATATAATTTAACTTTCTTCTACGTAAGATATATAGCTTATAAATCTATTAGATTCTAGTGAATAAGTAGTTCTTAATATATTAGGTTTTCGTGTCTTTTAAGTAGTCTATTATTAAATTCGTATTTTATAAGTTTAATTAAATTTTCTTGTTTCTTAGTTCTAATAAGTTATTATTTTTAGTACTTAAATATAAGGTTTACTTTATTAAAAGCCTAAAACTAGTAAATAAGTTATAGTTTATTTTTAGTAACTAGGAAGTTAGACTAAATATCTGTAAATTAATATTATAAATAATTAGATTTAGATATATAGTTTTTATTTCTAGGTTTCTAGAAGGGCATAATAAAAGAAATCTATAATTACTACTAAATGTTACGTATAAGTTTAGCATAATATAAGGCAAATCTATTAGAGAGGCTAATGGATTTACTATTATAAAGTTATACTAAGTTTACTATAAGAGTTACTATTAGGTGCAAGGTAAGATGTCTAAAGAAGGTTAATTCTTTCTATCTAAAGTCCGAATCTAGTCTTATATGCGCCTGCATTTAGCTCCGCCACGTAACAATGGCTTAAAGCTATAGATATTAATATGCCTCTGCTATAGTAGCCTAAATCTAGTGTTATTAATGCCTATAATGCCTATAATGCTTATAATACCTATAATATAGTAATTTTAATAGCTATTTAATTCCATACCCTAGCTAGTACCTAAGACTATTCTAATATATTATATATTCTACCTATAGTTAAAACTTAACCTTATAATAAAATAGCGCTATTATAAGCTTACTATTACTCTCTAATATAGTGGTAATTATATAGCTATAAGGGATTCTAAATTATACTATAAACTTATAACTATAAGAGGTCCTAGATGCTTTGCCTTCTTACTTATCTTTTGCCTTCTAATATTACTAAATAACCTAATTAATTAGAAACTACCCTAATTATAGCCTAAAAGCTAAATAATTAAGTAGTTATCCTAATTAATTTAGCGCTTCTTAAGCTATATCTTAAATTTAGTAGAAAATATAGTATAGTAGCTTTATATAAGTTACTAAATGTATTTATAAAGGGCATATAAGTTAATAAATTATAGCTTATATAATACCTTAAGTTAGCTATAAGATCCCTTTATATAAGATATACTTAATATTCTAAAATTTTAGTTAAAATCTATAGTAAATATAGCCTATTTATAGTGCTATAGAATATAAGTTAAATTAAGGTATATAATAATCTCTAATAGTAATATTAGTAGGGGTTTATTTAGTTAGGATTACTAGGCCTAAACTTACCTTCTTACTCTTTAAATTAGTCCTAAAGCTTATCCTAATGCTTTAGAAAATTAGTCTCTATAGCTATAAATATTATAATATACTATATATTATAAATACTAGAAGCTATAAGTAGTGTATCTTTAATAATATAAAGAACTAGCTTTTTAAGGGCACTAGTAATAGATTAATCTAATACCATAGCTATCTCTATAGGCTTAGAACTAAATACTATATTATAATTTTCTTTATTATTCTCTAGTTAATTAGTATTATTAATAAGGTTATTATAAGGGCATGCCTAGTGTAATTTTAGTAGTCTCCTATGTGCTAGTAGCTTAAGAATATTATAGTTATTAAGGTTTCCTTATTACTTCTTTATAATATTAATTATAATATTCTATAGTAAATACTAGTGGCAAATTTACTATTAGGTTAATAAAAAGGTATTTTAAAGACTAGATTTAAGAGCTTTATTAAAATCTATAATAATAATACCTAGTATCTTAATACTAGTAGCCTTTATAGCTAGCTTAAGATACTATAAAGTCTAACTATAGGCTATATTATCCTTTTTAGAAGTAAGGCTAAAGGTAATACTAATTATTATATATAAAGATATAACACTAGTAACTTATAATAAAGGGAGGTTAAAGTAGTTAACCTTATATATATTATCTATTTATAATAGCTTAGGATTTTGCTTCTATTACTAGATTAACTTATTATATACCTAAAATACTTATAATAGCTTTCTAGAAGTGCCTTAATTAATTACCTTATAGAAAATATAGTTATTATAATCTAGTAAATTAATAAAGTTTTAGGTTAATATTCCTAGGTTATATAGTGAAAGATATAGCTAATACTATATAAAAAAAATATCTATACTAGTTACTAAGACCTTAGGGTGCTTTTATATAATTTAGCTAGTAATTTGCTTACCTATTAATATACTAAGCTTACTAAGGTTTTTAACCTATATCTAAAGCTTTTTAAGGCTAAATTTCTTTTAACTTTAAAGTTATAGTATGCTTAAATTAAGAGGAGAAAGAACTAGATTATAATTATATTAGTTTTCCTTAATAGAAATAACCTAGTTATTCTTATTATAATTAAATTAGACTTAGGCTTAGAAAGAGTATAAAAGCTTCCTTAAGGAAGTCTTATAGATATTTATATTTAAAGAATAAGACCTATATATACCACTATACTAATATTAAAGGCAATAGTAGTCTCTTTAGCTAGTGTACCTATTATTACTTTTACCTATAATAATAGTAATAAACCCCTTAGCTACTTAGTATTCCTTAAGAGCATATAATACCTCTAAATTTATTAAATAAAGAAGCTATAGGTTAGGGACTAATATAATAGGTAAGGGGCTTTAAAAATAAGGTTAAAAGGCATGATTTATATTATATTATAATAAAAATGCTAGTGTGATATTAAAATTATTAATTAAGGCTAGTTTACATAGCTATACTCTTTCTAAAAAATAGAGAATTGTCATGGTCTAGCCCTAAGGGCTAATCGCGGGTGCCTGCGCCACCATGTGGGTTTGACCCCAATTCCATTGCGCCATAGCAAAAGAATACGCATTATACAAGTCATCATTTACTTGTACAATTAACACCTATATTGCTAGGTCTAGGCAAAGCCTAGATTATTACATAGGCCCTTTCCCTAGGTGACCTTTCTATTGACCCCTTTTGACCCCTTATAAGCTAGCAATACCACGCATCCCCTAGGGACCCTCTCTTCTATTGTCCCTGTAAGCCTAGGAAGAACCCCGTTGTAGCTGCCCTATAGTGCACCTTTTTTGTACACGCAGCCGGTTTAAACCTATAACCTTAGGTGACTTATACAAATGTCATAGTCTAGCCCTAAGGGCTAATCGCGGGTGCCTGCGCCACCATGTGGGTTTGACCCTAATTCCATTGCGCCATAGCAAAAGAATACGCATTGTACAAGTCATTATTTACTTGTACAATTGACACCTATATTGCTAGGTCTAGGCAAAGCCTAGATCATCACAAGAATATACTTTCTACACAAAGCTTAGTGGGAAGATATATAAGTGAATTCTTAGGATAAATTAGGAAAAGCGGCGGATGCGCATTTACTTTTAACGGATGCGCGTTTAGTTGCCCTCAATGCGGGCCCCAATCTTAGTGTACTTTTTATCTTTGGTGAAATACCCGGAAATATGTGGCCCTAGATCACGTGCCTGCCGAACAAGAAAAGTTTCCTTGTGTACTTTTGGGCACTTGGCAGCGCTTCTAACTTTGAACAAAATATCGGCTCATAGCTTACCCAGTGTTGCTTCGGCCTAAGAATTGCGCAAACTGAGACAGAATTTCAGCCAGGGACGGCCCGGCGAGTCCAGACTTTCGGCGCGACTAGTCAGTCCTTCCTTCATGTTGATCGCATCAACGACATCGTGGCTGGGGCTGGTTGGCTGTTGGCTGCTGAAATCTTAGCTGAGAGCCGAGTCCTGAGAGTAAATCGGCGGAGACCGATCATTGGTCGCCTTCATTCGAAAAAGAAAAAGGAAAAAAGAAAAAAGGGGAAGAAAAGGCTGTCCCTCTACAGTGGCTGGCTGGTCTGCCTGTTTACGACTCGTTTTCTATGCACGCCTCAGCTGCAATCCCGGAGATGAATATGTTCGCGTGCTCACTTACCACAATCATGACGTTCTTCGTTTTGTTGGAACTAGCTAGGTAGTACGGCAAGCCACAGCATGTTGACTGATGAAACCTATCGCCATTGCTAAATCAGATGACAGAATTTATGCAAACGTTTTCCTTTGAGAAGACCAAAGAAAGAACCCACTTGATGCTGAATTCGTCCGTTATGAGGTCGAATAGCAGGGATATAAGCACAATTGACGGCCTACAAGTCTACAAAAGCTCCCGAAAATTCCATTCTCGGGCTTCTCAGTCACTCGGAGATCCAGGCATGGGTCGAGTTGAATCGGAGCATCTTTAGACAGCCTGGGCCCTGCATTGAGCTCTGAGCGAGACGATGATCGCGTCCCGGCGATGGTATTAAGTTGTCATTGGCGTGGCGCTGCATGCCGAGACATGTTTTAGACTTCGTCCTCGGTTCAAAGTAAGCGCTGGCATATATGGCAGTGTTCCGCACAATCGGAGACCGTGTTTTGGAGAAACGATTATGATCCATATTGAATGATTGATCAATCAGCAGTGTCTCTTGCGATCGAACCCGATTGAATCCAAACGCAGTGCGAGATTCGCCGAGGAGAACAGCAGACGTCCAAATGGCTGTTGTCCGCAACTTGGCATCGCCAACGACGACAAAATCTTTGGACCCAATGCTGCCGTCTCATATGCGACTGCGCGACAGGCTAGCGCGGGTCCCAAAGCCTGTTCATCACAATGGACAGCTCTACGACATCATGGGAGTCGATGTTGGGGAAAATTAATTCTTGCGCGATCGACTTGCGATTCAGCGCGATGTGCGGGTTGAGGGCTTCGTCGATCGTCCGGTTATGCTGGACAGCGTTCGCTGGAACGTTGCATCGCTTCAAGTCAAGCCAGGACCGAAGCCGACACTGTCGGGCTTGAAACTGAGTCTTCTTCCGAGGGATTCTGATGAATCCTCCTGCTGGAAGAAAAACGTCTCCACGGCAGATATGAGACGAGTTCGCTTCCCGACCACCGACGGCGATTACAAAATCGGACCTGTCAAACACGGTATCATGCGCAGGTTACCGACTGTATCGCGAAGCAAGAAGCAACTCAAGTTTCGCTCTGGTTTCCGCTTCGAAGCTCGACTGTGACATCGCGAACTCGAAGGACCATATGCAGTTTAAATTAACTGAAGGCGGCGGGCTCATCGCAACAGGCCCAAGCCATGACGGGACTCCACAGCGCGCATTAGTAGTGTTGAGCACTGTATGCTCGTTTAGCACAGTTACTATTAGGGGTGCGCACTCTCTTTTGGCCTAGTTGGCCTAGCTGTTGTCAGGTTATGAGCCCGGGAGGTCAACAGATTACAGACCTGTACATCCGTAACTTCCACTGCCTCTGTGTTCGAATACCAGAAGGTACCAAAAAAAAGAAACAACCACAAAACCACTCAGATAGCCATCGAACACTACAGAAGACCACGCAACAGTAAGCCGTAGGTTCCCCAGAGAAATAAACATTTTCTAGGTCTTAGCCGTAAAAAATACAGCAGACCTAGAGGGTAGTGTTGAGCATTATATGCTCGTTTAGCACAGCTACTATTAGGGCTGCGCACTCTCTTTTGGCCTAGTTGGCCTAGCTGTTGTCAAGTAGCAAGCCGCACAACATCGCACCCCGTTACATAAAGGTGGTGTCCCCGGATTTCGGCGCTAACTGCGACGTCGACTTGTTTGTCCTTCGTAAAGACCAACTTCGAAATCACGCACCAATGTCAGCGCGGACCCGGACGGCGGGCCGATCCAGGATCCGCTTCTTGGAAGTTTAACGACGACCGACATGCCGAAACTGACATCCGGGGCGGAGCATCTGGCGGTTTTAGACAAGTTCATACGCGACCATACTCGACCGGTCGCGAGCTCTTGTCAACGAGCATTCAAGGTGACGCTCTCAGTGTAGTCAATGCGCTCGTCGACTTCCGATCCCACAATCTCACGGCCGACATCTGCATCGTCGCGTCGAAGCTCAGCCCAACGGATTTCCGGGAGTCACCGGAGTTTCTTGAATATCTCGAAATGTTGGCCGAAAGTCGCATTCGAGTTGACTCTTCCTTGAGTGCCGACGGATCAACCCGCCAAGTGATGCTTCAGCACTGGCGCTGTCATAGACACCAAGCCCACTACCAAAGCCAACTTCTCGATTGGACTCCCGAATCAAGCCGCGAAAATCTTCCAGTCATATGTGAATGAGGCCGTTCATGGCGATGCCACCCACGAGCGTCGAGCCGAGCTGGCCGCCGAGCTTGCGCGTCTTGGAGTAATCATCAATGAGCCTGTCGCCGGTCTGACATATGTAAGCCGTGCACAAGACGCTTTGATACGCGGTGCTCATCTGAATCTAACGCTCAGCCTGTCCGAGTTGATCGACCCCTTTCTCAACCCAAACCTTGATTCATCGCGCTGCGAGAGGCGTCGACGTCATGATTCAGGTCCGCGAACTCGATGCCGTCTCCGCGAGACTGCTGACAGATGCCATAGCCGGGTACCCAAACTTGAGACTTGAGGACACGGGCTGGTGGGAGCCAAGTCCGCATTTCAATGTCATAGTTGCTGATGGCGCTGCTGCATACATCGGCTCATCTTACCTGTAGTCAACCCAGCGCAACATTGTTCACCACAGACGGTCCTTCGAAAACGGGGTCCTGCTGAGTGGCGACGCCGCGGCCAGAATACATGCATTGATCGATGATCTGAGAATAAAAGCCTACCGCGACAACCCTGTTGCCATGGCTTGTAGTATCTTCAAGTCGTGGAGTACCCAGTACTCGCTCTACCCGAAAGACGCATCACTGCACTTCGAGCACGCAATGAGGGGAATGGTGCAGGACTTCCAGCTCATTCTTTTGATGGCAACATATACACCGCAGCACGAGGGGGCAAATTTTCGCGACAGACAAGGAGGCGCGTGGTGAAGAACTCAATTCAAGCTCGGCTGGAAAGTTATGTGTTGCCCAAGTCCCATCATGTCCGGGTATTTTCCAGAGTATGGAAGTATTATCAAAACAAGGTCCACCTGCAAAGTCCAGAGATCATAATAAAAAAAAAAAATTGACGCGACATTATCGTGGCCTTTGGCGTTCTTCGACAGTTTCAAAGTATTGTTGTTGAAATCCTTGCAATTCGCTACCAACAAACTTGATGCTGATCAAAGCGACTGGTAGCAGTTTTTGAGGAAAAAAGTTCAAATTTCATTGTTCTAGACACGGATGAATTGGCGGATGACTTATTGACCACAAGACAATCCATTACTAGGTTGGCGTGTTCGCAAAATATACGGGGAGGCGTTTGACCGTGGGAACATGAAAACGACCAAGACTCCGCATTATCGCGACACCGAAACGATCCCTACCAGAGAGTGAAGTATTACAATAGACTCTTTTTTTTTTCTTCATTTTCGAAAAAAAAAAAAAATTCTTTTTTGCCCTTAGCACAACGGTTTACAGCGCCCGCCGTCACCCCTTGAATGTGAAGGGGCAACGACCGGAAGACATAGCAGTTGCATGAACCATCTCCTGTATGTTCCTGGTCTCTTCTACGCCGAGCCCCATTTTGCTCTTGGGGCCGATATCTTCGAACAGAAACCCCTCGGGCCTCATCTCGGCACCCCCGTCGCCGGGAAGCATCCCGCCAAACGCCCAAACCGCCCAGGCGGCGGGGCCCCAGCGCTTCCACGGCGTAGGTCGATTATACCACGGCTCTTTGACGTAGTGCGTGCTGAACATGCGGCCGGTTCTGGGGTCCGGGTCCGTGACGTAACGTCGGTTCGTCAGGCGAGGCAGCATGAAGAAACGCATGAGAATCTGCCGCAGCCAAAGCAGGGTCAGCGTCAGTGCCGATAGTGCCGTGCTCGGTTCCGGGAATCTAGTCCGGGGATTAGTTGGCAAGATCAGGAAGAGCCTCCATGTTTGTTTGCTGGCTGCCAAGTCCGTGACGATGACGTACCCGAAGGAAGAGCGAATCTTGTCGCCCATCATGACGAGTCCCATTTGGCGCATGAGCGGTCTCATGAACCCGGGAAACACCCATGTCAAGAGGTCCAACTGGGCATTGGCGAGCTGCCGACTGGGCAGCGACGGGCGCAGGCGATCAACCTCGTAATGGAGCGACCATTTCTCCACCTCTTCCATGAACTCGATGCCATCTCTGAAGTTGTTTCTTCCCAGCTCCTTTGTGTAGTCGATTCCCATCATATCCCCGACGATCTTCCAGAGGGTTCCCTGGGCTGCGACTTCGAATTGCGCCAGTTCTCTCCACTCGTAGAGTCTTATGAATCTCACCGGCTCCGTCATGGCGGCGTAAAGAACGTACAGCAGGTCTCCGTTTTGAATCTTGCCCGACCGGATATACGGGGCGTGAAGGTAATTCATTCTCGCAACGGCGCCGTGGAGCTGCGGAGAGTCGGGGGGGAACAGCATGAAACTTTGAACAACAAAAAAAAAGTCACTATTGGTAAGAATCACGGAAGCTTCTCAAAGAACCCCACCCGCTCGCTGGCTTACCACGCGAATATTAGCGCCGTGTCTTCGAATCTAGAAGCCCCAACGAAACCGTTAGCCACTGCGGCGCGACAACATGTTACATGCCACCACCTCGCTTGCCTCTTTGATACTTTGCTCCCTCGACCAAAGTCACTAGTGACCAGCAGCTTTGCTATGTTTTGTATGGCAAAAGTCTGGTAGAAACAATGTTAGTTATATCCCCTTGCCCCTTGGCGTCGGTATGCCGAAGCATCTGTCTATAACCTTTGTAAGAGCATAAGTCAACGACAGGCCGAAAAAGAGAGGGAACTCATAAGTGTAGGCGTGTTCGATGATGGCCTGTGCGTCTGCCCCCGTCATACGGGAGAGGGACGCTCGATCAGGGAAGTTGAATCGGGACTGTACTTTCGACAGGCTTCTGAACCGGAGCAGAAAACATGTCGCAACGTAAATGAGCGTTATGAACAAACATGTTGTCGACCATGAGAGGGTGCCATGCGGTGACCATGAATTGGCACAGCTACTGAGAAGCGCAGCCCGCAATGATGTCCAAATAGTCATGGTGGTCTATTCTGTACCTTTTGTGGTTCTTGGTTCACGAAGAATGCTAAGTCTCCTTCATCTGACCTTTATAATTCTTTCGAGACGGACTTTTCGGTGAGTTTGAAACCCGCCATTTCCCCGCTCGGTAGATACCACCCTACGGTCTCGGGGAAGGAACTGTTGCAAAAACTGGTCTTCTCGTCATAATATCTGGAATCATATGACACAACAATGTGTCGATAGGTCGGCGCAGGGGATATAGTAACTTGTCGGGCCTCGGCATGTGGGGGGAGGGGGGGTCGGAGGCAACGAAACAAAGATGAGGGGAGCAGCAAGTGTAGCAACAATACTTGCCGCATACGAATGCGAGGCATGCACAAGTGAACGTCAATACCATCTTCCGAATCTGGGATTTGGGGAGTAAGAAAAGTGACGGGTCTAATACATAGGTGTAACTTGATTTGGCGGCGACGGAAAATGGAGAATCTTAGTAAGGTTAATTGCGAATACGAACACGAGCGAAGGTGAGGTGGGGATGCGGATGCGGGGATGCGGGGATGGGTGGGGCCCGACCGTTTTTCTTTCATTGCCCACGGAGTGTAACAGATTTGGAACTGAATTTGTCCATCAACAGTTGAACAGGAAAATATGGCTAATTCTGCCTTTTTCGTCGTCCTTGATGACAGACAAGTCGTCGTAAAGGGTAAGGATTTTCGTACTCAGTCTGCACCGAGTATCGTTGCCGCCCACTCCCTCATGTCGCGCACACATGGCCCGTCTACCCCGTCAAGGCATTCGAGAAGAATGAAGTCGTGCGCGATGCCCTTCTGAACATCCAATCTGATCTTCAAGTCGGGGTTCATTCTTCGAATCACGGCCGCATACACGACTCCTTGATCTCGGAGGACTTCCTCGTCCCCCACAGTGATGTACAGATCCTTCACCACCTGAGACATTTTCTTCATGTGTGACAGGTCACGGTCCAAAGGATACGCCATGGTCTGCGCTTCGTTCGCCACGTGCTCCGTGGAAGGTAAGCCCAGGAAGTGGACCCTGAGTTTCTTGACCGTCTCGACGGAGAGCATGTCAAGCACGACATTTTGTGTATACGACGCATGGGTGAACTTGTTGCTCACCAATGGCGATACAAGGAAAGCGCCCGCTAGCGGTTCCTCGAGCTTGACTGCGGTCGTTAACGCCGAAGTAGTAGTAGTAGTAGTAGTAGTAGTAGTAGTAGTAGTAGTAGCAGTAGTAGTCTCACATAGATGACTGAGCAGCTGGGACGCGAGTTGTCCTCCGACCGAATCTCCGCCAACGAAGATGTCGCGAGCTTGTATCCCCGACGCCAGCATATGGGAAAGGCCGGCGAGAGCTTGGTTGAACTGAACTGGATATTGCGCCTCCGGGCCAAGGGTGTACTCGAGAACAGCAACGGCTGTTTCCGTTCCCGTTTCCATCCCGGCCGTGACGTATGCGCGCCAACACCACTCCAGGTGGGCAGGGAGCATAGGCACCATGTATCCGCCTCCATGGAAGAAAAGAACGAACTTCTTGGCCGCGTGGCGGTTTCCGATCCAGAGAAGTGCGGAGCGGCCGTCATCAAGGGTCTCGACATCGTGCTGTAGTCTGTCTCTCACGTCCGAGGCATCTGGTCCACGTGCTTCGGAGAGCTTCCGGCGAACCCATGAGTCGTACACCTTTCTGGTAGGGGTGGACAAGTACTGGAGTTCACGACTGGAAAAGGTGGCGAGGACGACTTTTAGAAAGGCGCAAACGAGGTAACGCCAAAGCGGGAGCCCTCTGTACAGAGCAATGGAGGACGATCTGCATAGGAAATAGGCCAGCGTCCATGGTGCTAGTGTCACGATATTAGTGTATAAACATGTCGGTTGAATCATTCCATCTTACTCAGAAAGACCAGGCGGAGCAGCAAGAGAGCCTTCTCGGCCGCCGTGAATGGAGGGTTCATTGGGGGAGCTCGATAATGTGAAGATGAAGGCCCACGGGGACTCGTCTGAGCAGGCAACTCCAGCCTTTACTGGGCGTTGGAACTTGGGAGCTCTGCGCTTTTGAACACGAATGTGGAGCTCCATGGGAAAAGCAAAAAACCTCATATCGCTGCCTATCTCCTTGAGCGTGTTCCATTTTGTGGGTTAGTAAGGCCCGCGAATTGTATGCATCTCTAGTCTACTTTTATCTGATTGGATACATATAGACCCTGGTTAACGTGACTCCACAAGGTACACCACGCTTAAGGAGATTATAAGGAAATAGTGAGTGGAGCTGTTAGGGATGCTACAGGGGCATTTACACTAACAAGATGTACTACTTATATACTCTGTGATAGTCCTAGTAAAATGCATGTAGCCTAACGTACCTCTTGCCCCACTTAGTGTTACGGAAAGATCTGTTATTAGCCTGCTACTACTAGTTTTGTACTGTTGCAATATAACATAATGAAATTCAACTAGCTAGAGGTTAAAACTATTATCTAATAAGGGGTTCTAGGTCACATGCTAGCCACATCCTCGATAATAGGCCACTCTGTAAGGGCTTAGGCTTTGCCTAAGCATTGTCCGTATAGCAGTTAGAGAGGGGATTAGTAAAAGCAGTTAAGGTAAGGAAAAAAAGGCTTATATAAGTAGCCTAGGGGGTATAAGGGGTACTACTAGGGATAGTCTCTTACCCTTTCTCCTCCCTCCTTAAGTCTCTTAATACTATATTAATACCTTATTATAGTTACCTAAGGGCTAGTCTATAATAATTAAAAGACTTCCTTTAGTTCTTTATAATAACTACTAAAAGATATAATAGAATACTAATAAATATATTAATAGATATAATAAATATACTTTAACTATAAGACTAACCTAGCTAGGGGATAATAACCCCCTTATCTAATACTATAGTATTACTAGTAGCTTAATAAGCCTAATTTAAGATACTTTAACTTATACTTAATAAGTAAATAGTAAAGCTTATATACCTTTAATAATAAGTAACTATAAATACTATAGAACCTTTAACCTAACTACCTATTATAGCCTAACCTAGTGCCCTAGTAATTAACCTTACTTTACCTCTTATCTCTAACCTAGTCTTAACTATACCTAAGGTAAAATAAAAACCTATTCCTATAGGTAACTTATATAATAGTAATAAGGCCTTATTTACTATATAAAGGTTCCTAATAAAATATAAGCTATAGGTAAATAAAGACTTTATTAAAACTAATAAAAATAAGTAAATATTTATTTACTAGAACTTATTCTTTAAAGTCTAGTCTTAAGTAATTACTTTCTTTAAATAAAGTAATACTTATAATTTTAACCTAGCTAAATTCCTAGAGTACCTTAGGTTTATATTCTCTAATTTATATAAATAAAAGATAGCCCTTATAAAGCTTAACTAGATAAAATAAGGCCTAAGGGAGCTATTTTTTATATTTTTTATTTACTTTATAAAGAAGCTTTTATTAGTAAGAGAGAATTATTAAGGGAATAATATAAAGCTAGTAAAGCTTTAATAAGTGCTTAATAAGTATTTAAGAGAAATTAGTATAGGCTAGGGTATTAGCTAGAGTATATAATATATAGCTATTATATAGTATTATAAGATTATAG
Source organism: Epichloe festucae Fl1 (assembly GCA_003814445.1). Lineage (NCBI taxonomy): Eukaryota > Fungi > Ascomycota > Sordariomycetes > Hypocreales > Clavicipitaceae > Epichloe > Epichloe festucae. The sequence goes on from CP031390.1 coordinate 542,503, forward strand.
TTAATATTAAGGCCCTTACTATAGAGAATAAGTACTAGTTCTAATATAAACTATAGCTAGCTAAACCTATACCTTAGACTAACTATAAGGGTAATATACTAATAACTAAGGTATATATAGTAAGAACTTAATTAGGAAAATAAAATAAGCTAGTTAAAAAGAAAAAGGGTTTAAAGCTTACTATAAATATATAATAAGCTAAATAAGTATTAGAAGTAAAGTTAGCTAAATACTATTAAAAGAAATACTACTTATAATATAAATCTAAGGAATACTATATTTAGGAGTATACTTTTCTCTTACCCTATTACCTATAGGTTAGTATTAACTTATATAAAGTAAATAAGAAAAGCATAAATAAGGAGGTAAATATTCCCTTTATAAAAAATAAGTAGCCTCTAAGTAAAGTCTTATATAAGGGTAAGTAAGCTAACTATATACTATAATATAAGATAACTATTTAAGCTATATAGAGTTAAAGTAAGATATAGTATAATATATAAACTAACTACTATTCTTAATTCCTATACTCTTTAATATATATTATTATATTAATATCTAGATTAATTATAGTTATAATTATTATAGTGCTATAAGTAAGTTAGTAGTAAGATAGTTTAGCCTAAAGCTTATATATTTACTAAAGAGAAAGCGTGTCTAAACTATAGTAAAAATAAAAAAAAAGGGAAAGAGGGTATAGGAGGACACCTCCTTAATTACCTATATAGTACGCACTAGAATAGACATTAATAGCTAGGAGTTATTGTTAAAAATAAGACCTATTTTTAGCCCTTTCTAGTTAAAGGACCTTTCTATTACTAGCTTACATTGCAAGCCTAATAGCTGCACTGTAGCTGTTAATAGTCACGAAGGTAGCTATTAATGGCTACGTCGCAGTTATTAATAGCTATAACTAACCGTGTGAATGACTAATCTAAATCAATTATTAATTATAGATTATTTAATTGCGTTATAGCTGCAAGCGTAACTATAACTGCAGTACTACTAGTAATTAGGTAAGCTAAGGTAACGTAAGCAAGTTACCCTATACGCGGGTTACCCTATAGCTATCTTTAATAGCGATTTTCTCTTTAACTAAAGGTTATATAAAAGTCTTATATATAGCAAATTAAAGCTAGAAAATAAGGCTTTTATTTAATATAGGAATATTTTTTAGACTAAAAATTAGTGCATATAGGTTACTAGTTTGTATAGTAGTGAGTTGATTTTTTGGATTTTATATATAAATAAATTTTACGGAAAATTAAAAGTGGCTCCTAAGACCTCTCTAGTGGTCTGGATTCACTAATATAGTTAGTAAGTATATAAGAGGAAGAAGATCTTTTTAATCTAGCTAGATAGCTAGGCCTCTTAATCTAATAGCTACATTACCTATATAATGTCACTAAAATCAATTCTATTAGTATATAAGATATTATAAAAGTTATCTAGATTAAATTCTATTAGTTAATAACTACTAAAACCTTCCGTTATGTTACGTTAAATAAATATTCAATGTGGTGGTTCTATTAGTCCCTGACTATAAAGTTACACCTATACAGCTGTTGCTAGCTAGTAACTAGCTCCTTATATTTTAATAGGTTATAAGCCTAGCCTATTACTATAAAATTCTTTCTAGTGCACTTTACGTACGGTTATAGAAAACTTCCCTTCTATAAAATAGGAAGGACCTATAAGATAAAAGCTATTCCCTTCTATAAAAAAGGAATCATTATGGTTATAGAAGACTTCCCTTCTATAAAACAGGAAGCACATAAGCAATACAGAAGCATTTCCTTCTATAAAAAGGAAGTTTAGTGAGAATAGAAGCTTTTCCCTTCTATAAAAAAAGAAAATTCAGTAAGAATAGAAGCTTTTCCCTTCTATAAAAAAGGAAATTCAGCGCAAATAAAAGCTTTTCCCTTCTATAAAAAGGAATTTCAGTATAAATAGAAGACTTCCCTTCTATAAAATTAGAAGATAGATACTAATTAATAAGATTAGGGGCCTTCTACCCCTAATCTTAGTGCGCAAGAGGTTCTAAATAATTAGCTAAAAGAGCAGGTTATTAAGCAATAAGATGCTATCAATCTATTATTACCAGAGTATTGCACTAAAACGTGTAGTGTAGTGTAGTAACTACACTACAAACTACACTACACTACAAACTACACTAACTATAAGGAAAAAAAAACTACACTACACTAACTATAAAAAAAAAAAAACTACAATATATTACACTACAATTTTTTTTTCCTAAACTACACTAACTACAAACACTACAAATATAGTATTAGACTTTTTATTAGTTATTAGTATTATAAGGATTAAAAGAAAACTAGTTATATAAAAGCTTTTATTATTACCTATTTTATTTAATTAGTTATAGAATTTATAATATTATATTATTTTAGTAATTTTACTATAACTAAGTAAGGTTATATATAATATTATACTTTTTTAATAATACTATTTAACTTAATACTTTATTTCCCTAATATAACTTAAAGAAAAACCTTCTTATTATATTATTTACTATTTCTATAAATTATTATTATTACTTATTTTAAAAAAATTATAAAAAGAACTACTAGTAAACTTAATATAAGTAGCTTATTATATCTTATTATAGCTTATAATAGCTTATAATAGCTTATAATACTAATATTACTAAGATTACTAAGATTACTTATAATATTATTAGTGTTAAAGTTTAATAAAAAATAAATAATAAATAAATAACTTAAATATAAATACTAGTAATTATAAGTAAATTACTATAGTAAAAGCTATAGTTTTTAATAACTTAGTATTTTAAGGTTTTTAAAAATATTAATATTATAAAAATGTTTTCTCTTTTGTGTTTTTTTAAAATAATAATAAAAGTAAAATAATAGTAATTATAGTAATAATAGTAATTAAGGTTATAAAAGTTATTAAAGCTTTTATAATAAGTATAGTATATTATATAAAACTAAGTCCTAGTATTATTTTTAAAAACAAGTTAAACTTATTTTTTATAGCTTATTTAAGCTATATAGGGTAATTAAAATAATACTATTAGTTATCTATTAATAAATTATAAATATTAGTCTATTATATTCTTTCTTTCTGTATTATTATAATAAGATATATAAAGTTACTATATATAACTTCTTAAAGCTTTAGAATTATAAAGCTTAAAGTAATATTTAATTAGTTTAAATAGTAAATAAATAGTTTAAGCTTTTTTTAAGTTCTTATTATATTAATAATAATATTAAAGTACTAAGTATATATTCTATTAACTTTTATATATTTATTTAGATTTCTAATTTAATTTAATTATATTAGTTTAGGGTATTTTTTAATTAAATTAATAATAAAAATATAAAATAATTAATAATAATAGTAAATAAAATAATTAGAAGGTTTTTCTTAAAGTTATATTAGTAAAATAAAGTAATAAGTATAATAGTATTATTAAAAAGGTATAATATTATAAATAACCCTAGTTATAGTAAAATTCTTAAAAAAAGGTAAATATTATAAATTCTATAACTAATTAAGTAAAATAGGTCATAATAAAAGCTTCTAAATAACTAGCTTTCTTTTAATCCTTATAATAACATTATATAATAAAAAGGCCCACTTTTTTTTACTAACACTACATTGTAGTTTTTGTAGTTAGTGTAGTTAGTAACTACACTAACTACACTACACTATAAGTAAAAAAAAACTACAATACACTACACTATAAAAAAAAAAAACTACAATACACTAACTACAAAAAAAAAAAACTACAATACATTAACTACAAGAAAAAAAAAACTACACTATAAATACAAGTTTTTCCTAAAAACTACACTAACTACACTACAAACAATACTCTGATTATTACAGAAGCTAGAGGCTCTAACTATAGCTATTAATAATAGAGGCATAGAGGGTGTGGAAGCTACTAAGCCCGCTAGTTAGTAGTAAGTTTAGGAACCTATCTATTAAGATAAAGCCCCTAAATCTAGCTTTATATAAGCTACCTTTAATAATTTAATTATTAAGGAATTTAATAAGAGGGTTTATAGCTTCCCTAAGACTACTAAGCTTAAAGAAGCTAAAAATTTTAATTAATAGAAACAAGCCCTAGCTATCTAATTTAGAGCTTTAAGCATGCCTAATTTTCTAGATAATCCGGATATTTCTAAGGTGCTAAGGGACACTAACTAAGCTATTATCCTTATGTTATTAAGGGATAGCTATACAAAAGGCCCCTAAGCTACTATAACTTAGCAAAAATTACCTAAAGAAGCCTATAATTTACTTATATAGTAGTATTCATATAGCGTTAAAATCTAGAGGGGGTCCCTATATTCTGAATTTTATAACCTGAATTTTCATGGTTTTAAGGGGACTTTAGAAGCCTTTAATGCAGTCTTTAATAATCTACTAGCTAGATTATTAATTTTAGGAGTCCTAATTAATCCTATAGATTAGGTTAATTAATATCTTTAATCCCTAAAATTAACCTTCCCTTAGTGGGCTAAGAGGTAACGATTTAGCATACGTATAAATAGGGCTATAAGGGCTCCCCTAGATACCCTAAATCTTTAATTTTTAATAGCAGACCTTCTAGCTAAATAAAGGGATAAGTTATCTATAGTATTTAAAGCCCTAAATTATAGGGCTAAAGACCTAGAAAAGGGTGCTAAAGATAAGGAAAAGGCCCCTAAAGGTTAGAAGAAGAAGAAAGAAGGCTTTAAAGAAAATAAGGGCTCTTCTAATTCTAATAAGAAGAAAAAGAAGTAAAAGGGTTAAAAATCAGATAAAAAGGATAATAAAGAACTTATAGAGGGTTCTTTTATGCTAGGAAATTATAACCTTTCTAACGGAGCCCTTAATCTATATAAGAAACCTAGTAATTATAAGACTAGTTATAAGAGCTCTAGCAATAGTAGCTCTAATTCTAGCTCTAGTGATTTGGATAATAAAAAACAAAAAATTAATTCCTTAAATGGTTTTAATTATTACAGTAAAGACATAAAAAGGCCCTATTATATAATATAGGTTTAAATATATATATAGTTAATTCTAGGGAGGTCTTTAGGGATTATACCCCTTATAAGAAGGGGGAATCCAACCCTATTATAACTAGTGGTAGCCCTATTTATCCAAAGGGTCACGGTAGTGCTGTTTTTAAGGTCTTATATTAAAAGAAACCTAATAAATATAGGACCTTAGTGCTAAAGGACGCTCTATATTTCCCTTAGCTTAATATTAATATAGTTAGTGGCCTTATTCACTATATATCTAGCAGTTGTTTTATAAAAAACTATCTTTATCTTAAAGATAGGTCTTATATTGCTACCCTAGATATAGAAAAACATGGTTTTTTCTTCTATGTTAAAAACCAATTTACACCTAGGTTACATAAAGGGCCCTGTAATAAGGAATCTCATTACATTTAACCTTTTACCTATGCTAGCTTTAGGGGTTATAGCTATCTAATTAGCTACCCTATAGAGGTTCAAATTCCCTCTAAAAAGCCGGATTAGGCTTCTGATTTAGATAAAATCGCTGAAATTAACGAAAATAATAATAATATTAAAGAAATCATATAGGATAATTTAGGGGATTTAGTCCCTTCTCTAACGCCTATAGCCCTAGGTTAGGTCCCTTATAAATCTAAAGATATAGATTTAGGGGTGTTAAAGGGCCTTAGTAAAGGAAAAAGGTCCCTAATACCTCTCTAAGAGGCCTATGGTTCTTAAGGGGCCTAGTAGGGGACTAATAGAGAGGGCCCTAATCTAGACCTAAATCTAGACCTTAATTCAGGCCCTAAAGATGTTTAATATCAAAAGTTACTAGAACTAGCTAGCCTATGGCATATATAATTAGGGCACCTAGGGCTTCCTTTGCTAAAGAAAATAAGCCTTATAACTAAAGGAATCCCTGATTTTTCTAAAATTAAGGATAAGGATTTTAAATATATAGCTTATGATTAATCTAAGGTAGTTAGAAGACCTAGGAAATTAGCTATCCCTAACCCCCCTAGAGCTCTAGATTAAATAGAGGGGGATACGCTAAAAATCAGCCTTATACTGTACAATAAATAGTTAATTTGCTTATTTCTAGTTAATTAAAAAACTAGATATAAGTGGGTGTTCTTATTACCTAATAAGGAAGGCCTAACTGTTTATAAGGCTATTAAGGGCTTCTTTAGAGGGCTTAAAAATTAACTAGGTTAATATCCTAGGTACCTTCACTTTAATAGGGGCTAAGAAATTAATTCTAGTTATTAAACCTAGTTAAATTCTAAAGGGATTAAATTTACGACTTCTAGTCCCTATATCTATAAGCAAAATGGATTAGCAAAGCGTTTAATTCGTACTATTCTAGATTAATTAAGGGCTACTATCTAGTGGGCAAAATTACCCTTATATCTATAGTGTTTTGTATTACTTGCAGTTATTAACCTAGTTAATATAACTACTAATACTATAAAGGATAAAAGCCCTAAATAACTGCTAGCTAGGGAGCTAAATTAGCCCTATATAACTAATATTAGTAGTATTAGAGCCATAGGATCTCACTGTGAGATTCTAATCCCCCTAGAAAAATAACCTAAAGCCTAGAAGTTAGTAGCTAGGATTATCCCTAGAAGGTTATTAGCTACACTAGGTTCTAACACCTACCTAGTGTATATTCCCTCTAAAAGGCTAGTTATAAAGACTAGCTTTATTAAGATTATAGAACCTATAGGTCCTGTCTCTAAAGGATTACCTAGGCTTTCTATAGGGGATAATCCTTTAGAGGGGGAAAATAATTTAGAAAATTAAGATCTAAATTAAGGTTTAAAGGATTACCCTATAGATAATATAGGAGGTCCCCCTATAGGTTAAGAAAAACACCCTATAGGGCCTATATAACCCCCTAAGGAACTAATTCTAGAGGCTTTAGAGGAGGCCACGCTTATAACTTTACTAGAAAATCAGATTTTAACTCTAGACCTAGATTTTAACAAAATTACTAACTTTAACCCTAATATTAACCCTATAGATATTAATATTAGTTCTCCTTCTTCTCTATATTTTATAAAAGAAATCTACTTTAAGGTATAGGAGAAGATAAAGGAAAACAACCTTAATAGCCTTAAACCTAAGACCTAGAAGTAAGCTATATCTAGCTCTAAAAGGGATAAATAGATAGAAGCTATATATAAGGAATATAAATAGCTTCTAAAGGCTAGTACTTTTAAATTTATAGGGAAAGACTAAGTACCTAAGGGCTAAAAAGTACTAAAGAATAAGCTTATTTATAAGCTTAAAAAGGATAAAGAAAATAATCCTTTAAAATATAAGGCCTAACTTATTACTAAGGGATTTATGCAAATCAAAGGTCTAGATTATCTAGAGACCTTTGTAGCCATAAGCATTCCCCCTAGCTAGAGGATTTTACTAGCCCTATGTGATGATCTAGGCTTTGCCTAGACCTAGCAATATAGGTGTCAATTGTACAAGTAAATGATGACTTGTACAATGCGTATTCTTTTGGCTATCTATGGCGCAACGGAATTAGGGTCAAACCCACATGGTCGCGCAGGCACCCGCGATTAGCCCTTAGGGCTAGACCATGACACCCTAGTGGCTTAGAATAACTAGGAAATCAAATAGGTTAATTTTATAGGAGCTTTTCTTAATAGTAAGCTATAATAATAGATTTATATAGTTATTCTAGATGGATTTATTAAATTCCTTAAAGTAAATCCTAAATTAGCTAAATTAGCTAAAAGTTTTAGCTATAAACCTTCTAAAGATTAAGTAATTCTATTATAGAAGTCTTTATATAGCCTAAAACAAAGCTTAAGGGAGTGGTAATAAGTACTAATAGTAGTGCTAAAGTCCCTAGGATTTAGCCCTCTAATTTCTAACCTAGCTATATTCTATAATTCCTCCACTAAAACCTTTATTATCATATATATAAATAATTATCTTCTAATTAGACTAGATTTACCTTATATCTAAAGACTTAAAAAGGAACTTTATAAAGTCTATCTAATAGAAGATAGGGGGCTAGCTAAATTCTTCTTAGGGGTTTAAATTATATAAGATAGACCTAAAAGGATACTAAAAATTCACTAATCTTAGTATATCTTAGAGGCTTTAAATTAATTTAATATGCTAGATAGTAAGCCTATTAGCATACCTCTTTAGCTAGGCGTTTTAGCTACGCAGACTACTAAGCTATTAATAGCTAGCGAAATCAAGCTCTATTAGTATATTATAGGGACTATAATATACCTAATATTACTTATAAGGCCGGACATGGCCTTTACACTTTAGTGGCTATCTACAGCACTAGCTAGGCCCTATATAGAGTACCTAAAAGTAGCTAAAAATCTGCTTAGGTACCTATTAGGGACTAAATTCCTTGCTATAATCTATAGGGGAGACCCTAAAGGTATAGCTAGTAAAAGCCTAATAGGTTATTATAATAGTGATTTTACAGGGGATAAAAAGACCTCTAAATTAACCTACACTTATTTATTTAAGCTAGCTAGCAGACCTATTAGCTAGAAATTAAAGAAAGCTAGTATAATAGCTTTATTAACATTAGAAGCTAAAGCTAATGCTATCTATAAGACCTTCCAGGAGCTATAGTGGCTTTAGGGCTTATTTAAGGAGCTAAAAACCCCTATTTCTCCCCCTATCTAAATATATTATAATAATTAAGGTGCTATAACCACTACTTATAACCCTGCCTTATATAGCTATATAAAGCATACCTTACTAAAGTTTAACTATATTAGGCAATAGGTTTTAGAGGGTTTAGCTAAGATTAAATATCTAGATACAAAGTTAATGCCTGCAAATAGTCTAATAAAGCCTCTATCTAGACCTCTTTATTAGGCCTTTATTAAGCTCTTAGGGCTTAATAATCACTAAAACCAACAACTAAATCCCTTTAATAGGGAACTAAAAATAACGCTAAAAAGGGAGCTATATTTAACAATAGCTAGGAATTTAAAAAGGGGGTCTTTTATCTTTTCCTATTTTTCCCTTTTATCTATTTTTTCTAAAAGTTATTATTTACCCTATAGTCTCCTTGTACGCTTTTAATTGCTTTTAATGTAATTCTTTTATAAAGGGGGTGTTAAAAATAAGACCTATTTTCAGCCCTTTCTAGTTAAAGGACCTTTCTATTACTAGCTTGTATTATAAGCCTAATAGCTACACTGTAGCTATTAATAGTCGCGAAGGTGGCTGTTAATAGCTACGTCGTAGTTATTAATAGCTACGACTAACTATGTAAATAACTAATCTAAATCAATTATTAATTATAGATTATTTAATTGCGTTATAACTACAAGCGTAACTATAACTACAGTGCTACTAGTAATTAGGTAAGCTAAGGTAATATAAGTAGGTTACCCTATACGCGGGTTACCCTATAGCTATCTTTAATAGCGATTTTCTCTTTAACTAGAGGTTATATAAAAGTCTTATATATAGTAAATTAAAGCTAGAAAATAGGGCTTTTATTTAATATAGGAATATTTTTTAGACTAAAAATTAGTGTATATAGGTTACTAGTTTGTATAGTAGTAAGTTAATTTTTTAGATTTTATATATAAATGAATTTTACAGAAAATTAAAAGTAACTCCTAAGACCTCTCTAGTAGTCTGGATTCACTAATATAGTTAGTAAGTATATAAGAGAAAGAAGATCTTTTTAATCTAGCTAGATAGCTAGGCCTCTTAATCCAATAGCTGCATTGCCTATATAACGTCACTAAAATCAATTCTATTAGTATATAAGATATTATAAAAGTTATCTAGATTAAATTCTATTAGTTAATAACTACCGAAACCTTCCGTTACGTTGCGTTAAATAAATATTCAACGTGGTGGTTCTATTAGTCCCTGACCGTAGAGCTACACCTGTACAGCTGTTACCAGCCGGCAACTAGCTCCCTACATTTTAATAGTTATTAGTATATTTATATATTATCCTAGGCCTCATATAAGACGTTATACTTAGGATGCTATGGCTAGAACATTATAATATAATTATTTACGCAGCAAAACGGTAATTAGTTATTAGAGTAATAAAGGGCTTATATATCTTTAAAGCCTTTACGCGTAAGGTAAAGACCCTAGTATAGGGGATTATTAGGTCCTTATATACTATAGAAGCGCGCTAGGTATACTATAGGAAGGACACTTTTATAATATTTATTACTATAAGCCTTAGGGAGATAATAATAGTACTATAGATTATAGTGTCTAAGATAAAGCCTAATAGCCTAGACATATTAATATTACCTAAGGAGTTAGCTAACTTTATAGACTTTTTTAATAAGGCTAGAGCTAATAGCTTACCTCCTTATTAGGGGTCCCTTAATTACTATATATATTTATATAAGAACTAGGATAAGTCTAAACTAACACTCCCTTAGGGACTACTATATAATATACTAAGGGACTAGCTTTTAGAGGTTAAGCACTAGATTATAAACTTAATAAATAAGGGTTAGATTTATACTAGCTTATTATTAGCTATAGCTTTAGTTCTCCTTATTAAAAAGGCTAATAAGGGTTAGTGTTTTTATATAAACTACTACGCTTTTAATAAGATAATAGCATAGGATTATTACTCTCTCCTATTAATTAAGGAGATACTCTATTCCTTATCCTAGGTATACTAGTTTATAAAAGTAAATATTTATATAGTGTTTTATAAGCTATAAATTACTAAGGGCTAGGAGTACCTTATAGTGTTTTAAACTAGGTTTAGGCTATTTAAGTAGCTAGTTTACCCCTTTAGCCTAGCTAGTATACTAGTAATATTCTAATATTATATTAATAAGTCCTTAGGGGATATATTAAGGGATTTTATTATAGTATACTTAGATAATATCTTACTTTACTTAGGGGGATTAAGGAAAGACTATATAGCTAAGGTTTAGTTAATATTAGGCTACCTAAGGGCTATAGGTTTATACTTAGACCTTAATAAGTCTATATTTATAATAAAGGAGGTTTAATACCTAGGATATATTATTATAGTAAGTTATTTTATTTATCTAGACTTAGTAAAGGTTATAGCTATTAGAGAGTAAGTAGCCCTAATAAAACTTTAGGGGGTTTATAGCTTCCTAGGGTTTACTAACTTTTACTATAACTTTATTAGTAACTTTTTAAAACTAGTAGTATTACTAATATAATTAACTACAAGAAATATTCCTTTTTAATAAGGACTTAAAGAGAATAATACCTTTAATAGGCTAAAAGATACCTTTATTATATACTTAGTACTAGTATAATAGGACTTAGATCTCCTTATAGTAGTAAAAGCTAATTATTTAGAAATAGCTATTAAAGAGTACCTTTCCTAGTAAGGCTAGGATAGTGTTATATACCTAGTTACTTATTACTTTACTAGCCTTATATTCTTATAAAAGAATTATATAATTTATAATAAGGAATTATTAGCTATTATCTTATACCTTAAGGGATAATTAGCTAAGCTATAAGGTATTTCTAGTTTATTTATAATCTATATAGACTATAAGAACCTAAAGTACTTTATAACTCCCTAGTTAATATTAGAATAATAAGCTTAATAGGTAAATATACTTACACTATTTAATTTTTACCTCTAGTATAAACCTAGTATATAAGTATAGTAGCCTAATACTCTTTCTTAAAGGGAGTAAGACTAGGAAGGGGTAACCTTTAGAATAGGATATATTTTATAACCTATTACTATTATATAACTCTTACTAATACTAGATAGGTAGTAAGATAATAGTAGTATAGTATTACTACTAGCTAGTAAGGTTCTCTTTATTACTAAATACCTTTAGACCTTATAGAACTAGGCTATTACCTTTAATCCTATATATAGTATTTAATTAAAGGCTATTTAAGAAAAAGCCTAGAGGTTTTCTATTAAAATACTTATAAGGGAGTAAGTAATAAATTATTTTATAAGCACTTATAAAGTATTTTAGTTTAAAAGCTATACCTAAGTCCTAGTATAGGAGCCTCTTATAATAACTCTAATATAGTAATACTATAATTTACTAGTAGTAAGGTACTTAAACTATAATACTATATTCTAAATCTTATAATAGTAATTTTACTAGGATAGGATATTATAAGATATTACTAGGTTTATCTATAACTATTATTACTATAGTAGTTATAAAAGCTATTAATAATACTAAGGCTTACTAAAGCCTTTACCTATCCCTAACTAGTTTTAGTTATAGATTTTTATTAACTTTATAATAAACTTACTAGTACTATCCTTAGAAAAGCTATAATATTTAATAGTTATTATAAATTAACTCTTTAAATTTATTTAGCTTAAGGCTATAACTTTTATAAAAGCTAAGGAATATATAAAGAGGTTTAAAATAGTCTAGTAGTAGTTTAAGGGGTTTTCTTAATTAATTATTATAGATTATAGTTTAGATTAGTTAGGAAAATTTTAGATAATATTATACTCCTTAGTTAAGATTAATTAGTTACTTTTTATATTATATTACTTATAAACTAATAGTAATATAAAGTAAGTAAACTAAGAGATATAGGTAATATTATATATTATAGTCTTTTTTTTATAGTTTAACTAGCTAGAATATCTAGTTACTTACTAGCTTATAATTAATAATAGGCTATTTTCTATAATAGAAGTTAGCTTAAATAAGCTACTATATAGCTATAACTTAAAGCTAGTTTAGTTACTACTAGATAAGTTTACTTTTATAATAATACTAAAGGGGTAAGTAATATAGTTTTTTAAGTATCTTTAGGAGAGTACTTATCTAGTATAAGCTATAATAGCCTATATATAATAAAGGTAATAAGATATTATATTTACTTTATATTAACTAGTAAAATAGTTTTAAGTTAAAGATAAGGTATAGCTTTTACTTAAAAATATTAAAACTAACTATCTCTTATAAAAACTTAATTAAGTAATAGTAAAGTATATAGTTATAAAAGTCCTAATATTACTTATAGTATAGCTTAATATCCTAAGAGGTATTTACCTAGTATTTTATATAAACCTTATTAAATATACTATAAAAAACCCTTTCCTTAGTTAAAAGCTCTAGGACTTCTATCTAAAACTAGAATAAGTCCTTATAAAAGGTAATAATAAACTTATTAAGAAATATTAGGTTAAGTAAATCCTAGTAGCTTAAAATACTGTAAGCTAAGGTAAGAGATATAATATACTTATTAAGTAAGTAAGTTATATATAGCCTATATAAGAACTATTAGAGAATATAGTATAAATATAAGCTTTTAATAAGTTTAAGGTAAAATAAGGAGATATATAATATAATAATAAACTAAATTAATTTTAGAAAACTTATTTACTTATAAAGACTTTTATATATATTTAAAATACTAATATATTATAGTTTACTACTATTACTTAAAGGGAATAATTATTCTTTAAGTTTTTATTTAAATTAATAAAAAAGCTTATATAAGTATATATTACCTTTATTTAAAGTTAGTGCTTTACTAATATAGCTATAGTATATTTACTAGGTAATAGTTATAATATAAAGAGTTATTTACCTAGGATATAACCTAGGTTTTAGATAGTATAAGTAAGATTAGTATATAAAGTATAAGTAAGTAAGAGTATAATAGAAGTGCTAGTAAGAGAATAATAAGTAAAAATAATAACCTTAGTAAGATAAGGAATATTATTTCTAGCTAAGGGCTAGCTAGCTCTAGGGTTTTTAAGGGTATATTTAAAAAGAAAACCTATTAACCTTAACTTAAAGAGAAGATAAATAAGCTACTAGTAATAATAGAAAGAGAAGTTATTACTTAACTTAGTAATTTAATAATAGTATTAGTTCTTACTATAGTAATAAAGAGTAAGTACTTAGATAAAGGTAATAAACTATTTATATATTTCTTTATATATAGTATTTAAGCTACTAATAACCTATTAGTTTTATTAGAATAAAACGCTAGTAACTTATTATATAAACTATACTATTCTATAACTAGCTAAAGGGCTAGTACTAATAAAGAGGATAATATTAAGGCTAGTTATATTTATTATAAGAGTATTTATAATAAGGGATGCCCTAAAAGCTAAGTAAATAGGAGCTAGGTTAAATTATACTTAGTTAAGGAGAGTATTCTAGTAACTAATAAGATAGTAATATCTCTAAGATAAAATAGGTATTTTCTTCTTTATAGTTATAGTCTTAGGAACTCTAGGCTTAATAATATATATACTTATAGTAATTTTAGCCTTAAGATTCTTAAGGGTATATTAGAGTTATAGGTTAGTAAATAAGAGCCTAGTATACTATATATAGGTAATATAATACTACTAATAAAAAGAATATAATTCCTTACTTTAAGGTAAATAATAGTTTAAAATACTAGTAGTAAAAGCTTATTTAATATAAGAACTATAAGAATACTAAACTAATTTAAGTATAGTATACTATTTATTATTAGAGTTTCCCTTTATAAAGTACTTACTAATAAAATAGGATATTAGTATAGTAAGAGTAGCTATAGAAGTAGTTACTAAAGCTATAGAAGTAAGGGTATTAGTTTAGTATTAAGGTATTTTAGTAAAGAAAATAATTATTTAAGAAAAAAGGACTAATAAAATAAAGGGAAAGGTATAATAGAATTATAATAATAAAGAGATAATATTATATAAAGGGGAAAGTAAGATAAGTATAAGTATAAGTAAGATATTTATAGTAAAAGTTATACCTATATTAGGTAAACTATAAATAAGTAAGGGTAAGGTAATTATTTATAATAAATAACCTATTAGTAAGGTAAACATATTATATATACTATAAATAACACTTAGAAGTAAGGGGGGGTTATTATAATAAATAATAAGGTAATAGGGTAAATGCCTATTAAATGCTTTATAAATAGCTATTAGTAAGAATAGTTTTTATTATAATAATTAAGGGTATATATAATATAGGTATTACGCATATTACTAGGGGATATTATAAAGGGGAGTTTATTAGTAATAAGTAAGTAAGGGTATATATAAGGGCTTAGGCTTTATCTAAGTATTATTTATATAGTAGTTAAAGAGAGAATTAGTAAAAGTAATTAAAGTAAGGAAAAGGAGGCTTATATAAGTAGCCTAGGGGGTATAAGGGGCACTACTAGGGATAGTCTCTTACCCTTCCTCCTCCCTCCTTAAGTCTCTTAATACTATATTAACGCCCTATCGCAGTCGCCTAGGGGCTAGTCCATAACACACTCACTTATTAGGTCTAGCGTGTAACATGTACCTCCTGTAAAAACAAACAGGGATTAGACCGTATCTGGTGCGGCTACGGATTATTGTCTTGGTAGTTGACACGAGTAGGGAGTTAAACTAGGCTGGTGGTTTGCACGTACAAGTGCAAAGAAAAATCCCCTCTAGATCATCATGTTCAAGTTCGTCTCGAGATGGAATGTACAAGAAACACCGCATCGCAAAAGAGTCAACAAAGCAGTTGTCATTTCGAACCGGGGACTCCCTGCGCAGATGACAAGTTGCCGTGACCAGGTGGATTAGGAAGGCTCGTGCTCTTAGGGCACAGAGACCTCTGATCCACCCACGAACGAGGCTGTAAAAATAATAACCCATTATTGGAACAAGTCATCATCTGAAGAGGTCGTGATCGTGAATACATTCCCCGTGATCAAATTGCTATATCGGATCAATTGATTCTGACAACATTAGTGGAGGCAATTTGATCGCTGTTCCCTGAAGACTGACTAACCACTTACGTCCGTAGAGCTGCTATCGACTTGTAGAGGGTGGAGCTGTCATAGGTTTAACAAAGAGTATATAAAAGGCATCACACTAATAGATCTAGAACTAGTTTAAGATTAGAATAAAAAAAGGACTTGAAGTGTACACAAAGCTAGGAGATAATTCATTATGCGTTTAGGGTGGCTTACTTGTTCATGTGGCCAACTTGCTAATAAACACTACCTTTGGCGGGGGCGTGGCACGAGTAGATGTTGGTTGGATGAGCGTTGAGAATCTAAGAACCGTCATGACCAGGCCAACAACAGGATGCGCATCCGCTAGACGCCAACAATATTAACAGCTTTGTATCCAGCAGCAGCAGGTCGTGGACCTACCAAGACTCGCTCGTGAGTGTCTTTGTCTCGTGAGTCATCTTTGTCTCGTGAGTCATCTTTGTCTCGTGAGTCATCCTCGTCACTATTTCCCGCGACGACAGGATGGACAAAATAGCCCACCCCCTCCCGCGAAAAAGCATCCATCACAAACTCTAAAGAGGGACCTTCCCATCTTCAGGAGAAGCTCACCAGATCCGACGATCCTCAGGTCTCACTCAGCCACGTGAGCCTGCCTCTGCGAACATGGCGGAAGAGCTACGTGACCGCATCACCATCCTTCCCGTGCCAGGCGAACGGAATGTGCTCGTCACCAGCGCTCTGCCGTTTGTGAACAACGTCCCGCACCTTGGAAACATCATAGGTTCTGTTCTTTCGGGTGATGTCTTCGCCAGATACTGCAGAGCACGTGGAATCAACACTCTCTACGTCGGTGGTAAGCAATCAATGCGGTCTCTGATCTGTCGATGGGACACGCAATCTAAATTTCCCCTGACTTAGGGACCGATGAGTACGGAACCACAGCAGAGGCAAAGGCCCTTGCGGAGGGGTGCACGCCACGAGCGCTTTGCGACAAGTACCACGTCATCCATGCGGATATATACAAGTGGTTCAACATCAGCTTCGACATCTTTGGCCGCACCACGACCCAACTGCAGACCGAGATTACCCAAGATATCTTTCTAAAGCTGCAAGAGAATGGGTTCCTCAAAGAACGAATGACAACGCAGCTGTACTGTGAGGAGCATCATTCATTCCTCGCAGACCGCTTTGTTGAAGGCGAGTGCCCAGTCTGTGGTTATGTGGATGCTCGTGGCGATCAATGCGACCTTTGTGGGCAGCTTCTGGAATCTCTCGAGCTCAAGGATCCTCGATGCAAAGTCGATGGCTCCAGGCCGATCACAAAAGATACGAAACACATCTTCCTGGAATTAGACAAGCTGCAACCCGAAGTGGAAGCGTTCTTTCAAAAGTCTGCCGCAAAGGGGCACTGGTCCAGCAACAGCAAAGTCATAACCTCTTCTTGGCTAAAGCAAGGACTGAAACCACGAAGTATAACACGGGATCTGAAATGGGGAACCGCAGTTCCCCTGCCGGGGTACGAGCAAAAGGTCATCTACTCGTGGTTCGACGCTTGTATAGGCTACGTGTCCATCACTGCTACGTATACCGATAAATGGGAACAGTGGTGGCGGAACCCAGATGTCCAACTTTATCAGTTCATCGGCAAAGACAACGTCGTGTTTCACTCTGTGATATTCCCCAGCTCCCAGATCGGTACTCGTGGTACCTGGACCAAGCTGCACCACCTCTCCACGACAGACTATCTGACCTACGAGGGCGGGAAATTCTCCAAGTCCCGCGGCATCGGCGTCTTCGGTGACTCGGCACAAAAGACTGGCGTCGACGCTGACATTTGGCGGTATTTCTTGCTCTCCCATCGACCAGAGACTGGCGATAGCGAGTTTACTTGGGACGAGTTCATCAGTTGCAACAACAACCTGTTGCTAAAGAACCTGGGCAATTTTGTCAGCCGGACTGTGAAATTTGTCAACTCCCGACACTATGACAGTATTGTGCCAAACTGGAGTGAGTATCACGAAGAGTCTTTCGACGCTTGGAAAGGAGAAATCAACAAGCTTCTCACGCAGTATATCCAAGAACTTGATGCCGTCAAGATACGTTCAGCTCTCTCCACGGTTCTCGTCATGTCTCAACAGGGCAACGGCTTTCTGCAAGCAAACAAACTCGACAACAATCTTGCTGAGAGTGAGCCTTCAAAATGCGCGGCCGTTATCGGCCTGGCCATCAATTTGGTCCATCTTCTTGCCTCTCTTATTGCGCCTTATATGCCCGACACCGCAAAAGCCATCAACGAGCAGCTACATACGGATATGCTGCCCATTACTGACCATTGGACTGCAGATTCCATCCAGCCCGGTCAAAAAATTGGCGAGTCCAAGCATCTGTTCAGCCGTATCAAGCCAGAGAAGGCTGAAGAGTGGCAGAGAATATTCGGCGGCGGCGAGGTGAAGAAAGCCAAGGAAGAGGAAGCTGCGATGAAGGCGAAGAAGAGCGCGGCGATGAAAGCAGGGAAGGCGGTGAAGAAGGCGACTGAGGGTTAAAATCATGTGCATGTGGAAGATATTCAATTTCGTTAGATACTGATATAGTCTTGACATGACCATCCACCGCTTCAACAACTTAACGCGCACAAGTCCAACGCAAGATGAAGAGCACATCAAGCGCTGCTCAATACCGTGCTCAAGAGAAACGCGCCTCGGCCAACTGCAGGATCGAACACCAAGTTTTGCCATAAGAAGAAGCACGGATAAAAATTAATGGGATCTAGCAAGGAGCTTGAGCTCCGGGAATATCAGGCAGTTGGGGGGGGGGAGAGCTGGTGGTGACTTTGGACGGGCCACTTGGGGAGATGGAGAAGGAGTATATGCGAGTTCCCCAACATGGACAAGCTGAGGGAGCGTTGAAGTCGCATCATCTCCATCTGCCCCTTTATTTCATTCGCTACGTTCCTTCTTGAGAGCTGAAACGGGTTCAGAGGTGCAACATTCAACAGGCCTCAGAGGCCATGATCAAGAGAAGATTCGTTTTGCCAACGCGTCAACAGGTTGTATGCGCCCAAGTCGCCAACCTGCTCCGCTTCTTCCAAGGCCTCTTGTAACCTCCTCCTGGAGCCTTGATCCGCAGCACATGACTGTATTGGGAAGGAAGTTATGATTGCTCAAGTGCGACACCGTCAATCATACATTTGGAGCATATTTTCCGATCCGCAGAGCCATGTGTTGCTAAGCGGGTTATTCAGGCTGCTATCGAATTCGAATCCGGGCCGAATCGTACACCCCCCGGACGACGGTTTTGCGATATCCGACTTGTCCGGTCGGGCAGAACCTGCTTCGAAGTTCGCCGAGCTTTCCTACCAATCTGCAGATGATCGATGCCCGAGAGGCAATCATCAAAGTGATTGTGCTTCCTTTGACGAGAATTGTGCTCTCTCCGTGTGCGCGTACGTTGTGGATTCGGAACCGACGTCTCCCGCTGCTACATATCCGCATCGTTCAGTTTCGTGCTGTCCATTGACAAGGAGGAGGTATAGACATACAGCATGGTGGCGATTTCACCTTGAACCTTTCGGCCGCATTGCTCCGTCATCGAGCCATATCGTGATGAAATAACTCCACCCGCCCAGCTGAGCGACGCCACATCCACGCCGAGGGCCCTGAGACAATACGAATCCAAACCCCATTCAAAGTCGTTGAAACTCTAAACAAGCCCAAAATGAAGATGACATCATGCTCGCGGTCCAATCACATCACAGGCGTGGTAGATGGCGCGGATCGTCCAAGCCTTGGCGTACTGAGGATTCGAGCCAACGGCCGATCTGGAATTGGATCCCAGACTTAGAAGCAGGTCTTCAATCGGCTTGATTCCTTTGATTCAGGGCCACAGCCACAGGGCGACCTTTGCAGATTTGATCTGGCTTGAAAAGCTCCATGGGGAAGTTCACTGGCCCACCTTGTTGAAGCCAATTACATGCAGAAATGGCATCTGCCTTGCGATGAATATGAATTGATGAATTGTCCTTGATCGAACATGCATTGAGCACTTTGTGGCTTCAGACGGTGGGTGGATATTTGGCAAAATCAACTCGATTTATATGAATTCTCGCACATGAGGGCTGAAGGGTTTTTGACACAAGATACTTCGTTCTCCCCGTTCAATGTACCTTTTGTTTTCTCCGAATTACAACAATACCTACTCCAAGATGATCAATGTACTTGCCATTCTGGTTGCCTTCTCGATCCTGGCCATGCACGTATGGCGTCGTGCGTATCCTCGGCCATACAAAGATGTTCCCTACGACAAGCAGTCTGCAAGTCGACTTTTTGGAGATATCCCCGACATGATAAAGTTCGCGAAAGAGGGCAATGATCCCGATCAATTCATTCCCCACAGATGCCGGCAACTCAACTCCCCTATCATCCAGTTGTTCTTGGCACCCTTTTCCAGCCCGTTGATCTTCGTAGACGATGTTGGTGAGGTGGAGAACATTGTCTTCAATCGTACCAAACGGCTGGATCGCGCTCCTATAACAATCAACGCGTTTCTCCCTCTCTTCCCCTTCTCGAGCATTCTCAAGCGAACCACCCCCGAGTGGCGGGCTCAGAGACGACTTTGGAAAGACACCATGAGTAACGACTTTCTCCGTCACATAGCCGCACCCCAGATGTACGAAACAGCGATGCAGCTGGTTGATTTATTCCAGCTGAAAATCAGAATAGGAGACGGCAGACCTTTCTCCGTTCGCACAGACTTTAATCTTACCGCATTGGATGTTATATGGCCCGCTCTTCTGGGCTCGGAGTTGCACGGGATTCGGGACGAGATCTGCGGGATGCGAAACCACGACGGATCCATCCAGCAACCTGTCTCCAAGGATTGCCCGGCGGCGATGCCGTCTGTCGTCAAGGGAGATTTGTACCAGGCCATCCAGTATCTGGGCAACACTCTTCAGTTTAACTTGGCATCACCTCTTCCCGGGTGGTACAACTGGCTGCTTCGCCGATTGCCCACATACAAACGATGCTGGACGCTGAAGGAGAAAACTATCAATGGCCTGATTCAGAGCGCGAGGGCGCGATTCAACCGTTCCTGTCAGACCGACGGCACAAGGCCATGTGCCATCGACATGGTCCTTCAGAAAGAGCAGTCGGCAATCACAAGACCGAACGCATCGGCCTTTGTCATTCCACCAACTGACCTGGAGATCCACGACGAGCTCTTCATGTTGCTCCTTGCGGTATTCGCGCCCTTGTTGCCGTTCATGCCGATTGAGAACAACGTCGTGCTGATATTGCTATTGAGTTAGGGTCACGAGACAACAGCGATCACACTTTGCTGGTGCGCCAAGTTCCTCACGAACAATCCCGCGGCGCAGGAGAAACTTCGCGAATCACTGAGGACGGCACTCCCTCGCGAAAATCCTCCCACACTGGAAGACATACTCAACACCGACATGCCCTATTTTGACGCAACTCTGGAAGAGTGCATTCGTCTTGCAGACATTTTCCCCCGCGTCGTGCGAGTCGCTCTTGATGACATGGAGATTCTGGGACATGATATCCCGAAGGGGGCGCAAATCATGTGTACGACCTCTGTGTCGGCAAACACTCTCAGGGAGTACAGGCGTGGGGGAACCAACAGTAACCAAGAAGATAAAAAGCAGCCTGATTCCGAGACTGATTCCCGGGAGAGCATGCATCTTTTTTCTCCTGAGCGGTGGCTGAACCACGCAGGCGCGTTCAATCCGCGAGCATTGCACAGAATGGCATTCAGCGGAGGACCAAGGGGGTGTTTTGGTACGTATTGTAAAAAGTGGCATACTTTGGTTGCTGCGATGCTGACTGGGGATTCCAAAGGCAAGAGGTTTGCGATGCAGGAGTTGCGAATCATACTGGCAGTTTTGGTGATGAAGTTTCGTTTCGAATCGATTCCCGCGCAACTGAATAGCATGCGCAGCGACCCGGGGGCATTGAGAGAGCCTCGGCAGACCTTTGTGCGGCTTACGAATCTTGCATGGGATGATACAGATGAGCGGGTGGAAAGTGCATGATCGAGCCGGGTTGAGCTCTTACGAAGATGTACATACGGACTAGAAAGGGATGATATGGATACGTACGGAGTACGGACGTACGCATTACCGATTATTTGCAGAAACAGAGTTCGTCTCACGAACTGGGCAGCTCCTGCTGCGCGGGGTGATCCAATGACAACGCGCAGATAGCGCAGAGCAGATAGCGAAGATGGATGGTAGCAGTTGATTGGTCCGTCGCCGAGGCCTTTGTTTCGTGTGGCCATCTACTCCGTATTAAAGCGATGGAATCCTGTTTCCCCTCTTATCAATCCATTGGTTGGAGACTTAACGGAGTACATCTTTGTACATCTACTTTTGCACCCGGGAGACGCGGCATAGCAAACCCCCCTTTCTCAACACCCTGCTCATCCGGCTCGACCAATTGACGTCGGCAAAAAAATGATACAATCACAAGCTAGCCATCAGTCAATGGAGATGGGGATGGGGGCGGCCAACGTCAGGTCGTTCCCAACAAAAACCGATCCATTCGACGCCATCATGTGTTATTGGCGGCGTATATGATTTCTTGGGCTCGCCCACTCTTGAACCGATCTGCTTTGCGCAGCATCTCATCATCTCTCTTGGTGTCGGCATTGCCCATTCACACGCACACACAACAACTCCTGGTCATCCGGCTCACCGGTTCACCCGGCCCAATCCCATCTGGCTGCACCGAGAATGGGCGCCGCCGTCGAGGGGGCAGAGGCAGTCGCGCTTGTCCTCACGCCATTCCACGACATTGTGGCCAAGGCCAGGAGTGCGGCAGGCAGCGCGGCCGCTCAAGACGCGCCCATGTACAAAGCCGCCGAGTCGCTGCAACGAGAGGGCCAGCGGGCGTTGAATCGTCTGCATCCGCTTTGCAGGAACATGGTCAGCCAGCACGGCCCAGAGTTCGTCAATGCCATCAAGAGCAACGGTACGTGTGTCATACATGACAGTGATTGAGCTCTTCGATTTGGCTCGCCCCGCAGTGGCTAAATACAAATACACCCGCTCTCAGATGACATTAGCCGCTTCCATTGGGAGCTCACCGACGTGCTTTGGGAGTTTGACGACTACATCTCGGTCGAGACCTTCGACGCAGGCAAATATGCCCAAATCCAATCACTCTGTCGTGACGTCGCGCCCAGGTTGTACAACGTCCTCGTGACAATCAACCTTGAGCTGCTCGCCCAGAAATCAACGGAGGAGACACCGGTTCACATTATGCTTGAATCACCGCCGACATCATCCATCTCCTATTCGTCGCCCTCCGCCGAGGCATGGCATCCATGTCCATCACAAAGAAACATTGAACGCGATACATCGCTGCTGCGAATAGCCGACTTGGGAACTCATGAAAAAATGTACCCCACGTCTGCGCCGAGTCTTGACATGGCACAGGCCAGCATGACGCGGCAATCATACAGTAGTGGGTATTCTTCGCCGTCGTCGGGTAGTCGATCAGGTCATGGGTTCGCACCTCGGTCAATCATGCCGATTCGTGCAGGAGAAGAGCGACCTCGATTGCCATCGCAGGACGTGTCCTCAAACGACGCTGCGTCTCAAAGAGTATACGGCGACTATGCATCCGACCATCGACGAAGCCGCGACACCTTTGAGCATGCCGCAATGCCTTTGAGGCTTCCCTCCAAGCACTGCATCATTACCGACGCCAGTTCTTTCCGCCGATACAAGGGCTTCTGCCCCGGGGCGCAGGAAGTACTGCAGGGAAAGGACGGCGTCAAGCAAAAGCAGAAGCCGGTGCAACGAACTCTGTCTCGCGTTGTCGCCAAGTGCACCGGTTGCTCCATGGAATTGGACTACGACGGTATCGAAACAGACCTGGCTCATAAAGGTGACGATATATCTTGAAACAATGGGTTGAGGGTGTCGTCGGCTAACCACTCATCTTGCTCCAGAGGCCGGCAACCTGGTCAAGAAAGATGTTGTTTACCGAATTCGCTTCCTCCAGAAAAGCCACCTGCCCGTGAAGCGGGCCACTGATACACTATACGGATGCATATTCTGCATCTCGAACGGCTACACCATCGAAGAGAGTGATGCCACGGTGTTTTTCTCGGCGGAAGATCTCTTCCTCCACTTGTCGCGCCATCCACGACCCTTGCCGCTCGTCCGCGGAATCACCGTCGTGTACGGCATCGACGTGCCGTCCAACCTACGGAACAACCATGACCTTCACTTCAAAATGCCACCCAAGACTCATCCTGTGCACCGGGAGAGCGCGGAGATCGCCGGCAGACCCACCGGCATCGCCATCAAGGAGATGAGGAAAGTCGAACCGCAGAGGAACCTAGTAGAGCGCGACCGCCCTGAGGAGCTGCAACTCGCAATTGGTGCTCGAATCGCAGGCATCAAATGGCCGCCCCAGTACAAAGGTCGAAAGATATTCGCCTGGCACGACGGCGTCTTTGCGTCCGTGCCGTCCGACAACATCATGCTGCTACCACCGGAAAATGCCAGCCTCTTCAAGGCCGTGACCAGTCAAATTTCGGGCCGTGCAAAATGGAAATTCTCCGTCAAGTCGAGAAAGGATTCCCCTTGGCTGAAGTTCGACAAGGGCGATACAATTACGAATATCGGATGTGAGTCTTGGTTTATGCCCTTTCTCGGATGACCAAGGGAAGGGGTATCTTGGGCTAATACGAGGAGGAGGTAGGGGTGCATCCGGATCACTGGTGCTGGTGTGGGATGAATTCAAAGAGCAATTGGGGCATTTTCCCTCAGGCATATATTGACCCCAACACGGTCCGGGACGACACAACCGCAAGGGACCCGTAGACACCGCTACTCACCCACGAATCATCCATACATCTCATGCGTCGGCACTTGTGGACGCACCTCCTCCGCAGAACGTGCAAAAACACGGAGTCCCAAAACAGACAAGCGAGCCAGCTTTCTTACTCCATCGATGGACAAGTAAGTTGCTCCTCGGGTATCATCACCTGCCCTACATTTCCACCTGATGAATGTCGCCACCATGGCCATGACGGCCAGATTGAATGCCAACAGCACGAATTTATCCACATACGACAAGCGGCTACTCCTCATGCTCGCATAATCTACAATGATATGTGGAAGAACGACGCGCGAATTAGATACCTAGTCTTTCTCGGTCAAGCTGAAAGCAAACGCGCGTGCTGCAAATGGGCCAAGGTTTCTTTGTCATCTCTCAAGTACAGCATTCTTTCCCCACCACTACCGTCACTAGTAGATATCAAAGAATGGAAGAAAGACCATGGGGGGTTACTTCACCTTTGCCCGTCTTGGTACAGTCGGTCTTGTCGCAGCACTGGTCCCGGCTCTTCCAAATGCAGTCGTTGATGCCGTTCTTGATATCGCACAGAACCTCGGCAAAGTCAAAAGCAACACACATCCGGGGATCCTGGGAGTAAAAGGTCATGGTGGGGACCTGACCTTGGCCAGGGTCGCTAGTACTACCTGCGGTGAAGCCGCCGAGGCAATACTTGGCACAGGGCCACTTGCTGATGGAGAACTTGCCGGCGAGGTTGAAGTTCGGGGTGCGTCCGATGCGCGCGCCGTTCTCGGCATTGTTGAGTCATTGGCCGCGGTTGGCGCCGTCTTAGATTGAGCATTCGGTAGCTTTCAAGACCGGTGCTCATGCGGCAGATCTTCGCCATCATTAGCCCCTATTGAGACTAGTCGCGGGGTTTTTGTAGTACAACATGCATCCGTATTCCTTGCTGTATCACCCAGACGCACTGATTTTGCTTGTCCATTGTCCAGTCATCGTACTTGGTCTTAAAATGTACCTCTTCATTCGTTGGTCCCAGAACTTACCAACCAAACTCTCGTAAGCCAGGGCTTCTCAAAGTTTTTCATCTGCTTAGAGGGGAGAATAGATTTGGACGGAAGTTGCTCAGATGCCATTGTGAAGGTGCAAAAGTAACTATGACTATGGTTGTAATTGACGAGCAGCTAGGCCAAACGGAGTGCGCACCCCTAATGGTAGCTGCGATGAATGAGCATATCTATGCTCAACAGTAATTACAAGATGGAGTAACTGTTGAAGATATTGCAGCCTCACATCTTGGGCGCCCCCTTTTTTTCCTTTGTTGATGCAGCTTCCCGCATCTCGTTTGTTATCGCGACTCATCGGTAGTCTTCGTTTGTTACGAAGACCTCGGATTCACCTGTTTGACCGACCTCCTACTTGTCGATAGATTGGAAGCTTATATAGCTTCCTTTTTTCCCTCTGATAGATTTCCTAGTAGTCACTCTTCATCTCTCTCCCTTTTTGCATCATTCCGCAGTAACTACCGTTGAGACGATTCGCAAAAACTCCATGGCTCCCATTGACTACTCGAAATGGGACAATATAGGCACCCATTCTGACCCAGAGGAGGTATTGCCGCAGTCAATCCCGCGGCCCGTGCATGCCTCCTCAGTGTCCTCACGCTCGACTATTACATCCGTTTCGACGGAACCGCAGAGCGCTGCGGCGGAGCCTATCCAAGCAGTCGTTGTCCGCTGCGAAGTTGAGAAACGTCGACTCCCAGCGTGGTCTGCCACCACGATTCCTGCACATCATCCAGTCTTCTCTCAGCGAGTGCTTCCCGTACCAGGGCTCCTCGACATCCCGCTGGTTCTCCGTCGCGTGGGCACCCGTTCCGCTGAAAGCGCTGACCTCGTCAACCCGATCGCGACGTACCTCAACATGGATGCTGAAATCGGCTTCGCGCCCCCCGCGTGGCAGTCATCTGTCGGCACCGTCCTGGTCGCGCGTAAAGACAGGAAGCCGTTCCTTCCGCAGCATCTTGAGGGCGTGTGGATGTACTGCGACTACATCCTAGACCTGTTTGGAGAAGGAGGAGGCGCGCCGAGATGGCTTTACAATCGTCCGGCCTTTGAGAAGTGGTGGGAAGGTTACTGCATGGAACAGAGGCGTTTGCGCTCCGGGGATGGAGGCGAGGCTGATCCTGATGATTGGCGGGCCGTCAGGTCGCCGTACGAAAGCGAAGGCTCCTGATACAAAGTAGGTGCAGTGGGTCCAAGTAATTTCCGAAGCAGCAGCAACGGCGACTCTGGTGGAAATTCTTCGAAATTACTGGGACCCTAATGTATATACGGAGTATATATGTTCGGACCTACAAAAATGCGGTCTTGGCGCTGATCGATGTCCTCGTACACCCGCGTTTACCTTTAGGCAATTTTTTATATTGCTCTTCCTTATCGTGGCTCTGATTCTCATATGCGCGTCTCGTTTCTACAGCGAGGACCTTGAGTCGCTGCATTCAATCAAGTATGGTCTGATGCAGCCTGTTCCCAATGGAATCCTGCTGTCGTATGGGACTAAGAAGCTTGATGCCTTGAAGTGACCAACACCTCGATAGCTATACGTCAAGACTAGTAAAATCGCATTTAGAATGTTCACCGATGGTTATGCGATTTCCTCGCAGCTCTACGAGTACTTCCGACGATGTTTTGCCCTGGGCTTCATAGTCAGTAACGGCAAATGCCGAAACAACGGGCAGTCCGCGCTGAGTGCATTTTGCAGATAGGGACTTGCCTTGCCATCCAATCCCCTCCGGCCCTCCGGGTAAGTTTACGTTCCTTCATGTGCATAGTGCGGACGGAGACCTATCCATTCCTAATATCAACACCACGCCACTTATTCGCGACAGAGAGAGGTGGCTTTATATTCCCCTGAGTTGCGGCCAATGGCTTTCCGACATCTGGCTGCGTCGCGACTACCGATTTAGGCGGAATTGCCTCATCGTGAGTAAAAAGAGAAGAGACGCCGATCACGTCAAGGGGCTAACTGCTTCAGCTGGTGTTCAATCAAAGTCAAACGCACGTGATCGGGGTACACCATGGTCCGGATGTGGAGTCAGCCAGCAGATACCAGCACAGCATATCGCTAGACTACGGAATCGGCCAACCCCGTTAGGTTTCGACGTCAGTCGTGACTTGCAGTGGATAGCGATAGGCCAACCCGAGAGACAGTGTGGGACGGACTTTGCTCCAAACCTACCGACGCCGACATCAGACTGTCCTGAATCTTTCGGCCTCGATGACAAGTTTTTCTTTTCCAGTGCATCGCTTGAGGGTGTGATAGGGTTGAGGACTTGTCAAGAAGGGGGGGCAATCACTGGCGTGGTTCTGCGTTATTCCAATAATACCGAAAAAAAGCTTAGGTTGGGTGCGTGCAGATCGCCCGGGCTATCTACAAGAAGTATCTCCCGACGGCCTATGGGTTCTGGTATCATTTTTTTCCTACAGATGCTCTCGGGTCACGAAGATCATGGTCAACACCCCTACTGTCGATTTGCACAAGTATTTCACAATTACGTGGCGCGGCCAGCTCGAGTGGTGGTTTTCACGCAGCTAGTGTAGGCTATACCACGACGGCTAGGCGGTGATGCGAACGTATTAGAAAATTTGAGACAGAACTGGCAAATCCGCCATGTGCTACATTTTGGCCTGTCACTGTAAGAATGCAGACGGGTGAAAAATATATTATTTAGAACAGTCATTGCTGTTGCGAGCTCTCACCTTTGTGCATGTGCCAGAGAAACAATCCATGGTGCCCCCCCCTGACTCTACATGCTTGCCATGGGTCAGTTTATATGTTATACTTTCGGTTCGAATACAATCGCACCATTTTGAGAGGCTTGAGCAAAATTGAAATGAGTGTCCAGGTCTTTCGCACCGCGCTGGGAGGAACTGGAATTACGTGATCTTACATATCCTCTGATGACTCTCTAGCTAACACCAGCAGGTCAAGGTTGTGAAGGATTGTTCGTCCAATCTCTGGAATTCCTCTCGCTTGCTGGACAAAATGCCGAGCAATCTTGTAGTGCCGTTACCATCCTTGTCATGTAAGAAGTCTACTAAAGCCCCCGCGACATATTTACCAACGGCGTCTATAGAAGCGCGTGGCATCTTTCCCGATGAGCTCGACATCCGGCCCGTCCTCGAAGCTGTAACTTCCATCCTGCCTGCGTTTCAACAACAGAGCACGAGCGCCCGAAAAGCTTGGAAACCAGCCCAGGGACCGAAGACCTCTTCGCCACTACTCTCAGAATGCAATCCTCCATATTTGGCGGATAGTGTTTGGAAATTGCTGCACGGTCATCTTTCTGGATTACGCGGTATTAACACATTCTGGTTCGGAATACGAGCCGCTGCGTTCAAGCGTATCGGATACCAGATGGTCGACAATAGTGTCAACGTTGCCACAACTTCTTGATGCATCATCGGCGCGTTTTCGCTTCGACGGATCATTGTATTTGGTGCGCTCGCAAAAAACGAACGGGTCAAGACCAGCGTTTCTCAGAATGTCTATCGATATCGTTTGTCCCTGCGAAGGTCGACGACGTTGCATGGCAAGGACAAAAACGGCCTACCTTAGTGTATAGCCGTACGACTAAGCTTTACATGTGCGTCTAATGTAATTTTGGGAGAAATTTTCAGGTTCCGAATCTCTTCAAACAGCAATTTCTCGTCGTCGACCGATAGCCGCCTCGATGCTTCAATCAAATCCCTGTAGCATTTTAAAGCCATCCAAGCGAAAGGAAACTAAATTGGAAGTCTCTTCTCGGGTGAAGCAACTGACACATTACTCTGCAAAGCACCATCAACTCCTGGTGGAGTTTTCTTGTTGCGATCGAGATCGAGGATTTCTTGGCATATGCAGCTTACAATATGCTTTCTGGGGCATTGGGATATCGGTTAAGGCATTCTTCACGCAGTTATGATGAGAGAGAAGAAACGGCAATGGTACCTACATGAGTAGATTTGCATGAAATAGCCATATCCACGGATAGGCAGCAACCAAAACAAACCTCTGCCTCGATCCCCCCCCCCCCCCTCCAACTACCTCCGGTGCAGGTGACCTCGACATTTCATTGTGAACAGATGCATTAGAGAGTTTTGTTGAGTTTCATGTGTTAGTCATGATAGTTGAATAAGTCACAAAAGAAATTCAAATTCAAAACAAGAAAAAAGAGAATCACATTTTCCAATAGCGCCTAACAACAAACGAAGCAAGCAATATATACGACTAGACGCTTCTACAAAACATTTCCCGTCCTCCTTATTCATTCCCTTCCCCCTCTGTTTTCTACCTTCCTGAAAGAACTTCATCGCAGAACTTCTTTCACAAGATGGATGATTAGAAAAAGGAGTGGTGGACCTGGGAACCATGAAGAAGAGTACTCTTACCAAAATGTGGTGTCAACGGCACAGACTGCGGTTTCTGTAATACGATCGGAGAGCTGCACCTTGTCCAAGGTATTGGCATGGTTCCGGCTGCTCAACCTGTACTGACAGTCAGCTTAATTGATATGTATTGAAACCCACCAATTCTTTGAGTTTGCGCCTACGACAGAAGGAGGAATTCTAGCAAAAATGGAATACTTGGAGATATTTTTGATGTCACACCACTCGCCTATATTGTTGTCGGTCAACGATAAAGTGTGGCTTGACGTTGAAATGATTCCGGCTGGAAAAAATACTCGCAGGGGTTGATTCGTGACCGTGCAGGCATGATTTATTTAGATTGTGGGAACTAACAGCATGGTCAGCGCAATCTCAACGAAAGGAGGTTTCGATCACCACATCACGGTATAACCTACATTGATTTGCAAGGCTCTCGAATCAGGCGAAAGACGAGGATGTAGAAATAGTCCAGATTCAGAAGTTCATTGCTTGAGTTTTTGTTTTCTCTGGGAAAGCAGTGGCCCAGAAACAGGAGAGAAGGACGTCGTTTGGAAAAGTTTTGGCCAAAGGGACATGGTTTGACGGTGGTTGTAGTAGTGAAGTGAAAGAAAGAGAATAAAGGCAGGAGAGTAAAGTAGAGTAAAATATGTGACTTATGATTCGACTGACTCGAATGACCTTGATCGTGTTGACATCTGGGGCGATGGGTACGAGTTGATTGTAGGTAGTTGGTTCGGGTCAGGACTCAGGAGGTGTTACAAGGTCACCGTGGGTGGGGTGAGACCATTGAACGAGAGCGTTGGTGGGCTTCAAAAGCAGAGGGTGGTGTTGCGCAAGTCTGGTGTATGAAGAAACAGACTGCTCAGATTTTCTTGGACTTGACATGCTTGAGGTGAAACATGTGTATAAGTATGTATGCGTGTGTGCGTGTATGCGTGTGTGCGTGTATACGTGTGTGTGTATACGTGTGTGTGTGTGTGTTTATATGTGTTCATGTGTGAATTTTTATCGATTTGTACATGTGTGTATGTGTGCAGATTTGGTAATACACAAGAGGTTTTGACAGAGCGTATCCACTATGTTCAGATGCAGTCGAAAGAAGAATTGAACGTCTGGACGATGAAATTAGACACTAGGTAAGTTCACTTCGTATGGGAGGACTTACCGTGGACCGAATCTGTCCTTGAGTTTGAAAAAAAGAATGAACTTGGTTTCCCTTTGCCTTATTCACTTATTCAGGAGTGGCCAAGACGGCAGAAGGTACTCGTCCTCGATGCTGCGCAGAAGCGTCATTCTAGTCGAGGTCCGTTTGATTTGATACCCCGGGGTGTCGGCTCCCCGGCCACCCAGCCACCAACTGGCTCAAAAGGGGCAGAGTTATTCGGCAATACTGCCAGGGTAGCTCGTATACCCTAGCTCGGCAAGGTCCACCGATCCGATCCCGTCCCCTGCCCCCACGGGCGCGGTTAGGGGTACCATCTCAGCTTCGTCCCCTGTACTGTCTCTTGAAGAACGCCTTGGCAGACGACGACAACTAGACAGCAGAAACAAAAAGTATCCTAGAGCGGCGAGTGAGAATAAAACCGCAATGGTGATCTCCCAGTCGCGTCCTAAACCTAGTCTGTGGATGTGAACAGTCGTGGCAGCAACAAAGCCAACGAAGCCAAAAGCCACACCAATGGACATGCCTATGATTATTCGCCCCTAACGATATATCATGCCGCCAATACCATTGAACCACAAGACTAGAACTCCGCTCATACATACCACCAGGCTGACCAACAACGAAAACGTGATCAGGGCCTTTGTGACCGTGTTCAAGGTCTCGAAAGACATTGCGGTGGCAAGCGTGCCGGAAAAGGTGAAGCTGAGACCAACCAAGAGGGCAACCGTAGTCACACACTCCTGAGGAGAAAAGGCATGAACTGATGGAAACGATGCACACACATCGCCATACCAGTCTTTAACGTTCTGGCTTAGCTTTCTCCATTGATCTTGACAAGAGTCAATGCAACACCCGTAGGTTTCTCGGGAAAAAATAAGGGGAGCCATGATGCCGATGGTCTCCAAAGATGGTAGGTCGTGTGCAAGTGTTGGTTCCAGAGGTCCAAGTATGCAAAGTAAGCCGGTGTTTGAGAAGAGAAGAAGAAGGAAAAGGAAAAGGAAAAAGAGGAAGGGGGGGAAATATAGGTCAAAAGAATGTGCGAGGACGCATGTACAGCTGGCGTCCAAACCCATCAGCTGTCGTCCAAACCCATCAGCTGTCTAAAAACCAAGTCGTCTGTCTGCAGGGCAAGAAGTGTCTGGCCCATTTCTAGATACAGTCTAGCTTGTGTCCAGGTACCGCTTGGCCTGAAATTTCACGGGAGTGACAAAGCTCCGAGCAGATGTAATTTATAGGAAGGAGCGGGGGGGGCAATGTACATTTGAGATGGCAGCCAGCCCGAGTGTCAACAGAGTCTCCCTGCATCCCAACCGTGACAGACCGTAGTTGTTCAGTCCGAATTCGAGGCTCAGAAGACAATGCGGCCTGGTCATCGACGTCTGTCTGAACAGTCAGCATGACAGTTTCCCCAAGAGTGCTGGGTATATCCATGTGGACATTGACCAACTTTACAATACGCACAATAATGTACTCGCGTCGTGTCACACGGTGTTAGCCAGCCAGGGAACAGAGTCAACGGCCGCTGGATTTTGTCTTTTATAGATAGATACCGCATGTTATATTCTTTGCCCTTCATTTCTTTACTCTGTGAAGGTAACTGATCCCACCAACCATAAGCACTGTTCTCCCAGGTTGTTCTTCCAGGTCAAGATCGTCTGACTTGTTGTCCTGACACTTGCATACACACGTACAAGCTCGCTCATTCTTCTCTTTCATTTTACTCTCTTTCAATTGGACCAATTCATTGTCGCTTGCCTTCTGTTCCAACATAGCGATGTACTCATCGTCCAAACGTTGTATTTCCTCCAAAAGGACTCGCTTGCTACGCTCTTTTTCTCCCCGAAAATCTGGCCTGGTATTCGACTTGGCTGCTATCCATTCGTCCGCCGCCGTTATCAACCAATTGTGTTCAGAGGCTTTGCGCCAGAAGAAGAAGGATCGTCCAAAGGGCAATTTTCTTCCCCGCCTAAGAGCGTCGAAGAATGCGTGATTCCACTCTTCCTTTATTCGCCGAGCAAATATTTCCTTTCGTTTTGTCGCAGAGGAGTGTTGCCAAATCACACATGCGCTGTCGTAGTCCCTCCAAATTGCGTCTTTCCTATGAATATAGCTTATAAGTAGACGCATTCCATCTTCCGGCCCGAACTTCTCGACTAGGCAATACGCCAACTTTTTTGGGATCCTGAGACTTAAGAAGAAATCATTGTCAGTGCGGGGTAGACTGCCTGCACACTTCAGACACATTTTCTGAGCCTTGAATCTGTTATCGGGTGATGTGTCTGTGTCGTAGTTGATACTGCTTCTGGATGATGTTTGAATGTGGAGGCTGGTGTGCACTGGGTAGAGGGAAAAGGTAGGCAAGCGAGATTCGCAACATCTTGGTTTTATATCCTTTGCGTTCATGTATTTTGCTTTAAGTTTATTCTTATAATGAATGAATAAACTCTTATCCTGTGGAACACATGTCAATTGGAGGATAACTTTGTGCTAGCCAAGGCTGAATCATTAGTGCTTTGTGCGGAAAGACATCACAGGTTGCATCTTAAATCGAACTCTAATTTCTCATTGTGAGACAATGCCACAGAGATGCCGTGAAATAAACTTTGGATGAAGGCACGTGGAATTGCAGACTGGAGACTGTGACTGGTGACGAGTTGGCGTCTCCACTTGTCCACTTGACCCTTGACCAGCAAAACGCAATCTGCAAGCTCCACCATTTCATCTCCCATCGAACGGAATGCCAATACCTCTCAACCTACGGATCCGTACTGGCTGATGCTCCATCCCAGGCACGTTGTTGCTTCCGGCCTTCTACTTCCAGTTATCGCATTTGTTCTCCCCTCGCTTCGCTGTGCATGGTTCTCCTCCCTGGGTCTTGATCTGCAATCAAACACCGCACCATCGAGCAATCCACAAACCGAGGTCGAATCTCAGCGCTCAGCAGATACCGCTTCACCCATCACAGCCACAGCCGCAATGAGTGCCGCTTCATCCTCTTCGTCCATCCGTAGAATGGCTCCGTTGGTATTCCCAGCCATTGGACGCCACACAGCCACGGTCATCTTCGTCCATGGCTTGGGCGATACTGGCCATGGGTGGTCCGACGCCGTCGAGCTTTGGAGGAAGCGACAGCGCTTGAATGAGATCAAGTTCATCTTGCCGCACGCGCCGCATATCCCGATCTCCATGGTTAGACGATTTGAGCTTCCATGGCTCTTGCAGCCTACCCTGTCTCTATTTTCTTGTATCGAACTGCACTGACTTTTCGACGCTTGCACAGAATGCTGGTCTCAAGATGCCAGGGTGGTTCGATATTGTACGTCAAGCAAGCCACGTGGTCGCGGATAAAATCGAGGCCAACCATATCAGCCCCTCCATAGAACGGTCTACTAATCATTCTTGCTCTGCAGAAATCGCTGCAAAAGGGCGAGGACGAAGATGGTCCCGGTGTTTTGCAATCCCGGGAATACTTCCATGGCCTGATCCAGCAGGAGATCAAAGATGGCATTCCGACAGAACGCATTGTTCTCGGGGGCTTCTCACAAGGTGGTGCCATGAGCATTTTTGCCGGTTTGACTGCGCCCTTCAAGATCGGGGGCATTGTTGGCCTCTCTTCCTGGCTTCTTCTCAACCAAACGTTCAAAGAACACGTCCCAGAGGGAAATGCCAACAAAGCTACGCCCATCTTTATGGGACACGGCGATCGAGATCCACTGGTTCTCTATGATCTTGCAAAAGATAGCGAAAAGGCGCTCAAGGATATGGGTTACAACGTCACGTTCAAGACGTACAGGTGCGTTGTTCTACCCGTTCCGGTTCGACCCCGCTCGACGACGAAACGCCGTCTGGATGGAGAGAAGTGCCGCGAGCTTCGTTGAGCCTTTGGCTCTCTGAAGAATATTTCTGACACTTTCTGTAGAGGAATGCAGCACTCCGCCTGTCTAGAGGAATTGAACGATGTTGAGGCCTTTATTGGCGACAGATTACCTCCGAAAGGAGACGCCAACTAGGTACAGCCTGGAGGACGTCTCTGATTGGAAACATCCAGACGCGCTCATGGCGGTCGCGGATCCTGATTTAAAACTACAACGACGCCACCTAGGCCCTCTTAAATTTAGATGCCTTTCGAAAATACAGTCCGATTCTGAACTTGAGCACATGACTGATGGACTCTGTGGCGCATTCCGGATTTGCCTGGGCGATAAGATGGGCTCGTCCCGAAGCGGACCGCTTCCCAAACGAGTGTCATTTTTCAGCGCTTTGGCGTGTTGCTTCCCACCATTCACTACTCTTCAGCCAGAATTCTATTGCACTGAATGACTGGATTTTCCAACTCTTTCTGGTGCTGTCCACTTGGCATCATGCATCGAATGCTACTGCCTCTACTCTTCCTTGTGACGACCATTGACGAGTAGCTCCGGGAGAATTATGTTCCCGAGTTCGCTCAACGAGGGCCCTCTTACCCTCTTCCAGCCAAATGCCAACTTTATATGGTTCCTTGAAACGTGATACTACGTACCTCTGCCCAAAAAGCATTACTCAAGCTTTCAGACGCGGGAATTACTGCCGCTAAGTGTGTTTGACGGCTGCTGCTCCAGTGAGTGCCGCGGCGCCTGGTCATCGGCAATCGAGGCGGATCGATCGGCCTGGCACGTTGGCGATGGCCCCTCGATATCGGGCATAATAATCCGTACATACATGTACAATGCTACGGCAGCACGTCGGCGCCATGGGTGGCATCGTCTGGGGACAATTGTTCCAGACGAGCCCCGCAATCTCGGGGTCGATCATGCTCGACATATGTAGTTGTATTTACGCGGGAAATACTACGATGAACTACTCAGGGCTGGCTCAGTGAGCTAAATTTGCTTACTGAGCATCTCCTGAACCAAACCCACTTACACCTGAGCTAGCCCCAGTTCTAATGCAATAATGCAATTATGCCAGGCAGACAGTGATGGAGAATGGCATGTACAATTAATGCCAAGTATGCCTTGGTTCTAAGGCTCAGCATCTCCCAGGTAGCCAGGGGCAGAGAGGCGGGCGGCTCATTGTTCCGAGACTGGCACTAGCATCATTCGGCCTCACAATTCTCCACCACAAATGGTTACCTACTACTGCCTCGACGACGCAATCCGCTTCTTCTTCGAATCAAACACGAGCGCGACGAGGCAGCAGTGCGATGATTTCGCCCAGGCTCATGCGGACGGGCAGGCCAACCCTGTGCAGATACAGGGGACATTCAGCTACACTGTGACCGTGGGGACTACCAAAGTTTTCCAGTTTCGAGTGCATGATTCCAAACTTGACATGCATCTGATGAGTCTGGCCAAGGTAGTTCATCCAGAGTTCGTGGCCACCTGCAAGTATCATGGCACTATCGGTCAATCCCAGCCCCTCCACATTTACGAGACGGAGAATCTTCCAGGGATGGCTTACATCATAGCGCGCGATATCTCCTCTTCACAACCCCCCGACGCTGTATTCCGACAGCGCAATACAGTGAAAGACCTGGCGAGGTACTTTGCATGCCTCATCGTCATGTTTCACGCAAGAGCTAATGGTCTACGCAGCTTTTTCGCACAGTCATGGAATAGCAATCAACAATCAGATCAGGGCAGTATGGCTACGCTACTCGTGGAGTTCCAGTCCAAGTTTGACCTTCTTGCTCGATCCCTCCCATCTCGATTTGCATCGAATATAAGACAAGTTCGTCGAAGTCTACCATCCCTCTTTTCTGGAACGTTTCCTTTGGTCCTCAGTCATGAGGATCTGTGTGAGATGAACATGTTAATAAACCCTGAAACGGGAAATATCACGGGAATTGTTGATTGAGCCGAATCCAGGATTCTTCCGTTCGGCTTTGCCTTGTGGGGGCTTGAGAATATCCTTGGCTATATGGATTCTACGGGATGGCATTACTACGATAATCGGCATGAACTTGAGGGTCTTTTCTGGCAGGATTTTTTCAAAAAGGTTCACGATGCGTCAGAAGTTGACATGCGGCTTGTTCGACATGCGAGGGTGGCGGGCTTATTCTGTAGGTATGGATTTGTTGCGGACGGGAAAATTCTAAAAGGCGTGATAGATGCAGCGAATTCATCGTCTCTCATGTACCTGGATGCATTCTGCACGACTGAGATTTAAGGAACCATAACTTCATGCCGCGCGGGATTCTGGGCAACAAGCAGCTACTCACCACCTCGGTGAAGTTCAACTCGGCGTCGGCTCATTTGAGCATGCTCTCCCCGATGAATCGATGATACAACTCGAGCAAGGGAGGGGCCATTAGATGTAGTAAAGCTATGTATGGGAGCTACCCGCGAAGCTCTTGGTCAAAAAGTTCCGAAGCCTTGGATATTGTATACGTTGTATAACGATGTTCAGTCTGGGTTACCTGAACTACTCAACCAAGGACCTCAATGATGACAAATCCTGGCAACCATGTAATACCAACTGTGACCTTCTGCCAGACGCGATTGGCTAAGCGGACCGGAAACACTTAGTAAATGATTTTCTCAGCCCGAAGAAGATCTACAAGGGGATCGTCCTCCCTAGTTTTTCCATCAATAAAAACCTGATGAGTCTTCTTGATCGTCTTGGCGTGGCTTTGGTTCCCTTTGAGTTCAGTCACGCCTGCTTCGTCAAGGGCGAGCCCCGTGAAGCGATAAGAGGTCCAGCTTTTCAATTCTTTCGCATCCAGCATGACAGTGTCGTTGTCCTTGAGGATAAACTCACTCATCATATCCGGAACTTCTTTTCCGAGAAACTTCAAGGCCAAGGAGGTCCGTCAAATCATTAGCCTGAAGATAAGCAATCAGCTCTAGGAAGAATGAGGAGTCGACACCTTCCAGATTGGGAGCAGGCCCTTTACGATAATTCATATGCCTTCATCTCTCCACTTTCTGTCAGCTTGAAGATGTGCCCGTGGATGTCCGCAGGCTTTATGCCAGCGATGCTGGTGGCCCTGGTCCAGCATCCGCGAAGTGACGTCAAGGCAGTGCCGAGCATGACTTTGCCTTGATCAAGTTGGAAGTGGCCGTGAATAAGGTGCATCCCGAATTTGTCCTGCACGTTGAAGCGCTTGAATAGCTCTGCTAGCTCCTGCAAGTGAATGTCTTGTACAGCAGGCTGGTCGGCATCACCTGGAAGTAGATTATAGCTATCTTACGAACGTCAGCGTACACAGTTAGTTGTATTGTGCTCCGACGTACACTGCCGATGAGAATTTCAAATCCTCGATAGTAGGAGGAGTATGGAGGCCAGGAATGACTGGAGCTTGGATCATGGCGGCCATGATGGAAACAGGTTTTTTGGCAAGGGTGGGATAATCCAGGCACTGAATACAAGGATGGAATTTGAAAAGGTATTGTTGAGGAGGTTATTTTGAAATTAGAACCGCCGAGGAACTCATACACTCTTGAATACTCCAGAATCTTTCGAGGCCAGAGACCCCCCCCCCCACGGCTTGCCTAGTTGTTCTTGGATCCAACTTCTTCAGGTTGCTACTCTACACGCGCGCCTTGCATATATATACCTGCAGGTAAATAAATGCGTTGGATGTTGGTGCGGCTGGTTTTGGGTGTAACATCAGAGACTAAGATTTGAGCAAACACACACAGAGCAGAGTTGGAAGGTGGTACAAAACGAGTGCGAGACTTTACGTTATTGGCCCCCTTTTTTTTTTTCGTGCAACACGAGCCGGCTTCGGGTTGAGTGGCCCATGTCTCCCCAATGGCTTCAACCCATGGATCCTTGCCCGTTAACCCCCTGTGTTTTTTTTTTCTTTTTTTTTTTTTTGCTCCGGTTCGTCGCCCTTGTGATAATGCCTGGACGGAGCATATTGCTTGTACAGGGTGACCTGCTGGAGAGAGCAACCGCGTAGATATACCAGATACCGGAAAGTCTTCCCTCGATTGTGGTTTCCTGCATACAAGGCCCTCGGCGGAAAAAAAAAAGGGGGGGGGGGCTCATCTTCAGCAAAGTCCAATACAAAGAGAAATCATCCTGTCGCCCGCCGTCTTCTGTTGTCGGTTCATCGTTTGGGCCGGTGAGATGGGCAACGCTGCGCTGCGCCTCAAACACGAAGCAAATACTTCGGCGACCACATCCATCAGAATGCCTACGACGCTACGAAGAAGGCATAGTATTCTTCTTTCGATGTTCTATCTTTTTCCCTCATTGTGTAGCTCAGGTCCAGCGAATCAGGGCGGGTTCAAAAAGCAACGACAGCGCGAAGAGGATGAGAAATTGCGCATTGGACACTGGTCGGTCATACAACACTATTTCTCTGCCAATACCAGGTGGTCAATCCGGGATAGAATTGGGCACTTACTTCACTTTGGATAAACGCAGAGAGCAACGATGGAGCCATTGGAAGTCATTGGTGGCGAACTTGGCTTTGGCCACAACGTTGAGGCCTTCGAGGAGCAGTTTATCTCGAACAGCTCATATTGAAGCATCGTTAACAATGGGAGCAGGGAACTGGACGGTCAAGTCGCGTAAGCGAAGGCGTGGATGGGCTGGCTCCTTACCGTCGAGCTGGAAAAAACATTACTACAGGCAAAATGGGCCAAATCACCGACCTTGTGTGCCCATTCCAACCTGAATTGGGAATATAGACATTTGAGGAGCCGAATCCGAAGCTTGCCTATTTCCCAATCATCTATCGGCACCCCTTGCAACCATGTTGTCTATGCATCTGTGCCACTTCACTCCAGGCTGTTTTCTGGTTTCAAAAGAGTCCGGCACTACACTGACTGCAAACAAGACCTTCCAACCGACCTACGTAGGGAACTTGCTGACCCCTTCCGAGAAATACCGACAACTCTGCGGCGCCGCAGTGCCCGTTCCCCGATCAATCTTGTGGAGTGATGCAGACGGAGGCAAAGAGAGAGCAGAAGAGAAGATGATGTAGAATTGCTATCTAGGAATTCGTAATCTAGAAGAGAAAAGGGAAGCTTATAAGCTTTAAATCTATAAGTAATAAATCTAGGTCTTTAAACAAAGCCTGCGATGAAACGCGATATTAAACGCAATATAGGAAGCTGTATTATTAAACGAAGAGGGGATAACAAGAGTAATGCCTAATATCTAAGGCTATAATGTAAGGCTATGAATATCCTTAACACCGCCCCTAGTAGCATATCTAGCTAGTAATAAAAGGAAGAAAAGAAAAGTAGAAAATTAAGGTTATTTATAAGGCCTTTAAAACATTTCCCTTTATAAAGTCCTTAGCCTTTATTATTCAAAGAAGGCAAATAAAATCACTGTGTTTAACGCGTTCTAGACCTTTTATAAATCCATTAGCAATTATTTATTTAGTGCTAATCTATTAAAGACAAAAATCCCCTTAATAAGCTTTCTATATAATCTATTTGTAGCGTAAATTAATGTAATAAGTGCGTCCCTTGTGCTTCTTATTAAGCATATTAGCTTTTGTGTTCTAGCTATTTATAAACAGCAGTAATAGGCGTAATTGCTTAATCCTAAAGTTATTAAGAAGTTAAGTAACCTAGAGCATTAAGAGGCTAGTTAGCGTAAGGTTAATAAATTCGGCTTCTATGGAGCTAAGAGCCATAAGAGTTTATTTCTTTAATTACTAAAGGATATATCCTCTAGCGAGGGTTATAACATGCCCTGCGGTTAAACGTCTTATATCCAGGTTATTAGCAAGAGAGGCATCACTAAATCCCTTTACTTAAAGTATTAATTTAGGGTCTAAAGAACTATATTCTCTAAGAATAATTCCTAAATTATCTGCTCCTATAAGGTATTGCTAAAGGTATTTCTTAAGATCTATATGTACCTGCTTTAGTGCGGAATTCGCACTACAAAGTTAATTAACTATGAATGTGATATTAGGTTATGTAAATACTAAAAGCTAGTTAAAGCTTCCTATTTGTTTCGCCTAGTTAGAGAGGTTATAGACTATGTTAAGCTCTTTCTAATTAGCCAGAATAATAGTCTTTAGAAGCTAGGGAACGTTTAAAGTATTAAGGTTATTAATATTAAATTTCTTTATAATAGTCTATATGTAGAGCCTTTAGTGAAGAAGCATAGTGCGATTAGCATAATTGCGGACGAATTTAATGCTAAGAAACAGCTTAACGTCGCCTAGGTGTTTTAATTTATATTGCTTTTCTAGTTACTTAATAACACTTATGACAATCACAAGGGTCTTTCCTGCGATAATCATGTTATCCACGTATAGAAGAAGTATAACATTATCACATTAAAAGATGCAGAGTTTACTTAATAGTTATTTAAAGCCTTACTTCTTAAGTTCCTTAGAGATATTATTAAGCCACTAAAGAGAAGAAATAGGTAAGCTATAAAGAGCTCTATTAAGCTTGTAGACCCTAGTTATGCTATTAGAGTGGCTATGAGGTTATTTAATGTAGATATTACCTTACGCTTTGGCATTAAGGAAGGCATTGATAATGTTACATTACTGCTATTTGTAGTTAAATAATGCGATAAGTGTATAGAACACCCGCAAAGAAACAAGGTGCGTAACCGCTATGTAGAGGTTCTCTTTATAAAAAACCTCTAGATTCTAGTCCCCTCTTATAACCTATCTTACCTTTGGATATAGGTTAAGATTAATTAGGTACTTTATAGTGTAAACCCATTAGCTATTAAAGATCTTTATATCTTTAGGAGCAAAGACTAGGTCCTAGTAGTTCTTTTTGTTAATTTTTAGAAGTTCCTTCTTTTTAGTAGGTCTCTAGAAGTTATGATAGTTATCTATAGCTTTAGCCTTATACTAATTAGACAGAATGTTAATCTTTATGTTAGCCACATAGGCTGCTTTAAGCATTAGGAATACGTATAAGGTAGTGATTTCCTCTACTTCATTATCATATAGGTTGTCATTATAATAACGAATCGCGAGGTTTAATTAGCGAGATCCTAGAGGAAGGGCTTTCTTCTTACTAGATATTGTAATATTAAGGTAATCTTGACATGTATTAGATTAAAGGGATTGTCTTAGGGGGTTAGGTTTAGGTTTAAGTTATCATTAAATAATAGTATTATTATTATCTTTAGCTTCTTTATCTAGGAAGGCCCTAGGCTAATGCCTTAGGAGGATAGCATCCTCTTTAATAATTTATTATTATTAGCTTATAAGGTCCCTTTAAGGAGGACTCTTAGAGGGCATTAGAAGAGAGCTCTAAGATAGCAGAGGCTTAGTCCTAGTAGGAGAATTATCTTCCTCCTTAAAAGAGTGGTAATTCTTGTCTATTTCTAAGGAAACCAAAGGGGTATCTGCAAAATAGACTTTCTTCTGTTTAATATTGCTAATAGGCTAGGGAAGAGGTTCTTCTACGGGTGGAATGTTAATAATACAATGGCCTTCTTTAGCGAAAGAAGGATTAATAAGGTCCGTAATGTAAATAGTCTTATTAGCCTTAAATTTAGTAGGCATAGGTATGTTCTTATTAAAGCGTACATCCCTTATATATATAATCCTCTAATCTTTAGGGATTTAAACTTCGTAAAGGTGATATTTAAGGCTATCTATGCCTATAAGTTAACCCTTCTTAGCTTATAGCGCTATCTTCTATGATTAAACGCGATGTTCATTAGGAATGCGTATATATGTAATATATCCCCACGTGCGTAAGTGTTAAATTAAGGCGTTGTTTTTAAGGCCTAGTATGTTAAATAATACTTGCTAAGGAGATTAATTATCCTTATTGCTATGTGTAAGCAATAGATTAGTGATTTTAGCTACGTGCTTTATAGCATATAGCTAGAGAAGTTCTAGTAATTTAGCTTTAATTATTAAGGATTATGCTATCTCTATAAGGGTTTAGCTAGCGCGTTTAATAAGGCCTTAATAGGTAGGAATGTATAGAGCGCTAGTTTAATAGATAATTCCCTCCTTCTAATAGAAGAGTTTAAACTTCTCTCTAAGGAATTTAGTTATATTATCTATATAGAAGCATTTTATAGTAAAGCCACTGCTTATATTCTTAATAGTAGTCTTCTAAGCTTAAATTGCTTTTACTACACTAGCTTTATTAATAGTTAGGATCACCTAGTAAAAGCATGTATAGGCGTTAATTATGTGTAATAAGTGCTTCTTCCCTCTAAAGCCTTTAGGCTTATGTTTAATAAAGTCCTAGAACACACGAGAAAGGAAGGTAGTTACGTTATTAGAATCCTCTTAATAAATTATCTAAGGGGCCTTTAATAGTAAGCAAGCTAAACACTAGAAA
Source organism: Epichloe festucae Fl1 (assembly GCA_003814445.1). Classification (NCBI taxonomy): domain Eukaryota; kingdom Fungi; phylum Ascomycota; class Sordariomycetes; order Hypocreales; family Clavicipitaceae; genus Epichloe; species Epichloe festucae. Next base: position 585,871 of record CP031390.1, read on the forward strand.
TTAATTAAGGATGTAGGATTAATCTTAATTCCTGCTTCTTTATAGGCTAGTATAATTTGTTCTTTCCCTACGTGCCTAAGTCTTTTGTGTAAGAGGCTGAATTTCACCTTCTTAGTAATGGATTTGCTTAATAGGGCTGCAAAGTTAAATTAAGGTTCCTCCTCCCTAAGAATTAATGTTAAAACATTAGACTTCTAGTTATAAGAAGCAATAATATTGCCCATAGGCTTTGAGATTAATTAATCTTTAAATCTATTTATAATAACGCCTCCTTACTTAAGAAAGCCTAGCGAAATTATATTAACTTTAGCCTTTAGTGCCTATTAGGCGTTAGAAAGTTCTAGATAGCCTTTGCTAATAGGGAGTTTAACGTTGCCAATGCCTTTAATGTTAAGTTATTCTTTATTACTTAATATTATTAGTCTAGTAATTACATTAGTGTTTAAATAAGTAAACCATTTAGTTATGTTAAACGTATAAGTGTTACATCTAGAGTTAAGAATATAGTCCTCCTTTGTAAGATAATTTGCTATTATTTAAAAGGAATAGTCCTAGTTAATTACTATAAGAGAGAGATTACTTCCTATAGCAATAATATTAGGAGAGGTAGTAGTAGTAGTTATAGTTAAGTTGCCTTTCTTCTTTATTAAATTAGGCCTTTTCTCTAGATAAAGTTTCTAATAATTATCCTTTAAATAAATTAGTCACCTAGGAGAGATTAAGCAACCACAATCTAGCTTAATAGTCTTAGAGGTTTTGTTCTTCTTTGTCAGAGCTTTGCCTTTGCCTTTTATATTAGCATTGTCCTTATTATTCTTTTATTAGGTTATATAATTAACCTTTTAATCCTTCTAAGGCTTATTAGCTTTATATATTAAGTAAGTAAGCATGCCCTCTTTTATAAGCTCTAATTTAGAGAATCCCTTAATCTTCTAAGTATTATAAATATTAGGCATTAAGCCTTTAATTACTTTAATAATTTATAACACCTAAATAATATTAGGGATCTTTTTAATCTTATAGATTTAGTTCTAAAGGTTCTAGTAGTAGTCTAGCTAAGCTCGCGTTATAGAGAAATTAGCCCTCTTAGACTAAGAGAACTATTATAGTAGTTTAATAATAGCCAAATTAGCCTCAAACCCGCAATCACTTTTAATTAATTATATCATTTTAGTGACTAGCATTATATTAGTCTATCCTACGTGTGTTAAATTCTTTTAGACTTATAAGGAGAGGCTTTGCTATATAATAGAAGAGAGGATTACGTAATACTTATTAGTCTCTTAGAACTATAGGGTTATTCTAGTTAAGTGTAGTGTAAGTTATATAATATAAACTTATATTTAGATTAAGATCTTCTATTCCTTAAAGTTCTTAGCTCCCTTAAGAGGAGTAATAACTATAGTCCTTATATACCATGCCTTAGTAATATTATTAAGTTTAGTTAAATTAGGTTAGGTGGCTAGAATAGTACTAGAAGCACCTATATTAGCTATAATATAGGAAAGGAAAGGTAAGGTTATATATTAGAATTCACGTACTCCTATTACTATATGTATTTAATACTAATTATTATTAATTTAGTCTAATAGGAGTTGTAGCAGTAGCTCTCTAAGGATTAAATTACTATATAGCCACTAACACATAAAGATATAAAGTTAAGAATATAAGCGGCCTAAAAGGCGTTTTTAAATACCCTAAAATGTTTTACCTTAGCCTAGTTAGAGGGTAATGCTTTACCTAGAATTTGCTATACTTACTTCACTTACTTTACTATATACTACTTTACCCTAGATAGCAATAGATCTAGATTATTAGTTTTAGGTGCCTAAGGCAGTTCTATAAGGAATGTCTTATCCTAGCCTACTGTCTACTAAGATCTGCCTAGAAGGGATTAACTTTTTATATATATTATAAAAGATTATATAGTGTTAAGCAATATATAAGTTTATAGCTTAGAGAAAAATTATTACGCTTATAAATTAGAAAAGTAACGCACAAAGGTTATACATTTAATTCCTAGTTATATAAAAATTTTTACAGCTTTTATATATTAAAGCCGAATTGTGATTAATTTAATCTTAACCTTTATGATATTATTATTAGTATTTTAGGTAAGGGAAAAGGTCTTTGTGCCGCCCTGTAAGTTAAGCAATCTGCTTTGACAAGATATTAGGAAAAGATATGTAATTATACACAAGACTGCGATAGTTAGATAAAAGGGAAAAATAAAAAGGAAGAAAAATACGTAATTATAAGCGCTAGGCTTATAACCTATAGAGTGATGCAGATAGAGGCAAAGAGAGAGCAGAAGAGAAGATAATGTAAAATTACTATCTAGGAATTCGTAATCTAGAAGAGAAAAGGGAAGCTTATAAGCTTTAAATCTATAAGTGATGAATCTAGGTCTTTAAATAAAGCCTACGATGAAACGCGATATTAAACGCGATGCGGGAAGCTGCATCATTAAACGAAGAGGGGATGACAAGAGTGATGCCTGATATCTGAGGCTACGATGTGAGGCTGTGAATATCCTCAACAAATCTCATCAGCCCGCTTGACGTGTGCCGACCCGACGACCGGGTGCAACAACGGCGGCTTCCTTCGCACGGGCCGTCAGGGACTGTTACATACATGTGATTTTCCCTTTACGTATTTCAACAAGGATTCTGCACCGTGTGCCAGAGCCTGTGAGGAAAAGGAACTTTCACAAGCACGACTTGGGTTGAGTATGTGGGTTTCGTTTATACAGCTATGTAATGAAATTCGGAACGCAATATAAACAAGTCAAAATATGAACGGCCTGCAACTCAAGTACCTCTCTGAGCGGGTATCAATTAGAGACGGGAGAAAATGTGTGATACATTTCATGTATCCGCAGTCATGAGAATCCAACCGGCAAAAGTCCTCTCTGCGTGCCGGCGTATCGAAAATCCTCTCCGAACTCATCACTTCTGTCCCCAGAACAGAATCTCTGTGAAAGCAACAGCTGGGTTGGCAGCCCTCTTGACAGTCCCGCCCGCGGCCTTGCTCACAATCTCGTGCTTCTCGTCGTCCCAGCAATCACCGCTCTTGGCACTCGCGCAGATTGGGTAGAGCTTCTTGTTAGCCATATGGCAGAACTTGCGCTCGTGATACGAAACGAGGCTGGGTCCGACGGAGCTGGGGCTGTTGCAGAGGTCGGAAGCCAGGTGGGAGGAAGCCTTTGACTTGACAAGTCGGGTATCTTTGGCCATGCGCTCGTGGAGACTCGAGCCCCTTGGCGTGATATCCTTCCCAGACGTCTCCTCGATACGTCCGGTCTCAACCGAAGGATTGGACGCAAACATGTTGTGCTTGGGTCGCTGGAACTTGATGGACTTTGGTTCCTTGTCCCTGTGGAAGGTCTGAACAGTGGGATGAGTGCAGTAGCTATAAAGTAGTTGCGAGCGTGTTAGCTAGCACGCAGTGGCCGTCGAGCTGGCCAGGCTCTCGTGTAAACGGGTGGCAAGCATGTTTGGGCCGTTGGGCATCGGGGAACATGTCTTACTAGTTGGCCTTGTTGCCGTTTCCCTTGAAGGTCGTGCTGTATGAGGGCCAGTGAACCTGGAGTCCAGTCGTTGGCTGGTTACCATCCGCATCCAGCCAGGCGCACAGGATCTTTTCGGCACCCCTGTTGCTCCGAACAACAATGTCCGAGTAATACCTAGATGACCTGTGTGAGCAAGTCATGGACTGGACATGGTACAAGCGTGAGAGAGGATTTGTAGTGTGTAAGGCAGGCAGCAGAGAGCGTCTCTCACCATGGCGCACCGCACTGCTTCGCCCAGTTGCCAGTCCAAGCATACTTGGTACCCTCTGCGAAAGTAACGATTACGTATGCCACGCAGATGGCGTCGTCGTTGGCCGTGAACAAAGTATAAGTTGGCTGATTGGTCACCCCCGCGAGGAAAACGTCGCATTCGGTTTCTCCGCTCGCGCACTTTGTCTGGTCGTTGACCTTGATGCCGAGGAAGCTGCCATGTTCGTTGAAGACACGAATGTCGGGCAGGGTACCGCCTGCGTTGGTCAGGCCTTTGCCACGCGGGCCGGCTCCGTCAAGTCCAACTGCGAACCTGAATCCCGCGCCTCGATCATTGGCCTCGAGGTATTCTTTCTGCGTGAAGGAAAAGATACCCAATATGCCGGTGAAGACACCAAAGGCCTCGAGTAACGTCATGGACATTGTGTTAGCTGCAAGTTTGCCGTTGAGAATTCTTTACAGGTATGGGGTATGTGGGCGTAGATGGGAGTTTTCGCTTGGTCTGATGAGAAGTAGACATCACCTTGGTGAGGAGCATTCCTCTTTATGGTCGAAAAGCGACCATACACACCACCACTTTTCCCACAGACAGTCTGATCTTGACCCCGATATTAAAGATAAAGCATGATTTTAGGTCAGAGTTATGAACTCTATTTTTTCTTTCTTGCGTAATGCATCCATTTTACCCGGGCATACACGACACGCGGATGAATTAAGATTGGTCACCTGTCAGTCTGGATGAAGATGAAGATGTATGTAAGTGCAACCATCGTCTCCAGACTCTCTCCACAACCCCGTCTGCGGCAGGATTCGTCAGCCACAACGTTGATAATAACTCTTTCATTCGTGGTTTGACGTGATAAACATGAGGAATGAGTTCCCAGATCTTCCCAGATTCTGGGTATCGAAGAGGATTTCGGCTAAAGGCTTTGGTCACTGGGCCATCCATTTTCCATTCTGTCAAGAAGCAGGGATGTTGTGCGGACGGGTCGACTGGCAAGGAAAGACTTCAGATCTCGCTTCGAGCCGCTTCGAGCAAGGCCTTATCAACCCCACACGAGCAGTTGCCAGGATCTGCTCGTATGCCGGTCAAAACTTGTATTTAGCCTTTTTTTTTACCGCCAATGCACGAAGTAGACCGCCACATGCATCCATCTCTTGGCCATGCGGGTAATCTAGCAGCTCCGCCACGTAATCCGTACTGACGGTCGGGTAAGGATTGTGATGGCCGTCATTCCTATCTTTCGATTTATTATTACGGTTGCTCTGTGAAGGATTCGTCAATCCTTCGTGGCAAAAATGGGGGCGTTTCGTATCAAACTATTATGTACACTATGTAGATCCTTATATATGGCTGCCCGAATTTATCGGCATCATAGGCGCAGGGAAAGCTTCGGTATCCGCCCGGGCTAACTATTATCCACTTCCGTTTCTTTTACTAACCGACCATTTGACTGATTGACTGACTCCCTGTGTCACGACTTTGTCGTAGGGATAGTAAACAGAGTGAAGGCTAATAAGATACGCAGTCGCTACTAATAGAAAGATGCTAGCTAGGGGCAGGTGCGTAAAGGTCTTAAACTCTAACCCAACACATATAATATGTAAACATGTGGCTGTCCTATAGCTAGCTAGCCTCTTTATTATCTAAATAGCCTAAAGTTCCTCCGAAGCTCTATCGTTATGAACGTCCTGTCTCTGACCTCTGCGCTCCTGACACCCTGCCACAAGGTTAGTGACTACATATGTACAGTCTAACCCCTAAATGATTTTACACTCATTACAAGCCCCACGCGGGGCAGCTACTATTAGCTATAAGTGGCTATAGTAAGTGAAGCTATTAGGGATTTTATTAGGGTATAAAGGTACTAGATAGTCCTAGTATAATATAGGCATTCTAAGGTACTCTTTACCTTACCTAGTGATTTGTTATTAGCCTGCTGCCCCTAGCCATGTACCTCGTGTAAAATCATACAGGGGTTAGACTATATGTACGCAAATACGCGAAAGTGTGGTGTAGTAGTGTTAGGTAGGGGTCGATGTAGATGATAGAAAACGTTCGATTTAATCAATTAGAGGTGCAGACAGTACCTAACTTTTATACCTTAAAGGTACATAGTGCGCTATAGTAATAACTAGTTTACAGAGGTACTTCTAATATATTATATTTACTAATATCTAACCTTATATTTTATCCCTATTAATATACGCTACCCTTATATATCCTAAGCTTTAAGAGCGCTTTCCTTAATATACCCTCCTTAGCTAAGATATTTATTAAAGCTAAAGATTATAAGTATAGAAAGAGATTATAATAATTTTCTAGTGTTATAATTAAGCAGGGATTTCCTATAAGCTAATCTAGTAATAGAATTCCTTATATATTTACCCTAATAAAGGCTTTATAAAGCTATTAGTAAGTATCTTAGAGGTCTTTAACTAATTTACCTTAATATTACCTAGGGTATATTACTCTTAAATTTATATTTAATTTATATTAAGATACTTTAGACTAGTTTAAAGCCTTCTTTCCTTATATTCTATAATATAAATTATTTACTTATTATTACACTATATAATTAATAGCAAAGGGACCTATATACTAATATTATAAATAAATTTACCTAGAGATATATACTCTTTTATACTATAATTTAATATAAAGAGCTTTGCTTCTATACTTAAGGTTATTATATAATATTACCTTCTAGACTTCTAATTAATTATAGCTTTATATATAATAAAGACATAGCCTTATATTAACTTCTAAGTATTAGGGTTATTACTAAGAGAGGTATTAGTACTAGAGAATAAGGTATTAAAGCTATTTACTCCTAAGTATTAGATATATAGCTTCCTTATATTTTAAGTGTATATTAGAGTAGCCTTTATAAGCTTAATATGCTTTATTAATAGGTTTATTATAAAGGAGGTAAGCTTTAAAGCTATAAAGGCTATATCTAGTTTTCTAATAATATATAAATAAACTAAAAAGCTAATAACTACTCTATAATAATTAATCTCTTTATTAGTGGCCTTACTATTATTTAGAATAATTATAGCTATTATTAAAGGTATTATAATTAAGCTCTTTAAATTATTATTAATAATATTAGGGATAAACTTCTAAGCTATCTTTTAAATATATAATTCCTATAATAACTATATCTCTTTAGTATTATAATTCCTAATAATTTTAATGCCTAGGAATTACTTTAAATTACCTTAGTCTTTAATATCTAGACTATTTATTAACTACTTATATAACTCTTTAAATTCTGCTTTAAATCTATTTAGAAATAGCACTATAATATTATTTATATAAAAAAACAGGATAAATCTGCCTTTTATAAAGATATATAGGTCTTCCTTTCCTTAGATAAAGCCTAGATTTAATAGGAATTATATTAGGTATAGAAACCACTATTAAGGAGCTTCCTATAGCCTATATAATACTCTTATTATCTTCTAGAGATAACCTTATATATTTATACCCTTTAGTAGCTTATAAAAGATAGGTTCTTTAAGTTTTATATATAAGAAAGTATTCTAAATATTATATTAATATATATTAAAATTATTAATATATATTAAAATTATTAATATAGTAAATAGTTATAAGGGCTTAGGCTTTGCCTAAGCATTGTCCGTATAGCAGTTAGAGAGGGGATTAGTAAAAGTAGTTAGGGTAAGGAAAAGGAGGCTTATATAAGTAGCCTAGGGGGTATAAGAGGCACCACTAGGGATAGTCTCTTACCCTTCCTTCTTCCTCCTTAAGTCTCTTAATACTATATTAACGCCCTATTATAGTTACCTAGGGGCTAGTCTATAATAATTAAGAGACTTCCTTTAGTCCTTTATAATAACTACTAAAAGACATAATAGAAATACTAATAGATATATTAATAAATATAGCAGACATGCTTTAACTATAAGACTAACCTAGCTAGGGGATAATAACCCCCCTATCTAACGCTATAGCACTACTAGTAGCTTAATAAGCTTAATTTAAGACGCTTTAACTTATACTTAATAAGCAAATAGTAAAGCTTATATACTTCTAATAATAAGTAGCTATAAATACTATAGGACCTTTAACCTAACTACCTATTATAGCCTAACCTAGTACCCTAATAGTTAACCTTACTTTACCTCCTACCTCTAACCTAGTCTTAACTATACCTAAGGTAAAATAAAAACCTATCCCTATAGGTAACTTATATAATAGTAATAAGGCCTTATTTACTATATAGAGGTTTCTAATAAAACATAAGCTATAGGTAAATAAGGACTTTATTAGAACTAATAAGGATAAGTAAATGTTTATTTACTAGAACCTATTCTCTAAAGTCTAGTCCTAGGGAGCTACTTTCTTTAAATAAGGTAGTACTTATAATTTTAACCTAGCTAAATTCCTAGAATACCTTAGGTCTATATTCTCTAATTTATATAAATAGGAGATAGCTCTTATAAAGCTTAACTAGATAAAATAGGGCCTAGGGGAGCTATTTTCTATATTCTTTATTTACTTTATAAAGAAGCTTTTATTAGTAAGAGAGAATTATTAAGGGGATAATATAAAGCTAGTAAAGCTTTAATAAGTGCTTAATAAGTATTTAAGAGAAATTAGTATAGGCTAGGGTATTAGCTAGAGCATATAGTATATAGCTATTATATAGTATTATAAGATTATAGTTAATATTAAGGCCCTTACTATAGAGAATAAGTACTAGTCCTAATATAAACTATAGCTAGCTAAACCTATACCTTAGACTAATTATAAGGGTAATACACTAATAACTAAGGTATATATAGTAAGGACTTAATTAGGAAAATAGAATAGGCTAGTTAAGAAGGAAAAGAGTCTAAAGCTTACTATAAATATATAATAGGCTAAATAGGTATTAGAAGCAGAGTTAGCTAAACGCTATTAGGAGGGACACTGCCTATAATATAGATCTAAGGACTACTATATTTAGGAGTGTACTTTTCTCTTACCTTATTACCTATAGGTTAGCATTAACTTATATAAAGTGAATAAGAAAAGCGTAAATAAGGAGGTAAATATTCCCCTTATAGAAAATAAGTAACCCCTAAGTAAAGTCTTATATAGGGATAAGTAAGCTAACTATATACTATAATATAGGATAACTATTTAAGCTATATAGAGTTAGAGTAGGATATAGTATAATATATAAACTAACTACTATTCTTAATTCCTATACTCTTTAATATATATTAATTAATATCTAGATTAATTATAGTTATAATTATTATAGTGCTATAAGTAAGTTAGTAGTAAAATAGTTTAGCTTAGAGCTTATATATTTACTAAAGAGAAGGTATGTTTAGACTATAGTAAAAATAGAAAGAAAGGGAAAAAGGGTATAGGAGAACACCTCCTTAATTACTTATATAGTATATACTAGAATAGATATTAATAGCTAGGAGTTATTAGTGTATTTATATATTATCCTAGGCCTTATATAAGACATTATACTTAGGATACTATAGCTAGAATATTATAATATAGTTATTTACGTAGTAAAATAGTAATTAGTTATTAGAGTAGTAAAGGGCTTATATATCTCTAAAGCCTTTATATATAAGGTAAAGACTCTAGTATAGGGGTTTATTAGGTCCTTATATGCTATAGAAGCGCACTAGGCATACTATAGGAAGGACACTTCTATAATATTTATTACTATAAGCCTTAGGGAGATAATAATAGTACTATAGATTATAGTGCCTAAGACAAAGCCTAATAGCCTAGATATATTAATATTACCTAAGGAGTTAGCTAACTTTGTGGACCTTTTTAATAAGGCTAGAGCTAATAGCTTACTGTCAGAACCCGAAGGTGTGCAGGTAAGCCATTGAACCAAAAGATTCACCAATGCTAGCTCTTGCTTGCATTGCACCTTACAATTGATTATTAGGCACGCGCACCTGATAATTATCCCTTCCCCCGTAAGGCTCGCCCTAAGCCAAGGGCCCCACTAGCTAGCGGCTAGCAACGTACGTAACCTTAGCTTGGATTAGGCCTGGTTATCCGTGGCCTCTGAGATAATTAACCAATTATGAACCCCTAAGGCCTAGTACGCACGGCAACTAGGCCTATATATCACCTAGTGCACGTGACCCCACGGTCATAACGTAACCGTACGGGCGCAACCATACCTGCCCTGTAAGCCTAACGTAAGCTACCTAGCCTAGTAATTCTAACCTACGAGGATTCGAACCTAGGACTAGCACACTAGAAGACCTGTGAGAGCTAGCATTATTGTTAGAACCTGAAGGTGTGCAGGTAAGCTATTGAACCAAAAGATTCACTAATGCTAGCTCTCGCTTGCATTGCACCTTACAATTGATTATTAGGCACGCGCACCTGACACTTACCCCCTTATTAGGGGTCCCTTAATTACTATATACACTTATATAAGAATTAGGATAGGTCTAAACTAACGCTCCTTTAGGGACTACTATATAATATACTAAGGGACTAGCTTCTAGAGGTTAGGCACTAGATTATAGACTTAATAAATAAGGGTTAGATCTATACTAGCTTATTATTAGCTATAGCTTTAGTCCTCCTTATTAAAAAGGCTAATAAGGGTTAGCGTTTTTACGTAAACTACTACGCTCTTAATAAGATAATAGCATAGAATTACTATCCTCTCCTATTAATTAAGGAGATACTCTATTCCTTATCCTAGGTATATTAGTTTATAAAGGTAAATATTTATATAGTGTTTTATAAGCTATAGATTACTAAGGGCTAGGAGCACCTTATAGCGTTCTAAACTAGGTTTAGGCTATTTAAGTGGCTAGTTTACCCCTTTAGCCTAGCTAGTGTACTAGTAACGTTCTAATATTATATTAATAAGTCCTTAGGAAATACATTAGGGGATTTTATTATAGCATACTTAGATAATATCTTAGTTTACTTAGGGGGATTAAGGAAAGACTATATAGCTAAGGTCTAGTTAATATTAGGCTACCTAAGGGCTATAGGTTTATACTTAGACCTTAATAAGTCTATATTTATAGTAAAGGAGGTTTAATACCTAGGATATATTATTATAGCGAGTTATTATATCTATCTAGACCTAGCAAAGGTTATAGCTATTAGGGAGTAAGTAGCTCTAATAAAACTTTAGGGGGTCTGTAGCTTCCTAGGGTTTACTAACTTTTACTATAACTTTATTAGTAACTTTTTAGAACTAGTGGTATTGCTAATATAATTAACTAAGAGAAATGTCCCTTTTTAATAGGGACCTAAAGAGAATAATACCTTTAATAGGCTAAAAGACACCTTTATTATATACCTAGTACTAGTATAATAGGACCTAGATGTCACGGCTTGCACCGGAAGGTTAAGAACGAAGTGATAGCTAAGACTATTGTAGTTACTACTAGATAGATGCTAGCTAGGGGCGGGTGCGTGAAGGTTTTAATCTCTAACCTAGCACTAATAATGTGCGCTATCTTTAATAAATACCTTGCTTCATAAGTACATAGCTATCTTATAGCTAGCTAGCCTCTTTATTATTTGTATAGCCTAAAGGTTCTCTAAAGACTTACTTTAATAAATATCCTATCTTTAATCTTTACGCTCCTAATATAATACCCCCCCTATATATAATTAACCTTAATTATAAAATAAGCTACTTGCTTAAGGCATAGTTACTATATTAGAGCTTTATAAGGAAAATAAGATAGGGTACCTTATATCTAGATATATAGGTAAACAAAAGAAATAATAATAATAATACCACTAATTAAAAACAACCCCTTATTATAGTTAGTAATGTTTAAATAGTAGCTTATATATAGCTTTACTGTAGTAAAATAAATATTATTACTTATTATATAGCTAGAAAAAAAAACATATATAACCTATGTTAATTTTCGTAATTAGTTAAATAAATAAGGTACTTAATGCTAGGGTTTTAAATAGTCTAACTAGAGGGCTTATATTATAGTTACTATAAGCTTATAGCTATTAGGTATATATATATTTAGCAGTGCTAATAGTTATTATTATAATTTATAAATTACCTATATATAGTGTATTAGATTACTTAAGGGGTCTAGGGTTAATATAAAAGAGACTAATTTTTCCCCCCTTTTACACTTTTCCTTTCTTTTATAATATCCCTTAACCTTATAAGTTACCCTTACTAGCTAAGTAGTAGCTCTCTTATTACTATTACTTAGTAATTACTAACCTCTTTTAGTCCCTAATTATTATTATTATCTATCCTTATTTATCTTAGTTTCTTACCCTTATCTAGCTTATAAGTTTACACTCTTATTAGCATAACTTCTTTATTTAGTCTATTATAGCTAACTTATAGCTAGTTTACTATGTCTAAGTCTTATACCTAAACTCTGCCTTTATTAATACCTTAAGAAAATCTATTAACTAAAAAATCTCCTATAAAGTCTCCTATAAAGTCTTCTCTAAAGCAAACTTCTTCTAAAATCTTATTATAAGTTTATTATATTCTTATAGTATCTTTATTACTAACTTACTACTAGTAAAATAACTTTAAAGAAGATTCTATATATACGCTATTATTAGTAAGTAGTAATATAGAATATCCTCCTAAAAAATAGTACCTATAAGATTCTAGAATACCTTATTAACAAAAAAACCTTCTTAGCTAAATATAATAAATCTTTAAGTATAACTTCTTTGCTTACTTACTGCTTATTTATAGCTAATATTTAATAGGCTATTTAATAAAATATACTTATTACTTCTAAAATAATAAAAACTATATTATAGTATATCTCTTTTAACTAGAATTTACTTACTTATTACTAATACCTTACTAAACTCTAGCTTAAATTATATAGCTTTATAATAAGCTATTTAAACTTATTAAAGTTACTTTTAAAGGTAGCTATTATTATTAGAATAAAGTAAGTATAATCCTATTACCTAGATATTAGATTATTACTAACTTACTATTAGCTTATTATAAAAGTAAAGAAAAAGCTATAAAATACTATCCTAGTTTATAAAAATTCTAATAAGTATAGTTATATTTAATATACTTAAATATTTACTAATATTACTTATAAGGTAAAATATAATAAATATACTATAATAGTATTACTAAGTAATACTATAAATCTAAAGACCTAGATTAATATTTTAAACTATCTTTACTTTATAGCCTAAAATATCCTAAAGGTAAGCTTTCTTAATATATATAGCTAATACTTAACTAACTTACTAGTAGTTTACACTAAATACTATTAATTTACTTAAATATATTAGTTTTATTAAGCTTCTTAGTATACTTTAAGTCTATATATATAAAGAGAGAGATTCTAATAATAAAGATACTCCTAAGGCCTTTTCCTTTATAGTTTTTATAGCTATTACTAATAATAAGAGACTAGTAGTATGAGAACAATGATAGCTAGGCAAGAGGTATGGGGGCTCTGATATATTAACTGAAGCTTGCTAGGTCTAAATGTGTTATGCATGCGAGTCGCTGTCTTATAGCTAGCGGCTCACTAGTGTTACGTAGACCTAGCCCTAGGGCCTTACTAGCCTATGGGGCGCGTAGGTGCACCTGTTATTATAAGTGAGGCCTTATAATTACCCCCTTACTTATAGTTAGGCTCCTAAACAGCTTTTACTAGGTACCCTATAGCTATTTACTAAGTGTTAGCTAAATTAAAATAATAATAAATAATAGATAGCGCTTATATATAAATTCATTTATAACTCCCTATTATATTATAAACTTTTTCCTCTAGTAAACATAGTTATCCTTAATTAACCTTATTTATACTTTATTTACCTTAACTCTTTAACTCTTAATCTATATTCTTTTGCTATAGAGCTAGATATAATTTGCTTTTATATTTACTTATATATACACTATCTTTAGACTAAGTGCCTAGACTTTAAGAAGCACTTACTAATTAAGATCCTTTTACTAGTAATTATATATAGTTTCCCTTATTCTTTAGTTAGCATAGTAGCTAAAGAAAAATAATTAAAATATTATATTTAGTGTAATAAACATAGTAATATATATAAGATAGTGAGTTACTTAGTATTTTATTATCCTATAGCTATAAATTACTAACTTTTCTATACTAGGCTATGCTAACTTTAGCTAGTAACTTCTAGGACCTTTTAGTTATTTATAAATAGGTTTAAGCCCTTATAAATGCTACTATTACTACTAAGGATAAGGAGGGTATCCCTATGTTTTTAGATATAACTTACTATAGCTTTACTATATATATATTAAACTTAGTAATAGGTTTTAACTATACTAATACTATATACTATATTACCTTTAGGCTAACTAGTGCTATAAAGGCATATTAAGTGCGTTAAGTTACTTATTTTTTACCTATTTCTTACTAACCTTTCTATATAGGCTACCTCTATCTTATACTAGAACTATCTAGTTTTATAGTAGTAGCTATAAGTTTCCTTAGTAACTATAGCTCCCTTTCCCCCTTTTCTAGTTTATATATAGCTTTCCCTTATTCTTTTACTTAGTCTTTACTAACTTTTCTATAGGAGAACCCTAAGAATACTATATTTATCTAGGAGGTAAGAATAGTTCTTTAGCTCTAGCCCTCTAACCCTAGGTATATAGCCTAGGTTATAGTAGTTTACTGCTTTTACTACACTATAGAGAAAGTAATTTAGGGCAATAAGAACTAGGTAAAGTATAGCTTTAATAGCTAGACTATAGTCTCCTATATAGGGGCTATAATAGAGGGTTTTCCTATTATTTTGCTTACACTCTAGGCGTGTTTTCCTTTATTATTTAGTAGCATAACCTAGGCCTTTAGGTAATAGTTTTTATAGTAACTAATAAGGTTAGGCCTTTTCTATAGCGTATTTGTGTTCCTTTATTAGTGCCTTAATCCTATATTACTATCTTTATTACTAGACTTACTTAGTAACTAGTAAGGTTAGGTCTTTTCTATAGTATATTTATGTTTCTTTATTAGTGCTTTAATCCTATATTACTACCTTTCTTACTAGACTTACTTTAGTAAAATACTTAAATTACGCGTTAAGCGCTTTCTATATTATTTACTAGAACCTATTAGTTATATTTACTTAGCTAACCCTTCTATTTTACTAGGTATTTATTACCTTTATAGGTTTTCTTATAGTTCTTAACCTCCTTAACTTTATACTTATTATCTTTATTCTCTAAGTCTAGTATTAGTATTTCCTTATCTCTAGTGTCTTTATAGTAATTCTATAGCTCTAATAGGCTAATATAAAATATATTATATAGCTAACTATATTTTTTAGGTAATATAAGTCTATATGCTTATTTTCCTATAGTATTAAGTACTTAAAATAGTTTAATAAATCTAGGGGTTAGCTTCTATTTTACATCCTTAAGCCTAATATTCTTTACTAATAATAGTACTAGGTTACCTCTTTTTAGCGTTAGTAGCTAGTAATACTAGTTATAGTACTTTACTTAGGTCTTAGTAGCTTTTACCTAGTTTTACTTTAGCTACTCTCTAACTTTATATAGCTTTATAATATATATATAAGCTTTTAGTACCTCCCTTTCTTTAGTCTTATCCCTAAAAGCTAAGCAAAACTTAGGTAAATAGCCTATAAGGGAGTAATTAGGAGAGTAGCCTATAGTCTTATTTACTATATTATTATAGGTAAATTAGGCTATTAGGAGTAGCTTAGGCTATATTTATTAGTTATTAGCTATAAAGCATTAGAGGTAATGCTTAAGCACTTAGTTTATTCTCTTTATTTACTTATTAGTTTAGGGGTAAAACACTGTAAATAGCCTTTGCTTTACGTATAATAGGTAGCATAGGTCTAACTAGAATTAGCTTATAAAGACTAATCCCCTATTAGATATAATGCCCTTTAGTGCCCTAAACCTTAGTTTAATCTCCTTATAGAAAAGCTCTGCTAGTTTAGCTATATTAATTATTATAGTTATAGGTAGGAAGATAAAATACTTAGTGAATTAGTTTATAATTACTAGGATTACATTAGTTTCTTATTTACTTGCTTAGGTAATAGGCAATCCTATAATAAAATCTATTAAGATTTTTACCTATAGTTACCATAGTATTAGCAGGGATTTAAGGTTTCTATATAGGCAATGCCTTCTAGCCACTACTTGCTAGTAAACCCTATAGCTTATAATATAGTTAAATACTAACTTACTTATGCCTAGCCACTAGAAGTAACGCTTTAATAGCTTAAGAGTGTATTTAACCCTAAAGTAACTTGCTAGTGAATTATTATAGTGTAGCTATAGGAGCTCCTATTATAAGATAGGCTCCTAGGGAATAACTACCTAGTCTTAGTATATTAGGAGACCCCTTATGCTATATAACTATAGACTAGCTTTTCCCTTACCTCTTACTAGGGAATTATTAATCTTACTATTTTGCCTTTATAAAACTAGATCTTAATCCTATACCTTCTATAGTAATTATGCTAATAGTTTATTTAGCCTAGATTAGTAAGGATTTAGTAGCGTAATAGTCTCCTATATCTCTTATACTACACTAATATCTTAGATATACACTACCTTTTCCTAGAAATTACCCTTATTTAGCTAATCTTTTACTAGATTTATAGTAGCTAACTAGCCTCTTAACTAGGCTACTCTAGCCTCTAGAGCTCTCTCTATAGTAGCTAGGGCATTTTCCTCCCCTAAAGGCATTTTGCTAAGCCTCTTTACTAAGACTAGGGTATTTTCCTCCCCTAAAGGTATTTTACTATGTTTTCTTTAATATATTAAGACTAGGGTATTTTCCTCCCCTAAAGGCATCTTACTATATCTTCTCTTATATATTAGTATCTCTTCTTTTACTAGTTCTTTAGTAGCTATTATTTTCTTCTAAAGCTCTAGTAAAAGTGCCTTATTTATTAAGGGTTTGCCTTTATAATTAGACTATCTTAATAGTGTATTTACTAGGTTACTCTTTCTAGGTTTATGCCTAATTATAAAGTAAAAGGGGTAAAGAAATATACACTATCTAGCCTACCTCCTATTTAGCTTTTACTACCTTATAAAAGTCTATAAGTTATAGTAATCTAATAGGACCTTTACTAGGGTTACTATACCTTTAATATAGTATTACTAGTGTTTAAATAACTTTACTATAGTAAGTAGCTCCTAGTTTACTATACTATAATTATATTTAGTGTCTATGAACTTCCTTAACTAAAATACTATAGGATACTATTAGCCCTTATTATCCTATTAAGACAAGATTCTTACTATTATAAAGACTAAAGTATCTATCTTAATACACACTAGCTAACTTAAGTTATAATAATAGAGAAAAGGTGCCTATTAAAAGGTATCCTTTAGCTAGTTAAATACTAGCTATTCCCTTTCCTTAAATATAAACTTCCTAGTCTAGATACTATTTTAACTACCTTTTATTAGCATATATAAGGGTGCTATAATCCTAGAGTATTAGTAAATAAACCTTTAGTAAAAGTTATAGAATCCTAGGAAGGACTATATATCTTTAAAGCTTATAGGCTCCTTCTAGTCCTAGATTATATTAACTCTATATATATCTATTAAAATGCTATTAACTAATAGGATAAACCCTAGGAATTTTACTAACTCCTAGTAAAATAAACACTTTAAGGGTTTTATATATAGCTTTACTAACCTTATATATTTTAAGACTTCCTTAATATATATAGTGTGCTTCTCTTGTATTTTTAAGAAGATAAGGATATTATCTAGATACACTATATAAATAGTGTTTACTAGCCTATATAGTGCTTTATATATATAGCTCTAAAAAGTAGCTAGGGTATTAGTTAGCTTAAAGGGCATTATAAGATATTTATAGTGTCTATAATAGGTATAAAACGTGGTCTTCTATTTATTACCCTCTTTAATATAGATTTAATAGTAAGCATCCTTAATATTAATCTTTAAGAAGTAGTAAGCTCCTTAGCACTAGTCTAGGATCTTTAAAATTAGGGAAAGAGTATAGTGATTTTTCTATATTACTTTATTAAGTCCCTAATAATTTATATATAGTTAAAGCATTCTATCCTTCTTTAGTATAAATAGGATAGGCATGCCTATAAGGCTCTTAGAGGGTCTTATCTAGCCTTTTTATAGGTTTTTATTAATATATTTATAGAGCTCCTTTAACTTACTTTAGGAGAGAGAGTAAATTAGTCTATATAGGGGCGTAGCCCTAGGTATTAGGTTAATTATATTATTAGTCTTCTTTCTTAATAGTAAACTACTTACCTTATTTACTATAAATATATCTTTAAACTTATATAGTTCCTTAGGGATATCTTTAATAGTTCTATATGCTTTTACCTCCTTATTATCTTTAAGGGTAATAAACTTATCTTCTATAACCCTTATAATAGCATATATAATAGCCTTATTACACATTACCTTTGTAAACTTATAGGGAGTTATAAGTAAAAAGGCTATTTTCTTTTTCTTAAACTATTACTCTTATAAGTATAAATAAAGATATATATGTTCCTTTATAAGTGTATATATTCCTATTAAGATAGGGCTTCCCCTTACTCTTAGGTCTTTATTTATAGCTATATATAGTAGCTTAAGGTCCTTTTCTTTCTCTCTTAAGTCTTTAATTATAATAAGTACCTTATAGACACTATATTAAGGGACTATAAGGGCCCTTACTACCTAGAGGATAAGTGCTATAGCCTTAGCCTAATTAAGCTTATAGTTCCTTATGAATTTAATGCTAATAATATTAAGCTTAGCGTAGCTATCTAGATTCGCTGCTGTTTTAATGTCTTTATACCTATAAATAGTAATTAGTGTGTAAAATCAACGCCTAGTTAGTACCTTAGTGTTTAAGGTAAAGGTAAGGGCCTTTACTTTTGCCTTAAAAAGTTTCCCTAGCTATCTTAGGGGTCTTTCCTTAGCTTATTATACCTATTTGTAAGGTAGTCTAGGCTATTATAGTTAAAATATTATCTCTTATCCCTAACTTTGCTATTATTTAGGTATGTAATTAGGCCCTTTTCCTAGTCTTTATTCCTTTAATCCCTATAAGGCCTATGATCTTAGGGTAAGTTATTTCTATAATATTAGGGATTCTTATATAGTCCTTTATCTCCTAAATACTTAGGCCTTTGCTTACTCTTTAGCATAGCCTCCTAAAATCACTAGGCAAGTTATATAACCTTTTCTTATGTTTTCCTAGTAATAGAGGCATATAGGTTAATATAGTCTTATAGCTTAGGGAGTAGTTTTATAAAGAACATAAGGGCGTAGGACTTTTCTAGGGCTCTTTCTAGGTATATCTCTAGTAAATCTAGGAAAATACTAAATTTAATAGGACTTTAGCCCTTACGTTACTTTGCGTTCTTAAGCTATGTGGCTATTTAGGCATTATAGTTTATAAAGTCCTTAAGTAGTGTAAGTGTCTAGGTCTAGAATTTATCCTAGTTATCCTTAAGATTATCCTAGCTATTAGCCTATTATTTATTAAGGTATTTATCCTATCTTACCTTATAGTTAGTGTATATATAGTTAAGTATAAAGAGAATCTTTTAGTAATTATATTAGTATTTCTTCTTTACCCTATTAAAGGCATGGTTTAGGTTATTTATCTATATCTTATGCCTCTATAGGTTTATAAGGTATTAGAGCTTAGTAATATTCTTAACTCTAACCTCTTAGCTATTATTACTAAAGGAGGTACTAGCTCTTTACTTACTTTTCTCTTATGCTTTCCCTAAGTTACTCCTAATAAGGTTAAGGAGCTTTTATTCTTATTCTTATAGTTTTTAGAGTTTTTCTAACTAAGTAATTTACTCTAGTATTACTATAGCTTTAGTATAAGGGATAAAGGGTCTTATTATAAGCATAGTTTTAGTAGTATATAGTGTGTCTTTACCTATAGTATTACCCTTATTTAATTAGGTATAACTATTATCTATTAGGGTTAGGTTATTCTCTAATATTACTCTAGTAAATTAGGTGGTTCTCCCCCCTATATTGCTCTTAGGTAGCTAGTAGGAGAAGCTTTAGAATTATAAGAATAATAATAGCTAGGCAAGAGGTATAGGGGCTTTAATATATTAACTAAAGCTTACTAGGTCTAAATGTGTTATACGTGCGAGTTACTGTCTTATAGCTAGTGGCTCGCTAGTGTCACGTGGACCTAGCCCTAGGGCCTCGCTAGCCCGTGGGGCGCGCAGGTGCACCTGTTGTTGTGAGTGGGGCCTCACAAGTAGTCTTAAGGACTAACTCTATTATAAAGAGATAAGTACTTAGTAGCTATATAATAGATTATTTAAATTATTTAAGTAAATTAACTTTATTTTCTAATATCTTTAGTATATTAAGTTATAAATTATAATTACCTTATATTAACTTTATTACTTAGCTATTACTTATAGTTATTAATAATTTCTTTAGTAATAAAATCTCTTTTTAATACCTAAGAATTCTCTAAAGTATTATAGCTTTTTTATTTAACTAGATATTTATAATACCTTTTATTATAGTAATATAAAATAATTCTTTTAACTTTAAACTCTAATTTATTATCTTTAATAGTATCTTATAATAAGGATATATTTTCTATATTTATTAAGTTCTCTTTAAAAGGTTTAAGATTAGTAATATTAAATATATTATATAATTAAGTCCTAGGTAGTAATTTTAATTAATATACTAATTTATAACTTCTAATTACCTTTTTAATCTTATAGGGGCTTAAGTACTTTATAGCTAGTTTCTTACTAGGGTATTTTAGGTTAATATTCTTTATTAATAATAAAATATAGTTACTAACTTTAAACCTTATTAGAGTTTTTTTCTAGTTATAATATTTTTTATACTAAGTTTATAAAATACTTAAAAGCTACTTAATTATAGTATACTTCTCTCTTAGTGCTAAAACTTTACTTTTAGCTTAATTATTTACTAAAGGGATATTTACTATTACTTACTATAGACCTCTAGGATTATAACCTTATAATACCTTTACTAGTATATAGCTATATATTAAGTAATTACTTATATTATATATAAATTATACTATTAATAGGTTATTTACTTAATTAGTTTATTTAGTATAAGTAAAAGCCCTTAAATAATATTTTAAGACTTAGTTTAAATATTTTATCTAGCTATTTATTTAGGGGTAAAAAGTAATACTAAGTAGTTACTTAGTTATAAGAAAATAATAAAAAGTTATTTAGAAACTACTAGTAAATATAAAACCTTAGTTTATTATAATACCTTTTAGAGCTTTATAGTCTTTAAAAATATATTTTAAGAATATAGTTACTAGCCTATTACTAGTTAGTTATATTAAAATAAGGATATAAATACTATATTTTATAAAATAGTTAATAATAACTAGAATTATATTATAAGTCTAATTTAAGTCTTTTACTAGTAAAAGTCTAGTAATAAAATCTATTAATAATTCTTAAAAAGGGTAATTAAGCACTAGTAATATAGCTAGCTTACTATATAGTTTATAATGCCTTAGTTTTATAGTCTAATAATTTATATAAGTGCTAATATATACCTTTATATCTTTCTTTATTATTAGCTAATAATATTAGTTTATAATCTAATAAAGAGTTTTACTTACTCCTTAGTGCTTAGTAATAAGGTTATTATAAGTTAGTAATAAAATTTCTTTTCTTATACTTAAAGAAATAAAAATATAATTCTTAAATATTAATAGCTTAAAAAGTCTAATTAACTATATTTAGAATATAGCTATATTATTACTTTTAAGTAACTTTAATTAAGCTATAGTAAAGTTATTACCTTACTATGCTTTATATAATAAGACTTAAATTAGGGGTTTTAATTTTAAGCTTTTTTCTAGAAAGTTAAACTTAAACTTAAAAGAGGTTCTTTAAATAAATTAAATCCTAGCTATAATATCTCTATAAGTAATTAGTTTAATAAATACTTTTAGTCTTATAAGAATATAAATAAGTAATGTTTTTAAGGGGCACCTTTATTACTTACTAGTAATAACTTATACTAGTCTATTCCTATTAGAAATAGCTAGTCTAATAGGAAAATTAAAATAATTAAGTAATAAATAATATATACACTAGGTACTAATAGTATTACTATAGCTAGCTTATTACTTATTAATAGAAGTATAAAAAGTATTAAATAACCTTACTAATATAACTCTTCTAAGATATTCTAGATTATTAGGTTCTTTAGAAATATAGTTAAGTTATAATTTTTTAAAACCCTAAATATTAGTAATATTATTATAGTATTATTATAACTAACTATTAGTTACACTAAGTAATATTTTTCTAGAACTTATAGCACTAATAATATTACTATAGTATTCCTATTACTTAGTATTTATAAATTTAAATAAAAAGATAAGAAGTTATATAGTTACTACTTTCTCTTTTCTTACCTTACTTATAAAATCTAGTTTTCTTAAAAGTAAGTTAGTAAGATTTAATTTCCTTATAATATATAATCTTAAAATTAAAAGAATAAAGCTTATTAAGTATAATTACTTACTTACTAGTAAGCTTAGGCTTTATAGTAAGGTACTTATAGTTTAAGTAATCTATAATAACTTTAATTATATAAGCTAAATAAGTAAGATAATGTCTTTATATATAAAAAGCCTCTTAGATAGCTAATAATTTACTATTAGGTATTAAATATTATAATTTAGTATTAGTTATTTTCCTTAATATAAATATAACTAGGTGCTAGTAACCTAGTACTAATATTATAAGTATAGCCCTAATTATATATCTAGATATATTTATCTTTACTTTAAGATATATAAGTAAGTTAAAATATACTAGAATTAGTACTTTTTAAAATCTTTATTAAAGTTCTCTAAACACTACTAACTTATAGGGTTTTAGTTTAAATATTACTAGTTAATTCTCTCTAAGATAATCTATTAATAAAATAATAACTTTACTATACTATTTAATAAAATAGTAATAAAATCTAGTAAAACTAAGAAATAACTAAATATTAAAAACACTATATAGTATTAGCTAGGTTATAATTACTTTAACTCTTACTAGGTTTATTATAATACCTTTCTTTAATATCTTAAAGCCTAAAAATTTAACTTCCTTAACTAAAAATTAATATTTCTTAAGGTTAATAAAAAGGCTTACTTTCTTAAACCTATATAAAACTTATTTAATATACTTTATATACTCTTTAACCTTACTATTATATATTAGTATATTATCTAAATAAATAATATAAGTCTTATTAATAAGTCCTTTAAGAGTATTATTAATATACTTCTAAAAAGTTACTAGTATATTAACTAATTTAAATAGTATTACTAGATATTTAAAGTAGCTATATTAATAATAAAATACTATTTTTTACTTATTACTTAAGTAAATATATAGCTAGTAGCAGAGTATTGTTTGTAGTGTAGTTAGTGTAGTTTTTAGGAAAAATTTGTATTTGTAATGTAGTTTTTTTTTTCTTGTAGTTAATGTATTGTAGTTTTTTTTTTTTTGTAGTTAGTGTAATGTAGTTTTTTTTTTTTTGTAGTTAGTGTAGTTACTAACTACACTAACTACAAAAACTACAATGTAGTGTTAGTAAAAAAAAAAGTGGGCTTTTTTATTATATAATGTTATTATAAGGATTAAAAGAAAGCTAGTTATATAGAAGCTTTTATTATTACCTATTTTACTTAATTAGTTATAGAATTTATAATATTTACTTTTTTTTAAGAATTTTACTATAACTAGGGTTATTTATAATATTTTACCTTTTTAATAATACTATTATACTTATTACTTTATTTTACTAATATAATAAGAACTTAAAAAAAGCTTAAACTATTTATTTACTATTTAAACTAATTAAATATTACTTTAAGCTTTATAATTCTAAAGCTTTAAGAAGTTATATATAGTAACTTTATATATCTTATTATAATAATACATAAAGAAAGAATATAATAGACTAATATTTATAATTTATTAATAGATAACTAATAGTATTATTTTAATTACCCTATATAGCTTAAATAAGCTATAAAAAATAAGTTTAACTTGTTTTTAAAAATAATACTAGGACTTAGTTTTATATAATATATTATACTTATTATAAAAGCTTTAATAACTTTTATAACCTTAATTACTATTATTACTATAATTACTATTATTTTATATTTATTATTATTTTAAAAAAACACAAAAGAGAAAACATTTTTATAATATTAATATTTTTAAAAACCTTAAAATACTAAGTTATTAAAAACTATAGCTTTTACTATAGTAATTTACTTATAATTACTAGTATTTATATTTAAGTTATTTATTTATTATTAAACTTTAACACTAATAATATTATAAGTAATCTTAGTAATCCTAGTAATCTTAGTAATCTTAGTAATACTAGTAATATTAGTAATATTAGTATTATAAGCTATAATAAGATATAATAAGCTACTTATATTAAGTTTACTAGTAGTTTTTTTATAGTTTTTTTAAAATAAGTAATAATAATAATTTATAGAAATATAAAATAATTTATAGAAATAGTAAATAATATAATAAGAAGGGTTTTCTTTAAGTTATATTAGGGAAATAAAGTATTAAGTTAAATAGTATTATTAAAAAAGTATAATATTATATATAACCTTACTTAGTTATAATAAAATTATAAAAATAATATAATATTATAAATTCTATAACTAATTTAATAAAATAGGTAATAATAAAAGCTTTTATATAACTAGCTTTCTTTTAACCTTATAAATACTAATAACTAATAAAAAGTCTAATACTACATTTGTAGTGTTTGTAGTTAGTGTAGTTTAGGAAAAAAAATTTATAGTGTAATGTATTATAGTTTTTTTTTTTTTATAGTTAGTATAGTGTAGTTTTTTTTTCCTTATAGTTAGTGTAGTTTGTAGTGTAGTGTAGTTTGTAGTGTAGTTACTACACTACACTACAAATACTACACTACACTACACGTTTTAGTGCAATACTCTGGCTAGTAGTATATATCTTTTAAATCTAAGACTATAAAAATAACTATACTTACTAATTAGTTAAGAATTTTAGTAATAAAGGGTAAAGAGGCCTTATTCTTAATTATAATTTTATTTAAGCCCCTATAATTTATATAAAGCCTTAATTTCCTTTTTTTCTTTAGGATAAATAAAATTAAGGCTTTAGCTAGGCTAACTAATCTTTTAATTTACTCTTTAAGCTATATACTTATAAGGTACTCTTTAAGGACTTCTAGCTCTCTCTTAGCTAAATTATATATAAGCCCCTAAAGTACTATTTTTCTTTCTTTTAATTTAATAGTATAAGTATAATCTCTTAGTTTAAGAAGCTTACTTACTAACTCTTTAGAAAAAATATCTATAAACTCCTTATATTTTTTTAGGATTATTAATATAAGGTATTTAGTGCTTTTATTTTAATTTAATATAGCTTCTTTATTACTTATATTTTCTAAAATTAGTATAACTATAATACCTTTACTTTTTTACTATAAATAAGTATACTCTAGGATTTATATAGTTACTTTACTATTTATTTATATATTTATTATTACTAGGTCTTTTAATTAGCCTTTTCCTTTTTCTTTTTAATTTTTATTTTCTAGAATACTTAGCCTAATCTTTATTACTTTTAATAATAAAGTAATTACTACTATTTTTTTTTTCTTATATACTTATTACTTACTATAAGTAAAGGAAAGATATTCTATTATTACTAGATATCTCTAGTATTTATACTTCTAATATATAATTATAGGTAAATACTTTTTAATTTAGTTTATACTTAGAATTATCCCTTTACTTATATTAGTAATAAAGTAACTAACTTAGTAAACCTTTATAAATCCTATACTATCTTTTATCTTTATTAACTTTTTTAAGATTCCTTAATATTAAATTACTTTTTTACTTATACTCTCTAGTATTTTATTTAATTAAATTATATTCTCCTAATCCTTTTTTAATAATAATTTTAAATAAATTATTAAAGACTATATACTTATATTAAATAGCGCTTATATAGCTAATTACTAGTTATTTTATTATAAAGATACTTATATTCTTATTTTATTATCTATAGGGTACTCTATAGTAAGATTATATTTCTAGGTCTATGCTAATTAAACTAGTATTATATTAGAAGATATAGCTTTATTATTACTCTTACTATACTTCTTAGTTATATACCTAGTACTTTTATAAGTAAAATAATCTAATACCTAATAAGCTAGTAATATATACCTAGGCTTTTTATATTTATAGTATACTAGAGATAATTTTTTCCCTTAATCTTTACTTTATTACTATACCTTATTTATAAGTAATATAAAATAAGAGTATTATCTCTTTTTTTTAAAGTCTTAACTTTTTTTATTACTTTAGCCTAAGCTTATTATAATCTTTACTTTTTTACCCTAGCCTTATAGTTAGCTTTAAGTTATTAAAATTTCTTAACTAATTATTTACTTTCTTATAGTATTATTTAAGCTATTTAAAAAGATTATAATTCTTAAATATATAAGGATTTCTTTAGGTAACTTAGCTTTTACTTTATCCTAGGCTTATATAAAGAATTAAAATAATTAGTTATTCTTTTACCTAAGATTTAGTAATAATCTTATTACTTCTAAGTATCTTATACTTATATTTATTATTCTAGTTTTTAGTTATTCTAGAAAATTTACCTAGGTAATTAATAAATAATCTATATACTTATTTATAGCTATATAATATATTTACTATTACTTTATATTACTAGCTAGGTAATTACTTATATATATTACCTTAGTTATATTATCCTTAAAAGTATAGTAATTTAATTTAAATAATATATTTAAGTTTACTAAGAAATTCTATAGGCTTTTATATATTTTCCCTTTATATATAAGCATTTTTATTTATATTTTAATAAGATTACCTTACTATATAATTACTACTAAGTTACTATAAACTAAAGGTAAAATTATAGCTAATATTTAAGGGGTAATTATAAGTCTAAATTAAGGGGTAATTATAAGTTTAGTTTAAGGTCTAGCTAATCCTAGATTTACCTTAAGCTCTTTAATTTATGCCTTTATTTATAAGACCTTTTATTTCCTTTAAAGGTAATATAGCTTAGCTTATATAACCTTATAGTATTATTATAATACCCTTTTTTCTTTAGTTATATTATCTATACCTTTACTTAAATTAGGATTAAGTAGTATTTATTATACCTTATTATTATCTATAGTTTTAGATTATAAGGGTTCTTTACCTTCCTAATTATCTATAGCTTTATTATTATAAGGTACTAGTGTATTTCTTATAAATCTTTAAAGTATTAGCTATATAATAATCTAGCTAATAGTTTATATCCTTAAAAAGGTAAAAAGAGATTAATTTATTATAGCTTATACTAAAAGGTTATAAATAAAGTAATAGCTAAGACTATTATAGTTATTACTAGATAAATACTAGCTAGGGGCAAGTGCGTAAAGGTTTTAATCTTTAACCTAGCACTAATAATATATATAGTCTTTAATAAATACCTTACTTTATAAGCATATAGCTATCTTATAGCTAGCTAGTCTCTTTATTATTTGCATAGCCTAAAGGTTCTCTAAAGACCTGCTTTAATAAACATCCTATCTCTGACCTCTGCGCTTCTAATAGTAAGATAAGGGTTTTAACTAATTTAATATAATAAAAGGGCGATTATCTTATAATATAAGTAAGCGTTAATTAATAATATCTAATAGAGCTTATATCTTTAATAATAATTAATAAAAATAGTAATAGAAGCCTCCTAGGCTTATAACTATTAAGTAAGAGTTAATATAAATAATAGAAAATGTTTAATTTAATTAATTAGAGGTATAGATAGTACCTAACTTTTATACCTTAAAGGTATATAGTGCGCTATAGTAATAACTAGTTTACAGAGGTACTTCTAATATATTATATTTACCAATGTCTGACCTCGCGTTTTATCCCTATTAATGCGCGCTGCCCTCATGCATCCTAAGCTTCAAGGGCGCTCTCCCTGACAAGTAGTTTATATAAGCAAATGTACCTCTAGTCCACTTTTATTAATTGGATACAGACCCTGACTTCACGAGGTGGACTGTGTGTCTAAGGAGATAGGACAGCCTTTTAATAAGCTACGCTCCGCCCCCTGCCTCCGCCTTGCTATGACGCAAAACGTAGGCAAAGCTCCGCTTTCCGTAATTAGTGTCATGGTCTGTTCTAGAAAGAAACAAAAAGGCTGGATTTAGCAAAAAAAATAGGTGAGCCGTGGTTGGATTAATTATGGGCCCACCAGCGCGGGCAACTCATCACGTGGCACCCATATCCCCTTCTTTCCTTCTTTAGTAGACTAGAATTAATAAATAATACCTATTCTTCAGTCCACTCGTTTCCACCTTGCTAGCTAGTAGGTATCCTGTGATACCAATAGCCGTGTATGTGAGGTGTATCAATCCATGGTGCAAGAAGCATTGAACCGAATGCCGGGTTGTCATCTTGTCGGCTGACACGCACTTTCCCAGTTCTCGGAAAGGGCGTGACTCTTGACACGTCCATCCAGCCTCGCTCGCTGGTTTACCCTAAGCCAGAGAAATTGTTCAAGAACCCGGGACTTTTAAACATTGTGTTCAAGTGATAATTCCTCGTCTCGTCTGACGTTCAGGCTGTAGACGCCTTATTAATAAGCATCGACAAACAATCACAGCACCCAGAAAGTTAAAATATGGAGCACTCCATATAACCCGATCGACAGCAACATGGCTGATCAATCACGGCATCACTCAAATTCGTGTAAAGCAAAGTCTAAACTCAAAAAAAGTCAATTCATAGCGCCGTTGCTTTTTGATGACGCTCCGGCTATTTTTCTTGGTACACTCTATATAAACACTACCTAGAAATCCTTCACATGTAGCGAGGCAGTGGGCGTAGGTAGATACTGATGATTGGTGCGGTTAGCCAGGATCAGAGAGATCCATGGCCATAAAATGTCATGTTGTCGAGGGAGTATGTGAGGTATCTAGTATTCGTATAAAGATAGTTTTGTGCAGACACAGTGCGAGATGAGAGCCATTTACAACTTCTCAATGATGGCAGCGGTGAACTCGTGAGTCTTGGCCTTGCCGCCCAAGTCACCGGTCAGGGCCTTGCCCTCGGCCATGGTGTCAAAAATGGCCTTCTCAATGCGACCAGCGTGCTCGTTGAGGCCCATGTGCCGCAACATCATGATGGAGCTGAGCAAGAGGGCAGTGGGATTGGCAAGACCCTTTCCAGCAATATCGGGAGCAGAACCGTGGACAGCCTCGAAGATGGAGCACTCGTCACCAATGTTGCCGGAGGGAGTGAGACCGAGACCACCGATCAGACCAGCGCACATATCGGACAAAATGTCACCGTAAAGGTTAGGCATGACCAGGACCTTGTCGTTGTAAGGGAGAGGGTCGGTGACCATCTTCAAGCAGGTGTTGTCGAGAAGCTCGTCATCGAACTCGATGCCGGGAAAGTCCTTGGCAACCTCACGGCCGACATTGAGGAAGAGACCGTCGGACATCTTCATGATGGTGGCCTTGTGGACAACTCGGACCTTGGTTCGGCCGATGGCCTGGGCCTGCTGGAAGGCAAATCGGAGCACACGCTCAGACGCCTCACGGGTGATGAGCTTGATGGACTGAACAACACCGTCAACAACGACGTGCTCAATGCCAGAGTATTCACCCTCGGTGTTTTCTCGGATCAAAACAGTGTCGACATTGTCGTAAGGGGTCTTGAAACCAGCGACGGATCGGCAAGGTCGCAAGTTGGCGAAGAGGTTGAAAGTTCGGCGAAGAGTGAGGTTGAGGGAGACGTGGCCCTTGCCAACAGGGGTCTGGAAGCAGGTTGTCAGGATTTCTTTCGTTGAGTGCTAACAACCGATCGAGTGCATCGCGCAAACTTACTGCCAAAGGTCCCTTGAGAGCAACCTTGTTCTTCTTGATGCTCTCGATGGCAGCATCAGGAATAGCAGTCTTGCCATCCTTGAGGATGGGGGTGACGTCGCAAGATTCCCAAGCGATAGGGGTCTGTTTGGAATATCTCGGTAAGCCTTGAGCAGTTGGTAGCTAAGCGCGTAAAAGTACGCGCGTTGTAGACCTCTTGAGGAAAGGTGTTTGCGAACCTTGGCGGCGGCGAAGATGTCCTTGACGGACACGGCAATCTCGGGACCAATGCCGTCACCCTCGATCAAGCTGACCAGGTAGTTGCCCTACAAGGAACAATGTTAGCGTTTGATTTGTCTTGGCGAGAGCGGTGAGGCATGTCGTTATCGAGCTGCGTGATTTTGCCGAGATGCCCTTGAGTCCACGATAAGCGCCTTTGTCGCGGGACCAGATGCAACCGAAACGAGCAATTGTCCAGCAACGACGACATGGATGAGTACAGTACAAGGCGAGAAACAAACCTTTGCATCCTTGGTTCCATCATACTTGGCGACACGCTCACCAGCAGTCGAGTAGCTACGCTGTTGCCATAAAAAAAATCAGTCAAAAATTTCCAGAATGAAGCTTCGGGGTCGCCGTACAGCAACAGCCCAAGCAGCGCGGGGAGAGACGCGCATGCATTGCTTGGACACGACAGGGCGATAGATAGCTCGGATGGCCAGCATCTTGATGCGAATAGATTGGAGTGTAGTTGAATTCCCAAAGAAAGAAGACACAAGCAGCAAAGAGACGCTAAGTGCAAGGCAGGATGGAGAGGAAGAAAGGTGTCGAGTCGAGCGGCCTGTGGAAGCCGTCGGTATGCAGCCGGCAAGGGAAGCGTGTGGCTTGCGCGTGAACTTGTCCCGGTCCAGTCTCTCACCAGACACTTCAGGCTCGACTTTGCCTTCAATCCCCAGATAAGTTCAAGCATGCTGTCATCTCTGGCAAATAGAAAGACGCTGTCTCTCTAATAATGGGGACATCACTTTTTTTTTTTTCCGTCGGCCATTGTCGGAGCCGTCGGAGATTCGCGAGCGAGTGTCACTCACCGAGCCGACGTTGGGCCGCCAATGTGAGCTGCACGAGGCTGAAGCCAAGAGCTTGAGTGTGGCGCGAACCTGCTCAGCTGCCCGCTCAGCTCCAGCCTAATGTGGCTGGGATATTACGACTCCAGCATCATCAAGTAGCTCTCTATCCATTGAAGCATCACAAATACCATCATTTGATGTCCACGACCCACATCGACCTTACCTCAGCCAACTTGCTGCCCGGCGTGAGGCTATCATCACGACACCTTGATGCGCGACCTGGCGGCCTGGGGCGCGCAGCTGGTGGCATGCCGTATATTCATGATTAAAACACCGCCTACATCAATTCTTCATTATGGCCGACGACGAGCGGACCATTCTCGAATTCTACCAGCTTCCCTCTGCATACCCTTCGGAATGGCCTGCAGAGAAGGATATCGATGAGGATTTGGCTGACGAGCGGGATACCAAGCAAGGAAGACGTCGATCGCGATATGAGGCCCTTGGATCCGCTATTGGTGGAAGGACAAGCTTCGTCGATGGGCCGGGAGGTCTAGGCAGTCTTGTGCAAAAAGACGAGGCAGAC
Source organism: Epichloe festucae Fl1 (assembly GCA_003814445.1). Taxonomy (NCBI): domain Eukaryota; kingdom Fungi; phylum Ascomycota; class Sordariomycetes; order Hypocreales; family Clavicipitaceae; genus Epichloe; species Epichloe festucae. The sequence continues at coordinate 617,260 of CP031390.1, forward strand.
CCTTTGGGAACTTCGGAGAGCGTTGTACGATCGCTGAAGCAGCTCGGTTTGCCAGTACAAGAAGATACGCGATTAAGTAAGTTGCTTTTCTCAGACATTCACTTATTCATAACCCTGAAGCATGAACTCTAAACAGTCCACTCTCTCAGGGAACCGCTTTTTGCTCTCCTCGACGGCCTTCTCTCCTGCGTTATTCTTATCTCAGATGCACTCGACGGCTGATACCCAGACCCTACTGCATGGTCTCGACGTGCTTTCGCACTCGATTGACCAAAAGTCAGCGTCGCTCAAAGTCCTCGTCGAAAGCAATTTCGAGCGTTTCGTCAAAGCCAAGGCTACCATCGACAACGTTTACAAGGAAATGAAGTATCGCGGTATAGACCCCGCTCAACAACGGGCCTCAGGTCGGCATTCACGGCACGCTAGTCGCACCAGCTTCGGCCTCAACAATCCATTGACACTTCCCATGTCCGACAGCCGAAAAAAAAATGCCTTGGTCAAGGAGAGTGAATACGGCGTGATGGGCATCAAAGCACCTCTACTAGACGTATCTGCAAAAGCCGAAGATGTTTGGGGCCCGGCGTTGAGCGGACGCGAGAAGGAAAAGCATTTACGCAACGTGTCACGCCACTTGAACGAATTCAAGGATTACGTGGAACTCAGTGCTATTGTGGCTGACAGTATTAAACGAAAAGACTATGAATCCCTTGTGGACAGTTACAACCGGGCGAGAAAGTATGCTGACGAAGCCCGGCGGCTGTCCAAGGACCTCAGTGAGCGAACACCCGATGATTCGCAACTGTACAAGCTGGTACTTGCTGCGCGCATGTGGAATGATGTCGACCAGCAGATACAAGGCTTCAAAAAGGATATGTGGAAGAAGCTGGTTTCACTTCACTCGTCCAGGGCCGAAAATGTAGGTGGGCGACAGCGAGATCAACACATGGAGCTCATCGGCCTGCTGCTCGAGCTGGGCGTTGAGGACAATCCCGTCTGGGTGTGGCTGCTTAGCAGGTATGACCATTTAAAGAGCAGGATTCAGTCTACGGCAGATCGCAACAAGGTTGAGATTGAAGTCCTCCGGCGCAGGCTTGCTAATAGTGAGAAACCGGAGTCTCGAATCTTAGCGTCGTACCTTAGAGCATTGGGGCGCCAGTCTATCGAAGGAAGTGTCTCATCATCAGACTCTGTTGAAGTCATTGAATTATGGGGTAAAATGCTCGCTTTCCTGATGAGTCTCATCTCCCCTCAAGGAATATTGGGCGAGCTTCTCGAATTTTGGCAAACCGCCCAAGGATTCATTGATGGCAACACGCAACAATCTCTTCCCTCGGGTTACAATGGGGAGTCACGGAGTCACCATAAGCTTTCTGCGCAGTCTGTGCGGGACTTGGAGAAGGGCATGGTGGAATTAGTTGATATTTTACGGGACCATGTTCACGCTTTCTTCGTCGAAGCGCCCCCAGAGGATATCTCGTTGCTGTTCTCACCTCTGCCGCCATCACCTCATTCTCCTAGCTCTGCTGCCACACCCACATCACTCCGAGATCCCAGGTTCAACTTTGACTCCAAAAACCCGCCGCCCCCATCACCTACCAGAGGTGAATCGTGGGAAAAATTGGCGTTCTGGCCGCCATGGTCCAACTCCATCGCCGGCGTGGAATATCTGTCCAAGATGCTGGCTCTTGTAGGTTCTGGCGCGTCTGAAATGGCCAGCCTCGGCCCTGTTGCCTCGGGGGACACCCGGGTAACTGAACAGCTCAGGTCTCTCGTTGGAGCATCCAGGGAACGCTGTGTGGCAGCTCTCTGCGCTGCCTGGAACCGCGATGCAGAGAACATCAAATTTGTAGAGGACTGGCAGCGTCCCGCCGATTCAGGCGATGTCACCCGAATGCCGGCCACTTTTTCTGCCTTTGAAGGGGCGCTACTGTCAGGCATGCAGAAGATTCTCTATATCCCCGACGCCATGGATAAGCCGGGGGCAGGCAACATCGTGCTTCCCCCGCCTGCGAAGCTGCTACAGATGGTTCGCAGCCAATACGTCACCACGCTGTATAAGGCACTGAGTGGTATGGTTGAGAATGCGGAGCGGTCGCTCAAGAAGAACGAAGACGAATGGGCTGTTTCACAAGACTTGCTTCCCACATATGTCCCGAGCACCATCATGCGCAAGAGCACTCTCGATGCAGGCGACCGGGTAAGTGTCCTATTTCCCCAGCAATTACCACCCATGTCTTCATTCCCTCGCTCCAAAACTAACCTCAATTCGATTTTTTTTTCCTAAGAACATCCGCATGCTGCTCACCCTAAGCAACCTGCAAGCCCTCCGGTCCCAAGTCGTCCCCAGCCTAAACTCACAGTTCGAGAACGCATTCTCCGTCAAGCTCACCGACGAGTCCAAGACTATTCGCGATGTCCTTGGCCAAATCGACGCTCGCCTCTTCCAATCCTACACTAAACAATCCATCGAGAAGCTCAGCGAGATCATCAAAGCAGGCCTGTCCGCCCCAGACTGGGCCCCCGAGCCAAACACCCGTCCCTCCACCGCAAAGCCCTACGTCTACGAAGCCCTCCTCGCTCTCGTCCTCGTCCACTCCCAACTATCCACCACGGCGCCGTCTCTCACCCCCCAGGTCCTCTCGTTCCTGCTCGAGCAAACCTCACTTCAACTCCTAGACGCGTTCCGTCGCCGCCCGCGCTATTCCCTCGAGGCCCTCATGCAGGCTACTCTCGACGTGGAGTTTATCGCCCAAACTCTCAGCCACTACACCACAGATAGGGCGTCGGAGCTGCAAAGCCAAATTTACCAGGATCTAGATGGACGAACGGATAATGACGCTCGTGCTAGGCTTCAAAGCGAATTACCCGAGATGAGAAGCGTGTTGAAGAAGTTGAGAGAGGCTAGTAAGAACGAGTTTGCGTGTTTCAAGAAGCCGAAGAGGTCGGGGCAGAGTGCTCCCAAGGTGGATGCGTCAGGATAGGCGGTGGAGAATGGAGAATGGACATGATGGTATGAAGTGTATTTGCTAGCATGAATTGAATGCGATGCCTGACAGTCTCTGATTCTGTACTTGCTCCTTGAAAAGTTGGCCTACCCAATTCTCCTATCAATCACGTATTTGGCTTGCACAATGTATCATCCTATCAGCACTAGTCAAAACAACATTATTCCCCAACCTAGTCTTTTCAATACCAACGCCTAAACCTCACAAGAAAAGGACAACTGGGGGAAAAAAAACGCATCAAACTCCGAGGTATCATTCCCGTCCCCATCGTTATCCATTACGCGTGAATGCCGATACCCCGGATATTTAACCCGGGGTATTCGGAAGCAGTAGGTGCGAGCAAAACATGAGCTCGAGAGAGCGCGAGTCAGCAGGCGAGAATTGGGAGCCGCGTTGACGGGCTTCGATTGTATCGTCTAGCGAGAGAACATGTTAGTGGATGGGTGGGCAAGTGTGAGGGTTACCATGGTGGTGGTACACGTACACTCCATGTCAAGACTCAGAAAGTACTTGACAACAACGGGGTCTTGATCCTGCGTCGACAATCTGCCTTGTACGTCACGACAGGTTTGTGGTAGCGCCTTTCGAATCCCAAGGAGCATCTTGATCAGGCCGGCGAGGTTACCGCCTTGCTGGGTGAAAACACTGGGGTCCCGCTCGAGAGGCCACCCCGGCCGTAGATGGTCTTGTTCCCATGCTTTGAAAGCCCAGGTGGACTTTTCCACGCAGTTTAGAAAAATGAGCGCCGTGAGGTAGATGTGGAAGCCGACCTTGGTTTTGCTATCGGCGAGTTGTCGGTCCATGAGGTTCAAGAGGGCTTTGGAGGTGTTGTTGGCTTTGCGCTCCGCCGCGGCGTTTAATTGCATGCACATCATGGTGTAGGTGTCGGCGTCATTCTCATTTTCCGCCTCCTTGATGGGTCTCCCTTGCTCCGCGTCGGCACTTGGTTTTTCAACAATGCTCCATTGTCTTTCGCGATCGATGCTCTCCACTAGACCCCATAACTCCAATGCTTTCCGGAGTATCTCATTTTCTGATTCGGCTAGTTGTTCCTTGGCGGTTTCGAGCGTGATTCTCATGAACTTGGACGGTTCCCGTTCGATAAAGAGATCAAGGACATCACGCATGTACATTTCGATCTTGCCGGGCACATCGTCCTTATCCTGGTCAATCATGATGACTTGGTGAAGGGCCCCTTGGCTTTCGGTACTGACGACTATATCGGCTTGCTGGAGAGGTTGCAACACAGCTACCACGGCTGCCAGCACAATGTTTTTGCCAGCCTCCGCAAAGTGGGAAACTTCGACAACAGAGCCGTTATTAATCAACTTGAGTTGCTCTTTCAAAAGGTTGATTCGATTTTGCGACAAAACAACCTGCACACCAGCAGAGTACAGATCAAGTTGTTCATGAAGCCTGGACCTGACGCATCCAGTCATCCAAACACGTGGAGAAAGAACCTTGCGACAGGTATCGCACGGTGTGCCTTTACTGCAGATTTTGCGTAGGATGCGGCAACGAATACAGGCTCCTAGCTTGCGAACTTCTTTGACCTCCTGGCGTCTGGCTGGCGTGAACTTGGATCGGAAATGTCTCGTGCGGCCGTTCAATACGCCAGCACTTGTGTCCATTCGGACTCCGCCCCTATTCATGGGCAGGGGAGGTAGAGGCGGATTCTCGTCAAGAATAGGAGCCGGTGAAGTTGAGGTTAAGTAGGTCATTTCGCCCCAAGGTTGGCTGGCACTGTTGTCGACAGCCACATTAGGAGTGCCTTCATTTGCTGCAACAGCAACAGTACTGTCCGCAACGGACGGTGATGTAGGTGTCGTATCGCCATCGACGAGCTGTGGATCGAGCAACGAGGGATTGAGACGAGCAGCAGCAGCCACTGCCACAGAAATATTTGCGGCATCGGGCGAAGTTTCGCTAGCTGGCAGAAGTGCTTGAAGTCTTTCTTCGGGGGAAAGTTCCGTGACGGTCGGGGGCGGGGTCTGGAAAGCTACTGAACCTATGTGTGATTCATGTCAGCTACAGTAACCAGACAAAGAGAGCTAATTAGGGTGGCAAGACTCACTCTTTTTGCCATTGATTTGCGACCTAGAAGTCTCGTAGCTAGCGGGTGGATTGTCCAATGTGTATTGTTCTTGTAGTTCAAATCGTTCAGCATTCTGGGCACTGCTATCCTCGACTTGGGCCTGGGCTTGAGCTTGATGATCAGGCTGCTGCTGGGCCTTGTTCCCGCGGCTGTTCTCGTTGAGATCAACCTGACGAGAGGCTTCGGCCAACGTTTCCAATGCGCTCCACCCTTGCGGGAGAGCGCTCGGAGACATTCGTTGGCCATTGGCCTGAGAAGCAGCCTGAGCAGCCTGAGCCTGATGGTGTCGTTCGGCGGCGGACCTAGCATGTGTGATACCATGAAGCTCGAGACATGCTCGCATGCGTTCCGAGTCTGAGATGGCGGGACATCGTTTGGTAATATGCGTGGTCAAGCTGTCGATACGACCTTTGGGGAAGTTTTCACCACATTGCTTGCAAGTATGGGGGTATCGATTGCTATTGTCGTTTAGTTTTGGACCGCGCTCGAAGTATTCGAGGATCAGCGGATTCGGTCTGCGTCCCATTGGCGTCGAGGGGCTCCGGCTTTCTGTTTGGCACACCGATCTATGCAGCCAGGACGCGACTCTCGCGGTGATTGTAGCCTTCTGATCAACTTTGACCCGATCAACGGTATATATACTCTTTAAAAGAGTCGATTGGTAGATTTCAGCACGCGTTTCTGTATGATGGTGATGGAAGTATGGCGGGACAGATTCTGCCTTTGTTGACCGACAAAATTTCTCACACCGCCTGCACTGTGTCGGATCCACAAATATCCGGGGGACGATTGGATCCGGATCACCATTTCTATTCAGTGGAGCCGATATGGTGTGACACCTTGCAAACCATATTCCAATTTTGGACGCAGTGAGCTCCACTTTCCATGCCGACGACTTTTCGAGAGTTTGTGTCTGGCTTAAACTCCGTCACGGGAACATTTCGTCCATGCTTTTGCAGCCAGAGCTTCTCACTTGTTGACTGTCATATCTCAAGCTGAGTCATTCACTGGAATAACCAGAAAAGAAAACACGTCATTGGCAAGTTCATCACATCGCAATTTGACCGTGCGAGTAATCACAGTAAGCTCACCTACCCTACAGCAGAAACCCGCTTTCTGCGGTAATGATGATCACTGTCTCCAAAAGACTGCATCACTTTGATTATCTTTACTTTGCTACGTACAGTTCTAGATTCAAGCCTCTTAACATTGGCATAGTGGCATAAGGATCGCATGTCAGAGTCCCCAAGACGTGACGGTGATTCGAATGAGACGGAGGCGCAAAGCAAAATACAATTGATCCCAAGTTCGACAGATGACGGGAGGAAACGCATGACGATTCAACGTGGTTGTCACTCTTGGCGAGTACTTCTGTACACGTCTTGACCAGTCAGTCCGTGGTTTTTCTCATTAAGCCGTCAGCCCAAGCTAGTATAGCCGAATGCTGGTACTGTTTTCGTTTCTTGCATCTTACAAATCATCTCAAATCGTGTCCAATGCTGTTGCGCTGAGGGCACCAGTACAGGCCGTATTAGCAGGGCCTCATCGCAGCCGCGCCGTTTGTGGTGCGCCGCGTGGAAGGTCATCTGCATCACTTTTGGCATTAGTATGGGCAATGAGTGCCTTTGAAGTCTAGACGGTGCTGGCTGCGACTGTCGGTGTTGACCTGGCAAAGTATGCATTGACAAACGTAAGCCTACAGACATCCACAGCAACCCATCACATCAACCACCATCTCTTCATCATCATCATCATCATCATCATCCACAGTACAAAACATCGCAGCAGCTAACGGCCCACCGCGGACCGGCTCCATCAATGGCGGCAACACATTTCCCGGCGTCTCTCGGCCCCTGGGCATGGTCAAACTCGGCCCAGATCTGTACATCGGCAGTGATTCCTACTCCGGGTACCAGCCAAAGGGCAACTTTACAGGATTCACTATGCTCCACGAGATTGGCACCGGCGGTGCGCCGTCAAATACGGCGTCATCTCACAGATGCCCGTCGTCGGGGAAGTCGGCACCCCCTTGAGCGATGCCATGAACGACTCCCGCGCGAAGCCAGACGTCGCAGAGGTGGGCTACTATTTCTGCGGCCACTTCGACGCTCCCTCCTCTCACAGAACTTTAATAGGCAAGGACAAAACCACCGATAGTTTCTTCGAGTATTCAAGTCCAGCTATGAGTCAAAGACAGCCCGTCTCGGCGCCCTCTTCACCTTCAACCAAACGACCGTGACGTCCCGCGTGGGCCTTTCCTTCATCTTCGCAGACCAAGCGTGTGCAAATGTCGAACAGGAAATCCCCAAGGCTACTCCGTTCGATCATGTGAGACTCCAGACGCGCCAGGCTTGGAATACAGAAGTCTTTAGCAAAGTGACTACTTCAGAAAACAACGTGACCAAGACGTGACCAAGTTGAATCAGCTATATTCAGCATTGTACTTCATGCATTTGATGCCTACGAACAAGACGGGAGAGAATCCGTCATGGCAGTCGAGTGAGCCTTATTACAACGACATATTTACATTCTGGGATATCGTATGTCTCACCTGTTCTCTCCTCATGGTGTTCTTTCTTTTCGCCATCCTCACACGAGGTGCTACGACCCTCACGCAGCTTCACTTTTGACCATGTCTACACAGTACCGCTGTACCACGGCTCTCCTCCATATTCTACACCCAACGTACTGCGAGGAGCTTCTCCGCTCCATGATCGACACCTTCTGCCACCAAGGCTGGGTCTCGGATGCCCGCTCCTCCTTCTCCACTGGCACCGTGCAAGGCGTCACCAACGGAGACAACGTCTTCGCCGACGCCTACGTGAAGGGTGTCCGAGGCAAGGTTAACTGGAACGACGCATTCGCAGCGATGCTCAAGAACGCCGAGGTCGAACCACCCAACAATCATGACTCTCGCGATCCAACGGGCGGGCCGCGGCGCACTGCCCTACTGACTGAAACACGGATACATAACCCCCAGATACTCGCGATCTGTGTCCCGAGCTGTATAATAGTAAGCAATCTCAATCCCACTCCCCTTTCAGCAAGCAATTCTCCAAAAGATTCTGCAGCTCCGTCAACGGCTTCTCCCTCGTTGTCCTCGCAGCAAGTGTCTCGCCGTCCAAATTCCCAACCTGCTTCAACCGCTCACACAACTGGCGCAACCACTGGAAAAGGAATATGACGGCCCTCGGCTTCAACGGCTTCGTCGGCCTCCGCAACAAAACCGGCTTCATTCCCCCAGGACCCCTCATCCTGCGGAGGCTGCTACTGGCGCGACGAACTACTACCAAGCTCTCCCGTGGGAGTACTTCTTCAACGCGCACCAAACCAGAATCTCGTACATGGGCGGACCGGCCCGCTTCACAGACCGCCAGGACACGACTTTCAAGCCGGGCGTCTACTCCGGCAACAAGCGATTCGGCAACACCCTCTTCAACCCCGGCAACGAGCCGAGTTTCACAACCCCGGAACTATACAACTACGTGAATAGACAGGCTCTCGCCGTCCAAAAGAGCCGCTTCGTAGCAAAGAGCCACCACGCTCCCACGCCGCCTGGCCTCCCGGGAACAGCGACGCCGGCGCCATGGAATCATGGCTGCTCTGGAACATGATGGGCTTGTATCCCATGACAGGTCAGCCCGTCTTCCTCACTGGGTCGCCATGGATATCGGACCCGCCTATCTCGCTGGGCGGCGGGAAGGATTTGAAAATTAGGACTAGCGGGGGCGCAGAGGACGTCCATTACGTGCAGTCACTCCGGGTGAACGGCGAGGGGTGGGATAGGAGTTTGGCTGGAGTGGAAGGACATCTTTGCGAGAGGAGGCGTGCTGGAAGTCGAGCCGGGCGACAAGCAGGTGGAATGGACGACGGGCGAGACGCCTCCCATGGTAGGGGACATGGCGGAAGAAGTATGCGAGGAGGGTGATTGAGGAGTGGGTGCAGGGCAAGTATTGAACCGGAGAGACGGATGGACGAATGGGGGAGATTGCTGATATATAGCAAGTGATTTGATTGACAAATAAGTCATCATCAGAATGAAAGGATTTAGAGTAGTGGGTTAGACTATTTACGGAACGAATGGTTGATTGAAAAAAAAAAAAAAAAGAAAGAAAGAACACTAGTGGTCACTTGAGTGGCTTTGTCAAATTCCAGGAACATTTGCAGAGGTCAAAATACAGTTCCATAACTCCTCGCTTTGTAAATGGCCAACTAATTGATTGTCAACTGTCAAAGACAAATCACCTACTGGCCTCAAGGTTCGCACATTACACACAAACACATTTGATCACTTGTAACCGTCCCACACATTGCGAAACTCCTCGCTGTCATCTACATGATAGCTGGGCGTCGTCACCGGCTCCTCATCTACAGCTGAATCACCCCATAGTCTCGCCTCCTCTGGCTCTGGTTTGTGCACGCTGGCAGACGCTGCAGCCGCAGGAGGCGACCCAGGAGGTCCTTGGCCGAGGCCCAGATCTGCCGGCACAGGGTCTGGATGTTTGACGACTTTCTTGGCCTTCTTCTTCCTCTTGACCACTACCGCCACCGGTTGCGGTTCGTCTGCTTGAGGCGGCGGTGACAAGTGAGCCTGGCTGTTTACTCTAGAACCAGCAGGCGGTCTTGTCGGGCCACTCGTCCAAGCTGGAGATCTGCCTCCTCCACTGCTGACTGACGGTCTCCAACGTGAAGCAAGCGGCTCGCTGGCTGTGATGACAGGATACTGTGGAAGTCGTTAGATATATGTGTTGTTTCAACGCCATTCAGGAAGTATGGCAGTACTTACATTCCAATCGCCGTATTCTAGCTCCCGCGCGGAGCTGTAAAGACGCTCTTCATCATCATCCAGCTCGGGCTCATCGAATGTACCATTGGTCTGATCATCAAATGTGTTCCCTCGACTGGAGCTGGGTTTACCGAGCAAAGGGGACGTGACATGAATTTCACTGGGTGAAGTCGCATTGATCTCGCCCGGTTTAGGCAACCAGTATTTGCCTTTCCCTCCCCGCTCGTAACGCATACCATCTTTCAATCGATTGAAGCGCGACTCGGAATCTTCGTGTGCCATGACCTTGTCTCCCGAGTCAAATGCTCTGTAACCGTACTTGTTACCCCGAAAGGTTTCTCTGGAATCTTGTACGAGGTCCTTGGTGCCAAAGGAATCTTTCAAGGCATGGGTCAAGGTCATGCGAGCACTTGATATGCTATTATCGGCGAAATCGTACCATGAAAAGGCATACCAATGGGCAACAGCAAAGCCCGGCATCTCGACGCAAATCAAGGCGTCTTGTATGGCGGCTGCCAGATTATCTCTTGTGTAACCCTGAACGTCGTCAGGGATGGCGCCCAGCCACACAAGAATCGAGAGGAAAAAGCCTTGCCAGTATGACGCGAAAATGATGAGCTTGATGCAGAGAAATTTGGGTACAGGCCGAAACGGTGTCAAGTCATTATGCATGCAGACCCAGAAAAGACCCAGCGAGTACAAACTGACGGTGACGCTGATGTTGTATATGATACCACTCCATAAGTAGCCAGACTTGGCACCGATATAGCCTTCTTGGTAAGTACCAGTGGCTTTCATGATGATCGCGGCAATGGAAAGAATGGGCTTCAGCCAAGCATACTGTAGAATTCCCCGCTTGATCGACAGAAATGTGTGAGGATCAGATATGTCGACTTTGCGCAGCACATGATTAAGGGGCCATAAGTGTTCAACAGGAGCTCGGCCATGTGCCATGATGATGAGGGCCCGCTCACCGCCCAGGTAGTTGATCAAGAGTTGAAAAAAGGTGTAGATGGTGAAAGCTTCGTATATATCTCGGATCGGATCGATGAATGCGGCCGCAGTCAAAGAAACCATGCTCGTGAACGATGCGATGGAGTAAATGGGAACCATGAGCAAGATACGTATGACATATCGTTGGAGAAGAGGCTTCCGGTAGTTCTTTGCCTGTAGCCATATTGACCTACGGGAATGGTATAATTAGATGCTGTCCAAGTGACGACGTTGCGATTCAGCATAGCGTTATACGAACACGATGGACAAAGAAGTTGCTGCGAGAGACGCGACACCCGCTACTACAGTAGTGGCATATGTGAATTTTTGTCCTGTGCCGCCTCCTGACAACGAGCTAGAGCTCATGGAGGTGAGGTTGAACGACATGATGCCTGTAAAGGCCAGGCCAGTGCTCGAGTACCGGAGGACCAAGACAAGCTATAGGAAGCTTGCTGGGAACGATGACGTGTGAAGCTAGGTCATGACTGAGCAAGTTGGACCGTCAACAACTGTATAAAGAAAAAGGAAGCGATTTTCAGAATTTCAGAGACGCTGTCGTGCGGAGGGCCTCGAATGGGGTATTTCTTCTGGCTCGATGACGAGTGATCGGGTACGAGCCGCGTGTGTGATGACGATGCAGTCATTGCATGACAAAACGTTCTGGGTGGACTTTTTGCCTGGTCCATGTCGCGGTTTGCCAGGATCTGGGGAAGGGTTGCCAATCCGGGCCGCAAGTACAAATGTCCGCCAGCGACCAGCGATGGAGTGGACTGACGCGCATTGGCTAACCGGCCGTAAACCGGCTCTGTAGTCCGTAGGCACAGTGGTACTCTGGCCTACAGCGGACTCATGCAGGGCGGCTCAGGGGAGGTGAAGCAGCATCCAATACATACAGTGGGTGTATCAGTGACATTCAGCTGGCACTTCAACCTCCATCCCAATTTGGATCTCGTCGGATCTCGTCGCAACTCGTCACATTTTCTTGTAGATACACCTCAGAGCAATACACGCACCACACCGGCTACTGCAGCCACAATGCTCTTTGCCACGCGGACGATCCCTTCCCTCGTGTCATAACGCAAGTGCATTGCATCATTGCATGGGTGCCACAAGCAGCGTTGGATAATGCTTCTCAAAGGCACGCGTGCCAGGGGAGCTGCCGAGTTGAACTCCAAGTCGACGCAATGACACCAACAGAGTTGCATCTCGAAGGCCGAGACGCTGGTCCCGCGTTCAATTTGTATGAAGTCCAATCTTCCCCTTGAGTACGCGCCGAGTAGCTAATCTCATCTCGCATCTTGTTGTTGCAGCGAGTTTCTCATCTTCTTGATCATCAGCGGCCTGCTAGCAATATTCTTCCTTCTCTACTTCAATCGGCTCTTTGCTTCAATTGCCTCCTTTGCCATTCGAACATACACCTGGCGCGCATACCGAGTCTACATCGATGTCAAAGCGATCCAAATATCCCTTCTCGGCGGTCGAATTTTCTTCACGGGATTGCGGTATCATGGACCGAACGAGACCTTCTTGGTTCAGCACGGTGATATCGCTTGGCGTTACTGGCTACGTCGGGTGCGTGAGGTAGATTTGCTTACATTGACCTCTCACAAAGAAGCGTCTGCGTCTGAAAAGCAAAAGAACTCTGCACTTCCATGCCGGATTCATGTCAAACTTGTTGGCATTGAATGGTTCGTTTACAATCGTAGTCCGGCTTATGACAGCGTCCTCGCCGGATTGTCGGATAACCACTTTGTTGGATCAAGGGCCAGCAAAGTATTCGATGAAAAGGACGAGTCGCATCTACGATCTAGACCCCACCAACGGAGGGATTCGGCAGAAGAAGATGACTCACCCCAAGAAACAAACGGTATAACATCTGAGAAACAATGTCTCTCACCACCACAACTTTCGCCTCCAGACAGCTCGTCTGCTATCTCTGAGAGTCTCGGCGATACAAGCGAAGATACTGCGAATAGACTGCCCTCTTTTTTGCAGCTATTTCCAATCCACGTTGAGTGCCAAAAACCTGCCGTGGTCATCGGTAATGACAATACAAAAGCTATCCTTATTTTTAAGGCTAATTCTGCATCTACGATTGTAGATGCTTCAAATACCAAGACATGTGACCTGTATCGCCAGTCATTCAAGATTCGATTTGATCGTCCTGTGGTTGAGATGAGAGAAAATGACGAGTTCAAGGAGGACCAGATTTCTCGAGCCACTAGGCAACGAGAAGATGCTTCAAATCACGAAACTCCCTCCCAATGGTCATTTTTTCGTCTTCCCCGACGCAAAGTGCTGCATTCACTGCGCAATATGGTCCCGTATTGGCGTCGTTCAGTCGAGTCATTCTCGACCGATTCGAGAGGGGCTCTGGGCACAGGAGTCTCTCATATCCCGGGGTCTAGTCAATGGCAAGGTCTGTCTCGATACTTAGACGACAGATATCAGGACGATAAATCAAGATGGTCATCTGTTGAATATGCTGCTGTGACGACCATTCTCGACTCTCCCTCTGCAAATTTCACTATCTACTGGGATGTGGTGACCAAGGTTACAGATGCGGCTCGACGACAAACTAGCTCGAGCTTCCACATAAACATGAATGGCTCCGAGCCCCCAGCCTGGGGGATGACACTTTCGATCAAAGGTGGAACGCTGAACTACGGACCATGGGCTGACAGAATGAGGGCCGATTTACAGCGTGTCTTCTACCCATCATTATCGAAGGATGCCATCGCGGCGGAACCCTTGACTGCTGGTTCATGGAGGGTGCCTACAAAATTCGAAATCTATATAGAATTTGAGGATGCAGTAACATTTCGAATACCCATTCGAGAAGAGAGCAAGAACTGGCGATGGCGTGGTAAGGAACCGCCCATCGGACGGCAGACAGGCCCAAAAAAACGACGCAACAAAAACAAAAAGAGCAACAAGAGAGATACCCAACCAGTTCGACCCGGCGGTTGGTTGGAAATCAAAGCACCTTCGAACTCTACCATTTCTTATTCTATGGATATGTTCGCACAGCAGATCGGGTATCAGAATCAATTAGACATTGACCTCCCGAGCACTGAGCTATGGAGTAGTGTCAACCACGACTTGCTCTGGACCTCCGGAGCGCAACGCATCAAATGCGACCTCTCTAACCCTCTGGGATGGAACACCCTGCGTACCTGGTATTTCAATATTGCCTGCGACGATATGAAGCTATATTTACTGCGCGACCACATATTCCTGCTTATTGACCTCGTAGATGACTGGGCTAGTGGCCCACCGTCCGAATATCTCGTGTTCACGCCATGCACATACCGCTTGAAACTCGACCTTCATAATCTGCAACTTTATCTCAATGTTAACGACGAAAATATCATCGACAAAGCCACTGCACTCGACGATAATTGTTTCTTGATAATTTCAAGCCCTCTTCTCAAGGCAGAAACCTCAATACCCCTAGACAAGTTTCGGCCAAACAAGAACGCGATACCCTTTGACATTAGAACAGACACGTTAGACCTCTCTCTGCATGCACCGCAAACTGACACACAGGCAGCCTTTTTGAGCTCCAACGACCTTGGACATGGGGAAGGCATGTCAGTGACTGGAAGCTATCAGTACAATGCTACAACAACGCCGGCAAACACCGATACCCTCATTCTGGATGTTCATATCGACTCTCCCCATGTGTATTTGTACGGATTCATCATTCGCTACATGCTTGTCCTCAAGGATAACTATTTCGGCGACCACGTTCATTTCAAAACCCTCGACGAATACCAAGAACAACTTCAGCTGGAATCTCGGAAACCTGAAGCCGAGACTGTTCTGCGTGCGCCCCTGAAAAAGTCCAACGACCTCGACGTTATTCTGTCCGTCAAAACACACAGCCCACGCATCCTACTACCGGTGAACCTCTACTCAGCTGATCGTTATGTCGAATGCGAGTTGGCCGACCTGTCGATTGATCTCAGGTTCACAAATTACTACATGGATATGGAGCTCTTGCTCAGTCCACTTAGCCTGTCATTGGGCAACTTGATCCTCTCGCCCGACAGCACAAATGCTTCGTCTGCCAACACACAGCTGTTCATTGACGGTGTACGCGTCTATGGCCACCGTGCATTTGGTCTACCTCCTTCTGAGCCTACCTACCTCTGCAATTGGGATGTTTCAGTTGGCATGGTCGAAGGAGAGTGCACAGTCGACTTTATGTCTGCTCTGGCGAAAGGTGGTACTGCGTTTGGATTTACGTTCGATGACGTTGAGAATGCTCTGGTACCGTACTCTTCTCTCGTCTTCCACGATGTGACATTTGTTCGCGTAGATGTGGCATCAGTTCATTTGTGGCTTCATGTGGACGACGCAGCGTTTCTGATGTCTACAGGAGCAATCGAGGTACGAAGCAATGATTGGGCAGGGTCTCATTATTCTAATCGTGCAAACATCAACATTCCCCATATTGAAGTGTCTTGTGTCAACGCAGAATCTGCGGCTAGACACACTTCACGGCGGCATCACCCAGTTGAGACTATGGCCTACTTGAAAACTGATGTTCGCCTCGCGACAATCGGCCGAAAATTTCATTTCCGAGAAGAGCTCAAAACACAACAAGCTTTGCTGCGCAGAGAGGACCAACGTACGGAGCGAACGCCTTTTCTTCTACGCGAAGGCGTTGAACATGATTTCATACCAGAACCATTCGATCCTCCGGCACAGTGTGTGCCACCGTTAGTCTATCCTGTAACGAATGCCGAGGCAGATGACAAAGGGTCCTTCAAAGGGGTGGAGACACCTCAATTCTCAAATCGTTTACAACGTCAGAATTCGTTTTGGTCATTGTCAAGTTCCAGCGCCGGTAGCTTTCACATTCCACCGAGCCAACCACGCAGTCGCACAAGGTCAAGACAAACCTCGGGACTGTCAGGCCATTCAAGCGGCACTGAAAAGGAGAAACGCGCTCCAGGGCAAAAGAAAGTGATATTGCCCTCAGAACTCAACATCACTTCTATAAAACAACCCAACCGAGATCAGCCCTCTGGCGACTACAATGAGCATTCATCCGTTGCCTTCTCTAGCCAGTACTTTGCTCCTCACTTTCCCTTGAAAACTGTCAGGCCCGATGGACGTGAGGCTACGTTCGAAGATGCAGCAGATGAAGATGATGACGAGTTCATGGCTAGTAATGCCTCCTTGGACGACATCAATCCTGATGACCTGAGTGAAGATCACGCGCAAGCGAGCGCAATGATTGAGTTTCCGACAGGCATTACCGCATTTTTCAACCCGGAGGCCATCCGACAGGTAAATAACCTGTTGGCCGCTTTGCAGCCAGGTGAGCCAGAGGATATCCTGGATATGCTTCAAGTCGATTCAATTGGCCAAATATTCTCGGAGAAGAAGCAAAGCCATATTACAGGCTCCATGCAAGAATTCTTGGTCAAGTTGCCGAAAGCCAATATTCGCTTCCTGAATTCCTCAACGCCCCAGTCATGGAACACAGCTTCGGCTGAACAAGATCAGTATGACATCCGAATCTCGAAAACCTTGTTGATTACACGCACGGTCAAAGACCTCGCATCTGATGTTCCGACATCTCGAACATCGGCTCACTTTCGCCTTGTATCAGCTGAATTATCTGCATCGGAAAGACTCTCTGCGATCGAACCCCCACAGGCTGCGGTCATGGTCAATGTCAACAACATCCACTTGTCACTCGGCGCAAAAGACATTACCCACTTTGATGCCGACGTTGGCTCCGTTATGGGCAGTACTGCCTCTGGGAAAATCGAGTATCTGGCCTCTCTGATCCACCGAACCGGTAGCATTGCTTCTGAGCTTAGTAATTTGCTGTCAGAGACCTCTTCTCGCCGGGAGAATTGTATCCAGTACTTGGCACACAGATTGTTAGAAGAGGGCGGAGCAGCGAATGATCCGCCCTTTCTCATCCGCCCTTCTGCTGTACTGCGATCTGCTCATGAGCACATGAGAACTGTTGACTCGTGGAAGCTCATCATGCGACTGCGACAAATATGGTCTACCTTGGACCAAGATAAGCGTGCAGATATTCTGGGGAAGTGTCGAGACCAATCTGTCAGACCACCCCCTGACGCTATCGCCTCAGTAGTTGCCGCATTCCAAAATTGGCGCAGCTGGGACTTGGAAGACCCTTCAAGATCAGTCTTGTTGAAGAACATTTTCGGGAAAACGGGGACACAGAACAGACCGTCGTCACGAGAGTACCCTATCCTTGGCGCTTGCCATCTTTCTGAGCTGCAATTTGTGCTAGACCCTGGCCCTAAGCAGAACAGTATCGAACTTCTTGACCTTAGTGTGAGGGTAGACAAGAGGCCCACCGCTCCAACTGATGCACTTCCAGAAATACAATACTTCCATGGACCGTTGACTACTATCAACCTGCGTTGTGGAGAAGCAGCTATTCACCTGAATTGGGAGCTATGTGAATTAGCAGAAGATGTTTTACGTCTCTACAATAGAGCTCGGCCTTCGGCACCCCACGAAACCACACATGCCCCGGAACCAACTGTCCAAGCTTCCCAACCACCGGGAGCATATCATGTAGCGTTTGAGGTGGCCAAGGGATCTGTTGAAGCAGAAACTATCAACCTGACGGCGAGTTCGACAGCCGAAGACCTAAAAACATCAATTGTGCTTTGCAATACTGGACAAGAGCTGAGGGTAGCGACTGCTTTATTGAACTGCAAGTCGGTCACGTCAAAGATGCAGAGTCATGGGCATACCCTTGGTCTGTTTGAGCTGCAAGAGCCCAGCATTTTCGGCGCTCACGAGATTCAGCAGACCTCTGGCAACGTGGACCGCACCATCAAGGCCTCTGCGAGCTCGAGGGAACTATCCTTGAAAATAAGACAAGATCCTGTTGGCTTGTTGGAAGTTCTCGATTTGCTAATCGTAGATGAAGTTGCCCGGTTGAACAAGCTGGAAGACCTGCTACCATCCTCACCCGAAGAAGACAAGAAACGAGAGAAGACGAAAAAGCGCATGTCTACTTTCACCGTCAACATAGTCATGTTTCTGGACGGCTACACCATCAGTATGCCGCTAGTACAGTCCTTGACGTACAAAATTTGTGGCTCTGTTGCTAGAGCGTCTTGCGCAGCAAACTTTGGCAAAGAGGTTATCTTCGATTTCGACATCAAAGAGAACTCTCACGAGATGCAAATAAATGTCAAGGATGAGCCACGGAGTATTTCATTGCTGCAAATTCCGCCTGCAAACGGACGGATCACTAGTCACACCCAATCGACTGGCAACGTGGTAAATGTCCTCGCGTCTATGGAGGTAATTCGCTTGGACGCTTCTGCGATATATAGCCTGCTTTCAGCGCTGAATCGTCCACAGATATCTGGAGCCGTAGCAGAGGTCCAACATCAAATCAAAGTAATTTCAAACCATTATACGGAAACATTCGGATCAGCCAAAGCAACAGAGCACACCAGTACATCTGCATCGTCCTTGAAATCCAGTAGCCTGGCATATAATAGCCATCTTGCATTGGCTGGGGTCAGGATATTAGCCAAGACATCCGTGAAGTCTGTTGACGAACCGATTGCTCAAATTCTGTTTGCTTTGGACAAAGTTACATTGCAAGCCTCCAATCAGAATGATCCAAAGGTATTACCACTCAAATATCCGGACTTGCGTATCGACCTGCGCCAGATCAGCCTCGACATTCGTCGTGGAAAGCCAGATGCGATGCGGTCTTGTGGAAACTTCTCTACGGGCATCAATATTTCGGCAAGTTCTCGGCGTGGAGACAACGGAAAAGAGGACTGGTCTCTTCACTTCCGCAATGACAACCTCGCGATGCAATTATCGCCTGAGACAGTCTCGACAGTAATTGATGTCATCGGTTACATGGGATCCAAGATTCGGGATCTGGATACATCGCGAGAACTGGAGTATCTTCGAAAGCTAAGAAAAGCTAAGCCCAAGATCAAAACCACTGATGATGAGGACGAATGGACCGAAGACGCGGATCTTTTAGAGTCGGTACTCTCATCCATCACGTACAGATTTGAACTTCGAAACATGAGTTTCTCTTGGGACGTCGCGGAGAAGTCCATGGACGAGGAAAGTACAAAAGAGGACTTGATCTTGTCAATCAAGCTCATCGAGTTTGGTACTCGAACTCGAAAATCCGCACGTCTAACGATTGAGGACTTTCTACTCCAAACCGTGCCTCCGGAGCAAGACAAAGCTGTCCGATCCCTACACTCGGCCCTGCTACCAGAAGTTATATTCAATGTTGCCTACGTCTCGACACCCGACGCCCGCCGAATGGCATTTCAAGCTGTCGGAGACTCTTTAGACCTTCGGTTAACCTCTGCCTTCATTGTCCCTGCAGCGAATCTCATCGAATCTATATCCTTGTCCATGAAGAATGTCCAGAAAGCATCGGCACAGTGGACAATAGAAAATCCCGCGACAAACGAGACGGCGGCACCTAAAAAGCCCGAAAGCCCGGCACCGCCACCACCGCCGCGACAACGCAGCATGTTTGGCAAAAAGAGGTTAGAGAGCCTCCTCGTTGATGCGGACTTTGCCGGTGCTGTCGTTTATGTGTCAACCAAAAGAAATACAACCAGCGGTGTAGCAGAGTCCAAGTATAGCCAGCCATCCCTGGCAGGAAAATATGGCCAATTCAGCGCCGATGATTCCGGCTCTGGTGCTGTTTTGCGCACTCCAGGTCTCGCATGGAAAGCCGAGTATTGTGACAATGGAAAAGAGGACCCGTCTCTGTACGGAGAGATCAAGATCAATGCTTCCAGCAATATTCTATACCCATCTGTGGTTCCGCTTGTACTCGATATTCTTTCTTCCGTCAAGAAAGTCGTCAGTGACGATGAGGTGAATCGTCAGCGGGAATGGTCAGAGAATCAATTGAAACAGCAGTCGGAGCAGCCAAAATTCAAGTCGGCCAAGTCTGCAGCAGATGAAGATAATTTCCTCACTGCAGACCCCAGCACTGTTTTAGGACGCTTACGAGTGAATCTTGGTCTACGAATCTCAAAACAGGAGTTCTCCCTCAGCTGTCAGCCCATTGCCCGGGTATCCGCCACAGCTTGCTTCGACAACATGTACTTCACTCTGAACACTGTTACATCTCAGGAACAGGGTAACTTCTTTGCCATCTCCGGGGTGGTCACTAAACCGCAAGCGTCGGTGCAGCACGTGTACTCTCGTGATTCCACCGCCAGTTTCGAGCTTGACTCCGTGACTATATCCTTCATGAATAGCAAGCACTTCAGTGGAACGAGCGGCGTGTCTGCCATTCTTAATGTCAGTCCCATGAAGGTGTCTGTCAATGCCAAGCAGGTTCAAGACTTTTTATTGTTTCGTGAGATTTGGTATCCAGAAGAGCTGCGACAGAAGCCGCCAGTGCAAGCTCCCAAGATGCCAATTGAAACCTCTCAGGCGCATCTTGTGCAGCGATACCAAGAGGTTGCAGCCACAGCCGCGTTTCCATGGACTGCTACGATATCCATCGCAGCGCTCGACGTCAGCGTCGATCTTGGGCAGGCCATCGGCAAATCAATATTCCAGATCAATGAATTCTGGATATCATCGAAGAAAACATCCGATTGGGAGCAGAATCTTTGCCTAGGCTTCAAAAAGGTCGGCATTGACTGCACAGGCCGTTTGAGTGGATTTGTTGCCCTGCAGGACTTCAGATTACGGTCGTCAATTCATTGGCCTCGTCGGGAGGAAGCTCTCAACGAAACGCCACTTGTGCAAGCATCTCTAGCGTTCAACGCGCTGCGAGTCAAGGCGGCTTTTGATTATCAGGCTTTCCTGGTTGCCGATGTTACGTCTCTAGAATTCCTCATGTACAACGTGCGAGAGCAGAAAGAAGGAAGCGCCGATCGTCTGGTGGCCATATTAGATGGTGAAGCAGTGCAGATTTTTGGGACAACAACTTCAGTGGCTCAATCCGTGGCACTTTATCAAGCCTTGCATAAGCTCGTCCAAGAACGGCGTGAGAATTTCAAATCATCACTGAGGGAGATTGAAAAGTTTATGAAACGAAGATCCATCAACTCACGCGGACCATTGCTGCAGCAGTCTGCAGCCGTGCCAAGAATCCCAGTGGATGATACCTTGTCCAAGTCCCCCATTTCTCTGGACACGGACGTTGTGGTGACTTTGAAAGCTCTGAATCTGGGTGTCTTCCCCAGCACCTTTTCGGATCACCAAGTTTTCAAGATGGAAGCCTTGAACGCATATGCTCGATTTTCCGCCAGTATCGAGCAGCGGCGAATTCACAGTACTCTACGAATGACGCTAGGCCAGCTACGAATTGGTCTAGCTGGGGTGCGAGACGCTGAGGCACCAAAAACGATGGGCGAAATGACGGTGGAGGATGTTGTCAAACGATCGACAGGCTCTCGGGGCGGCACTATCCTCAAGGTCCCTCGGGTTGAAGCCGTGATGGAGACATGGCAGAAGCCAACAAGCAACCACATCGACTACGTCTTCAAGAGTGCATTCGAGGGTAAAGTGGAGGTTGGATGGAACTATTCCCGCATCAGCTACATCCGGGGCATGTGGGCTAATCATTCCAAATCGCTCGAACAAGTTTGGGGTCGACAACTCCCCATGACGGCCGTCAAGATCACGGGGGTCCCTGCAGCAGAGGGTGAACAGCAAAAGATCACGGCCGAAGTCAACGTACCGCAATCCAAGTATGACTATCTCGCACTGCAACCACCCGTGATCGAGACACCGCAGCTCCGTGATATGGGCGAGGCAACGCCACCTCTTGAATGGATCGGCCTGCATCGAGAGAGACTCCCGAACTTGGTTCATCAGATCGTGATTGTTTCTCTATTGGAGCTAGCAGGCGAGGTGGAAGACGCATACTCGCGGATTTTGGGATCATGATGACTATGTCGGCGTGAGTCATATATTTTCAGTTTTTTTTTAGCGTGTCAAGGTTCCCTTTTTCAACCTGACACGAAAATGGATGAATGAGGCAGGCAAATACATGGACTTTTGGGGCATTCAATGTATACTACGATTACCAACATACGTGTACATGTATGAAGTCGAAAGTACAGTAATACACAAGCTTTGTTCACTGCTGCAATGGGACAATTGTGGCTGTGCGGGATGTTTGCTTTGAAAAGTCACGAGCTGCTCTCGCCGCGCCACATCAAAGTCAGAGAGCTATGGCATAGGTCCTCATTGGCGGTGTAGAAAAGCAGTGGGGTCAAGGCATGTTTCAAGTGTAGCATTGTATTAGGTAGAGATGGTTCATGTTGAAAGTCGGGTTCATCTCGATAGCATTCCTGGCGCAGATGGGAATGGAGATAACTCGAGGTACTTGCATTTGAAAGGCAGGAAGGTAAATGGTGGCGGTGGAGGGCTGTTGCCCTCTCAACTGCTGTCAAATCAAATGTTGCTTGATGGGCACAAGGCGATAGATAGGCGCATGCGCATGGCGGGGTCTTGTTTCGCCAGCGCTGCCCCACCTGCCCGATTTTTTTTTCCGCATGCGCCGGCTCTCACTGGGCAGGGGGCTGTGTGGTGCTTGTTGGAGGGACAGAGATATTACAGAGGCTAACTACAGTGGCATGTTAACGACACGGCTGCTGGCTGCAAGCTGCGAGCCGCTGAATCAGACAAGGACCTTCGCCACAAGTACCTAGTCTGCTAGCTGTGCATCAAGGTGCTTGAACCGCAAGGTTTTTTTCACACCATTTTTTCCACTTCCCTCGACCCCGTTCCCTTTCCCACTCTCCCTCCTCCCACCACCTCCAATAACCCCCAAGTGGACGAATTTTGAAAGAGTGACAGTCACTGCTGCTGTCTCTCTTTTCGCATTTCGTCACATTTGACTCTTTTCTTGTGTTGTTGAGTCATCTTTTCCTGGTGGCCAACTCCCTTCTTTGCTGCCTAAGCATATAAATCCTGAGCGCGGGGCGACAATCTTCAACCCCGCTTTGCTCAGCGACGACAAGTTTTCTTCCTACAACATTTTCCACGTAACGAGGTCGCCCTCAACACCACCGCCAAAATGGTCAAGTAAGTGCAATTCTCCGCAGGAGTCTGCTCTGGTCGCATGAAATCCGACACGAGTGCATCTCACTTTGATTGTGCTTTCTTTTCCCACTTCAATCGTTCAGCGAGCTGCGGGATGGGGAGACACAAAATTTTTCCCTCTCTGGGTTGATGATGTGGTCCATTTGACCCCGCCCGGAGTTCAGCTACCCTCTCAGGGCCAAAACTCCCTGCCAAGGTTTGGGAGGATTGTTCCCAATCCTGCACCAAGTTCCGTGGCGATCAGAGAGAGGCCCAAGGGGCAAAGGAAGTTGGACAACATAACATGATGGACTTGACTGAAATTGGCAACTCAAGGAGTATGAAGCTAACAACCAGTCTTCCTCGCAATGTAGCTTCACCATCGATGAGATTCGCCAGCTTATGGACAAGCCTAGCAATGTCCGTAATATGTCCGTTATTGCCCACGTCGATCACGGCAAGTCTACCCTGACCGACTCTCTTTTGGCCAAGGCCGGTATCATCTCCTCTGCAAAGGCTGGTGATGCTCGAGCAACGGATACCCGTGCAGATGAGCAGGAGCGTGGTATCACCATCAAGTCGACGGCCATCTCCCTGTATGGTCGTCTTGACGACCCCGAGGACGTCAAAGACATTGTCGGCCAGAAGACTGATGGCCAGGACTTCTTGATCAACTTGATTGACTCCCCCGGTCACGTTGATTTCTCTTCTGAAGTTACTGCCGCTCTCCGTGTCACTGACGGTGCTCTCGTCGTCGTCGACACCGTCGAAGGCGTGTGCGTCCAGACCGAGACTGTGCTCCGACAGGCTCTTGGTGAGCGTATCAAGCCCGTCATTATTATCAACAAGGTCGACCGTGCCCTTCTCGAACTTCAGGTCTCCAAGGAGGATCTGTACCAATCTTTCTCTCGAACCATCGAGTCCGTCAACGTCATCATCTCCACCTACCTGGACAAGGCTCTGGGTGACGTTCAGGTCTACCCTGACAAGGGCACCATTGCTTTTGGTTCCGGTCTGCACGGCTGGGCCTTCACTATTCGTCAGTTCGCTGTCCGATACGCCAAGAAGTTTGGTGTCGACAAGAACAAGATGATGGAGCGTCTCTGGGTACGTATTTCGTTCGACTCTAAGAGATGGAGCGGCTGTATTCAGGATATGCAGATCAAAATCGGCTAACATGGCCCATTCTAGGGTGACAACTACTTCAACCCTCACACCAAGAAGTGGACCAAAAACGGCACGTACGAGGGTAAGCAGCTCGAGCGTGCTTTCAATCAGTTCATCTTGGACCCCATTTTCAAGATCTTCAATGCCGTCATGAACTTCAAGAACGACGAGATCACCAACCTCCTCGAGAAGCTGTCCCTTAAGCTTAGCGTTGATGACCGTGCCAAGGAGGGCAAGCAGCTACTCAAGGTTGTCATGCGAACTTTCTTGCCTGCAGCCGACTCCTTGTTGGAGATGATGATCCTTCACCTTCCTTCTCCCGTCACTGCTCAGACCTACCGTGTCGAGACTTTGTACGAAGGTCCCATGGACGACGAAGCCGCCATTGGTATCCGTGACTGCGACCCCAAGGGTCCTCTCATGTTGTACGTCTCCAAGATGGTTCCCACCCTTGACAAGGGCCGATTCTTCGCCTTCGGTCGTGTCTTCTCCGGTACTGTCCGCTCTGGTCTCAAGGTCCGCATTCAGGGCCCCAATTACACCCCTGGCAAAAAGGAAGATCTCTTCATCAAGGCTATCCAGCGAACCGTTCTCATGATGGGCGGCAAGGTCGAGCCCATCGATGACATGCCTGCCGGCAACATTGTGGGTCTTGTTGGTATCGATCAGTTCTTGCTCAAGTCTGGTACTCTCACCACCTCCGAAACTGCCCACAACCTCAAGGTCATGAAGTTCTCCGTCTCCCCCGTCGTCCAGCGTTCCGTCCAGGTCAAGAACGCCCAGGATCTTCCCAAGCTGGTCGAGGGACTCAAGCGTCTGTCCAAGTCTGACCCTTGCGTTCTCACCATGCACTCCGAATCTGGTGAGCATATTGTCGCCGGTGCCGGTGAGCTGCATCTCGAAATTTGCTTGAAGGATCTCGAGGAAGACCACGCTGGTGTTCCCCTCATCATCTCCGACCCTGTCGTCCAGTACCGTGAGACCGTCCAGAGCAAGTCCAGCATGACCGCCCTGTCCAAGTCCCCCAACAAGCACAACCGTCTGTACATGGTTGCCGAGCCCATGGAGGAGGAACTGTCCCTGGCTATCGAGAGCGGCAAGGTTTCTGCCCGTGACGATTTCAAGGCTCGTGCCCGTATCCTGGCCGACGACTTCGGCTGGGACGTCACTGACGCCCGTAAGATTTGGTGCTTCGGCCCTGACGGTACTGGTGCCAACTTGTTGGTTGACCAGACCAAGGCTGTTCAGTACCTGAACGAAATCAAGGACTCCGTTGTCTCCGGTTTCCAATGGGCTTCCCGTGAGGGTCCCGTTGCTGAGGAGCCCATGCGATCCATCCGCTTCAACGTCCTCGATGTTACCCTGCACGCTGATGCGATTCACCGTGGTGGCGGTCAGATCATTCCCACTGCCCGTCGTGTCCTGTACGCCTCCGCTCTGATGGCCGAGCCCGCTTTGCTTGAGCCCGTCTACCTGGTCGAAATCCAGGTTCCCGAGCAGGCCATGGGTGGTGTCTACGGTGTTCTTACGCGCCGTCGTGGTCACGTCTTCAACGAGGAGCAGCGTCCTGGTACTCCTCTCTTCAACATCAAGGCTTACCTGCCTGTCTTGGAGTCTTTCGGCTTCAACGGTGACCTGCGACAGGCCACCTCAGGCCAGGCCTTCCCTCAGTCCGTCTTCGACCACTGGCAGGTCTTGCCCGGTGGCTCCCCTCTTGATCCCACCTCTAAGGTCGGAGGCATTGTCACCGAAATGCGTAAGCGCAAGGGTATCAAGGTTGAAGTTCCTGGCGTTGAGAACGTAAGTTGACTGCATTTTCACTTTCCAGCTCACATCGAACATGTGCTAACTGCCTACACAGTACTATGACAAGCTGTAAATAGCTATTCCAAATGCCGATAGAATCATGTGTAGTGCCAACAGAATGGGCACATCTCGTCGATAGGCTGCTAGCAAAGGTTTGGCTGGGGTGCTCTCCTCGCGTAACCCCAGCCGTGGCAACTCCAGCGGATATCGAAAGCGTAGGTTAGTCTACGGGCAAGCCGATCGCGGAAAAAATACAAACAAATAAAAAGCAACCGAATGCAAGGTTGAGGCTATAATCAAGGGAAGCAAGGTTCAGCTTTTGATACATGTAGTTATGTCGTCTCGGATCAATTGAAAGTTTTAGAATAAACTGTGCTTTGAGTGACTCGCGTGAATCAAAGTCTCTTAAATTCACAGACTATACGTGGTTTACAGGCACAAATACTCAAGTGACTTGAATCTGACAAGACAATAGAATTAGGGAGGAAATGATCGCACGACGCTGCTTCTAAAATATACGGCACGGCACGGCTCCCGATTAGGTACAGTGGGGTGGGGTAGCTGTAGGTCCCTTCCCTCGTCGCGCGCCACGTCTATCCTCCCGCACAAACCAACCAATAGCATCCTGCCGACTGTCTAGCTTCCAACCCAAGAGTCCCAAATCGCCAACAGCTCAACCGCCGACCTTTTTTTTTTTTTTTTTTTTTTTTTCAGTCCAAAGTCGACACAGCCGCGATTTTCTCGCTCCCAAAACTCGAGCGGGATAACTACCCACTGAATGATTTGAATACTTACTTTTCCCTCCTCAGCTCACGGAGAGCAGCACAGCGCACCTGCTTACGCGACAAATCACCATGTTATTTTCCGAAGAAGATGCGCCGCTTTTGAAGGCCTGGATCGTGAAGCGCATTGAAAACACGTGCGTTTGCAAACCTCTGATCTGGATTTTCTCTCGAGAAACAACACTAATCGACATGATTGAATCGCAGGTCGGATGCCGACGCGGATGTCTTGGCAGAATACGTGATTGCCTTGCTGAAACACGATGGGAATAAGGAGAGCGTGAGGACCTTGTGCGAGCAGGAAATTCCGGACTTTTTGACAGAGGGTTTGTGCTGCTCCCATCTCTCTTGGTGCTCACAGTGCTCGTCGCTTTTTTCGCCGAAAATTATAAAGGTTACTGATTGGCCTTAGATCCGAAACAGTTCCTCGATGATGTCTTTCGGGCGATTACCTATCGATCGTATATGCCTGGTGCGCCGCCGCCACCACTTAAGAAGGTTCCTGCTGGGCCCGCTGCTGCGTCTGCGAGTCCTGGACCGTCACGGAAGCGACGAATCGATGAGACGGGGGGACAAGATGAGGGTCACGAGAAACATGGTGCCCATGGGAGGGCGTTGAAGCAGGCTAGACGGGGGCGGAGGGGCGGTCGAACAGAAGATAGACAGGGTCATGGAAATATTCAGAGTCAGTTTCATGGGCAGCAGTATCCCATGGGTATGATGATGCCGCTCTTTGATCCCAATAATCCAATGGAGGCAATGATGAGGATGCAGGCCATGGGCATGCCGTTCCCAGGCATGGGAGACACATCGGGATGGTTTGGGGCTGGAAGAAGCGGAACGGGTGGTGGGCAGAGGAGGAAGAGGTGCAGAGACTTTGATATGAAGGGCTATTGCTCGAGAGGGAGTACATGCGTTTACGACCATGGGGGCGGAGAAGTTCCAAATCAAGATGGTCAGTCGGTGGTCCAGGTGCTACTGCGCTTGGGGGATACTATGATGGTATTTTCCCCTTAATTTCCTGGTCAAGCCGCTAACGTTCACATAGAATACGACCCTAGCAACGCCATGGTGCTGCCATTTCCCCCTCCTGATATAAACATGGACATTGGCCGAGGGCGTGGTCGCAAAGGAAGACAACGAGGGGGACGCAAAGGAGGCGCCCGTGCATCATTCTCGGCCGAGGGCCCTGTAAACGACCAGTCAAAGACAGCTATCGTTGTTGAAAACATTCCCGAGGATCACTTTGGCGAAGACCATGTACGGGGCTTTTTCTCCCAGTTTGGAGACATTGTCGATGTATCCATGCAGCCGTACAAACGCTTGGCCATTGTTAAATTCGACAACTGGTCATCGGCAAACGACGCCTATCGCTCCCCCAAAGTCATATTCGACAACAGGTTCGTCAAGGTGTTCTGGTACAAGGATGAAAAGGAGAAGGAAAAGATGCTACCGTCAGTACTAAATGGGTCAGGCTCCAAGCCGGGTCTCGGGTCGGACGAAATGGATACGGTACCACCAATAGACGTGGAAGAGTTCCAGCGGAAACAGGAAGAGGCACAGAAGCTATACCAGGAGCGCCAGGATAAAAGGACGGAGCTTCAGAAACAACGGGAACAGTTGGAAAAGCAACAACAGGAATTGCTGACCAAGCACCAGGCGGAAACAGAACGTTTACGGGCCAAGTTGGCAGAAAAGGATAGTGGCGCTGAAGCTTCGCCGGGGTCATCGTCGGGTGCCGACATGCTTCGAGCCAAGCTTGCCGCTCTAGAGCAAGAGGCGAAGATATTGGGAATTGATCCCGATGCTGTAGATCAAGCGGGCGAGTATTACCCTCCTCGAGGCGGGTACTGGGGTCGTGGGGGCTTTCGAGGAGGTTATCGCGCAAGAGGGCTCGCACCAAGAGGACGGGGTTCTCTCAGAGGTCAAGCCGGTCGACATGCCGCGTATGCCCAGTTCTCCATCGACAACCGTCCCAAGAAGCTTGCTTTCACGGGCGTCGACTTCACCCCATCTGAAAAGGATGAGCAACTCCGACACTTTTTGCTGGTACGTACATTCTTCCACCCCCTCCCTTCTATCTCCCGTCCACACTAGCACACTAATGTTTCCTACCAGAATATGGGTGAATTCGAGTCCGTCGCCACATCGCCCGCGGTCACGCACGTATCATTCCGAGATCGCAAGACGGCCGAAAAGGTCTACTTTAGCCTTCATGGGAAGGAATTGCCCGGCGTACAAGGCAAGCTGGACCTGTCATGGGTGAACAGCCCCCTGCCTCACGTCAACACGAAGGCGTTGACGCAGGAGGAGAATGGAGCCGCCGGTGGCGACGCCATGGCAGGCATGGACGATGAAAGAGAGGGCACGGACGCTGACGCGGAGGAGAGCAGGGCGGTGAATATGGATTATGAGGCTGGCGATGATTACGGATGGGAGGGGTGAGGTGAGTCGGCGCTGTAAGATAAGATGAGTGTGTACAACAACCATGACCCCGTCCTCATATCAGCATTGCAAAGATCCTTTTCCAAGGCGACAACTAAACCCTTGTGATGATGTCACGATGTTTCAGACTTCCCCTTCATCACGCATGCCTGCCCAGGGCGGTGACACCTCGATTTGTGAATGGCGAACATGGTAGGCGGAGAATAAGGAAGAGGAGAGGGGGAGAGGGCCCAATGATTGCTGGGGCGGCTGATGGGGCAGCAGGCTGAGGCAAATCGGCATCCTGGAAAACACGTCACTATCCCATTCCATTGTTGCATCTTCATCTTCAAGGGACCTTCGAATTCGCTTCTATCGACAGCCCCGTTGTCCTTCATTTTCAAAGTCCTCCAGTCCACATCCGCAACCCCAGATTCCACGGCTCGTCATCCTCTCTGCTTGTCTAAACACCTCTGGCTGTGCAAAGGCGGGGTATCGTTGAGATTTATATGTATATATACGCTATGCATTCATGATGCAAAAAAAAAAAAAAAAAAAAAAAAAAAAATAATAATAACCATGCAAAAGAAGGTCAAAGACCCCCCCCCCCTTTGCTTCAATCGTCGTGGCGCGTTGTACTGTTCAAGGGCCGTTGTCGCCTTTTTTCGTTTCCCATTTCAGAACCAAAACCAAAACGTCCTTCTCACATGGACACCCGATGTCATTGCGTCTGTGTAGCTTTTTGTTGAAAAAGTCACGCCTTTGCCCCCGCCTGTTTGCCGCAAATTTTGGTGTTTAAACGCCGTTTCATCATGCATGTTACTCGAGCCCGAAATGAGTTGGGAATGAAAAAACTAGGAAAAGATGCAGAGAAAAACAAATGATGCGTTTCGAGTTACAACGCGACTAGATCGACGAAACGTCATTTAAATAAATGCACATCTCGGCTGACTGCAACCGCTGCCAATGCAAAGCCGTCCTGGTGGAGCAGGAAAGCCCGATCAAAAGAAAAATAATTGAAGGATATGACTAAAGGGTGGTTCCGGGTTACGACGTGGAGACAGGTTCGTCGAGCCCCTTGACTTCGAGGCCCTCGAAGAGATCAAAAATGGTTTCGTTCTCGTGGAAGTCATTGTTGACTGTGTGCCGTTAGCTTCATGTCCGTCCGCGCAGTGATCCCACGGGTCCATGAGTGGTTAATGATTGCTTACCGACGTTGATGAGATACCACTCATTCATCACTTGATCAAGCAAAATACGGCTGGCCGTGTTGGACTCGAAGCAGTGGGCCCAGTCGGTTCCCAGTCTGAACGCCTCGTCTCTCCAGGCTAGGAAACTGACGCTCTCAACAATAGTGGGCTGGACGATTTCCTTGCCAGGGAAAACACCCCAGGTCACGGCATTGGGCCCGTCCGATGGAGCGTTGGTCTTGAGTTCGCCGTCCTTTGTGACCGCATAGTAAGTCAGAGTAGGCTTAGACTCAATTCGCTTGACCATCTGGGTGAAAATTGAAGGCGGTACAAGCAACTCCAGGTATGCCTTTTGGTAGACATAACCATTGGAAGGGCCCCATCCGTGAACTGAGTCAGACGACTTGACGCCGTCGACTGCAGGCTGCGAGTTGATCGTCAGAAGACCGCGTTTGTTGAGGGCAATGAGTCTGTCCTTGATGGCGTCGGCTTCGCTGGTGAGGGGCGCTTCACTCCAGGGGAGACAGTCGATCTCCTGGTTCAGGTAGCGGACAAAGATATCGGCGATTTCCTGCACCGTGGTCGGCTCACCCCATTTTTTGCGGTTCGCCTCGTTGGTGCCCGTCAGACCGATACCATAAGCATCCAGCTCACCAAAGGCGGGGGATCGAGAGTCACCCCATCGACCGTTGGGGAACTCATCCCAGTCCTGGGTGCGCAAAACGTACGACTTGTTGCGGTTACGCCAGAAGATGGGTCGAACGTCTTCGTCTCGTCGACCTAGGGCCTTGGACTGCTTCCACGGCAGGGCATGCTGCAGGGGCCGCTCGGCACATGGTGCCCAATGTAGTTCCTCCAAAACCATGCGTGTGGCCTGAGCCAAGTTCATGGTGTAGAAGTGCAGGTGGTGAATACCGTTGGCGAGGAGCTTACGGCACATTTCCGCCACGAGAGTCATGCCGATCTCACGGACGGCCACATCGTCGTTCTTGACGGGTTCCAGAGCGGCCATCCAGGCCTCCGGAACCTTGCACTGCATGTGCTTGGCTCTCCGCATAAAGCTGGCATAGGTGGCAATGGGCATGATTCCAGGAAGGATGGGAATCGCGATGCCACGCTCACGGACTTTACCAACCCAACGAATAAAGTTTTCTGCGTCGTAGAACATTTGCGTTACGATAAATGAGGCACCCATGTTGACCTTTTCCTTCAGATGATCCAGCAATTGGTCCTCGTCCTTGTTGTCGTCACATCCCTCAGGATAGCCAGCAACACCAATGTCAAAGTGTTCTCCGTAGGTAGCCCGAATGTGCTTGACCAAATCTCGGGCGTACTGGAAGCCGCCTTCGGTAGCAGTCCACTTTTCTTGTGCTCGGGGAGGGTCGCCGCGCAGGGCGAGGATATTTGTGCACCCGGCTTTGTAGGCTCTCTGGAGAGCATCGTTGACCTTTTCCATGGCCATGTCGGTGCAAGTCAGGTGCATACACGTCTCGAGGCCATAGACGGACTGAGCCTGGAGCACCATCTCGCAAGTAAGCTCGGCGATTCGGCCGCCAGCGCCCCAGGTGATGTCGATAAACTTGGGGCCGAGATTGTACATGCGGTCGATACGTTCGTACAGATTCTGCACACCCTGTGCCGTTTTGGGAGGGAAGTATTCGAAAGAGAAGGACGGCTGACCATCCTTCTCCGCCTCGAGTAGCATATCCTTGATGTGCATCTTGGCGGTGTTTGTGAGAATTGCGAGGTTTCAGTGTCTCTGGAAGTGGTCAATGACAGCGGGGAATTTCGGGCACAGCGTTTCGGCCAACTTTTGATGCGGAAATGACACGATTTGGACAGATCCGAGGTGTTTCGCAGGCCATCAGACGGACCAGAGCCCCCGGTTACGACCACAAACCAATCTGGCAGCGAGAGAGAATTGAGTCGCCCAGTCAGCCGGCGACAGGAGGGTATGCAGGCACAAATGGACCAACGGATGGATGCAGGTATGTTACCGGTGATGGCGCGTGAGGAAATGCCCTGGGGAGTAGGGTCAGGAGCAATAAGAAATACAGGTTGGAAGAAAGGGAAGCTCGAAAAAGGTCAACTGAGCGAGAACGGGGTTCATGGTACCCCAGTACCCCAGGTGGGGGGGGGGGTGGTTAGTGGTTCCAAGTCGTGATTGACACGGCCGCCAGCTGGGCCGACGGCGGAACGAGACAGGTGACAGCACTTGCCAACTTGAGGCCATAATACATAATAGGGGACAAACAAGACTTGGCGGTGGACGTGCATGCAGGCCGGACGCCGGACTGCGGACTTGATATTATTCCATGTGCATGTCCAATTGCCTCCTAAGGTAATACGGCTCTGTCCCTACGATACTGTACACATTCTATGTACCCTTTTTTTTTCAATTGCCCCGCCATTTACTAATAAGCGACATTTAAACCGTCTCTGGATTGCTCCAACGCAAAGTTGCATCTGATTGGCAGGTCGTATTATTCGTGTTCCATGGTGATCGGCTTTCGAGAGACAACTGCCGGCGGGAGCTCCTTCCCCCGTTCGCTTTCCATCAACTTGTCCAATGACACTGCAGTGGATGCTCCTGCAAAGCGCCTGGCAAGCGCCTGGCCAACCATGATTCATGAAGCAATGGTTGAGCCTTTGAGGCTTTGAGCATTTGCCTCGAACTTCTTCACCGGCTGCATCTGACCGGCACCATTCCAGCTGTCGGCTGCAAGTTTGAGTATCTAATTCATTCCAGCGTGTTACACAGACCCTGTCTCAATAGATTCATTCTCTGATTTGGATCCCGATCGAGCTTCCTTTCTCGTCTCGCTGCTTTCTGTAGCTCCGTCCACGTCCAGCCCAAATTCGCACCCCTTGTTTTCGGGCCCAACAAATGTGGTCATCATGACCAAGGCAATAGCAGCTCCGAGAAACGCACAAATCACCAGCCCATAGTCATATCGCTTCTGCCCGGCCGGGCTTGGAGGCAGCGGGAAGTAGTTCTCTCCTATCTCGGATTGGATCGTCGCTGAGCCACTGGATGCCATGGTGCCTAACTGATACGTTGTCCCGACCACAATGGAGCGAATGTCTGCCGGAGACAGCTCCATGAGGTGGCTTGGAAGCACTCCAAAGGCTCCCTGTGCGGCAAACTGCAGGAAGAAGGCTGCTGCCGTCACAGCCTGTGTTTGCACTCTTGTGTATGGATAAAGCACCGACGCAGCCACGGCACAGGATGTGATGATGGCCAGGCGTCGTCCGAAAATGTCGGACAAGTTGCCTATGCAGATGGCCCCGAGGAATCCTCCAATATTGGCCACTACTTGCGTAGCCGTCAACTGGTTCGGAGTGAACTCGAACTCCTCGCTGAGCATTGTCGGATACAGGTCCAGGGCTCCATGGGACTATTTTCCAGTGTCAGGCTTGTTTAATCCATGCACGCAGCGTATCTCCGGTTCAGGTCATTCATTACTCACAATGAATTGAAAGCCACTCATTAGGAACACCATGTAGACAATCGTGATCCAGTACCCTTTCACTGCGATCCACGTCTTATGGGCAAAGCTGGCCGCCGCAGTCCCCGACGTTTTGGACGCCAGCTGGCGCTCCCGGAAAGCTCTCGTTTCGGGTAGCATGAATCTCCATAGAATGATCAAAACAGGAGGGCAAGCACTGAACCAAAACAGCGGTCTCCAGCCATGTTCCGTTGTGTCAACCAGCGCCCGAGACATCACCGTGGCAAAAAGATAGCCTAGCGAGTAGCCAGACTGAAACAGGCCGGACATGATGCCGCGGGAGGGATTAGGGCAGTCTTCCAAGGCTGTCGCCACGCTGTTGCCGTATACTCCGCCCATCGCCACGCCGAAAAACGCGCGACAAATCAAGAATTCCTCAAAAGTCTCGCAGAATCCCGTTCCAAGCTCCAGGACAATTAACATCAAGTTGTTGATTATGAAAGGCCATCGGCGGCCGTATCGATCCGACAAGTAGCCAAAGAGCAAGGAACCAATCGGCCGGAGCATGAGGGTCAGAAAGATGCCCCAGGTGATGTCTGAATCTCTTTTGTTGAAATCTCTTGCCAGGTATGGGAGAGTCAAGCTGACGGTGAAGAAATCAAATGAATCTATTATCCAGCCGCTCCAGGCGCACTACACACGCTCAGTCAGCTCAAGAAAAAGACAGCCTGGGCACATGACATATGGACACATCATGAACGACTTACCCCGAAAAAGTTCCATTGCTCCTTGGTCAGCAGTCGCATGGCCTTGATCGGATTGACAGCCTTGTCCATCGGGGGCTTCAAAGATGTAACCCGCGACACCAAATATTCTCGAAATCCCACGCCATTTGTATTGCAGGCATCTCCATTTCTTTTTGCCATTTTCCCCCCCTCGCCTTTTCTGAGGGTCTAGAAATTTGACCTGGGATTGACGTCGCAATTGCTTCTTGAAACGAAAATGAGCGAGCCAAGTTGCAAGAGAGGGGAGTCTTGCAGTCCCATTTTTGGCGCAATACTGCAAGTCAAGACATTTATATTCTTCATTAATTCTTTTCGAGCGCAAGTGCAAGTGATACTTGATACTTACACTCAGACGTCGTCCACTAGGCTGGGCTTGTCGCTTGGTCCCTGAACCCGCCCCACGTCAATGTCAAAGCGGTTTCAAGGAGACCCAGAGATCGGAAAGCCTCATTGTAAGCTCGCAGCTCTGTACTGGGCAGTTCATCGACTGTTTTCAAGGGTCGATGCAGTTGGGGCCCATGGCAATGGAGACCAATCCGGCTGGGTCGGCATCACTCGAGCGAGATCAGACGGATGGCAAGATTGCACAACGTCAATGTCACATTGTTTTCTCCCTGGTGTTTCGATTTGGCCAGCAATCTGGCGACTGTGCACCACATCACACTTTTTGGCCTAGTTGTTGCATTGAGGCGGAACAATGCACAGGTCTGGATGAACGGCACGGTTGAGTGTGACGTGCCATGTACGAGGTGAGAGGGGCCATGAAGACGTAGAATTAACTGTCCAAGAGGTTCTAGGCTTCCTGCCGGAACTAAACCCTCACTCACACCTTTGCATGGAGTCCTTGGTCGCGCTTATTAAGTTAATCACCGCCCATACATTGCCTCCATCGCCGCCACAATCGGCTCCTCAAGGGGCCCTTTTGGACCACGCAACGCCGTTCTCAATCTGCGAGATATTACTACTCGCCCCAATGATGATTCTGTCTCCGCCGATTGAGCGACATCTATAGGCACCAATTCAATGTTGAGACATGATTTCGGCAAGTTCCGCGCCACGAGTCGAGTTGTTGTCCAAGAGATTTCGATACGGAAAGCGCAAACCAAGCCATGCCAAAACGCGACATGATGCAATTGCTTTGCTTCGTACCGACTTGACACTTGTTTTTCTTTTTCCCTCTCTCAAACCAAAGTCCTTAACAGCTTCTTCAGCAGCTTTAAATGACACACCACCGTCATCATGGCAAATACACTTAGTCTCACTGCCGAGCACGGCACCTACCTGCAAGGTCTTCACCACAACTCCGTGAGAGGCATCAACGTCCCTTCTTCTTTCTCTTCTTCTTCTTCTTCTTCTTTCTCTCCTCAAAAGCATCATGGCCCTACTCGCTTCACTATATTGCCTTCTGCTCGACTTTCGGACGAAAAGGAGAATGTGATAGATCGAGAAGATCTCTCATTTTCGGCGGCGCCAGTTCTGGATGAAAATGGAGAAGACGCATGGTCGGAGTAGAACCCGGCCGACGCCAACATTTGGAGTTCAACATCGGCGGCCGGGGAAATCTCGTCGGACGCGTTCAAATGGCCCGCCGTGCCACCAGCATGCCATACAACCCCCGAGACACCCGACTTTCTCGCGCGCATTGAGCAGGTATTGCGTATTGACGATGCCGGCTTGGCGGCTGCTCTTCCTTGCAAGACGGGACCCGTTCGAAGTTCGTCGTCGGCGTATCCGTCGGCTGGGCACAATACGCCTAGGGTTCAGTCCCCTGTCTCGGAGTACCACCAAGGGAATCGGCTCAGCTTTTCTGGGCTGTCGAAATTCGGCCGCGCCAACGATGATTTGTCGAACCTGAGGTCGAACTCGCCTGCTTCTGCTTGTTCCGAAACCGGAAGAGAGGGCGTGGCCGACACAAGTCATCACGAACTAGTTGCCGATACGGCGGCGGCCATCACGGAATGGCAGGACGCGGGCGAGCCGCTCAGAAAGGTCACGTACAACAACTACGCGCTCGCGGATAGCTCAGAGTTGTTTCCGTCGGATTCGCTTTCGCAGCAGCAGGAAGATGACTTTTCACTGTCGCCATCCACTCCCCCTTCTGCTGCGATGGATCCCACAGCAGCATCTTGCACATCGAGCCACGACTCGGATGCGTTGAACAACCTCGGCCACCAATACGACGGCACACTCGACGCACGTCGCGATGGGAGCCCTGAAGTCAAGCATGGACCCGCGCCTGCTTTGGACGGCTCCTCGCGCCCCTTTCACCCGTCCAAACGCAAGGCTTCGACGTTTTCCCTGCGCAGCCTGACACGGTCCTTGACCAAACGCCGACGGCTGGCCGCCATCCGTCAATGGGCCAGCAGAGTCTACCACACGAGCAGTCGTCGTCTCGTAGAGGCGTATCGCAGGTTCAAGAAGCAGCACCACCAGATGCGTCCAGGGGCCAATGGGCCGTGGGATCATGGTCATCCAGCGCGGGGAGAAGCTCCCGCGCAGAGCGTGAATCGTGAGCCGAAAGGCAGCAATGCCGTGTTTGAATTCGAGAGGCGGCGTCGGAGCGAGGATTGGTGGAAGGACGGCGTAAGTCGGTATCGAGCCCCCTCGGGCATGTTTGCGAAGAAGTGAGGACATGAGAGGGTTTTCAAAACAAGTCGTGTGTAGAGCAACTACCCCCATCTGCCTTGAAAGAGGAGCATCAGCCAGAAGCAGGGAACGGATAAAACAGGCCCTCAGTATTCTTCATGCGGTAGCTTGAGAAAGGGAAAAAGAGGATGGATAGTAAAGGTGATTGAAATGGCACAGAAATATAAAATCGCTACTGATGCTACGCTACATGTGTGTGGTGAACGCTGCGCTGGCTGAGCTAAAAGATGGACCTTTGTGAGTGATGATTTTTTGTCTTTTTGTCTTTGCTTCCATGGTCATTTCCGTCACAGCATGTACCGAAAGGACTGCGCCAGCTCCGTCTTCCCTCTCCCAGTGCCCTCTCCCACCAAGCCCTGCTCCTCCTCCTCGACGACGGCCCCCTCCCTCCGACGCTCCATGTCGGCCTCGTCCATGCTCCCATTCCTGTGCCGCAGGTATGTCCTCAGCACGACGGCCAGCGCAGCCACGGCGAACATGGCGGCGGCGCAGGCCGTCATGCCGCGCGCGTAGTAGGGCGCGTCCCCGTCGGGATACAGCCTCGTGCCGACGAGCGGGCCGCACTGGCCCACGAACTGCAGGATGGCGAAGCCGCCGCCCTGCCTCGTCTGGCTGGCCTGGTTGTTGATTGTCCATGCTATGATGAGGGTGGCGACGTTGAAGAAGCCCACTGCGGCCGGGTAGACGGCGGCGTATCGCACCAGGTTGGGGAGGCCGAGGGGCTGGGCGAGGGCGAGGACGGCGTAGCCGGCTGACGAGGAGAGGGCGTGGAGGACGATGGGCACGGTGCGCGCGCGGAGCCGGTCGGACATGTGGGCTGTGAAGAGGACGGCGACGAAGGCGACGAGGTAGGGCGGCGCGCTGAGCGCCTGGGAGGTGAGTGCGTCGTGGCCCATGTCCGTCATGATGGTGGGGAGGAAGACGGGGAGGGACGAGTAGGCCATGTTTGTGAGGAAGAGCATGGCCGACGTGATCCACGCGACGGGGTCGGTGAGCACGGCGAGGAGCTCGAGGGGTCGGAGATGATGATGATGATGATGCTCGTGGTCGTCGTCGTCGGGGGAGGAAGCCCATTGTTGTTGTTGCTGCTGGTGGTGGTAGCGCGGGCGCAGACGCAAGAGGGCCACCTTCTTCTCGCGCCGGGTCAGATAGCGAGCCGAGCCGGGCCCGTCGGGGATGGCCGACCAGGCGACGACGGAGGCGAGCACCGAGGGCAGGCCCTCGATCAGGAAGAGGAGGCGCCAGGGGGCGATGGGCGAGGAGAGGCCGTCGGCGAGCCGGACGATGACGTAGGCGAGCGTCGAGGCGAAGCTGGTGGCCAGCGGGGCGGCCGAGACGAAGATGGCGATGCGGAAGGCCAGCTCCTCGCGGCGGAAGAAGAAGCTGAGGTAGAAGGGGATGCCGGCGAACCCGGCCTCTCCTATGCCCAGGAGCACGCGCAGCGCCATCAGGACCGGGTACGACGGAGCGATGGCCTGCAGCGAGGCCGCGAGACCCCATGTGAGGACGGTGAGGGACACGACGACGTGCGCGGGCACGAGCTTGAACAGCAGGGACATCCATTCGAAGCCGAGGTAGCTCATGTAGAAGGCCGTGAGGGCCCATTCGTACCAGTCTGATCGGGGCGGCGTGGTCTGGAGGTCCTGGTCCATGCCGGCGATTCTGGCGTTGCCGATGTCTGTTTTGTTGCCGAGACGCGGGTTATTTGATTGGGAAGCAGATGCGGGGAGAAGAGGAGGCACGAGAAGCACGAGAAGTACGAGGAGCACGAGAACCTACTCGATCGGTCCAAGAAGCTCAGCATGAACAGGAGAGCGAGAAACAGCACCAGCTTCCGATCAAACTTCCTCTTCACGGCCGCCTCCTCGTCGGGCGTATACAGCTGGAAACTGGCCACGGTGCTGACGCTCAACCGCCCATCTGCGCGTGCATCTGCGCGTGCATCCGCTCGTCCTCTCATCTCGTGCGTCTCCGGGCCGCCCACGTCGGAGCCAAGCTCGTAGTCCTCCACGGCCTCCTCATCGCTATCGTCGATTGTGAATTCGGCGCTTTCGGCGGTTTGGGCAAACGACGGGGAGGCGTGGGCCATGACTCTGGGGCAAAAAAGAGGGAGGAGGGTGTTGGTGATGCTTGTTGTCGAGGGAAGGGGATGGAGAGGATGATGGAATTGCAACAGGTGGACGTCCCGTTTGGGAACCCTTTCAAATTTGGTTCAAATTTGGTTCAAATTTGGGATGCCATCCATGCGCGGAATCCTCGGCAGATGAGATGAGCTGAGATGAGATTGACTGGACCCCCCCCTTCTTCCCCTTTCTTCCCCTTTCTTCCCCTTTCTTCCCCTTTCTTCCCCTTTCTTCCCCTTTCTTCCCCTTTCTTCCCCTTTCTTCCCCTTTCTTCCCCTTTCTTCCCCTTTCTTCCCCTTTCTTCCCCTTTCTTCCCCTTTCTTCCCCTTTCTTCCCCTTTCTTCCCCTTTCTTCCCCTTTCTTCCCCTTTCTTCCCCTTCCTTCCCCTTCCCGTCTCCACGTGCGCGATGGGAACGTCATGAAGTGGCCTTTGTTGGGCAACCACATATTTATCATGCAGGCGAATGAAAAACAAGGATTACTACGGATCCGCATGTACGGATTAGCACGGAAACTTTTACACGAAACCCCCAAGCCAATGCACTCTCGCTCCCGCGCACACCCATCGCTCCAGGGATAAATGCAGCGACTTTTCCGTGGGACAAGCTTGAAGCGACTAGGCCAAAGAAGTGAATCTGGTACGGAGCCAACCATGCTTGTTCCGTCTTTCTTCTCGCGGTGACGGCCCTCAGCTAGATCATCTATTCATCAGATATTTCAACTTCATGTCTCCTCTTACTCGCGGGGGGCAGGGTTTGATGCGACGCCGTTACCCATGCCAGGCTCTTGAAAAAAATGAAAAAAAAAATAAAAAGGGAGCCAGGACGCCTCACAGGTAAATAAAAAAATCCACAGGATTCCTTGACCACATAGGATCACGTAACTCCAAAATCGCTCAATTTTTCAGTCTTTTTACTCCCATACCTCATGCAGAGGCCTGAGCATTAAGCATTAGTAATTTCACAGTTCCATAAGCTCCCGCTCCTTCGCAGCAAGCTGCTCTCTCATACGATCCGCTTCTTTTTGCAAGGCTGATCGGCGCTCTGCCTTGATACGGTCGTTGTCAGCTCGGTCGTCCCCTATTAGTTCTTGTCCGTCTTTTGACGTCCCCACACCGGGGGGAACGGACTGCATTCGTGGACCCATGAATCCACCTGCGGACCGGAGCGGCGGCAACGTGTAGTCATCCATGTCGGCACTTCCGGGTCTGTTGATGCTGTCACCAGGTGGGTTGAGAATAGATTGGATGGACGAGATTCGCTTTGCGCTCTCTGGTCCAAGATCTGCGCTGCTGCCCGCCTCCGTGTCCGTGGCGGAGAATGATCGTTTTCTTCGCTGGGAAAGGAATGATGCCGGAGACATGGAAGACTGCCTATCCGAGACAGCAGCCATTGATGACATTGGCGGCAAGCGATTCTCCTCGCTGCCATGACCGGACACACCGTGCGAGTATCCGCTTCTATGATGGTACGCGGCGAGATCCGAGGCCGAAGACAAGGCAGAAGAAGCCTGCCCATTGCTTCGGTTCCCTGGCGGTCCAGGTTCGATAGCCACGACGCATTGCTCTGATTGACGCCGAAGTCCCAGGTTGATGGATCCATCATCATTTTCCGTGCCTCTTTCGGGAGTCCCTTCCGTCTGTTGCGCCTCTGACGAATCTGCCACATCTTCCATCTCTTCATCCTGCGCAGCCGGAATAACACGTTTTCGTCGCTTAATCGTTGCCTTCTTCATGGTCATTGGTCTATGAACTCCGTGCAGTTTGTAATAAAGGCCTGTCGATCGAGGATGTTCGTCAGTCATCCAAAGTGTACAAGGTGGCCACTAAGCTGAAACCTTGAAACAGGGGCAATCAAAAGTAAGAAGCAAGGAATTAAAAAAACCATGTACTCACCACAAGCATTGCAGATCGTGTGGCCGCTCTCATCCCTCCTCCACAAAGGGGTAATCGTGGTACCACAATTTTGGCAAGCAATAACCATAGAAGAGTCTTGGTTCTGTGACTGCTGAAGCGAATTCACGTCGATTGGAACAAGGTCAGGTCTGGAGCTTTCAGCTCGGCTTCCG
The DNA here is from genome assembly GCA_003814445.1 of Epichloe festucae Fl1. Taxonomy (NCBI): domain Eukaryota; kingdom Fungi; phylum Ascomycota; class Sordariomycetes; order Hypocreales; family Clavicipitaceae; genus Epichloe; species Epichloe festucae. The sequence continues at coordinate 658,638 of CP031390.1, forward strand.
CAGCCGCCGCCCTTTTGCTTTTGCGTCATGTTGAGCTGAGCAGTTTTCGACACACGATTGTTGAATGCAGGGCAGCCGTTGCAACCTTCGGCACCGCCGGTTCCATTGCATCTTCCGCCGCCAGGACATGTTCCAGTTGACATTTGATCGGCAGAGATGTAGTTTGAAGAGCTAGTACTTGTTCCTGGTTTGGACCCTGATGTTATCGGTTTGGGTGGCGTCGGTCGAGAAGATCCAGCAGCCACTACATTGGGCGGTTTTTTCAAACTTGTCGGTCTGGCAGTATTTCTCGCTTTTTGGTAAAGGCCACAAGCATTGCATATCGTGGCACCTTGAGGTGATCTTCTCCATAAGGGTGTTCGGGTGGTGCCGCAGTTGCTTATCCAAGTTAGCCAAAACATGGTCATATGCAGCGTTCTGAAACAACATTGCAAACCTGCAAACCTGACCACCTTGGCCAGCAGCACCGCCACCAGACCTGGACTTTGCGTTGGGCTCTCCGGTAGTTGAGCTGGGGCTAGGCCCTCTAGTAGACGTGGCTCCATCATCGCTTAGGCTCGCTCTTGGTCTGGGAGATGTGCTACCATCATGTCGTTGTTTCGCTCGGTTGTCTTGCCCTCGGTTGTCTTGCCCTCGGTTGTCCTGCTGCGATGACGCTCGATCTGTTGTTGGGTCGCGATGCTTGGACGACATGGGCCTCGAAGGCAACGCTGTCCTCATGGAGCCGGCTTCACGCTGATGAATCAGTGGGTGCATCGCCGGTTGCGATACCTCGCTCATCGGCATGCAATAGCACAACAGAAGGGTTCGGTTTGTGACGAGGCGCGAAAGAAAAAAAAAAAAAAAAAGTTGATGGATGTGGTGATATATCCGAGTGATGATGGTAGCGGGATGGATCGCTGGATTGCAGAACAGAGATCAGATAAGATTTGTGCCGGGGAGTTAGATACTCCGAGTCGGACAATTAACACCACATGCACCGATACTGGGATCCGGCGTTAGTTTCGAAAAGACCGAACAATTGTGTGGCAGATGACGGCGACTTGGTGTGACGTGACATAAGTCAAGGTTGATGAAAACAAAAAGGCAGGCAAGGATGAGTTGGGCATCGAGCCATGGAGGATGGAGCAGGGAGCAGGGAGCTGAACAAAGCCGATGTGTAAGCAGGCCTTGATCTGGACAGAGGTCGCAGTGCACTGAAACAAATCGGATGTGCCGAGTCCCGGTCGAGGCCAAATGCGGTTGACTTGCGAAGTATGTAATCCGTAGGTGAGGTTTAGGTGAGATGGCAGGAGCGGCAGGAGCAGCAGGAGCGGCAGGAGCAGCAGGAGCAGCAGGAGCAGTGACTTTGCAGCAAGCAGACTGGGAAACTTGGGACGAGGGAAGGAACGGAGTAACGACGAAACGCGAACTACCCCGGACCTAAGACGAGCAATATGGTTATCGCAGAGGTGGAAGGGGATTGGCCATGGCGATTGCCAGCAACAAGGGGACGTGGGAGACAGGAATTTATTGACGTACCAAGATGACCAAGATGGACTTGCCTTGAAGAGCCAGACCCTTGCGTACGCGGGGCGACTTGACGCGAAAGATGGATCAACGATGGCGAGATGAGCCAAGGTAAGACAAGACACACAAGACTGGACAGACTACGGAGTAGACAGACAAGCTACGGATTATGCCTAAGCAGAAGCGGTCTGCATGTGCTGCCCTGGGCTCCCCTGTCTTGTTTGCCTGTCTGATCGTCTTTTATCTGCAATTGCCGTGGGTGCGACTGCGTCCTGCACCCGAGCGAGGCACTGCAGCACCGGAATACAACGCAACGATGCACGAGGCAGCACGAGGCAGCACGAGGCAGCACGAGGCCAGGCAGGGCCAAAACGTGACAGCCAAAGGGGAAAAGACACGCCGGTTGAGTTGAACATTCGCGGGATTCCGCCAATTAATTCTAGTCGGTACTGCGTGAAGATAGATGTCTAGGAAATGCCCCGTCCCGGCAGATGGGTCCGACATGCACCCACAAGAGAAAGTCGCCGCGATGCTGACAGGCCACGGCCAACCTGGGAAATCCCCAACTCGAAGCAAAAAGCGCGTCTTCCGTCCTCCCCGACCCCTCCTGAGCGTCACTAGCGTTTGCGGCTCTGAGCAAGAAGCCTTTCAGCGTCGTCTTGATTATATTCTCCACTGTCTGATTGGTTTGTGGCGGGGCAAGTCACGCAGGGGACCAAAGCATCGGCCGTCGGAAGGTCTAGACCTGTTTCAGATACCAAGACAAATGCCACGCAATGCCACGCATGGGATTGGTTGCCCGCCTCCTTGTCTGTCCTCTCTGGTCCAACTGATGCTCATGTTATCTTATCGATTTTATCAATCTGGCGCTCCCCACCACCCACCACCCACCACCAACTATGCCCCGACGCACAGGTGGAGCTATCGTTGTCAATCTTCTCTCTTCTCACCGCGACCGCCTTCGAGACTCATCTCTTCCCACTTTTCTCTCCCTCCATCATGACTACGGAGGCCGGAACGGCGCCAGGCAATGGCAGTCCTAAACGCGAGCCCACTCCCAGCACATCACTTGGCTCCATCCCGCAAAAACGCGCTTTCGACGATGTTCACAGCCCTGCAGTGCCCTCACCTCTCAATCCAGACGTGAACACGTCCGAGCTGCCCCCTCACGACGATGCGTCGCAATCAAAGGGCTTCAAGCCTACCCGCTTCAAGAAGGACAGCCTGAAGAAGCGAGAGGCCAAGGGAGGGGGGCGCGATAGCTCCCCCGTGATGCCAGACCATGCATCGTCCAGAGAACCCAACAATGTCGACTCTCCATTGCGCTACAAGCTGGCACCACCAAAGCCCTCCGACTTCGACCTACCCCGTGGTCCCGTCATGACCTTGCATCACGAGATTAAAGGTCATGGCGGGCAGGGAATAGAATTCTTCGAAACCTCTGATCAGTAGGTACCCCCTTGCGCGCGCCACGTCGGTCGCCTCGTTTGATTTTGGAAATTTTTCCACCCCCCCCCCCCGCGATGCTCCGCGATGCTAACTTGGCATGATCTAATTACAGCGTCTTCAATAAAAAGAACTTTCGTTACACTCATTGCATCGCCGATCCTCTGTTCCCTTCTACTCTATACTATCGTCAGACCGAGCCCGAGCCATTTGGTCCACGCATGAGCTACGAGGACGCCGCGACCAGCGTCTTCTTCGATAAAACAGGCCGAGGTGTCACCACCGACAAAGGCTTCCGCATGGCCCGAGCCAATGTAGCTGTGAGGGAAGGGCGATGGTACTGGGAGTGCAAGATCACCCAGGGTGTCCAAGAAGCCAAGGAGCCGGGTGCGAAACCAGAAATGGGCAGGCATGTGCGGGTGGGATGGGCGAGACGAGAAGCATCGCTAGACGCGCCAGTCGGGTTCGACGCATACAGCTATGGCATTCGCGATGTCGCCGGCGAGAAGGTCTTCATGTCGCGACCCAAGGAATTCTTCCCCGCGGGAGAGGGCATCCGCGAAGGCGACGTCATTGGTTTGGAAATCCAGCTACCATCGGAAACCTTGCAGCGGAAAATCATGAGCAGCACTTACAACCCAGCGATTGACGCCTCGGACGATGCCGACCCTGCCACATGCGCCACCGAAGCCGGCAACATTGTTCGCGACAGGGTCCCCATCCGATTCAGAGCACACACGTACTTTGAGAAAATCGAGTACCACACCACCAAGGAGCTGGAAGATCTGATGAACCCGTCTCCAGCAGGGGGGGGGGGCTCGAGCTCCTCCTTCTCCTCATCGTCAGAACCCCCCAACTCGCTCCACACCATCCCCGCGCTGAGAACCCTACCAAACTCGTACATCAAGGCGTACAAGAACGGCAAACCGATTGGCACCGCGTTCGAAAACCTCCTGGGGTTCCTGCCGCCGGCTTCGAAACCCCAACCACAGGTTGGCGCGAGGGAAGGCCTCGACGACGGCATGCTAGGATACTACCCAGCGGTGAGCATATTCCGCGGCGGAGCAGCCGAGGTCAACTTCGGCCCGGACTTCTGGTACCCCCCTCCCCCCGACGAGGAGGCGAGCGCCAGCAGCGCTGATGACGCAACGGCGTCGTCGCAGAGAAGGAGGCTTCGCGGGATACACGAGCGGTACAAGGAGCAAATCGCAGAGGACATTGTGTACGACATCATTGACGAAGTGGACTTTTGGATGCAAGATGGTGGGGGCGCCACGGACAAGGCGGGCGTCCAGGAGAAGAGTGAAGCTGTAGCAGCCGCGCCAGGAAGGGAGGAGATTAAAGAATTGGTACAGGACGATTGATCGTCCTTTTTTTTTAAAAAAAAAAAATCACGTTTTTGTGCAGTGGAACAGAGACGGAGCCACTCAGTTGTGCTATACAAGATACCCATTATGTTTCAGAAGAACTCATCAATCAGATATATATATATATACATATAAGAGGCCCCTCCAGATATCCCAATAATTCCATCCTCACCCCCTCACCCCCTCCGCCGCAACCCATCGGTCATGATAACCCAAGTCATTGATTCATTAAAAAAAACCACCCAAGTGCACGCCTCTCACACCTGGCACGCCTCTGCCCGCGCCTTGCCCTTTTGCCTACGCGCCTCCCCCAGCGTCTCGACCTCATCAAGCAGCGTTTCCACACGTCGCGGGTCCTCTGGCGCAGGCAGGGCCAAATCATCAGGGAGTTCCTCGATGCGATCGCTGCCGTCGATGGAGCGCTCACTTTCGAGGCGGATCTCGCGACCGCGTTTGTGGCAGTACCAGAGGACGAAGAGGAGTACTGTCACGGAAATCGCGAGATTAGTATATATATATATATTCCCCCCCCCCCTTTCTTCTTCTCCTCCCAAGTAACGAGTATATCCTTCTTTTTTTTTTTACACGGAGCAAACCCCTCCCCCCCCTTTCCAGAAGCCATTGAAACAGCAGGGAAGAAAAATGTGTGCAAAATGCAACTTACGTGATAGGGCGACGCCCCAGATAACATTCAACCCGATGAAAGCAGGCCACCTCGTGCGCAGCACCCCCACAATCGCCTTGAGCATCCCCACGATGGCACCGGGCTTGGTAACGAGCTGCGTCAGGTTGGCGGGCATGAAGACGTTCTTGGCCGTGCCCTTCAGCCCACCGCTCGTCTCGGCCTTGATGCCCTGGCTTGCGGCCGCCGCGGCGAGCAGCTCCGGGCCGAGCGTGGACGTGATCTTCTCGGGGAGCTGGGTGACGAGCTTCTTGAGCGAGTTGGGCAGCTTGTCGAAGCCCTTTGCCAGAGCGCCGTCCTTGTCCTCGATGATGCTCATGAGGTCGTCGTAGGCGGTGGGCACGCCGTTGACGAGGTCCTTGAAGACGTTTGTGAAGCTCGTTATGGCGGCCGAGGAGTCCGTGGAGATGACCTTGTTGTTCTTGACGGAAAGGTTCAGCCGGTCGAGGACTTTGGACAGGTCCTTCTCCTCCTTCTCTTGTTCGGCGGGGGTGTTGGGCCGGAGAAGGGTGTTGGGGGGTTGTTTCTTGCGGGAGAAGAGGGAGGAGAGGCGGCCTTGCTTCTTGGCTTCCTTGTCTTTGGAACATGTGTCGGTGGTCGTCGTGGTCGTCGTCGTGGTTTGGATGGATGGTCTGGCGGAGGCGTCCTCGTTGTCCGAGGGCCAGTCTAGGTCGCGCGAGTAGAGGCGCGGTGGGAGCGGCGGGCCTTGCGCATCGTCACTTGCGATGAGTTCTTCCAGGAAGCTTTCGTCGCCGGGACGGATGACGGCTCGGTCATGGTCGTTGTCGTGGGTGTGGCGGTGATGCTTCTCGGCGCGGGAAGCATCAGCGACGTCGATGGGCCCTGTTTCGGAGAGACGAGACGCTTCGGCTTCCTTTCTGGCGCCCTCCTTGGCTGCTTTTTCGGCCTTGTGCTTCTTGGCCTTTTTGTAGGTGAAGTATTCTATCATGGTGGGCAATTTGGGGGGGGGTTTGTTATCTTGGGATGGTGGCTAGAAGAGCTTGAGTCCTGGAGAGAGGAGAGAGATGGAGATGGACGGATCCGGGGTGACTGGTTTTAGTACGGTGTGGGCTATGCACATGGACAATGGACAATTTTTATTTGCCTCTCCGAAACAAAAACTTGTTTGTTGCATTGCGTGTTTGATCTGGCGCTTTGTCTGGGCCCCCCCAGTCTTCCTCGTTCCATTCTCGTTGAGCGCGCGCGTAAAAACCAGTAACTTGTTAAAAGGGCAGCAACGCCAGACAAATCAAGCCGACGTGGGCGTGGGCGGCCGATTGTTGCACCGCCACGGGACGGAGACCCATGATGTCATGACTCATGAGCCACTCACTGTGTGAGCACTGTGTGAAAACTGTGTGGTGTGGTCCCGCTTTTTAAAGCCAAGCAAAAATAACGCTTCACGCCCTCTGCATGCATAATCCGTATGTACGGAGTATGCAACCAAGAATTGTTCACACTGCATATGCAACCCAGAGTTTGTCTTCTAGTCTCCCAGCTCTCGCGCATCTTGCAGGAGAGTCGCTGCTCCTCTGTAATTCTCCCTACCTCCATGGCCGTTGTCCTCGCATTGGTACCATGGCGCGCAGAAACGTTGCCAAGCGGGCTTCGAAATTATTTTCCCAGTCTCGTCCTTCCGGCCAGTGCTCGGCCTGTTCAAGAAGCAGCCACCAGCCGGAATGGTGCAAAGGAGAACTCGGCTGTAAACTCCTAGTCTGTGACTGCAGTGATTTGCAAATTAGACAGTAATAGGATATTCGAGGGCCGTAAAACACAGAAAGCGCACATATACCATGGTGAAGAATTTCACAAGGGTAGTAAAGCAGAACATGGACGTAGCGCTATTGTCCACTGGCTGGTGATGGCCTCTCGTCTCTCTCATCCAGAATAAACTTCATACATTATGCTCATCCTCATCCTCATCATCTGCCCCTCCCTCCATGGCCACCTGTCGAATAACATCATCGGCCAACGTACTCCGTCGTCCACCACTTCGCCTCCTCCCCTTCCGATATGCCTCCGTCATCGTCACAGCCCTCTCGCCCACGTACCGATCGCCCGTCCACTCAGTCTGGCACTTGGGACATTTGCTCGACCGCCTCGCGCGCCAAAATGCATCCTGGCAAATGTCATGTAGTCTCAAGACGCAATGTGGCTCAGAGCACCTCATCCCAATCGTCAAAATGTCCTTGCAGGCCTCGCAGAACTTGATCCTCTGCCATTCATCCGCGGCCGCCGCCTCATTGTACGTCTCGACCAGCCACGGCCGCAGCTCCATCAGCGCTCGCGGCGTCAGCGCGTAGAATCCATCTCGGCTCTTGCTGAACCACCCCCCGTCCACGAGGCTGCCCAGCACCGTTTCCACCTCGCTGTGCTTGAGTCCCTTGTCTGTTGATTGCGTCGACGGTGTGTCTGGGTCCGCCGCTTCGTCGTCGTCGTCATTCATCCGGCTTTGTCGGCGATGCGGTGGTCTCGCCAGCTTGATTGCTTGCATTTCCGTAATGGCGAGCACCTCCATACGCGGAGTGTTGTATTTGTCAAACATGCCGTCTAGGACCCTTTTGATGAAGGCGAGCTCTTCAGGGTTGTAAACGGTGGCGAGTTGCGTTTGAGGGTCGGATTGGGTATTGACGAGCGCATGGATGCGCTCTTTGGTGACTTGATTCATGATGCTGCGGATCTCGTAGTCGAAGAAGGATGCCGCGTCGGACGCTGCCTCGATGTATCTTTGGAAATCATCCTCTGTGATCTGCTCCGGTCGCACCTCTGATTCATGAGTGCCATCAGCGTTGAAGATGGCGGCCAGGATGGGCTGGGCTTCCTCAAATGTGAGCGTGGCTCGGGCGAGAAGAGCTTGGAGGAATGCTCGATGGCTGTTGTCGTAGTCTGGTATTAGGTTCAAGTCCATTGCCCGTTGCCAATCAGCCGGGACCGAAGTTCGTTTGAGAAATGATCTTGTTTCGTTGAGATCCCAGATCTACATTTCACCGTCGAATGCCGGGTGTGTACGGAGTAGGTCGATCACTTTTGTGTTGAAAGGCATACGGATCGGCTGCGCCTCTTTTTTTTTTTTTTTTTTCGTGCAACGTTTTGTTTCCGGTGGGTCCCATGTTTCCGGCAAGCCTTTTGAAGGCTTGAAGTGTCAAATGTAGAAATCATGACGAAACCTTGGTCAAGGGAATTTACGGATATCATTGGCAAGTTCCCATTTTTGTCTTTGATTCCGGAATTACAAGTTGCTGGCGTGCCACAGGTTCAGAAATGTTGGATCTCCTATTCCGTAGGAGACGAAGTCGTCGTGACCTTGTCCAACACACCCAGCAACATAGTTTGTTTCCCACCTCTGCCCACCATTTTGGACCAATGAAAGCGGCGCACAGCGACTATGAAAAGTGAAAAAAAAAAAAAAACTCGACACCATCACAAGGAATACATCTGGCATTCTTGTCACTCAGGAACCACCAGCTCATCTCGTGCAGCCAAGTCTTCCCTTGCGAAGGGTGATTTGTTGAACACGGGGAAGATGCAGGGTAGTCAACCGCTGACTCATCATCCTCCGACAAGACCTCTCTCTCAGCACCCCGACAAGCTTTCTCTCACTTCATCAATTCCGACATCGATTTTGGTAAACTTGGCACAATACCACCCAGTCATATCAATACTCTCCGACAACGTCGAGAGACTCAATCTACACGACCTCTATATATACAAAACACGGCTACTTCTTGCAATCAAATCCTTGTAGTCACCAATCGCATGTCTTGTCCCTCATCATCACGCTTTCATTCACAGCAAATTGTCAGTTTGATGCATCAGGACAACCACTGAGTCCCTTGGCGTGGGCACGACAAGTGCCATTCTACAAGGTCTGAAGACCGCAAGGGCCATAAGGAGAGGAGGACTCGTGTATCCCGAATGCAATAGAAAAGGACTACCAGACCACCAGACAGATCCGGTTCGGTCCTTGTTCGCACGACATCCTCTTCTCCATCGCCATGTCTGACACCAAAGAATTCGATGTCATCCGCGTCGCCCGCAGTGATGGCGCAGACACGGGCCCGGGTTACTGGCCGACTACATCCACGGCGGCTAGGAAGACTGCTGGCAAAGAGATGGCGCTGTCAGAAAAGACTCCTAGAGTGAAGCCGCAAATGACACGTCTGTCCGAGGACGATTCCCGGTTCGTCGAATGGCGCATCAAGCTTGGCATCTTGCTCAAACAAGAGCTGTCCCCGAACCCTGAAGGTAGGGCCACCACACAGCTCCAGTCGATCAACCAGCCTGCTTCCTCCCTCTTTCTCTATAACATAAACCGTACGTTTGATGCTGACAATCTTCGTGTATAGAAGGAAACTCTTGGTACGTCCAGTTCCCCCGCGGATACTGGCTGTACGAAAAGTCGAAGCACCTCTGGGTATCAGGATACCCCATCAAGACCAAGCTGTACAAGAGCCCGCAAGAGTTTGGCGTCCACTTGATCTGGCTTCTGTCTGCATCAAAGGACTACAAGGACTGTTGCTGTGTGCACTGCAACCTGCCCAACCCCGGGAAATTCGCTTCGTCGATTGACGAGCCCATCATCACCCCGAGCGAGACGACCATCCCTGTCCCAACGTCGGCGTCGGCATCTTTCCCGATGACCAAGTCAGCATCCAATACACCAACGTCTGTGTCTGCCGCAGCACTGTCCCAAAAGGTGACGCCAGTGCCATTGCCGCCGATGCCTGGACAGAGAGGCACGCCGCCCGTGACTGCTGCTGCTGTGCCAGTCATCAAATCACCAACTCCAAAATTAACGAATACACCAATGCCACAGCCACAGCCGCAGCCGCAGCCACAGCCGCAGCCACAACCACAACCACCGCAGTCACAACCACAACCACCGCAGCAGCAACAACCTCAACCTCAACCTCAACCTCAACCTCAACCTCAACCTCAACCTCAACCTCAACCTCAAGCGCAACCTCCAACCCAGCAGTCTCAGCCCGTCCGCTGGTCGCTTCAAGGCTCACTCCTCTTCCGCACGGGCGAACTAACATGGTATCAAAACGGCAATACCTGGCGCCTGGGCGTCGTATCCGCCATAACCCCCAACACCAACCAACTCAACATGCTCCCCATCGGCCATGCCCTGGTCCCCCAACAGCCCGTCCCCAAAACCACCGCCGACCTGCGACCCTTCCACGCCTTCTCCGTGCCCCCCGTCGCCGTGCAGGATCTCAAGGGCAAAAGCTTTGACCAGGTACCCTGGGATGCTCTCTTCCACTCCACCGCCAACGACCCTTCAAAGCGCGAACTCCTCGCCCTCGACGCCTCCAAACTAGCCGCCTCCCGCATCGACGCCTCCTACTCCCTCTGGTGTCCCCTCCACGAGGACCACCCCAACGCCGACCCATCCCCCTACTACGGCTGCTTCTTCGGCGCAGAACGCATCGAAATCGGCGACTGTCTGCGCATCAAGCCCGTTCCCTCGGAACCAGCCCTGACCCAGGACTCTCTCATCATGGGTCTCCGCTACATCTTCACCCGAAAAGAGTACCCCGGCGCAGTCTTCTTCCGCGGAAACGTCTACCAGTTTGCCACCAACGAGTCCACCCCCTTCGTACCAGAGGAAAAGTTGCCCATTGCGCTACGCGACGAAACCACCTGGCGGAATCAGGTGAATCCCTCGAAACCATGGCGGTGGATCCTCGTGAAAGAAAACGCCACGTTGAACGAACAATTCGTCAAGGGGAGATTCTACCCCGCGCATCGGTTGATGCCGATCCTGAACCCTGATGCCTTCAACGCGGCCTTGGCTCAGGGCAGGGTGGACGACCAGGTTCCGTACCTGAATAACCGCATGGATGGCAGCGCGGGCGACTACAACGGCAGAAGACTCAACAGGTTGGATAGCATGGGCATGGCGGTGCCGCCGGGCTCGCGGATAGCCTTGGAACCACTTATCAGGGAAGAAGGGACCAAGGCTTGATGAAAAAAAAAAAAAAAAAAAAAACCCCTTGCGCGATAAGACGTGCTCTGGTCTTGAGACTACGAACAAGATTTACTGGCGAGGCAGGTAGGCACACGCGGGACGGGACAAATGACGCTCGCTTGAATACTGGCCGAAAAGTCATAGAATAATCCGACTTTATATACATATGTGTATCAGTATTCCGTGACTATTTCGTCATCAACTGTGAAAATCTGCCTGCTCCACACTTTAAATAAAATAAAAACGCTTTTTGATATATCTATAACTTCGTGTTCCCACAAGTTTCCCCTCGCCTCTTTATTGCAACAACGCCAATGCCTCGAATTCCTGTTACTGACTAGAATGGTCGTGATATTGCCAAGGGTCTGAATCTCAGCACTTGACTGGGTTTGCAACAAACGAAAAAGAAGATGGGTGTCGAAAGAAAGGGAAGAAAAAAAAAAAGGGCAAGTTGGTCCGCTTGGTCGCTGTACTATGCTCAAGCAGAATCTAGACATGCTTATATCGTAACAGCATGGCTGAAAGACGGGGCAAAAATATTAAACAACAAGATTCATGTCAAGCTGGTGGGGCATGCCACGCTGACCGGCTGCAATGGGCCGGCTTTGTCATTATTTCTGTCGACAACTCCGAATCATGTAGTTCTTCGTCATGACGTCGACGAGGATACAAGCTCGGCCAAAGTGGCCTGCAACTTATTCAGGACGTCGGGATCCGGAATGGGCTGGACTTTGCGCGGTACAGTCCGTGGCGACTCCCCCGACTTCTCCAAGCCACATGCCTGACATGGTGTGCCGTCCTCAACCTCGGGCGGATACAATGTCTCACAGGAAAGGCACTCGAAACGAGCGCCAGTTTCCGGGCCAAACACGTCTCCAGGATAACCGAAGGGGTACTTGTCCTTTTTAGGACTGTTTGAACAAGCCGTCAGTGATTGGAACTCGTGAAGCAGAGAAAGTAAAGGGCAGGGAGATTGAGGAGGAAAAGGGGGTAGGAAATACTAACGGGTCTCTCGGACAGTCAGTGCACCGAACATGACCACAGTACTCGCAATTCCTGCTTCCGGGCGCAAAGAGCGTCTCGCATTCGTGACAGGTCCTCCTGACCCGTTGCCGAGGTCTTCGATGAACCAAGTCCTGACCGCCTGTTTTGCTGGGACGTTTTAATTCAATTTGTTGATCGCCCCAGAAGAAATCTGCCAAGATGGCCGGGTTCTCACAGTTCGCTTTGACCACGGCCTCCATTTCTCCGAGATTGATCAGGAAGTCAGCCTCGCTCTCCTTTGATGGGTAGCGCGGACATTTATCGCATCGCGTGTGCCGGCATTTGGGACATTCATTCTTGACGGCGAATATTGTGTTGCATTTGTGACAGACACGCCGTGCCCGCATCCTGATGGGCTTGTCCACGCGGTAGACCGTCTCGCTCGGGGCGATGTTTAAGAAGTCGGATGCTTCCATCACTAACCCATACCTCTCGTCCATCTTTCTGGCTCGCTCTTCAAAGATTTCCATTTTCGAGATGCTCAACACTGTGTCAGTCCCATTACAGCTCGCGCCTTGGCAAGCCTCGTCCGTCGAATACGAGTGTCGACATGTACTCGACGCCGCTGCTTCTCGTTTAGATAAAGGCATACTTGCTGGCTTGGTTTTCGAGCTGTTTCTCGCAATCTCTTTGTCTCCGGCGACGCTTGCTGAACCAGACGCTATTGTTTTTGCCAAATGGCTCATGACCATATATCTGAAAGTTTGGCGTTCAGAGACGTGCAGGTGGGGAAATTTCAGCTCCCGAATAGAGATGATCATGCAGCGTGGGGATGGATGTCCTCGACGAACGAGTCCAGGCGCTCCAAGAGCTTCGTCTTCCTCTCCCTCTCATTTATTTTCGTTTCTTCGTTTCTTTTTCTTCGTCTTCCTTGACGATGCTGAAAGTGGGCTTTCGTTCGCAGTGAACTTGCAGGATGGCTGGACTCCTGTCTCTTGCGAGGGTGCGGTCTTGCCGTGAAAGGACAATTGTAAGCCCAGCACGGAAAGTAGAGTTGGAGCTAGACCAGTGAAGCTTCCCGTCCCTTGTCTGGTAGCACTGTAAGAGTAGATGCTGAAAAGCGTCCGATGACGGGTAAATCAATTTAGAAACTATTCTTGACTCGGGACGCTTTCATGGACAAAGCGAGGAAGGGAGCCCGACGAAAGGAAACCAGGAAAATAAATGAAGGAGGAGGAGGAATATAAGGAGGAGCAGTCCGTGGAGTGACGATGACCCTGGCAAGAAATTCCTACCAGAAGCGGAACTGGGGGCCGCGACGTACTCGGCCCGTACTCGGTCCGTACTCGTAGCACGTCCGTACCTAGATATGTAAGTACGGAGTACTTGGAGGTAACATGCATGTACGGATTGGGAGCTATGGCCTTGTCCTGTGATGGATGATGGCGACGCCCAAACCCAGGTTCGACCCGCCGGCTCCAGAACGCTGCAGAGATACCGATGGGCGGGTTTCAGTGGATACATGTATTATTGGCGACCCAACTCTCTGGCTGACCGGCTTGGTGGCTTTTCTTCTTCTCAGTTGGTTGCTCAATGGCGAGTAGCACCGGCGAGATGACCAGTAGCGCGAGGGGGGGCGGAATATGTAGGGTGGTGGGGAGGGGGGAGGAGAGGAGGAGGAGGAGGAGGAGGAGGAGGAGAACAAGTCGTCCCGTACAACAAACAGCATGCCAACAAACAAGGCTCAAGTTCCGTACATATGTACGGGGCTGGCCCCCGAGGATAGCAATCCATTGTAATCCGTATGTACATAAGTATTCCGAGACTTGATCCCTGATAGCAAAGCTGGAAGGCTAGCACGTCGCCATCCTAGCTTGGTCCTTGTCAGCGGGTAGAGATAGCCGTGGCGTCCCTTGTCACAAAAATACCTTTTTTCTATGTACCCATTCGCTCCCACTCGGATCGTCCTGGATAAGCAGGGATGGCCTCATGTGGGTGGGGCCTGGGGCCTCCGCGTGCGGTTGTGCGTGCGTGCGTGCCTGGGCCCGAGATCCTGGGATTCTTTTCACAGGCGCTAAGCAGGCTGTCGGCGCGTTGCCCGAGGAAGGAAGATGAGGGGACGACGAGGTCACGAGGACTGGTGATATAATTCGTAATACATGGGCATCCGACAGTCTGGTGCCAATAGTCATTGCAGGCTCAACCCGCCATCGTGCATGTCCTGCCTGCACAGTGCAAGGAGAGCAGCAGGCTGGGGACGGTTTGGTGGGACTTGCCTCAAGCGACGGACCTAGCACCTACATTTGTAAGCTACATAGATCCGTACATTACGGACTAGATACCTAGTTCAGCACAAGACAAGATAACGCGAGAAGACTTGGTCAATGGGTGCAGGCAGAGCAGGCAGAGCAAGGCAAAGAAGCAAGATGATGCGATGCCATGCTCCGCTCAATGGACAGACAGGAGCGGGTGTCAGCCGCAGTTTCCAACTGAGGACAGGTCAGCGCCACCAGAAGCTACGAGCAATCTTGAGGTTGCGGGCGGCAGGAGCAACCCAAGTTTGGTGCGCTTTACGGACTGTTGCAGCCTCGCTTTCCGTCGACAGGGAAGGGGGAAGGAGCACAGTATTTTACAATCCCACGATGCCACGATGCCACGATGCCACGATGCCACGATGCCTCAGCCCGCCCCGTGCAGATGAGACGGCGTCGATAACCATAGTGAATAACATTACTACATGCCGTCCTGCCCTACCTTATTACTGAGTCATCATAGTGGACATGCTGCGCTGGGTGCTAATACAGTATGTATGTGTTACACGGCATGCTTCCACGGCGTTTCCTGGACCAGCCTGGCTAATAAGTTGCCTCTTGGCAATCACATCACCGCGACAGACCTTGCAATGACATCTTGCCAAGTCCTGTGTGACCCGAGTTGATGGTATCATCATGGGATTCATGGCATGGCTGCATGGGTGTGACCCGTCACTAATAACAGTAAAACGGAGCGGTCACCAACAACGTTGCTCACCCACGCGACGCATTGGAACCTGGCATTGATTTCACTGCGCGAAATCTGATGCATCAATTCTGGACCTTTCCCTCCTAATTTCGTGGCACATTCCCCGTCGGCTTCTCCTATCAAATGCGTACTGACTGGCTTGTTTGAAGAGAGCCGCTAATATTAGTAATCCGTATTCCTACAGCCTGTCACTGTAATTGTACCTGTACCCCAGCGGCCCGAGAACTGACAAGCCATTCGAGCTTGCCACGAACTGTTTCGAGTTGCAACCAGGCAAGATCCGTTATTAATTTGTTCTGCCTTCCCCGCTTGGGACCAAGCATCTGCTGTAATACATTATGTAACACACACATTATTTTTTAGGCTTCCCGAGAACACCATGACACCAGGGACTCGTGGGGAACCCCCATTTGCGAGACCAAGCAAAGTGGCGCTCGCATTATTACTTACTCACTACGCTGGGTGCGACACGTGGATCGTGCTCATCGTCTCTTGTAGGTATTTGACGCCATGGAAATAGTGGCACAAGCTTCAATCTCCGACATGTGTACAAGCCTGCTTTCTTGAGGAGCTAATAGGGGATCACGGCCCAGCTGCGTTGGGAGATCGCTGATCTGTCTTGTTCTCCCTCCTCCCCCACGTCTCTCAGTCGGATATGATGATGGGACACTTGTTCGGCCTGGACGACAAACCCCCTCTCATCAATCAACCAGGCCATCATGCAATCATGCACAAGCACTCTTTTGGAAGAACTCATGATGCAGGGTGCAGGGTGCCACTGATTCGGCTCTCCAGAGCTGGGGCTCAGCAGGGTCCATGGAGTAAAGATGCAACACACCATCACCATCTTTCCCACTTAGTTATTCGGCATCTGGTTACCAGGAAAGTTATAGAAGGAACCTTGCAAGGATAAACCCTCCCTACATAGAATTCAATATGTAAGCCCTAAACCTTTCCGAAGCGGGACGCTTCTCCCGTGCAACTTGGTTGGGGGCTATGTTTCAAATATAGCTCAGACCTCAGAGGAACCGGGCTGAGGAATGCACGGAGTAAAGATTTCCCCCTCCGCTCCAGGCTGTAACCCTTGTATGACTTTGTATGTATGCGGTTTGACAAGACTGTTACGGAAGGACAAATGTTTTGCCATCACATGCGGAGTGGTGTTGCTGCAGGACACTCAACACTCTGCCGGGTCAATTACGACTTGTCCGTTGTGATGATGGGATTAATAGGGGACTCGTAGCATCCCCGCGGGCAACTTGATTGTACACTGTCACTGTACGAGACCAGGCACGACTTGTCGACAGCTGTCTGATCATAAAAGCTCTAGCCAATGATAGGGCGTGAGCGGCTGGTGGCAGTCAACGCAAGGCACGGAGCACAAGTACGTCCGTACGTACAAGCACAAGCACAAGCACAAGCACAAGCACAAACAAGCACAGCAGCCATTATCGCCTCATCGCCTCATCGCCTCATCGCCGCGTCCCACTCATTGCCCGTGTCCGGCAGCCGCCAGTGAGTGGCCAGGCCATTGGCCAGTGGCAGAATGTTCAAATCGCGGTACCTGTCCTGTCTGGTGTGCGCACTAGTGCACTACGGAGTGGTAACGTGTTCACGTTGTCACCCCCCCCCCCCCCGAAGAAAACCCTCACCTTCCACAACCCGCCATTTCCTGCCCTAATAATACGTCTTTGCTGCCCACAACATCTGCAATTACTTCCCTTTCTTAGGCCTTTCCGGACGAGACGCTTCTAACCCTCAAGCGCTTCCCTGTTTTACTCCCCCGGACTGTGCAAACCCCTCGTGCACAGTCAAAGCTACCAGACCTGTCTACCTCCTTGTTTAGCTATATGCAACGAGAGCCCTCCGAGTCTTCAGAACAGCCTCATCAAGACGACCACCCGTCAGCCTCGCCCTCCGCTTCTCAGTATGGCCTTCTTCACCATGAATTCAGCGGCATCCGTCGAGTCCGCTCTGCAGATCTCAGCAGTGGCTCTCGAAGTGGCCCCCCTGGCTCCGTCTCTGACCAGCCCGGCGACTCTCTCGATGCCGTCGACGCCGATCAACTCGATGAGAATTTACGCGGATTGAGCCTTCGCGGGAAGACGAGCGCTGCGCGTCGTTGGCCAGTCGCTGGTCAGCGAGTCTCTGAACATGAAAATGCTTTGACGCCACCTACTCCGAGACACGCTCTTGGGTTCAAAGTCATCCGACGCAGTGACTCATCCAACGGGGCACAGCTTACAGATTTTCCAAATGGTCAGTGCCTCTTGCCTTTGCGGGATTTCTGTGGCCTCTTCAAGCCGCCAATGGCGCAATACTAAAGGTCTAACAATTTTCTTTTTTACAGAGATTCTCACGCACATCTTGTCCCACCTGCATCCTGATTCTCATGCTGCTGTTGCCCTGGTATCGAAGCGTTTTTACGCGCTAGTGACGACGCCGCACGCGTGGCGCATGGCTTTCATGCGATACTTCCCCGGACACACATGCCTAGATCCCAGGAGTGCCAAGAACAAGGCAGATCTCTGGGCTGGATCGACATCTGACATTGTGCGATCCGACATCCGGTACTTTGGCCGCTTGACGGTGCTAGCTACCTGGCGGAGCGAGTATCTGTTCAGAACGCGTCTTATGCGCAGTTTGACCCGAGGCAAACCGGGAAGTAGCCCAGGAGGCACTGGGTCCTCTGGAGGTACTGGCAAATCGGCCAAGCGGAAAAATGCTGTTTTGACGTACAATTCAAAACTGCCATGGCTCGTGACCAATATCCATTCAGTCTTTTCCAGCGGCAAGAAGCCCCCTCGAGCCATCCAAGGTGCGGGTGATCTTGGTGTCGCCACCATGAGTGACCCTACAACTGGCAAGATTGAGAAATGGGGCCTCGAAGATTCGTTCTCTTGTGCCCAATTGGAAGAAGTTGTGCCTAATCTTGTCCCCTTTGGACTTGGTGATGGCCCAGCTGCAGTTCCAAACATCATGGATGTTAGTCAGCCTCATGGAATCATTGCTGGTGAAGGCTTCCCCGGCGGGCGTGCCTATTTCCGAGCCATCAACGAAGCCTGCGGCCGATACCTAGGTGGTGACACAGGGGTTGTCGATACCTATCCCGATGTTCCAAAAATCCCAGAAATGTCTGACTCTATCTGCAGCGTGTGGATCGCGAAGTCGTCTGCTGTACCAGCCAGCACAAAGTCCATGTGTGGCATGCTCACAGGTTCTGCCCTTGGCGTGGTCACAGCATACGCACTTGGTTGGGATCCCGATGGACCACGATTTGCCAATGGCGACATGACCGCTCGCTGGGTCGTCAGCCCCGGTGTTCCCATCATCTCACTCAAGGTGGATGATAACTACGGCATGAAGCGGAAGTCATCGTCGAGAGTGTGGGCTGTGGCCTTGAACGCGCTGGGCGAGGTCTTTTATCTAACAGAAACCCCCGTGGCAACTCTTGACCGCAGCAATGGCAATGATATTATCAGGCATGCTTGGCTCGCCGGCAGAACAGCGTACTGGCATCTCGTCGAGTCTACGAGACGCGCTGCGCGTCCTGATGAGTTGGACAAGAACGTCATCCGCGGAGCCTACACGCCACGGTCGCCATCGAATGCCATGAGGCTGAGCAAGGAACAACTCGCAGCCGAAGCTCGTGAAATTGAGAAGTTCCTGCTCTACAGGCCCTCTCATTTTCGTCAGGTCTGCGAGGGCTGGGATATGCGACGGAGGATGGAAGTCGACTTTGCAGCTGACGATGGACAAGGTGCAGGAGAGAGCATATTCGTTATTGACTGTGGACTCTTCGATGGTGCGCCTGGTCGTGTCCGGCGATTTTCGCGATTGCTAGCCACAAGTCTTCCATCACAGGGTTCTCAGCAACGTCCGTCGTCACAAAAGATTGCCTCCGCCACAAGCACTCTCGCAAAACCGCATTCATCATTGTTTGGGTCTGCAGGGGTGGTTGAAGAAAGCGAGTGTCACACCCCTCAACCGCATTTACCAGATTCACCTGCTCCCACGCCCATGCCGCCACGGGCAGTTTCTCATGGCATGCCGAGTTTACATGATTGGGATCTTGTGGCATTTGAGTTGAAGGGACTTCCACCGACGGCACAAATTACCGCCAGCTGCTTAGACTGCTCGTCCCCTTCACTTCTGACCCTGGGTGAAGATCCGCTGCACACGGTCAATGGCACTGTTGAGGGTCCGGCCACAGCCGCGTCAAGAGCACCATCCACGCCGCTTGTGGGCAGCAAATCTGACCATGTAGCTCCTGAAATTCCTGGTCGTCGAGCTCGACTTCTTGCCATGGGAACCAACACGGGTGCCGTCATCGTGTGGGACGCCCGCGATCGGCCTAGACAAGGATCTGCGCAGCCTGTCCGCATCCTACAGACGGATTCACCCGAGATTTCTTGTCTGGCTACCTCTGCCCTGTATCTGGTACATGGAGGCAGTGACGGTTTGGTACAGGCTTGGGATCCTCTGGCTTCTACTTTGGGGCCCATTCGAACGCTCAACGCTCGCTCCAACGGCCGAGTTCCCCGCCACATGATGGCCATGAACCCAACTCTCCGCGATGGCAACTACACAGCCGTGGGTGCCATTTTCCTTGACCCGGACCCTACGGTTCTGCGCGGTGTTTTGTCTTGCGGCTCATTTCTTCGATACTGGACCTACAGTTCTTCTGGTCATCCCGCCGGCAAGAAGCGTCGCACCCGCCACTCAGATATACATGGACGTATTGCCAGCCGTAGGCTTGGCGGAACTGTTTCCGGGCACATTGCTGCGGAGGAAGCTGAGCTGCGCAGGGAGAATGAAGCGCGGGCAAGAGAACAGGCTCATCTACGCAAGAGATTCGGAGTGGGTGCCTTGGGCGACCTCACCGAGGAAGAGGCGCTACGGTATGCCCAAATGATTTCCGAGGAGGCCTATCTCGAAGACGAGCAGCGGCGTGCAAGCGACTCTGCAGTCGACGCTGCTGGGTTGGACACGGCATCGTCGCTCAGCGACACAGCTGCAGATACCATGACGCCGGAGCCCAGTGTCATGGACATGAGGCCCCCTCCCATGGTCCGGCCAAGTGCGAATTCATCAACCACGGACAACGACGAGGAGAGCGAGTTTGAGCTGCAAGTTCAGCAAGCCATACGCCTGTCCCTGCTCGAGGGCGTCAACGACATGGGACAGTCACCTAGAGGAAACGGTTCGGGCGATTTTGAATTCCCCTTTACGATCAAGGCCATGAACAGAAAGGGCAAGGTGTCAGGCTCGGCATCTAGCTCGCCTGGCTCGACGCACCAGGCGCCATTCATGATGCCCAACGGCGACGGAGGCTCCCAGAATTTTCCGGCGACGGCAGACGACGAGGACTTTGCCCTCGCTCTGAGCATCAGCATGCAGGCGCAAGAGACTGGGGTTCAATCAAGTGCTGTAGGACTTGGAGTGCAGCGGGATGATTTCCCGCCACTGGAGACCGAAGGGCCTGGCAAAGGGAAGGGTGTGCGACGCTGGTAGATTCTGAGCTTGTCTTTGCGATTAGTTCTTGGCTTCATTTGATTCGGACTTGACTGTTTTTTTTTTTTTTTTTTTACTTGATTTCGTTAGCTTACATCACTTCGTGCTCAATTCAACATTATGCCGTTTGTTATCATTTTATTTGACCTATGTATGGTTGGAACTTGCCTTTTAATCGTACAGTAGTGTAAATTATAACAACGCCTGGGACTTTGAAGATGACTGCACACGGAGTTGCCGCAATGTCATGTTTTCACTACCTCATTAACAGTTGTACAATGAAAGTATCGGGGAAATCGCTGCATGTCCTGAACACCGCGGCAATGAAGGCAAGTGAGGATATAAATACATGAGAATGAATGCATGTGCACTCATATCTGACCCACCTCTGCTAGTAATATGGAAGAGGACGGATTTTAATTAAAAACCCCCCCCCCCAAAGTTTATGTAAGAAGCAAGACGCCAATGGCTATGCATAGAGCCATGCCGCCGCGCGACATGCTCGATGGTGGATTAGGAGAGGCCAAGCTATCCTCGTCACTGGTCCGGTTTGTTTCCCTGGGGAAGTCGCTCAGCCACGTGCCGGTGGGGACAATGGTGGTGATGACGGCTTCGCCGAACGGGTAAGACAGGTTCAGCGAGGAATCGACGAGGCCCTGGGGCCCGAGGGTGAAGAGCTGGCCCGCGATGTCGGTCGTCTCGAGCGGGGAGCCGGGGCCGACGGTGAAGGCGCGGCCGTTGATGAGGGCCACGTTGGGGCCGATCTCGGTGATGGTTGCGCCGCCGACGATCTCGAGGTGCGTGTCGTTGTCGCGGGCGGCCGGGCCGCCCATGACGATGCCGTGGACGAGGACGCCCGAGGGCCCGATGACGACGCCGTCGCCGCCGCCGACGTACTCGGTCCGGGTGGGCACGCCGGGGCCGTACGTCATGTAGGTGCCGCGCAGGACGACGACGTTCTTGCCAATGGCCGTGAGCATCTCGCCGCCGGCGACGACGACGTTGGATTCGGGCGCCGGCTGCGAGGGGGTGAATGCGAAGACGTCGGTGCCGACGGTGATCTTGTCCCACGAAATGGTCACGCTCTGGCCGCGGATGACGACCGTCTTGGTCCCGTACATGGGCATCGTCGGCAGGGTCTCGCCGCCGATGACGATCTGCGTGCCGGACAGGGACACGTCGAGACCGCCCACGACGGCGCGAACTGGCGTCGGGACGCTCCAGCCCTCGGGCGCGGGAGGCGGCTTGGGGATGACTGCGCCTTCGCCGACGACGGAGAGCGGGTAGATGGTGAAGTGCCCGCCGTCGACGGCGACGACCGTCGTGAGCCCGGGCCCGACCGGGAACGCCCGCCCATTGATGACGACTTGGTTTCCCCTGGCGGTGACGCGGAAGGTCGGCGGGGGCGGCCGAGCCGAGTAGTCGGCATTCGGGGTGGTGGTAGCGGGCCCGTTCGGGGGGTGGGTGGTGGTGGTGGTGGTGGTGGTGGTAGCGTGCCCGATGCCGATGGGGCCCGCGGTTTCGGCGGGTTCGGCGGTTCCAGCGGCTGCTCCCGCGGGTTCGTGCGTGAATGCATCTGGGTATGGATCGGTCGCGGCTTCAAATGAAGATGACGGTTGGCCCCAGGCAAACACGACCGCGGGATTCTTGTCCGTGGTGACGAATGTAATGATTTTCCTTCCCGCTGGCAATGAACTTTGTCGTATCAAGCCGAGGGTAGGTGCCGCATTTGTTGTTGTGCATGGAGGGCTGCAGCTCCCCTTTGCGGACGTCGAGTTCAGGTGCCGTGCATTTGGTAGACAGTATTCTGGGGGTTTAATGGCCGGATACGGGGCCGTGTATGCGCTGAGGTTGCCGAGAAAAGTAACGGTGGACGTGTGAACAATCGAGTAGACGATAACGGGCTGCCACTCGTTCGCAAACGGCGTGCAATGCTTGGTCACCGTGACTGTCGGGACAGCTGTCACGCCGGCGGCAGAGCATTGGCGTCCATAAGCCTTCTTTGGGCTGTAGGCGACATAGCATGGGCGTCCATCAACCGGGCAATCCAGCGTAACGGTGCTGGTTGGAGGAGGTCGAGTACAGCGAGTCAGCAGCTTTCGAGACGTTCCACCAGTGCCGGTAGTGGTGGTGGTGGGACGAGGACACCTGGTTGATGTTCGAAAGGTATTTGAACCCAGGGTGTTGTTAGTGATAGGAGGCCCGTAACTGCTAGATGAGGCTTCGCCTCGAGATTCTGTGCTTGAGATTGGTCCATCGGGGGTGGAATAAGACGACGACGGGACAGTTGAAGTTGACAATGGCCCCTGCTGGGACGGCAGGGTTGAGAATGTTGATGTGAATGGGGGAATTGGGGTGTCTTGCGATGGAGAACCATCGTGTGCGGCGGTGGATGATATGACGGTGGTTGAGGGAACGATGATATCTGTTGTGAGCCCGGCCACAGATGATGGGGATGTGAATGAGAGAGCCGAGCTCGAGCTGGATATCGAAGACGAGGGCAAGGTCGACGCGGGTGTTTGTGACGACGACGACGTTGATGTTGAAGTTGTAGTGAAAGCTTCTGATGAAACGTTCGACGCAAAGCGCCGCCCGCGCAAAAGGTGACGTTTATCTGATAATGGGCCTGAAGAGACGACTGAAAAGTTAGCTCGTGCTCTCTCGATAATCTCCAAATCGGCTTAGGCGTGGGCAGCAAGCATCTGGCCCCCTGACGCCAACGTACCATCTGCATCGACAACTGCTGCGCACGGGGAGCATGCAAGGAGGCCTGCGCATAGCAGGGCAGCCTTTCTGACTATCATCGCTGCTGTCGAACGCGGATTGTGTGAGGCCGGAAATCGAGCCAAACCGCCAGCCAGCAGGGGTCGTGAGAGACGACTCCAACACGCGATGACCTCAACAACGTGACATCACACCTGTGAAGTAGGCCCGGGTTGTGGAGAGACGAATCCTAGCATGACGACAGAACGAACAGCACGGGGCGCTTGCAAACCAAACAAGAAGCCACTATAATACACCGAGCTTGTACATATGGATTACGGACCGTAATACTCTCCCGTACGTTGGAGAAAGACGCAGAAATTGCTAGGCACCGACGTGGGCGAAGCGGGCGGAGGCGTTCAACTCGTATGTATTAGGAGCAGGGCAGGCAAAATGCAAGCGATAAACTGGGGGGCAAGGACAGCCAGCCGGCTCTCGAGTCTCTTCTGAGCCTCCTCTGCGTCTTGTGCTTGTTCACTCCGTAGTGCTCCGTACATACTCCGTACACACAGTTTGTGTCTCTCTTCTCGCCAGTCAGTTTCGCCGTCCAACAAGGAGAAGTAATTGTATGTAGCTGTGCCCTGCCTGTGGCCCCCTGTCTTGCCGTTCTCCATGACGACGACCAGCCGACAACCAGCCGACGACCAGCCAACTACATAATTAGGACAAGGGTTTGGCGTAACTGCCGTTGGCTACGGACTGCATGGATACGAAGAGACTTGCAACGTGGCGCCGCAGAATGCCCCGGGCTCGCCATGTAGATGTTCATGGTTGCAAATCCTCCTCCACACACCCTTGGGTAATGCTCGCTGGCAATCGCAGCTAGGTAGTCCGTACTCCATACGGATTATTCGGTACTTGCTAATCCCAGTCCCTGCCTCTAACAATTAATTAGCTCAATTTCCCCCTGTCAAGTATTAAAGGGGTTGCTGCCATGCTGCCATGCTGCCGACTGGCCGATGCTACCATGTGTCAAAGGTCTTCGAGACGTGCATATGTACATAGGTCGCAGCCCGACATGTACATACATATACGTCCGCACGGAGTACACAGTGAATAGTTACCCCCTATAGCGGATGTGAACGGTTTCGTTGTCTTTGAAGCCTTGCCAACAGGTTCGTCGGCAGAAGTTTTCTCGCATTTTGCAAATGGCGGCAGCGGCAGCGGCAGCGGCCACGCCCAATCGTCTCGTCAAGCGTGGTAAAAATTCGCCAAGGCGAAATCAACAGTCAAGTAGGTTCTCGGCAGTCTCGGAACGCCGCCGATCTCAAAAGACATGTTACGGATTACCGATCCGAACTGGGAAAAGGCGGCGTGCCAAGAACCAACAGGCGCAGGCTCTGATCGAATCTTGTCGCGTCGGCCGTACATATTCATTATTAGCCTGTTTACGGATATGTACCTCGAGTCCACTTTTATCTAATATCTAATTGGATACAAACCCTGATTTGACGTGACTCCACAAGCCTTAGCACGTCTACATGTATGTATGTAAGGAGATTGAGCTACCCGTCAGCTCATATTGTGAGAGCGGTATGTAGGAGGTAATTGAACCTCCTTGACTGGGGGATTGATTATTACCTGTCTCGTCCGGCCTCGGCAATTATATCATGACTAGTTAGCAGTACAACATGTCCACTATACGTGGTCTGACATTGATAGCACGATATTAACCACATATAAATAGTATTTTATTATTAAAAGTAAGAGCTAAACCTAAGTTTATAGCTTTATAATTCTATAGCTAGTAATTACTTTATAAAAATAAAGATAGTAAATACTTATAATATTATTAAGGAAAATTCAAAATAAAGAAAATATAGTAAGAGAATTTAGTGCCACTACTCCGTACATGGTATACTAGCCCTCTTACTAGGCTACTGTTTTATCCTTAATTAGCATATTATCCGCCCTCGTTGGCTTTACTAGCAATATCGCAAGACAGGGGCCTCGGTATTAACGGAAGTCAAGGTAGCACGAGAATCTTTGTATAGCTATTAGGCTTCACTAGTATCTGATGTAAGCGTATGGAGAGAGGGTTTTTTTTATATATATCACCTAACATTCCTGCGTACGTTTGTGTTTGATATCTAAGACAAAAATAACATATCTTATTTTTTTTATTAAACAAAACAAAAAAGGTAAGTTAAGTTTTTCACATATAAGCTTTTCACACAAGCCATGTACATATATCGCTATGTACATGACATTATATAACTAAACTAAAATTTAACTTACCTAGACTAGACCCCTTTTCTCGCCACTAGCCGCTATGAAAGTCCTTGTATTAGCAATGCTAGCCACTGCTGTTCTCACCGAAAACACGCCGCGTTGGTCGCCTTGTTACAAATCTAAAGAATCTACCAGCGATTTCACATATATTCACTGCGATGCCCTGGCCAAATGTAACGATGGAACTACCTTCGATTTTCAGGATGCTGTCCATCCTGCTGCCGGGGTTACGGTACAGATGGGCCATTCTGATCAGACCTTTGTGTTTGTTTGCGGCCAGAACCCAGCCCGTGTTGATTCCTGTATGGCTAGACAACGTTTTCGTCAATATATGCCAGAATGTGTTAATGGACAGAAACCGTTAATAGGGTTCAACGCTGGAAAGCCTGGAAAGCCTGGAATCCAATGTCATTGTGCCTAACTGTCAGGAGCGCAGAGGTCAGAGATAGGATGTTCGTCGAAGCGGGCCTTCGGAGAACCTTCGGGCCGTGCGAATAACAAAGAGGCTAGCTAGCTATGAGATAGCCACGTGCTTGTGGAGCGGGGTATTTATTAAAGACTACGCATATTATTAGTGCTAGGTTAGAGATTAAAACCTTCACGCACCCGCCCCCAGCTAGCATCTATCTAGCAGTGACTGCGATAGTCTTAGCCATCACTTCGTTTTACAACCTTTCAGTGCAAGCCGTGACACTAACATTGAATATTAAAACAGTACCAAAAGATTAGGTGGTTAATAATAGTTATACTATTAAGTGGTTTAGCTATAGTATTCTCTATAATAACACTACCTCTAATTACCTAAGCTATTCTATACCTTAATAGGCTAGCCTATTTTAAGATGGTATTTTAGGCGAAGACAACCACCTGAAAACTGTTACATGCTAGTTATAAACGTCAAACGATAAGGGGTCGAATCCGTCAGAGAGGCCAACGAATCTAATGGGTCATAAGTCATACTA
This sequence comes from Epichloe festucae Fl1, assembly GCA_003814445.1. Lineage (NCBI taxonomy): Eukaryota > Fungi > Ascomycota > Sordariomycetes > Hypocreales > Clavicipitaceae > Epichloe > Epichloe festucae. The sequence continues at coordinate 685,092 of CP031390.1, forward strand.
AGTTCACTGATAAAAGCTACTATTAGGGGTAGTGTGTGTTATTAGAAGTAAGTTAAATTTAGTGCTTTGCCTAGTGACGCAAGCCCCTAATTCGACAAAGTCTCTGACAATCCTAGAAGCGCAAACCAGTAACGACAAAAGCAACAAAAGGAAAGCAAGGGCAGGAAAAGGTTACAAAAATTCGATCCGGAGATGGCTACTCTCGAGCGCAGTCGTCTAGCCGCGGCCAATTTTCAGAAAACGCTCCAAGGAATCTATCCACAGCCTGGGACTAGAAAAGGACAAGCTATTAGAGAGCAAGAACCAGAAGCTCCGATCCGAGTTCCTTATCCTCTCACAAGAGGCCCTGGAGCTCAAGAATGACTTGATGTCTCGTGCGGGGGGTGCCGTGATGACAAGATGGACATCTGGATCAGAAGACGCTCCAATTGGGCCCTATGTCAGTACGTCTTCAGACTCCCTTCCCTGTGAAGAAGAATCATGAACTGTGCTAATTCTGTCATTCCGTAGATGAACTGTTTACGATTTGACCCGCAACAAGCGACGCACTCCCGTCACTGTTTCCATGCTCACCCATCGGGCCATCCATGAAGGAACTTGATGGTGCACGGGACCGCGTGGAAAATGCGCGCTTGGCTCCAGGCGTGTGACGTGTGGCGTGTGACCCGCGGTTAACGACTGAGCCGGGCATCCGGGCAGAATCTTCATTTCAGTGGAATATCGTCACAAGCGCATGCTGGATCAGCCATAATCTCAAATGGATATTTGGGCAACGTATCCGCGAAGCCGGCACGGTGCGCAGAGAATCCGTGCAATCCTCAGATCGGCGGCAGCCTGCCGTCAGCAATTTGATGTCATCCCACATTGACAGTGTAATCCGTGCATACACTGCCACATCGCCTTTATATTTATTTGCGCATTGCCGCCCCGACGCTGTACGGATTTTCCCGAATCTCACTCTCCTCCGCATATTACCTACCTACAACAAAAAAGCTTGTCTCATTATCCCCAAGTCCTCTACCCAAGCCAAATGACGCATTTGCCAACAACTGTTATAATTGTTAAAAAAAACAGGCATATAAAAAATTCCCGACCATGATGCTTCGTATTTTAATACTTATTTTTTTCAGGCAATGCTTTCCCGCGACGCAGGTTCCAGAATGACATCGCACAACACTACGGAACAGGAGGATCCCACACTTGAGCTTCCGCCGACAGACAGCGAATCCGATGTCGATGTCAATGAGGATGCGCCCAGCGATTGGGACGAGGAGGAGGAGATGAAGAAGTGGCTTTCTACGACATATGAGCCCGGCTCGAGAAGCCCTATGAAAGAGCCACTCACAGCACCTTGGGATCTGTCAATCAGCGATGCAGACGTGGAAAAGCTTAAAGTCGGGTTTAAGCCTCATAGTATGGACGATAAATGGGATATCCTGGTCGAGAATCCAGACAAAGATGGAAATCTCTCTATCCATATTATTCGGAGCTGGTTACAAGAGGAGTGTTACATATTGCATATTGCTCCGAAACAAAGCAGCGATGACGGTGGAGGTGAAGGTGGAGGTGGAGGTGCAAAGGTCCAAGGCATTACCTGGGAAGGGAACAAGGCGGGGTTGCAATGCGATGCCCAACAGGCAAAGAAGGAAGCAGTGATGCTGGCTAGAAGTCTCCTCCAATGCGAGTTTGAGAAGCTTCCGCATTACCCGTCGTCGGTGTTTTGGGACCCCAATGCTTATAAGAAACTGGATGTGAAATAGTTTACTCGATGGAACACACTCCCTTCGTTAGAAAGCTATCCGGTCGCCATCCGGTCGCCATTCGGTCGCCATATACTTTCCTCTACAGAGGGGTCCAGGTTCAGCGTCCCCCAGATCGTACGAACTTGTCAAGGCCGCACCGCTTCATACTATGGCACCGCCTAGCATTTCGTAATTCTAATTGCTAGACGCTGAACCTGGACGGCCCTGTCCGCTTAGCTTGGCAGGAGGCACTTGCTAGTTGCTACAGACGTCTCGAGACGTCCGTTGCCGCTTCGGCATAAGCCGTAAGCCTCGGTACGTATATTATGACTGGTTATTAGCAGTACAACATCTCCACTATACGTGGTCTAACATTAATAGTAGAATGATTCCATATAAATAGTATTCTATTATACAAAGTGGTAGCTAAACCTAAGTTTATAGCTTTATCATTATATAGCTAGTAATTACTTTATAGAATTAAGATTATAAATGCTTATAATGTTATCGAGTAGTATGCCAGCCCTACGGATTACTAGGCTGTTTCATCCTTGCTTAGCACATTATCCGCCCTCGTTGGATTCACTAGCAACATGTGAGGCCCCACTCACAACACAGGTACACCAGCGCACCTCGCAGACGGACCACGCCCTAGGGCTAAGTCCACGTGACGCTGGCGAGCCACTAGCTATAAGCCAGCGACTCGCACGCACAACACACTTAGACCTAGCAAGCTTCAGTCAATATACCAGAGTCCCCATACCTCTTGCCTAGCTATCATTGTTCTCACACAACATCGCAAGACAGGGGGCTTCGGCATCAACGGAAGTCAAGGTAGCACAAGATCCTTACATATATAACCTAACATTCCTCCGTATGTTCACGTTAGATTATCTAACACAAAAATAATACATCTTATTATTTATATTAGATAAAAAAGGTAAGTCAAGTTTTTTATAAGGCATGCATACATTGTATGGCTATCATACAGCTCTACTAACATTTAACTTCACTAGACTAGACCCCTTTTCTGTCCACCCGCCACTATGCAAATCCTTAAATTAGCAATGCTAACCACTGCTGGTTTCACCAAACATGCCATCCCCACAGGCTTGTGTTCCAATTGAATATGAGGCCCCGTTCAAGTCTTCCGATTGCGCTGTTGATGGGTGGAAAATGACATGTGACGGCGGGACAACAATAGACGTTACCCCTGATTAGAAGTCTACGATACATGTTGGCTCTAATCAGGTCCCTTTGATTGAATGCAACGCGAGAACCTCCTTTTTCTCCTGTATAAAGGCCGGAAAGGATTGGTCGTTTAGTGATAAACAATGTACTAAGACGGGGGTTTCAGAAATTGGCGGTCGTGTCTCGTAAGTAACATGGTGTGGGAAAGTGAGGTAATTTGAAGTAGTATTATAGAGACGCGTTAGCTATGGACTAGATGTCATGTTGTTAGTGAGTCCAAGATTTTGCAAGACTAGCGTGTTGAAATCGCTAGATTCTTCGGGCGCAGAAAACTTCTAGGAGTCGCTTCCTTAACTTGTGCGGCGGCTATCGCATAATATATAACTAAATTCATTTCTTGCACCTAAGCACGTCTCTGGGCCTTTTAATCTAGATTATCTAATAGACTTGCTATTACCTAAGCTTAGTGCGCTAATTAAGCAGGAATAAATAACAGTTAGATAATAATTTATATTTATATTAGACAGATACTCCGTACTTGCATCTGTTATTCGCAAAACCCCTTATAATCTCAACAAACCAAACAAGCAGTCCAGAGTCATGACCAATGGTGTACGCAGTACGGAGTACGTCTGGCTTTGTTTCAATCCGCTCCCCGAAATGTGGTTACGGACGAATATGAGCCAAATGAAGCTCGTCTCCTCGGCATCAAATGAGACAGTTTGAAGCACACGCATTCTTGAGCGTGTCCTGCACGTTATTTTGCACTAATTATGGAATAGCAGTGCTTCCCAAAGGAGCCCCGTTCATACTATTGCCAATAATGGTGAACGCCGATTCCAGAGCAGACAACGCTAGTGAGGAACAGTGATGGCATGGCTGAGAGAGAGAGAGACTTTTCCACCAGGCGACTCGCCGCGATACAGTCGGTAATAACCTGACACGTATTTCGGCTCTCCTTTCCAATTCACGCCGAGACAAGATCAAATCTTGGGGCACTCCATCCCATAAGACATGAAAGGGAGTCAAGATGTCAAGGAGCGACGACGGGCAAGCAAGCGCCACACGCCACCGTGATAGACGCTCAACTCAGACATTACCATTCACAGCCACCACCACCAGGCAGTATCTGAGCCTCGCTTATTTTGATAGGGCATTCTAAGCGACGCTGACCAAGTTCTGAGGATTTAGAATGAAAATGTTTTGAAGCTTTTACCCATCTTGCAGGAATGCCGTTATGTAGACGGGCCGATGGGTGGCTCGCGGAATGGTGGTGGCTGGGGGCGATCCTGGCCTGAAGGGGGCTCTAGTGCAAGTTCACCATGTTTCGTCGTACGGAGTAATCCGCATGCATGCTCCCCAACGAGTTACAACAACAAGACTTGTTGTGCTGGCTTCAACCTTAAATCGACTGGGCCAGTTCACAAACGGCGAAGGCTTGCTGTCTTGTCCATCAGAGCAGGGTTATAACGCCACTTGCATTCCCGACGTTGATCCATTTCCACGAAAAGCTTGTTTGTCCTCTTTCTGTCCGTTTGAAACTGTGCCTGTTGCAATGCCCGAGCTACTTGCGGATTACATGTATGTACTTGGCTGCATGGGGTTCCTGGCCGGTGCTATGATGCGTTGACAATTCGGGCATCAGTAGTCCGTAGTCCGTACTTACCACTCAGTAATTGTGTTGAGGAATGATGGTCACTCTGGGTCAGTCCGTGGGTTGAAACGGTGGAAATTGGGGAGCAGGGAACTCATGCGGGTTTTGATTCACTTGGTGATGCTTCCTGCATTCCTTCTTGCCCCGGGTCTCACAGTTCTGCCGGGAGGGCCAATCAAGCCGAGCCAGTGGGGCGAGAAGAGAAGCAAGCAAACGGCAATTGGGCAGACAGTCAGTAATAATAAATAATACGTCCGTAGATTTAAAGTTACTCCGTATTAGTAGCACAGTCCACAGGTAGGTCAGTGTTCGGCGGGCGGGCATATCATCTTCCGTCTCTTTGCTGTGCCGGCCTTTGCGGAGACTCTTTCTTCTCTTGTGGAGGGAGGTGGACGTCATGATGTAATAGCAGACAGATGCCTACTCCGCATGTAGTCCGTAGTCCGTAATCCGTAGTCCGTAGTCCGTAATCCGTACAGATTGCAAGGGAAAGGAAAGGAAACACAACCAGCCACGGGTTGGGTCTAGGCAGACCAAATAATTCAACCTTGCAAGGGACCGACCATTGAAGGGAGTCGAAGCACGGCAAGTGACTACACGATGGCTGGATGCGAGGCGATGCGAGGCGATGCGAAGAGGGAGCGGACCCGTCGTTGACAGACAGAGACAGAGAAGGGGGGGGGGGGTCTGACAAGTGCTGGTCCGAGTGCCCCGACAGGCAGACAGGCCAGACAGGCCAGACAGACCAGACAGACCAGACCGGTCTGCCCTACCTACTCCCATCGTCGTCCCCTCGTCGTCCCATCGTCGTCCCATCGTCGTCCCATCATCGTCCCTTCCGCTTTCCCACACTCGGATCCCCTTCCCTCCTCTCACTTGCTCTCACTTGCTCTCACTCGCTGTTCGCCTTTTGACGACTTCAATCGGATCACGACACCCGACGTTTCCGCGACTGCCGCCGCCGCCTTGGCTTCGACTGCGAGTTAATAACCATTGCATTCTGACCCCCAGGCAGGCACAGCTCTCTCGCCTGACAAAACCGGCACCCACCGCGACTAGATGTCCGTTGATCGCCTGTCGTTGCGAACGGCCGCGTAGAGCGCCCTCAATCCGCCTTTGCTTTCAATGCGCCCCGATAATATCGTGACGAGTCGACGGTAGCCTGGGGGCTTTTCCCACAGAAATTGAATCAATTCTTACGAGCCACGCGAACCGAGTGTCCGGGTGCGAATAGAGTCGAACTCGTCCGAGATGAGGTCGGACCCAGTTGCGACTGCAGCCGCCGCCGCTGCCGCCTCGGTTGCTCCTGTGGCCAAGCCCGTCGTTCCGCAACCCGTAGCTTTCAATGCATCAGACTGGTCCGTCTTTCACCTCTTCTTGACTACCCGGCTTGGCCTTCATCTTTGAACTTCCCCAAGGCAGCTACAGACATGGCCAGGCTAAATGTGCGTGGAACGTCCTTGCTAACAACAAAGACTCAGGTTGGGCATTGATGGCAATTGGTCTACATATGCCTTCCTTGTAGGAAACAATAATCCCGTCAATGTCCTTTTCAGCACATCGATATCAGAATTCTGGGCTGTCGGCCCACGGGGTTGCCCAAATCAGAAAAGTAAGACGGCTCCATCTCATCATTTCAATAAACGGGCGACTGATAACTTCCTTTTTTTTTTTTTTTTTTTTTTTTTTTTTTGCAGATGATCCTCAATGCACTTCAAATCGTGGAGGCATATACAATCCATCTGATTCGAAACACTGGTCGGGGCTGGGCACATGGCAGCTCGGCTTACCGGATCTCGGCACTGGAGGAAGCGGACAATACGGCTTTGACACGATTGCTGCGTACAGTCCCTTGACTAACATTGGATTCGGCATGTCCGACGTTTTAATCTCAGCCATCTCATCGACAGATTATTACCTTGGCTACGTCGGTGTTGGTCTTCGGTCAGGCAGTTTCGGCGATGTTGTTGCTGCACCTCCTCTACGGCAAGCTGTTTCATCATACGGCTGGATTCCAAGTTATAGCTATGGCTACACGGCCGGAGCATCATACAGTGCGCTTTCCCACTTTTATCCTCTCATCGCTCGTTTGCGATCACCACTGTACGTCACATTGGACATGGCACTGACGTAGCATACTAGGAGGCATTGTCGGATCGGCAACTTTGGGAGGTTATGATGCTGCTCGATTTGTTCAACACGACAACACGTTTGCCATGAACCAGGCTGAAGGTGTTCCCCGACCCCGTGTGCGCGGCATCGAGCTTTCCGCCAAAAATGGTAGCTCGCCAGCAGGATGGGGTTCTGCGACCCGACTTTTGATGAGTTATGACAAGACTTTTACGGCTGTCATCGACACCACAACGCCCTATCTGTGGCTTCCACCGGCAGTTTGCGATGAGTTTGCCAAAGCCCTGAACCTGACGTATAATTCCACCTTTGGTCTATATACCCTGACCAATGAGCAATATCGCCAGTACTCGGCTAGTAACAACCCCCTCTCATTTACATTCAGCTTATCTAGCAAGGATAATAACGACAACTTCGGGCTCCCTCTCGATGTCCCCGGCGTCGTGAATATCACGCTCCCCATCCGATCATTTGTAAGCCTGTTGGAGTACCCATTCATGAATGCGACCATACGCCAAGGCGATTCAGCTGTGCCGTACTTCACTCTCCGCAAGGCAGCCAAAGAGACCTTCATCATCGGTAACGCATTTATGCAGGAGTCTTACCTCATCACAAAATATGACTCTGGGACCTTCTCTATACACCAAGCCAAATTCCCGAGCGACCCCATTGGTGGTGCTCAACTACAAGAAATAAAACAACCGCCCGGCAGCCCGTTCCCGCCACCGGTCGACCCCAACGCTGGAAAGGGTCTGTCAGCAGGGGAGATGGTTGGCATTGCCGTAGGCGCTGTGGCCTTTTGTTCGGTCCTGGTACTGGCCCTCTTTTACTACAGGCGACACAGACGACAGCAAAGGGAGAGGGCGAGAGACGAGCTTGACGACGGCAAGGACACGAGCTCCACCTTGACACCGGATTCTCCTCAGAGTTCCGTTTCCCGAATGTTTTCACGAATCTTCGGTCGATGGCGATCACGACGGATAGCCTCTGGCACGACAGCCGGCGGAGTAAACGCGTACGAGGCACCGGACTGCCAGATTTATGAATTGCCTGCCCCCATCCCTCCAGCCGAACTGGATGCAGGAGACGGCGACGATCACTCTATTCTGGACGACACAGATATTGGTACTGACAGCACGCAACATCTGACGGGGTACGAACTTGCACGAAGAAAACTGGTTCGCCAGCTGCAGGGGCCTGTCCCTGAATATACACCACCAGCGGATGGCTCAATCATGCCCCCCGAGAAGATTTCCATCCCTGACGCGAGACCTTTGGAACAAACGCAAAGTGTTGACCAACATCCCTCACCCGTCTCACCAACACGATCCCGTAGTGCTGACTCTACCAACAATACTTTCCTCGTCTCCGAACCGTCACCGGTGTCACCTCGGGGAGACTGGAGCTCGACAGAGTTTCCATCACCAGGTACAGCTTCAATGCCATCCCAATCAAATCCGACTCCATCAGGAACTAGAAGTAGGGGACATTCAACGACGAGTCGATCGTTGTCCGTGAATCCTAATGCTCCACAGCTCTCACCCACTGACGCCATGCCGCCGGCCCCCGCATCCTTTCAGAGAACCCCGATCGACCCCTCCAGAGTTGTATGCCTGGGGCCATTGCCAGGAAACGTTCAATTACCTGGCCCAGGCGCCGGCACTGGATTGCGGATCGTGACAACAGGCAGGCAAGGCCTGCCAGCGGGCATGACCGCTGCGGGGTCCCGCGCATCTGTGGGCAGTCTGGGCAGTAATTTTACGGAAGAAGAAGAAGAAGAAGAAGAAGGCCGAGTAGCAGAAGAAATGTCGCACCACGGTAGTAACCTTTACAGCAAGAGCTTCAATCATACGGTGGCAAGCCGAATGACGAGGGAGCGTCCCTCTCTACCGACGCAATCAGAGGAACGGGAAGAAGATGATGACTCGTTGGATCCCAAAGCTAACTCGGACGATTCATCCGAAAGTGGTCGCATAGACCCAGGGCGCGATCTCGTACACGTGCCGCAAGTGGCCGAGAAACGCTACAGCTGGGAAGATGTGTGACGACAACAATAGATGAAGGTTCATGACGAGTCTCTGACGTACTTGACATTCATTTTTACCTTTCTTTTAATGTTCTATACCAGGCGATCATTTTGCATTTCATTTCATTTGCTTCACCCCAGCAGCGCAAAATAAACAATAGCGAAGGAGTTTAGGGCATATAGATATAGTCAGTTGACAGTCGGACGTTGCAAAGTTGTGGTAACTTTTTTTGCACGTGCAAGAGATGGTATCTCACACATGGAACAATTATGGGCTGCGCGACCTTGTTCTGCAGGTTTATAAAATTCGTCGTCTAGCCGACGCTGTGACTAATATCCTCCTCTATTTTCCTTTCTATACAAGGCGTTTTCTTCTTCTTGGACAATCAACCACCAGTCAGACAGACGGGAATCTCGGAAGCATGGGAGAAAGATGCCTTTTTGTTGCGGATTTCCACAGTCTTTATGTGTTACGAAGTTTGTTGGGGGGCAAGAGGGGGGGGGGGGGCACGTTTCACAAGAGAAGGAAATGGGGCTCGCTCAGGCTCAGGAGGAGAATGTTTGTGGGCGATGCCAGATGTCCTAGAGTTCTCCCAGCGAGGTGAGCATGAAGAGCGACTTGGACATGGGCACGGGACATGTCGTTTTGGCCGAATGCCATTACGTAGTTGAATAGAGGAAAGGTGTGCGCAATTTCCCAGGCTCGTTTGATTGACAGCGTACGCGTTGATTTTAGATTCTGAAGACGGGATGACAATGAAGGCTGTTTTAAGACGTCGGGTCGGGTCGCCTGTTGGGCGAGAAAGACGCATGCATACTCCGTGCTGACGTACCACGCAGGACATCTTTCCATGTTGACGCCATGTGTGTACCGGAAAATAGACACGGCTTGTATTGCACGTCGTGGCATGGAGGGACATCTAACGACTATCTACTCGATCATGTATACATCTTACGGAATACTCCGTCTTGTCCGTCTTGTCCGTCTTGTAATGTACAACAATCCTTTTTTTTTTGTTCCAAGAATGGTTATTACCAAATCTCCTGCCACCAAGTAATGTCATTCAGCAGTTTCCTTTGAACATGCTCCTCGCCACGCTTGATGAAGGCATCAAACACGGCGTGTCTGCACGCGTCTGCCATCTTGGAGGAACCCCCGCAGACGGCAAAGATGGGTCGTTGGGGAATGAGCTCTGCCAGCGTCTCCGCCTCCTGCCTGATGAGGTCCTGGACGTATATTTTCCGAGGCTGGTCTCTGGAGAATGCGGTGAAGACGACGAGGTTGGTCTTCTGGGAGAGGGCGTGCCATTCGTCGCCGAAGAAATAGTCTGCCAGTTTGTTGCGGTTCCCGAAGAAGAGGAGGGTTGGGGCCTGGGGCGTTGAAGCGTGGGAAAGGCGTTCTTGGATGAGGCATCGGACTGGGGCGATGCCGGTGCCGGTGGCGAAGGCGATGAGCGGTCGCTTGGCGTTGACCGCGCCGTGGATGGGGGATAGGACGGGCTTGATGGTGATGTTCATGGTGACGGAGAGGGCCGAGGAGGGCGGGAGGGATGAGATGTAGCGCGAGCAGAGGCCTTGGCGGGGCTTGCGCAGGATGGTGCGGTATTGGACGAGCGCGATGAGGAGTTGTATCCTCGTGGGGCCGGCGAGCGAGGCTGCGGAGAGTTGGTTGTGGTTGGCGATGCTGAAATCGCGGCCGCGTATGAGGGGGAATACGTCGAGGATCCGGTCTGCTGGTACGCGGACGGAGTGGAACTCCTCGAGCACTTCGATGATGGTCCTTCGCGAGCGGGTGGCGTAGTCGAAGTACTCGTCGAGGTACTCCGTCATGGTGAACTCCAAGAGCCGGTCCTTGTGGTCCTGGTTGTCAGCAAAGTAGGAGAGATTCTTCAGGAACGAGCGTCTTGGCACGGCGTTGATGTCGATGTTGTGGAGGAGGATGTTGCGCAGGGTGCATGGCGATGGGGTGTAAAGGCCGGCCGGGACGGAACACAGCGACAGGTCGAGAGGTTTGTCGGCGAGTGCGTCCCAGTCCATGAGGGATATGACCTTTTGGACGTCCTGGGGGAAGTTCTTGGGGTAGATGGTGACGCAGTCGCCCGGGTTGATCTGGACGGCCTCGGGGATGTCCAAGGATACAAGGCGGACGTCTTGCCAGTGGGCCGAGGGTGTCATCCTCTTGTTCTCGGCAAGAGTGGCATGATGGCTATTCGGAAGAGGGAGGAGGTTTACTACTGGTGGCGCGCAGAGCAGCTCGTCGGCATGGGCGTCGGCATGGGCGTCGGCATGGGCGTCGACATGGGTCTTGTTGGTTGTGTCAAGGCGAGTACGGCTCATGGCAGGGGCGAGAGAGAAATTCGGAGGCAGCATCTCGTTTTCTGGGACTGGATTTCGGCCTTGAGGGTCGGGATGGTGTTCAATGAGGTGCTTGCGGAGATCATCGGCCCAACGAACAAAGCTCCCGTCGATGCTGTTTTTGGCATGCGTCAACAACCCTCCTGCACATCGACAGCAGAAGAAGTGGACGATGAATGAGAAGAGGAATGAATGGCGGTATGATGACCTACCCCTCTGGGAATTGCTCGTCGGCTTCACATGGCTCAAAGAATGTACTGGCACCAAGTTGGTCTAGACGACGGATAAGCTTCCGCGCAGCCCAGTTGAATCTTGTTACAAAAGTCAGTTTCCGATATTCATCGATTTATGCAAGGCACGTCGCGCAGGCACGAGGATAAAAAGCTCACTTGAGATAGGTGCTGTCGCCGAGCCCACAGCATGTGTACCTCATTTGGCTCAAGCATCCCGCCAGCAACTTCTTGCGAAGCAATCTCTTCCAGAACGAGACTGCATTATGGGGCATATCGCCTTGCCCCGTGGTTGATATGACAAAGAGGACCAGTTCATGTTGGAGGAGTTCGCTCTAGAGGCATGAGTGAGTTGAATGAGTTGAGCCTCTTCCTCTGTCTCTTAATTCCCGAGGAGTCGTTCGTTTGACCTACCAGGTCTACATTTCCGAGTTCCTTTACGGCACTTGTGAAGTGTAGTCTTTGGCAGAGCTTGCCGAGTTCCTCAGCCATGTCTTGTGCATTGCCCGTCTCGGAACCGTACAAGACCAAGACGGTCCTGTCGCGACGGCTCATCTTTGAGGGGATGCTGCGGTTGAACGTCAACGTGCAATGAAACAGCGACAGTCGGCGTAAATGTCTTTTGACTTTTGATGCTTGAATGAGCGACGGACGGCTGGCTAAAAAGTCAAAGTGGGAACGGGGCCGATGCCGGGCTGTGTGGCGTTGACGGACAGACGGGCGCCAGACATCTTGTCGATGGCGCAGATTCGTGCAACACAAGTTGCTGGATAATACGAAGATGGCTCCAAAGTTCCTCTGTTGGCAAAGCTGCAACTGGGCTCTCCGTAGTCGACTTTTTAGAAGCTCGTAGTCATTCGGGGTTGTGGATGCCGATTGCCCTTGTTGACTCGTGCAAATGTATGAATTCCCACGCCCGACGATTATAAGTTAATAACGTAAGCAATAATAACGCAGCTTCTGGCTTATTAATAGCTTGACCAAGGCTCGGGACGAGTGGATCGGACAGGCAAGGGTTGAAAGGGTTGAAAGGGTTGTGCTCCCTCTTCTGAGCTCCGTAAAAGGATGTCCAAGGCTGTCCAAGGCTGTGTGTGTGTGCGATTCAGTAATACTCCGTGCTCCCTGCACTGAGGATGATGCCAAAACCAGGCCATCGAATTTCTCATCTTCCCTGGAACGGCGGAGAGAATCTGTCCCGAAGGCCGAAGGCGATGGCGTTCGGCTGCGCATGCACGTGCAGGACTGATCAGTGAGGTGACGATGACGACGACTTGGGTCAAGTCAAGTCAGGGCAGAGCCCTCGAATGCGCTGAATCATGGGGCTGCATGAAGGAAGGCTGCACGCCGCATGATTCAACGGGGAGATCAGGCGGCCTGCGTGATGCTGGAGCGCCGGAGCGCCAGAGCGCCAGAGCGCCATGCACATCACCTCGGTTCCACCAAAAATATTGCTCGATGCCTGCCGAAAAAAAGACCAGCTTGCTTGAACAACGCACGCCGAATCCATCATCTTCGAGTTGCTGCATTTAATATGCATGTCACCTCGTGTCTCTCAGCAGTTGCTGCGCGCAGAAGGACGCAGAAGGACGCAGAAGGACACAGAAGGACCCAAAAGGCCACCGGCGGCTCACCTTCCCCCGCAATGGCCTGTCGACGTGGACTTCTTCCTTCAGAATCCTCGCTGCTGCGGGTGCGAGCACCAGTGCAGTGCCAGTGCAGCGCCAGTGCAGTGCCAGTGCAGCGCCAGTGCCAGACAGTGCTGGCATGACGGCGGCGCAGGCAGGCACGCAGGTGCGCTGCTGCCAGGCGGCTGGAGCTCCTGCGCTATTTGGATAACAACATTGAACACTGAATGAACATTGAATGCACCCACCAACTCCCATCAGTCACTCCCCGCCCCCCCTGTTCGCACCTGCCTTCTATCCCTGCCCACTGCAGCTGCAGCAAGCAAACGACTTGCCCCGAAAAATATTTCAGATTCGCGACTCCTGACCTTTCGCTTTCGCCCCTTTCCCTTCTTCTCCATCACATAAACATCAGCCAAATTTGTGACTCCGCGCAACGCACCGCCGTCTGTCTATTTCAATCTCCATCTAGGGCACGAAGCTACCCTGACCAATCTCCTCCCTCATTGCAACAGAGTGCAATCCACGAGCTTTATCCTCAACCCATCTTGCTCTTTCGGACGTCGCTTTTCGCACAAGCCCAACGTTCGAAACGTCATATCCCCCAAAAGACTCTCACAGTCAATAATCCTCCATCCAACCATCAAAATGTCTGCTACCAACGTGGAGAAGCCCACTGACGCTGCTGTCAATGACGTTGCAAACGCTCTGAGCAATACTTCAATCAGCCCTGCCGATGACAAGGCCGCCGCCAACGAGGCCGCCTCGGCTAGCGCTGCGGAAGGCCGCCGCCTTTACATTGGCAACTTGGCCTACGCGACAACTGAGGGGGAGTTGAAGGACTTCTTCAAGAGTTATCTTGTGTAAGTACTTTCAATAGTTTGCATACACTTGCACCAGAGTTGTCACGACCGCTGTCATCGTCGTCGGCCTAGTCCACTGAGTGCTTGCGTCAGCATCACCACAGGCCACGTGCCCCATTCTGACCTTTTCCCCATTTACTTTATGTCTACGACGCGTTGCTGACCACCGCTCTCCCCTTGCAGTGAGTCTGTTTCGATCCCTAAGAACCCTCGCACCGACCGCCCCGTTGGCTACGCCTTCGTAGATCTGTCCACTCCCTCGGAGGCTGAGCGTGCTATTGCTGAGCTCTCTGGCCAGGAGATTCTCGAGCGCAAGGTCTCTGTCCAGCTTGCCCGCAAGCCTGAAACTGCTGCTGAGAAGAGCGAAGGTGCCAATGGTGAGGGTTTTGGTGCTGAGGGCTCTCGCCGTCGTGCTTCTGGCCGTGGCCGTGGCCGTGGTCGCGGCCGCGGAGGACGTGGAGCTCGAGGTGGCCGTGCTGGCGTGAGTAACTCCTCAATTTTGATGTCGTATCAAGTTGGCGCGTGCATACAGTAACGAATCTTCTTAAACAGGACGCCGGCGAGGAGAAAAAGGACGGCGAAACTGCTGCCACTACAACCGCCGCCACTGAGGCCGCCACTGCCCCAGCCGATGCTGAGGGCAACTCTGAGGTTCAACCATTGAAGGACATCACAAATCAAATTCAGAACAAGACTGACTCGAATACAAAGACCAAGAACCAGGCTCGTCCCCAGCGCGAACGCCGCGAGCGCGGCCCCCCTGCCGATGGAGTTCCTTCCAAGACCAAGGTCATGGTTGCCAACCTCCCCTACGACCTGACCGAGGAGAAGGTGAGTCGTGTTCATGCCCATAACGGTTGCACCGTACAGATGCTAAAATGTCCCACGTCCAGCTTGTTGAGCTATTCAAGGCATACGAGCCTTCCTCTGCCAAGATTGCCCTCCGACCTATTCCCCGATTCATGATCAAGAAGCTTCAGGCCCGTGGTGAGGCCCGCAAGGGCCGTGGTTTCGGATTCGTTACCCTTGCGTCTGAGGAGCTGCAGCAGAAGGCTGTCGACGAGATGAACGGCAAGGAGATTGAGGGCCGTGAAATCGCTGTCAAGGTTGCTATTGACAGCCCCGACAAGACTGATGAGGAGGCCAACGCTCCTCTGGAGGAGAACAAGGAAGCTGAGGCCGCCCCTGCCACTACCGCTGCCTAGGTGCTTGGCATGTCTTCTTTTCTAGGCAGAGGTTACGCTAGATGACTAGGGACGTTTCCCTGCCTGAATGAGATTTATTACGACGTTTTTTCACTTTTTTTTTTTTTCTTTTCAATCCATATTACTTATGGTAGATTTTTCGTCGACTCTCTATTTTGGCGGGCAAGTAATTATGGGTAATGCGCCATGTACCTGGCGGATAGCATCGCATAGTTTATGAGTTGAGGCTTGACATGGTGGAAATTGCAGCAGGACTCTCTAGGTGGCATTTCTTTTTTTGATGAGTCCTCGAAATTTTCATCACTGGGAAGAAAACCATTCAAGGCCTAGTATCGAGGAAGAACTGCACACGTATCGCTATTCTAAAAGCCATCTTGGTCAATGTGGTTCTGGCTGTGGTCACTGGGACAGATAGTCTTTTAGTCTTAATTCTTTTTATGCCAAATCTTGGGGAAAAGAAAAATGTGTAGTCTTCGTCGCCGTCACCGTGAGCATGCTTCACATGTTGCTGAAAATGAGCACCAGCCAAGACAGCAAGCACGTAATAAACCCCCCCCCCTCCTCCCACTGTACTTTGTACCTACTCTGGGGTTTGAGGCTGGGGTTGCCCCGCCCACAAGCCAGCGTGTTTCGTGCATGGAAAGTCAGTCACTGACCGACCATGCATCCTCCCTGGAAGGACGGCGCCGAGCGGCGCATGCCACAGCTTCCAGTCTTTTCAAAACAACGTGGCACCAATCTCTGTTCCTGAATCCATAACGCCCAAAAGACGCCGTCCTGACCAAACTGCATCTCTTACCGATTTTCACTCACTTCTCCCACCAGCCTCTGCGGCGCAAGGCCGGGAACAACACAATGACGTCCAAGGCCATGTGGGAGGTTGATCCCGAGACTAGGTCCAAGGTATGCAGCCGGCATGCTCCCGCTACATCTTCTCCGGAGCCTGTCACCGGGAGGCCATGTCCGTCATAACTTGCCGTTCTTGCCGCTCTCCCTTCGACCTTGGCGTATGCTAATGGCTGCCTGTGTCTAGCTCGCCGCTCTCCAAAAAGAATCGAGAAACAACATTTGCTGTGATTGCGGTGCACCCTCACCGCAATGGGCGTCCCCCAAGTTCGGCATCTTCATCTGCCTCTCATGCGCGGGCGTACATCGTGGCCTCGGTGTCCATATTTCCTTTGTTCGCAGTATCTCCATGGACGCTTTCAAGGCGAGCGAGATTGAACGTATGCGACTGGGAGGCAACGAGGGCTGGAAGAAGTTCTTCGAGGAGCACGAGGATACAGAGATGCGAGGCATTGCCTGGGACGATGCAACCATTGCCGAGCGCTATAGTGGAGAGGTTGGCGAGGAGTGGAAGGAGAGGTTGTCTTGCAAGGTCGAGGGGAGGGACTATGTTCCGGGGGAGAAGAGGCCGGTTGCAGCGACCCCAGCGATCAAGGCTGCATGCTCACCTGCTCCCGGAGCCCAAAGATCAGGGTCGAGAACTGGAACACCCTTGATGCACTCGACAAGTCGAAGCCAGAGTCCTGGCAGAACAGGTGGTGGTGGACCTGGAGGCAAAGTCAAGGTGGACGACAGGTATTTTTCGAAATTGGGTGCCGAAAACGCTTCTAGATCGGAAGCCCTTCCTCCTAGTCAGGGCGGAAAGTACGCTGGTTTCGGAAACACACCTGCTCCTACGCCGACAAGTCAGGGTGGGATTCCAAATCTTGAGGATCTTCAGAAGGACCCCGTGGCGGCATTGACCAAAGGCTTCGGATGGTTCGCATCGACGGTGACCAAGACGGCCAAGACAGTGAATGACGGCTATATTCAGCCCACTGCGAAGCAGGTATGATGAGCTTATACTACCATGTCCTTCCTCAGCGGCTTCGCCACTCTCCCGGACTTTTCTTGAAATCCGGCTAACATCTTTCTTGAATAGATTGCGGACGGTGATTTTGCCAAGCAAGCCCAACTGACAGCTGCGCAACTCGCCAAACAGGCTCAAATGGCGGGCAAATCTGCCCAAGATGGCTTCAGCCGCTTCGTGGAAGGTAACGACGGTCACAAGAGGAATGCACCGCTCGACGAGAGCCGCAAGGACTTTTGGGACGACTTCTCGAGCTTGGCAGAGCAGAAGAGGCAGGCCAATAGCTCGATTGGGACCAGTGCGATGGGCATGGGTAAAAGAGGGGGAGGGGGAGGGGGAGGGCCAGCGGCTAAGCAGCAGGATGGTTGGGATGACTGGTGAAGAAGAAAACGCAAGTACATGATGGGGGATTTGGAGTTGACGGTCGACGACGAGATATATCTACTCGGGGTGGGTGAATTTCAGTAAGTCGCTCATAAATTAATTTAATAAAAACTATAATCAAAGCCCTTATAAAAAATATAAGAGAGGCCTAGATGAACGGTGTTTTGCTGCCTCCGTGGAATATCAACGGGGATGTTTGTCGAGCCACAAGTAATGCGGACAGTTGCGAAGGATGTATACGGGCTTGTCATGGTGTCTTGTAGGTGCGAATAGGGTCCGATTACTTGTAAGAAGCACTTTATCAACCCTGCCTCGAGATGCAATTTTCAATCAAAAGATCTCTCTTTGTCATCTGCATTGTCCTGAACAGCATTCAAAACATGCCTTACTGCTGTCATTCCCGCCCGAGCTCCGAGTCAAGCTCCACAAAAAGTCTGGTATTTGCGATCACGTGACTCGGATGGCCGAGGATCCAGCCGGTCTTAGACGGGGAGCACTCGGGCATTTTCATGACGGGGCAGCCATCCAACTGTTCTGCACAAGGAGCCATTGATCTCTGCCGTCGTCATGTCTGCTCTCAGGATCCTCGTACCCATCAAAAGGGTCATAGACTATGCTGTATGAAGGACTCTGCATCTACCAAACGGCGCCTGTCCTTGCTCAGAAAACTAACAACCACGCCACCATCCCATCCAGGTCAAACCCAGGGTCAACAAAGCCCAAACTGCGGTTGAAACCGCCGGCGTCAAGCACTCCATGAACCCGTTCGACGAGCTCTCCGTCGAAGAGTCGGTCCGCATCCGCGAGAAGAAGCGAGCGCCCGGCGGCGTCGAAGACATCTGCGCCATCTCCGCGGGTCCCGCCAAGGCTCAAGACATCCTGCGAACCGCAATGGCCATGGGCGCCGACCGTGGCATCCACGTCGAAGTCAAGGAGGGCGACGACCTCGAGCCCCTCACCGTGGCCAAGCTCCTCAAGAAGGCTGCCGAGGAGCAGAAGAGCAACCTCGTCATCCTGGGCAAGCAGAGCATCGACGACGACGCCGCCCAGACCGGCCAGATGCTCGCCGGTCTGCTGGGCTGGCCGCAGGCTACGCAGGCGAGCAAGGTCGAGTTCGGCGAGGGCGACTCGGTGACGGTGACCAAGGAGGTGGATGGTGGCGTGGAGACGATTCGCGCGAGGCTGCCCATGGTTATCACGACGGATTTGCGACTGAACGAGCCGAGATACGCTAGCTTGCCCAACATCATGAAGGCCAAGAAGAAGAAGCTGGAGAAGAAGACGTTGCAGGACTTTGGATTGGAAAATGAGAAGCGCTTGAAGGTTCTCAAGGTTACGGGTGAGTTTCGAGTTTTGTCATGATGCTATTTCTACTTTGGAGTTTGGCTCTTTTTTTTTTTTTTTTTTTTTTTTTTTTTTTGGGAATCCCGTCGTCTTTTCACTTGTTGCTGCACTGCACATTGTTATTATGCTAATGATGTGTGCAGAACCTGCGCCGAGAGAGGGCGGTGGCAAGGTGGAAGATGTGGACGGCTTGATTAGCAAGTTGAAGGAGCTGGGTGCGTTGTAGGTGTGCAGTGGGCTGGACATGGGAACGTTTGTAAAAAGAAGACATGGAACTGATGGACTGGAATGAATTGGAATGCATGATCCATCGCTTGAAGACACTAGATCAGATGGCACAGGAGTGAGGGCTGCTTTTTGATTCACTGTGGAGGGATGGCTAGATGTCGTCAGAGTTGATGATTTGGTCACAGGGTTACACTGCCAAATAGTGGTGGATTGGCTGCTGTGTGTTGTGCAACAACATTCGGATTACAACATACGAATTATAAGTTACACGTGGTGAAGCCCATGCAGTGGCATGGCTTCTCTTTTGGGACGAGGCGGACTGCGGTACCGACGATATCGGCTATTGTTGCTCATGGGCCATGGATGCGGCTCGAGGTTCCAGGCAGGCAGGCACCCCACAACAGACAATACAGCGCCATGTCCAGTGACAATAGCAGCGGGCGTCGGGGCGCCCAGATGAACACGGGGGGCCTGATAGGCCAATCAGCTCGCGCCGTTTGTCTGTCACAGAGTTTCCTAGTCCAGGCATTTAGTGTGCCCCGGTCCCGCCCAGGTCACACCTTTCTCCTTCTTTCCCCGTCACCGGCTCCTCCAGTTTCCTTCTTCCTCTTCCTCCCCCTCCCCCCACGGTCAATCCAGGCAGAATCCTCACGTATTAACACGCAAGCAAACCAGGAATTACAACTTCTTGATCAACCCCATCTCCACAGAGTGCTTTTGCACCTCGACTCTTGCGTCACGTTGACCAGCTTGCTTTGAATCCGCCCTTATGAACGGGCGCCCGTCAGTCTTCACCTCTCAGGTATGTGCCGCAATCGGCTGGTCCCGTGGCTTTTTTTTTTTCTTCTCCCCTCTCCCCTGCTCCCACATTGTACGTTCGCCCGCTACCAGCAAGGTGGACTATTGCTTCCGAGGCGGGAAACCTCAACACGCTGGACTCTCTTCCTCGATTCCCCTTGTTCACTTTTCCTCAAGTCCAGAACAATGGGCACTGTCCCTCATTGGCTCTGACCCTGGTTTCCCAATCGATATTCGCGTTCAATTCGCTTCGTGACGACTAGTATATATACTGACGCGTTCGTTACTACAGGATTATCTCTCTGGTTCGTTTGCATTGACTCACCGCCATTCGCCAATGTAAAATTTGGCCCTCACTACTATGATCAACTTCTAACCTTACTCTCACTCTTGTGCAGACCACCTCTGGAAGTCTCAATCATCATAGATTGCCTTCCTAGACCTTGACACCCAATTGCCTCTTTTCTGTCATCATCTATTGCCAACCACCAATCCCGACTCGGTTGCCATGTTCTCTCGACTGGCAATCAATCTGGCCAAGCCGGCTGCTAAGCCCGCCGCCCTCCGCAGCCAGGCTCGATTTGTTTCTCAGAAGACCGCCGGAAGCACTGGCAGGAAGATTCCTTTCAACTCGTCCCGGGCTACCACCCCTGCCGAATCGGTCCCAGCCACATTGACTATTCGAGACGGCCCCGTCTTCAATGGGACGGCCTTTGGTGCCAATGCCAACGTTTCGGGCGAAGCGGTCTTCACCACCTCTCTCGTGGGATACAGCGAATCCATGTCTGATCCGTCCTACCGTGGACAGATCCTGGTCTTCACCCAGCCACTGATCGGCAACTACGGCGTGCCTTCGACCGAGCGTGACGAGTACAACCTTCTCAAGTATTTCGAGTCCCCGCACCTTCAGTGTGCCGGGGTCGTCGTGTCCGATGTGGCTCTGCAATACAGCCATTGGACCGCCGTGGAAAGTCTCGGCCAATGGTGCGCTCGTGAGGGCGTGCCTGCCATCTCTGGCGTGGACACGCGCGAGATTGTCACATTTCTTCGTGAGCAGGGTTCCTCGCTTGCCCGAATCTCCATCGGTGAGGAGTATGACGCCGACGAGGACGAGGGCTTCACCGATCCGGGCCAAATTAATCTCGTTAAGCGCGTGAGCACCAAGGCCCCCTTCGTTGTCGAGTCCCCGGGAGCCAACCTGCACGTCGCTCTGATCGACTGTGGTGTCAAGGAGAACATCATCCGCAGCTTGGTCAGTCGTGGCGCCTCCGTCACCGTCTTCCCTTACAACTACCCTATTCACAAGGTTGCCGATTACTACGACGGCGTCTTCATTTCAAACGGTCCCGGTGACCCAACTCACTGTCAGGACACGGTCTACAACCTCGCTCGTCTGATGGAGTCCTCTTCCATGCCCATCATGGGAATCTGCCTCGGCCACCAACTTCTGGCCCTGGCCGTTGGCGCCCGCACCATCAAGCTCAAGTATGGTAACCGAGCTCACAACATCCCCGCCCTGGATTTGACCACTGGCCAATGCCACATTACCAGCCAGAACCATGGCTACGCCATTGATGCGAGCACCCTGCCCAGCGACTTCAAGGAGTACTTTGTCAACTTGAACGACGGTAGCAACGAAGGCATGATGCACAAGACGCGACCCATCTTCTCCACCCAGTTCCACCCCGAAGCCAAGGGTGGTCCCATGGACAGCGCTTACCTCTTCGACAAGTATTTGGATCAAGTCCGCTTTGCCAAGAGCACGGCCAAGGTCTACAAGGACAATACTCCCACGCAGTTCATGCTCAACGTCCTCAGCAAGGAGCGTGTTGGTGTTGAGCCCACGCCTTTGGCTAGTGCTGCGTAGACACTGCACCGGTGGGTGCTTTGCAGGCGACACGAGGGGAGGAGGGCTAGGCGTTTATTGTGTTTTGTGGTTGGTCTAATGGAATCGGTCGTCATAGTTGCAAGATGTATGGCCAAACCAGACGTCACGCGTCACGTCCAGGAAGCCAAAAATAAAAATGAAGTGTTCATACAAAGGTTGGCGTGTCTCTGTCGTGCGATATACACAAGAGCGACGTTGCTGTCTCTGAAGCTCTATGCGAAGCAGTTTCCCAAGCGGACCAAATGGGAATGGCAGGATCCCACCCATCCACCACCTACAATCCCGTGCAAGTCAGTCTCTTTCACCCTTTCTACTATATCATGTCGTTTTTTTTGCATGCCACAAAAATCATGGGATACTGCTACACATTCCGATTCATCCCCAACGCCGTACACACTGTGATTTCGCGTCTTCCGCCCGTACTGTTGTGATAGCTCGCGCCCGGACCGAGTGAATTTGTGCCGTCGGAGGCGTTCCCACCCAATCATCCCAATCACCCTCCCCCAAGGTCAGTGAAAGTCATGCCCATACATTAAACATGTCCTTCGATCAGCGTCACCAGGCCCCCCCGCCTGGAATCCCACGTGGAATGTACCGATCATTTCTGGGCCGGAACCCTCCTCCTCCTCCTCCTCCTCCTCCGGCCACGGCCACGCCACGGCCACGACCACTTCCTCCTCCTCCTCCACGTCTACCGCGACCTCCTCCTCTGCCTCCTCCTGCATGACCGCCCCCCCTCTCCCTGTGAGGAGGACGGATGCCCTCGAATATTTCGCGACCGCGGTCGACAAAGGAGCCGCCGTCTTCAAAGGAGTACCTGTTTATCTCGCGGCCGAGGTGCCTGGTGTCGCGGACGTAGTAGGAGCGCATGCTGGAGATTCGCTCGTCGACCAGGTCTTTGGCGGCGAGGGTGTAGGAGATGACGGGCCTGGCGTGCGTGTGGCGTAGTTGCTCGCTGGGTGGCATGGGGATGGCGTGGGGTGGTGGCGGTGGTGGTGGTGGTGGTGGCCTGCGGGGACCGCGAGGACCGGTTGGCGGCGCGGCGCCCGTGTCAGCAGCAGCGTAGTAGGAGCCCCGGGGGCCGAGGGGCGCGGAGTTGACGCCATCGGTGGGGAGCCTGGATGAGGGCGCGGCAGGCGCGGCGGCGGCGGCGGCGGGGGGGCGGCTGCTGCTGCTGCTCGACGAGGAGAGGAGAGAGGTCGAGACGAGGTCTGCGCGGACGGTGCTGCCGTCGGGAGAGGGCGCGTAGGCGACTTCCCAGCGGGTGGAGGGCCGGCGGCCGGATGATGCGTCCTCGGCGTCGATCCAGGCGTCCATCTTGTCGGGGGGGATGAAGTCGATGTGGAGGGCCTTGCGGTTGCTCTCGTTGGGCCAGACGCGGCCGTGGAGGCGCTGGCGCACGCGGGAGGCGGCCGAGACGGAGCAGAGGTCGACGAAGGCGTGGGTGCGGATGACGTCGAGGTGGAACTTTGCGACGGACTCGTCGGCGGGGCGCGTGCCGGGGGGCGCGGCGAGGGCGACGATGTGCGCGCGGAGATCGGCCGGGCGGAGGGGCCGCATGAGGTTGTTGATGTAGAGGGCTGATGTGGCGGGGTGAGTGGACGGCTCGACGTGTCGGTCGTGGTCCATGACGGTGTCTGTGTCCGTGTCCGTCTCTGGGAGGCACTCGGCACGGGCTCGTTTCCTGGTCGCGTCTTGTTCTTCGGGGACGGGGCTGGCAGAACGGCGTTTGCGCTTCTGCGCCTCGGCGTCGTGGGATTGGGGTCCGGGGGGTGATCCGGAGTTTTCCATCGTGACGTCTGGTGCTGTGGTGGTGGAGGTGGTGGAGGTGGTGGTAGGAGCTGGCGCTTCATCAGCTGTTGGTCTTGGTTCCAGCTCTGATTCTGGCTGCTCTGGCTCTGGCTGCTCTGATTCTGGCTCTGGCTCTGGCTCTGGCTCTGGCTCGTGCTTCTTCTTCTTCTGCTCCTGCTGCTCCAGTCCTACCGGAACAGGCCCTGCCTCCTGTTCGGCGGGACTCATCCCGTCGGCAACATCTCGTTGTTCCGGCACCTGCTCCTGCTCCTGCTCCTGCTCCTGCACCTCGTCGACATCATCGCCGTTGCTGACAGTCCGGGACACGTCTTCCCGCGCTGGCGCGTCAGTCTCGTCCGTCTCGTCGGCTCGAGGCTCCGCCTGCTTCGTCGCATCAGACTCCTCGAGTCGCGCAACGAGCTCCGTCTTCAATCCTGCTTGCGGGAGGCCCCGTCGCTTGAGCTCGGCCTTGAGATCCACGACCTTGAGTTTTGCCCATTCTCCCGCCATGCTTGGCTTCTCTCGCGTCGCGTCTGATCGCGTCTGTCTCCTCGATGGATTCGATTCGCTCACACTCCCCTGGGATGAACGTCGCGCGGTCGCCAAGGACAACTGGGAACTGGGACGAGGTGAATGGACGATCGATGCGCGAGATTGGCGGATGAGGGGGGGGGGGGGGGGCAAACACGCGGTGACTTGAGTATACGGAGCAGTCCAGGGGGAGTTTTGTAAGAGGTGAGAAAAAAGAAATGAAAAAAAAAAAAAGTTGGGTCGCGACGACGCGCGAACGGGAACCTGGCCTGGCCTGGCCTGGGGGAAGAGAAATGTGGGGTGATCTGATGGATTGAGAATGCAATGCTTGGCCGGATGTGAATTGCTCGGGGCGCAGCGATTTTTTGCTAGGTGCGCAGAATACCCCACCACGCCCCGATTTTAGGCTAGCATCCCTGTTACTATAAGCTATAGTATATTTATAGTATAAATATATAGTAGTAAATACCCTTAATTAAATAAAAATATGCTTATATAAATTTATATAATTTCTTAATAATGCTAATATAAGTAAGCTCTAAATTACTTAAAAACGCGTTTTCTAGTGTTTTCTTTAAAAGTATATACTTTTAGGCTAGAATTATTAGTTATTCTAGCTACCTAGGTGCCTTAATTACCTATCTAGTTATATTTATTAGCTATAATAGTAGTAATAGTATTAAAGGAATAAATTCCTTAATCTTAAGAGAGCCTTATTCTTTAATTATTTCTCTTTACTTATTATTTATATTAGTATTTAATTATTAAGAGAATAGGGCTTCTTATTACTAGTAGTATTAATTTCTTATAGTAGTATTAATCTTAGCCTATATATAGTCTCTTTAAATACTTAGTATAAGTAGCCTTTATATGCCTTATTAGCTTAATTAAGGCTTAAGTTATTAACTATTATTATTATTCTAGCTTAAAGAGTAGTATTAAGTATCTTTTCTATTTATTACTACCTTTTACTAATAAGTTAAAATAGGCATAGGATTATAAATATAAAGATATAGGTTATTAAGGTTTTAGAAGTTAAAGTTAGCTATAATTTATATAATAGTAAGTAGGGAATTTAATTAGGGTTTTACTAAGGGCCTTTATAGTTACTAATAGTAATTAATTTTATGTTTTTATAGTAGCTTAAAGTTAGTTTTCTTTATTAAAATATAATAAGTATAAGGGAGACTAAACTACCTAGTAAAATAGCTTATATAAGGTTAAAGCACTTACTTTCTAGTTTTATAAGCTTAAATAAGCTTATATTACTTAATTAGAAGGTTAATAGCTTAGTAGGAAATCTATATAAGTAGCTTACTAAGCTATTCCTTATAATTAATTAAAAATCATTACTTAACTTTATTATTAGCTATATAAGTGTAATAATTACGCTCTTAGGTCTTAAGCATTTAATAAATTCTATTTATAAGCAATAGAAAGTCACTAGTCCCTATAAATAGGTTAAGTTTTAGGGCTTTATAAGAGATCTCTATAAAACTATTTGCCTATTTACTAAAATTTTAAAATTCCTTTATAAAATAATAAGCTTACTATTACTTAACTAGAAGATATATCTCTTCTATATAGTAAAGGATTATAGATTATTATAATTTATATATATTAATTATAAGCATTTAAATAGAATAAAAATTGCTAATTATATCTAAGTAAAGTAGCTTTTTAAACGCTAAAAAAGCTCCTATTAGGCTATTATTAAAGGCTTTAGCCTTTAATTTATTATTATTATTATTATTATTATTATTATTAATTCACTTCTTATAGAAGTTATTCTTAATATTTGCTTAAATATGCTATATATAAAGCTACTACTATATATTAGGCTAAATAACCTTAAGGGCGTTTTTTAGTGCCTTTTTAAAGTCTATTATAATAACCTTAGGGGCTAGTATCTAGAGCTTATAGTAAATTTCTTTTAATAAGGCTAGTATTTAATAATAGCCCTCTTCTTTTTTAGTTCTAGTAAAGCTAAATATAATATTTATAATTAATTTTTAATCTATAATAGTAATAATATTTAATAGATAAAGACCCTAGTAGTTTGTCTTATAGGTATAGTCTATGCTAATAAATTCTAAAAAAACCTTTTATTTTTTAATATAAGAAGGGTAAGTCTAAATAGCGCTTTTAATGTAATTATTATTATTATAAATATACTTATAAGGTAAGCCTCTCTCTTATAATTCCTTAATAAACTACTAGGTAAATATATAGCTAGCTAATTTATCTTAATAAGCTCTTTAGTATTAATTATAAATATCTTTAGGTATAAAATAAAGCTCTTTATCTTTATTATTATAAATTATTATACTAATTGTGGCTTCCTTCGGACCTTCGGACGATAGATAGTCCGACCGTGGCCAAAGAGTGGAGCCACCGAAGGGATGCACGCGATGCGATTAGATACATCGCGAGCTACCCTGCTCTATTAGCAGTGGCACCGCACTATAGCCTTACTTTTCCCCCTTTTTACTTACCTTCTCTTCTAGCTAGATTCCTTTCCTTTTCCCTTTTCTCTTCTCTCTTAGTAATTAGCTATTATTATTAACTTTATTAAATTTAACCCCTTTACACTAGTGTAATATTCCTTAGTGTAACTAATACTAATTAGTGGTTAACTATAACTATAGATAAGTTAGGTATTATAAAAAGAGATATTTCTATAGATAACGCAGCCCCTTACCTCTTAAGCTAACCTAGATAGGCTATTTAGGTAGAGAGACATAACTATAAAGTATACTAAAGGAAGATAGACTAGAATCCTAGTTATAGGCTTATTAGACTCCTAAGGGATTAATCTATTAACCCTTAGGCTTATAGGATATAACCTTATTATATCTATCTAGGATATTTAGTTAATTATTAATCTTATTATCTATTATAAGAAAACTAACTAAATAACCGAATCTATTGCTATAAGGCATTTTATTTAAACCTAATATTAAAAACAATCCTTAGCTAAGCTAGCTAACCTATATAACCTCCTTTTACACTCTCTTTATAACCCCTCTTCTCTCTTTATAGCTTTTTATGCCTTAGTGTTCTAAACATTAAGTTACTTCTGCTTTTACACTATCTTTATAGCTTACTCTTCTCTCTTTTTGCTGTTTTTCCTTCTTTTATACTTTTTCTATCATTTTTCGTTATTTCCCTCTGTTTATCCTATTAATCCTATTTATCCTATTCTATTTATCCTATTTATTTCGCGCTATTTACCCTATTTATCCTATTTACCCTATTATTCCTGTTTTTCCTATTTTACCTGTTTTTTAGACTTACCTAGTCTATCCCTCTTAATAAGCGTAGAAATTATACTATTATTATACTACTATTTGCTTTATTTAAATTATTTAAGAAGACTAAACCCTTCTTAAGAAAGGGATAGAATTAAATATTAGACTATTAATAAGATAAACTCCTTACCTTACTTCCCCTAATAATAAGATATCCTAAAAGCCTTTAGAAATAGCTTCTAAAAGACTAGAAAAAAATAGTTTACTAAGGTAACTATAGCTATATTTATTTATACTTATAAGAGACTAGGAAGAGCTTACTTAACTAAACCTAGAGACTACTATATAGCCTAAACTTAATAATTAGATTATAAGGTTTATTTACACTAGTAAGTATTAAAATTAGTAAGGAGAAAACCTTTAGGAGAACTTTAGAGAAGATTTTAAAGGTTAAATAAAAGACATATTTAGGAGAGCTTCTAATAAGCTTATAAGAAAGCTATAAAACTCCCTATAAGATAATAATATTTATATTAGCTAAGGAGTAGGCTTTCTTATCCTAATAGCCCTTAAATATATGCTTTAAGAAATAATAATAACCCTATAGTTAGGAAATAAGTTATAATCTCCTAAACTACTTTATATATAACCCCTATAAGCCATTGCCCTAAAGACCTTCCCTAATATTCCTTACCCTTAAAAGGAATAATCTCTATATTCTCTATAAGAACCCTTATAATAATCTTAATTATATTAGAAGTTTAACTCTTAATAGCTTACCCTTTTTCCTTATTCCTTCCCTTTAGATAAATAAATTATAAAGAAAATATCTAAGCTTATAAAAATATATAAGAATAGTAATTACTATAGTAAGAAGCTATATAACTTTCTCTTACTAAAACTTACGCTCTTTAAGAGTAAGTATAACTAGATTAACCTCCTTAAGTTATATTTTAGTAAAGCATTTCCTATTATATTAATAGGAAATACTAAATAGCACTTTCTTAATTACCTTACTAGTAAGAACCTCTTATATAAAGAGATAATTATAAATATCTATTAATACTTTAAGATAAAGAGTAATTAATAATTTTACTAATATAAATAGAGTAATATAACTCTTAAGAATATTATTACTTAGAACCCTAATAAGACTAAGCTTAAGTGCCTTAAGATTCTATTAACTACCTTAAAGAGAGTTTATAAAGGGCTATACCTCTCTAATATAGTAAATATAAAGCTCTATAAGTAAACCTTAAATATAGTCTCTAGTATCCCTAAATATTAGGTAGTGAAGTATATATACACACTAGGCTTTAAGAACCTTACTAGTAACCTTTATAAATTAATTATAATTATAGAGAGTAGCGTAAGAAGTAACCAATATTACTAGCATTAAGATAAAGACCTATTAGAGGTAATATTCATAGACTGCTAATATAGCTAATAGAATTAAAGAGACTAAGGAAGAGAAAGTTATTATAGTAACTCTAGATAACCTAAGTAATACTTTATTTATAGTAAGAGTAGCTACTAGTTATTAAACTATACTAATACTAAATATTAGAAAGAGAAAGAGAGATAGTAAGCTAGTAAGAACTATTATTTACCTCCTATAAAGAAGAAGTTTTAGGTATTCCTTACTTTATTTAAAGGAAATAATAGTAATAATAAAGAAGAAATAAAAGACTAGGAAACATAGCTTAAGGCCTTCACTTAGGACTAAGATAATAGTAATAATAATATTAAGAAGAAGCTATTATTAAAGGTATAACTTAGCATTATATAATTCTTCTACGTAGGATTATAAATAATATATAATATTAATATCCTTATAATGCTTAAGAATTAAGCCTTTTAACATGCCTTACTTAAGTAAAAGCTATACCTTAAAGAGGCTTCTAATAAAGATAATTTAATTTATTATATCTCTAAAGGACGCTATTCTAAAGAGATCTTTAGAGGAATTATACTAGATATAGAAGCCTTAGGCTAATTAACTACTAGTCTAGCATAAGCCAAAGCCTTGCTAAGATTAATGCTATTATTAATAATTAAACCTTATAACCTAGAAGTTATTTGCTTTAGTGCTAGATTAGTAATAACACATAGCGTTATCTATATGCCTATAAAGCTTAGCTAAATTAACTTCTATATTCTTAACACTGCCACACCCTTTCTCTTTTCCCTTACTAATATAGATAAAATAAAGGTTAAGATTAATAACCTTACTAATATATTAATTTAAAATAATAAGACTATACTTATTATATATAGATAGGGCTACCCTTAGTGGCTTCTAGAGGCAAGAGAAACCACTGCTTTTTACCTATTAGAAGGAGAGATTTATTAACTTTACTAAAGGTTTAGTTATCCCTTAATTTAATAGCTTATAAAGATCCTTTAATAAGCTAGTTATAATGTTAAACGCTATGTAATTAAGAAGCTTACTAAAGTCTATTACTATTATTAGATAAATAGAAAAGCCCTTAGCTAGTTTAAATTCTCCCTTAAAGATAACTATAACTTTAACTATAAGATTATTATTAATATTATACAGATTAATAGCTAACTAGTTCTTTATATTATTAATTTAGTAACCTTATTTTAAGCAGCCTAATTCCTTAACCCTAAGAAGTAAAAAGCTTATAATATCTAGGATATAATTAGAGAGTGCTAGATTAATATATATCTAGGCCCTTTAGACTAGATTATTTATAATACTAGTAATAACTTTGCTTTAGCTAAATTTAGGCATTATACTCGCTTAATATTAATTAATATTAATAAGATACCTATTAAAGCCTATAATAGTATTAGAAAGGTTAAAAGATATTATAAACCTCTTTACTAGGCTTATAATATTATTATAGATTTAATTAGCAAAGAGATCACTCCTAAGTAGTAACTCTAGATAGCTATTAAAGCTATTAATAACTTAGTAAGCCCTAATAGCCTTATACTAACCTTACTAGTCTTTAAAGCTTACCTATAGATAATAGATAAGTTATTACTAAGTATCTCTATTATTTAATAAGCTAAAGTAATTTAGAAGGTAACTAATAAAGTCTGCTATTACCTAGCTAAGAGATAGGTCTATAAGGCCCTTAGCGCCTAGAATAGCCTTAATATATTACTAATATATTAGCTATTACTATAGGCTAATGTATATATATAGAGAGAAAAAGGTAAATAGTATAGCCCTTATAAGCTATTAGCTACTAATAGGGAGACTTATATAGTTAAGATACCTTATAGCCTAGCTAAGTTTTACTTTATAGTAGTAAAGCTATACTATAAGGACCTATAGTATATAAGGGCTAATAAGTAAAGCCTTTAGGATATTAAGGAGTATAACCTAGGCCTAGAGGTCCTTACCTATAATATAGCCCTTTCTTATACTATAGCTCTCTCTAATACTATAGTTCTATTATAAGAAGGGGCTAAGGGGGCTAGAAGGGATAAGCTACCTATAAAGAGTAGTAAGGTAAAAAAAGAGAAAGAGATACTAGTAAAGAGAAAGTAAGGGAGGCTAAGAAAGAACCTTATAGTTTAATTCTTTATTAATAAGGATATAGAGAAGCTTATAAAGGCTATTAAGGCTAAAGGTAATCCTATAGGAAGCTATAAAGTTAAAAAACCTATAGTAAGCCTTAAGGTAACTAAAGCTACCTTTATAGAAAGCTATAAAGCTAGTAGCCCTAAGGAAGTAAAGGTAAAGGTAACTAGGGCCTAGGTTTATAATCCTAAGGAGCTTATTAAACCTATAGAGCCCCTTATATTTATTAATAAAGACTAAGAGAAAGCATTAATTAAGGAGATTATAGCTAGAGAAGTGCTAAATATAGTATTCCTTATAGTAAAAGAAAAGGCTAACTAAAACCTTACCCTTTAACTCCGCTAAGAGGGAAAGATTATAACCCTAGGGAGCCTCTTTAAATAATCTAATTAAGCTAAGATTAACGCATTATAAGCTTATAATATGTTTAGATTTATAATATTTAATCTAGTAAAGCATAGAGGCTACTAGATCTTTAATTCTTATATAGTCTAAGAGATTAAAGGTAAAGGCACTAAAACACTATATAAGAAATCGCGCCTTATTATATAAGGGCATAATAATAGAGGAAAAGAGGCTATCTTAACCTAATTACTAATAATATAGTGATTAAGCTAACGGATTATTATAGCCCTTACTCCATTATTAAAGTAAAAGGGAATTTACCTTTAGCTATAAGACATTACATAAGCTTACATTTAATCCTAAATAACCCTAAATAGGCTAATTATTATAAAGTTACTAAAGCAAATTACACACCTTTTTCTAAAAGGTATAATAATAGAGGTTATTAAGCCCCTCTATAGGATCGCAGAGGCTAGAACCCACTAGTAAGCAATATATTTTTGCTACTATAGGGATAATCTTAATATAATAACCTTAATATATAATCCTTACCTACTAATTATAGCCCTAAATAATAAAAACCTCTTTAGTATTATAGGGATGTAAATAGATAACACGCTAGGCCTTAGTAATAATAACTTCTTTAAGAAAGAAGAAAAAGAGCTCTAGAAGGTAAAGTTTATAGCTAAAGAAAAATAACGCCTAATAACTAGGAATCCCCTTATCTTTAATAGCTATATCTTAACCTAGAATACTAATAACTCCCTAACCCTAACCTAAAAGGGCTAAAGTTAGAAGATTAAGGAAATTAACCCTTAATTACTAATAGTAAGGCAAGATTACATAAAGTAGAGAGCCTAAGGAAGTTATATTGCAATAGTCTATTAACTAGAGGCATTATATAACCTATTAATTACCGCATAACACTAAGAACCCTCTGCTAATAATATCTTATAACTTAATAAACGCCTTAAGTAGCAAATTAAGCATTAGTAGTGGGGATTATAGTATATCCCCTTAACTCTTAAAGAAGCAAAGCTCTTTATATTTATAGATAGGTCCCTTACTAATAATAAAGATCTAAGTTCATAAATCAGATATATTATTATAATTAGTAATAAAGTAGTAAAGGAGAATAATACCTTTATCTTAAAAGGGAATATTATTATATATAGCTTTACAAAAAGCAAGCATATAACCTATAGCGCACTTATATCTAAGCTATATAGCATAGTTTAAGGTGCTAATATTGCGTATATAATATCTATAACCCTCTATATAATCACGGACTAATTAAAGATGCCTTAGATCCTAATAATTCTCTATATAGACTCTTTCTTATTATATAAATACCTTATAAAGCTAGGTATAATAAAAGAGAAGCAGCTAATAATTAATATCATAGCCCTTTAGTAGTTATATAAGAGGAGGGAAGTCTACGAAGTTAGATAGATTAATAGCGGTAATAATCTAGCTAATATAATAATAAAGGCATTACTAAATTTAGCCCTTTTAACCTTAATTAATTTAAACAAATTAATAATTTATGTGAAAGGATAGGTTAAGAGACCTATAAGGTTAGGTAAAGGGGAGGATTAACATAATAGGCATGTAAGTATAGACTATAATAACTAGGTTAATTAGAATAACTAAAGCCATAATAGCTAATAAGAACCATGGATTCCTATTAAGGGATTCACTTATATACACTTTCCTTTAATCTGATTTTTATTATGTTTTTAGGCTCCTTTAGCCACGAAGAAAAGAGAGAGTGCTAGTGTGGCTTCCTTTAGACCTTTAGATAATAGATAGTCTAACTATAGCTAAAGAGTAAAGCTACTAAAGGGATGCATATAATATAATTAGATATATCACAAGCTACCTCACTCCGTTAGCAGTGGCACCGCACTATAGCCTTACTTTTCCCCCTTTTTGCTTACCTTCTCTTCTAGCTAGATTCCTCTCCTTCTCCCTCTTCTCTTCTCTCTTAGTAATTAGCTATTATCATTAACTTTATTAAATTCAACCTCTTCGCACTAGTGCAACGTTCCTTGGTGTAACTAACACTAATACTTTAAGGTTAAAGGCTTATATAGTTTAAAAGGCATAAGATTTACTACTTTTATTACTCTATAAATTTATAATATATTATATACCTAGAAGGATCGCTTAATTTATTATAATTATAATAGCCTTACTCTTTATAATACTATTCCTAATAACTAGAATTATTAGTAAATATTACCTTAAGCTAGTAGCTATAGTTAGTTTTTTAGGAGCGTGTTTATTAAATTCTAGTGCCTTAAGAAGCCCTTTAATAGCTACTATAATTATAGTTAAGCTAGCTAGAGTAAGGTTATTAAATACTATTTATTAGGGGTTTTAAGGAAATACTACTTTTACTAAAAGCTACACTATTTTACTTACTAAATACTTATATAGTAATGTAAAGTTTATTAAAGCTACTATAACCTAGTAAGGGAGGTAAATTTAGGGGTGGGTTTTCCGGATTTTTATCTATTATAATATAGGTTATAATGCTAATTAAAGGGAAAAGGTTTATTAAAAAATTCGTTAATTTTAGTGTTTAGTAAAGCTACTATATATTTATACTATAAATATACTATAGTATGTGGTGGCGGGCCTAACCGCCGAAAAAGCGGGGCAGTGGGGATTTCTGCGCACCTAGCAAAAAATCGCTGCGCCCCGAGCAATTCACGGCCGGATGTGGATGGTTCACCTTGGCACATAATCCGTACGGAGTTAATGAATTTCTCCGCCACAAACTGGCTTAGCCGCCCAGCCAAGTTCTCGGCTTTGGCCGGTAACTCACTACATGTACAAGAACTCGAACGGAAAGGAAAATGAGGTTTTAATGATTTTATTTAACTTTAGGAACTAAATTTGTGATAATAATTAGGGAGAGAGAGAAGCCCTAATAAAAAATCTGCTAGTAGGGTTTTTATGCTAGGTAGGCCAGGTGCCTCGCACCTACCCCTACCTATCACGTCCACTACCACTCAGTGGTTGCCCTTAACTATTAGCCTAAAAAAAAATAAAAAAATTAAATATCACTATAGGCATCCTATCCCTTAGCTTATAAGCTTATGCTATTAGCCCCTTAACCTATTAGGTATTTCTCCCCTTCTAATCTTAGTCTAATATAGTTAGTTAATAATTATAATAACTTCTAATATCTCTATATCTAATAGGGCTAATAGTCTATTAGCTCCTTCTCTAAAATTAGTAAATAACTCTTTATAAATAGTAAAAGCCCTTTTAGATAAATAATTACGCCTTATTAAGTTACCTAGCTATATTAGGTAATCTCTAATCCTAATTAAAATATCTAGCTTTCCTAGTACTCTTAGAGGGTAAAGTCCTCTCTTAATTCTATATAGGCACTTAGCTATTACTTTAGAGAATAGAGAATTTATAGACTAATTACCTCCTAGGGCATTAGCCTATAAGCCTAGCTAGCTAATAGTTCCTTTAATATATTTATTATTTTATATAGGGGGTAAAGACCTAAAACTCTCTTAGAAAATAAGGACTCCTTCCTTTTTATTTAATACTAATATTAGAAATTCACTAGCTTCTTTTAAATCTTATAGGTATAACCCCTTAAGTCTAGTAGCTTTAATATTTTTCTAGTAGTAATTAATTAATTTATTAAGTTTTATAAGAGTAATATAGACTAGGCAATAGGCCTTAGATATTATAGCTAGTACCTTAAGTGCTTTAATTTTACTCTTACTATACTTTTATTAATTCTTATAAAGCTAAGACCTTAAAGCTTTTATTTTTAGAGGCTACTAAGTTAGTAAGTTTATAGCCTAACTATAAGGGTAAAGATCTAATAAGATACTTAACTAATTTTTAGATACTTTAATTAGTAGTAGTAGTAGTAAAGTAAGTAATTTTAGTAGTAAGGGTTAAGCTTCCTATTTAGCCCTTAACTTAAATTTATTTACTATCTTATTATACTCCTTAACTATTATATATTAGACTTTAGATAAGTAAGGGGCACCCCTTAACTAGAGGTTATAATACTTATTAAAGATAAATATAGTTAGGGAAATGTAAATTCTATAATTATTAGCAAGTTTTATTAAGTCTTATAAATCTATAATTAGTTAGTATTTAGCTATAACTCCTATTATTTCACTAAGGTAAGTTAAAACTAGTATTATGCCCTTACTACTTACTTAGAAAGTATAGTTTAATAGAATAGTAAATAAGTTTAATATAATAGGTTTTAGCCTAGGGTTATAAATATCCTTAAGTAAAAACATATCCTAAATTCACTATAGCTCCTTATTAGTAACTAGCTATATTACTTATATAGAGGTAAAGGTAAGGGTTAGCTACTTACTTATAAAGGGGTTTACTCTTCCTTATAGCTATAGTAAAGGTAGTAATAGAGGTAAAGGTAGTAGTTATAAACCTCTTATATTAGTAAGACCTCTCTTTTACTTTCTTTCCTTATTAATACTATTTCTAGCTAGCCTCCTAGGTAAAGCTCTAGTATTATTATTATTAGTTATAGGAGGGTTACCTCCCCTAGTACCCTTACTAGTCTTATCTTTATCTTTATTAGGCTTTTTATTCTTACCCTTATTATTATCTATGCCCTTAGGGCTACTATCTTCTCTTTTTTTCTTTATTACTATCTTTATTCCCTTTTCTAGCGTTACTATTACCTCTAGTTTTCTTACTTTTACTACCTCCTATACCCTTAGGATTATTATTCTTTAAGTCTTTCTTTTTACTAGCTTTACCTCTAGTTTTCTTACCCTTAGTAATTCCTTCTTTAGATATATTATCCTTAGCATTATTATCTCTAAAATTAGAAGGTAGCTTAGATAAATCCTTATTACTTCTAATATACTTCTCTTTATTTATAATAATTAGGATATTACTACTCTTTATAACTTTATTAAGCACCCTTATTCTTAATAGTTACTTTACTCTCTATAGGTAAAATAGCTTATTTTTATCTTCTAGTTTTATTAGGACTTTCTCTTTATTTCCCTTATATAGATATAAGGTTCTTATATATCTTACTATAGCCCTAGTTAAATAACACTATAGTAAGAAGTCTTTAGGTATTATTATAGTTTAGACTTTAACTAGGTCTTTAAGCATAGGTAATCCTATTAAGTAAAATAACCTAAGTGCTTAAAGACCCTAGATAAGCATAGTTAGTGTGTTATTTATTAAGCCTCTATACCTTACTAGATTATAGGGGATACTAAAGAGATAATCTTATAGATAAATTAGTATTACTAGTAGCTAAAAGTAGTGTAATAGTCCCCTAACTCTTAATATTACCTATCTTAACTCCTATTACACTATATTATTAATTAAGCGCCCTTAATTTCTTATACTTATATTATTACTAAATAGCTTAATAGCTCTTACTAAGAGTAATAGTATAACTTAGAATAAATAAGGGAATTTTAATAGTTTTAGTTTATAGCTTAGCTATAGCTAGAGTATTGTTTGTAGTGTAGTTAGTGTAGTTTTTAGGAAAAATTTGTATTTATAGTGTAGTTTTTTTTTTCTCATAGTTAATGTATTGTAGTTTTTTTTTTTTATAGTTAGTGTAGTGTAGTTTTTTTTTTTTATAGTGTAATATATTGTAGTTTTTTTTTTACTTATATTGTAGTGTTAGTAAAAGAAAAAGTGGGCCTTTTTATTATATAATGTTATTATAAGGATTAAAAGAAAGCTAGTTATATAGAAGCTTTTATTATTACCTATTTTACTTAATTAGTTATAGAATTTATAATATTTACTTTTTTTTAAGAATTTTACTATAACTAGGGTTATTTATAATATTATACCTTTTTAATAATACTATTATACTTATTACTTTATTTTACTAATATAACTTTAAGAAAAACCTTCTAATTATTTTATTTACTATTATTATTAATTATTTTATATTTTTATTATTAATTTAATTAAAAAATACCCTAAACTAATATAATTAAATTAAATTAGAAATCTAAATAAATATATAAAAGTTAATAGAATATATACTTAGTACTTTAATATTATTATTAATATAATAAGAACTTAAAAAAAGCTTAAACTATTTATTTACTATTTAAACTAATTAAATATTACTTTAAGCTTTATAATTCTAAAGCTTTAAGAAGTTATATATAGTAACTTTATATATCTTATTATAATAATACATAAAGAAAGAATATAATAGACTAATATTTATAATTTATTAATAGATAACTAATAGTATTATTTTAATTACCCTATATAGCTTAAATAAGCTATAAAAAATAAGTTTAACTTGTTTTTAAAAATAATACTAGGACTTAGTTTTATATAATATATTATACTTATTATAAAAGCTTTAATAACTTTTATAACCTTAATTACTATTATTACTATAATTACTATTATTTTACATTTATTATTATTTTAAAAAAACACAAAAGAGAAAACATTTTTATAATATTAATATTTTTAAAAACCTTAAAATACTAAGTTATTAAAAACTATAGCTTTTACTATAGTAATTTACTTATAATTACTAGTATTTATATTTAAGTTATTTATTTATTATTTATTTATTATTAAACTTTAACACTAATAATATTATAAGTAATCTTAGTAATCTTAGTAATCTTAGTAATCTTAGTAATCTTAGTAATCTTAGTAATCTTAGTAATCTTAGTAATCTTAGTAATCTTAGTAATACTAGTAATATTAGTAATATTAGTATTATAAGCTATTATAAGCTATTATAAGCTATTATAAGCTATTATAAGCTATTATAAGCTATAATAAGATATAATAAGCTATTATAAGCTATAATAAGCTATTATAAGCTATAATAAGATATAATAAGCTACTTATATTAAGTTTACTAGTAGTTTTTTTATAGTTTTTTTAAAATAAGTAATAATAATAATTTATAGAAATATAAAATAATTTATAGAAATAGTAAATAATATAATAAAAAGGTTTTTCTTTAAGTTATATTAGGGAAATAAAGTATTAAGTTAAATAGTATTATTAAAAAAGTATAATATTATATATAACCTTACTTAGTTATAATAAAATTATAAAAATAATATAATATTATAAATTCTATAACTAATTTAATAAAATAGGTAATAATAAAAGCTTTTATATAACTAGCTTTCTTTTAACCTTATAAATACTAATAACTAATAAAAAGTCTAATACTACATTTGTAGTGTTTGTAGTTAGTGTAGTTTAGGAAAAAAAATTTGTAGTGTAATGTATTATAGTTTTTTTTTTTTGTAGTTAGTGTAGTGTAGTTTTTTTTTCCTTATAGTTAGTGTAGTTTGTAGTGTAATTACTACACTACACTACAAATACTACACTACACTACACGTTTTAGTGTAATACTCTGGCTATAGCTAATGCTAGAAATAGAGGTAAAATCTTTTAGCTCTAATAAGCTTAATATCTAGAATAATAGGCTTACTTTTCTTCCTAGAAATATAGATATAGTTTTTAGTCCTATATATTACTAAGTTAACTAAATCCCCTTATATTACTAATGCTATAAGAAAGCTAGTAGTATAGAAAATATCTATTAAGTATACCTTAATAAACCTTCTTACTATCTTAAGAATAGACATAGGAAACTTAAGGGTAAATATAAGAGAGAAAGCATAAAAGTAAACTCTAGGAGTAGCTTTAGTATAAGGGGTAAGCTAGTTTATCTTACTAACCCCTCTTACTAATCTAGAATAGCTTACTATCTTAACTATTAGAATTTTTTAAGCATATAATAGCTTAATAGTATTACCTCTTATTGAAATGTAGGGAGCTAGTTGCCAGCTGGCAACAGCTGTACAGGTGTAGCTTCTACGGTCGGGGACCAATAGAGCCACCACGTTGAAATATTTAACGCAACGCAACGGAAGGTTTCAGCAGTTATCAACTAATATAATTCAATCTAGATGACTTTTACGATATCTTATATACTAATAGAATTGATTTTAGTGATGTTGTACGGGCAATGCGGCTGTTGGATTAAGAGGCCTAGCTATCTAGCTAGATTAAAAAGATCTTCTTCCTCTTATATACCCACTAACCGTATCGGTGGATCCAGACTATTAGAGAGGTCTTAAGGGCCACTTTTGATTTTCCGCAAAATTCATTTGTATGTAAAATCCAAAAAATCAACTCACTACTATACAAACTAGCAACCTATATGCACTAAATTTTAGTCTAAAAAATATTCTTATATAAAATAAAAGCCCTATCTTCTAGCTTTAATTTACTATATATAAGACTTTTATATGACCTCTAGTTAAAGAGAAAATCGCTATTAAAGATAGCTATAGGGTAACTTGCTTATGTTACCCTAGCTTACCTAATTACTAGTGGCGCCATGGTTATA
This sequence comes from Epichloe festucae Fl1, assembly GCA_003814445.1. Lineage (NCBI taxonomy): Eukaryota > Fungi > Ascomycota > Sordariomycetes > Hypocreales > Clavicipitaceae > Epichloe > Epichloe festucae. Next base: position 724,494 of record CP031390.1, read on the forward strand.
GCTACGCTTGCAGCTATAACATAATTGAATAATCCACAATTAACAATTAATTTAGATTAGTCATTCATATGGTCAGTCGTAGCTATTAATAGCTACGACGTAGCCATTAATAGCTACCTTCACGACCATTAATAGCTGCAGTGTAGCTATTAGGCTTGCAATGCAAGCTAGTAATAGAAAGGTCCTTTAACTAGAAAGGGCTAAAAATAGGTCTTATTTTTAACACCCCCTCTACAAAAGAATTACATATAAGCTAATTAAAAGCGTACAAAGTAATATAGGGTAAACAAGAACTTTTAGATAAAAACAGATAAAAAAAAGGGAAAAACAGGAAAAAGATAGAAGACCCCCTTTTGAATTCCTAGCTATTATTAAATATAGCTCCCTTTTTAGCGTTGTTTTTAGTTCCCTATTAAAGGGATTTAGTTGTTGGTTTTTTAGTGATTATTAAGCCCTAAGAGCCTAATAAAAGCCTAATAAAGAGGCCTAGATAACGGTTTCGTTAGGCTATCTACAGGCATTAACTTTGTATCTAGATATTTAATCTTAGCTAAACCCTCTAAAACCTGTTACCTAATATAGTTAAACTTTAGCAAGGTATGCTTTATACGGCTATATAAGGCAGGGTTATAGGCAGTGGTTATAGCGCCTTAATTATCGCAATATATCTAGATAGGGGGAGAAATAGGGGTTTTTAGCTCCTTAAATAAGCCCTAAAGCCACTGTAGCTCCCGGAAGGTCTCGCAGATAGCGTTAGCTTTAGCTTCTAATGTTAATAGAGCTATTGTACTAGCTTTCTTTGATTTCTAGCTAATAGGTCCGCTAGCTAGCTTAAATAGATAAGCGTAGGTTAATTTAGAGGTCTTTTTATCCCCTGCAAAATCACTATTATAATAACCTATTAGGCTTTTGCTAGCTATACCTTTAGGGTCTCCCCTATAAATTATAGCAAGGAATTTAGTCCCTAATAGGTACCTAAGTAAGTTTTTAGCTGCTTTTAGGTGCTCTATATAGGGCCTAGCTAGTGCTATAGATAGCCACTGAAGTGTAAAGGCCACGTCCAGCCTTATAAGTAACATTAGGTATATTATAGTCCCTATAATGCACTAATAGAGCTTAATTTCGCTAGCTATTAAAAGCTTAGTAGTCTGCGTAGCTAAAACGCCTAGCTAAATAGGTATGATAATAGGCTTACTATCTAGCATTTTAAATCGATTTAAAGCCTCTAAGATATACTAAGATTAATGAATTTTCAGGACCCTATTAGGTCTATCTCGTACGATTTAAACCCCTAAGAAGAATTCAGCCGGCCCCCTATCTTCTATTAGATAGACTTTATAAAGTTCCTTTTTAAGTCTTTAGATATAATATAAATCCGGTCTAATTAGAAGATAATCATCCACATATGTAATAATAAAGGTTTTGGTGGAGGAATTATAGAATATAGCTAGGTTAGAAATTAGAGGGCTAAATCCTAGGGACTTTAGCACTATAATTAGTGCTTATTACCACTCCCTTAAGCTTTGTTTTAGGCCATATAAAGATTTTTGTAATAGAATTACTTAATCTTTAGAGGGTTTATAGCTAAAACTTTTAGCTAATTTAGCTAATTTAGGATTTGCTTTAAGGAATTTAATAAATCCGTCTAGAATAACCATATAAATCTATTATTATAGCTTACTGTTAAGAAAAGCTCCTATAAAATTAACCTATTTAATTTCCTAGTTATTCTAAGCCACTAGGGCTAGTAAAATCCTCCAGCTAGGGGGAATGCTTATGGCTGCAAAGGTCTCTAGATAATCTAGACCTTTAATTTATATAAATCCCTTAGCAACAAGTTAGGCCTTGTATTTTAAAGGATTATTTTCTTTATCCTTTTTAAGCTTATAAACAAGCCTATTCTTTAGTACTTTTCAGCCCTTAGGTACTTAGTCTTTCCCTATAAATTTAAAAGTACTAGCCTTTAGAAGCTATTTGTATTCCTTATACGTAGCTTCTATCTATTTATCCCTTTTAGGGCTAGATATAGCTTGCTTCTAGGTCTTAGGTTTAGGGCTATTAGGGTTGTTTTCCTTTAGCTTCTCCTATACCTTAAAGCAGATTTCTTTTATAAAATCTAGAGAAGAAGGGGAACTAATATCAACATCTATAGGGTTAATATTAGGGTCAAAGTCGGTAATTTTGTTAAAATCAAGGTCTAGAGTCGAAATCTGATTTGCTAGTGAAGTTACAGGCGTGGCCTCCTCTAAGGCCTCTAGAATCAGTTCCTTAGGGGGTTATACAGGCCCTATAGGGTGTTTTTCTTAACCTATAGGGGGATTTTGATGTCCTATGTTATCTATAGGGTAATCCTTTAAACCTTAATTTAGATCTTAATCTTCTAAATTATTTTCCCCCTCTAAAGGGTTATCCCCTATAGAAAGCCTAGGTAATCCTTTAGAGATAGGACCTATAGGCTCTATAATCTTAATAAAGCTAGTCTTTATAACTAGCCTTTTAGAGGGGATGTACACTAGGTAGGTATTAGAACCTAGTGTAGCTAATAACCTTCTAGGGATAGTCCTAGCTACTAACTTCTAGGCTTTAGGTCATTTTTCTAGGGGGATTAGAATCTCACAGTGAGATCCTATAGCTCTAATACTACTAATATCAGTCATATAGGGCTGATTTAGTTCCCTAGCTAGCAGTTATTCAGGGCTTTTATCCTTTGTGGTATTAGCAGTTATATTAACTAGGTTAATAACTACAGGTAATACAAAACACCATAGATATAAGGGTAATTTTGCCTACTGGATAGTAGCCCTTAATCGATCTAGAATAGTACGAATTGAACGCTCTGCTAATCCATTTTGCTCATAGATATAGGGACTAGAAGTTATAAATTTAATCCCTTTAGAATTTAACTAGCTTTAACAACTAGAATCGATTTCTTGGCCTCCATCAAAGTGAAGGTGCCTAGGATACTAACCTAGTTAATTTTTAAGCCCTCTAAAGAAGCCCTTAATAGCCCTATAAACAGTTAGGCCTTCCTTATTAGGTAATAAGAACACCCACTTATATCTAGTTTTTCGATCAACTAGAAATAAGCAAATTGACTGTTTATTGTACAGTACAGGGCTGATTTTTAGCGTATCCCCCTCTATTCAATCTAGAGCTCTAGGGGGGTTAGGGATAGCTAATTTCCTAGGTCTTTGTACTGCCTTAGATTAATCACAAGCTATACATTTAAAATCTTTATCCTTAATTTTAGAAAAATCAGGGATTCCTTTAGTTATAAGGCTTGTTTTCTTTAGTAAAGGAAGCCCTAGGTGCCCTAATTATACATGCTATAGGCCAGCTAGTTCTAGTAACTTTTGATATTAAAGGTCTTTAGGGGCTAAATTAGGGTCTAGATTCAGGTCTAGATTAGGGCCCTCTCCGTTAGTCCCCTGCTGGGCCCCTTAAGAATCATAGGCCTCTTAGGGAGGTATTAGGGACCTTTTTCCTTCACTAAGGCCCTCTAACACCCCTAAATCTATATCTTTAGATTTATAAGGGACCTAACCTAGGGCTATAGGCGTTAGAGAAGGGACTAAATCCCCTAAATCATCCCGTACGATTTCTTCAATATCATTATCTTCGTCGATTTTAGCGATTTCGTCCAAATCAGAAGCCTAATCTAGCTTTTTAGAGGGAATTTAAACCTCTATAGGGTAGCTAATAGGATAGCTATAACCCCTAAAGCTGGCATAGGTAAAAGGTCGGATATAATGAGATTTTTTACAGGGCCCTTTATGTAACGTTAGTGTAGATTGGTTTTTAACGTAAAAGAAAAAACCATGTTTTTCTATATCTAAGGCAGCAATACAAGACCTATCTTTAAGATAAAGATGGTTTTTTATAAAGCAACCGCCAGATATATAGTGAATAAGGCCACTAACTATATTAACATTAAGCTAAGGAAAATATAGAGCGTCCTTTAGCACTAAGGTCCTATATTTATTAGGTTTCTTTTGATATAAGACCTCAAAAACAGCACTACCGTGACCCTTAGGATAAATAGGGCCACCACCGGTTATAATAGGGTTGGATTCCCCTTTCTTAAAAGGGGTATAATCCCTAAAGACCTCCCTAGAATTAACTATATATACAGTCAAACCTGTATCATATAATAAGGCCTTTTTTATGTCTTTACTGTAATAATTAAAACCATTTAAGGAATTAATTTCTTGTTTTTCATTATCCGAATCACTAGAGCTAGAATCAGAGCTACTATCGCTAGGGCTCTTATAACTAGTCTTGTAATTACTAGGTTTCTTATACGGATCAAGGGCTCCGTTAGAAAGGTTATAATTTCCTAGCATAAAAGAACCCTCTGTAGGCTCTTTATTATCCTTTTTATCTGATTTTTAACCCTTTTACTTCTTTTTCTTCTTATTAGAATTAGAAGAGCCCTTATTTTCTTTAGAGCCTTCTTTCTTCTTCTTCTGACCTTTAGGGGCCTTTTCTTTGTCTTTAGCGCCCTTTTCTAGGTCTTTAGCCCTATAATTCAGGGCTTTGGCTACCGTAGATGACTTATCCCTCTGTTTAGCTAGAAGGTCTGCCATTAGAAATTCAAGATTTAGGGCTTCTAGGGGGACCCCTATAGCCCTATTCATACGCATGCTAAATCGTTGCCTCTTAGCCCACTAAGGGAAGGTTGATTTTAGGGATTGAAGATATTGATTAACCTGATCTATAGGATTAATCAGGACCCCTAAAATTAATAATCTAGCTAGTAGATTATTAAAGACCGCATTAAAGGCTTCTAAAGTCCCCTTATAACCATGAAAATTTAGGTTATGAAATTCAGAATACAGGGACCCCCTCTGGATTTTAACGCTATGTGAATATTGCCTAACAAGCAGAGCTTTGCATGTAGTGTAGTATTTGTAGTATTTTGACTTTTATTGTAGTATGTAGTGTAGTAGATTTTAGTGTAGTGTAGTATTTACTACACTACACTACAAATACTACAAATGTAGTATTAGTAAAAAGAAAAGTAGGGTATTATATAGTCTTATAATATTCCTTAGATTTTTCTTATTTAAGTTAATATAAGCTATTTATTTTATTATAATTTAGTTATTTAGTTATAAATTTATAAAGTTTTACCTTACTTAGAAAATTAGCTATAATTAAGGCTATAGGGTATCTATAGAATGAATTTTAGAATATTTAGAATCTCTGATTTTTATTATATATATTGAATATTTCTATTATAAATATATTATTTTATCTAATATTAATATTCTATTATTTCTTAAATTTGCTTTTTTATTATAAAAGTACCCTATATATATCTTTAGAAATAGTACTAAATAATATATTAAAAATTAAAATAAATATATTAAAAATTTATAAAAGATATTTTAAATAGCTAATATATTTCTTTATAATATATAAAAGCCTTAGTATAATAGATAATTTATTAGAATTAATATATAATTTTTATAATTTCTTAATACTTTTTAAAAAATTATTACTTAAATACTAATAGTTTATTACAAGAGAATTTACTAAGTATTAATAATAAAGGAAAAAATACTTATATAAAGTTACTAATATAATTCTAAAAAATAGCTTTATATAATATAAAAGCTTTTAAATTAATAACTTATTATATAATATTATATTCTATTTTTAAATTTAGAATTTAAATATAATAAATTTATAACTTATTTTATATTATTTAATATAAGATAAATATAGTATAATTAGTATTATATAGTTATAAGACACTTATACTATTAAAAATTAATACTTTTTTAATAGAAGCTTATTTTTTATAAATTAAAATAAATTATTTCTAAGTAAAATTTCTAGAAAAAGTAACAAATTAGCTATATTTATGTAATATAAAAGCTATAGGTATACTATTCTTAATTTTTAAAGTAAATATAAAAAAATGGGTCCAAAAGTGGGTCTCTTGTGGGTCTTTTGTGGGTCCCCTTTCGTTTGATTGGTTCAATTAGACTGTTTAGTTAATTGCGTCATTTATGACCCACTTACTTAGCTAAGCGAAAAAATTTTTAAGGAGGGGTATTCCCTTGCTTTCTCTTTTCTTTCTTTCTTTTCTCTTTTCTTTTTACCTTAGTAAATCAAAAAAAAACATCTAGAAAAACCTTTATATAGTTAAGCTAGCTATATTACTATTACTTGTGTTTACCTTTCTTTTTACAATCTTTTTACTCTTTAAATAAGTTACAAAACCCCTAAAAAAACAAAAATCAGAAAAAATCAGAAAAAATCAGAAAAAATCAGAAAAAATCAGAAAAAATCAGAAAAAAATCAGAAAATCAGAAAAATCAGAAAAAAATCGGGAAAATCAGAAAAATCGAAAAAATGTCGGAATTTAACCCAGACTCTTCCTCTTGCATCTTAGATAATAATTCTGAGTCTTCTAGCTAAGTTAAAGCTAGTAGACTTCTAGGATTATACGAAAAAGCCCCTAAAAATCAACCTAGCTATCAGTTTGCTTCAAAAGCATATATTTTCACTCATAATTTATTTAATTTTCAGTTATCTGAAATTAAATATAATAAAGAGAGAGAAGTTATATGCTTTTGTACACAAGATAGCTGCTCTTATAGCTTTAAATGTAAAGCTAAGCGATTTCAAGCTTCTAATGGTGTTAGCCACTATAAAGCTAAACATCCTGAGGTTGCAACTTCTAAATTAGAAGAAAAAAAACCTTTTAAGGTTACTTGTAAGTATTTAATTCTATTTATTTACTATTATTTCCTTTTACTAACTATTTCTTAGTACCTGAAATCCAACAAGATTCACCACCTAATACACAAGCCTCTTTAACCTCTTATTTTTCTATGAAAAGGCCTCGAAATAATACGATTATTGAGGAATTTTTATCTGAAAAGGCTATTACTCTAGTTATTAAGTTTATACTAGAGAATAATATTCCTTTTACTATTATAAATAGTAAATCCTTTAAGGAATTACTAGAATATTATTCTAGGTAAGTATTCCTTTGATTTTATTAAGAGATAAAAGCTAATCTTAATACTAGGAATAATAATCTAGCTTCCTTACTAAACTATTAAATAATTACACATAGAATTAATTCTATGTATAATTCCTCTAAGTATCAGATTGTTTAGCAAATCCAACATCAGTTACAATATCAAGGTCTTATATCTATTTAGTTAGATATTTAGACTTCTATAAATTCTAAGTCTTACTTAGGAGTTATAGCAAGTTAGATTAGCCCTACTTTTAAGCTTGAATATAAGCTTATAGGTAAGATTCCCCTTTTCTAATTAATTTTACTCTTATTTATTAATATTATAACTTATAGGCTTTGAATATCTATCAAATTCTTATACTAGGGCTTATATTTATCGATGCTTTGATAATCTTATTAGAGATTATAGTTTAGAGCCTAAGTATATCCTTAGGTAAGTTATTAGTCTTATATTAATATATTCTATTAGGAATCTAAATAGTAGCTAACTTTTTATAGTTTTACTAGGGATAATGGCTCTAATAATAATACTTTTATAACTTCTTATATTAGTAAGAATTATAATAGTATTATTCATGAGCCATATAATATCCGATGTATTGCACATGTTTTTAACATTATTGCAAAGGATATTATCACTGAATTTATAAAATCAACCTCTTCAAAGGAAGATCTAGAATCCTATAGAAATAGTGAATATCTTTACTATTCTACTGAGGATATCTCTTCTATTAAAGAGAAGGAAGATTTTAAGGAATTTAAATGCTTAGCAAATAGTAAGTAATTTATTATAATTCTTATAATAAGTTTTACTAATAATTTAATAGGTTTACTAGGCAAAGTTAAAAGACTTGCTATTCTTATTAAGAATAACCAAGGATTATATAAACTTTGGCTAAAATCTTTACGAAAGGCAAAAAAAGAAGGCTATATTGCTAAGAATACTGCTTCCAAACGGGACACATTGCTAAGTTTTGCAAGGCGGCACCAAGGTGCGGCAGGTGCGGAGCCAGCTAGCACGAAGCTAGCGAGGCATTATGCCTAACAATAAACGGATAACTTAAGGAAAACTATATCCTATACTCTAGACTACACCTAGCCTAGTCTAAAGACTACCTAGTACTAAAAGAGAAGTAAAACATAGCAAAGGCTAGTTACCTAAAATAACTATCTCGCTTTACCTCTAGCTCCCCTAGTAAGAACCTAGCTCTAGCCTAAGAGAGAGCTAGCATAGCTATAGAACCTATAGTAATAATAGGAAGGAAAAGGGGTTAACCTATAAACGCAAAGCAAAGCGCTAAATAGCTAAGAGCTAGGAGCATTAGGCACTACATAAAATAACTTAGGGCTAGAATAGAACTAGCATAGGATAGCCAAGACCTGCTACTACCCCCCTAATTAATATAGTAATATTATAAGTTCTCTTCTAGAATATAAATAAGAAGGACAGCCTAATACACATTACGCTCTATTACTAAACTAATATAGATATAATAGTAATCTAAGAGTAAGAACACATAAAATATCTATAGCCCCCTATACTAGGCCTTACCTAGTTCTAACTCGCACATTATAATAGGCATAATGCCATATATATTAATAAGAAACATAATATAGGGTTATAGTTAGCCTAGGAAGAGCCTAACTAGTTACTAGTAGAAATTCATAGGATTAATATCTATTCCCTCTATTTAGAAAGTTATAGTAATAACTAGAACACCCCTATATAAGACATTAACATAGAGACGCTATATAACTAGAGCGTATTTATAGGAGATTTTAACTAAAAGCATTCTCTCTAGGATAGGCTAGATAAAACCACTAATAAAGCGAATAAGCTACTAGAACTTATAAGCTAGTAAAGGCTTAGACTAGTAACGCCCTAAGGGGAACTAACTAGATAATATAAGGATAATAGGGATAGTACTATAGACCTAGCATAAGTAACCCTAGATATCTAAGTTTACTATAAAGAAGTAAAAGACCTTACTAGATCTAACTATATCCTATAGCTAATTAGTATTTTCACTAGCCTATAAGATAACATCCCGCGGGCCCTTAGATACACGTAGAATATAATAGATAAACTATATATAAAGGCAAAGGCAGTGGTACACTTTTAACCTAAAAACGCCTTAGATTCATAAGATAAAGAAGGGATAGACACGTACGCTACCTAGCTTATTATAAACCTTTAATAAATAGCGGATAAGGTAGCCCTATAGAAGCCCTAAGGGCTACCTAGCCTAGAGGTATAGTAGTTAAGGATAGCTAAAGAGGCAGTTACTAGAGCTAGATAGGTAAAGAGATAATAAAGATAATAGAGAATAGAAGTAAACTAGCAAGCCTACACTAAGGTAAATAAGGACTAAGAATAAGTTATTAGAACTAAGAGAAGAAACGCATAGAGAGATACCCTATAAAAGGCTAATATATAGAGAAAGAATAGGGGAGTGTGAAGACTAGAGAGATAAGCCTAGCTTTAAAGCTAGGCCCCCCTAGAACTACCTAGGCTACTAGAGCTAGAAAGGACTAAAAATAACCTAAACCTAGCTACTACACATAAAGATAAAGTAAGTATGCTAGCACTAAGGTTCTTCCCTAAGCCTATAGCAGACCTCTCCTAAATCCTAGACCTTACCTTCCTAAAGCTAGATAACGCACTATTCCTAGATAATAACTAGTTTAGATTAGAAGAGATATTAGATATTATATTAGATATAGCTAGCTAGAAAGCACTAGGTAATAACAAGCTCCTAGCAAGCCTTATTAAGGCTTGCGATAAGCTAGCAAAAGAAGCTATAGTCTAGCTCCTAAATACTATCCTTAAAGTAAGGTATTTCCTAGCCTAATTCTAGACTACTAGAGTAGTAGTAATTAGGAAACTAAATAAGATAATAAAAGAAATAAGAAAGGCTAACGCTTAAAGGCCTATCTCCTTACTAAATATTGTAGGAAAAATCATAGAAGTAGTAATTATAAAGTAACTTATAGCCTTTACTAAGGCAAAAGGACTTTTTCTAGAGCTATAGATAGGGAATAGAATAAATAGGTTAATAAAGACTATAATTAGGGTCTTAGTGAAGTGCGTAAGAGAGGCCTAGAGTAAGGGCGGAATTACCTTACTTACCTAGATAAATATCTTATTTACTTTTAATAAAGTTAGTTACCTATACTTAATTTACTTACTAATCCTAATAGGAATCCCTTACTAGCTAATAGCTATAATATAAAGCTTCCTAGTAAATAGAATAAGCTAGCTTAGCTTTAATAGAGGACTCTCTAGACCCTTTAAGATTAAGGCTAGTACCTTATAAGGATCTTCCCTTTTACTAATTCTCTTTCTCCTTTACTTTATAGAACTTTACACATGCCTCTAGGCTATCCTAGGTATAGTAGTAATTAGATTTACTAATAATATAAATATTATAGTATTTAGCAAAAACATAGCGTAAACCTAGAGAAAACTTAAGGCTACTTAGAAAATCTATAAGAAATAGGTAAAGGAAGTAAGAGTAAAGTTTAATCTAGTAAAAACTAAACTTATACACTTTAGTAAGGCCTATAGGCCCCTATAGGCTAGGGTCTAGCTTAGTATAGAGAAGATAGCGCTAATAGAGGTATATTAATTCCTTAGGGTATAGGTAAATAGGAAACTTAACTAGAGCGCTTATAAGAATATCCTTAAGGGAAAACTAGCCTAGTAGTAGCTTACACTCTTTATATTAGCAGCGTTAGTATAGGGCATTAGCTTTAGAGACGCCTAGCTTATATATATATAAGTGGTCTAGCCTATTCTTGCCTATAGGGTAAGCGCTTACCATACCCTAACTAAGAAGGGAGGAAAACTATAAGGAATAGTTAGAAGTTTTATAGTAAATTAATTAACTTATCTCTAGACTATAGCTAGAGCATTTAAGGCTATACTAATTGCTTAGCTAGAAGTTAAAACCTATATCCCCCCCCTAGACCTTTACCTAAATAAGATAAAGCAGAAGTTTAAGGAAAGAATTATACTTAGCGAAATAATAAATAAGATATAGGCTATAGCTAACTTAGTATAGATAGTACTATAACGCAAAAGAAAACCCTTACTTACTAATAATAAACTAGATATATAACTATATAAGAAGTAAAAGAAAAGATAGGAAGACTAGTATTCTAATAGGTAATAGAGATAATATAGGTATAGGAGAGAGCTAATAGAGAACTACTTACTTACCTATAACCTAAAGGAAATCTAGAAATTTCACACTAGGCTTAATAAGTATATCTTCTCTATAATAGTATAATTATATATAGGAAAGATTAGCCTTAATAAGTTCCTCTTCTAAAGGCGTGTTCCTAGGGTAGCTTTGCCCCTATATAGCTGCGGTTATGTAGTTAAAGACTAGTACTATATAATTATTAACTACACTAACTATAACCACAGACACCCCTAAATAAGATAGCCTAGAGACGCATAGGAGGTAAGGCTAGCCCTAGATAATCCCCTAAAGGCAAGATATATTATAAAGTAATTCCTTAGTATAAGAAAACTCTAATACTATATATTAGCATAAGACCTAGCCTTTAGTTAACATAAACTAGGGGAGGATCTAGGCTACCCTAGAGGTAACTAAACTAACTAATAAATAGACACTATAGATAACTAGAGAGAGGCACTAGGTAAAACAGTGTAGCCACAGAGGTAGGCTAGACATAAGGCAGAATTACACTATAATAGGAAGACTATAGGTCTAGAATAGTTATTAGATTAATTTTAAGTTAAAAAGCTATAGGTATTATTTTACACTAGCTTACTGCCACCCCTTTACTAACCTAGAATTAGCCCTATTTCTCCTTAGAAATAGGGATTATATTCTCTATTACCTTACTCTTACCCTTAGCTAATAGGCTAGTAGCTAGGAGCTAGTTTATCTTCACTGCTTAGGTATTAAGCTACTAGAGCTAAAAGATAACCTTATTATATTATTCCTTCACAGACCTAGACCTAGCTAGGTCTAGGCTTACTATAGTAGCGCCCTATTTTTTCTTAGTATGGTTTTTAGCATAGAGTTTCTTAACCTAAGCTATATAGTCCTCTAGGGCCTAGATAATTAAAGTTAGCTATAGAATAAAGCCACTACTAAGCTAGAGTAAAACCACTTATATTACTCCTAGTGACTATACTAGCCTAGGTCTTAACTAACTACTAATATTCCCCTCGCTAGCTAGTGATATTTAGCTATAAGTAAATTAGCACTAGAGTAAGCTTAGAATAGGCATAGGAGTTAATATTACCTTAATATATCCATAATTACAAACCTAATAATCAAAATAGGCGTTAGACATCACCCCTTTATATGTAAATTAGCCTTGCCTATAAACTAGAAATAAACTAACTTACTAATAATATTATAGCACTAATAGCCCTTATAGTTAATAGATTGCGTCTTATAGGACACACACTAGATCTCTTGTAGCTTACCTAGCTACCCTAGGTTAGACCTAGAAATAGGGCAAAATAAAGGCAAAGGGGACTTACTTCTAGGCAGAGCTTTACATGTAGTGTAGTAAATGTAGTATTTTGACTTTCCTTGTAGTATATAGTGTAGTGAATTATAATGTAGTGTAGTATGTAGTGTAGTGTAGTAAATACTACACTACACTACAAATACTACATGTAGTGTAGTAATAAAAAAAAGTGGGGTATATTAATATCTTATTATATTCTTTGAATTTTCTACTATTAACTTAATATAGCTCTTTATTTTTATTATAATTTAGTTATTTAGTTATAGATTTATTAAACTTTCCTAGTTTTAGATTATTAGCTATAGATTATAATATAGGGTAATTATAGTTTTATAAGTAATTTTTAATAGTTTCTTATTTTTTTCTCTATATAATAAGATATTTCTTTACTAACTTATCTAATAGGATTATATTAATACTATATTATTTAATCTTTTTTAATTCTTTTTTAAAATTTACCCTATATATAATTTTAAAATAAGTTTAAATAATAGCTTTTAAATCTAAATAAAATTACTAGATAGCTTTAATATTATATATATTTAGCCTAATTTATATATTACTTATAACCTAATTTATATAATTAATATAAATTTTATTTAAATTAATAATAATTAATTTAGGTTTTATAAAATAGTTTTTCCTTTTTCTTATAAAATATAGGACTAAAAGTAAATAATTTAATGTTAAAAAATATATTTAAAAGAATAAAATTATAAAATTAGTAATATTAAAAAGGTAAAATTACTTTAAAAAAACACTAAATTTCTTATAATAACTTATAAATATAATACTAGTTATATAAAATTATTTTTTATTTTAAAATTATTTTTAATTCTAAATAATTTATAGTTTCTTTATATTATATAATCTAAGTAATATATAATATAACTAGCTTAAGATAATTATTAACTACTAAATATATTATAAACTAGTACTTTTATATATATAAATTAATTTTTAATTAATTAAAATTAATTATTTCTTTGTAAAATTAGTTAAAAAGCTATAAATTAACTAGATTTATAATATTTCAAAGGTATAGGAATATTTCTTATAATTTATAGAGTATATATAAAAAGTGGGTCCTTTGTGGGTCCTTTGTGGGTCTTTTGTGGATCCTCTATCATTTGATTAGTCCAATTACACTGTTTAGTCAATTACGTCATTTATGACCCACTTACTTAGCTAAGTAAAAAAAATTTTAAGGAGGGGTATTCCCCCGCTTTCTCTTTTCTTTCTTTCTTTTCTCTTTTCTTTTTACCTTAGTAAATCAAAAAAAAACATCTAGAAAAACCTTTATATAGTTAAGCTAGCTATATTACTATTACCTATTTTTGCTCTTGTTTTTACAATCTTTTTACTCCTTAAATAAGTTATAAAACCCCTAAAAAAACAAAAATCAGAAAAATCCAAAAAAAATCAAATATAACTTATATTATTTTAAAGAAATATAAAATATTAAAGAGAAAAGTATTTTATTTTATTAATATTTTTAAAAACCTTAAAATACTAAGTAATTAAAAAGTATAGCTTTTACTATAGTAATTTCCTTATACTTACTTATATTTATATTTAAGTTATTTATTTACTATTTTATTTTTATTAAACTTTAACACTTATAATATTATAAAGTATTATAAGCTATTATAAGCTATTATAAGCTATTATAAGCTATTTACTATAAATACTACAAAATACTACAAAATACTACATGTAGTGTAATGTAGTAAAAAAATTTCCTTGTAGTGTAGTATGTAGTGTAGTGTAGTGTAGTGTAGTGTGTAGTATACTACACTACACTACAAATACTACATAATGTAGTGTAGTGTAGTGCAAAGCTCTGCTTCTAGGCCTTTTGCCTTTACCTAATTTAATTACTTCTAGGTTAGGGACTTCCTTAAATACTTATCTAAGGTTATAAGTTCCTAGGCAAATTAGAGCTAGAATAGCACTAAAAATAGAGTACTTATAGAGCTTAGTAATATTATAGCGCGTTTTTCTACGCAAAACATTAGTATTTAAACTAGCACTAGACTAGAGAAGCCTTAAATAGCTCCTAAAAGGGATAGGAAGGAAAAGAACCTATAGGAAATTTATTATAAGAAAAGGAAAAAGGTTAGAATCTTAAGGGGGGAGGAGCTCTCTTTTATACTTAAGAGAGGGGGGGGGGGGGACTAACTATAATATTAGCTAGAAAACAAAGCATAAGATAAGTAAACGCATAGATAGCGCGTGACTAATCTAGGAGTAAAACCACCTAGCCACTAGGCCTAAATTACCTACCCCTTACTATAATTAAATAAAACCATATACTTAGACTTTATAAGATATCTAGACTAGTACTAGGTTAGATTTAGCTAAAAAGTAAGGCACTAGAAGAGTTAGAAGTAAAGCAAATAAAAAGTGAATTATTATTATAAATCTAAATTCACTATGCCCTAGGGTAAAGTAAGAGACGCGGAGCTAGGTTAGAGTAAGACTAGACTAGCACTAAAGGGAGCTAGTTAGGATTACTACTATACTTCTTCCTTTCTTTTTTATTTTCTTTAGGATAAGGCTAGTGTAAGCTAGCACTAAATACCTATAATTAATCACACCTAATACGGCGTAGACCTAGAAGAGGGTTAGCGCTAGCCTGTTTACAGACATAAGGGGGTTTTTCTTCCTAGTAAAGGGTTTTCCCTCTTAACTAAGCGGATGGAGTACTAGGAACAGCTACATAGTTAGCTAGCTAGCGTAAAGAATATATATTGCTAAGAATTGTAATATTACAAGAATTCCTCTAGGTAAGTTATTCTTATTATATTATTTACTATATTAGACTTAATACTAATCCCTTTATATTTATAGCTAATGAAACAAGGTGGAATTCAACCTATAAGATGATTAATACTTCCTTATAGCTTAAGGAAGCTATTATTCTTCTTAATAGGGAAACTAATATAGCTGCTATGAAAGATGCTATGCCTACGGCTCAAGAATGGGCAGATTTAGCAACTTTAAGTGCTATATTAGAGATTTTCTATGAACCTACTATTATACTTTAAAGCCAGAAGTATAATACTTTAGGTTTAGTCCCACTTTTTATCATTAGGATATATAAATATCTTATTGATATAAAAGAGGACCAAGAGGCTTATATTCGTCAGGTATTTACTCTTTAGTTCCCTTTTCCCCTTTATTTATTATATATTAACTAATTGGTATTATAGAAGGTTTATAATCCTCGAGGCAAGGTCTTTATAGCCTCTATAAATAAAGGCTTAGATAAACTAGGTAATTATTTTCCACAAGATATGGATAATAATTACTACTTTTATAAGCCTTATTTATATGCTATGCTACTAGATCCTAGGCTTAATCTTGTTACTATACAAGATAGGCTTAACTTACAAGCAAGGACTAGAACAAGGCTATTAGAAGACTTACAAAAAGAATATGATTCGTAAGTATTATTATTATTATTATTATTATTATTACTAATAGATTTACTAGGATTTTACCTACCTATAAAGAGAATCAGGCTAATCAAAGCCTAGGCTCTGAAAATTCAGAGTTAGAAAATACCCGATTTCAAGTGGAAATTAGAGGGCCTAGTCAGCCTAGGACTTTTAATAATCCAAGGCCTAAACCAGCTTCTAAGCTATATAAAGGTTTATTTATGAATAAGAGAGACAAATCGATTCAAAAAACTAGAAAAAACGAAATCTCTACCTTTACTAAGCTAGAAGCTAAAGAAGATAAGGTAAGCTAGACTTCCCTAATATTCTATTAATTTACTAACATTATTATAGGAAGATATCTTTAAATGGTGGGAAGATAACCTTAAATCTTTCCCTATTTTAAGTATAATTGCTAGAAAGTATCTAGCTATTCCTGCTACTTCTGGTGCTATTAAAAGTGCTTTTAATACTAGAGGGAATATTATTATAAAAAGAAGAACTTCCTTAAAGCATTCTACTATTAAGGAATTAATTCTTTTAAAGAATTGGCAAAAGGAGGATAATATTATGGTTAAGCAATATTCAGAGCTTTATGATTACTTTAGCTCTCTATCAGAGGAATCTTAACATTCCTCTGAGAATATCTCTAAAGATTCTTCTAATGAATCTTCAGAAGATATTTATTCTAACTCAGAATAAGTGTATAATAGGGGTTTTTTCCTAGTTTAGTCTAGTTTTCCCCTAATATACTTTTTTAAACATTATTACTATTATTACTATTATTACTATTATTACTATTATTACTATTATTACTATTATTACTATTATTACTATTATTACTATTATTACTATTATTACTATTATTACTATTATTACTATTATTACTATTATTACTATTATTACTATTATTACTATTATTACTATTATTACTATTATTACTATTATTACTATTATTACTATTATTACTATTATTACTATTATTACTATTATTACTATTATTACTATTATTACTATTATTACTATTATTACTATTATTACTATTATTACTATTATTACTATTATTACTATTATTACTATTATTACTATTCTTACTATTCTTACTATTATTACTATTATTACTATTATTACTATTATTTTACTTTTATTATTATTTTTAAAAATATAAAAGAGAAAACATTTTTATATTATTAATATTTTTAAAAACCTTAAAATACTAAGTTATTAAAAACTATAGCCTTTTCTATAGTAATTTCCTTATACTTACTTATATTTATATTTAAGTTATTTATTTACTATTTTATTTTTATTAAACTTTAACACTTATAATATTATAAAGTATTATTAGCTAGTATAAGCTATTATAAGCTATTATTAGCTAGTATAAGCTAGTATAAGCTATTATAAGCTATTATAAGCTATTATAAGCTATTATATTACTAAATATAACAAAATACTATAAATACTACAAAATACTACAAATACTACATGTAGTAGAAAAATCTCCTTATAGTGTAGTATGTAGTGTAGTGTAGTATGTAGTGTAGTGTAGTACAAAGCTCTGCTAACAAGTAAATTATAGGCTTCTTCAGGTGATTTTTGCTAAGTTATAGCGGCTTAGGGGCCTTCCGTATAACTATCCCTTAGTAACATTAGGATAATAGCTTGGTTAGCGTCCCCTAGCGCCCTAGAAATATCCGGATTATCTAGAAAATTAGGCATGCCTAAAGCTCTAAATTAGATAGCTAGGGCTTGTTTCCATTAATCGAAATTTTCAGCTCCTTTAAGCTTAGCAGTCTTAGGGAAGCTATAAACCCTCTTATTAAATTCCTTAATAATTAAATTATTAAAGGTAGCTTGTATAGAGCTAGATTTAGGTGCCTTTTCTTGCTAAATAGGCTATTAAACTTGCTGCTAACTAGCAGGCTTAATAGCTTCCACACCCTCCATAGGTCTATCATTAATAGCTAAAGTTAAGGACTCTAGCTTCTCTATTACTAGATTAATAGCATTTTGTTGTTTAATAACCTGCTCTTTTAGCTAGTTATTTAGAACCTCTTGCGCACTAAGATCAGGGACTGGAGGTCCCTGACCTTATTGATTGGTAGCTATCTTCTAATTTTATAGAAGGGAAGTCTTCTATTTATACTAAAAATCCTTTTTATAGAAGGGAAAAGCTTCTATCTACGCTAAATTTCCTTTTTATAGAAGGGAAAAGCTTCTATTCTCGCTGAACTTCCTTTTTATAGAAGGGAAAGCTTCTGTATTGCTTACGCGCTTCCTGTTTTATAGAAGGGAAGTCTTCTATAACCATAATGATTCCTTTTTTATAGAAGGGAATAGCTTCTATCTCGCAGGTCCTTCCTATTTTATAGAAGGGAAGTCTTCTGTAACCATATATAAAGTGCACTAGAAAGAATTTTATAGTAATAGGCTAGGCTTATAACCTATTAAAATGTAAGGAGCTAGTTACTAGCTAGCAATAGCTATACAGGTGTAGCTTTTACGGTCAGGGACTAATAGAGCTACCACGTTGAAATATTTAACGTAACGCAATAGAAGGTTTTAGCAGTTATTAACTAATATAATTCAATCTAGATGACTTTTACGATATCTTATATACTAATAGAATTGATTTTAGTGATGTTATACGGGCAATGCGGCTGTTAGATTAAGAGGCCTAGCTATCTAGCTAGATTGAAAAGATCTTCTTCCTCTTATATACTCACCGACCGTATCGGTGGATCTAGACTATTAGAGAGGTCTTAAGGGCTACTTTTGATTTTCCGCAAAATTCATTTGTATATAAAATCCAAAAAATTAACTTACCACTATACAAACTAGTAACCTATATGCACTAAATTTTAGTCTAAAAAATATTCCTATATAAAATAAAAGCCCTATCTTCTAGCTTTAATTTGCTATATGTAAGACTTTTGTACAACCTTTAGTTAAAGAGAAAATCGCTGTTAAAGATAGCCATAGGGTAACCTGCTTATGTCACCCTAGCTTACCTAATTACTAGTGGCACCATGGTTATGGCTACGCTTGCAGCCACAACACAATTGAATAATCCATAATTAACAATTGATTTAGATTAGTCATCCACACGGTCAGTCGCAGCTGTTGACAGCTGCGACGTAGCTATTGATGGCCACCTTCGCGACCGTTGACAGCTGCAGTGCAGCTGTCAGGCTTGCAATGCAAGCTAGTAATAGAAAGGTCCTTTAACTAGAAAGGGCTAAAAATAGGTCTTATTTTTAACACCTCTCTTTAATTAATTATATATTTTAGTATACTAAGTTAATAGGTTATTAAAGGTTAGGTTTCCTTATTTAGTAAGTAACTTTTACCTAAACTTTAATTTCCTTAACTCTTTAGTTATTTAATTCTTTAAAGTCTAATTAGCTACTAATAAGAGTAAACCTTTTATTACTTTTAGATTCCCTTTTACTAGTAGTTCTTAGTAAAGGATTACTAGAGAGAGCTTTATATAATTCCCCTTTATTAGGTTAAAGAATATTCCTATTATATAGTTATTATTCTAAAGGAAGTTCTCTCTCTAGTTTTAACCTAGTGCTTATATAGCTATAGGGTATATTATATCTAAGTAGTATTCTATAAAGATTTATTTAGGGCTTTTAATTATAGTATTTACCCCTTTACCTTTAACTCCTATAAGTAATAAATTACATATAGTTAATATTATAATTATTACTATTTCCTTAAGTTTATATAGCCTTAGGTACTTATTTACTAGGCTAAATATATACTATTTCCTAGATTAAAGGTTTTTATTCTTAAATAGGTCTTTTTCTTATAACTTATTTACTATTTTTACTAGTACTTTACCCTTATTCTTAATAACTAGAAGTTATTTATTTAGCTTAAGGGTTACCCCCTTTACCTTACTACTCCTTTATTCTTATATTCTCTCTTTCTAAATAGTATAAGTAAAAGCTAGCTTCTTAGGGTCTTATATAAAATATAAGTCTTTAAATAAGTCTAAGTCCCTTTACTTAATACTTACCTAGTATATTTCTCTAGCTACTAGTAAAGTAACTATTTATTTAGTAAGACTAGGAGTTTTTCCTAGACTTATAGTTATAAAAGCTATGCTAAGAGAAAATCTAATAGTAAATAGTTTTAGATAAGAATATATAGGTATAGTGTAATTATAGCTAAGTAAGAGGGAGAAGGTCTTTAACCTTTAAATAGAAACTAATGAAATTTTTAGGGTTAAACTTAAAATAGTAGTAAGAATTACTAGTTTTACCTTAGTAATTAAGAAGAAAGGTAAAAGGTACTAGAATATAAGAGAAGAAGGGGGGGGAAGTATATAGTCTCCTTTAGTTTTCACTCTAAGCTTACTTTTAGCTTACCTTTTCCTACCTTTTAAATAATTACTAAACCATGCCTTTTTACCTTTTCCCTTCTCTCTCTCTCTTTTTATTCTTTCTTTCTCTCTCTCTTTTTTTTTTTTTATTAAACCTTTAACTCTTACTATATAAATTATATATTCCTCTATATCTTAAGGTTCTCCCTTAATTTTATCTTTATAATTTTATTCTTCCTAATAATAGTTAATCCTATAAAGTCTTTAAATAACTAGTTTAAAGGATATAAGCCTTTAAGGTATCCTTATAGAAGTCTAAGCTATACCCTTCTCTTACTCTTAATTTATCTAGGTTAATAAGTTAATAGGAAGTATACCTAGTCTAAGTTTTAATTTAAAATAGTCCTTACTACTATAATTATAGCTTTAGGGGCTTTCCCTTAGTAATTACTATTACTATCTTACTTAGTTTAAAAGGTTTAACTCTTTATTATTTATAGTATTCTTTATAAGTAATAGCCTTTAACTTCCTATTAGCCTTTACTACTATATAATAAGATTTAATATTCCCTATAAAATATATTACTATATCTCCTTCTAGGGACTTCTCTAGTAGCTACGCTAAATTCTTATAAAAATTATTACCTTAACTAGCTAAACTTTAAGTTAATAAGGCTCCTAGCCCTATCCCTAAGTTCTATATTAATCTATATAGCACCTTTATAGGAGTATACCCTATAGATTTAATATATTAGTAATTTAATATCTTTACTATATTAGGAAGTTAGAGATCCTAGTTCTTTATATTAGATATTATCTTATTTAATACACTTTATAAGATTTAATTTAATACCTTTACTAGTCTAATACTCTTATAGGACTATCTTAGAGTATTTATTAAGTTTACTCCCTTTCTCTTTAAAAATACTAATAACTTTACTAACCTAAATACTAGCCTAGGATTAGTGTAAAAACCCTCTAGAGCAAGTAATAACCTATTTATCTAAGCTTATAGATAGTTTACTACCTTTATAGCACTAGTTAACCTATAGGGGAATAGCTATATAAATTAAGAAAAATAATTAACTATAATAAGTATATACTAGATCTTTTACTTTAATTCTAGAAATAGTCTAATATAGTCTATCCCTATTACTTAGAATAGTTTATTTACTACTACTGTTACGTGCTAGAATTGACAGTTAGCCTGTCACCTTAGGATGTGGCCTGTCAATACCACGAGACCTCGGATGTGGCTGCACGTGACCTAGAACCCCTATATTAGACAATAGCTCTGACCTCTAGCTAGTTAAATGGGAACCATTACCTTCACACTCATTATATCATACATTTCGTATCGTAATAAGTGGTAGCAATTGCTCTCTGATCTTTGCGTACCTAGCGCTTTTACTGCTAATAAAAGCCACTAAACTGACTATTCGTCAACCAATTCACTAAGCCCGTTAAAGCTATCCCTTTCAATAGGCCTAATAGTCTCTAGGCATCGCGCCTATTGTCAGATTCGTTAACCTTCAATCCGACTGTTAGAACTGTTAACCTTCGTTCTAATCGTTAGATTCGTTGATTTTTAATCTAACCTCGTCAGATTTGTTAACCTTTAATTCGTTAACTTTAATCTAATCATTAGATCTGTTAACCTTCGATCTAACCGTTTAATCTGTTAACTTCGATCCAACCGTCAATCTGACTAATTAACCAAGCTATCCCTTTTACTAGGCCTAATAGTCTCTCTAGGCATCGCGCCTATTGTCAGATTCGTTAACCTTCGATCTAACCGTTAGAACTATTAACCTTCGTTCTAATCGTTAGATTCGTTAATTTTCAATCTAACCTCGTCAGATTCGTTAACCTTTAATTCGTTAACTTTAATCCAATCATTAGATCTGTTAACCTTTGATCTAACCGTTTAATCTGTTAACTTCAATCCAACCGTTAATCTAACTAGTCTCTAGGCATCGCGCCTATCGTTAGATTCATTAACCTTCAATCTAACCGTTAGAACTGTTGACTTTTGTTTTAATTCGTTAGATTCGTTAATTTTCAATCTAACCTCGTTAGATTCGTTAACCTTTGATTTGACTGTTAATCTAACCAATTGATTAAGCTATCCCTTTAGCTAGGCCTAATAGCTCCCTTAGGCATCGCTCCCATTGTCAGATTCTTCGATTTGAAGACCTTCGATCCGTTGATTTGAAGACCTTCGATCCGTTGATTTGAAGACCTTCGATCCGTTGATTTGAAGACCTTCGATTCTTCGACCTTCGAAGACCTTCGACCTTCGATCTTTGACCTTCGAAGACCTTTGACCTTCGACTTTTGACCTTCGATTTGAAGACCTTTAACCTTTAAAGACCTTTAAAGACCTTTAACCTTTAATCCGTTCAAATTGATCGTGCGAATTCGATTAACCTAAAGACCTTTAACCTTCGATTCTTTGACCTTCGAAGACCTTCGATTTGAAGACCTTTGATCCGTTAATTTGAAGACCTTCGATCCGTTGATTTGAAGACCTTCGATCCGTTGATTTGAAGACCTTCGATTCTTCGACCTTCGAAGACCTTCGACCTTCGATCTTTGACCTTCGAAGACCTTTGACCTTCGACTTTTGACCTTCGATTTGAAGACCTTTAACCTTTAAAGACCTTTAAAGACCTTTAACCTTTAATCCGTTCAAATTGATCGTGCGAATTCGATTGACCTAAAGACCTTTAACCTTCGATTCTTTGACCTTCGAAGACCTTCGATTTGAAGACCTTTGATCCGTTAATTTGAAGACCTTTGATCCGTTAATTTAAAGACCTTCGATCCGTTGATTTAAAGACCTTCGATCCGTTAATTTAAAGACCTTTGATTCTTCGACCTTCGAAGACCTTCGACCTTTGACCTTTGACCTTCGATTTAAAGACCTTTGACCTTTAAAGACCTTCGAAGACCTTCGATCCGTTGATTTGAAGACCTTTAATTTGAAGACCTTCGATTTGAAGACCTTTGATCTTTGAAGACCTTCGAAGACCTTTAACCTTCAATCCGTTCAATTAATCGTGCGAATTCAATTAACCCGAAGACCTTTAACCTTCAATTCTTTGACCTTCGAAGACCTTTGACCTTTGATCTTTGACCTTTAAAGACCTTTAACCTTCGATTCTTTAACCTTCAAAGACCTTTAACCTTCGATCTTTAACCTTCGAAGACCTTTAACCTTTGACTTTTAACCTTCGATTTAAAGACCTTTGACCTTTAAAGACCTTCAAAGACCTTTGACCTTTAATCCGTTCAATTGATCGTGCGAATTTAATTAACCCAAAGACCTTTAACCTTTAATTTAAAGACCTTCGACCTTTAACCTAACCGTTAAATCTAATAAATTCGTCAATTCCAATCCAATAAAGCTCGCTAGATATAATGCTTCCCTTACACTAGCTAGATTAGTGTGAGTAACAGCGATTACAGCAGCTTTACAAGCAAGATTATTAGCGCTAAACCTGTGGCATCTGCTAGAAGACCTTCCCTTTAAGAAATCAGGTCTTTTAGCATCTTAAGGACCTATGTCTAGCTAGTTAGTAATATTAATAGATTTAATAGCAGCTAGTTTAGTAATTCTAGTGGCAGTAAGAGTAGCATTAGCGGGACCTTTAGGACCTAAGGACCCGTTATCTATAGTAGTAATAGTAATTATAATAGTAATTACAGTAGCAAATTTAATAGTAGTAGCAGCAGATATAAGACCTTTAACGGAAGCTAGTAATAGAAGAGGATGATTTTTAGTAGCTTAAAGACCTCATTAAGGAAGCCTTTAAAGAATACAATAACCTTCAAAGGCAGCTAGCTTATCAGCAAATTTGTCAGCAAATTCGTCAGCTAATTTAATAGCCTAACCGAATTTAACATCCTAACCGAATTTGTCCTTTACAACGCTTGTTACCTAACCCTTTACAAAGCTTGTTGCCTAACCCTTTGCAACGCCCTCTGCAAAGCTCGTTGCCTAACCCTTTGCAACGCCCTCTGCAAAGCTCGTTACCTAACCCTTTACAACGCCCTCTGCAAAGCTCGTTGCCTAACCCTCTGCAACACTCGTGGCCTAACCAAGCTATCAATCATTAGATCCATCAGCTAGATCAATATTATTAACCGAACCGTCAACCTGACCGTTAACCTAACTGTTAACCTTCGATCTAACCGTTTAATCTGTTAACTTCGATCCAACCGTCAATCTGACTAATTAACCAAGCTATCCCTTTTACTAGGCCTAATAGTCTCTCTAGGCATCGCGCCTATCGTCAGATTCGTTAACCTTCGATCCGACCGTTAGAACTATTGACCTTCGTTCTGATCATTAGATTCGTTGATTTTCAATCTAACCTCGTTAGATTCGTTAACCTTTAATTCGTTAACTTTAATCTAATCATTAGATCTGTTAACCTTTGATCTAACCGTTTGATCTGTTAACTTCAATCTAACCGTTAATCTAACTAGTCTCTAGGCATCGCGCCTATTGTCAGATTCATTAACCTTTAATCTAACCGTTAGAACTGTTGACTTTTGTTCTAATTCGTTAGATTTGTTAATTTTCAATCTAACCTCATTAGATTCGTTAACCTTTGATTTAACCGTTAATCTAACTAATTAATTAAGCTATCCCTTTAGCTAGGCCTAATAGCTCCCTTAGGCATCGCTCCTATTGTCAGATTCTTCGATCATCGAAGACCTTCGATTTGAAGACCTTCGATCCGTTGATTTGAAGACCTTCGATCCGTTAATTTGAAGACCTTCGATCCGTTGATTTGAAGACCTTCAATCCGTTGATTTAAAGACCTTCGATTCTTCGACCTTCGAAGACCTTCGACTTTCGACCTTCGATTTGAAGACCTTCGACCTTTGAAGACCTTCAAAGACCTTCGACCTTCGATCCGTTCAATTGATCATGCGAATTTGATCGACCCGAAGACCTTCGACCTTCGATTCTTCGACCTTCGAAGACCTTCGATCCGTTGATTTGAAGACCTTTGATTTGAAGACCTTCAACCTTCAACCTTCGATTTAAAGACCTTTAACCTTCGATTCTTTAACCTTCGATTCTTCGACCTTCGATTTCCTTCGATCCGTTCGTTGACCTTCGACCCGACCGTTAAATCTGATAAATTCGTTAATTCCGATCCAATAAAGCTCGCTAGATACAATGCTTCCCTTACACCAGCTAGATTAGTGTGAGCAACAGCGATTATAGCAGCTTTATAAGCAAGATTATTAGCGCTAAACCTGTGGCATTTGCTAGAAGACCTTCCCTGTAAGAAATCAGGTCTTTTAGCATCTCAAGGACCTATGCCTAGCCAGTTAGCAATTTTAACAAATTTAACAACAACTAGACTAGCAAGTCTAACAGCAACTGCAGCAGCAATTCCAGTGGCAGCAAGAACAGCATTAACGGGACCTTCAGGACCTAAGGACCCGATATCTGTGGCAGCAGCAGCAATTACAGCAGCAGATTGAACGGTAACAACAGCAAATTCAATGGTAACAGCAGCAAATACAGGACCTTTAACGGAAGCTAGCGATAGAAGAGGATGACTTTCAACAGCTTAAAGACCTCGTTAAGGAAGTCTTTAAAGAGCGCAATAACCTTCAAAGGCAGCTAGCCTGTTAGCAAATTCGTCAGCCAATTCGTCAGCTAATTTAACATCCTGACCGAATTCGTCCTTTGAAAAGCTCGTTGCCTAACCCTTTGCAACGACCTCTACAAAGCTCGTTGCCTGACCCTTTGCAACGCCCTCTGCAACGCTTGTTGCCTGAACCTCTGAAAAGCTTGTTGCCTAAACCTCTGCAAAGCTCGTTGCCTAACCCTTTGCAACGCCCTCTGCAACGCTCGTGGCCTAACCAAGCTATCAATTATCAGATCCATTAGCTAGATCAATATCGTCAACCAAACCGTCAACCTGACCGTTAACCTAACTGTTAACCTAATTAATTCGATTAATTTGATTAACCTAATCAATCTGATTAACCTAATCAATTTAATAATCAATTCAATAACCAATTCGACGAATTCGATAACCGATTTAATGACTAATTCGATGACTGATTAATGACCGCTAGACCTGACGATCTATGACGATCTATCTGACCAAATTCCCTTGCAAGAGCCCGCTTCCTAGCTTGTTGCAAATTCGTTAGATCTTAGATAGCTGGGATAGCTATCTCTTTTATCCGTGGTGCCCGCATTTATTACGTGCTAGAATTGACAGTTAGCCTGTTACCTTAGGATGTGGCCTGTCAATACCACGAGACCTCGGATGTGGCTGCACGTGACCTAGAACCCCTATATTAGACAATAGCTCTGACCTCTAGCTAGTTAAATGGGAACTATCACCTTCACACTCATTATATCATACATTTCGTATCGTAACAACTACTAGTTAATTTAGTGCTTTTTTCTTTTAAGTAGCATATTAGGTATATAGCATATATCCTAAAATATAGTTAATAATATTACCACTTATCCTAGGCTAAAATACTAATTAAATTAACTATTACTAGGTTAAGTTTACTCTAAAATGCCTAGACTTATTATAAGCCTCTTATAAGGCACTTACTACTTCTTTCCTTACTAGGTAATATTATCTATTATATCTTCCTTTAAACTAAAGAACCCTATCCTTAAGTTTATATTATTACACTTTTATAACTATTTTTCTAATAGTATAATAGTTATAATCTCCCTTATAATACTTCCTAGTAGTAAGGAACCTTATAATTTCTTTATACTATAGCTTCTCTAGGTATTTCCTTTATAGTAATTTAACCCTAGGTAATACCTCTAGCTATCTTATATTCTAGCTTAACCCCTTAAGATTAGATTCCTTCTAAATCTTAGTAGCTTTTAAAGTCTTTAATATCTCCTTATATTCCCTAACTTTATCTTTCTAAATTTACTAATTTTAGACTATATCCCTTAACTTAAACTTAGTTAAATTATTTATATAATTATCTAATAGAAATATAGTATAAGATAACCTATTAGCTATAGTATTCTATTTTCCTTAGATAAAATAAATCTTAATATTTAATAGCCTTAGCTTAGTAACCTATCTAGTATAAATACCCTTATAACTAGTGGTAGTTATAAACATTATAAGTGGTTTATAATCTATAAAGATAGTTAATCTTATTCTTAACTTAAAAAAATACTTATACTTCTAATAGAACTTAATAATAGTATAAAGCTCCTATTTATAAGTACTATAGTTCTATTATATCTTAGTAAAAAGAAATAAATTATATAGAATAAAATAAGGGATTTTATCTTAGACTTATAATATTATATACCCTTTACTAAATCTACTAGTATTAGAGTATAGTTAAGTTAGTAAGTTAAATATATATTTATATATACTTAGGATAGTAATAGCTTTCTCCCTTAATATAGAGAAAGATAAAGCCTTTAAGTCTCCCTATTACTAGCTTATATCCCTAGTAAGTTAATTAAGAGGCTAAGTAATCTTAGCATAGTTCTTAATCTATTATTAGTAAGGTCTAATAGCTCCTAAGAATAACCGCACACTAGACTAACTTATAGGTATAGGCTAATCCCTTAGCTTTATAGCTTAGTTAGGTTTAATATATATTTTCTTACTTACCTTATAAACCTAACTAACTATAATAATTAAATTTATTCTAAGAGAAACCTTTTTAAAACTTAGTTTTAGTAAGGTCTATAGTAGCCTAAGTAGTAAATAGTCCTTAATAAAAGACTACTACTCCTTAAATAAGGTATATTTATAGAAGATATTATCTATATATATAGCTAATACGCTTAGATTACCTAAGAGTTAAGGGGTAGTAAGAGAGGGTTTAAGGTAAGGTAATAGGATTAGACTAAGTATAATCCTTATTACTTTAGTTATTATAAACCTAGCTAATTAAGAACCCTAGGGCATATAAGATAGTTATAACTAACTAAACCTAGGGATATCAAAGGCAAATACATGCCTTAACTTAGAAGCTATAGATATTAACTAGTATATATATTTAAGGTTAAATATATAGTAGGAATTAATCTAAGGATTAGATAGTTAATTATGGATTTTAGCTAGTAAGGGTAACTAGCTACCTAGTATATTCTCCTTAACATAAGAATAATTAATAGTAAGTTATTACTTAGCCTATAGGTTAGACTTATCCTTTAGTACTAGCATAGGTTCTATATACTAATTAGATATCTTTCTATTACTAGCTATAGTATACTTATATATCCCTAACTTAATTCCTTTAGTTACTAACTAATTTAGCTAATACTTCTAAGGCTCTAACTATCTTTACTTTAGGGATTATACCTAAGGCTTTATATTTTCTTTTAGCTAAGGTATATATATATAAAGGTTAGTAGTAGGGATATTAGTAATTAATAAGGCATTTAGGTCTCTATATATATAAAACATTTACATAACTTCTTTTACTATAGACTTTAGGATAAGGGGGCCTAAGGTTACTCTATAACCCTTAAACCATAATAATACTATTTTAATTAGGGTTTCCTAGTTAGTTTCTCTCCTTTATACTCTTTACTTAGTTAGAAATAGGAATAATAGAGAATCTAGAGTAACTAGCCCTAGCTAATTATCCTTTATTTATTAAAACGTTTTCCTATTATTATTATTAACCCTTAATTCTATAGTATATTCTCTCTCTCTAAGTAAATTCACTTCTAATAGAAATACATAAAGACTAAGTTAATTTATAAGCTAAAAATTCATTTACACTAAAATAAGGTAAGTAATCTAAGGCATATAGCTAGAAAACCATACTAAGGGCTTAACCTAGAAATAAATAAAAGGGAGCTTATAAAGCTACTTACTCCTATATCTATTCTAGGCTATTAGATTTAGTTTTTTAACTTAACTAGGTTATAGTAAGTAACTTAGTTTTCTAAATTATCTAAATTATCCTCCTCCTTATCCTTAAATCCTAATAAGGTATTATCTAGGGATAAGTTTATATTATCCTAACCTATATACTTCTCTAGGATTATAGGCTTAGCTAGATAAAGCATTACTTTTTATTAATTAGATAAAGCCACTAAAGGTCCCTTAATAGAAATAACTTTATCTTTACACTCCTTAACTCTAATTATAAGTTTAGAGTTTCTAATATTAAACCTTATACCTATATTATAAAGCTAGGGCAAACCTAGAATTAAAATAGTCTAGTTCTTAGGCTAATAGTCTAGGGTAATTACTGCCTAAACTAACCACATAATGCTATAGTATAATACTTTTATTAACATAAAATAAGTAACTATATTCTCTTATCTATTAGTATTAATTATTTATAGCCCTTAGAAACTAATAAATCCTAAATCATAAACTAGTATATTTTCCTATAGTATAAACGCCTAAGATATAATATTAATCTTAGCTCCCTAATTAGCTACTGCTTACCCTAGTTTAAGATTAAATACTTACTCCTTCTAAAATCCTATATAAGCTTAGATAGTAATCCTAAATAACTTAGTACCTAATTAATACTCTTAAAGTAACTTAGTATTATGATTATTAGCTATAGGACTCTTCTAACCCTTACTAGACATAGCCTAAACTAAGCTTATATTAAGTAAGAAGGCTACCTTTTTCTTTATCTGCTTCCTTAGGGCTATTACCCTTAATAATAGCTTTTAAAACTACTTAGATATTTTAGGGCTAATTTACTATAAATCTATTAGTAAAATTAGAACTAAGATATAACTTACTAGGGCCTTTTAGTTAATAGGACCTAGACCCTTATATCCCTAAATCTTACTTAATGCCCTTATGTTTTACCTAACTACCTTTTCTCTTACTAATAGTATAGCTTTAGGAGTTAAAGTTAGACTTTCTAATATCTTACTAAGGGGTATCCCCTTTTATTTTTTTAATAGTAGTATAGCTTCTAATACTAATATTATAACCTATAGAGTACCTTAAGCAATAGACTTAAGGGTTTTTATATTAGCTTTTTTAAGGCTCTTAATAAAGGGTCTTAAAACTCTAGCTTTACTCTCCTTCTTATTAGTAATATCCTTTACTTATGCCTTTATATTAGCATAGTAAGCCTTAATTTTCTATAAGCTTATAGTAGCTATAGGATTTTATTTAAGCTAAATAAGCTAGGGGTTCTCTATAAGGTTAGGTAAGTTTTTAATAGTACTTAGTTTAATTAGAGTATATTAAACTCTAATAGATAATTTACTTATAATCTCTTTAATAACTTTAGATACTACTATATCCTTATATTTATTACTATTTAAGTATACCTAAGCTAACTAAGTATAGATTTATCTAGGTACTTATAACTAGTTATTATAAAGGGGAAGTATTATTAATTTTAACTATAAGAATTCCTATTATTATAATAAATTATTTCTAGTTATAGTATAGTTTATAGTATAGTGTTTAGTAACTTTATACTTAAAGTAAGCACCCCTATAGGGTAATAGTGTAGTTCTATTAATATACTAATTCTTTAATTTAGTTACTAGCCTTAGTTTAAGTGCTCTTTCTCTCTAACTAGTACCTTAGGTTATTATAAGTATATTCTATAAGGGTTAATATATACTAATCCTATTATTTTAATATTAAGGGGGAAAGCTTACTTATTAAGTTCTAAGGATAGACTAGTTAGCACTACCTTATAGGTTTACTAAAGCTTTATTCCCTAAGTTAATATTACTTTTATTCTATATCTAAGGATAATTCTAAGGGTAAGTAGCTAGAGTTAGTATTTAATTAACTACTTAAGGTATAGGATAATACTTACTAAATTACTAAGGGTTAGTAAAACTATATATTCCTAATAGACCTAGGTATAATATTATAGGCTAAAGCTAGGTAATTAGAGTATTAACTAAAGTAAACTATTATCTTTATTTTCCTAATACTTCTATAAACCCTAGGGGTAGTTTATATACCTAAGATAATACTTTATTAGTAAAGTATTTACTTTAAAGTTTAATAAATTCCTTTATTAAGGTAATCTTTATATCTTATATAGTTATCTTTATAAGATTAGCCTTTACCTCTAAAATAGTAATAGCTTACTTAATATATTCTTAGGCTTCTCTAAGGCTATTAGTAGCTAATATATTCTAGCTAATAGCTTCCTATATTAGTAATTTATTATATA
This sequence comes from Epichloe festucae Fl1, assembly GCA_003814445.1. Classification (NCBI taxonomy): domain Eukaryota; kingdom Fungi; phylum Ascomycota; class Sordariomycetes; order Hypocreales; family Clavicipitaceae; genus Epichloe; species Epichloe festucae. The sequence goes on from CP031390.1 coordinate 755,962, forward strand.
ATTCTTAAATAAACTACTAGATAAAGTTATAGAGAGTATAACTCTTAATTAAAGTAAGGGGATAATTAGAAGTAATTAGTTTATCCCTTTCTTTAGTATAATAAAGTATATTTAAAATATAAGAGTAATAGGTAATAAGGGCCTTACTCTTATCTTATTAAAGTTTTATATTAGTACTAGTTTTTACTTCTTTATTAATAATATTAGGAGGGTATTACTCTTATAGTAACTATTAAAGGGTAGCTAAATTAGCGGTGGTTATTATACTATTCTTAGCCCTTAAGACTATAAGCCTTAATTACTTTAAGCTATTAATAAAAGTAGCTACCTTACTACCTAAGGCTATATTAATAGCTTAGATAAAGGTATTTAGGTTAATATCCTTACCTTTATTAATAGTCTTAAAAGTCTACTATAGATAACTTAACTATTATCTTACTAATATAAACTTATTAAAGGTCCTAATATCTTAAGATAAGGGTAACTTATATAGCTTTATTATAGTCTAATAAGTAAGTGTTTTAAATATAGTTTTTTTAGTTTCTAGTATAAGTAGCTTTAATTCTAATAAGGTAGTAAGTTACTAGAAGAAATAGGCTAGTTAGATTATAGCTTAGTCTCCTAGTCTAGTAAGAGGGAATTTTTCTTCTCTTACTAGAATACTTCCTAGTAATAATAATTTAGTTAATTCTAAGTTATAGGGATATACCTCTGCTATCTATGGATTCTATAGGGACTTTAACTCTTATAACTCTAGATTAATAATAATAATAACTAAGAGTATAGGGATTTAATAGTTTTAAGTAAGGATTAGGAAGATATAGGTAAGTAAACTACCCTAGTCTAACTAATAAAGATAAGGATAATATAGAAATAATAACTTAACTTTAGGTAGCTTAAGGAAGCTTTAATTACTAATCTCCTAGCGTGGTTACTAAGAACTTAAACAGAAAGGAAAATAAGGTTTTAATAATTTTATTTAACTTTAGGAACTAAATTTATAATAATGATTAGGGAGAGAGAGAAGCCCTAATAAAAAATCTGCTAGTGGGGTTTTTGTGCTAGGTGGGCCAGGTGCCTCGCACCTGCCCCCACCCGTCATGTACAAGGAGACAGAGGCATGTTCGCCCTGCTCCTTGGCATACGATTTGACCGACTGAAAAAAAAAAGGGGGGTTTATTACAATTCTACAGAAATGGGTGCTTCGCTTCCGGTCACCTTCTTCTCGGCAACGAGCATCAAATTCCTGGGCGAAACTTTCCCGTCAAAAATGGGCACAATGTCCACCCCTTGCGCCCCCTCTTCCCCGAGAAACCAGAACCGATCCATGGCAATCACACTCTCGACGACGTTGCAGCAAAGCACGCTCAGTGTCCACAGGATAGCAATCTGGCCCTGACAGTGTCCGTAACGCCTTTCATAGGCAGCCAATTCCGCCGTTGTGATCTTGTCCCGCTCAACGCCCAGGCGGTCCATGGCTCGCTGCGCAAACGCGGTGAAACTGGCCAAGTCTCCCTTTCGCGTGCCCCAGACTGGCCTGTCGCCGTCCAAGGTGCCAACTCTGACACCCTTGTCGTCAAACATCTTCTCGAGAATGACCCGGTACAGGCGGCGTTTGCTGAAGACGGAAGACTCCTCCCCCGGGCCGGGGCCGGGGCCGGGGCCGGGGCCGGTTCGCATGTCTGGTCTCTTCCAGTTGCTCGGGCATTGACACGCTGCCATCAGCGCCGTGGGACTAAGCGTGACGCCGCGCCGTCTCAGCGCCGAGCTGATGGGGAACCCGGGAGGGTGACTTGGTGATCTGGGCACCATGTGGTTGTAGCAGCAGCCCACGACCGCAACGGCATCAATGCAGGCAACCCCTGCAAAGTATCGCAGCATGTTTTCCATGAGGCTCCCGCAGGCGTGCAGGCCGACGAGCATGCACTTCTCTCCGCCAGCCCATTCTTCAATTTCCGTCGCCAGGGCCGGGGAACCGTCTATCCAGCGGACCATGGTCCCCAACCTGCTCTCCGGTATGCCCAGCGAGGCGGCAAGGGACCGTGAGCCCGCGATCTGCGACTGGCTGCCGTCGATGGACAGGATGCGCAGGTGCGGGAACAAGTAGGCAAGGCTGAGGGAGAGGTAGCCCCGTCCGGAGCCCATGTCGATGATTCGAGTGATGCCTTTTCGCTGGCAGATGCCGTGGATGTACGCCGCTGCTCTGGACACCTCGGCGCTTTTCTTGGTCTTCATGCGTCGTAACAGGTCTTCCGGCAGATGAATCGTCGGTCCTCGACGGCGGGCTCGTGGGAGTGCGAGCGATCTCATCGTGTTGAGCCACTCGGTCAGAGACTCTGGTCGGTTCGCAATCAGCCGTGGCTCCCCGTCCCGCGCGTCTGTCTCTGGCCCAGAATCTTGGTCAACACTGTCTATGAGGTCTTGCTGCGCCAGACGATGATCCGGCCACGAGGACCACCAGGCGGTCCATTCTTGCGGCAACTTCTGCCAGGCGTCATGGATCAAGGCATCATTGACGTGGATGCCCCCCGTGATCTGGCGGACAAGAGGCGTGGCAATGAATCCGCAGAGGTGGTCGGTATACCGTTCTAGACTATCGTAGGAACTAGGTAGGGCGAGCATGGAAGATGTGACGGGCAGTGAGTTAGGTTGCGTATGTCGGAGCCAATGGGTAAATGGTGTCACGTGTGTGAAGTGACTTTTTTTTTTTTCATCAATCTGTAGATGCTTGGACGACCCGCAATAAGTGGGGCAGACGCAGTACATATGAACGGAAGGAGCCAGGAAGAAGAATGACGGGACTCATCTCATGGTAAACACAAATACCATAAGCTGCCAGGCGAGTTATAGCTTCAGCCCGCGGTGGCAGAGGTAAGGGCAGAGGCAGGGTCACATCAATATTATCAGCTTGAGGCCACGGCGGGCAACGTACGGATCCGTACCACACTTGCTCTTATCTTAGCATGGTTATGCAAGTCGCCCGTTGTCGGCCCGAGGACACGGTCGGTCGGGCGGCCGCTCTCACCCAGGCTTTTCCCCAACAAAGCCAACAAGTTGTTCTCGGCCATGACGGGGGGCTACGCTCCGTGTCCGTGTCTATTATGGGTCTTGAACTCCGTAGCGCCTGCCTTCTCCCTTCTCCCTTCTCCCTCGATGAAAAGAAAAGAAAAAGAAAACCCCAACCAAACTGACTTAGGACTCGCGCAGTTGTGCCCTTTCGCCCCTTCTCTTCGGCCCCGAGAAGCTATGGACGCAAGCTCGCAGAAAAAAAGGGGCGTTGCAGCAGGCAAGTTATGTACTCACCGGATCGGATCGGATCGGATCGGATCGGACGAAGACGACTTCTGGGACGGGGGGGAGGGGGGAAACTCGTCGACAAGTTCAAGTTCAGTCCACGCCGGGGACCGGGGCCGGGGGCCGCTGAAGGAGATGCGGCATCGTGAATGCGGCATCGTGATGCGTCACCATCATGGACGGCTTGCATCCGAAACCCTGGTCTCCAAGCAAAAGTGTTGTATTTGGGCGGCAGGAGAGATTTTGATTGAGCCGCATTCGGGCCCAGTTCTGGGTGCATGGGTCAACAAACAAGGGGGTGGCGGGCCCGAGTCGTCACCAAGTTTCAACTTGGCCACGAACCGCAAGTCATGGGAAAGAGCGGCCCACGAACGAGTCAGGGCCCAGAGGACCGTTTTGGGGGAGCATGATTCGCCACGTATCAAACTTGATGAAGCGCAGATTGCAGGATTCCGAACTCGTCAATGCCTCACGCCAAGCCTGGGGGTTGAAAGACTGGAAGGACCCCTTTCTATTTATTTATATTGTTTACTTTTCTTTGGGGAGCCTGGTTATAAAGGAGGTCGCCGTGGCGCAATCCCTTTGGCTTTCCATCAACGATTTCCTACACAACCCCTCCCCCCCCAAAAAAAAACCACACAATACGCAATATACAACTCACACACCACAGCCACATACACGTACCTCTCCTCGAAATAATACCCAAAATGAACATCTTTGTCCTTCTCTTGTCCTTGATGGCGGCTGAACTTGCCGGAGCCGTCTATGTCGCTCTCCCGCCGCCCGGCAAACCGTGTCCGGCCGCAGCCAAGTTGCACTGTCAGCGGTGCTCAACTGAAAAAGTAAGCCAAACTTCTTTATTAACTCCCCTTGTGTCTTGCGTCTTGTGTGAAACACGACACGACGCAATGTTTCTCGCACCATGCTAACGATGACTTCCTTCAGGACTGCTTCGTCCGTTCTAAGCTGGGATGTTCCATGTCCATAGACATCAATAGTCTTACCTGCGTAGACGGTAAATGCGTTTACCCGCGTGAAGACTCTCACGCCAGTTGTTCTGTCGACGATGGGGATCAAAGCTGTACCAATGGTGGAGCGACCTGCTGACCGGGTTCACGAGTTCCCCTTGGTCCATTCTTTTATTTTATTTTATTTTATTTTATTTTGCGTGTCTTGGCACGGCGTAGTGGGGGGCAATGGATAAAATGGGAAATGGGCGTCTTTCTTTCTTTCTCTTCTTCTTATCTTTTTGTCTTGATATACTTCTTGGCGTACTTCTCGGCGGCGTGGCGGGTTTGTGACGGGGGCTGTTCTACCCCCTGTGTATTCGTTTAATCAAAGTTGGTTGGTCGGCGTCATGTATGTAATCTCACCTAGTTACACAGACGAATTTTATACCCATGAGGCTCGCATGCCATACTATTCTGGCTTGACTACTTTTTTCAAACATGGTAAAGACGGGGACGATGCGATGAGTCAACTTCACTCTTCTCGTTGTCAATCTTCAAAGAACGGGCACAACTTTGGACTCCCGGTTGGAGGAGAGAATGCCATGACCCATTGTATTGTCCCGTCTCTATTCTCTTCGGGTCGCGGAAATGAAATCGATCATCCGGCGACGCGCTCGCTTGCCCCCCCCCCTCCCCTGCCGGCGACGAAGAAGGGGTTTAATCCCACAATATGCGGGGTCAACCAGTCCCTCGGGGCCAAGCAAAAGAAACTTGAGCCAAACGGCTGGGAACTGGAAACACTTCCCCGTCAACCCGCCGCTGGGCCGTTGCTTGGCATACTCATTCATTCTCACGCGGGGTTGAACTTGCTGGCTCGGCCGGCCGAGACATGAAGAAGAAGAAGAAGAAGAGAAGAAAAACCCTTGCGTTCCATGCTATTCACTAGCACTCTGGCCAGATCTCGACTTCGGACGATTTGTAGCGCCGTGTTATTATCAAACGAAGACAGGCAGAATAAAAACGCTGGTTGGACATCCTGGCCTGGCCTGTGGCGCCAACGGCACGGATTAGATCGCCAATCCATACATACGGAGCGAACCCTTGCCGAGCGTGGTCTGGCCGTGACGGGACAGGGGGGGGGAGGGGGGAGGGGAACCGATATATGTTTGCACGCCCCCAGGATTGCGTCATCTTCGTTTACATGTAATTACATGCTATTATGGTATTAACATATTTCTTATACGGTCGGCGAACTTGCTTGCCGTCCCGCTTCGGTGCCGCCTCCGACCCGCCTCCCGGGCCGACAGACATCAAGGAACAAGGACCAGGGGTCGTGATAACGCCCGCCGCCGCTCGACCCGCACACGTGCATTTATTTCATCTCGCTCCGGGTCGATGTGGCAGACTACTATGCTCGAGTGCGGGCAAGTCATCCAGCCAGAAACAACAGAAGATGCCCCATCTTTCTTCAAGGTAAGCAGAAGGGGAGACGTTGGGATTACTGTGACAATGAACATATGAACCAAAGGAAACACAGTACAGTACAGTATAGTGTCACATCCGGCACTACACCACAGAATATAGTGCAATACTCTAGTGAAACCCTTGGAGAGAGTGGCCATGGACTATTCCGACCGTCTCGCGAATGCCAGGTACAAGACCAAAGAGTATGTTCCAGCCGCCGGTAAAGTTGTTTAGTGGCGAAGCAGACGCATCAAACGGGGCAAGTGAAGATTGCCGTCCATACTCCTGCCGATTCAAGCCCTTCCTCAGACTAGCTGCGTGACAACGCTGCCTGCTTTCTGATGAGAACACCCGGATTGACCGACCCTTTCTGCCCTGAAGTATTTGTTCCAACCATTCATCGGACCGCACGTGTACAAGGTAGGATCCACAGTCCGCATTCCCATAGGAACTAATATGAAGAGGTTGCTTTGATTTCCAATATATAACTAGTGTTTTATTTTATATATGTTACTAAACCATGGCTGGAAAACGAGCAGTCTTCCATCTTAGCCCGGATGGATGAAGCAACATCACTACCCGATGCTAGTGCCGGCTTCCTCCTTTTCCCGTACAGGGATGTGCTTATTTGGCATGTTTCTATTCATCTGGCCCAGGTCGACGGGCGAGATGTGCTGTGCAGCTGAAGAAGCTGGACTTGAGGACCCTGCCGTTGAACAAGACTTGTGGAGCTTCTGGAAAATCCGCGACGACACAATGAGCATGAATGCCACTGCAACTAGTCCAGTCTCGTCTCGGGGCTATTTTTCAACAAACCATCAAGATGAATGACATTGATAGGAATCCAAAGTGTATGCAAGAAGAGGGGGGGGGGGAGAGGGGTTAACTAAAAAAGGCCTTTTATGCACTTTCATAAATTATTATTGCAAAAAAAAAAAATTTAGAAGTGAATAATAGTTAGTCTAGGCGGATACTAAAGCTTTCCCTGCGCCCACAATACTAATGAATTCGGGCAGCCATCAGGATCCTGTATCTGAAGCTACGTCAAGGCGGACTCAAATCTCATGATGCCTGTCGACATCCAGATCATCATCTTAGTCGAGCATGCCATGCAGTCAATATGACCCGATTTGAAAGTCGCTGATGGGGTGGATACTTGCACCCAGCGCGCTTTATCCCCAAATTTCCAAGTTATCAAGACCTCGTAGGTAGACTTCGACGTCCATTCTGCCAAACCTGGCATTGTCGGTATGAATACCACCATTCGATTGTACCATTCCAGGACACTTCGAACCACATGGCCACGGTTCTATCCAAGTGCGCGGCAGACATCTCGATCCCAGCTATGTAAGGACGATTTTCGTCAGTCGTTTTAAAGCCGAGGTAAAGTCAGAGGCTTGAGACCAGTGAAAGTCCTCACAGGAACGCCGATCCGGATGTGGAGATACGGGCTCCGGAGCATTCAAAATTCTGGGCTGTCTCGGCGCTTTAGAGTCGAACATTAGGCCGCTCATAGTAGAAGGATGTGAGTCGAAAAAGAAGTGGGCAGGTTCCCCATTCGAAATGTCGAGAAGCTCCCAGGTGTAATTTGATAGAGTCGGTGTTGTCTGGGCCCCCAGCAAGTGCAAACGTCCCTTATCTGTCCCAAACGCCAATGCCAATGCTTTCTTCAAGGGACAAGGATGACGTATCCAAATGCTTGTAATATGCTCATCGTGCTCAAGCGGCACATAGACCCAAGATGAATCGGTGGGCGTTGACTGGTAGAAGGACAGATCATCTCCTGGTGTGTGAGCATGGAGGGCGATAGGGGCAGGGTTGCAACAGACTGAGAAGCCCGTGATTTCGGGCCGATTGTATTGGAATATGGACATTCGCCGTGGTGCCTTGTCGTTGGTCCCATAAAGGTTCACACTCCGGGCGTGCTTTAGAGGATGGCGCGGAATAGCAAACGAGTCCAAGTTGCTCGTGCTCCACTCTCGACAACTATCGCGACATGATAAATAACGCAACAAGGCACCCTTTTTTTGTACTATTCAGCCACTCTACTCTACTCAAACATTCCTGGGAGGGGAAAGGACTTCTTACATTATTATAAAACTCCATGAGGCCCTTCGAGTTTCGAATTGGCAATCCTTTCCAGAACACACCAGGTGTACAACCAATACTTGGAGGCTCTTCAGAAACAGTCCATATCAGTCTTCTTATACCACGGTGATCTTCGGCCACAAAGACAGCTGTGGGTGCTAGCTGCCCGTTCTTCCTTTGGGGCTCGTTGGTCAGAGAGCTGAGGTATGCTTCCCCCTCGAAGCCTACATAATTCGCAACAAAAGGAACCAAGACGGTAAAAGAAGATTGAAAAGCTTTGGGACACCTGAGCAACAGTCTATTTGTCCTCACAGCGTACTCCCGAAGTAGATACTGAGCTATCTCTCGTCGCAAGTCAGGAGGCAGTGTTCCTGATAATTTGAGCGTCGACGTCATGTTTCGCAGAAGCCACATGCATCGTTTTCGTTCTTGATGCGAAGTAGGCTCAAAGGAATAGGCATTGATCTGAAGAAACCGACAAAGAGGTGCGGGAGCCACGAGTTTCTGACAAACACGATGGCACCCGACGGCCTGGTCACGTTTATGAACGCAGGGACTAGCGCACGCATTGCACCAGATAAGCCCAACTGAATCGCTAATTTGATCGCCATAACGGTACTCAAATGGCTTAGATTCCTTGCCGTCAGGTCTCACTGCGCCAGGTTAATAGGCTTGTTACAATAATTCCAACATTGAAGATACTTGCCAGCGATAATGGCATCCCTTTCACTCAAGTCGAAATGGCAAAGGCCACATCTGCGTGTTAAGCAAAGTCTGGTCATCCTATACACCACTAGATAATGATGCAATCGCGCGTGTTGCGAAGGCATGCATGGAACGATGGGGGTCGCCTGGGATCACCAGTCGAGTACAGTGGCTCAGTTGGTTTTTTTCTCGTCGAGTTCAACTTCCAAAGCTCAAACGCAATACAGATAGCCCATGGGCGCTTCGATGTTTCTCTTCAAGAAACTTGGATCCGCACTTTCGTTATCGTTCGGTCGCAGATTGAGTCTCTCCGGCAAAGGCTTGACTCTCCCGGTCCATCCAGGTGATGATTCAAGCCTGCCAGCGTCAGAGCCGGCGTTCTGTGCTCCGCCTCGCCCAAGTCCCTGCTCCAGCTTCCAATTGAACGCAGCAACAAGTGCCTCAGCGAAACTTGCTAGCAGGGCATATCGAACGGGATCAGGGTCTCGAGGATCGGGGATTTCGGATAGTTTCCAGGCGGCTTCAGTATGGGAGAAGAAGTAGTCGGATTCATAGCTTATCATGACGATATTGCCCAAGCAAAGGTTCTCGTAAAGTCGGTAGAGAGAGCAAAGCGGCGTGTCGCGTATGCGGAAAAGGGGAATACTGTGGAGCTGTAGTATATTTGGTTGAATGGGGATTCGACCTCGGCCTGCTGCCAGCTCGGCAGGCGGTTTTGGGGACGGGAGTGAAAAATACCAGGGGATTGGACACAATAGTCTAAGCAAAATGTTACGGCGATGCGAGCACTGTTTTAGGCGACGAAGGGACGCCCGAAGCTTGAGTGGACTTTGAGGCAGAAGCATTCTGTGACCAAGTTGCAGAAAGGAAGTATGGCGCATGCGCAAAAGGAGATGTAGGGTAGCAGAGAAGATGCATCGAGAGGGGTTGTGGGTTGTTGAAACCGTTGAAACCGAGGGACCGGGTTGCAGCGGACGGGGATTGCCAGTTTCGCGATACGGTCCTCGCAGTATTAAGCCAGCCAAGACGCTTGAGTTCCCCTTCGATACATTATTTCTTTCTTTACTCCGTTCCCCTAGGTTCCGTCTTACAGGGTAGGCTGATGAATGTGCGCTCTCAAGTGGAGTTGGAGGGTGATGATTTCGAGTTATATCCATGCTTGCGCGGGTGGGTCGCCATAATAGATGACTGAGGCAAGCCTGAGCCTCCATCCATACATATAAAGCGGCCATGTGTTTGCAGAATATTGCATCTCAAGTCATCGTGTTGCGCAGAAACATGGCCACAAGTTATCGATGACCAAGACCCCGTGTGAAAGGGCCTAAACTTGATCATTCGTTGAGTTACAAAGCTAATCGACTCCCATCATTACCACACAATTTTTGTTTCTTTTTACCACATATCCACGTCCCACGCATCCGCTGGTCGGTTCTCGGGAACTTGTTTCCCTGGTCCTGTTCATCCTCGAGCAATCCCGTCCTCGGCCGCTTCGATTTGCGTCTAGTTCATTTCTGAGACTTGTCCTTGGTCCTTGAGCATGACTGACCATGACAGCGGTCTCGTCCCCCCTCCCAATTGGAGCAGTTGGTCCTTCACATGAGCCTGCAGAGAGCCCTCCAGATCAGTCAGCCTTTGACGAACATGGCTGACAGAAGTGGAAATGTCCTCCTTCTCGTGTCCAGCCTCGCCACCTTGACGACTGTGTCCCCCCTCCATCCCCAGAGCACTCCTTTGCTGCCCTGCCGGGTCCGGCTCAGCCCGTACATCGCTCCACATATTCGCGTCCCAGCTGGTGGTATCCCACTCTCCAGATGAGATGCCGAACTCGGGCATGTCGCCGCAGCCCAGTGACACGTCCACCATGTCCGTCTCGTTGAGCTCCGGACACGACGCTCCGACTGCTCCTCCTGGGAACGGGCTTAGCAGCGGCAGATTGAGATTGACAGCCAGGAAGTCGTCCAGGCTATCCGACAAAGCCGTTTGGCCATGCCCAAATAAGAACGGCGTGAGTGCATTGTTCATGAAACTGAAAGCCTCGCTGCTGCTGCTGCTGCTGCTGCCGCCGCCGCTGCTCTCCGTGCTGTGGTCGTCAATCTCATCACCGGTGGTCATGGCACTCATATCCCGCGCGGTCATGTAATCTTCCTCCTCCGCAAGAACCGAATCTAGCTTTCTCTCGCTCCGTCTGACTAGCTCGTCCGCCGTTTCTGGGAAGCGTGTGGCAAAGAGGCGATTCATGTCGTTGTATCGGGCGAGGCCGCTCGAGCTTGTTCTCCACGCGGAACAGGTGTCGTCCGTGTTGTCGATTGTGTACCTCGTCATTCCGTACGAGGGTTGGTGCTCCATGCCGTGTGAGCTGCTGTTGGCTTCGCACGATTTCGTGGCCGTGGTGTGGTGGTCGTAAGCCACGGATCGTGCTGCGGCGGCAGGTCTCCGGCTGCGAGTGTGTTTGGGCATGACGAGATTATGTAAGTGGAAATTGGGAAATGAGAAAAGCCCAGTTTGTAAGAACCTTCTGGATTTTGGAAGGAGTAAAGAAATTGGAGATCAGGAAAATGATATATGTCATCAACACAGAAATGCTGTCGTTGTGGCTGCTGTGCTACGCTGGCAGTTGTGGACCCCCGCACCAGCAACTGGGTCGATCGATCAATCAATCAATGGTGAAAACTTGTTGGCGACGTAATATGTACGAAATTTAATCCAATTCACCAGACATTTCGATGCTGGGACGCCCGCCCGCACCAGGCCCGGCCAGTGGCAAAAAACACGCCGTTACCGCAGCCGTCGGCAATAGAAGTGAGCTCGACCCTGTTGATCATGCATATGCATGTACATAATCCGTACATATGTATGCAGTGCTACTGAACCCTGTTTGAATCGAGTGTTTCATTCGCCGACTCTGCCCCTCTTTGCCCTGGCCGACGTCATTTCGCCGGGACTGCAGACGTGGATGTGGCGAGATTGTGGCGAGATGTGGCGAGAAATTTCGGCCCTCTGGTTGAGGATGGGGGCAAAAAAAGAACTACCGACATTTTTTTTCACAGGCAAAAAAAAAGAAAAAAAAAAAAAGGAACTAAAAGTTCATCCCGAAAATTCATCATCAGTGGTGAACACGGCTCCGAGCCTAGTTTCATCAATCGTCTCGTATGTTTTCAAAACAGCTGCGCGGCCATAGTATTTGCCGCCTCACGTTTCCTATGTCCAAGTAGTCTTTGCGCCTACACTAAAGTAATGTTACACTGGGAAGCAACCTCTTTTTCGATCCATATGCGTTCGTGTTCCAGCACTTTCACGCATGCAGGTCAGATTAGCCTGAACTTAACCTCCCTCCCTTTTCCCCCCTTGAACTAAAACTGGTATCCTTTCATACATATAAAGAAAATATATATATATATATCGTCAAGTGTACATTATTCGTCGCATCGTCAGAACCACAAGTTGCCATCAGAGTCGTATAAATTGTGACTTGGTGGCATCTCGGGGCTCACCCTCCTTCGCTTCGGCGGCTGCTCATCTTCGGGTGACAGAGACGGCTGAAATTGAAACCCAGCTGTGAAGAACAGTGCCTGTTGCTGCTCGCCAAAGTATCGATCGGGCGAGGGCGTAGAGGGTCTTGACCATGGGTCCGCCGAGGCGCTGGCTGAGCTGGTGACGGTGGTGGCATCGTCCCAGTCAGTCGGGGGCGTGCAGTCCGGACTATAGCTGTTCGATGTCCAGCAGGACGATATTGAGGAGTGGTCTTCCGCTGCTGACATTGGGTCGCTGTGTACTGGCGGAGGATACGTTGAGCTACAAGCTTCTCGAAAGTTGGTGCTGCAGAGAAGTTCAGTCAGTCAGTCAGTATACTTGACCGGTGTAAACTGAGCCAGGAAGCGAGTTGGGCCAACAAGCGTATTTACCTCGATGGTATCACGTTCATCATCGGGGGCGTCAGCCAGAGATGCGAGCCGCAAGTGGCATCAACGACGGGCTCGACCTGGCCGCGATGTTCGTGGTTCCAGTAATCGGGCACTGGCGGCAGCGATGCGTGCGCCATGTGCAGGCCGTGGCGTCTGTTCATGAGGGGCAGCTGCGGCGACGAGAGTGTGTACGTGCCGCGGTCCGGATAGATTCTCTCCTTCTCCTCGACCGAGTGTGGCAGCAGAGACGCAGAGACGAGAACATGGCCTTGCCACGTCTCGACGGAGTGGAATTGGTTCTCCATGGCGATGGGGAGGTTGCGGCGTCGAAAGATGTGAAAGCTTCCGGGAACAGTTCTGCTGAGCTGTAGCCTGTGGGTACGTTAACTGTTGTTGATGGACCAAGATTTTTTAGAGAGCGCGAGTTGTGGTTTTTGTTTTATTTTGCGCCGAGTTTCTGGCCATGGCAAAAACGGGTGAGTGGGACGGTGGGCATGGGCAAAACCCTTCTAAAAATGCCATTGCCCATTATTACCGGATGCCCAATTCCGCAATTTCGGTGTTTGGACCTGGATCAAAAGCAAAAAAGAACTGGCCGAAGCTGGTCGGGGCGCTGTTGCTAGCGCGCCCCTAGCAACAAGCGCCCCTTTCCCAGGCCCTAGCGTCTGATCCCTTAAAACCCCTTGTGGCTGCGCCGGCCGGCCTACAAGCTCCGGAACATGTTGCCCGATGACGAAGACAGCCAGCAGACAGCAGACACCCCCGCACGCGGCTTTCTCAATGTCAGAAGCTGTCCCATCCGACTTTTCTGGAAAACATTCCCGGCCTGCTATCCCCACCTCGTTGCCCCCATGTCCGTGTTATTTCCGCTCGAGTTCTTCGTCTTCACGCCTCGCTTGTTCCTCACCTCGACATCTGACTCGAGCTGTAGAGTCTCCAGCACGGCGTTGAGCCTGTGGAAATGGGATCCAAAGTCTTGCCGCTGGCATACTCGCCATGGCAAGCCTTGTTGCTGCCGGCCTCTTCATCGCACGTGAATGGATGCGCTATCTTGTAGTCATGGTCGAGAAATACCTCATCAGTGTACGGACGTACGGACGTACGGACGTACATGCATGGAAACAAACCGGTACGATCGGAGGTTAGGGCGGTACCCTGTAGGCCGGGGACATTAAATCCAGGCAACGGGTCACGCAAGCCGGCACGAAAAGTAATTGATATCACCGATTTGGTCTTACCGGGGGGAGGGGGGGGGGGGGCGAGACCCTGAAATCGTGACTTTTGCTCGAATCAAGCGACCGACCCACCACGGTCGGCATCGGCAGATCGGGTCTGCATAGGTCTGCATATGCAGTCAGGGTCTCTGAGTTTATGATTGACATTATCAATGTTATTGTCAGGGTCATTCTCGTCTCGAAGCGAAATCCACACTTCAGTGCCAGAATTCAGAATAAGATTATAAAAGAGCTTCTTTTCTCGGGATGAAGCATGATTCGGCATACTGCGTCAGCTAGCTATTATAATAAACATTTGGTATACCCTTTTCAAGTTCCAGTCTCCCTCTCTGCACTTTTGAAAAAAAATCACGAAGAAGCCGCTTACAAGGAAAAGAAGAAGAAAAAAGCAAAGGCCCCAAAAGACAATCATCTACAAGAAAAAGCTGGCTATCATCGCCTTATCCCATGTTCGTTCCCAAACCGTGCCATGCTGACCCGTCCGCCCTCTTGCGTACCGCTTCCCAATGCCCATCCCGCGTCGCCTGTTCTGTCGCCTTGTACAGTTTTCGCTCATGATAACTGTACAGACAGTCGTCAAACAGATGAGGATTCGAATTGACAAAGAACATCATGACGTCGTACGTTGTGCTTCGAACAAGTCTACATTGGGAGGTGTTAGCGACGGGGTGGTGGCGCACATGACTTGTCAAGCGGGAACGGAAGTCTGGTCACCTATTCCAGTGGGAATCAGAGCTCTCATATACAGACGTGAACATGATGGGCAATATCGACTCGACATGCGCTTCGACAAAGTCGCAGAACTTCTCGTTGCTCCAGAAGAACAGCGCGCGTCTGGCGACCAGCACATGGGGACTGACAGTACACTTTGCCAACTGCATGAACAGCTTTTCTTGGGCGTGCGTGAATTCGGTAGGGCCACTGGCATCCATAATGTCCCCAATCTCGTCCAGGAACATGCATTCTTTCTCGCTGCTGGTTCTGGGCCAGTAGCGAAGTAACGCCGCAATCACCTGCCCTCATACTTTCATTAGTCTGCTTCTTGTCGTCCAGAATATTTTTGTCGGGCCATTTTTCGAGCGGTGATGAACCATACCTCGTTGGAGAGGGATGCCCTCTTTTCGATAAATCTGGTCATGCAATAGGCAAGCGGCAGGTGGTATTTTCCAAATGCCGCAGCCTTGTGCAACGGTAACAAGACCCGGTGCAGAGTGACGATGTATTCGCCCTCTAGCGGCACGGACAGACCGGTGATGATGGAGCTGACCATCTCGAGAAGCTCGGCTATACCGGTGCATGTGCCTGTCTCGTACGTGACTTTTAAGAAGATGTTGTTGATCGACTGCCGGATAAACGGCCGGAGGTGGTGACAAACGCGGTATATGCAATGCAGTATCTTCTTGGTGAAGTCGCGCTCGCGGGGATCTTCAGATTCGAAGAGTTTCAAGAGACAGGTCACGAACTCCTGGTCAATGTGCGACTCATCGGCAAGCTCTGCAATGAGGTACTTGCTCTCCAGGGCGGCGATGAAGAGCTGATACACGGCGCCGACATGGGGCCACGCGATCTCAGGTGTAGGTTCCTCGTCGCTATTGCCTATCGCGTCGTACATCTCGCCGGAGCTGTACACACAATGCGGCGTGCGTCGAAATGCGTTGTTTGCGAACATTTCCACGAGCGCGCGCCACATGGTCTCGTCGACCCAGAGTCCGCTGTCCTCGACATATCGTTGTAGTTCGTTGAGCGTCAGTAGTTTGGCCTCTTTTGATTGCCTATCTAGGCCTGACTCGGTAAAGTTATAGATTACGTTGCATTGCTGGACCTTCTCGAGGAAGAGCTGCTGGCGCTCATTGAAACAGACATCGCGAAATCGCGGAAGTTTATTATCAAGCTTCGGAGCACCTACTCGGCGCTTGGGTGTGGACTTGCGCGGGCTCGAGACGACACGACTGTTTGCCGGAGACACTAGTACTTGGCCTGACATTGAAGTCGTTGCTCTCGATTGGACAATGGCGAAAATAACGGAAGCATTCAATGTTGGTGTGAGAGTAGGTATGAATGGCGAGATGAAAAATCACGGCGGCAGGTGGATGACAACGTCGCATCCCCGCTGGTTCGAGCTGTCAACTCGTTGCGCGACTTTGTATCACATGTCCAGGGGTTGAGCTCCCTCTTTTTTGCCCAAGTTTCTCATCTCATTGGCGGGGCACACATATTCTGTGGACAAGAGGAGCACCTGGAATGTGTGCGCTATTCTCACTATTAATAATTGCTCGCAGCCAAGTCACAAGAAGTGCATGGGGGAAGAAGGAACTTGACAACTTCCTTCCAAGACACCACCAACATCAGCGTCCAGTGAGTTCTGATTGGTCGCACCCCTCTTTACCAGTAAGGAGAGCCATGTCTTCAGGTCTTGCACCCTGGCGCTTCCACACCTTGTTGGCGCTTCCGTTCCTTTGGTACAATTTAACGTCCAAATCACCACATTTACGTGACAGACAACTTGATACTATCTCCTCGAATGATATCTGCCATTTTCGTCTATAAAGATTCAGCAGCATGTACGTGGCCCATGCAGAGCAGCTCAAGTTGGAAGAGCTTGAATGATTTATCGACGTATTGCCTCATAAAAGCAAACAGCAAATGCAATGTCAAGGGCCCTCTCGATTCTCATTGACCCAAACGCAATTCTTTTGCTTTAGCCAACCAATCCTTAATTTTCTGGTTCTCTTCATCCTCCACATAGAGGCCGTTGGCCTTGAGATATTTAGTGTATCGCTCAGAGCTATGCAGACGTCTTTTCAGTTCCGCCCAACAAGTCCTATTTTCATCGCAACGGAAAAAGTCAGAAACCACACTCTCGTACGAGCCCTCGAAAAGTTTTGGGTAAATGAAATTGTAAAACACGTTCAGAAGCTCGGATGGTACTCGAAAAATCTGGCCCATGTGCAATAACATCTCATCGCCATACTTCCATTGTTGCACAAGCTGCTGGTGTCGGGAAGAAGAGGTGCGCTTTGATTCTAAAACGGCGACAAACTCGGGAAATACATCTTCCGAGTTCGTTATCCATGATGGCGGCGTAAAAAACTCGGGCGGAACTGTGCTTGCCCATTCCCAGTCGATAACGGCCCGAATATGGAGATCTTCATCAACAATGATATTGGGACATCGAAGATCTGCGTGTGTCAAAACGAACGAAGCGCATTTGCTGCCGCTGGCAATCGGGGTGATACCATTCATGTTGAGATTCATAGCATTAAGGGCAAAGAGCTCAAGCTCTGCGGTTGCCTGATCCAGATCCTCGGCAGGTAACAAGAAAGTGTTCCAAAGCAGTCGTAATTGCTCATGGATATATTCAGCTGTGGACGTGCACAGCGAATGGGATGCCGACCATCCGTTGATTTGAAGGGTATTATCAGGAATAGAGAAAGCACTGACGACACGTGGTTCCAGCGCTTCAGTCGAGGCCGGCATCAACGAGCCTCCTGTGACGAACTCTAATTTTCGCAGTTCGGCCAAAATATCGATGAGATCTGAATAGAACTGTTTTCGGTGCTCTTCTGGGCTGCGTAATAAGCGGTCCATGGATATGGATTGACCTTTGATGTGCTCTATGATCATAAAAGCCTGCTTTGTTGGGTTGTTCAAGAGCAATCGGCTGAAACCGGTCGCGAAAATTTGCGGAATCGGAATGCTCGTTTTCTCTCGAACATACCTGGTGAAGGACAAGATCAGAACTGGCTCATCGTACTGGGAAAACGCTGGGACTTTACCGCATTGTGCACACTTCACTCTTGAACTTCTCCCAGACATTGTGGACGGCCGGTTGAATGGGGACTCTGACAACCCACATCTGGTCAACAGTATAAAAGAGAACGAAAAAACAGACGTTATTATAACTCCCTTTGTCTGTCTTGGCGACACGACATGGTAGTCCGTTGTTGTAGCTGGAGGCCAGAGCGCAAACAGCATCTCTGTCTATGGCATTGGCGTATTCTGTTTCGAGGCTGTCGTATTGCTCAGGTGTCAACGGATTGAGGTAAGACGGGTCATTTCTGAAAATGCGTAAGAACACGGTCCAGACGCCTGTCGCGCACCATGTCCACTGAGCCAAAACAAAACGCCATATGGTAGAAAGCATTCGGAAGGGGAAAAATGATGCAAAGACGGGAATATGATGAGTACTCCGTAAGTATCTCAATTACCGATTGCCGGCTGATTAGTAAGCGGATGGCCTTCACGGACCTTCGACAGTCCCTATGCCTGTTGGATATTACAGCCTCACATCTTAGGCGTCACTCTCTTCGCGATACCTTCCCTCAGTCTTTGCCCTAAATGCCGAGACCTCGCAATCAGCCGCGAAAAGGGAAGTATCGCGAAGAGAGCCTAAGATGTGAGGCTCTAATATCCAACACAACCCAGAAAGAGAGAAAAGACCGGGACAAGCAGCGGACCAAGCACCTATGATACTGTACCCATGCATTTTATCGGTTTCATCTGGAAGAGGAGCACTCCATGACAGATCTGCATGCATACTTGGCAACGATAACAAAGCAGACGAATCATGATACGAGATTAACAGACTAGTCACGTCACAGCCGAAAGGAGTTTCATTCCATTACACCCTTTATTATTTCTCTAAATTCAATTTACTTTTTCATAATTCTCACTCGACATGATTTATGTATAGCCGGAGCACTAATGATGCGTCTTTATGTCACTGGTCATTGGCGTTTGCGCGAGATAGTCAAAACGTACGTCACAGTCTCAGATCAATACCCTGTGATCCGTATAGTCTTTGACTCCCTCCCTGCGAAAGAAAAGTTCCGCGGTGTTGACATCAATCGCCTTGGTTCAAGCCTCGGTGCAGTTCTACCCCAGAATACCCCCATCTTCCCCCTTCCCATTCCCGTAAACTAAGGAAAAGACCCCTGTTCTCCCAACAGTGGCTACGACTTGCAGGCCTCACGTTCAAAGTCAAGTCAAGTCGAATACATACGGATAATGCACAACAGCAAGTGACATTGGAAACTGGGCGGGTCAACCAACAACGCCACGGCAACAACGCCTCAGGCGGTCCTGCATCATGACCTGGCAAATGTCCAACCGGATGGTCCTCGCCGTCTCGGCCTTGGTAAATGACTCTGTGGACTCTTCTACACGAATGCCCCCGCACGAATAGGTTTCTTAATACGTATTGCAACGAAATTTAGAGTTGCATGGTGCTTTGAGTTCGTTAGGGAAGATGCATTGATGTCCTTGCGAGTTCTACATTTATGCAGTCTTCTGTGGCTCTCAACTCTGTTTCCCGAGCTCGCATCACGCGAACATGACGGGAGTGCCTTGCTTGCTGTGCGGATCTCAAGTCGCAAAGTTGGCTCATGTTTGTGTAAGTTGGTACAGCGGGCATATCTTGTATAGAACCACGTTGCATTCCATTTTCCGCTTGAATCATCATGGTGAACAAGGGGCGCCAATTTCTTTTCCACGACGATACCATTATGCAATAAGTGCAAAGTATAACGCGGGAGGGTGATCTGGGAAGGAACAAGGTTCAAGGCAACATGATACCGAAATGCCACGCCAAAGCCTTCTTGGAGCTTTTAAGTTCCAGGCAGAAGATGATAGTTTCCCCTCGCAACCGCACAGCCAAATTCAAACTCATTTTGAGTTTGCAAGAATTTCAAAATTAGAATCTTGATTTATCCCCGTGGCTCATGGCTTAATTCACAAGTTTTTAAATTAAACTGAGCCCCCCCCCCCCCAACTTATTCTTCCATTGACTTGCACCATTGACTGCTCGACACATCTTCGTCTACCATATAAAACAGACTCTTGAATCGCAATCGAAGAGCTTACCTGCCTCTGCAAAAAAAAAAAAAAAAAAAGTTTCTCTACAAAGCATATCTTCATGAAGATGGCGTTCTTTTCCACAGTCCCCCTCGAGTTATTCCATGAGGTGTACGACCACCTTGATCCACGAGACATTGTCCGCCTGAGCATGACCTGCAGAGCGCAAAGAGCCCAATTGGTACCCCGGATTTTCAGATCAATACGATTCCACAACAGCCATGCGTCAGCCTCTTCGGCCCTAGAGGCCGTCCATACCTTCGGTCAGTTCGTGAAATGGATCACCTTTGATTGCTTCGCCACCCCGGGCTATGAAAACTCTAAGCCCGCTCTGAAACCTGCCGCGCGTCGTGTCCTCGAGGGACACGCAACACCGAATATTACCACCATCTTTATGTTATTCAAGTTTGACTTGGAAGATTGGGCGGGCTGGGACGACAACGGGGCAAGGGGCATCAATGTCTTTGAGAAGTCCGAAACGAAGAATGAGGTCGCGGCCCAAGAACAGAGTTGGCACTGGAGGGCGCTGATGAACGAGACTTGGCAGGCATTGGCCGCCAATGCGCGAGTGAGGCAACTCTACATCTCCGGGCTTGTCCCCAAGGCAACATCCGCCTTCTTCACCGATGAGTTCCGGCAATTTCTGTCTCGGCTCACATGGGTCACTATTGATATTTGGGGCGCGGAGTACCATTGGAATACGAACATGCAGCCTAACACGAAATCTGGCTATGTTGAGTTTCTGTCTGCGCTCGATGACACTCTTTTTCGCTACATGACGGCCCTGAGATACTTGGATATCCGGGCGTCGCACTCGGCACCGCTTGGTCTGGCGGGGACTCGTCATATTCCGCTCGCGCTGAAACCTGAGCATCTTCCGGAGCTAGATACGTTACGGCTGGAGAACTGCTTCGTGGGGCCAGAGTTGGTCGAGTTCATACAGGGTCATGCCGAGGGGCTCCGACATCTCGACGTGGAGTATTGTACAAGTGCGGGTGTACACGGCCTCGGCGGTGCCGAAAACGCCATGTCATGGGCCGAATTCTTTGATCGAGTGCGCAAAGCAAAGCCTTCCCTCACCAAACTTCTTGCCGGGAGTAACGTGGTCCCGTATAGCAGGGGAATGGGGGGAGCAGCCGGGGCGGTTGACCCATACTATGCTTGGTACGCAGGCGATGCAGGGCTTGATGAAGTGCTTGATGAAATAATTGCTCAAGTGCTCGGAGGAGGAAGAAACACTCACTCATTCAGCTATTCTTATCTCGATGTCCAGGATGGATTTTTTACGAGGTCCGAGGCAATTAGTACGCTGCACCATAAGGGAACGGCCGATCAAAAGGCGTACGATCGCTTGATGGAGTATGTTCAAAAAAACGCTATCGAAAGATCAGGCTGGCAGTAGTCCGTAACTCCATGTAAAATGAATTGTATCATTCATTTCGTCTGGAAACACGACCCTGTACAGAACAGTCATCGGTCGCGTAGCTTGCGGGGGACAGTAGCTGTCGTGACTGAAGAAGGAGGTCCAGTTTGGCATTACGGGACTGTTTCATACGTATCTTGGTGTAGGCGCCATGGCTAGTTGGTTCAAGTTGCAGAGTTGTTCGGGTTCATCTTGTAAAGTCAGTCCATGTTGCATACAATAAAATCCATCCAATCCAACGCTGGCTAGCGGCATCTCAAGTTGTGTCACAGTTCCATCTCCGCTCCACATTTGCTAGCTGCACTTGGTCTTCGCCAATCGGCGTCTTCAATTAGCCCTTGCAATGAATCCTTGTCCTTCCACAAGCCCCGTACATACCTCAAACATCTTGTCTCATTCACCCCGCATCTTCATTCGGAAGCATCATCAAAAAGAGGCGGCACCAGACTGCAATCGACGCATGGGTGAAGACAAATGAGACTGTAGACATGGCTTAGAGAGCCACCTCCACTTCGCACTGCACAGACGTCATGCAGTGACTTGCACGCGGCATTTACAAATTACAACATGTTCATAATGTGCCCCGTCTCTGAATGCCCCATGGGGATAGACAAAGCTTGGCTGGATGACAGGGATGTATGTGTCCGACAGGTCTGACAGCCCCTGCAAGCATGAATGCTACAGTACATGGAGACTTCAGACGAAGGTTGCCCAAGAGGGGAAGGAGGCTGCCATCATGAGGCTTCGTGGTTGGCCATGGCACTTGTCGAACCGGCAAGTTGATGGACTTCTGAGGGTGGGGACTTGCTAGCATCATCTCCAGATCGGCGGTTTGTGCGCGGGTTACGACGATCGCTTTTCTGCATAGGCCCGACGCGTCAGGCCTCTGACCGGCGACTGGCGGTTGGCGAATCGAGATTCGAGCTTCGAGCTTCGAGATTCGAGATTCGAGCTTCGAGATTCGAGCTTCGAGATTCGAGATTCGAGCTTCGAGATTCGAGCTTCGAGATTCGAGATTCGAGCTTCGAGATTCGAGCTTCGAGATTCGAGATTCGAGCTTCGAGATTCGAGGAGTGGGAAATGCTGGAGTGACTGCGCTACGGTCGTCCTGGCCGACCGAGGCTGGCGTGGTCGGGCTGGGGGCTGGGTTTGGTTGGAGGCAGGAGATGGAGAAGATGGGCGATGAGATGTGACCGACGAAGGGGAAAAGGAAAAGGCAGTTGCGATGTACATACATACATGGGGCGGGCTGAGTGGGCTTGCCAAACGGACCGATCTGCCCAAACAAGTCTGGTATAACCTTGTTTGTACCGAGTACCTTCTGCAACCTTCCAAGCGGGTTGCGAGATGCGGGGCCGCCGTGCGTCAACATTACTTTGCACCCACCAGCTGACCTCGTCGTGCCCGAGACGGTGTAATACAGACATCACCATGTGCCATCATGGCCGACTATTTTGACATAAAAGCTCTTTACGGCCCGGCTTCCTGTCGTGGTGGGCATCATCTGCATCAGCACAGCCAGGAAAACTCGCATCACAACCAATCGCCGCTGCTATCGCTCGGCAGCAACATCATGAAGAACCTGCTCACCACCCTGGCTGTTGCCGGTCTGTGGCTCGATAACTCCTGTGCCTCGCAGAGCCGTCTGCGCGGCCGAGACGTCAACGACTTCGTCACGAAGCAAAGTGGCATTTCTCTCAAGGGTGTCTTGGCAAACATCGGCTCCGATGGATCAAGGGTCAGCGGAGCTGCCTCCGGTGTTGTCGTGGCCAGTCCCAGCAAGCAGGATCCCGATTGTGAGTCAAGCCGCCCTCGTAGATGGTGAAACAATTGACTCTGAGATCATAGACGGCTGACAGATTCTCCAAATAGATTGGTGCACCTGGACCCGAGACTCGGCCTTGACCCTCAAGGTCCTCGTGGAGCACTTCATCGCTGGAGATAAGTCTCTCCGGCCCAAGATCCAGCAATACGTTGCCTCACAGGCAAAGCTCCAAGGCGTTTCCAACCCTTCTGGTGGTCCAGACTCCGGTGGACTCGGCGAACCCAAGTTTCACATCAATCTCACACAGTTCACTGGTGCTTGGGGCAGGCCTCAGCGCGATGGTCCCCCGCTGCGAGCTACTGCCCTCACCATCTACGCCAACTGGCTGCTTGCAAATGGTGGCAAGACTGAAGCCGCCAGCACTGTCTGGCCCGTCATTTCCAAGGATCTCGGTTACGCAGTCCAGTACTGGAACCACACAGGCTACGACCTCTGGGAGGAGACCAACGGGTTTTCCTTCTTCACCGTTGCGGCCACCCACCGCGCCCTCGTCGAAGGCGGCGCCCTTGCCAGAGCCCTCGGTGAGGTTTGTCCCGATTGCGAGGGCACTGCCTCTCAAGCCCTTTGCTTCGCCCAGAGCTTTTGGTCAGACGGTTACATTGACTCCAACATCAACGTAAACGATGGTCGCACTGGCAAGGATGCCAACTCTTTGATCTCATCCATCCACACTTTTGATCCCGCCGCGGGCTGCACAGACGCTACTTTCCAGCCATGCTCTTCTCGGGCTCTGGCCAACCACAAGGCCGTTGTCGACTCCTTCCGAACTATATATCGTGTCAATCACGGAAGAAGCGCCGGCAAAGCTGCCGCCGTCGGCCGCTACGCCGAGGACGTTTACTACAAGGGCAACCCATGGTACCTGGCTACCCTTGCTGCAGCCGAGCAACTCTATGCGGCCATCCATCAGTGGAACAAGATCGGCTCCATCTCCGTCGACAGCGTCTCTCTGGCCTTCTTCAAAGATGTTGTACCGGACGTGACAACTGGCAACTACACCAACGGCTCTGCTACCTTCAAGTCCATCATCAGGGCCGTTTCCGCCTACGCTGACGGCTTCGTTGCTGTTGTGCAGCAATACACGCCCTTGGACGGATCCCTCGCCGAACAGTTCGACAGAGACTCGGGCAGTCCCCTGTCGGCTGTCCACTTGACTTGGTCCTATGCTGCATTCGTCGCCATGGCCGAACGACGATCCGGCGTCGTTCCTCCCTCCTGGGGCGAGCCTACCTCCTCCGCCGTCCCCGCTGTTTGCTCTGCCGCGCCGTCTTGCGACTCTACCATGACTTTCAACGTCAAGGTGCAGACTCAGCACGGCGAGAGCATCTACGTCACCGGATCCCTCACCGAGCTCAAGAACTGGTCTCCGGCCGATGCCATTCCCCTGAGTGCTTCGCAGTACACCTCCAGCAACCCCTTGTGGACAGCCCAGGTCAAGCTCCCTGCTGCCACACAGTTTGAGTACAAGTACATCAAGAAGACGACGAGCGGAAATCTCGTGTGGCTGAGTGATCCCAACTTGAGTGGTACTTCGTCCACCGGATGTGGTAGCAGCGGGACCTTTTCTGACACCTGGCGATGAAAGGGGCCTTTGTGTTTAGGGAGACGAAGATGCCCGACGAGCCCTCTCTCTCATGTCGAGTAATG
Organism: Epichloe festucae Fl1; assembly: GCA_003814445.1. Taxonomy (NCBI): domain Eukaryota; kingdom Fungi; phylum Ascomycota; class Sordariomycetes; order Hypocreales; family Clavicipitaceae; genus Epichloe; species Epichloe festucae. Next base: position 780,348 of record CP031390.1, read on the forward strand.
TGTACATATAGACGACTTGGTGGAAACAATGCACATCAGTGTGGAGTGCAAACTCGTCTCGTCGTGATGATGCCGTGTACCTGTTCAACCTGATGTTTCGCCCTGTTACAACGCAAGCGGATTCCTTGTCCCTGTTCTTTTGCCAGATATCGCGTCTCCTGTTCTCAGGGTGAGGGCGAAACATTCACTCGCTTTACTACTCACAGATACGCGTAGATGACCAGATCGGCCGAGCCCATCCACCTCCTGCTCGTCGGTTTTACATCTTCTCCACGTTCCTCTCCGCCAAATCCATATCCGCCTTGTCAACCGCACCACGACGACCCTCCAACAAGGCCGCCAGCCCAACTTCGCGTTGCGCCTCATGCAGCAACTGCGCATCTCTTTCACCCGTGTTGCTCTTGAAGACTCGGTCCATCTCCTCGAGCGTCGCGTTCTTGGTCTCGGGCAAATAGAACCACACCCAAAATAGGCCAGCCGTCAGAAATACGGCAAAGAAGATGTATGTGCCCCATGCCCACGCTTCCAGCATGGGCGGGACGAAGAATGCAATGGCAAAATTGTTGATCCAGTTGCTTGACGCCCCGATAGAGGCCCCCTTTGCACGAATCGACAATGGAAAGATTTCGGAGATGATAGTCCACGAGACTGGGCCCCACGTCGCTCCGAAGGCGGCAATGTACACCCAGATGAGTGCTATGAACAAAGCATTAGTTCTGGCCATTTGTCGTTTGCGTGTGAACACAAACTGAATAAATTGACTTACCCACTGCGGTCCAGCCTGCAGCCACATGACCTGGCCAGTCGTGGCGAAACCTGCCCACAATGATGCCCACAATGACCATGCTTATACCCATTACCACGGATCCCGCGAGGAGCATCGGCTTTCGCCCCACTCGGTCGATGATCAACTACACACATCGTGTCAGTATTTTTTATTTTTTTTCCCCAAGACATTATAATATAAAAGTACACAATTCATCGACTCACCATTGCGGGGACCGTGCTTATCAGGAACACCACACCTGTCACACCTGTCGCAAGTAGTGCGATGGTGCCTCCGGTCAAACCAAGACTCTGGAAGATGTTGGCAGCGTAATAAATAACTGAGGAACGTTGTTAGTTTTGACCTCGGATTGACGTGAAGCGAGCACATACTGGCGTCTATGCCACTCCACTGTTGCCAAAACATGGTGAGCCAACCAGTTGCGACTCTTTTCAGGTTGTCCTTTGTGCGTACACAGTTCAAGTACTGTGCAACTTGTTCGCGGAGGGCACTTTTGCTTCCATCCTTGGCCATGCGGGGGAAGTCTCGAGCAAACGCCTTCTTCTCAAAGACCGATTCGGCCTTGATCTCGAGGAATTCCACTTGAACGAGTTCGTGGTCGGCAGGGAGCTTCCTTATCCAGGCAAGCGTCGATCTGGCCTCCTCATCACGCCCAACCTTGACGAGCCATCGGGGCGAGAAGGGCATGAACCAGATACCAACAGCTAGAATAGCCGCTGGAATTCCTTGAACGATTGATGGCAGCTGCCAGGCGAGATCCGACTGGGAGTCACCGGTTCCTCCAATGTAGTTGCTTCCGTAGCCAACCCAAAAGGATAGCATGATGCCCAAGATGGTTGCGAACTGGTAGAACGACACCAAGAAGCCTCTTATCTCAGGGGAGGAGAGCTCGGCATTATAGAGGGGCCCAACGCCGCTGAACAAGCCGACACCGATACCAGTGAGGAATCGGCCGGCGTACAGCAAGGCGGGCAGGCCCTCACGCGCCCCAACGTACACGTAGCTTCCCAAGACGACCCAGCAGCAAGCAAAGAACATGGTGTGCTTTCTAGAGATGAGCTCACCCAGTACGCCGGCGGACAAGGACCCGATGATTCCCCCCAGCTGTAGGATGGACGTGAGCCATCCGGTAGCCGACGACGACTGCACAACCGAAGGGAAGTTGTTGACGAAGCGGGCCATGACGAGCGATTGACCGAGAACGCCCTCTTGATAGCCATACTCAAAGCCGCCGAGCCTGGAAATGATTTCGTCAATTGAACTGAATGCCTCATCAATATCAATCGGGCAGGAGGCATGACATACGATGCGAAGAAGGCGATGAACACAAGCTTGGGGTTTGATCGGATGGAATCCCAGATGCTCTTCTTGCCTGCAACAACGCGTTTTGCATCCGAAGTCATGACCATGGCCGTATTTTTGTTACTTTCTGCAGGCTTTGTCTTCGAGTAATTGGGGCCGCATTGCAACCTCTTAATATATGCAACTGCTTGCTGTCTTGTCATCACCGACTGATTTTCTTTCCTCCTCCTTTGTTTCCCACCCCGAAGAATCAATCCCCTGTCTTTTGAGTTAATGAACCGGGCGACGCCATTTGTTTCGTGACCAGGGCGGTGATCCAACTTGCAAGTCGCGGCGCGTCGTGTTCGAAATTGGCGCTTTTGGACCCCGCTGGTGCGTTCATCTTGTTGGTGTCGCAAGGCATATATAAAAGGGATATACTCCGTATATGTACGCGCAAATTAATAGCGGCCAGTCGGCTGCGCCTCTCTCTTTTGGGGAACACTTGAATCCTCCCGCCTCCCCAGTTTCTGGCGGTTAAATTGAGAGACGAAGGAATCGTCACAGATATGGTGGGGCGATGGATGAAGTCTGCTGACACGAGGAAGGAGCAGACGATGCCAACTGTGTGCGAGCAAAACGGGCAATACCAACCCACTCAGTCGATAAAATCATACACAGAGTTCTCGTGTCCCACGTGGGGTCAACCCACTTGTCGTATCGACGCAGCCAATCTTGAATGTTTCCCCCTATTATATTATGATAGGCAGACAATTTGCATAGTGACCAATTGCTGACCAATTCTCCCCAAGAACTTCTGTCGACTCGCACGGAGTTGCAATGGGAAAAAGTGTGCACAGAGTGCCATGTCGGCTCACCAAGTCGGGTGCCGTGCCTGAAGGCCCCTTGCTGGAGAGCAAGATGGCCGACCACCCATGAGTCTTTTGTCTTGGACCTCTCTTCCGGATCAACATCCACCTCAGACGACGAGTACTCAGCCAACCCGCGTGTTATCGAACTTCAAGAAATAGCTTCGGTGTGTCCTATTCGCCGGTGTTTTCCAACGACGACCCCAGCAAGCAAGCAAGCAAGCAAGCACCTGACGCCCGAGAGCCGGCAAACGACGAGTCGCGCCAGACGAGGCCCAATCCTTCAAACCATGTCTCGATTCTTCCTAGGATAGACATTCTCAAGATCAAGCCTATTCGTTCCTTTTCGAAAACTCGTTCATAGAGTGCGCATCATACCTCGACAAAGTTGACGATGGGCGCCTTTTCGGAGTTCATGTGCCCGTGATGGCCCAACGATGACAGCTTGGAGCTCTGTCGGAAATTCATCCGCTTGCTCGCCCCGAGCCTCTGTGCAAAAGGCCCAAACATACTCGTCACGGCGGCGTGTATTCTCGCCGTTCTGAAACTCGTGTCGGGTAGCCCTTGCAACTGGCAGCGACACATCAAAGGCTGTTCGACTGCTGTTCGAATTCGTCGAGATCACAGGCTTCTCTGGGGTTGTACTGCAAGCCGTTTTCTGGTGTCACGCGGCATGGAACTATGTGAAGCAATGATCTCGGTGGGGGTGAGGGCGCAGAGAGCACAGTGCTCCCACTGAAGAAGTGGTATCTGGCACGAAAACCAGTGGTAAAATGGACGGACACCTTTGCGAGGAATTCATTTTGTCAAAAGTGGCGCAGCACAATCACCGTCGCCTCAAGTCTCCCTTCCATCTGGTGCGCTAAACGAGTCTGAGGCATCTCCTACACGAACTCGCCCAAGGCAAGCCTGATCAATGCCATTCAGCCGCTTTTACTTGGCAGGCAGGCTGCCTACCCACCCAAGCGAGCAGCTGCATGCAGGTCACAAGACTCTCCAGGATTATAGATGGCACAACTAAGTACTCCGTTTATCAGCCCTTGTACAACGTGTGTTTAGACCCCAATACCCCGATGGATGCGCAAAACAAAATGCAACACAATTCCGAAAATAGGTCATGTCAGTCATTCTGGCTGACGATGGTCAGTGCATAAGGCAAGAATGACACCTGAATATAGGAATCCCTTGGAGGGGTGGGTAAGAAGTTCAGCCTCACCACCCCCAAGACAGAAAAGGTAGTAGTTTAGCGAGATTCCACGTCACGTTCCAAAAATCCGCCTCACTCAGCCCCATTCAGGCGAGACCTGCGCAGCGACTTCAAGCGCCGAGGCGACGCCCTTGACTCGAGTTGTATAAGTGATGGCACATCCGGCTTGATCTTGAACCGTCCAGAATCAACTGCTAAATCGATCCATTCCCAACAAGAATACAATTTCGCAATTCTACGATTCTGTTAAGTGGGCGCACTATTTATTCACATTTCCACCGAATCGATAATGTGCTTCCCAACACTATGCTTCGGCTCTCGCTCCCAGCCAAGAAGCAACCAGAATAACTCGAATGCACACGGCGACGCCATGGTCTACGACCCCAATGCCCGTCCCGTGGCCATGGACCAACATAGTCTACGGAAACGAGTTCGCAAGTCTCAGCCGCGGAGGAGACGGAACAACTACTATGATGGCGGAGGAGGCGGCGGTGGGTTTATTGGCGGTGATGGAGGCGGATGCGGTGGAGGTGATGGAGGCGGATGCGGTGGGGGTGATGGAGGAGGTGGAGGAGGTGGATGAGGTGGAGGAGATGGTGACGGAGGGTGTTGATGAAGGTGGGATGAGAGGTATTTACATTGCCATGGTTTTGAATCTGCATTTGAAAAGGGTTGCTTGAGTATTTTGTGCTTTGGCGGAGATCTGAACGAAGGAGTATGCTGTAACAGGGAGGAACGGCCAACTTGATGCTTAGTGCGGTAGTATGAGAAGATTGTTGTTGTTGTTGTGAGCCAATAAATAGGGTTGCGAGCATTCGCAAGCCGTCTAGAAAAGTGGCATGGTCCCGTACACCTCCCTCAACTGTTCCCAGGTGACGCTTTCGCCGTACACGAGCTTTGCAACCACCTTGGCGGCCCAAAGACTCCCTCTTGGAGAAGCCATGTACTGGCGATGGGTGACCTCGGCACTCTTTGAAGTCATGTACACGGACAGGGGTGTAAGATGCAGTTGCGGCGCCGTACTCGCATCTAAATTGTCCAGAGGGGGCCGTCTATCTTGGCATCTCTCTAGTTCCTCAACAGCATTCACGACGAGAGCCTTGAGCTCAAACCATTGGTCTGTTCCCTTCATCCGTCAACCCCGGGCCGGTGACGAGTTCCGGGCAAACGGACAACTGCTCGAGGGGAGCTGCCTGAGCACTGCTCCAATCGATAATTCCCGAGAGGTTGTACTCGTCGTCAAAGAGCATATTGCCAGAATGCAGGTCGAGATGGCACAGCGGGAAGGGACCCCGGACTCTGTCCTCGATGATGATGTGGCTCAGGGCCGCTTTGAGTACCCAGCATGCCGTCAGCCATTCTGGGTCATCCGGATGCATGGCCACTATCTCTCGATTCTCGGCCTGTCTCTGGTTATAGAAATACTCGAGAGAGGTTTCCAGGGGCCCGGGCGAAGAATGCCAGGCCATTGCAATGATCTCAACTGGTTGCTCGGCATCTTCTCCGCACCAAAGACGCCCGATGCGGCTGAATGTCAGATTCTGAAGCTATCGTCGAGGGCTTGGTGCGGAATCCTGGCGACCCAGTACGTGGAGTCTGAGAATGCCAATTCGAGGACCAGATTATGGAAGCCCGAGGTGAATTGCGATACGTTGACAGTACACCTGACTTGGGGAGACAGATTCGGTTCATGTTTCCTCCGTGACTCTACTCCGCGGTTCTCCAGGTATTTGAAATTTGCCGAGGAGATGAGGGTTTGGATTCGTTTATACTTGTCCGACTCTGGATGCAAGCTGGAAAATCCTTGCCAGTGGTCGCTTGGCTTTTCCATTTCGCAAAAAGATGAAGATTGAAAAAGCCCGGGCTTGCTACTCAACCCATGCTATTGCAGGCGCATTTTCAACTCCCAAGTTGCGTTTAAATGCAAGAATGAGAGCAATGATGTCCATTAAAATACAAGATCCTGTGGTCGCCCGAATGAATCAGCTTACAGGACATAGGGAAAGCGTCGGTATCTAGTCCGTAGTAATTACTTTGAGGGATTCTTTGGCCAAAGGGGGTTGGGATTCGGGAACACTGCGGAGTAATGCGGGGAAAGTCGTGATGGAGACATGAACCAATTAACAACGTTCGTGCGCCCGTGAAATCTGCGAACGCCTCTTGCTCAACGCTGCAAGGAGCGGAACTTGGGATCCGTGCCATGTGTCCTCCTTTGATCGTTTAGCTTGCGTCCAAGTCGGGGGTTTATAATGCATCTGCTGCGTTTGCCTCCCGAAACTCTGACACAAGTCTTTGATCAGATTGGCCCATCCTTTTTCCAAGAGGACCTTCGCCGCCTTGCTGTCTGCAAACAGTGGCTTCATTACGCCCTTCCTGTTTGCTACAAGTGCGTTTCGTTCTCCCGAGAGAAGTTGCGGAGATTGATCAACTCGGGCGTATTGGAGAAGCCGTCGGCGCTCCAAGACAGCCTGGAAACCCTCGAGTTCAAACTTGAGAGAAACAAAACCTCTGTCTCGGCATCGGATACTCGAGCTGATGCCCAGGATCCCAATCTCCCCACTGCTTCTGCCTCAGACGAGGCTGTCGGGGATGATCCGGCCACGCGTTGGAACGAGATGCTAGATTCTGGGCTTCGGCAGCTTGCGCTTGTAACCCAGCAATCTCACAGGCTTCGTACTTTGCGAATGCGAGCTTGGGGCTCTCCGTCTCTTGGGCCCCTCGACAGCTCCAAAATCCTCCTGTCGATCCCCACGATACGTTCCCTACTGTCAGTGGAGAATCTGAGAGTCCTGGTGTTGGATCTATCCGTCGGCTTCCTCAAAGTTCCGGGAGAGCAAGGAGATGGCTGCCACCACATCTGTCCGGCGATCGGCGCTCTTCTTCACAAACTTGAAACTCTCCATCTGCGCATGCGCAGTATCTGCCCTGATGCTCTAAAGCCCTGCGGCCCCAGCGGGAGCGGAAGCCTCAGCTTGAGCCGCGTGGCAATCAATCTCAGTCTGATTCCAAACCTCCCAGGCATAACTTCGGCTGCCCACTCCAAACGATGTGGTTCTCAGGGCGGGGGGGTCGTACAGCTAAAAGCCGATATCCTGGAGCAGGCAGAAGTGCTTGCAAATCAAATGACATCTTCCAAGACCGTGAGGATCTTGACCCATTCACTTCCACAGCTCGAAATCCAATCCTTGGATGTATTGACCGGTAGGACCATGGTACTGGATGACGATACGGCGTGGGACGGAGATGGCAAGCTGGTTGTGGAGGACTCGGAGTCAGAATCCGAGCTTTCAGATCATGAATTTGCTACATATGTGGATGAGTAGCTCGGGATTTATTAATTGATGAAAGTATTCACGCAATGGTTGCTTCATCTACTATGATTATTCGTGGCTTGTATACGTTGGCTTGGTACCACTTGTAAGTTGTTCACTTTGTTATCATCTGACCCAACTGATTCGGCCCTTCCTCACGTGCCAATCGAGCCCATACATATTAACCTACCTGACCGATCATTGCTGGCAGTACGGAGTACGACAGTGGCTCCTTCCTATAAGAAGCTGGAAAAAGCCACCGCACCTGACTGAGCCTCTTCCGCCTTCCAAGCCCCCTCACAGACGATTCACCCTCCGTCTCGAGAGTCCACGCAGCCGACGAGCATGTTACTCTACAGTTTCTCGAAGGCCAACAACCCCGGGATTTTGACTTTCCGAGTGTATTTCATCAATTCGAGACTGTGTCGCGAAGAAGCATATAAAGAGGGGCAGCTCGTGAACATGTACCGTGATATCTCGGGCAGCATTGGTGCTATTGGATTGGCCGGTTTGTCGGGAGAGTGGGAAAAAAAAAAAAAAACCCCCGACTTCCAGCTACATCTGTGGATACGGTATCGGTAATGCTGCCATTCACGCCGTACTTGGACAGGGGCGATCCGCAGAGCGCGCTTGGCAATGGCGAGTGTCGCCACATCAAGCGGGACGGTAAGACGAGAGCTGGAGAAACGTTCTCATCTTCCATCGGTGGAGCAGAGTCAATGGCCGAGAGACTGTTTCTAGGACTCCTTGAAGCTCCGCTTTCATTGACGCCGTGTTCATGCCAAGCAGTGGGCATTATGAACATGTATACCGACAACGCTGGGATGGGTCATGGGCCTCATGGGCACCATGGGCACCATGGAATCATACATAGTACAGTATGTATGAGCTGTTTCTCCCTGCCGCACATGCATACACATGTCTACAGACAAATGACTCGAGCACATGTTATACCAGGCACCTCTATAGTTCACATGAACGGAACCTGCTATATTAAGCGAGGCGGTTCCCTCACACTCTTCCAAGCTACGACTCGGGATCTGTCTCAACTTCTGCCATAGGCCAAGCTCTTTTCTCTGCCATCACTTCGGGTTTGTGCCGGCTTGTGACCATGAGGATTGTACAAGCTTCCATCCTCGCTCTTGTCGGGCTCTCAAACGCCCTACAAGGCTCCAACCTCGACATCACCCCGGAATTCGCAAACTCCCACGGCTGCAACCAAGAATGTCAGGCTGCCCTACACGAGGCAAACAAGGCAGATCTAGCCGACTTTGGTCAAGATTTCAACTTTGCATTCTACGCAACCTCCCGCAAGTTCGCCGGCTCCAAACCAGGCGATCTCTTGGAACTCGACCCCATAGATCCAGCAACCTTGCAAATCGAGGCAGGAGGAAAAGCATACCGCGTCCAAGCATACCGCATCCAGTACACCTCTCAAGACCTCGACGACTCGCCTGTCCCCGCCACCGGCTTCATCGCCGTGCCATTCGCACGAACTCGCCCTCGCAACTATTCGCTGGTGGCATGGGCTCACGGCACGAGCGGCATGTACCGCGGGTGCGCGCCATCCAACGGACCGCGTCTCTATGACTATGACACCTGGCAACTCGTCGTTAAAAAAGGATACGCTGTCGTCGCCCCAGACTATCCCGGCCTGGGGAACAACTACACAACAAACAAGTTGTGCAGCTTCTCTGCCCTCGCCAAAGATGTGTACTACTCCGTACAGGCTGCCAAGAAGGCGTTCAAATTCTTATCCGGCCAATGGGTCGCCGCGGGACACTCTGAGGGCGGCGGTGCCGTCTGGAAGCTATCAGAGAGCCATCTTGTCAAGAATGACAAGACTTACCTGGGTGCCGTTGCGCTGGCTCCCCCGACCAAGCTCATTGACACGCTCCAATACTTTCCCGATAACCTGATCAACTCCGGCTACGTCACTGTTCTCGCAAGAGCACTCAAGAACGTCTATCCCTCCTACAATCTCACGATGCTCGCGGATCCGTTGCGCGAGCGACTCCCCATTCTTGAAGCGGCGCAGCCGTGCGTGGACGCTCACAGGGCCCTTAAAGCCGGGCTTTTGCCAGGCCAGATCTTTTCTCCAGAAGGCCTCCAAGCCGACCTCCCACTGCTCATGAAATGGCAAAACGAGACGGCCCCGGCTTCCGGAACCCGTTCGACGGGGCCTCTTCTGGTTGTGCAGGGTCTGAATGACAGGATCGTCGCGCCAGCCATCACTCGAAATTCCTGGCTGAGGACCTGCGTCGAAGGTAAAAGCGAGGTACATCTGAGCGAATACATACAGCTGGATCATTCGACAGTGTTGAGGGGCGCAGCTGCAGAATGGCTCGGTTGGATCGCTGATCGGTTCGAGGGTAAGCCCACAATTGGCTCATGTTCGGCGGGGACGAAAGAAGGGCAAGCGATCTCAAGTTTGTCGGGTCTCCTGCAGGCCAAGTTTGATTCTTCTTCATGCATAGCCGGTCCGACACACTTGTAAATACCTGTTTCTGTTCTCGCTACGGCGAAAGGGGAAGGGGGGAGCGTAGCATCGTTACCTACCAACGCACCCCAGCCAAAGACATGACTTTGACACGGAGTTGGATCTATGCCAGGTAGCCAGGTATCTATCTGCCTTGAGTGAACTTCACCAGGTCGATATGAATAAAGTTGCTTGCCAAATGCACCGTCTTAAAATACATGAAGAGACAATTTTTCTTGATACCAGGTCTAGTGTATTTACGAAAGAATCAGCGGGTGTGTATCGATCCCATGCCATTGACAATGCGATAAAAAGTCGCTACCTTACGCCCTTTCCTTGTCTTGCGTCTCCAAAACTAATCATCGATTTCTTCACGACTTATTATTACGACTGCGTGATGGAGCATGCGACAAGCCCATTGGCGCAGTGCAACTAACCGTTAAGGGCTAATTATAGTGAGCGGACAGGGCTTAGCATGCTGCCCTTGCCTGTTTTGGGCCTAGTCGTTATGGACGGAGTACGGAGGTCGAGCTCAAAAGTCGTGTCCCCTGCACAAGACCCACTTATAGTGGGGTCCTAGTAATTCTAAAGAAAAAGTAATTTTACACTAAAACCTTTTCTTTTTAAAGGCTATTTATAAAGTATCTAGTTAATAGAAATATTATCTAAATATTTTAGTAAGTAAATAAATACTTTTTTTATTTAATTAGATTATTATCTTATTTTTTAGAAGTTAAAAGATATAAAGATATAAAGATATAAATTTACTTAAAAGTATTTTTACCTTTAACTTTAAAATTAAAATCAAATATTCTAATAAATACTTATTAAGCTAGTTTTTTAAAAAAGTATTCTTTAAGTAAAATGATATTTAATTAGAATTTAAGAAAATAAATATGCCTATAATATATTTTTGTGAGGCCCCACTTATAACACAGGTACACTAGCGCACCTCGCAAATAGGCCACGCCCTAGGGCTAAGTCCACGTAACACTAGCAAGCCACTAGCTATAAGCTAGTGACTTATATATATAATACACTTAGACCTAGTAAGCTTTAGTTAATATACTAGAGCCCTTATACCTTTTACCTAGCTATTATTATTCTTATAATTTTAAAGCTTCTTTTACTAGCTACTTAAGAGTAATATAGGGGGGAGAATTACCTAATTTACTAGAGTAATATTAAATAATAACCTAACCCTAATAGATAAGAGTTATACTTAATTAAATAAGGGTAATACTATAAGTATAAACACACTATATATTACTAAAACTACGCTTATAATAAGACCCCTTATCTTTTATACTAAAGCTATAGTAATACTAGAGTAAATTACTTAGTTAAAAAAACTTTAAAAACTATAAGAGTAAGAATAAGAGCTTATTAACCTTATTAGGTATAGTTTAGAAAAAGTATAAGGGAAAACCTAGTAAAGAGCTAGTATCTTATTAAGTAATAGTAACTAAGAAGTTAAAGTTAAGAATATTACTAAGCTTTAATACCTTATAAACCTATAGAGGTATAAAATATAAATAAATAACCTAAACTATACCTTTAATAAGGTAAAGAAAAAATACTAATATAACTACTAAAAGATTCTTTTTACACTTAACTATATATATACTAACTATAGGGTAAGATAAGATAAATACCTTAATAAATAATAGGCTAATAGCTAGGATAATCTTAAGGATAACTAGGATATATTCTAGACCTAGATACTTATATTACTTAAGGACTTTATAAACTATAATACTTAAATAGCTATATAGCTTAAGAATATAAAGTAATATAAGGGCTAGAGCCTTATTAAATTTAGTATTTTCCTAGATTTACTAGAGATATACCTAGAAAAAGCCCTAGAAAAGTCTTATACTCTTATATTCTTTATAAAATTACTTCCTAAGCTATAGAACTATATTAACTTATATACCTCTATTACTAGAAAAATATAAGAGAAGGTTATATAACTTACCTAGTAATTTTAGAAGGCTATACTAAAGAGTAAGTAAAAGCCTAAGTATTTAAGAAATAAAGGCCTATATAAGAATCCCTAATATTATAGAAATAACTTACCTTAGGGTTATAGGCCTTATAGGAACTAAAGAAATAAAAACTAGAAAAGAGGCTTAGTTACTTACTTAAATAATGGTAAAGTTAGGAATAAAAGATAATATTATAATTATAATAGCTTAAACTACCTTATAAATAAGTATAATAAGCTAAGAAAAAAGCCCTAAGATAACTAGGGAAACTTTCTAAGGTAAAAGTAAAGGCCCTTACCTTTACCTTAAATACTAAGGTGCTAATTAAGCATTAATTTTATATACTAGTTACTATTTATAAGTATAAAGACATTAAAATAGTAGTAAATCTAGATAGCTATACTAAGCTTAACCTTATTAGTATTAATTTTATAAAGAATTATAAGCTTAATAAGGCTAAGGCTATAGTACTTATTCTCTAGGTAATAAGGGCCTTTATAGTCTCTTAATATAGTATTTATAAGGTACCTATTATAATTAAAGACTTAAGAGAGAAAGGGAAGTACCTTAAGCTATTATATATAGCTATAAATAAAGACTTAAAAGTAAGGGGAAGTCCTATCTTAATTAGAATATATATACTTACTAAAGAATATATATATTTTTATTTATACTTATAAAAGTAATTGTTACGTGCAGGTTTGGCACGATATAAGGCAAATCCGTTAAAGGGGCTAATGGATCTGCTATTATAAGGTTATACTAAGTTCGCTATAAGAGCTACTATTAGGTATAAAGTAAGATATCTAAAGAAAGTTAATTCTTTCTATCTAGAGTCTAAATCTAGTCTTATATATACTTATATTTAGCTTTGCTATATAATAAGTGCTAGGTATGCCTTAAAAGATAACTATCCTAGTTAAAGGTAGTTAGACTATAACTAGATTTATTCTTTACTTAGCTAAGTAAATTAACAAAAAATTATCTATTAAAATCATATAAAAGAAAAATTTAGAATAGCTATTACCACATATTATAATAACTTTTTAGCGCTATATATCCCTTAATAAGTCCTCTAGAATTATTATATTAAATAATATATTTAACCTTTCTAAAATTAATTTTCTATTTACTACCTTCCTATTTTCTATTGCTAATTTCCTATTATTTAGCAAATTCTTAAGTTTTATTACACTAACTATTTCCGTTCTAATTTAGTCTAAATTTATTCTCTTAATCTAGCAAACTAGCAAATTTATCTAGCTTTTAGCAAATTCTTAAATTCTATTATACTAACTATTCCTATCCTAATTTAGTCTAAATCTATCTTCTTAATCTAGTAAACTAGCAAATTTATTTATCTTTATTACTTTAATAATTAGTAAGGGTAAAGTTAGAGATACTATTTATCTTTACGTTACTACTATCTTTAATTTATCTAATAATACAAGTAGTGTTTTATTTAGGCTAGGTAAGACTAGTATTAATAGCAGGCTTATCTTACCTTATAGTTACCTATTACCTAAATTTAGTGTTACCTAAGCTAGCGTTACTAGAGTTAGTATTACTAGAGTTAGCATTACTAAGGCTACTTTTGCTTTCTTAGTATTTTCTTTATATCTTTTTTACTCCTTTATTAGCTTATTAATAGTTATTACTTAATCTTATATCTTTTTTAATATCTTTATTACTATATTAGCTAGAGCTATAATCTTTTCCTTATACTTATCCTTTTAAACTATACTTTATTTTAAAGTGTTAATTTATTTATTAAATTTAATTAGTATTTTACCTATATTAAGTTTAGTAATTCTCTCTTTCTAGTCTTTTAATATATCTAATATCTTTAAAAACTTATCTTAAATTACTATTACCTCCTTTTATATTAAAGCTATTAGTTAGTAAACTTCTTTTACTAATTCCTTTACTATTATATATGCTTTATTTACCTATTTTCTAGTGTCTTTAAATTCTTTCTTTACTTAGTTAACTTAATTAACTAGGTTATTAATCTTACTTTACTTATATTATTTACTCCTTTCTTTATTCTTCTATAATTTTAATAATTTTTATATTAACTCCTTCTCTATACTAATATAAAGTAAGTTTACTTATCTAATACTAGCTAAAGCGCCTATAATTATAGTATTTACTACGCTATATTTATTAGTAAAATAAAGAGCTAAAAGATTTACTTATAGGAGTAAAGATAATATACTATTATATATAGCTATTTACTATCTATATTTAACTATTATACTATTATAAAAGGCTACTACTACTATTTTTACCTAGCCCTTTGCTTTTCTTATTACTTTATATTCTATTAGATTAATAGTAATCTAATATATAAGCTTTCTTACTTACCTTACTATAGCTTATTTTATAATTAATATAGCCTTTTATTCTTTAAATATAGTGAAAATCTATATAATTACGTTTTACTATAATATAAAATATATATCCTTTAAGTTAACTTCTAATCTATTAAATACTATTATAATGCCTTTAAGGGTAAATTTATATGCGTAGGCTTATATTATATGTTTAATGTCCTAATTACTATTCTTATAACCTAATTTAGTGTGTCTAAACTTACTAAAATTAACTTCTTTAATACTCTTTCCTTTATATTTTATATTAAACTCTTCTATTACTCTTTTATATACCACTACACTAATATTAGGCATTAGCATTTAAGCATTAGTTCTAGATCTAGGCTTCCTAAATCTAAGGAATAATAGCTTAAAATTAAGGTTTGTAATTTGTTTATAGACCTATAATAGTCTAATAATATACTTAGCAAGTATTTTACTAATATTATTATTTATCTTACTTTTTATATCCTTATATTTACCCTTAGCACCCCTAGCTTTAGTTTCTTTATTACTTTTAGGTTTAGACTTTAGTTTAGGACTATCCTTAGTGAGGTTAAATCTTACCTTATTACTATTATTTTTATTTAATTTATTAGTAAAATCCCTATTTTTCTAATTTACTCTTATTTTCTTTAGTTACTTTTATCTTATAACTCTTATATAATTATCCTTAATTAAATCTTCTATTACTTATTTATATTTTTATTACTTTATATCTAAATCTAACTCTATACTTATAAAGTTATTATTATTATTATTATTACCTTACTCCTTAGTGTTAACTATATCTTAAATAACCTTTACTATATTAATGTTTTTATTATATCCCTTTATTAATTATAATAGTATATTTAATTTATTTTATCTTATTCTTAGTTTATCTAAATACTACTACTATTATAACTATATAATTTATTATATAGGGTATAAATATATCTCTAGCTAATTCTAATGTTTTACTTAACTTAAATAGTATTTAAAGAACTTCTTCTCTTTATAATAGGTTATAGTTCTTAGTTTTACTAAAAGCTTATCTATTTACCTAATATATTTAGCTCTTTTCCTATTAGTAGTGAATTACTACTATACTAAATTAGTAACTATAAGCTAACCTAATAGTTAATTCTATTATATTAAAGCTAGGATTTAAATATAAAGGTATCCTACCTATATTTACTTATAAAGTGTTTAATTATATATATTAACCTTATTATTAAAATAAATAAAATCTAGTATAGCTTCTAGGTTATAGTATAGATTTATATAATATCTATAAAGCTTATATTTAATTTCTAGTGTAATATTTTTATGTTTTACTTAATATTTCTTATAGTTATTATAATTCTATATTTTCTATAGCTAAATTAATTCTATTTCTTATAGCTTTTAGAAAACTTTATAACTTATATTATTATCTTTAGGCTTATAGGCTATTAAGCAAAAATAGGACTAAGATAGATTTAACTATACTTCTATTAGATTTAACTATATATAGGTAATAGTAGTATTAGGGGATAATATAAAGTAAGAGTATAGTAAGCTTTCTTTAGTTAGTGTAAAAGAGTAATATATATAAGAGAGTCTAGTGGCTTTAATCTATTCTATTAAATCTAGCTATTTACTATTAACTTTTTTCTTTTATTATTACTATTCTATAGGCAAATTAAGGCCTTTCTTTATATATTCTCTTTACTAATTAATTAGGTTTTTCTTAAGGTAGTCTTTTACTATCTTAGCTATATTAATTTATATTTTACTTTTAGCTATCTATTAATTATCTTTAGCTATATATCCCTTCTATTTAATAAGGAATTTTACTCTTACTATTTTAGTCTATTTAAAAATCTTAACCTAATAACTATAGATTTATTTAATCTCCTAATAATTTACTTCCTCTAGATTATTAAATATAATTAGTAGCAAAGCTAGTTTTTTCCTATTAAATAAATCCTTTCCTTATACTAGTTTTTATATTTATATTACTAATACTACTAAATAGACTTAAGAGTCTAAAGGGAAATCTAATTAATATACTAATAGGTTTACCTTTTCTAGTACCTTATATAGCCTTACTCTTTATAGTAACTATTTTTTCTTAGGCTTACTAAGTAACTTATATCCCTTATATAATTATAGATACACTATATCCCCTATATTAATATTAACTAGTTTATAATAATTATTATACTAAATCTTAGCAAGGGTAGTAGCTATTATAATTACTAGCTAAGCCTTATACTAGTATAGCTTTTATAATACTACTATATTATTTACGCTAGCCTTAGTGTTAGTTATATTATTTAGAGAAAGAAGGTTAATAATACTTAAAGGGCAAAATTTGTATAATAGCTTATTAGGAGCCTACCTTATACTTACTACTATAGTATTATTTAGTTAATACTATAGCGCTAGAAGTAGTAATATTTACGCTATATCTAGGTCTATTACTATATAATATTAGATTATAATTATTACTATCTAATTCTTCCTTTTCACTATTCTATTTATTTAGGGATAGTATACTATGCCTATAAGAAGTTTAACTCCTATATATTTAAATATCTCTTTTTATATATTAAATATAAATTTTAAGTCTCTATTACTAATAATTTGCCTTAGTAATCCTTAATCTATAATATATAGCATATAAAGGAGTAATTTTACCTAGATTTTTACTAGGTATATAGTATGCCCTAGTATTAGAAAAGTCCTTTTACTAAATAGGTAATTTACTAGGTATAATAAATTATATATTATATATCCTTCTATTTACTATATTATATTTATAGCTAATACTTCTAGTATATCTATAATAAAATTAAGTAAAATTATGTAAAAAGGCATTAGTTTTAACTATAAAGGTTATAACTCTCTTAGTAGTTTTAAGAAATTAATTACATTCTCCTAATATACTATATAATAGGCTATATAGTTATAAATCTATTAGCTTATTTATAGGAAATACACTAATTAAAGCTTTGCTACTATCCTAGTAATTTTAAAATGTTACTATTTATTATAAACTAGTTATAGTATAGATTTAACCTCTATTATTAGAATATAAAGATAGAAAAACCTATCTTTACTATAATAGTATAATAAACTATTCTTATATAAATCCTATTTATATAGGGGAATTTTTAGTTTAATCTAGGTATTCTTTACTACTTATCTCTCTTAGTATACTCTTATAGCTATAATAATTTAGCTAAACTTTTAGTTAGATTAATACCCTTAGATAATTCTAGCCTTAAGGTTATTATTAATTATTATAGTTATAATGTATTCCTTAGTAGTAAAATATGTGCTTATATCTAGTTTATTATATTAACTTTTTTATATTACTTCCCTATAGGTTACCTTTACTAGTAACCTTAAAAGTGTATCTAGTACTATATTTAGCACTCCTAGTATATATATTACTTTTAAGTTAAATTATAATAAATAATTCATAACTTTTGCTAATTTTAGATTAGCCTTATCTAAATCTATTATTAATAAGAAGGTATATTTAATAATGCCTTTTACTAGAGAATAGTTAGTTAATATATTAACCACTATGTTATTAAATTAAACTATTTTTTAGAGCTTCCTAATACTCTATATAATTATAGCTACTTTTACTTTAGTTAAACTATATTATTTCTTAATACTTAATATTACCCTTAAAAGAAATAAAATTAGCTATATTTAGTTACTCTTAATATCCCTTCTAGGAATACTTTAACTATCCTATTCTTTTTATAATTAGAATATATATAAACTAAATCCTTCCTTATAGGCATTAATTTTAAGGAAAAGTAGCTTCTTTAGATTATAATACTATAGGGTTTATTTCTTACTTAAGAATGTTTTAATATCTTTAAAAGCCTTTTTCTCCTCCTTAGTTAGTAAAAATATCTTTTATTATATTAATCTTTTCTATACTAGTTTTAAGATACTAGTGATTTTCTTATCCTTATTATAAAACTCCTTTAATAACGCTATTTTTTGTTCCTATAATAGTTAGATTTATATATTAAACTATAGGATTCTATTATAAAGGAAACTAGCTATTCTAATAAAAGTTTTAAGACTTAATAAATTACTTAGAAAATTTATTTTTTAAAAGGCTTTAAGTCTATTATTAGTATTAGTAATTCTATTACTATTTATAATAAAACTAAGTAGTTAAATAGCTAGGTAACTAATAAAGGACTTTTTTATAGTAATTATTATCCTGTTTTCCTTAAGGATTTTAAGTATAATATTAAGGTAAACTAAATGCTCCTTAATACTATCTAAAAATACAATAATATTATTAATATATACTTATATAAAATGTTTATATTTTTAGAATAATTTATCTATAAATCATTAGGTAAAAGTAAGGGAATTCTTATATCCTATTAAAGCTATATTTAATGCCTTAAGGCCTTAATTTAATATAACTACTATGCATGCCTAGTAGTCTCTCCTAACTAGTAGCTAGTGAAAAAATCCTATTTTATTAAATAAAGAATAAACCTCCTTACTATAAGTATTATCTATAATATTACTTTAGTCTAGTAAAGGGTATATATCTAGCATTACTATATTATTAAGTAGTCTTATATTAATTATAACTTTTCCTTTCCTTTTTTAACTAGTTTCTTACTAAACTATAAATACTAGATATACTATAGCTACTAGCTTATCTAGGTATATTATCTTCCCTTTTAGGTAAAGTTTATTATATACTTTATTAAGTTTACTTATATCTTAGCTACCTAATCTATAAGGTCTAATTAGCCTTATTTAATATTACTACCTATTAATAAGATTAATCCTTATTTTCTTATTCTTAGGCATAGGAATAATGCCTTTATCCTAATAGATATTATATTTATTAGAAAGCTAGATAAATTTACTTATAGCTTTATAGTTAATATTAGTAATTTACACTCTAAATTTATTAGTAGTATATAGAATCTCTTTTAGATATAAAATCCTATATAATAGCACTCCTATATTAACTTTCTTTAGGTTAAGCTTATTCTTTTTCTTATTAGATTTATTACTATCCTTATCCTTATTTTCTATTTTCTTTATAATATCTTTACTAAAATAAGTATAATATGTAAAAGGGTTATTAATCACGTAATTAGCATTAACTTCGCTAGCTACTATTAGCTATATAACCTTTTTATGCTTATAGATTATAATAGTTTTATTAGTTAGGTTATAGGTAATTATTTACCTTTAGCTAGTATTACTAAATAAAGCATTAGGAAAATATTCTAAATATAACTATATATAATATACACTTATTTCCTAATTTCTTTATGCTACTTTCTAACTAACTAGTATATATACTAACGCTTTTAGTAAAATTAATACTATTTATATAGTAACTACTCTCTAATAAGGAACTTTAGTAGCTAGCCTAAAAATCTTTACTAGTACTATTATACTATAGACTAACTAAAAAACCACCCTAGGGCATATAAAATTAAGCTTTACTCTATACTTATAAAGGAAATTTATTCCTAGTAATAATTTTAGTCCTAGATTTAGCATTATATTTGCTATTACTATAAAATATCTAGTGATTTTAGTTCTATAAGCTATCCCTAGAATATAAAAATTAAACATAGCTTTTTTAGTTATAAAAAAGGAAGACCTTACTTTAAATATAGGCTTAGGTTCTTATATTACCTATTTTACATTTAATTTATTTTACTAAAGCTATGCTTTATTTACTAAAATTAATAATATTCCTAAGTTAAGGTAAATCTAATAACTCTTACCCCTATTATTAAACTTAATATTAATCTTTAAATATATATTTACTTACTTCCTATTATATTTAACTTCTTATAGTCTTATAATAGCCTTAATTACTTATTCTAAAACTAGTTAGTTTAGCTTTATTAAATCTATCCTTATAGTGTTTTTATTTACCTCTTTTTTAATATTTTCTATAAAGTAAGTTTTAATAAAATTTAAGTCCTATACTTAGGTTTCTATATAGTTATTTTCTTTAACTTCCTTTTCTTTAGCTATATAATAATTATATTCCTAAAGATAGGTCTTATATTATTATATATTAGAATTATTATTATATACTATAATATAAGCATATTCCTTATCCCTAGTAAATAGTTTCTTCTAATATTAAAATTACCTAGGCTACTACTACTAGCTAAATGCCTCTAATAGTCCTAGATCCTATGATTATTATTTGTTATATTAGACTAGGGGGTTATCTTATTAATTCTAACTAAAACCTAGACACTTTTCTTTATTCTCTTACGCTTTATTTCTGTTAGGAGTGCAGAGGTTAAAGATAGGATATTTATTAAAGCGGGTCTTCAGAGAACCTTTAGGCTATGTGGATAACAAAGAGGCTAGCTAGCTATAAGATAGCTACGTGCTTATAAAGCAAGGTATTTATTAAAGACTATGCATATTATTAGTGCTAGGTTAGAGATTAAAACCTTTATACACTTACCCCTAGCTAGTATCTATCTAGTAGTAACTATAATAGTCTTAGCTATTACTTTATTTATAACCTTTTAGTATAAGCTATAATAAATTAATCTCTCTTAACCTTTTTAAGGATATAAACTATTAGCTAGATTATTATATAGCTAATACTTTAAAGATTTATAAGAAACACACTAGTACCTTATAATAATAAAGCTATAGATAATTAGAAAGTTAGAGAACCCTTATAATCTAAAACTATAGATAATAATAGGGTATAATAAACACCACTTAATCCTAATTTAAGTGAAGGTATAAATAATATAACTAAAGAAAAAAGGGTATTATAATAATGCTATAAGGTTATATAAGCTAAGCTACATTGCCTTTAGAGGAGATAAAAGGTCTTATAAATAAAGGTATAAATTAGAGAGCTTAAGGTAAACCTAGGATTAGCTAGACCTTAAATTAGACCTATAATTACCCCTTAATCTAGACTTATAATTACCCCTTAAATATTAGCTATAATTTTACCTATAGTTTATAGTAACTTAGTAGTAATTATATAATAAGGTAATCTTATTAAAATATAGATAAAAATACCTATATATAAAGGGGAAATATATAAAAGCCTATAGAATTTCTTAGTAAACTTAAATATATTATTTAAATTAAACTACTATACCTTTAAGGATAATATAACTAAGGTAATGTATATAAGTAGCTACCTAGCTAGTAATGTAAAGTAATAGTAAATACATTATATAGCTATAAATAGGTATATAAATTATTTATTAATTACCTAGGTAGATTTTCTAGAATAGCTAAAAACTAAAATAATAGATATAAGTATAAGATACTTAGAAGTAATAAGGTTACTACTAAATCTTAGGTAAAAAAATAACTAATTATTTTAATTCTTTATATAAGCCTAGGATAAGGTAAAAGCTAAGTTACCTAAAGAAATCCCTATATATCTAAGAATTATAATCTTTTTAAATAGCCTAAATAACACTATAAGGAAGTAAATAATTAGTTAAGAGATTTTAATAACCTAGAGCTAACTATAAGGCTAGGGTAAGAAAGCAAAGGTTATAATAGGTTTAGGCTAAAATAATAAAAAAAGTTAGGACTTTAAAAAAAAGAGGTAATGCTTTTATTTTATATTACTTATAGATAGGGTATAGTAATAAAGCAAAGATTAAGGGAAAAAATTATCCCTAGTATACTATAAATATAAAAAGCCTAGGTATGCTTTACTAGCTTATTAGGTATTAGATTATTTTACCTATAAAAGTACTAAGTATATAACTAAGAAGTATAGAGAAAGTAGTAATAAAGCTATATCTCCTAATATAATACTAGTTTAATTAGCATAGACCTAGGAATATAATCTTACTATAAAATACCCTATAGATAATAGAATAAGAATATAAGTATCTTTATAATAAGATAACTAGTAGTTAGCTATATAAGCGCTATTTAATATAGGTATATAGTCTTTAATAATTTATCTAAAATTATTATTAAAAAAGGATTAGGAGAATATAATTTAATTAAATAGAATACTAGAGAGTGTAAGCAAAAAAGTGATTTTATATTAAGGAATTTTAAAAAAATTAGTTAAGATAAAAGATAGTATAGGATTTATAAAGGTTTACTAAGTTAGTTACTTTATTACTAATATAGGTAAAGGGATAATTCTAGGTATAGACTAGATTAAAGAGTATTTACCTATAATTATATATTAGGAGTATAAATACTAAAGATATCTAGTAATAATAGAATATCTTTTCTTTACTTATAGTAAGTAATAAGTATATAGAGAGAAAAAAATAGTAGTAATTACTTTATTATTAGGAGTAATAAAGATTAAGCTAAGTATTCTAGAAAATAAAAATTAAAAAGGAAAAGGAAAAGGCTAATTAGAGAACCTAGTAGTAATAGATATATAAATAAATAGTAAAGTAACTATATAGATCCTAGAGTATACTTATTTATAGTAGAAAAGTAAAGGTATTATAGTTATACTAATTCTAGAAAATATAAGTAGTAAAGAAGCTATATTAAATTAGAATAAGAGCACTAAGTGCCTTATACTAATAATCCTAGAAGAATATAGGGAGTTTATAGATGTTTTTTCTAAAGAGTTAGTAAGTAAGCTTCCTAAACTAGGAGGTTACACTTATACTATTAAATTAGAAAAAGGGAAAACATTACCTTAGGGGCTTATATATAATTTAGCTAAGAGGGAGCTAGAGGTCCTTAGAGAGTACCTTATAAGTGCTTTGTCGGGGGAAAAACAACACCCCAAAACGACGGAAAAGACGACGATAGTAATAGCAACAAAAACGACGATATTAACAATACTAACAATACTAACGAATTTAACGATATCGAAGCCGGAACCTAGATAACGGGATCTAGGTCTGCGATATTTGCAATCTATCGCGAGGATCTAAGCTACTAAGGTCTCTTTTTAATGTCTAGTTATCTTATTAATTAAACAAACCTAGAGCATATACTATAGTAACCGCACAAAAGGGGAGAGTTGATTTTCTATAAAAGGGGAGGGAATCTAGGGATTTTATCTAGCTAGATAGTCACATGACTAGGGATCCGATTAATCCGGCGATGCCGATAGATCCGACGATGCCAAGGTCTAGAGGCCTGTGGTCTTGTGAGAGAGGTCTTGAGAGAGGTCTTAAGAGGTCACAATTCTAGCCACACAACACCTCCCTAACTGTTTTCCCTTTTCTAGCCACTAGGAAAGGGAAAACAGTAACCAAAGAAAACAACAAAAAAGGGGGAAAAGAGGGAAAAGTAGTACAATTATAAGATAAAAAAAAAATTTCGTGATTTTCAGGCCCCCCTATCTATCAATCCATTAATCAAAAGGGTTATCCATTAAAGGAGGTCGTTATTAGAGGTCTTGTTAATAGTCTGATTAATTGATTCGTAGCAGAAGACCTTTCTAATAGTTAGAGACCTCTTTAATCATCAGAGGAATCGTCAGTCAGAGGGATCTTTAACGGCCAGAGGGGTCGTCAGCGGGCGAAGACCTCGTTAGAAGACCTTCTGTACATCAAATTCCCCTTCAAAGGTCAGAGGAATCATCAGTCAGAGGGGTCTTCAACGGTCAGAGGTCTCGTTAGACGGTCGGATCAATTAGTCTAACGACGGAAGCTTTCGTCAGCGGTCGGAGACCTCATTAGAAGACCTTCTATTGGTCAGATTCCTCTTCAAAAGTCGGAGGAATCGTCGGTTAAAGAGGTCTTTAACGGTCGGAGGTCTTGTTAGACGGTCGGATTAATTGGTCTGTGACGACAGAAGCCCTTGTCAGCGGTCAGAGACCTCGTCAGAAGACCTTCTATCGGTCAGAGACCTCGTCAGAAGACCTTCTATCGGTCAGATTCCTCTTCAAAAGTTAGAGGAATCGTCAATCAGAGGGATCTTCAACGGTCGGAGGTCTTGTCAGACAGTCAGAGGGATTATTAGTGATTAATCTAGCCTAATAGTCAGAGCTAGAATAACCGTAGGTCTGATTAATTAACTAATCAATCCATGACAGAGGGCCTTGTCAGCGGTCAGAGGCCTCTTTAGAAGACCTTCTAATAGTTAGATTCCTCGTCAATTGTCAGAGAAATCGTTAGTCAGAGAGGTCTTTAACGGTCGGAGGCCTCGTTAGACAGTCAGATCAATTGATCTTTGACGACGGACCTAGCTGATGAAGGTCAGGTTAAAGGTCTGATCATGGAAGACCCGATTTATTAAAGGTCAAATTCGAAGGTCTAGATGCTTGCCTCCCTAACGGATAGCTAAGTAAAACTAGGGTATTGAATCGGTTCGAGCTAGGCAGGTTAGAAGGTTGAAAATCAGGAAAAGAAGGTTAAAGCTAGAAATGAAGGTCAAAGCTAGAAGAGGTTGAAGCTAGAAAGGAAAGTCAAAAGGTTAGAAAAGGTCAAAAGGTCAAAAGGTTAGAAAGGAAGGGTTTGACCTAGCTAACCCAGGTTAAGAGGGAAAAGGTCGTAATAGTCGCGATTATTTGATTTGACGAATCCGATGATTTTGATGATATTGGACAAGTCAGATGACCTTGATTAAATGATCGGAATGAAGGGATTTAATCTAGCTACCTAGATTAAGGGGAAAAAGGTTATAACGGTCGCGATCATTTGATTTAACGAATCCGATGATTTTGATGATATCGGACAAGTCAGATGACCTTAATCAAATGATCGGAATGAAGGGATTCGATCCAGCTAACCTGGATCGAAGGGAAAAGAGGTAAGAAGCTGCTGACGATTATAATAATCGTACGAAGGGATAACCAAAGGGGGAAATAACAAGAGAGGTAATGTCAGGAGGGGATTATTATCGACGGATTCAGCGGTAGAAGGTCTAATAGGACTATTCCCCGTTCCTCCACTAGTTTTTATCGGGGGAAAAACAACACCCTAAAACGACAGAAAAGACGACAATAGTAATAGCAACAAAAACGACAATATTAACAATACTAACAATACTAACGAATTCAACGATATCGAAGCTAGAACCTAGATAACGGGTTCTAGGTCTGCGATATTTGCGATCCATCGCGAGGATCCAAGCTGCTAAGGTCTCTTTTTAATATCTGGTTATCTTATTAATTAAACAAACCTAGAGCATATACTGTAGTAACCGCATAAAAGGGGAGAGTTAATTTTCTATAAAAGGGGAGGGAATCTAGGGATTTTATCTAGCTAGATAGTTACATGACTAGGGATCCGATTGATCTGGCGATGCCGATAGATCTGACGATGCCGAGGTTTAGAGGCCTGTGGTCTTGTGAGAGAGGTCTCGAGAGAGGTCTTGAGAGGTCACAATTCTAGCCACACAGTGCGTAGCTTAAAGGGTAGATTAGAAGATTAGTTAGCTTAGCTAAAGCCTTAATTTTGTTTATTCTAAAGAAAGAAGGGAAATTAAGGCTTTATATAAATTATAGGGGCCTAAATAAGATTATAATTAAGAATAAGGCCCCTTTACCCCTTATTACTAAAATTCTTAATTAATTAGCAAGCGTAGTTATTTTTATAGTCCTAGATTTAAAAGATACGTACTACTAGCTATATATTTGCTTAGGTAATAAGTGGAAAATAGTATTCTATTATTAATATAGCCACTTTAAATATCTAGTAATACTATTTAAACTAGTTAATACACTAGTGACTTTTTAGGAGTATATTAATAATACTCTTAAAGGACTTATTAATAAGACCTATATTATCTATCTAGATAATACACTAATATATAGTAGTAAGGTTAAAGAGTATATAGAGTATATTAAATAAGTTCTATATAGGTTTAGAGAGGTAAGTCTTTTTATTAACCTTAAGAAGTGTTAATTTTTAGTTAAGGAAGTTAAATTTTTAGGCTTTAAGATATTAGAAAAAGGTATTATAATAGACCTAGTAAGAGTTAAAGTAATTATAACCTAGCTAATACTATGTAGTGTTTTTAATATTTAGTTATTTCTTAGTTTTACTAGATTTTACTACTATTTTATTAAATAGTATAGTAAAGTTATTATTTTATTAATAGATTGCCTTAGAGGGAATTAACTAGTAATATTTAAACTAAAACCCTATAAGCTAGTAGTGTTTAAAGAGCTTTAATAAAGATTTTAGGAAGCGCTAATTTTAGTGTATTTTAACTTACTTATATATCTTAGAGTAAAGACAAATGCATCTAGACATATAATTAGGGCTATACTTATAATATTAGTGCTAGGTTACTAGCACCTAGTTATATTTATATTAAGGAAAATAACTAATACTAAATTATAATATTTAATACCTAATAGCAAATTATTAGCTATCTAAGAGGCTTTTCACATATAAAGACACTATCTTACTTATTTAGCTTATATAATTAAAGTTATTATAAATTATTTAAACTATAAGTACTTTACTATAAAGCCTAAGCTTACTAGTAAGTAAGTAACTACGCTTAATAAGCTTTATCCTTTTAATTTTAAGATTATATATTATATAAGGAAATTAAATCCTATTAACTTACTTTTAAGAAAACTAGATTTTATAAGTAAGGTAAGGAAAAAGGAAGTAATAACTATATAACTTCTTACCTTTTTATCTAAATTTATAAATACTAAGAGATAGGAATACTATAGTAATATTATTAGTGCTATAAGCTCTATAAAAACATTACTTAGTGTAACTAATAGTTAGTTATAATAACACTGCGATAATACTGCTAATATCTAGGGTTTTAAAAAATCATAACTTAACTATATTCCTAAAGAACCTAATAATCTAGATAATCTTAGAAAAGTTATATTAGTAAGGTTATTTAATACTTTTTATACTTCTATTAATAAGTAATAAGCTAGCTATAGTAATACTATTAGTACCTAGTGTATATATTATTTATTGCTTAATTATTTTAATTTTCCTATTAGACTAGCTATTTCTAATAGGGATAGACTAGCATAGGTTATTACTAGTAAGTAGTAAGGGCGCCCCTTAAAAATATTACTTATCTATATCCTTATAAGACTAGAAGTATCTATTAAACTAATTACTTATAGAGATATTATAGCTAGGATTTAATCTATTTAAAGAACCTCTTCTAAGTTTAACTCTAACTTTCTAGAAAAAAGCTTAGAATTAAAACCCCTAATTTAAGTCTTATTATATAAAGCATAGTAAGGTAATGACTTTACTATAGCTTAATTAAAGTTACTTAAAAGCAGTAATATAGCTATATCCTAGATATAGTTAATTAGACCCTCTAAGCTATTAATGTTTAAGAATTATATTTTTATTCCTCTAGGTATAAGAAAAGAAATTTTATTACTAACTTATAATAACCTTACTACTAGGCACTAAGGAGTAAGTAAAACTCTTTATTAGATTATAAACTAATATTACTAGCTAATAATAAAGAAAGATATAAAGGTATACGTTAGCACTTACGTAAATTATTAGACTTTAAAACTAAGGCATTATAAACTATATAGTAGGCTAGCTACGTTACTAGTGCTTAATTGCCTTTTTTAAGAATTATTAATGGATTTTATCACTAGACTTCTACTAGTAAAAGATTTAAATTAGACCTATAATATAATTTTAGTTATTATTAACTATTTTACAAAATATAGTATTTATATCCCTATTTTAACGTAACTAACTAGCAATAGGCTAGTAACTATATTCTTAGAATATGTTTTTAGAGACTATAGAGCCCTAGAAGGTATTATAATAAACTAAGGTTTTATATTTACTAGCGGTTTCTAGATAACTTTTTATTATCTTCTTATAATAAAGCAGCTACTTAGCACCGCTTTTTACCCCTAGATAAATAGTTAGATAGAATATTTAAACTAGGTCTTAGAATATTATTTAAGGGCTTTTACTTATACTAAATAGACTAATTAGGCAAATAACCTATTAATAGCGTAATTTGCATATAATATAAGTAATCACTTAACGCATAGCTACACACTAGTAAAGGCATTATAAGGTTATAATCCTAGAGGTCTATAGTAAGTAGTAGTAAATATCCCTTTAGTAAATAATTAAGCTAAAAGTAGGATTTTAGCACTAAGAGAGAAGTATACTATAATTAAGTAGCTTTTAAGTAACTTATAGACTTAGTATAAGAAATATTATAACTAGAAAAGAACTCTAATAAGGTTTAAAGTTAGTAACTATATTTTATTATTAATAAAAAACATTAACCTAAGATACCCTAGTAAGAAGCTAGCTATAAAGTATCTAGGCCCCTATAAGATTAAAAAGATAATTAGGAGTTATAGATTAGCGTATTAATTAAAATTACTACCTAGGACTTAATTACATAATATATTTAATATTACTAGTCTTAAACCTTTTAAAGGGGACTTAATAGATATAGAAAATATATCCTTACTATAAGATACTATTAAAGATAATAAATAAGAGTTTAAAGTTAAGAGAATTATTTTATACTACTATAATAGAAGGTATTATAAATATCTAGTTAAATAGAAGAGCTATAATACTTTAGAGAATTCTTAGGTATTAAAAAGGGATTTTATTACTAGAGAAATTATTAATAGCTATAAGTAATAGCTAAGTAGTAAAGTTAATATAAGATAGTTATGTTTTATAACTTAATATACTAAAGATATTAGAAAATAAAGTTAATTTACTTAGATAACTTAAATAATCTATTATATAGCTACTAAGTACCTATCCCTTTATAATAGAGTTAGCCCCTAAGACTACTAGTCCCTTATTATTAGTAATAGCTATAGGAGCTATAGAGAAAGAGGCCTTAGGAGTATCTTTATTATTAGAATCCCTCTCTTTATATATATAGACCTAAAGTGTACTAAGGAGCTTAATAGGACTAATATATTTAGGTAAATTAATAGTATTTAGTGTAAACTACTAGTAAGTTAGTTAAGTATTAGCTATATATATTAAGAAAGCTTACCTTTAGGATATTCTAGGCTATAAAGTAAAGATAGTTTAAAATATTAATCTAGGTCTTTAGATTTATAGTATTACTTAGTAGTATTATTATAGTGTATTTATTATATTTTACCTTATAAGTAGTATTAGTAAATATTTAAGTATAGTAAATATAACTATACTTATTAGAATTTTTATAAACTAGGATAGTATTTTATAGCTTTTTCTTTACTTTTATAATAGGCTAGTAATAAGTTAGTAGTAATCTAGTATTTAAGTAATAGAATTATACTTACTTTATTTTAATAGTAATAGCTACCTTTAGAAGTAGCTTTAATAAGCTTAAATAGCCTATTATAAAGCTATATAATTTAAGCTAAAGTCTAGTAGTATATTAGTAATAAGTAAGTAAATTCTAGTTAAGAGAGATATACTATAATATAGTTTTTATTATTTTAGAAGTAATAAGTATATTTTATTAAATAGCCTATTAAATATTAGCTATAAAGAAGTAATAAGTAAGTAAAGAAATTATACTTAAAGATTTATTATATTTTACTAGGAAAGTCTTTTTATTAATAAAGTATCCTAGAATCTTATAGGTACTATTTTTTAGGAGAATATTCTATATTATTACTTACTAATAATAGTGTATATATAAAATCTTTTTTAAAGTTATTTTACTAGTAATAAGTTAGTAATAAAGATACTATAAGGATATAATAAACTTATAATAAGATTTTAGAAGAAGTTTACTTTAGAGAAGACTTTATAAAAGACTTTATAAGAGATTTTTTAGTTAATAAATCTTATTAAGGTATTAATAAAGGTAAAGTTTAGGTATAAGACTTAGATATAGTAAACTAGCTATAAGTTAGCTATAATAGACTAGATAGGGAAGTTATACTAGTAAGAGTATAAACTTATAAGCTAGATAAAGGTAAAAATAGAGATAAATAAGGATAGATAATAATAATAATTAAGGACTAAAAGAGGTTAGTAACTACTAAGTAATAGTAATAAGAGAGCTATTACTTAGCTAGTAGGGGTAACTTATAAGGTTAAGGGATATTATAAAAGAAAGGAAGTGTGTAAAAGAGAGGAAAAATTAGTCTCTTTTATATTAACCCTAGACCCCTTAAGTAATCTAATATATTATATATAGGTAATTTATAAATTATAATAATAACTATTAGCACTACTAAACATATATATACTTAATAACTATAAACTTATAGTAACTATAATATAAGCTCTCTAGTTAGACTATTTAAAACTATAGTATTAGGTACCTTATTTATTTAACTAATTATAAAAATTAATATAGGTTATTTTTTTTTCTTTTAGCTATATAATAGGTAATAATATTTATTTTGCTATAGTAAAGCTATATATAAGCTACTATTTAGATATTACTAACTATAATAGGAGGGGTTATTTCTAATTAGTGGTATTATTATTATTATTTCTTTTTGCTTACTTATATATCTAAATATAAGGTACCCTATTTTATTTTCCTTATAAAGCTCTAATATAGTAACTATACCTTAAGTAAGTAGCTTATTTTATAATTAAGGTTAATTATATATAAGGGAGGTATTATATTAGGAGTATAGAGGTTAAAGATAGGATATTTATTAAAGTAAGTCTTTAAAGAACCTTTAGGCTATATAGATAATAAAGAGGCTAGCTAGCTATAAGATAGCTATATACTTATAAAGTAAGGTATTTATTAAAGACTATGCATATTATTAGTGCTAGGTTAGAGATTAAAACCTTTACGCACCTGCCCCTAGCTAGCATCTATCTAGCAGCGACTGCGATAGTCTTAGCCATCACTTCGTTTATAACCTTTCGGTGCAAGCCGTGACAATTTCACTATAGCCTCTAGTTTTATCCCTTAATTTACGTATTTTACTAGTATAGCCTTAGTTAGAAAAATCCTAAGGATCTTTAGATATTCTAATTATCCTATTTATAATATTAATTTCCTAGCTAAAATTATGTGTTTAATAGTCTATTTTAATTTACTTAAGCTTTATCCTTATTCTCTTCTAAGTTATTACTAGATATCTTAGTATTAAAATAAACTTTTAGCTTCCCTTTGCCTTTTCTAACTATAGACTAACCTTTACTCTATAAGTAATTATATAAATCCTGCCTTTTATTATTCACTATAGTAATATAGGCTAATCTTATATCTATTATTATTAGAACTAGATATATCTAGCGTAATCCTAGATAAAGTTTAAGATATAAGCACACTAAAAGCTAATAATCCATTGCTTTGCTATTTAATCTAGTATACTAGAAAATTTTTAATATAAAATTACGAAAAGATATGTTATTTATAACGTCTTCTTTAGTGTATTTTACTTTATTAAGCCACGCTATTATATCCTAGACTTAAATGCTAAATTCCTTTTAAACTACCTTAAAGACTAATAGTATATTACTAAATATAGTGCTTTATTCTTCTAAATTAAGATATTATTAGTACTATACTATTACGTCTCCTTAGAATAGTATCTAAATCTTCTTTTAAATAATATCTTATTAACTAGGGTTAGTATAATATAAGTAATTCTTAACTACCTAGACCTATAATTTAATATTATAGAAAATAGTCTACTTCCCGTTATATATTATAAGGTCTTTACTAGCCTCTTCTAATTTATTATAAGGCTTAAAGTGTCTAATATCTATGATTTTCTATGTTAAATCTGTGTTTTATTTCGCGTTTTCTATCCATTAGTTATCCTAATTCTAATTAAACGCTAGATTTATTCTTTTTCTAGGTTAGGAAGTCGCGTACTATTCTAGACTTAGGGAATATATAGTTTAATACTATATCTAGTGTAAATTCGCCTATTATTATATAAAATCCTATAGGTACTATAGTTACTAATACTATTAGTACTATAGGTATATTAGTTATGCTAATAGTCCTGCTTTAGCATCTAGGTAGCTATTATACTAACCCTAGTTATTTAGTAAATATAACATTCCCTAGGTAGCATTTCGCGCTAATAGCATTAATCTTACTAAGGCATTTACACTTTACAAGCTTCTAATTTTAGTTATTAGTCTTATCACTAGCTAGTTTATTCCTACTATTATTTTTACTATTATCGCTTTTTATATAACCTATTATTACTTTATTACCTCCTATAAGATCCTTATAGTGTTAAATTTACTAGTCTTAGTGTAAGACTCCCCTAGGTCTTATAGGTTCTCTAAGGGTTTTAACTAGAGGTTATAAAATTTCTCTAAATCTAGTAAGTTCCCTAAGAGTCCTAATTATAGGTTCTCTAGATATAACTCTATTAACTAGTTAAGGGGTTTAGTATGCTAAATAGTAGTGTTATTTTTAGGATAGTTTTTAATTCCCTTTCCTTTATTATTCTTATCCTTATCTATACTATTCTTAGTTCTAGTAGTTATTATACTATAAGTAAGGCTAATGTCTTTAGATTATCCCTCTAATACCTTATTACCTTTTAATCTAGTGAATTTATTAAGAAAACCTTTAGATTTAGCTTTATAAATACATAATTTAACTTCCTTCTAAGCAAGATATATAGCTTATAAATCTATTAGGTTCTAGTAAATAAGTAGTTTTTAATATATTAGGTATTCGCGTCTTTTAAGCACTTTATTATTAAATTTATATTTTATAAGTTTAATTAAATCTTCTTATTCCTTAGTTTTAATAAGTTATTATTTTTAGTACTTAAATATAGGGTTTACTTTATTAAAAGCCTAAAACTAGTAAATAAGTTATAGTTTATTTTTAGTAACTAGGAAGTTAGACTAAATATCTATATAATAATATTATAAATAGTTAGTTTTAGATATATAGTTTTTATTTCTAGGTTTTTAAAAGGGCATAATAAAAGAATCTTTAATTACTACTAAATATTATATATAGGTTTAGCATAATATAAGGCAAATCCATTAGAGAGGCTAACGGATTTACTATTATAAGATTATACTAAGTTTGCTATAAGAGCTACTATTAGGTGTAAAGTAAGATATCTAAAGAAGGTTAATTCTTTTTATCTAGAGTCCGAATCTGGTCTTATATGCGCCTGCATTTAGCTCCGCCACGTAACAGTAATAGTTGAAGAAAAAGAAAATAGCCTTTTTACTTATAACTCCTTATAAGTTTATAAAGGTAATATATAATAAGACTATTATATATATTATTATAGGAGTTATAGAAAATAAGTTTATAACCCTTAGAGATAAGGAGAAGGTAAAAATATATAGAACTATTAAAGATATTCCTAAGGAACTATATAAGTTTAAAAATATATATATAGTAAATAAAATAAGTAGTTTACTATTAAGAAAGGAGACTAATTATATAATTAACCTAATACCTAAGGCTATACCCCTATATAAGCTAATTTACTCTCTCTCTTAAAGTAAGCTAAAGAAGCTTTATAAATATATTAATAAAAACCTATAAAAAAGCTAGATAAAACCCTTTAAGAGCCCTATAGGTATACTTATTTTATTTATACTAAAGAAGAATAAAATACTTTAACTATATATAAATTATTAAGGACTTAATAAAGTAATATAAAAGAATTACTATACTTTTCCTTTAATTTTAAAGATCCTAAACTAGTGCTAAGAAGCTTATTACTTCTTAAAGATTAATATTAAAGATACTTACTATTAAATCTATATTAAAGAGAGTAATAAGTAAAAAACTATATTTTATACTTATTATAAACACTATAAATATCTTATAATACCCTTTAGGCTAACTAATACCTTAGCTACTTTTTAGAGCTATATTTATAAAGCGCTATATAAGCTAGTAAACACTATTTATATAGTATATTTAGATAATATCCTTATTTTCTTAAAAATATAAGAGAAGTATACTATATATATTAAGGAAGTCTTAGAATATATAAGGTTAGTAAAGCTATATATAAAACCCTTAAAGTGTTTATTTTACTTAGAATTAGTAAAATTCCTAGGGTTTATCCTATTAGTTAATAGCATTTTAATAAATATATATAAAGTTAATATAATCTAGGACTAAAAGGAGCCTATAAGCTTTAAAGATATATAGTCTTTTCTAGGATTTTATAACTTTTACTAAAGGTTTATTTACTAATACTCTAGGATTATAGTACCCTTATATATGCTAATAAAAGGTAGTTAAAATAGTATTTAGACTAGGAAGTTTATATTTAAGGAAAGGGAATAGCTAGTATTTAACTAGCTAAAGAATACCTTTTAATAAGTGCCTTTTCTCTATTATTATAACCTAAGTTAGCTAGTGTGTATTAAGATAAATACTTTAGTTTTAATAAAAGTAAGAATCTTATCTTAATAAAATAATAAGGGCTAATAGTATCCTATAGTATTTTAGTTAAGGAAGTTTATAAATACTAAATATAATTGTGGCTTCCTCCGGACCCTCGGACGATAGTTAGTCCGGCCGTGGCCAAAGTGTGGGTCCACCAAAGGGATGCACGCGATGCGATTAGCTGCATCGCGGGCAACCTCGCACCGCTCGCAGTGGCTCCGCACTGCTGCCCCACTTTTCCCCCTTTTTCGCTTACCTTCTCTCCTAGCTAGATTTCTCTCCTTCTCTCTCTTCTTAGCTATTATCATTAACTTCATTACTATCGTCAAATTCGACCCTTCGCACTAGTGCAACGTTCCTTAGTGTAACTAACAATAATTATAGTATAGTAAATTAAAAGCTACTTACTATAGTAAAGTTATTTAAATACTAGTAATACTATATTAAAGGCATAGTAACCCTAGTAAAGATTCTATTAGATTACTATAACTTATAGACTTTTATAAGGTAATAAAAGCTAAATAAAAGGTAAGCTAAATAGTATATATTCCTTTATCTCTTTTACTTTATAATTAAGCATAGACTTAGGAAAAGTAACTTAGTAAATATACTATTAAGATAGTCTAATTATAAAGGTAAACCCCTAATAAATAAGGCACTTTTACTAAAACTTTAGAAGAAAATAGTAATTACTAAAGAACTAGTAAAAAAAAAGATACTAATATATAAGAGAAAATATAGTAAGATACCTTTAAGGGAGGAAAATACCCTAGTCTTAATATATTAAAGAAAATATAGTAAGATACCTTTAGGGGAGAAAAATACCCTAGTCTTAGTAAAGAGGCTTAGTAAAATGCCTTTAAAGAAGGAAAATACCCTAGTTACTATAAAGAGAGCTCTAGAGGCTAAAGTAGCTTAGTTAAGAGGCTAGTTAGCTACTATAAATCTAGTAAAAGATTAGCTAAATAAGGGTAATTTCTAGGAGAAAGTAGTATATATCTAAGATATTAGTATAATATAAGAGATATAGGAGACTATTATATTACTAAATCCTTACTAATTTAGGCTAAATAAACTATTAGTATAATTACTATAAAAGGTATAGGATTAAGATCTAGATTTATAGAGGTAAAATAGTAAGATTAATAATTCCCTAGTAAAAGATAAAGAAAAAGCTAGTTTATAGTTATATAGTATAAGGGGTTTTCTAATATACTAAGACTAAGTAGTTATTCCCTAGGAGCTTATCTTATAATAGGAGCTTTTATAGCTATATTATAATAATTTACTAGTAAGTTACTTTAGGACTAAATACACTCTTAAGCTATTAAAGTATTACTTTTAGTAACTAGGTATAAGTAAGTTAGTATTTAACTATATTATAAGCTATAGGGTTTACTAGTAAGTAATAGCTAGAAGGTATTACTTATATAGAAGCCTTAAATCCTTACTAATACTATAGTAACTATAAGTAAAAATCTTAATAAATTTTATTATAGGATTACCTATTACCTAAGTAAGTAAATAAGAAACTAATATAATCCTAGTGATTATAAACTAATTTACTAAGTACTTTATTTTCTTACCTATAATTACTATAATTAATATAATAAAACTAGTAAAGCTTTTCTATAGGGAGATTAAACTATAATTTAGGGCACTAGAGGGTATTATATTTAATAAGGGATTAGTTTTTATAAGCTAATTCTAGTTAGACTTATATTACTTATTATATATAAAGTAAAGGCTTTTTATAGCTTTTTACCCCTAAACTAATAGGTAAATAAAGAGAATAAACTAGGTACTTAAGTATTACCTTTAATACTTTATAGCTAAGAACTAATAAATATAGCTTAAGCTACTCCTAATAGCCTAATTTACCTATAATAATATAGTAAATAAAACTATAGGTTACTTTCTTAATTACTCCCTTATAGGCTATTTACCTAAGTTTTACCTAGCTCTTAGAGATAAGACTAAAGAAAGGAAAGTACTAGAAGCCTATATATATATTATAAAGCTATATAAAGTTAAAGAGTAACTAAAGTAAAACTAAGTAAAAGCTACTAAGACCTAAGTAAAGTACTATAACTAGTATTACTAGCTATTAATACTAAAAAGAGATAACCTAGTATTACTATTAGTAAAGAATATTAGGCTTAAGAATATAAAATAAAAGCTAACCCCTAGATTTATTAGACTATTTTAAGTACTTAGTACTATAGGAAAATAAGTATATAAACTTATATTACCTAAAAAATATAGTTAACTATATAATATATTTTATATTAGCCTATTAAAGCTATAGAATTACTATAAAAATACTAGAGATAAGGAAATACTAATACTAAACTTAGAGAATAAGGATAATAAGTATAAAGTTAAGAAGATTAAGGACTATAAGAAAAACTAAGAAAGTAATAAATACCTAGTAAAATAAAAGGGTTAGCTAAGTAAATATAACTAATAGGTTTTAGTAAAAGATATAAAGAGCACTTAATATATAATTTAGACTTTTTACTAAAGTAAGTTTAATAAGAAAAGTAATAAGATATAAGTAAGTTATAAGTAAGAAAATATAATATTCTTATAGAAAAGGCCTAGCCTTATTAGCTACTATTATACTTTAATTAATAGTCTAGGAATTACTACTAAAAAATAAAATAAAAGGGCCTTAAAGGTTAGGTAATACTAGGGGAAAACTCTCTATTATGCTACTATTATAGCTTATTACCTTATTACCCTAAATAGTATATTTTACACTATTCTTATTTATATTAATTACCTTCTCTATAGCGTAAAAAAAAAAGTAAATTACTATTACTTAGGCTATATAGCCTAGGTTAGCTAGCTAAAGCTAAAGAACTATATATACCTCCTAGATAGCTATAGCCTTATAATAGTCTTCCTATAGAAAAGTTAGTAAAAACCTACTAAAAGTATAGTAAAAAACTAAGGGAACTTATAATACTAGGGGTAAAAGTAGTAGAAAATATAGTAACCTAGAGTTATTACTAAGAAATAATATATTACTAGTATATAATAAATATAGCTTATATAAAAATATAAGTAAAAACTAGGTTAAGAGATAAGGAATTACTAACCTAGTAGCCCTTAGTAATACTAGTTAAACTAAATATAATATAATAGGTAATATTAGTATAGTTAAAGCTTATAATAAAGCTAATATAATACTTAGTAAGTTAGTAATAAGTTACTTCTAAAAATATAGGAATAGGCTTATTAGACTCTTTATTTTCTATAATATTTAGAAGTAACTAGACTTAAACTAGAATTATTAATAAATTAGAAAAATTACCCTTTATAGTAAGTATAGCTTATAATAAAAAGTTAGTAATAAGAAGTAAAAAAGTAAGTAATAAGGGGATAAATTATAGTTTTATAAGTATTATCTCTTTTCTTATACTAAATATAGCGCTAAAAGGTATAGGCCTTAGCTAAGTTAAATAATAAAGCCTAGGGGAAAAGATACTTAATCTTAGGTATCTTAGGCTTAATAAGTAAGTATTTCTTAAACTTAGTATATTCTATATATAAATAGTATATATAAAAGCATTTCTTTAAGTAAATAGTTACTATTTTAATAGTAAAATAGTAGTAACTAATAAAAGAAAAGTAATAGTATATAAAGGTTATAATATTTTATAAAAAATAAACTATAGTTATATAAGGATAAAATAAGTAATATAATAGAGAGTTATAAGTATATTTATAGTCAAGCACTATATATTATTTATTATTATTTTAATATAGCTACTACTTAGTAAATAGCTATAAAATAGCTAGTAAAAGCTATTTAAAAGCCTAGCTATAAGTAAGGGGGTAATTATAAGGCCTTACTTATAATATAGGTACACTAGCGTACCTTATAGATAGGCTACGCCCTAGGGCTAAGTTTACATAACGCTAGCAAGCTACTAGCTATAAGCTAGTGACTTGCACGCATAACACACTTAGACCTAGCAAGCTTTAGTTAATATACTAGAGCCCCTATACCTCTTGCCTAGCTATCATTGTTCTCACAATTTTGTCAGGCGAAAATAACCACCCGAAAACGACGTAAAAGACAACGATAATAATAACAACAAAAACAACAACAATATTAACAATACTAACGATACTAACGAATTCAATGATATTAAAGCCAGAACCTAGATAATAGGATCTAGGTCTGCGATATTTGCGATCTATTGCGAGGATCCAAGCTGCTAAGGTCTCTTTTTAATATTAGGTTAAATTTATCTTATTAGGTTAAACACAATATTAGGTTATCTTATTAATTAAATAATCTAAGCTAAAGGCAATAAAGGGAGAGTTAGTTTTCTATAAAAGGGGAGGGAATCTAGGGATTTTATCTAGCTAGATAGTCACATAACTAGGGATCTAATTGATCCGACGATGCCAAGGTCTAGAGGCCTGTGGTCTTGTAAGAGAGGTCTCGAGAGGTCTCAATCCTAGCCACACAACACCTCCCTAACTGTTTTCCCTTTTCTAGCCCCTAGGAAAGGGAAAATAGTAACAAAAAACAACAAAAGGGGAAGAAGTAATATAATCATAAGATAAAAAAAAAATTCGTGATTTTCAGGCCCCCCCTATCCATTAATCCATTAATCAAAAGGGTTATCCATTAAAGGGGTTATTAATAGTTAGAGAGGTCGTTAGCAATTAGAGGGGTCGTTAGCGGTTAGTTAAAGGCATTATTAGATAGTCTAATTAATTAATCCGTAATAGAAGACCTTTCTAACAGTTAGATTCCTCTTTAATTATCAGAGGAATCATTAGTTAAAGGGATCTTTAACGGCCAGAGGGGTTATTAGCGGGCGAAGACCTCGTTAGAAGACCTTCTATTAGTTAGATTCCTCTTCAATTGTCAGAGGAATTGTCAGTCAGAAGGGTCTTTAACGGTCGGAGGTCTTGTCAGCCAGTTAGATCAATTGATATATGATAGCGGACCTTTTTAATTAGCAGAGGCCCCTTTAGAAGACTCTCTGTACGTTAGATTCCTCTTTAAAGGTTAGAGAAATCGTCAGTTAAAGAGGTCTTTAAGAGTCAGAGGCCTCGTTAGACAGTTAGATTAATTAGTCTAATAACAGAAGCTTTTGTTAACAGCAGAGACCTTGTTAGAAGACCTTCTGTACGTCAGATTCCCCTTCAAAAGTCAGAGGAATTATTAGTTAGAGAGGTCTTTAACGGTTAGAGGTCTTGTCAGATAGTTAGATTAATTAATCTTTGATAACAAAAGCCCTTGTTAGCGGTTAGAGACCTCTTTAGAAGACCTTCTGTACGTTAGATTCCTCTTCAAAAGTCAGAGAAATCGTTAGTTAGAGAGGTCTTTAACGGTCAGAGGCCTTGTCAGACAGTTAGATTAATTAGTCTAATAATAGAAGCTTTTGTTAATGGCAGAGGCCTTGTTAGAAGACCTTCTATACATTAGATTCCCCTTTAAAAGTCAGAGGAATTGTTAGTTAGAGAGGTCTTTAATAGTTAGAGGCCTCGTCAGACAGTCGCATTAATTGATTTGTGTTGGAAACTTTCGTTAACAGCAGAGACCTCATTAGAAGACCTTCTGTACATTAGATTCCTCGTTAATAGTCAGAGAAGTCATTAATTAGAGAGGTCTTTAATGGTTAGAGGTCCTGTCAGATAGTTAGAGGGATTATTAGTGATTAATCTAACCTAACGGTTAGAGCTAGAATAACCGTAGGTCTAATTAATTAACTAATCAATCCATAACAGAGGGTTCGTCAGCGTCAGAGGCCTTACTAGAAGACCTTCTATACGTCAGATTCCCCTTCAAAGGTTAGAGGAATTATTGGTTAGAGAGATCTTTAACGGTCAGAGGGGTCGTTAGCAGTTAGATTAATTAATCTTTAACAACGGACCTAGCTAACAAAGGTTAGGTCAAAGGTCTAATTATAAAAGACCTGATTTATTAAAGGTTAATCAAAGGTCTAGATGCTTGCCTCCCTAACGGATAGCTAAGCAAAACTAGGGTATTGAATCAGTTCGAGCTAGGGCAGGTTAGAAGGTCAAAAATCAGGAAAAGAAGGTTGTAATTAAAAGGAAAGGTTAAAGCTAGAAACGAAGGTCAAAAGGTTAGAAAAGGTTAAAAGGTTAGAAAGAAAGGGTTTACTCTAGCTAACCTAGGTTAAGAGGGAAAAAGGTTATAATAGTCACGATCATTTAATTTAACGAATCCGATGATTTTAATAATATTAGATAAGTTAGATAACCTTAATTAAATGATTAGAATGAAGGGATTTAATCTAGCTGCCTAGATCAAAGGGGAAAAGGTTATAACGGTCCTAATTAATCAATCTGACTAATCCGATGATTTTGACGATGTTAGATTAGTTAGATAACCTAGATTAATTGATCGGAACGAAGGGATTCAATCCAGCTAACCTGGATCGAAGGGAAAAGAGGTAAGAAGCTACTAATGATTGTAATAATTGTATAAAGGGATAACCAAAGGGGGAAGAAAGAGAGGCAATGTTAGGAGGGGATTATTAAATTTAATAGCAAAAGGTCTGACAGGACTATTCCCCGTTCCTCCACTATTTTTATTAGGCGAAAATAACCACCCGAAAACAACGGAAAAGACAACGATAATAATAACAACAAAAACGACAATATTAACAATACTAATGATACTAATGAATTCAATGATATCAAAGCTAGAACCTAGATAACGGGATCTAGGTCTGCGATATTTGCGATCTATCGCGAGGATCTAAGCTACTAAGGTCTCTTTTTAATATTAGGTTAAATTTATCTTATTAGGTTAAACATAATATTAGG
Source organism: Epichloe festucae Fl1 (assembly GCA_003814445.1). Lineage (NCBI taxonomy): Eukaryota > Fungi > Ascomycota > Sordariomycetes > Hypocreales > Clavicipitaceae > Epichloe > Epichloe festucae. Next base: position 821,705 of record CP031390.1, read on the forward strand.
TTATCTTATTAATTAAATAATCTAAGCTAAAGGCAATAAAGGGAGAGTTAATTTTCTATAAAAGGGGAGGGAATCTAGGGATTTTATCTAGCTAGATAGTCACATGACTAGGGATCCGATTGATCTGACGATGCCGAGGTCTAGAGGCCTGTGGTCTTGTAAGAGAGGTCTCGAGAGGTCTCAATCCTAGCCACACAATATTATATTATAAGCTTTTAAAAAGTATAGGTTTTAGTATAAAATTACCTTACTATAAGTCCTTCTCTAGAAAATCGCTTATTCTTCGGAAATACTAGGGCCCTAATATAGGTAGGTCTTGTGCAGGGGACATGACTTTTGAGCTCGACCTCCGTACACTTTCCCCCTTAATTATTTTACAAATCCACATGCCCCACTTTTTGTTTCTCTCTAATGTTTCTCTCTAACAGCTACAAGTAGCTGTAAGTGTAATATTACCCCTGTACAGTCTAACCCCTGAATGATTTTACACTCGTGACAAGCCCCACGCGAGGCAGTTGCTATCAGCTGTGAGTGGCTATAGTGAGTGGAGCTGTTAGCGATTTTACAGGGGTATAAAGATACTAAATAATCCTAGTAAATACACCTAATATGTGGTACCTTTTATTGAAATGTAGGGAGCTAGTTGCCAGCTAGCAACAGCTGTACAGGTGTAGCTCTACGGTCAGGGACTAATAGAACCACTACGTTAAATATTCAACGCAACGCAACGGAAGGTTATAGCAGTTATTAACTAATAGAATTCAATCTAGATGACTTTTACGATATCTTATATACTAATAGAATTAATTTTAGTGACATTATATAGGCAATGCGGCTATTAGATTAAGAGGCCTAGCTATCTAGCTAGATTAAAAAAATCTTCTTCCTCTTATATACCTACTAACAGAGCATTGCAATACAATACAATACATTACACAATACAATACATCTAAAATTTTACAATACAATACAATACATGTATTATTTGTATTGTTTTGTATTTTTTTTTCTTTTTTTTAGTTTTAAGTTAAATTCCTTTATTATAAGGTATATATAGTTTATATAATACCTTTTAATAGCTTATAATACTCTATAATAGCTTATAATACTCTATAATAGCTTATAATACCCTATAATAGCTTATAATAGCTTATAATAGCTTATAATACCTTATAATAGCTTATAATAGCTTATAATACCTTATAATAGCTTATAATAGGTTCTAATAGCTTATATATATATTACTTATATTGCTTATATAACTTAGAATATTATTAGTGTTAAGGTTTAATTAAAATTAAATAGTAAATAAATAACTTATATATAAATATAAGTAAGTATAAGGGAATTACTATAAGAAAAGCTATACTTTTTAATTACTTAGTATTTTAAGGTTTTTAAAAATATTAATAAAATAAAATACTTTTCTTTTTTATGTTTTTTTAAAATAATAATAATAGTAATAATAATAGTAATAATAATAGTAATAATAATAGTAATAATAATAGTAGTAATAATAGTAAAAATAATAGTAATAATAATAGTAAAAATAAGTAAAAATACTATAAAATATAGGAAAACATTTATAAATATAAAAAATTTTATTAAGGGAAAACTAGACTAAACTAGGAAAAACCCTTATAATAACCTACTTAAAGGTCTGAATTAGAATAAATATCATCTTCAGAGGAAGATTCAATATTAGATAAATCATTAGATTTACCTAAGTTAGAATCTTCCTTTAAAGAAGATATAGACTCTTCAGAATTAGAGCTATAATAATCATAAAGCTCTGAGTATTGCTTAGTAATAATATTTCTCTCCTTTTCCTAATTCTTTAATAAGATTAATTCCTTTAAAGTAGAATTCTTTAAAGAAGTTCGTCTCTTTGTAAGAATATTACCTCCAGTATTAAAAGTGCTTTCTATAGCACCAGAGGTAGCAGGAATAGCTAGGTATTTCCTAGCAATAATACTTAAAATAGGGAAAGATTTAGTATTATCTTCCTACCATTTAAAGATATCCTCCTATAATAATATTAATATATTAATAAGATTATTAATATAAGAAAGGGATTTACTTACCTTATCTTCTTGAATATCTAGCTTAGTATAAGTAGAAATCTTATTTTTTCTATTCTTTTAAATAGACTTTTCCCTCTTATTAGGAAATAAACCTTTATAAAGGTTAGTTTTAGGCTTAGGCCTAGGATTTTTAAAAGTCCTAGGTTAACTAGGCCCTGCAAGATCAACTATAAATTAGGTATTTGCGTGTTAATCTTGCTTGCTAATATTGATATTAGCTTAGTTCTCTTTATAAAGAGGTAAAATCCTAATAATATCATATATTAGTATATTAAAACTATAATTAAGAAAGGATTATTATATAATACTTACGAATTATAATCCTTTTCAAGGTTTTTTATTAACCTTTCTAAGGTTTGATCTCCTAGCTTTAGCTTCTCCTTTATAGTAAGAAGGTTAAGCTAAGGGTCTAATAACATAGTATATAGATAAGGCTGATATAAGAAGTAATTATTTCCTATATCTTTAGGAAAATAATTAGCTAGCTTATTTAAGCTAATATCTATAGATGCTATAAAGGCCTTGCCTTAAGGGCTATAAGTTTCCTATTATAAGTTAATATATAAAGGATATAATATAAGAAAGTAATATATATACCTGGCGAAGATAAGCCTTTTGGTCCTCTTTTATATCATTAAGATATTTATATATCCTAATAATGAAAAGTAAGACTAAACCTAAAGTATTATACTTCTGGCTTTAAAGTATAATAGTAGGTTCATAAAAAACCTCTAATATGCTGCTTAGGGTAGCTAAATCTGCCTATTCTTAGGTAGTTAGTATAGCATCCTTAAGAGCTGCAATATTAGACTCCCTATTAAGAAGAATAATAGCTTCTTTAAGCTCTAAAGAAGTATTAATTATCTTATAGGTTGAATTCCACCTAGTTTCATTGGCTAAAGATATAATTAGTATTATAAATAAGATATATATAATAAAGATAACTTACCTAAAGGAATTCTTGTAATATTGCAATTTTTAGCAATATAGCCTTTATTTTTTGCCTTACGTAAAGATTTTAACCAAGTCTTGTATAATCCTTGGTTATTCTTGATAATAATAGCAACCCTTTTAACTTTACTAAGGATTCCTATGAAAATATTAGTAATAATACTAATAATAACTATAATAAATTACTTACCATTTGCTAAGGATTTGAATTCCTTATAATCTTGTCTCTCTTTAATAGAAGAGATATCTTCCGTAGAATAATGTAAAAATTCACTATTCTTAAAAGCTTCTAAATCCTCTTTAGAGACGTTGATTTAATAAAATTCGTTATAATATCCTTTGTAATAATGTTTAAAACATGTGCTACACATCGGATATCATAAGGTTCTTCTATAATAGTACTTTTATAGTTCTTATTAATATAAGAAGACATAAAAGTATTATTATTAGACCCGTTATCTCTAGTAAAACTAGTATTATTTTATTAGTAAAAGAAGGTTATAGAATATAAAAGATAATAGCTAACATACCTTGAGATTATCTTTGGCTTAAGCTAATATTCTTGAATCATTTTATTAAAGGATTTATGAATATAAGCTCCAGTGTGAGAATTTAATAGATATTTAAATCCTATAATATAAGATAATTAGTATAATAATTATAACTTACCTTATAGTTATAATAGAATAATAGGATTTACTTACCTAAAAGCTTATATTCAAGTTTAAAGTTTGGGTCTAGCTAACTAGCTATAACACCCAAATAGGACTTATAATTAATAGAAGTCTAGATATCTAACTGAATAGATATAGATCCTTAATTTTGAAGATTATATTGGATCTTCTAGATGATTTACTGCTTAGAAATATTATACATAGTATAAATTCTATGTGCAATACTTCTATAACTTAGCAAAGAAGCTAAATTATTATTCCTAAGTTTAAGTTAGCTTATATATATATATTATAGTATAAGAAAAAATGCATTACTTACCTAGAATAATAATTTAGTAATTCTTTAAAAGAATTACTATTAATAACAGCAAAAGCAATGTTATTTTCTAGTATAAATCTTATAACTAGATTAATTGCCTTTTCTAATGAAAATTCCTCTAAGGAAATTGTAGAATTTCAAGCCCTTTTAGTAGGAAAAAAGGATGTTAAAGATAATTGGCCTAGCGATTGTGGCTGGATTTCTGGCACTATTATAATATTAGTAATAAGATAGTTATAAGATAGTTATTAGATAATATAAATAACTTACTTATCATCTTACTAGGTTGTTTTTCTTCTAATTTAGAAGTAGCAATATCCTTATGCTTTAGCTTATAATAGGATATTCCATTAGAAGCTTGGAATCTCTTAGCCTTACTTTTAAAGGTAAAAGTATAATTAGGCTATGAATAAAAACATATAATTACCCTTTCTTTATTTAAATTAATTTCAGATAACTAAAAATTAAATAAATTATAGGTAAATATATATGATTTTAAAGAGAATTCGTAACTAGCCTGATTTTCTAGGTCTTTTTCATATAAACCTAGAAGATTGCTAGGCTAGCTAGACCTAATAGGCTGAGAAGATTCATCAGAAGGATAAAAAGAGAAATCTATGTTAAATAAGAGGTGTTTTTGCTGTTTTTTGCTGTTTTTTTGCTGATATTTTGCTGAATTTTGCTGAATTTGATTTTTTCTTTTTTCCTTTTATTGTGTCTTTTTGTTGTTTGTTTTGTATGATTTTCTGTGTTTTTTTTAGGGTTTTTTTGGGTTTTTTTGTGAGGTTTTTTAGGGTTTTTTGGGTTTTTTTATAGCTAAAAAGAGATTTTAAAGAAACTTAAATAAGAAGAACAATAAGGGACAATAGTAAGAATAGTAGGTTAGCTTTTCCTATGTGATTTGGATTTTTTACGATTTTTTATGATTTTTATAAGGGAAAAAGAAAAGAAAAGAAAAGAGAAAAAAGGAGAAGTGAGGTAATAGTATCACGTAAAAATTTTCGCCCTACTTAAATGACTAATTCACTTAATTTACTATGAATTGCTTACATAGTAAAGCGCCCCACTTTAGACCCACTTTTATGACCCACTTTTTATTTATATTCTTTATTATAAGAGATTTATATCTTATATATAAATATATAGTAAATTATTTTTTTTTTTTAAAATACTATTTTCTTTTATTTAAAAAAAGCTAATTTTATTATATAAAATTATATAAAACTATATAAAATATATATATAGCTAAGACTTTTATAAAGCTTTTTATTATATTTATATAAACTATTAAAAAGTTTAGTTATTAAATTAAAATAAGTATTTTTAATTAAGATAAGTATTAAGAAACTTTTTTATAGACTTTTTACTTATTCTTTTATTTAAAAAACTTATAAAGTTAAAAAAGTATATTATAAATCTAAAAAAATTCTTTTATACCTAGGAAAGTTTTATTTAAGATAAAATATTTTATTTTATTTTTTAAAAAGTTTACTTATATTAGTATATTTTTCTTTAGATTTAATATCTTATTAATTAAGAATATTAAATAATTTCTTTAGGGTAATTATTATAATAAAAGCTAAAAAAAGTATAGAAATTAGTAGTAAATCATTAAAAAATAATAGAATAGTAACAAGACCTTAATAATATAGAAAAAAAATTAAAGTATAAGCTTATATTCTAATATATAATATTTAGCTACCCTAAATATATAATAAGCTTACTTTACTAAATAAGCTAAAACTTTATAAAATTTTAAATAAATTTCTAAATTATTTAGAAAAATAGGAATACTATATCTAGATTACCCTAAAAATTTAATATATTTAAGATATATATACTACCCTTAATATTATATAATACATTGTATTATATTGTATTGTATTGTATTGTATTGTATTTTTTATATAATAAAATCATTAATAAATCCTATAAAAAGGATATAAAGTTAAAAAGACCTTTTAAATATAGTAAATAAACTAAGGTATAAGATAAGACTAAAATAAACTATATATAGCTACCCTATATATATAATAAGCTTACTTTACTAAATAAGCTAAAACTTTATAGAATTGTAAATAAATATCTAAATTATTTAAAAAAATAGGAATACTATATTTAGATTACGCTTAAAATCTAATATATTAAAGATATATATACTACCCTTAATATTAAAAAATACATTGTATTGTATTGTATTGTATTGTATTGTATTTTTTTATATAATAAAAGTAATAGTAAATCCAAGAAAAAAGATATTAAGATAAAAAGACTTTTAAGAAGTATAAAAAAAATCATTTTATAAACTAAATTTAGAATTACTTTATTAAGGTCTATAATATCTATAATAAGCTTACTTTTATAAATAAGCTAAAACTTTATAGATTTTTAAATAAATAACTAAATTTTATAAAAAAATAAGAATACTATAATTAAATTACTTAAAAAATCTACTATATAATGAATTTATATAATACTCCACTTTTTTTTTCCCTAACAATACATAGGGTAATACAATACAATACAATACATCAAAGGGCCAAAAAATACAATACAATACAATACAACAATGCTCTGCCTACTAACTATATTAGTGAATCTAGACTACTAGAGAGGTCTTAAGAGCTACTTTTGATTTTCTGCAAAATTTATTTATATATAAAATCTAAAAAATTAACTTATTACTATATAAACTAGTAACCTATATACACTAACTTTTAGTCTAAAAAATATTCTTATATTAAATAAAAGCCCTATCTTCTAGCTTTAATTAGCTATATATAAGACTTTTATATAACCTCTAGTTAAAAAGAAAATCGCTATTAAAGATAGCTATAGGGTAACCTGCGTATAGGGTAACCTGCTTACATTACCCTAGCTTACCTAATTACTAGTAGCGCTATAATTGTGGCTACGCTTACAGCCATAACGTAATTAAATAATTTATAATTGATTTAAATTAGTTATTTATACAGTTAGTCGCAGCTATTAATAGCTATAATGTAGCTATTAATAGTTACCTTTGCAACTATTAATAGCTACAGTGCAGCTATTAGGCTTGCAATGCAAGCTAGTAATAGAAAGGTCCTTTAACTAGAAAGGGCTAAAAATAGGTCTTATTTTTAACACCCCCTCTACAAAAGAATTACGTATAAGCCAATTAAAAGCGTATAAAGTAATATAGGGTAAACAAGAACTTTTAGATAAAAACAGATAAAAGGGAAAAATAGGAAAAGATAAAAGACCCCCTTTTTAAATTCCTAGCTATTATTAAATATAGCTCCCTTTTAGCGTTGTTTTTGGTTCCCTGTTAAAGGGATTTAGTTGTTGGTTTTTAGTGATTATTAAGCCCTAAGAGCTTAATAAAAGCCTGATAAAAAGGTCTAGATAACGGTTTCGTTAAACTATCTGCAGGCATTGACTTCGTATCTAGATATTCGATCTTAGCTAAACCCTCTAAAACCTGTTGCCTAATATAGTTAAACTTTAGCAAGGTATGCTTTATATAGCTATGTAAGGCAGGGTTATAGGCAGTGGTTATAGTGCCTTAATTATCGCAATATATCTAGATAGGGGGAGAAATAGGGGTTTTTAGCTCCTTAAATAAGCCCTTAAGCCACTATAGCTCCTAGAAGGTTTTGCAAATAGCGTTAGCTTTAGCTTCTAATGTTAATAAAGCTATCGTACTAGCTTTCTTTGATTTCTAGCTAATAGGTCCGCTAGCTAGCTTAAATAGATAAGCGTAAGTTAATTTAGAGGTCTTTTTATCCCCTGCAAAATCACTATTACAATAACCTATTAGGCTTTTGCTAGCTATACCTTTAGGGTCTCCCCTTGTGAGGCCCCACTCACAACAACAGGTGCACCTGCGCACCCCACGGGCCAGCGAGGCCCCAGGGCTAGGTCCACGTGACACTAGCGAGCCGCTAGCTATAAGACAGTGACTCGCACGCACAACACATTTAGACCTAGCAAGCTTCAGTTAATATACCAGAGCCCCCATACCTCTTGCCTAGCTACTATTGTTCTCACACCCCTATAGAGTATAGCGAGGAATTTAGTCCCTAATAGGTACCTAAGCAGATTTTTAGCTGCTTTTAGGTGCTCTATATAGGGCCTAGCTAGTGCTATAAATAGCCACTAAAGTGTAAAGGCCATGTCTGGCCTTGTAAGCAATATTAGGTACATTATAGTCCCTATAATACACTAATAGAGCTTGATTTCGCTAGCTATTAAAAGCTTAGTAGTTTGCGTAGCTAAGACGCCTAGCTAAAGAGGTATGCTAATAGGCTTACTATCTAGCATATTAAATCGATTTAAAGCCTCTAAGATATACTAAGATTAGTGGATTTTTAGTATTCTTTTAGGCCTATCTTATACGATTTAAACCCCTAAGAAGAATTCAGCAGGCCCACTATCTTCTATTAGATAGACTTTATGAAGTTCCTTTTTAAGTCTTTAAATATAAGTTAAATCCAGTCTAATTAGAAGGTAGTTATCTATATATATAATAATGAAGGTTTTGGTGGAGGAATTATAGAATATAGCTAGGTTAGATATAAGAGGGTTAAATCCTAGGGACTTTAGCACTGCTATTAGTGCTTATTACCACTCCCTTAAGCTCTGTTTTAGGCTATATAAAGATTTCTATAATAGAATTACTTAATCTTTAGAGGGTTTATAGCTAAAACTTTTAGCTAATTTAGCTAATTTAGGATTTGCTTTAAGGAATTTAATAAATCTATCCGGAATAACTATATAAATCTATTATTATAGCTTACTATTAAGAAAAGCTCCTATAAAATCGACCTATTTAATTTCCTAGTTATTCCAAGCCACTAGGGCTAGTAAAATCCTCTAGCTAGGGGGAATGCTTATAGCTACAAAGGTCTCTAGATAATCTAGACCTTTGATTTACATAAATCCCTTAGCAATAAGTTAGGCCTTGTATTTTAAAGGATTATTTTCTTTATCCTTTTTAAGCTTATAAATAAGCCTATTCTTTAGTACTTTTTAGCCCTTAGGTACTTAGTCTTTTCCTATAAATTTAAAAGTACTAGCCTTTAGAAGCTATTTATATTCCTTATACGTAGCTTCTATCTATTTATCCCTTTTAGGGCTAGATATAGCTTGCTTCTAGGTCTTAGGTTTAGGGCTATTAGGGTTATTTTCCTTTAGCTTCTCCTATACCTTAAAGCAGATTTCTTTAATAAAATCTAGAGAAGAAGGGGAACTAATATTAACATCTATAGGGTTAATATTAGGGTTAAAGTTAGTAATTTTATTAAAATCCAGGTCCGGAGTTAAAATCTAATTTCCTAGTGAAGTTACGGGCGTGGCCTTCTCTAAGGCCTCTGGAATCCGTTTCTTAGGGGGTTATACAGGCCCTATAGGGTGTTTTTCTTGACCTATAGGGGGACCTCCTATATTATCTATAGGGTAATCCTTTAAACCTTAATTTAGATCTTGATTTTCTAAATTATTTTCCCTCTCTAAAGGGTTATCCCTTATAGAAAGCCTAGGTAATCCTTTAGAGACAGGACCTATAGGTTTTATAATCTTAATAAAGCTAGTCTTTATAACTAGCCTTTTAGAGGGGATGTACACTAGGTAAGTGTTAGAACCTAGTGTAGCTAATAACCTTCTAGGGATAGTCCTAGCTACTAACTTCTAGGCTTTAGGTTGTTTTTCTAGGGGGATTAGGATCTTATAGTGAGATCCTATGGCTCTAATACTGCTAATATTAGTTATATAGGGCTGATTTAGCTCCCTAGATAGCAGTTATTTAGGGCTTTTATCCTTTGTGGTATTAGCAGTTATATTAACTAGGTTAATAACTATAGGTAATACAAAACACTATAGATATAAGGGTAATTTTGCCCACTGGATAGTAGCCCTTAATTAATCTAGAATAGTACGAATTAAACGCTTTGCTAATCTATTTTGCTCATAGATATAGGGACTAGAAGTTATAAATTTAATCCCTTTAGAATTTAACTAGGTTTAATAACTAGAATCGATTTCTTAGCCCCTATTGAAGTGAAGGTGCCTAGGATATTAACCTAGTTAATTTTTAAGCCCTTTAAAGAAGCCCTTAATAGCCCTATAAATAGTTAGGCCTTCCTTATTAGGTAATAAGAACACCCACTTATATCTAGTCTTTTAATTAACTAGAAATAAACAAATTGACTGTTTATTATATAGTATAGGGCTGATTTTTAGCGTATCCCCCTCTATTTAATCTAGAGCTCTAGGGGGGTTAGGGATAGCTAATTTCCTAGGTCTTCTAACTGCCTTAGATTAATCACAAGCTATATATTTAAAATCCTTATCCTTAATTTTAGAAAAATCAGGGATTCCTTTAGTTATAAGGCTTGTTTTCTTTAGCAAAGGAAGCCCTAGGTGCCTTAATTATACATGCTATAGGCTAGCTAGTTCTAGTAACTTTTGATATTAAAGATCTTTAGGGCCTGAATTAAGGTCTAGATTTAGGTCTAGATTAGGGCCCTCTCTATTAGTCCCTTACTAGGCCCCTTAAGAACCATAGGCCTCTAAGGGAGGTATTAGGGACCTTTTTCCTTTACTAAGGCCCTCTAATACCCCTAAATCTATATCCTTAGATTTATAAGGGACCTAATCTAGGGCTATAGGCGTTAGAAAAGGGACTAAATCCCCTAAATTATCCCGTACGATTTCTTTAATATTATTATTATTTTCGTTAATTTCAGCGATTTCGTTTAAATCAGAAGCCTAATCCGGCTTTTTAGAGGGAATTTAAACCTCTATAGGGTAGCTAATTAGATAGCTATAACCCCTAAAGCTAGCATAGGTAAAAGGTCAGATGTAATGAGATTCCTTATTACAGGGCCCTTTATATAACCTAGGTGTAAATTGGTTTTTAATATAGAAGAAAAAACTATGTTTTTCTATATCTAGGGTAGTAATATAAGACCTATCTTTAAGATAAAGATAGTTTTTTATAAAGCAACCGCTAGATATATAGTGAATAAGGCTACTAACTATATTAATATTAAGCTAAGGAAAATATAGAGTGTCCTTTAGCACTAAGGTCCTATATTTATTAGGTTTCTTTTAATATAAGACCTTAAAAACAGCACTACTATAACCCTTTGGATAAATAGGGCCACCACTAGTTATAATAGGGTTAGATTCCCCTTTCTTATAAGGGGTATAATCCCTAAAGACCTCCCTAGAATTAACTATATGTATAGTTAAACCTATATTATATAATAGGGCTTTTTTTATGTCTTTACTATAATAATTAAAACCATTTAAGGAATTAATTTCTTGTTTTTCATTATCTAAATCACTAGAGCTAGAATTAGAGCTACTATTACTAGAGCTCTTATAACTAGTCTTGTAATTACTAGGTTTCTTATACGGATTAAGGGCTCTATTAGAAAGGTTATAATTTCCTAGTATAAAAGAACCCTCTGTAGGCTCTTTATTATCCTTTTTATCTGATTTTTAACCCTTTTGCTTCTTTTTCTTCTTATTAAAATTAGAAGAGCCCTTATTTTCTTTAGAGCTTTCTTTTTTTTTCTTCTAACCTTTAGGGGCCGTTTCCTTGTCTTTAGCACCCTTTTCTAGGTCTTTAGCCCTATAATTTAGGGCTTTAGTGTCAGGTGCGCGCGCCTAATAATCAATTGTAAGGTGCAATGCAAGCGAGAGCTAGCATTAGTGAATCTTTTGGTTTAATGGCTTACCTGCATACCTTCGGGTTCTGACATTAATGCTAGCTCTCACGGGTCTTCTAGTGTGCTAGTCCTAGGTTTAAATCCTCGTAGGTGGGGCATGCGCTAGGTCCTAGGTTTAATTCCTGTAGCTAGATTAACCTAGTAAGTCTAGGTTTAAATTACTAGTGGCTTAGTAGCTTACATTAGGCTCATAGGGCAAGTATGGTTATGCCTATATAGTTATGTTATAACCGTGGGGTCACGTGCACTAGGTAATATATAGGCCTAGTTGCCGTGCGTACTAGGCCTTAGGGGTTCATAATTGGTTGATTATCTTAGAGACCACGGATAACTAGGCCTAATCCAAGCTAAGGTTGCGTTGCTAGCCACTGGCCTGTGTGGGGCCCTTGGCTCGGGGCGAGCCTTATGAGGGAAGGGATAATTGTCAGGTGCGCGCGCCTAATAATCAATTGTAAGGTATAATGTAAGCGAGAGCTAGCATTGGTGAATCTTTTGGTTCAATGGCTTACCTGCACACCTTCGGGTTCTGACATTTAGATACTATAGATAATTTATCCCTCTATTTAGCTAGAAGGTCTGCTATTAGAAATTAAAGATTTAGGGCATCTAGGGGAGCCCCTATAGCCCTATTTATACGCATGCTAAATCGTTGCCTCTTAGCCCACTAAGGGAAGGTTAATTTTAGGGATTAAAGATATTAATTAACCTAATCTATAGGATTAAGTAAGACCCCTAAAATCAATAATCTAGCTAGTAGATTATTAAAGACTGCATTAAAGGCTTCTAAAGTCCCCTTAAAACCATGAAAATTTAGGTTATAAAATTTAGAATATAGGGACCCCCTCTGGATTTTAACGCTATGTGAATACTGCCGTATAAGTAAATTATAGGCTTCTTTAGGTGATTTTTACTAAGTTATAGCGGCTTAGGGGCCTTCTATGTAGCTATCCCTTAGTAATATAAGGATAATAGCTTAGTTAGCGTCCCCTAGCACCCTAGAAATATCCGGATTATCTAGAAAATCAGGTATGCCTAAAGCTCTAAATTGGATAGCTAGGGCTTGTTTCTATTAATTAAAATTTTTAGCTCCTTTAAGCTTAGCAGTCTCTAGGAAGCTATAAACCCTCTTATTAAATTCCTTAATAATTAAATTATTAAAGGTAGCTTATATAGAGCTAGATTTAGGGGCTTTATCTTAATAGATAGGTTCCTAAACTTACTGCTAACTAGTAGGCTTAGTAGCTTCTACACTCTCTATGCCTCTATTATTAATAGCTATAGTTAGAGCCTCTAGCTTCTATAATAATAGATTAATAGCATCTTATTACTTAATAACCTGCTCTTTTAGCTAATTATTTAGAACCTCTTGCGCACTAAGATTAGGGGCAAAAGGCCCCTGACCTTGTTAATTAGTATCTATCTTCTAATTTTATAGAAGGGAAGTCTTCTATTTGTACTGTAATTCCTTTTTTATAGAAGGGAAAAGCTTCTATTCGCGCTAGTCCTTCCTGTTTTATAAAAGGGAAGTCTTCTATAACCGTACGTAAAGTGCACTAGAAAGAATTTTATAGTAATAGGCTAGGCTTATAACCTATTGAAATATAGGGAGCTAGTTACCAGCTAGCAATAGCTATATAGGTGCAGCTTTACGGTCAGGGACTAATAGAACCACTACGTTAAATATTTAACGTAACATAACGGAAGGTTATGGTAGTTATTAACTAATAGAATTTAATCTAGATAACTTTTACAATATCTTATATACTAATAGAATTGATTTTAGTGATGTTATATAGGTAATGTGGCTATTAGATTAAGAGGCCTAGCTATCTAGCTAGATTAGAAAGATCTTCTTTCTCTTATATACTTACTAACTATATTAGTGAATCCAGACTGCTAGAGAGGTCTTAAGAGCTACTTTTAATTTTCTGTAAAATTTATTCATATATAAAATCTAAAAAATTAACTTACTACTATATAAACTAGTAACCTATATACACTAACTTTTAGTCTAAAAAATATTCCTATATTAAATAAAAGCCCTATCTTCTAGCTTTAATTTACTATATATAAGACTTTTATATAACTCTAGTTAAAAAGAAAATCACTATTAAAGATAGCTATAGGGTAACCCGCGTATAGGGTAACCTACTTACGTTACCCTAGCTTACTTAATTACTAGTAGCGCTATAATTATGGCTACGCTTGTAGCTATAACGCAATTAAATAATTTATAATTGATTTAAATTAGTTATTTATATAGTTAGTTGTAGCTATTAATAGCTATAACGTAGCTATTAATAGCCACCTTCGCGACCGTTAATAGCTATAGTGCAGCTATTAGGCTTGCAATGCAAGCTAGTAATAGAAAGGTCCTTTAACTAGAAAGGGCTAAAAATAGGTCTTATTTTTAACACCTTTTACCCCACCTAGTAAGATATCATTGGCCTGCTGCCCCTGGTCAGAGGCTTGTAAACAATTACATCTTGTAATTGTTCGTTTTTCTTAAATAATTAATATCTAACTTATAATTAAAGATATTATCCTATAAATTACAATATCTTATAGAGTAAAATTCTAGGATAAATACTATATTAGAAAGTGGGTCTAAAAGTGGGCCCTTCGTCCGTAATTAGAAATACTAAAAACAATTACATTTTAGTAGTAAAAACAGGTAAAAATATTGTTTTCTAATTTACGTCTAAACAATCCACTTTTAGACCCACTTTTTTGTATAGTATTTATCTTAGAATTGTACTCTATAAGATTACGTAATTTATAGGATAATATCTTTAATTATAAGTTAGATATAAAAATAAACAAAACAATTACAAACAATTACAATTACATGAGTACAATTGCCTGCCCCTGGTCATGTACCTCGTGTAAAATCATACAGGGGTTAGACTGTATTGTTTTAGAGAGCCAGAAGGAAAATATATAGGGTATATTACGCTACTAGAAGATATATAATTTTTTATAGAAAGTGTGAGGGAATTTAGGTACTTACTAATCCCAGCCCCTATCTCTCTTATTCCCTTTCTAGCACCTAATTCGCTCAATCCTCCCTGTTATGTAGATCTATAAAATGATTCAGGGGGTGCACTGTACGTACGGAGTACATATGGACGTGCTGTGCTACATATTCATGTCATCTTACGGAGTACTCCGTACATATGTACATACAGTTTTCTCATCATATCATGCTCCAGAGAACGTGCGTGCATGAGTCAGTCAGTCAGTCAGTCTCCATCGTGAGCTTCCTCTTTTGATGCACAGTACACACAGTACGGAGTACACGGTCACGGACAACTGTATGTAATAGCGGCAGGCGCGCAGGCTGTGTTCTGCCAGGCCCACCCGCACTTGCTCCAACAAGCAAGCAAAAGCAACCAACATCGATTTGTGCCACGGACCGGTTGGTTGACGTTGTTACACCTGCCCCCAGCTGCCAGCTGCCAGCTGCCAAGCTATTGTTGCTTCCTCCGAGTATTACACAAGATCAGCACCAGCCACCCCCATGACGATCAACAACGGGGTGCTTGAGCCTGGCAACGGGGTGCTTGAGCCTGGCTGGCAGGCACCCTGGCTGGTGCCTGGACGCGGGCGAACCGAACAATGAATCGCAATCGCACGGAGCCGTCTCAGTCTCACCCAACGCCAAGCCAACTCCACCTGACCTGGGCGAGAGACTGAAGAATTGTATTACCGAGTACCACCTGTGGACATGGTATATGGTTTATGGTTTATGGTCCAGGCGCAATCGCTTAGAAACATCCATGAGAGGGAAGACTTTCTTGGATCATCGTCTCTCCTGCATCAATGTCTGATTCCAGTCACGGCGGCCCAATCCCATTGCAGAGCAAGCCGTCTTCGATGAGGCCCTCGGCAGCAACCTCGCACTACACACGATACGATACGATACGATACGATACAATACTCGTCGACCATCTCGCCTCGTGGCCAACTGCCACTGAAGCATCCGGATCGGCTGCACAATGGCTCCGAGTCAGCGTCGCGATGCTCCTCCAGAACATTCTCATGGATGGTGCCATGTACGAAACGGCGCACAAGTTCTAGCTAGTCGACTCGCGAGCCGAAGAACTGCTGCCAGCATTGCTTCCCGCTTCGCCAATCGACGATTCGCTTTTGCGCTTGCTGTCGTGTCGGTGCTAGGCGCCAAGGCTGTACACATTCATACGCATGCCACTGCACTGTCGAGGGTGCACTTGCTTCGCTGGGGCTACTCGTTCTTTGCCCAGGATCTATTCCTGCTTCTTTTGATACGTTTATTACTGGACAGTTGGATCTTGGCCGTTGTGCGCCCCATCAGGTCGCTTGCCACCTTTGGCGCGAGCGTCCTCTTGTCCATTGTCGTTGCACTCGGCGTCTTCAACGTTTCTTTCTTTGTCGTTTCCGGATCGGAAATCCACTGGCGCAACATTGGCCTGGCTGGCGATCCCTCATCATGGTCCATGTTCCTTTCCGGCATCTTTTCCCTGGTGCTGGTCGCTCTTTTGGGCTTGGCGGCTAGCTGGGTGCTGCAGGACGCCTCCTTCGCTCTGTTCGGCTTTGGATGCGATTTGGTCAAGTGGCCCGTAGCAGCTGTACTACGAAGAACTCCCGCGGCGGATCGCCTGGCCGTCCACGGAACCAGTTACGGCCAGATCCCCCAGCATGATGTCGAATACGGTACGAAGGGCGACTATGACTACAGCGATGACGGGTCGCTATCCGGCACCTCGCCAGCAAAGTCTGAGCCACAAAAGTTCAGCCTCAGACAAGGAATGAAGCTACTGTTTCACCTGTTTATTGCTTGCGCATTGGCCGGCCAGGTGGTTTGCTTCGCTATTCGACCCCACGAGAGCTCTCTGATCTTCATGTCCTGGACATCGGCACTTCTGCCATTCGTGGACTTTTCCGACTCGTCTCCAAATCTGAAAAACATGAAGCCTGTATATAATTCCGGGATTGGCCGCCGATGGGATAATCTCACAGCCGTCCACAACATCTCATCACCGGCCGGACTTCCCTGGTCACTGGCTCGAACCATGGGCTTCTGGCAGCGCTATGTCCCCGACCGTCACTACAGCGCAGCCCATGATCCCTTGAGAATATCGAATGCCGAGGAAGACGTTCTCTCCGATCTTCGCAGCAAACTAGCCAGCGTGCCCATCCGCCACGTTATCATCATTTTCCTCGAGAGCACCAGGAAAGACGTATTTCCAATCAAAAAGGACGGGCTTATCTGGCGCAGACTTGTCGAATCGTACGAGAACGGGACGTTGCCGGAAGACGCGCAGGAAAAGTTGGCATCGTTGACGCCCAATGCAAACTACATCACCGGCGACTACAACGACAGCTTCCCGCATGCCCGGGGAGCGAGCAAACGACGAGGAGGCATCAACTTCAACAACGCCTATACACCGGCTACATACACGCTGAAGAGTCTTGTGGGGACACTTTGCGGCTCGCCCCCATTGGTCGCGGATTTCAATCTCGAAGTCGTTCATAAGCTGCCTGCGCCCTGCATGCCACATATATTTGATGCAATGAACCATATCGACGTGCCCCGAGGCGACAGGCATAGAACAGCAGGGGGCTCGAGTTTCCACTCGGACAAATGGCGAAGTTGGTTTATGCAGTCTGCAACCATGGACTTTGATGGCCAAAAGCGCTTGTTGGAACATATGGGATATCCGGGGGAAAATCTCATATCGAAAGAATACCTCAAGGGTGAGAAAGATCACGTTCCCAAACATGGCGTATCTGAGTTGCCCGACGTCAACTACTTCAGCATACCGGAAACTCCACTGGAGGACTATCTGCGGGACGTCTTTGTGTCGGCCAAGAAGAAGAGCGAGCGTGTTTTTCTCACGCACCTCACCAGCACGAGCCACCATCCGTTTGGCTTACCCGAAGATGAGACGTACGGCCCCGTAGGTCAAGGTTTGGGGGACCTTTCCAAGTACATCAACAGCATTGGATTCGACGACAAATGGCTGGGCAAGGTGCTGGGTGTACTGGACGAGCAGGGAGTGGCGGAGGAAACACTCGCCGTCATGGTTGGAGACCATGGCCTATCCATGCCCGAAAACGATATGTCCTCGGCGTATTACAACCCGAACGTCGGCAATCTGCACGTTCCCCTGGTGCTTTCGCACCCAAAGCTGCCCATCATCGATGTCGACGATGCGGTCACGTCGATACAGATTCTCCCGACCATCCTGGACTTACTCGTCGAAACGGGGTCCCTGGCTCCAGAACACGCACGACTGGCCAGAAGCCTGGGCTCGCGAAACTACGAGGGGCAGACCATGATCCGTAAGCTGCGAAAGTCATCCGAGACGGGTCAGGGAGATTGGCAATTCACCGTCATCAACCCAGGCCGGGCCATGATTAGCGTGCGCGACGCTCGACAACCGCAGTTCCGACTAGTCGTTCCCGTCATCGACAACAGCGAATGGAGCTTTGCCGATCTTGCGCTGGACCCGACAGAGGAGAGGCCGGTGCAGGGATTTGACTTTGACGCATTCTTGAAAGAGGTGGAGGGAGCCCACGGCATAGAATCAGCCAAGTGGGCGGAAGAAGCTGCATTTATAGCCCGATGGTGGGTTGAGGACAATGGCAAGCGATGGCGTTACGGACCGCACAGGGATTTCTGATCTATTAAGTGAACATTGACTCGCCTTTCTTTCTTTTTTTTTTTTCCCCTTTGTTCTTGTAGTTGCTTGCATGCGATACAGTGTATCCAAACCTGCACCAGAGTTTGTGCTTTAAATCAGTCACTTTTCTCTTTGTTCAATTGACCAGAGCTGACCCCCCCATGATAGTGACTGACATGCATCCATGATGCATCCCCCAACCCCCCCAACCCAGCAGCTCATTGATGCTTCATCATCAAGATGGGCACAACGACGCATCCCGGCCTGCGCGTCTCCCAAGCCGCCTCTCTGTCCAACAAGCAGCCCAACGAAATCTTCTTCCGAGTCCTGGTCAAAGACGGCCTCTTCACAAGCTGCATCATGCGTCAACTCGACGAAAAGTTCCATGCCCAGTTGGTTTAATTGAATATGCGAGCCATCGCAATTGTCTGGCCGACACGCTGGGGCGCGGAACAAACCCCTGGTGGACATGCGCTCTTTATTTTATCCGCGCTGACTAAGAAAATACATTCATCTGTGCCGACCCGGGCTTGTTAACAGCATGTCCTTGCGACGACATTAACGACAGGCCAAGGAGTTTTTTTTTTTATACAGAAATCCCATGTAGAAATCATAGAGACCGGCGCTTTTCCTCATCACCACCTCATGATGATTCTGATCAGAAGGATGTCTCCTCTGAGGAGGTTGACAATGGCACGATACGTCTCGATCCAAGTGGTGACGCAGTGCTACTCGTTCAAGCTGATGCGAGTCGAAGATTCCTCGTCTCAAGTCGAACCCTCTGTCTCGCATCCAAGTACTTCGCTGCCCTCTTTGGATCGTCCTTTGCGGAGGGCCAAGCCGCGCGAGGAGGTGAATTGCCCCCAAGTAGTCCTGAAGGAAAGATGACCCTGAAGCCACGGAGATCATCCCATCAATCCTGCACTATCGCTTCCTGGATTCACACTGGACGCTGGATACCCGATGTTCTCGCAAAGGTGGCTCTGCACAGCGACAAATACCAGTGTACCACGTCCCTTCAGCCGTGGATTTCCCAATGGATGCAAACCATGCCGGAGCCCTCTGATTCCGAGGTCTTCGGACTCGTGCTCACTGCCGCGTATTTTCTTCCGCATCCACAGGCCACATCGAGACAACTTCAATAGCAGCCATACGCAACGTCCGGATCGAATTTCGGTTCATGTGGGGAGGCTATGACATTATTCAACTTCTTCCGGAGGCAATGCAAAGTACGTGTCGCGCATCACTTCGGCGACCAGAGCAAGACGAGAGAAGGGCTAACGGGAGGTCCAGGTAAAATTGAGACTCGAATCATGGACACACTTGAAGTCTTTCGCGACGAGATTGAATTAATGGAAAGGCCTTCTACGGGATCAATTAGCCAGTCACACGATATACACCGAGGGAGGTGTCCGCGCTGCGGGAGATCGTACTCCCCGGGCGTCATGCAATGTCGCCACTGTCGGAACAAGTCGCTGTTCCCCGAAATGTGCACTCCTGAGAAGCGCGTCGCCGATTACTCCAGCATACTTCGCAGGGCCAACCTGTGGCCACCGAGGGAGCCGTTCGAGGAGTGTTCCATCACCGAGATGGCGGCTAGGCTCGAGGCTCTAACAAAGGACACTGAGCACAAATGCGATGGCGGCTCCAAGTGTCCGTTGAAGGAACAGATCCAGGAGCTTTACAACAGAGTTTGCTCAACCATGCTATAAATCCGGGGTGTCAAATACGAACATGATGTGCAAGATCCCTGTGGGCAAGGAGAAGGCGAAGCATCGGACAGTCCGATAAAGACGCTGGCGGTGTCAGACTTCATAAGGCGAATAATGAGATTGTAACCAATTTCGCTGGGGTTTAAATGCTCAATTGCTTCTCCCAACGCTTTCCTGCTAGTTCTTTGTGAAATGCTTTGCTCATGACTGCTTTTGGTCAAACCTCATCTCAAAGGAGTGTGTACGTGTAAAACGCCGTCTCCGGCCTGTTAGACCCAATTCTACATGCTCCCCAATCAAGACGCCTGTTCAAAGGAGACAATTTAGTCAACTCAAGTCTCAACTTGGACCCGGGCGCTCCCCAACGCTTGATAAACCTTCCTTGCAAAGACGGTGCTCGAGATGGACATGCGCCTTCCCAGACTAATTAAGAAGAATAATCCTGGAAGAGGCTGTTGTTGGAGATGAAAACGAATTATTAAAAAATTAACACTTCGCGGAGCATCTTAATCCAATAGAAAGAAAGCCCATTAATCGACTTTGATAGCCCTGCACCCTCATTAGTATCGCAAACATCACCGTAGGGTGACACAAATACGTTCAGGGAGGAGAAAAAAAAAAGGAAGGAAGGGGGGGGGGGGGATGCGAACCCATAAATCCTTCTCACGAAAGCATACGCGCTTAGAAAACCAATCGTTCCCGTCAAAAGGCCATATACACAGCAAGCCATGAAGCTATAGCTGAAGAACAACATACTGCCAACGAAGCCGGTGATGTGAAGCTTGAAGAAATAATACCAGATGCTATAGCCAAACACCCACAAGGCGCTACCGCCACCAACAAAGAACGACTGCCACCACCAATGGTAGTTCTCGGAGCAAAGCTGGATGTAAATGGTCACAACCGTCACCTCGGCGACTGTCGCGGCCATGATGGCGGATACGACGGTCAAGAAGCCGAATACGTAGTAGTAGCCGCTCTTGTCCTGCCACACGGACTGGAACACGAAGAGGAGCTCGATGAAGATGACGGCGAACGGAATCAAGCCTGCCAGGAGGATGGATTGAATCGACTTGACGTACCATGCCTGCCGGGGCACCTGGCGCGCAATGGCCGCTGTTCGCGTCGGGTGCTCCCATGCGCCAGCCTTGTTAAACCCGTAGTACGAACCTGCCAGAACGAGAGGCACCTGGACGCAAAGCCACAGAAACGTCATGGCAAGCAGGGTGCCGAACGGGATGGCCGTGCTGGACGCCTGGGCCCAGACAAACAGGTTCAGCACGAAGACGAGACCAAATGTCAGCCCGGGGAATAAAAGGGCCGTGATCAGTGCATTCGCTTTGTAGTCCTTGCCATCGAAGCTCTTGAAGACACGGGCGGAAAAGTAGCCAGAAAGGACTCCTGCGAATACGAATAGGCCCACGCCAACGCTGATGAATCCGCCACGGAAGCTCGGATTCAAAACTCCCAGTGCGCTCAGAAGCACGAGGCCTGCCGCCATGAACATGAGTTGCATGCCGGAGCCAGCAAGAGGTGCCAGCAGGCCACCGAATCGGGGAGTTCTGAAAACATCTGCGTGGAGCAGTTTCCATCCAGACCCGTCCTCGAGTGCCTCCTCGTCGGAGGAGGAGGACGAGATGTCGGCATCGTTCGCATCGTCACCTTGGTCGAGCAGGCCTGGCTTCTTCTCCTTTGTCGAGCAGCGAATACCAGATGGACGCTTGCGTTTCGATCGTAATTTGCCATCCTCGGCCAACGATTCTCTGTATCCCTTGATATCAGAGCGAATCGTCTTGGCCAAGATGACCATGACGATACCCGTGAGCAAGCCACAGATGATGAGCGAGTTGACAATGGCAAGCCAATGAATGCGAGACCCTTCCTCTTGGTTGACAAAGTAGAGGTCCCAGCGGCGCGCCCATTCGATGCTGGAGTCTTCCCGGAAGTAAACCGAGTACGTAAAAGGGATTTTCATTGCTCCCTCGGCTACATCGTCGTCCTCGTCCTCGTCCTCGTCCTCGTCTAGAGAAGTTGGGCGGTAAGACGGATCCGCATATCTGGGCGCTGGGTCGCTTGTCTTGTTGGCCGCAAAACGTAGCTCAAATGCGCCGCTGGTGTTTTGCAAGTCTATGGGACATCCTTGGCTGTCTCGTCGGTTGCCGCTGCCAATGCTTTTCGGGTAAACCTCAAACCCAACAATGACCTTTTCGCCACGCTCCCCGGAGCGACCGGCAGCCGAGCGATAGCGAATGACAATGGTGTGGTGATTGTGAAGGTAATAGCGCTCCTTTCCGGTGCTAGGGGACACTTCCGTATACCCGAGCTTGAAACCAGCCGCATAATACTTCTTGGTCTTGTCCACCGTCACGAAACTGGTAGCGCCGGGGAGGTTGTCCACAATCCACTCGGCCACGTACCCGTCTCGAACCAATTCCCTAGTTCGTCTCAAGTCGCTCGTCGACATTTCCTTGTTGCAGAGAAAAGTACAAGGCTTGTCTTTAGTCATGGCAAGCTCGATATCCGATGCCATTATCCGGTCTCCTCGGAGGACTTCGCCCAGATTGAGCGAGATACTTTGCCCGCTCAACAGCCCCGTCCCTGCCTTGTGTTGGCCAGTGGGTGGGCAGACAAATGGCAGATCGTAGTAGGCGTATTGGAGCTGCGTATTGTCGGAGTAGACTTTGTTGACCATGAGAGGAATCTGCTGCTCCGGCCTGTAACTTTTGATCGACCAGCCTATATACGTGTCAACCGAAAGATGCTATAACATTGCCTGCATTGGTGCGAGTCTAGTATTACCTGGAATGTAGAAAGCGTCCGCGGGGCAGACCAAGGCCAACGACAGGATGCCGACCAGGCCATTTCTCGAACCCCAAACCATCCTGGCTTGCGTGCCACGTTGGACGAGTTCGTCGACAAATCGCTGTTTTACGTTCGTGATTTCGCCCTTGCCCGTTAAATGCAACGGCTTCGTTGCGCCTCGATTCGTATCTTTGGAGCGTTCGAGATACGCCGCCGGCAATCAAATTGGAATAGATCTCACAGCATAAAAATAGAGGACAGAGATGGCGACGGCGACAGAGGCTCTACAGCAGGTGAGCGCCAACCACAAACCCTACAACGGCAAAAAGGTCCCTTTCAAAAGTTCTTGGGGGGGGGGGAACGAGCGGAATCGGCACAGAGTACCAGAGAATAAATAAAATCACCGATCAAGCAGCCCACAGCGCCACGTCAAGCGAAATACAAACGCAAGGCAAAATAAAAAGCGAATCGCGGACACCAGAAACGGGATTGAATTGCCGAGGTCGGGGAACGGCAAGGAAATAGGGGTCCGTCCCAAGGGGTCAAGCGATTGAAGATTATGACGGAGGATCTGGCAGATTCGACGATGGGGTTGGGGGTGACAGCCGGCAAGGAAGACTCTAGCTTGGGTAACTGGATTAGTAAGCGCCAATTGAATGCTGCACAGTGGGGTGTAACTGCGTTTCAACTGCCCACCCCCGTTGAGCCGTTGAGCCGTTCTGGCCCTCCATTGATTGGCCCACAACGTCCCGTCTTCCCATCATGTTTCACTTGAAGGGCTTCAAAAACGAGCCAAAAAAGAGCTCTGATTGGAGCAAAGAGGTCGGTCGGCATGTATGTTTCGGGAGGACGAGAATGCCAATCTGCGGTTTGGGAAAAGTAACGGATAGTCAGATGGTGTTGAGGTTATCGCAGCCTCACATCTGTGCAGATTGCCGCATCGCGTTTGTCCCCTTTGAGCTGTTGCAAGGTCGCGGGACCCACATCTAACTCGATACTTCACCAGTACCTCTAAATAGCCACAGTCGCGATGGGGTTACGGTGTGTGCAATGTACCTCTTTGTACCGACGAACCTTGTCAGGACTTATATCGTAGTGATGTTCCCACCTAAATTCAAGTACCTCGAAGCCACCCTGGTTGTGATTGGTCAGACCTGCTTTTCGTTACCTTCCTGACCTGGCTGTTGCCTTGCCGCACTCAAAGGGGATCGTTGTTCATCGTAGGCTTTGTTGGAAGACCTAGATTCACTTGTTGATAGATTTGAGGCTTGTAATAAGCTTCCTTTCTCCCTCTCCCTCTCCCTCTCCCTCTGTTAGATTCCGAACTCCTAGATAGTAAATCCATCATCATCATCTTCTCTTCTGCCCAGTCCTTGACATCGCCTGCATCCTTCCACAGATCGTACAAGTACAAATCAAATACTCCCCCCTCCGCACAACGGCAACAACAAGTCGCCAAACAGATAGACAAAAACTCAAAACACCCCATCATTACCTCATGAAAGAGCAGATTCGCACAAAGATGCACCTCCCGCTCATCCTCGCCGCCCTCGCAGCCACCGCCACCGCAGCCCTCGACGCCCTCAAAATCGTCCAGCAAATCGCCCCCAACGCGACATCATGTCCCGACCCAGTCTCCGACCCCAACAAAGAATGCCGCACCGCCGAGCAGGCAGCCCCCTTCATCGCCCAGTCCATGGAGCAGTACGGCATCTACTCCCCGGCCCAGATGGCTGCCGTCGTCGCCCTCCTGGCCTTCGAGTCCGTCGACTTCAGGTACAAGCACAACGTGTACCCCGGGCGAGCGGGCCAGGGAACCGCCAACATGCAGACGGCCCAATACAACCTCTTGTACGCGAAGCAGATCGAGGGCGTCGCGTGCAAGGTGGCCGGCATCCCCGCCGTGGAAGGACAGAGCAACCAGACGCTCAACTACATCCTGTCGCTGGTGCAGCCGGACGAGCACAACTTTGGCAGCGGGCCGTGGTTTCTGAAGACGCAGTGCGGGAGCCACGTGAGGGAAAAGCTGGACGAGAACGTGGATCAAGGGTTTGAGGCGTACATGCAGTGCGTGGGAGTCAGTGTCACGGAAGAGAGGAGGGTGTATTTCGAGAGGGCCAAGAAGGCGTTTGGGCTGGCGTAGGCAATGGGGATGGGGGAGATTTGGTATTTTTTTTTTTTTGTTGTTCCAATATTATATCTTTTATACATGTGTACATGATGTACATTGGCTGCTCTTCCCCCAAACCTTCCTCATCACCCTCTCGGCGTACTCCCCATCCATCCCCCAATGCCTCACCGCATCCTCAATCCCCCTCTCCATCCTCCCCACGTATTCCTCCCTCGGCACGCCTTCCCCAACCCTCTTCTCGTCAACATACACCAGCGCCCTAACCGGCTCATCCACCTGCCCGCCCCGATTGTCCCTCACCATCCGCACATGGCAGTACCTCTTCTCGTACGCCCACGGCACGCCCTCATGCAAGTCCAGTTCTTCCTCGTCCCTGCTCGGCAGCAGATACAGCAGACCGTAAACGCCCTGCCCTGTGCTGCAAATGCACCCTTTGCCCTTCCCGTCCCCGCCTGATTCCGATTCCGATCCCGATCCCGATCCCCCCTGCGCAGTAGGCCCCGGGACTCTCACCACGTTGGCATACCCTCTCTCGTTGATGATCCATTTCCACCCCTCCATGTATCCTAGCCCCACGGGCGTCGAGAACGGACACCGGCTTCTCATCTGTTCCGTGGATAGATTGCTTCCAAACGCAAAGTACAATACCTCGCTTCGGTCCTGCGTCACCGTCATGGTACTGTCCTGGGACAAACTGCTGTCTTCCCGCTTTGGCGTCATGGTGGAGTGGACGACGGGGCTGCTTTGGTGAATACTAGAGAGCAAGCACGCGAAAAATGCCCTTCAATCCCGGGTGTTCAAAGGGGGGGGGCGCGCAACTCAATCGGCGACAAAGGATCAGAAGCTCAACTTGCGAGTAAGCGTATCGTTTGGCAAAAAAGCGATGGGGGGAATAGAATAAGAATCGTGCTGGAACCAGAACGGGAAAAAAAAAAAAGCAAGAAGTGTGCGGCGCGCGGTCGATAGGCAGCAACAAGTTACAACAACCCATGTGGGACGATGACTCCGACAAAATCAGTCACTCGACTGGCTTTCACGTCACACTGCGCAAGAGTGCATGAATTTCCTTCGAGGCATCAATGTGCAACGCAATTCCAGAGCCCAATCGCATGGAACGAACTACTACATCGCGCCGTGCCGTCCGTCCTCTGCCTTACAGAATGACAACTAATCACTAGTTATGCGACAGTTTGAACTCAAGAGAGCAAGGCCGAAGTGGGTCTCATATCTCGGGAGGCGTCATTATTCATTTGGCTCTAGTCTTCTGATATACACCCTTGACATCATGAGCATCCTCCACCATTCACAGTTTATTTTGGTCAAATGGCCCCTTGCTGATTGATGACTTGTTTCCTCCAAATGTGCTGGTAACCTGGACTCCCTGTGCCGTCCGCTACAGCCTCCGCCGACTCTCTTGCTCCATCGAGGGTCAAGCGCGTTGCGTTGGTACCCGCCCAACAACTTCTTGTTATGCCACGGGCAATGAAATATCTCGGAAAAAAAAAAAAAAAGAAAGAAGAGAGAAAAGAAGAAAGGAATGTTGGAAACGGCCAACACCCTACGTCAAGTGAGATAAAAAGGAGCTGAGCATCAGCTCGTCCGCACTAGGTCGCAAATCGTGGTTGAGTTCAAACGTTTGGCGAAGAAAGCTCTGCGCTTCTTCACTGGCATGCTCGGGGATCGTGGGAGATGCTGTGCCCCCGCCAATCTTGAAAATCGCTTGCAGCTGGCTGCAGTCGGGGAAGGGATGATTGCCCGTCATCATCTCAACCACCAAGCAGCCAAGAGACCAGATATCCGCCTTCAGAGTGTATTCGGTTTGTTTGACAACTTCAGGAGCCATCCAAAATACAGATCCCTGGAGCGACGGTCGATGCCTGTTGTTCGTGGCGTTGCCTAGTATATTTGACTGCTCCAGCTTCTTGGAAATACCGAAATCGGAAATCTTGATGGTCCCCTTGTTGTCCACAAGAATGTTGGCGCCCTTGATGTCCCGGTGAATAATGTCGCGACCATGGAGATAGGACAGGCCCATCAAGATTTGTCGGACAAAGCTGCGCACGAGCGGTTCGGGCAGCGCGCCATACGAATTCAGCATTGTCTGGACCGAGCCGCCAGGGACGTATTCGAGGAAAATGTTGAGGTAGTCTGCGGAGGAGCTGCAGCCAAGATATTGCACAATGTTGGGGTGGCGCAGATCCCGTAGCAAGCCCATCTCGCGCTTGAGAGCTTCAATCATGCCACGTTTGCGCGTCTCGCTTTGTCCAGTGGCGCCTGGTGCTGGAGCCTGAACTTGCTTGACGGCGAGAAGCTCACCAGTCACGGCGTGCAGAGCCAGATAGACAGACCCGAAGGAACCTTGACCGATCAAAGCACCCTTCATCCACTTGTTGTCATCCCAAGACTCACCCGCGAGGAAGCTCTCGAGCTCCTCGTCGACCTCGTCCCCGTCGTTTGTAAGAGCCTGGCGGATCTCGTTGAGAGAACCTGATCCTGTGGAACCATCGCCATCGAAGTAGCTTGTATTCGTGGTGTTGCCGTCGGGATCGGTGATGCTTACAGCGGCAGAGTCTACAGCAGTACTGTCGTCACCGCTCTCCGTCGTAAAAGAGACGTACGACTTCCGGTCGGGTTCCAGCGGGGATTCTTCTTGGAGGGTGCCCAGCGAATAAGAAGCAATCGAATCTCTGTTATAAATGGCGGGGATTCGGCCATGGGAGTCGCGACTTCGGACCTTGGCAATATGCGATGCGCCGCTCAGCCATGAGTCGGCAATGGTAGGGATAGGGGGGGCATCCTGAGTGCTGGATGCAAGACTGATGCTGCTGGCTACGCTGAGTCGACTGTTGACTTTGCTCAAGCGCGTCGAGCGTCTCATGGAGAGACGCGCGGTGCGATCAATGTCCTCTCGGCGATGGTCGGGGAAATACGACGTCAAATCGGACGCGATCAACTCGCTAGGGGGTCGAAGACCACCAAATTGACGGAGCTTCCGCCGCTGAGCGCCGCGGACATCGGCCAATGGGGTCCGGTCCATGTCTCTCGACGACACCTCCGCACCGGGTCGTTCCCTGTGCTGGAAGAATACTGGAGAAAGTGGCTGTTGTAGCTGGTCATCCCAGTTCTCTCCCAGGACCTTCTGGACCTTGAGCTGACTTCGCTTGTCAACCGACTCCAGAGCCTTGGTATGTTTTTGTTGCTCCTCCTCCATGGCGATGGCGGCTGCCCGTTGCAATTCAGACTCGCCCGGCTCTCCTGCCGGCACCCGTCGCAAAATGAGACGATTGCGTTCAGGTCGCCTTTGATCTTTGATGATGCGCCATAGCTCTGTGTCACCCAAACGTCTACACTGAGAAGGGTCGGGGTCAATGCCCGTCAGAACCCAGAAGCAGTAGTTCCTCTCGTGATCTTCTCGGAGCGCAAATTTCCGGAGGGTAACTCGCATGACGTCTTCACAGGTTTTGCAATCCGCGATCTTGACGACCTTGGTGACGCCCCCGGTGGAAATTACTCGGATGATGTCCTGGCCTTGGGGCAGTGTGGCCATGAGTGAGCCATCCATGCTAGAATTATTTCGCGTATGAGCATGGACAAGTCGGCTGGCGGGAAAATCCGAAGGTGAACCTTGGGGTCTCGATGGTTGACTTTGGCCAACGCTGCTCACATAGCCTACGCCTGTAGGAAATCGAGCTTGGCGTGCTGGAGACGGAAATGTTCGTGTTAGACGCCATCATTGTAACCATTCATGGAGTAGGGTAAAGAGAGAGATAAAAAGCATCTTGGGGCGGAGCTTACCTGTTTCTAGAGGAGCAGGAACGTCAATTTGCCGTGAATATCGACGGTTCGCGGACGTAGCTGGCGCTGATCGTGGCATTGAGAGGGACTGCGGCGACATTGTGCTCGATTGTGCAAAAGATGAATAGGCGTCGAGGCCCGACAAAGAATCCTGCAAACGGTCAGTTGCATGGCGGGTGACGGGGGTTGGGGCCAAAACATTGCCTGCTGGTTCACTTCCCACTCACCCTGTGGCGTTTTTTCTGGTTTGCATATGTTTTCGTCCGCAGTTTCTTGACGCACAAGAACAAGCGTACTCGATCTCCCACCTTATCAATGCCCATGTCCTTCAAGACTTCCTTGTCCATTTCCAAAAGATTCTCGCCATTGATATGGTTCTTGCGGAAGATCTTCTCATAGTCACCACACTTGACGCTTCGAAGATACTCGCATACTCGTTCTTCGTCCCAGTGCCTGACCGAATCAGGCCCGTCACTATCTGAGAATTCGGACTCGGTAGGACTGGCATAGCTTTGAGCGGCACTGGGCATGGTTGGAGCTCTTCTCGATGTTGGCAGGGCGGAAGAGAGATTGCCGCTGGGTGAAGCGGTGGATGGCGTATTTAAAGCCGCAGGAAACGGCGATTTTGATGAAAGCATGGCCATGGTATGATGTGATGGATAGATATTATGATCGAAGTTCGCCTCGAGAAAAAAAAAAGATATGTGCGACTAGTTGTTGATGAGAGCTCGAGACTGGGTGATGGACGGAAACGATTAAAACGGTCGAGAGGCTATTATGTTGTGCGCGATGAAGGTGTCGATGGCCCAGCACTGGAGCGATGCCGTACCCGAGGTTGAAAGCGCGAGGACACCACACTTCAGCATGAAGCAGAGTGAGATGCTGGTGGGACAGTGCGCGCAGAATCAATATTGCCCAGAACTGCAAGTCGACGCTTGAAGCTGCGACGCAAAAGCGACGTTGAGACGTGTCGTGTCGTCAGCGGAGGGGGGGGGGAGACGGGTGAACATTAAAAGGAAGGAACGCCGTCAGATATTAGCATTGGCATTGTCGCGAGTGACAAGGGGCTTTCCTCAAGTGGCTCTCATCTCCGTCCGTCAGTCCTTCTTTGGGGGGACAGCACCTGGCACACACACACACACAAGCCAAGCCAACACGAGGTGACTGCAGGGGTGTGTTCCGGCTGAGAAGGGGTCCATCAGATTGCTTGAAAGCAGTCCTGTCCTCCCGGCTAGCATTGATTATTGACCAGTTGACTACAGGCGCTGTGGTTCCTCTTCAATGTTAGCTCCAACGGCCACAGCGCGATCAGAGCCCCGTCCGCTGCCCCCAATCGCTGCCCCCAATCGCTGCCCCCCTCCCTCCCTCCCCGCTCAGGTGTTGTGCACTGGGCAAGTTTCAGCATTTGAATACACTTCAGTTCGTCCCAGCTCAGGCGCATGTTGACCAGTGAACCTTCTGGCCTGGACCCGCGCACCCAGCCGCGGCCGGGCACGAGCCCCCCCTTCGGGTTGCAACACCAGGCTGCAGGGGTGCAGGTGCAGGCAGGCAGGTAGGCAGGCAGGCAGGCAGGCAGGCAGGCAGGGAGGGAGGGAACTCGATATGTGCACATTGATCAGCATCTCGACAATTCAGCCGAGACCCTTCGCCCGCATCGCCCGCATCGCCCGCATCCCATCCAGCCCAGCCCAGCCGAGCACCGAAACCTGACGGCCCCGACAAGTCTCGACATGTTCTGGCGTGCTTGAGCCAACGAAGTGTTGAGGCGGGTCTTGGCCGGGGGCATCCCTGTAGTCCCGTCGTCGCAGTTGCTTCGGTGGCTGCGGCTCAGCAGTCCATGCTGCCGCCTGGCCGGAAAGTTGAAACTCGCCAACGCGGACGAGCACCACTTATTTTCCATCTCCTGGGTGCCACACTTATTACGGATTACTCCGTAATCCAACAGCCATTCAACTTTTGAATGCGGGCAGGGCGGGCCGGTCGACATCCCAGTCGGCGACGTCACCAGAATTGGCTGCTCATGCTTGCATGCTTTTGGTGTGCTTGCTGCAGCGAATGCAGAAGGGTTGTCGAGTATATGTACATAATTACATAAACTCCAAGTCGAACCCAATCTCTTCTTTTTCCAACCGCTGCAGCAGGTGCTGGTGGGAAATATCTGCCCACGTACGGAGAAGATGTTATTACTATCGTGGCTATGGTAATTAATGCCTTGCATCAATCTCATTCAAGGGTGGAGTCGGCAACAACAAGCGCGTCATGTACGGACGTAGGATGCTTGGACAGTTTTAAACAACCCCCCCCCTCACCATCACTTATTATAATTGCCAACAGCACCGCCATCGTGAAGGCGAACTGCCAAAAATCCGTCGTTGCCACATTCATACATGGTTTCAAAAGGATAATTCTCTCTCTCGATGCTTTTTTGCCCCGGTTGGGCATCGCTTTCGCGTGAGTTTCCAGTTTCTTCGCTTTCTCCCCGTGTACTGTAAAATGGCGAAGCAGGAGGTGCTATCATGCCAGGCACCAACGGGAAAAGCTCGTATGTATCGTTTCTCAGCCCATGCATTATTCCGGATTTTGTGTATATTGGAATATCCAGTGACCATGGGCACGGGGCTCATGTTTCAAACTGTGCGATGCCGTCTGACAGGTGCAGAGGCCGGCGCCTCTCGTGATTGCTTCATCTTCTCCCGACTTATCGACCAACAAGCCTTGTTTGCGCCGTAACTTGATACTGCTGGCAGCACGATTCCTCCACACTGTTTGTTTACTCCGTACAGAAATTCGGTGTCCATCCCGAGTCAGTTCCATCAGCCAATAGCGTCGTCATTCGAGCCACCGCCTTTTGACACCAAAGAGCCCCCGTCTCCAAGCATTGTCGCTGGTCTGGCCCCCTCCCCGCTCCCTGCTCCCTGCTCCCTGATAGGTCGCCAGCAGGCACAAGGTGAAACGGGCAGTGTTTCGACATCGTGGGCGATCTGGACGGGCTGAAGGGCTCGTGATGAAAGACGACAAAAGGAAAGGGGATAGCCAAGAACCAACTCACCGCGGTTGTGCATTCTTCCCAAGCTTTTTTTCCAATCGCCCATTCTTCGGAATTACTGGGACCCCGCTGTCCGCATCCCCCCCCTCATTTTTCCAGTTGTCCAACTTCATAAATTGATGAGCCAACTGGTTCCAGTGTCGTCAGGTCTTCACGCCAGCCAACGCCCCACGCACAAAGTTTATTTTTTTAGACTTTGTTCCTGAAACTGGTCATCTCCGATCGTCCCCCCAGCTCCTTCGTATTGTACAGGAAGTAAGACGTTGGCTTATTTTGTCTTTTGCTAAACCAAAGCACACCTACTGGGCTATGAAACCTGTGCAGACAAACTTGTGACGGGCATATTGTGCATGCTTAATGACTGCACTGGGATGACGTACCCAGGTGCGCGGCAAGGCGGGGGGGAATCTTTCCTGTTGTGTAGAGGAGAAACGTGGTGTGATGGGTGCAGTGTGGCACCGTCATGTACATGTACGTGCGTTACGTGACGTGTAAGCAGGAGTCCTCTTGCGTGCATTGCTTCATATCATGTCCCGTATCGTACATGGTGGCATGGTCGTGATGATGTAAATGTAACGTTCTATTGCGTAGTAAAGGTTCCAACGTTGTTGGGACAAAGCGTCCAGAACTAACATTCGGCCACGACGCCGTGATGATGTTACGCCAATATGTACATGTACAGTACGTCCGTTGGTAGGCAGGCAAGTCGGGCAGGCAGTGGGCAGGCAGTGGGCTGGGTATTGCCTGCCGTTCGGCAATCTGTTCACCCGACCATCTGCCTCGGACTTACATACTCCGTATAATTACTCTCATCAATTTGGCAAGTGCGGAGTACATATCGTACCAAATTTAGAAAAGGCTCGTCACTACTTTGCCCATGCGCCCGCACTGTTCGCTGGTGCTTGGCGCCGTGTTTCAAAATGTTCAGCACGGCAAGTAGAGAATGTTAGTACAGAGATCATCTGTACTGACGCTTGCAATAACTACTAGTTGCATTGCCGCATAGAATTGGTCAAGATAATGTTCCCATCCACGGACGGACCGGAACGGGCGACTATCGTTCTGCTTCTTAACAACATCTGAAACGCGCGCACCGTATGGTCCGTACGGCAAAAGACAATAAGACTGTAGGTACCCGGGTCCTTGTGATGGGAAGTAAGGTCTTCGAGGTACCGTCGCATCATCATGCTGGCCAAGTTTTGCATGACCGGCGACGTCTGAGGGGTGCTCTATCTATTACATGTATACATGTATAGTCAGTCTGCTCTGCAATGCAGACCCTTCCTTGTCTTGGGTCTTG
Organism: Epichloe festucae Fl1; assembly: GCA_003814445.1. Taxonomy (NCBI): domain Eukaryota; kingdom Fungi; phylum Ascomycota; class Sordariomycetes; order Hypocreales; family Clavicipitaceae; genus Epichloe; species Epichloe festucae. The sequence goes on from CP031390.1 coordinate 854,902, forward strand.
TAACGGCAAAGGCTGGTCTGAAGTCGGTTGTCGGTGCCGGTGCCGGTGCCGCTGCCGCTGCCGCTGCAACCACCATTCTATCCCATGTCCGGTTGTCGATGCAACTACATGGAGCATCGGGAGGTTCATGCTGAAGCAACATCACACGCTTTGGGAAGCGGCATCCGCCCGCATACAGACTGCATATGTACGGACTGCAGAGAACCAGTTTCGTCATCAAAGGGTTCTTCCCCCTCCGTACGGATTACGGACTAGACTACGGACGTAGATGCACCGACTCCACACGAAGTCGTGCGCTGTTAACAATTGGCAAGCTCTCTCCAGGTGCCCCACCAAAACGCTCGAGACGGTGTCGCGTACATTGCTAACGGGCTTGCCCCGACTTCGACCCGAGTTTTGCTAGCAATCTACTCTTCCAGAAATGATGCACCATGCACCATGCACCATGCACCATCCCGTTCTTTCACATCTGCTCAACCGACAAGTGTATCACCTCCAACAAACGGCTAGGCTTGTTTTCGGAAGGTTTCCGACGGCTAAAATCGGACGGCAAACTTTTGAAACCACCGTTGACTCGACTGCCGAGCTCATTGCCGCCAGAATTGCGTTTGGCATTGTATCATCATGACATCCAGTTGCAAACCAATCGTGAGCTTTCTTGGGCCCATTGCGTCGTACTCGCATCAGGTGAGTGTCTCGGGGTTCGCTTCGGCTGGAGAATACTTTGCAACTGATATGTGTGTGTGTGTGTGTGTGTGCGTGTGTGCGTGTGTGCGGACGACCCCTAACTCTTGGTACAGGCTGTTCGGCAGGTTTTCCTCGAGGAGAAGTGGGAGTTAAGGCCGGTTGCCACCATAGATGGTTTGTAGATTCATCCGTTAGACTGGGCGAAATCGAGCAACTTTGATATTTGCTTCTTGGGAGAAAGTGTTGCAACTTCTCTAACATGAATTTTAGATGTCTTCGACGAAATTCAGGACCGCCAGGTCACAGCTGGCGTTGTGCCATTTGAAAACTCTACCAACGGATCTGTAGTCTTCACCTTGGATAATCTGGCCGACCGAGATGGCCGATATAAGGACATTACCGTCGATGGCGAGATTTTCGTTGACGTTCATCACTGTCTCCTTGGTCGAAAGGGCCCCGACGGAAAATGCGACGAGCCCAACGAGGGATCAGGAACTTGCACCCCAACAGCGACAGATCCGAGTCCATCGAGACCCAAATCAGCACCACTGAGCAGTCTTGGTCACATTAAGCGGTTGTACTCTCACCCTCAAGCGTTTGGCCAGTGCAATGCCTTCATCTCGACTCATCTCAGAGGCGTTGAGATATTCGAAGTCAGTTCAACGAGCAGAGCTGCCGAAATTGTCAGCCATGACGAAACGGGGACGTGGGCTGCTATATCAAACCAACTGGCATCGAGTCTATACGGCTTGGACCTACTGGGAAAGAACATTGAGGACCGGGAAGACAACACGACGCGCTTCCTCATTATTGGCACCAACCCCGCCGTTCCCGATGACTGGGACCTACAGAGGCAGTCGATTGCCAAGTCTGGCAGCAAGTCACTTGTATCCTTTGCGGTACCGCACACGGCGCCCGGTGCATTGGCCGACGTTCTGAGCTGTTTCCGGGAGTTCAATCTCAACATGACGAGCATCAATAGTCGACCTAGCCTGCTAGCACCATTCCAGTACATATTCTTTGTGGAGTTCGAGGGACACAAATACGATGATCCGGATGGAAGGGTGAAGGGGGCCCTGGATAGAATCAGCCAAGTTGCCCAAAGTTGGCGATGGCTGGGCAGTTGGGAGAGGTATCGATGATGGGCAAATCCTTAAAAAATGATGAAAAGCGTCACAACGGAAGTCAAGTCAAAATGACACTCAAGATGATCTTCTCCCATGTGACTTGGTGACTTGGTGACTGCTCGCCCTAGACCAGTTCATACTTGTTTCACTGAGGCTGTTCCGCCATTGCAGCTGGCAATTGCTCAAGTCAAGTGTCGGCCGCTGCCACTGCGATCACCTGGCAGCCCGGTCTCGTTACAATATATATCCTCATGCCTTAACCCGCCTACTTCACACTTCTCTTCTTCTTCTCCTCTCCTCCTCCTCCTGCTCCTCCTCCTCCTCCTCCTCATCCTCATCATCATCCTCATCCTCACCCTCATCATCATAATCATCATCATAATCATCATCATCACCATCATCGTCATCGTCATCGTCATCGTCATCATCATCATCATCATCCAACAGAGCTCCTGGTCTTTTTGCTTCGCTGCTTCACCTTCACTTGTTGATGACTCCCGTCTTGTTTTTTTTTTTTTTTTTCGTGACAAGCCCTAGCACCTCTGTGTTATCTGTCTTTCAAACGTCTTTGCGCTGAACCGCAGGCATCGAGGTTCAAAATGGAAGCTTCTGTCGATATACAATCGACTGAGCACAGAGACCTTCTTGATGCGATTGACCGACTGCGTGCGCAGGGTATCAGCCGCCATGTAGCGCTTCCCGAAATCGTCGTCTCAGGCGACCAGTCTTCCGGCAAAAGTTCCGTACTGGAAGCTATATCAGGCATAACATTTCCTACCAAGGACAACTTGTGCACTCGGTTTGCCACTGAGCTGTCACTTCGACGATCACCATTCATCGGGGTCAAAGTATCCATCATCCCGGGGAAAAATTGCTCTGAACGCCAGAAGAAGAAACTGGAAAAATTTTCTCCCAAACTTGAGGAAGGTGACCTTGATCTGACCAACGTCATCGAGCTTGCCAAGGAGGCAATGGGTATCACGTCCAAACTCCAGACCTTTAGTGATGATATACTTCGCATCGAGGTCTCGGGTCCTCAACAACCACATCTCACGATGGTTGACCTTCCGGGCCTTTTCCAGGCTGGTAACAGCGCCCAGTCAGACCAAGACTCGGAGATTGTTGCAAACATGGTGCTCAGGTACATATCACAACAGCGAAGTATCATTTTAGCAGTCGTCTCAGCGAAGAGCGACTTTGCTTTGCAAAAGGTGACTCGTCTCGCTAGAGAGTATGATCCTCAAGGCGCTCGAACTCTGGGCCTCATCACGAAGCCAGATACGCTGGACGAGGGGTCTGAAAGTGAAACCGCGTACATCCGGCTGGCTCAGAATGAAGATGTGCATCTCCATCTGGGCTGGCACGTCCTGAAGAATCGCGACTACAAAATGGCAACAGCGAATGCTACTTCTCAGGAACGAGACGAGGCCGAGGCCGCTTTCTTTAGCCAGGGGATATGGGCAACGCTGGACCCTGCGACAGTTGGCGTGGTCACACTCAGGGCTCGCCTCAGCAATGTGCTGAAGAATCAGATCGTGGCTCAACTTCCCCATTTGATAAGAGACGTTGAAGGAGGCATTTCCAAGTGTAAGAGGAAACTAAAAAAGCTTGGCAATGCCCGCGAGACCATCGCCGAACACAGACAGTACCTTGTTCAAATTTCGCTGAAATTCTCTGACCTCATGAAAGGTGCTGTCGACGGCAACTACAGCGATTCATTCTTTGGCAGTTCCAAGTCGGATCAAGGCTTCGAGCGACGCCTTCGAGCCATGGTGCAGTCCCTATTGACAGCGTTCAAGGATGAGATGCACAAAGAGGGATGCAGCAAGCGAATCGTCGACTTGGCCGATGATGTCGATGAAAACGATGTACGTCTGGGCGAGAACGAAGTTCTCAGATCGACATTTGTCGACGAGGTGGCCTTCCGCATCAATCGAAACCGCGGCTGCGAGTTGCCGGGGACGTTCAATCCTCTCATCGTGGGTGAGCTTTTCACAGAGCAGTGTAAGCCATGGGAGGCAATCACCCAGAAACTAGCCAGCGATTTGCTCGAAGCTGTTCAAAACATAAGCCACGCAATGATGCACTACGCCGCTATTGAGGAGACAGCCGACAAACTAGACGACATTGTCTCTGCTTCCATACGCGACCTCGGAGAGAGTCTGAAGGCATCATTCGCGCACCTGCTCCTACCTCATCAATCCCTGCACCCCATCACCTATAATCATGCCCTCACCGGAAATGTGCAGAAAGCGCAAGCAGAGAGAAGGAGGAGAAAGGCCTCGGCCAAGATCTCAACTCTCTACGCTGCTGACATACGAGATGGCAATGCATTGCGGATAACGCCAGGCGCACTTCTGGAATTACTTACTGCAGAAACGGACACAGACATGACATCTTACGGCAGCGCTCTGGCCGTTGACTACATGGAAGCTTACTACAACGTGCGTATTTGATATCAAATCCCCGAGAGTGCCGCCTGTTGAATGACAAGTATCGGCTGACACTCACTGGCTCCACAGGTATCCATTGAGAAGTACATTGACGACATCAGCACGCTCGGCGTCGAATGTTGCCTCGTTCAAAAGTTGCGCGATGTGTTCGAGCCATCGCACATCTACAACATGCCCGATGCACAACTGCAGGATCTAGCTGCCGAGAACCCAACGGCGACACAAGAGCGCACAAAGTTGAAGGAAAAAATGGCATTGCTCGAAAAGGGGCTTCACCAGCTCAGAAGGCTGAATAAGTTCCGGCCGAAACCAAGAGGTCAGTGCAGCCACAGACAGACCTCTTGTCGTTTCCAACCCATCTGCCATTGTATCTTCATCTCTCATTGTCTTTTTTCTTTGGTCCCTTGTCGTGAGTGCATCATGTTCTGCGGTCGACTGCTAACGCAAGATGATAGACAATAAAGTATTTCGAAGCCTGACGAGTCTCTATGTCAAGGGAGGAAAATCAGAAGAGTGATGATGGATCCACGGTGTACTCGGGTGCACATGCAGAATCCTGAAATGAACATGAGCCGCAGTGCGGAATGGGGACTGCCCAGCGTGAGATGGATTGGCGAGTAACTGGAATATTCAAGACGGATTTACGTTCAGTCGTGACAATATCATTTTCCCTCCAAACTAAATTCAACCAGCAATATTAAGTAACAGAAGACAAGAACAAATTTCGAAGAACCTCTCGGTCAGGCTATAGGTTAGCATGACGCCGGAGGCGAGACAGGAAACAGGTCTAGATTTTATAGAAAGACTTTCCAGAAAGATGCACCGCTAATTGCATCGGGAACGATGAATTAAAACTTGACTTTGCAAAAGCAGGCCGCCTCGCACTGCTGATAAATGGTCAAGCCCCGTTGGGCCCCGTTGGGAGATGACTGACTTGATGGACACGCAACAGATATTTCGGGTCGTCGGCGTCAGAAGGGCAAACTGCAAGTCGCGTAACTCGATCGCATGAGGATGCCGTCCGTGTTCGAATTCGCGTGACGGTGAGGATGGTGGCGGATGGGTCCAGGTCCACTTTTGGCTTTTTGGTGGACCTTTTTGAATTGGAATTTAAATGACTCAAGACTTGGCTTCCATTGCTGGGCATGATGTAATATTATGTACATATGTATGATGCCGCACCAGATCACCGTGCTGTAATAAGGGTTGAAAGTCACTGAAAATCCCTCTCGATGCGAGTGCTCCGTCCACTTGGAACAAAGCACCATCGTTATCGTTAAGCCCAGGCATGCCGAGTTGTCGAGATGGCAGGATATGGGATTTCCTGGAGTTCCTCCCACCCAACGTCTGCAAAGAGAAGGCAGGTCGAAATCTGACTCGGGCGACTGTCCGTATGTACAGTGGGTGTTGTAGAGATCGATTAGCTTTTTCCAGGCTGCGCGGCATCCGCGAGAACGGGGTACCACTGTGCCCCTCCATGAGTACATGCAGTGGGGTGTATATGAGTACGTATACATGTATAGGTAGGTACCTGTGGCCAGGCCAGGCCAGCATTTGCGACGGAGAAGAACCTCCAAGCTCGGCTAAAGAAAGCCGAGGAACTGTAACCTTCCACCTGCTGGGGCGCACAGTCCCAAAATTCCCCTCCAACTGGCTCGTCCCAACTGGCTCGTCCCAACTGGCTCGTCGGCTCCGTCACAGAAGGGGCAGGGGCAGCCGGGCCACCACCCACACGGGGCCACACCAGACCTCGTCCTCAGCCATTGACAGGAACACGCACCTCCTCCACCATTGACGGTGGCTTGCAGATCGATCCAGTTATTTATTTATTTATCCCAGCAAGGCCTCGTTTATATCTCTGCGTCTTGCGTCACGACCGCTCGATAACTTGCCATGCTTTATTAGAGCAACTTGGGGAGCGATGGAACGATGGCCTGGACCCAGACCTCTCAGAGGTTCCTCCTGTTCCTGAGATTCGGTGCCGCCCGTCGCTCGTTGATAAAGTAGCCCTTTCCCCCAGCACCTCGTTCATCTCAATTCTGAAAAAAATTAAAAAAATTAAATTAAAAAACCAACACTCCGTACAACTTCACTCAACGCATACACAATTTCCCCGTACGAAAACAGCATATACGTCCTCTCATCATGGCTCCCAGACCTATTTTCTGCATGACGCATCCTCGTGCATGCTCTACTGCCTTTGAGCGAGTAAGTGATTTCCTGGCATCTTCGTGTCAATAACCTCAAGTGCCCATGGCGTAATAGTTGCGATGCGCAGCAGGGGTCCGGAGACTCGGGTGGAAGTGCATGAATTGACGGATTTGCCAGGTGTTCATGACCCGCAGAGATACCCTCGCCAGCCAACACGAGCCATTCGGTGATGCCTTCTACTTTGGCCCCGAATGTGTGAGCCCCCGGTTTAAAGATGATCCTGCCCGCAGAGAGGCCAGTGGTGTTTCGGGTGCGACTTATAAAAACACGTTGCAGGCGCTCGATGACGTTCAAAAACAGGTTCGCAACTTTCACAATCTTTTTGTTTATATGTATACACACTCCGCCAGTACTTTGGCTCTGTACAAGCTTTGCGCGGGACGTGCGGCCTCACCAGAACTTGGTTTCTCTTGCCTCAATAGACAGAGGTTTCTCTTGCCGCAAGGGACAGAGACCTGCCTCAAGTGAGGTAATCTCCATGTCAGGGGGGGATAGCAAGAAACTGGCATTGTCATGGACTCGGGCCTAGTTAGTTTGGCGCATCGTGAAAACAATGGCTGCCATACCGTCAAAGCCATCTTTGCAGACATCGTCGAAACGAACGAATTGCTCAATCGCTCACATAGCGTCCACACACTAACACTCATCAAGGGTAAACGCGTCTTCATCAAGGATATGGCCTACTACCTCTTCCCGAGCCCAGAAGACCAAAGTGACCCCAAGATCGCCCCATCCCTCGGCGGCGGCCATGAAGACAACAATCCTACCGTCATTCCAAGAGAAGAATTGGAAAAATTCCACTTCACTTTTCTCATCCGTCACCCACGACGCTCTGTTCCCTCATACTGGCGATGCTGCATCCCCCCCCTAAACGAGATCAGCGGCTTCGATGAATTCTGGCCCAGCGAGATGGGCTACAAAGAACTCGTCAAGTTCTTCGACTACGCAATGAATACGGGCCTTGTTGACAAGAGCCACTTGACAGTCGTGGATGCTGATGACTTGCTGGACAATCCGGAGCCTATGATTCAAAAGTTCTGCGAGCGAACAGGGATTGATTTCCACCCCAGCATGCTCAAATGGAATGATAGCGATCAGGAACATGCCGAGAAGCTATTCGCCAAGTGGAACGGTTTCCATAATGATGTTCTGGGTACCAGGGAGCTCAAGGGCAGAACACACGCCCAAGTAGGTCACATGCAGAGGATGCTTACAACGGAAGCAAAACATGGAAGCTAACACACGGTCCACCCAGAAAACCCCTACCGTTGAGGCTGAGAACAAAGAGTGGGAAGAAAAGTATGGCGCGGATGGTCAGAAGAAGATTCGACGCTGCGTTGACGAAAATATCCCTCTTTACGAGCACTTGAAGCAGTACTGTATCAAGGTCTAACCGAAGTATTGATGCTGGCTTTGGGCCGCAAGCAATGGGGGGCGCCTAAACAATCAAAACACGGGAAACAAAGGAAACAAGGGAACACAAGGACATAATGACTCTGCTTATGTTTTGTTTGGGACATGATGCTTGACCTGCGAATTCTGGTTCAAGTCCCGGTCGGAAGGCTCGATTTTTCCTTCTCAATTTCTTTATTTCACAGTATGGTACAAGAAAGGCTAGTGGCCTCATATTGTTTGTTCCCGAGCCTAGTAGTTCCATGGCTCGCCGTTCATTTCAGGTCGCTTGACGATCATGATTCTCTCCCCTTCTTCGGGCCGACGGGTCGGATACGACTTCCTCCTCTTGGATCTCTCATCGTCCTAGATTTTTCTCTCCGCCCCGGACCCCAGTGATGCATGTTTGTTGCAAGTGCCTGTATGTCATGCTGCAGGCTCGGCTTCCCTCCCAGAACCGTAAGCCAGTTGCTCAAACAGCCCGTGCGTAACATTCTTCGACCAGGCCTCCGCGTAGTCTCTGTCGTGATCATTTGCCCAGCTGATAGACACTGGAACCAGCTCCGTCTCTGCATTCTTGGTGGACAAGGCTCTGACCTTATTACCACTTCCACTGCCGCTAAGAACTGCAGCCATGTCCGCGATCGAGTTCGTCCGTTGCGCGTTGAGGGCAATGCCCCTCTCGACTTTGCTTCGAACAGGTCTGTATTCTTTGCCATTGGCCTTCTCCTCGGCAATTTTCTTCTTGTCTGCGACTGTAAACTCTTCAGGGCGCTTGTAGCGAAATTCGTCTGTCCACGCAACCTCGTGCAGGTGTTTCAACTCGCGCAGTTTCTGGTAAACGGAGCGTCCGACATCTCCTCGTCCCTTGGGAAATCGAATCATAGCCATTGGTGACCAGTAGTCCTTTCGAATCTTGGCGGGTTTGGTCTTCTTGCCATTGAACGGCAACTGCTTCAAGGCGTGGAATCCCTACAGAATCAGAGCAAAGTTAGTCACTCCTATTGAGCATATTTCATTCTTTTTCGACTAGGGAATTGTCAGGTGGCGTCTTACATCGAGCTTGTTCTCAAACGAGTAGACTATTTGATCTGATCTCCTGTGACTAAAGACCCAGATCTTCTCGCCGTGACCTTCGGGAGCTTCGCGTCCAGTCGTATGGGCCTGACGCACACATGTGCGCAGTATTTTTGACCATCGGCTCATCTGGGGTCGTGGTGCTGCGTTCATCGTCGGCCTGCTGTCGTCAGGAGGAGCGACCTGGGTATCTTGGAAAATCGATTGAATCGACTTCCGCCAATATTACCAAAAACTCCTTAGTCTGGCGTAGTCATGTGATCCACAAGTGGTGAAGGCTGGCAGGGCCGTGCAGAAAACGGAATGGAACAGGTCAAGTCAGACTTTTGTCACCATGACATAGTCTGCCCCACCATCATGTGATGGCAAGATGATACCGTCCAATCAACTCAGCAGCTCCTCACCTCTTTGGTTCTGGTGGCTTCTGTGCAGTTTCTAGGCCATCCTGGTAGTTTCCAGGTCTCACCACCAGCTTCACGCAAGCCCCAAAGCTGTCTGCCTCTTTCCCTTGACTCCACCCACCTACAACATATAATATATTCCTGTCTTCTTTACTGTCGCAATATCATTTCTCTTCTTCATTTTCCACGCACAAAGAAACACGCACTCTTACTATATATACCCTTGTGAAGATTTGGCATCACTGCTGCCCAATTTCATGCACGCACATTATCTGATCTTCCCCACACACCGAACCACATCAAACTTCTTTCCCACACGCACCAAGTCTTTACACCATCATCATCAGAAAAAATGAATTCCCGAATGGATTTCACAGACAGGGCGCAGAAGGCTGTCCAAGACGCCATGGCCCTGGCTGAACAGTACGGTCACTCACAACTTCTCCCAGTGCACCTGGCTGTCTCATTACTGGAACCACCAGTCGATCTATCCAAGGATCAACAGAATGGTCCCCAAAACACCACCGTCACACTTTTCCGACAAGTCATCGAGAGGGCTCATGGTGACCCTCAACTCTTCGACCGCACCCTGAAGAAGACACTTGCGCGATTACCGACTCAAGATCCCCCGCCAGAGCAGGTTTCTCTAGCACCCTCGTTTCATGCTGTCCTTAGAAAAGCTATGGAACTGCAGAAGGTGCAGAAGGATTCTTACATCGGTGTTGACCATCTTATCACGGCACTTGCCGAGGATAGCGTAATGCAGGCGGCGCTGCGGGAGGCCAACATCCCCAAGGCAAAGCTCATCCAAGATGCTGTCCAAGCTATTCGAGGCACAAAACGGGTCGACAGCAAGACGGCCGATACAGACCAGGAAAACGAGAACTTGGCCAAGTTCACCATCGACATGACCGCCATGGCCAAAGACAAGAAAATTGACCCTGTGATTGGCCGAGAGGAGGAAATTAGACGAGTCGTTCGAATTTTGTCTCGAAGAACCAAGAATAACCCAGTTCTTATCGGCGAGCCAGGAGTAGGCAAGACCACAGTAGTGGAGGGCTTGGCTCAGCGCATCGTCAACCGTGATGTGCCTGACAACCTCAAGCAGTGCAAACTTCTTTCACTGGATGTTGGTGCGCTCGTTGCAGGTAGCAAATTCCGCGGTGAATTTGAAGAGCGTATGAAGGGTGTCCTGAAGGAGATTGAGGACTCGAAGGAGATGATCGTCCTATTTGTCGATGAGATCCACCTGCTGATGGGAGCTGGCTCTTCCGGTGAGGGTGGCATGGATGCTGCCAATCTGTTGAAGCCCATGCTTGCCCGAGGTCAACTGCACTGTATCGGTGCTACGACGTTGGCCGAGTACCGAAAGTATGTCGAGAAGGACGCCGCTTTCGAACGACGATTCCAGCAAGTCATGGTCAAGGAGCCTTCCATCCCGGAGACAATTTCCATCCTCCGAGGATTGAAGGAAAGATATGACAGGCACCACCGAGTGACGATTCTTGATAGTGCTCTGGTGGCCGCCGCCAACCTCGCAGCTCGATATCTGACCAGTCGAAGAATGCCCGACTCAGCCATCGATTTGGTCGACGAAGCTGCCGCCGCTGTTCGTGTCGCCCGCGAGTCTCAGCCTGAAGTTATTGATTCTCTGGAGCGAAAACTCAGGCAATTGCTGATTGAGATTGCTGCTTTGGAGAAGGAACACGACGAAGCCTCGCAGGCCCGTCTGTTGCAGGCGAGGAAGGATGCGAAGAATGTTGAAGAAGAGCTCGCACCTCTGCGGGAAAAATACCAGAGCGAGATCAAGCGAAGCGAGGAGATTCACCTGGCAAAGGTAAAACTCGACGAATTAGAAAAGCGCCTGGAAGATGCCATCAACATGAACAACACTGCCAAGGCAGCCGATCTCAAATACGGTGCCATTCCTGAGCAACTTGGAGTCATCAAAGAGCTTGAAGCTCGAAAGGCTTCCGCTGATGCCGCGCTGAATGCTTCGGGTGCCGATCATGGCGCCACCATGGTGACGGACATTGTCACAGCCGACCACATAACCGAAATCGTGGCTCGCTGGACCGGAATCCCGGTCACCCGGCTCCGCACGTCAGAGAAGGAGAAGCTCGTCAACATGGAAAAGGTTCTCGGAAAGGTCGTGGTTGGACAAAGGGAGGCCGTCAACTCGGTTGCCAATGCCATCCGTCTGCAACGATCTGGCCTCAGCAACCCCAACCAACCCCCCAGCTTCCTCTTCTGTGGCCCATCGGGTACCGGCAAAACGTTGCTCACCAAGGCGCTCGCCGAGTTCCTCTTTGACGACCCCAAGGCCATGATTCGTTTCGACATGTCAGAATACCAAGAACGTCATGCGCTCAGTCGTATGATCGGCGCGCCCCCCGGCTACGTCGGCCACGACGCCGGAGGTCAGCTAACCGAGGCTCTTCGTCGAAGACCATTTTCCATTCTTCTATTCGACGAAGTCGAAAAGGCCGCCAGGGAAGTATTGACGGTGCTCTTGCAGCTCATGGATGACGGTCGAATCACCGACGGTCAAGGCCGAGTCGTCGACGCCAAAAACTGCATCGTCGTCATGACATCCAACCTGGGTGCAGAATTCCTCACACGGCCTGGCGCCAGGGAAGGCAAGGTTGACGGACCAACCCGGGAGCTCGTCATGGGCGCCCTCCGCAACTACTTCCTCCCCGAGTTCCTCAACAGAATCAGCTCAGTCGTCATCTTCAACAGACTGACCCGCAAAGAAATCCGCAAGATTGTCGACATCCGCATAGGCGAGATCCAAAAGCGTCTCGAGGACAATGGGCGAAAAGTGAGGATCGAGGTCTCGGACGAAGCCAAGGACTACCTCGGAAGTGCAGGCTACTCCCCTGCCTATGGTGCCCGTCCCCTCTCCCGCCTGATCGAGAAGGAGGTCTTGAACAAACTGGCCATTCTCATTCTCCGAAATAACATCCAGGATGGCGAGACAGCCAGAGTGGAACTGATCAATGATAAGATCACGGTGCTGTCAAACCATGCTGACAGCGAGATGAGTGAAGATAGCGAGATGGTGGATGATTCGGAAGATGCTGCTGATGAGTTGGTGGGAGATGATATGGATCAAGACATTTATGATTAAGACGAACACACGATTTGCTTGCACAAATAATACGCTATATCAAAAAAAAAAGGGGGGGAGAGCATGAGCAGAAGTTAACTATGAATTGATTGCATCGGGCGTCTGGAGCATAAAGAGTATGACTTGTGAGAATTCAGCGGACAAAAAGCATACCATGCGATTATCAAACATGGTAGATGTAGATATTTAGATAGCGATAAATTGGGATCATTTCATAACAAGACGTATTAAAACTAAATTATAGTGTTAGTGGATCATACATACTATAACGTTCAACTCTGAAGTAATTCCGAGGTTTCTTTATTCCGAGGTTGAATCACAACTCGCTGCCTCGAATTCAGCCAAAGCTGACTAATAGTGATTGGCGGAACCGTTGGTTACTCTGGGAAAAATAAAAACGACACGAACACCAGGATAGACAGACGCCTTTATAAATGCCATGTACAAATGACAGAACTGGTTACGCCATACGAAGCTCGTGATACTAAAGTATAACTGACGCTCTTGTCAATTCGACCAAGAATGCAACCACATGAAAATAAGATGAACACATCTGGTCGTCTAACAGAGTAATGGAAATGCAATGATTGCACGGGGAGACCCCCCATCAAGGCGGGGCCATAAAGACGGCATCGTCGCCGCCTGCCCAGCCAAAGTCATCCATAAACATGGACCAGTCTATATCCTGGATCGGGTCCGAGTGAAGAGTTCCTCCTGGTTGTGGTTTTGCAGGAGGCTGCGTTTGCGTAGTGGGACATGTGCGGGCTTCTGTTGGACGACTTGTCAGCGCGTTGGGAGAAAAGGGGGGGAAGGGGGGGTTTCCTCGGAATGCCATCAAGTTCCATGGTCAGGAGGGGCCACGAGGCATTGTACGTACGCATCAGTTCGAGAGCCAGAGCCTTGTTCACTTTATCCGTTTTGCTTTGAGCGTTCTTCAACGACGTTCGGAACATGGCCAGGCACCAGAATGTCACGCCGGCCGCTAGCCGATCGGGGCGGGAGGCCGGACGCGGCCCGAAACTAGGCACCAGGTGGCGGATGGACCAGAACGTGTCCATGATGATGCTCGCCCTATGGGCCAGGTCTGCGTCGCGGACGGATCCTCGCAACACGCACCCGCAGGCTTGCTGGACGAGAAGGTCGGCATCCGACTCGCTCATGTCGGGGGAGCATTCCGAGTGGAGGATGCTGATGATGATGCTTGCGGCGTCGACGTTGGTGCGCGTGACCCATTGCGGCGCGTTAGTGAGGAACTGCGCGCGGGATTCGAGGTCGACGGAGTGGGCGATGATGGAGCGGGCTGTGTTGAAGACGCGTACGGCGTGGGCTTTGATGGATGGCACGGGGGTATCTGGGGGTGACGCGAAGTAGCCGAGCTGGACTTCGAGCTGGGCGGCTAGAAGGCAGAATCGACACATGTCTTTACACGATGCCATGGTAAGATACTAGGAAAGGGGACTTGGGAGAGGGATACTCATACCAGAGTCGTGTTGGCCCAAAAGAGGCTTCAGGGATTGGAATTCCGTCTCCCACATGGCTATTTCGGACTCGTGAACGGCGCCATGGGCCGTGAGAAGCGTGCTCATTGCCATGATGAAACGATTGAGGAATCGCTGCACATCGTGCATGACGATGAGATCTGTCCACATGGGTGATTCAAGAGCGGCCTTGGCTTTGGCATCGCTGTGCTGGATAAAGAGCGGTGGAATGCCCACTGCTGCGGTGGTTCTGTTGTGCACGAAGTGTCAGTCCAAGTAGACTCTTCTTGCAGGATCATCTACACATTTTTTTATTTATTTAGAAAAAAAAAAAGAAGAAGAAGAAGTACATTTCGTACAGCTTTGGCGTACCTCTGAGCAAGCATGCAGCATGCCAGCCAGGTTGACGAGGCTTCCTCACCAGTGGCGTGAAGGTGCTGTCGCAGACCAACCAGAAAATGCGCATTCTTGCCCTGTCCTGTGTGGCAACCGAGGCCCAAGGCGGCAGTCATTGCCATTGCGGCAAAAGTTGGCGACGGATCGGTGACGAAGCGTATAGTTGGCATTGGCCAGGCGCATATGATCAACAAGGCGTGGACGGCATCGAAATCCGTTGCTGGCGCTGCAGCCATGGTCCATATGTTCTTTTCGAGGTGATCTGCTAGAAGTGGGAACAGTGCTGTATCTCTGGGATAACGCCGGCAAGCTACGTAGATGACGAGCCAGAAAAGGGTTGGATTGGCTTCGTAGCATTCATCCGGGTCCTTCTTGCGGAGGATTGGAACGAATTGATGAAAGTGTTGCAGGTATCTATACATTGTCAATAGGAAGAAGGAAAGATAGATAGATATACTGACACATGATTTGAGACGAAATGGGACTGAAGCTTGAATCTGCGCAACTCACTTTGTGAAATACCAGTCAATATCTTCCCCGGAGACGATGTGGTTTTCCAAAATACGGGCCTCGGTCGGCGACGTTTTCGAGCGACGCTCAGAGCTCTGCGCCGAGGGATGACTGCTCGACGATTCGGGCTGAGGAGTTGGTATCTGTGGTGTTGCCGCGATTCCAACAATCGGCGCGGACCGATGATCTGGAAAAGATACGATGGCAGCACGGGGGCTTGGCGGTGTCCATCGGGGTGCGGCGCCGTTGGTTGCTGGTCGCACAACTTGCTTGATGCTTTTCAGCTCTTGTTCCAGCTGTTCCAGTTTGCTGTGGCGGAGAGGAAGAAGAGGAGGAAGAGGAAGAAGAAGGATCAGCCGTGATACTCAAGAGACATGTATAGGGAGCTCTGGTCTGTACCTTCTTTTGGCGACTCTTTTGTGAGCCTTGTCCACGACGCATGGAATCTGCAGTTTGGCACATCGCTGGCAGGGCTGGCCGGGGACTTGACTCGCTCTGCAACGGACCTGCGCGCGGGAGACGAGGCAACCGTCAGCATCATGAATGGCTGGTGCTTATTGATGATGCATGGACCAAAGAGCAGCACGGCAGCCCAAGCGGGAAAAAGCCTGGAGCACTCTACGGATCCGTACTGGTGACTCGAAAAGGCAAAGGAATCAACCAAGGATCGGCTGGGGACAAGTTCTCACTTTTGAATTGCGACAGTTGACGCACGCTACGTTGCGCCGTGGCCGTGTCCTGTCGTCATTGCCTGATTCTGCACGTGGTGTTGAAGCAGACGCATCTGCCACCGGCGATGATGATGTGGGAGACATTCTCGCTCCTCATAGGACAGGCAGACATCCGACATCCGACCCCAGCAAAGGGCCAATTCCTGCTCGGCTGCGGATGGACGGACCAGGACCATGGGTGTGTTGGCGATCCGAATCAGCTGGATGACTGGGATGGCTGGGATGGCCGAAAGGTGCCCTGGCAGTGGTGCAGCCGGGGGGTGACCTCGAAGCAATAGAAGTCGGGTCGGGTCAGGTCAGGTCAGGTCAGGTCAGGTCAGGTCAGGGAAAGTGAAGTAAAAGAAACCAGACATCGTAAGCCAACTGCTGATCTTGCTGGCTGGCTGGCTGGCTGGCTGGCTTTGGTTTTATCGCCGCTAATCCCGGCACGACGTAAGATCTTGCTGGACTGATGACTTGCTGAAGTCTTGCTGACTGCACGACTTGACAAGTTCCCAGTCACGTGGCTCCACATCATCGTCTCCGCAACGGATGCTGAATGGGGGGAGAAGAAGAGAAACCTGGTAAGATAGGTTCGGCACGTGCCCGAGCATGTTTCGCTATCAAGTCCAACTCGTCTTTCCAAAGTGTAGCCTTATTGCCCATGACGCGTTGTGCTTTTCCATCTACTTGCTCTTCTTGCTCTCCGTGCTCTCCGTGCTCTCCCCTTTCCCCCCTTCTGCATGGCGCCCGTATCCAGACCGCGATAGCACGGCAACAATTGTCCACAATACCCAAGCGAAACCGGCCGCTACGACAGCAGCTGTCCCAAGGCATACCCAAGCAGCAGCCTGATCTTTCAGCACTGGCACAGAGATGGGCAACATCAACCTATTTCCGCTTGCCGGCTCTGGCTTGGCATGCCAGAAGACTGTTGAGCCGCTGAAGAGTTCATCGTAGCCTAGGTGTATTCTGTCAAAGGGGTTGTTCGCGAAATCTGCACTCGCGGCTGAATCACATGCCCAGAACACGGCTGGACAAGGTATTTCAATGTCAACGATTCCCGTCTGAGATGGTTTGAGGTACCGCAGGTGGAGTGGCACCTCGGCCGTCCAAGCCACAGGGCCGTCGGTACTGGGAGCTGCAAGTTCTAGCAGAACACTAGAACCCCAGGTCTTGGTGGTATAAGCCGGTGCCTCCAAGTCAACAGGTAGGCTGGTGTACCGCGAAGCTGTGAGATTCTTCGATGCCAAAAATAGCCTGTCGGTAAACTGATACCTGTCGGCGAAAATCATGTTGGGGAGCGTCAAGTAGGCGTAGGGAGCGCAGTGCTCGTCTGCCACCGGAGCTTCATTGGAGCTCAATTTCAGCTGCAGGACGGGGTGTAATCCTGTAGGCTCAACAAATCGCGAGGTGAACGACGTTTGGCTTGAGCGGTGTCTGGAAGGAAATGAGAACATGGTGCCTGACGGTTCCTTCTTCTCTCCCAGGACAGTGAGCAAGCCAGAAACTGCCAGCTCATGGGGCTTTTGCCTCGGCGGCGTGTCCTTGGACAGAATGCCAACTTCAGTACGTCTCTGTGCGTTACTGGAAGCGTGTATGTCCCGCTGGTCGAGTGAGAATACTGCGCCGACCCGCAGGGTTTGAGCCGCCGCATCCCACGACATGTCAAAGCCTGAGGCGGTAGACAGTCCCCCTAAACAAGTCCGGCAATCCACATCATCGTCCACGCAGAGCGCACTAGCAGCCCAAGATGTCAAGGGCGAGAGGCTTTCCAGCTGCTCATAGAAAGTTGCGCCTGAGGGGTTCACAGATTGCCCTTCGCCTCGCGTAGTAAAGGCCTGTGGGCGTGCGATGTCAGGAATCATACGCTGGTCAATCTGAGCTTTTCAAGAACCATTTTCTTCCCATACCTCATTCGATGCGCAGTCTCTTGAACGAAACGCTAGCAAAGCAGTGCACAGGTTTCGTCTGGTCACTCACTGTCAGTTTTCGTCTTCATTCTTTTCCGCATCCGGGTAATCGCTATCCAAACTCACCCAGCTTCTGTGTCCTTGCTGTTGTCAAGCGTATATGAGATATGCAATCCTGGCGATATCCTTGATACAAAGGGTTCTATTGTATCATAGGCTAACGGGCTCGCCCACCTAAAACTCAGCTCTCGGAAACGAGGAAGCAGCTTGGCAAGACCTGTCGGTAGTTCATTAAGGGCAATGGTCAATCTGTCCTCGAGGGATGTTTCTAGCGAGGGCCCATGCAGTTCGTATTGGCTGATTTGCAAAGATTTGGGATCTATATCGGCCCCCTGGGGATGTACAAAGGTGACTCTTTCTCGCATGCTGTGCCAGCACGTGTTGGTTGCACTTAACACTTGGAACAAAGATGCCAGCCAAATCAGGGGTGGTAGGCTGAGGGCTCGGTCAGAGAAGCTCAGCAACGTCCGGATGAAGAACGAGGGTCCTCGAGTTCAGAGAGAAATGCAGAGAGAGCGCCACGACGCCGAGATGGAGGACGATGGGGGCGCAACTGGCCGAATGGGGGTTTTCTTCGTAGGTTTCGCTGTGTCACTGCGTGAGCAGCATGAGCAGTGGGTGGTGGGCCGTGGCATATGGTGAATGGACGCGTCTGGTTGGCTGGTCCAGTGGTCTTCGGTGGCCCTCTGTGGCCCCCAGTCCCAGTGGGTTTGAAGAGCCGCTGATCCAGCTTGCGGTACTCCGTACAACCAGCCTAACCGCTTTGGGGACCGAAGACAAAACGCATGAGTCCTCGTTTTGACGTTTCAAGGAAATGACATGTCCATCTCATCTCACGCAGAACGGCGCCTCATCGACATGTTCTACAATTCCTTCCCTTTCTTCAGAAGCATGTGTGATCACAGACCAAGCCTGAGACCGAACCTGGCCCGCGCAGTCTACATTTGACCATTCGAACGCCGAGATCCGGCATCATGATGACCAACGTGTGCCTTTCCCGACGCAGTTGTCTCTCCCGATAACCCATCCGGACCCTCGCCCATCGCATAGACGACGTCGACTCGCTTCGCCCAACTCAAGGTCTCCTTGCTATTCATCACATCTAGTTTCAAAAATTGGACACGACATCTCAGCAGTATGGGTGATCAACAGCCATACTTCACCATTCGCTCCCGGAGACCCGCAGACGGGAATGGCGCATTGCACGCCGATGCACCCGTATGTCCCGTTTCGTTGAGCAAGGCCGGTGAAGTTGTGAACCAAGACGTGGGAGTCGAAAACCCCAAGACTAACATCTCATCCTGTTTCAGGGAGTGAATGGAGTTGGTGATGTCTTTGCACGATCGGCGACTCACGACACCAGTCGTGCCAGTTTTCATATAAAGCATATCGGAGCGTTCGCCCGAAGACTGGAAGATGTAGGTTCATCTCACTTGGAAGCCTCCCGCTTTGGTGATCGCTTTGGTGATCAACAGCTGACATGGCTCCCAGTCGGCGGCGCGGGCCTTTCCCAATAGAGGCCGTACGTCGCAGAGGTATAAAAAGGTTCAGGCGCTCCTTTTGCATTGGGGCTCGGATGATCTCTTCGTCCTGCCCGAGTTGGAGGATCTGGAGAAATGCCTGCGCGAAGATTTTGCCTTTGGAACCGACATCTTCGCCATACCCTCGGAAAACTCCCACTTGGAGTTGATGATGCGCGTTGGCCAACTCATCAAGGAATGCGAGTCACAAGACACACTGTTCTTGATATACTATGGAGGACATGCTAGAATCGATGAATCGCGACAGAGCACTTGGTGCGCGTAAGTATCCCCAAACGCACACGCGTGTGTGGTGGTGATGAATCTGGACTGATGTACGTGTCGTGTACTAGAACTCGTGATCAATCCTCTCCCTGGTTGCAGTAAGTTGGAGCTGGTTCTGGTTCTTCGCTCGTCGGAATATCACCCTAACGCTGTTCCAGATGGTCTGCCATCCAAACTCTTCTCGAAAGGTCCAAATCAGACGTTCTCATCCTGCTGGACTGCTGCGCAGGAGCCGCCAGCGCCACATTCCCCAACGGCAACAGCATCACCGAAACGATATCAGCGTCCAGTTGGGATGCCATCGCTCCTGATCCGGGACGGTACTCCTTTACCAATGCCCTCATCGAGGTCCTTCAAGAATGGCGCCTGCGCACTTTTTCTGCGGCCATGCTGCACGCCGAAGTATTGGCGCGCTTGAAGCACCCTCGTCCCATTACCATCAACGGCAAACATTTCGAGGCGCGATCTACTCCCGTTCATTTCATGATGACGGCCAACCACAAAGCCCCGAGTATTGAGCTGTCGCGCGTACTCCCACCCGAGAAAGTCACAGAATCAGCGTCCTCTCCCCACCACGTAACGCCACCACTGACAGGACGAGCCGCAAACTCGGGAGATCCCATCTCCAATGGCTTGGCCTCGAATGAGCCAAATGAAGATACTCCACACGTCATGATCTCGCTCGCATTGGAGGATGATCAACGATTAGACATAAACGCATGGGAACAGTGGCTCAATGCATTCCCCTCCATGGCAAAATACGTCAAAGTTCAAGGTGTATTCAAGAGCCATTCAACATTGATGCTCGTCTCCATGCCCGTCATGGTCTGGGATCTCCTGCCAGAGGACCCTGCAGTCTCTTTTGTCGCATTCATCCGCTCGAACAACTTGGCTACGCAAAAAAAGGAACCCCAGCAACGAGTCGCGGTTCCCGTCACATCTCATCAGCAGCAAAGGGATGTCAATAACTTCGATAACCAATCTATTGCAAGTGCGGTGTCTGGAACGACGTTTGCTCCGACAGAAGACGTGTCTTTCCAGCAGCAGCACGTCAGGGCATCCCCTTCGTACGGAGACACTGCCGTGGAAAATGTTTCGTACGATGCATCATCGCGAGTCCCATCTTCCAGTCAGCCTCCCACTCCTGCAAGATCAGCGTGCGCACCATCCACATCATCACCAGGAGGTTATGCTCGACCCATGCGACCAGTTGCCTCTGCCACGTCTCTCAACACATCACAGCGGCAGACCACGGTTCCTGTCGCAGGAAGCAGCGGGATGCTGTCTAGACAGATGATCTTGAACCAGCAACAATCAATGAGACGCACAACGTTTGAAGAGAATGCCCCCGAGCCGAAGAAGTTCTCGGCCCACGTCGAGCGCCGGCTCGAGGAGTATTATCAACAAGAGCCGGCGCCCGATGATGCCCACAGTGCCTTCATAGCATCCAATCTAGGCATAGAGCTATGGCATCTCAAGGCTTGGTTCCATCACCGCCGGGACAGAGACTCAATCTCCAACAAGCTAGCTACCATGAAGCTCAAAGACGTTGTGCTCGAGTCCAACAGTCACGAGCGCCGAATGATTCTGCCCGCAGACCTGAACCGCCTTCTTGAGCTTTCACTGCCCGGTGACTCTCTTCTCTTCGACCTCAGATCCGCGGCTGAGTATGAACGGTCGCATGTCCGCGGAGCAATCAACCTGCGGGCCCCGAAGAGTTTCCTCCAAGCCGCACCGCTTGACCTGATTGAACGCGCCATCCCCGACGAACAGGGCAGAAGGCAGTTATCCCAATGGAACGCGGCCAAGTGTCTCGTCTTCTACGGCCGCGGACTTGAGTCCTCGAGGGAATGCCCAGCGGCGGAGCTCATCACGCAGAAATTGCGCACACAGGGATGGACGGGCCACTGCTTCATTCTGCGCGGTCACTACAGGGAGTTCAGCCAGTCCTTCGACAAGTTCATTGTAGGGGCAAAGACGACGCAGGCTGCCAAAGACTGGACCAGCAGCAGCCAGGCGCAGGCGACGGCGTTGACGGCGGAGACAGACAGCGCCCTGGTTGAAGACCAACACGCCCCATGGCCAGATTGCGCCGTGGGCGAAGATGGAGCGTGGCCGTCATCCACGTCTCCCGCGCGAGCACAAGACCGGCATCACGAGGCCATTGAGACGCAGGAGAAAGACTTGGAGGTCGAGTTCAGAGCTCGTTGCGGGCCACTGTTCGGCAAAGTAATGGACATGCACATGAGCAGTCATGGCTGCGACAATTTCGGCACCAAGGCCGGCATGGTGGAGCATTTGGATCGTGGCCTCGACAAGATGCGAGGCGCGGCCCACGCCCACGCCCACGCATCTACTGCCGCGTTTGCCCCCGGACACACCAGGTTGGCCTCTGGCGATGGCAAGGCCTCGCAAGAACAGGATGTGGACGCCGAGTACGTCGAGGTCAGCAGGTCAGATGGGCCGGCCCCTTTAACTCCTGCAATGAGGTCCGACGGCAACGTCACATCTGATAGCGCAGGCGGGCGTGGCGGCGGCGGCGGCGGAGGAAGTCTTTTGAACAAGATTTTTCGTCGATAGGAGGCCATTTTTTCCACTTTCCTTTATTCCCCGCGTCATCTACTTGGACCAAGATTCTCCTCTCATCACCTCATGACGGGTCGTGCAGATTGCAGACGTGCGTGGCGTTCAAGAGCAAGCAGGGCCAACATTCGTAGGCACACGGGGATTTCCAAAAGTTCACGCGCCGCCGTGTTATAAAGACGAGACAAGCTGAGACGTAGCATCAGACGAGACCTCAATGTTCACGCCGGGGGAAAAGCAAAAATATACTTCGGTCACGATTTTCACGCACACCGCCGCCGTACTACACCTACCCTACGCGTCAACTAGTACAGCTTGATTCCACGGACTCGGAGACTCTACTCTGCGCATCAAGCAAAATCCATCCATCCTTGACTCAATAGACAATAGACCTGCACAACAAGAGTCGGTTCGTCACCTCGTCTCACCGCAAAGTTGGAACCCAAAAATGCTATTGGATTCCGCCCAGCAGGACGAGGGACAAAGTCCGGACGTTCAACTACCCTCTGCAAGAACGGCTCTGTTTATCTCGAAGACATGCAGTGCACATGCGGTCGGGATTGGAGTCGTACTGGGAGCGCACATGGTTGCACGAAAATTGGTATCGGGTGGGCGTGGGAAATCAACAGGATTTATGCTCGTATAGATGAGTAGGATCTGGAACTTTTGAAACTGACATCTTCGTGCTGAAAGGCACAGTACTGGATGATGGGGTTCTTGGCTTGACTGGATGGGGGTGTGTACCTTGATTCCCATTTAATTGTTGAGCAGGATCTTGCGTGTGTGTATGCGTTATTGGCAGTTTCGCGCGTGGGAAATGCAAAGTATCGTGGGTGGGTGGGTTGGCTATTACAAGAGCTGTTTGCTGGCAAGGAAGGGAAGACTCATCCAAGCACACCGGAAGGAATGGAATGGGTCTACTCTGGAAAATCAGGGCTGCTGGCTTTGAGAAGCAATCGGACGTCAGGCTTTCTCGTTGTCGAAATAGCCCGTGGCCGCTTCGAGCTCGTTGCTCCAAGGACACGAGCCATCGTTTACCTGCATCCCGTATCTGCTGTAATCAGAAACATGCTCCCACGCCGCCGCCCATGTGGCCTTGGTGTTCCGCTGGCAACAAGGAGCGGTCGTACATATTTCTTGTGGCCCCGATACACGTGAGCTCGTGTCCGTGATCTGTGGTGCCACAGAACAATGCCCATTCTTGAGCAGGGCCGGCCTTTCGATGGTTGCCGATGTCTCGCGGCTTGTGTCCCTGGTAAGACATCATACAGTTGCATGTACCACGGGGTAAATGCCGGGATTAGCGAGCTGGGCCTTTGCTCCTTTGCTCGTCTTTTTTTTTTTCTTCTAACGCGCCTCCGTGTCATTAACGATGTGAGGTGCTCCCTGACTGAATTGAAGTCACTGGTCTTGGAGGGATCGAGCATGACAGAGGGTGGAGCCGTAAAAGATATAGCTCTGATGTTCCGAGTCTGTTTCGGGTTCGAGATTTCGGGAGGGATCCTGGCCTCGTATTGACGTTTCGAGTTTCTTGTTCAATTGGGTGGCTAGCTGTCTAGAGTCTCTGCTTCTGATCTCGTTTAGAAACTTCTTCTGTGTTGCCTCAGAAAGTGGGATGAGGCATCGCGCTATTGAAGGCGTCCCCGAGGTCATCTTTTCTTGCATTAAGGGTCTAAAGCTGCCTTGAAGGGACGTGCGAATTCCAGCCTAAATAAACGGAACCTCTTGGGTTTAGAGTTTGCCTACGACGTTCATGTCTAGAACACACATTCTGTCTGCACCGTAGTTCGTTAGTTACCAGCGGGATAGCAAAGCTAAAACAGGTTATTTTCTTTGGAACGGACGAGATGAATTTTTGTAAGCGACGGGACGAAGCCGAAGTGTCCCGTCCTGCTGCCCAAACGATCCATCCATTCACTCACGTTGGAAAAGTTGCATGTTTCAGCTAGGCTGTGCTGTACGTAACCATGATAAACTCGAATCAAGGAATCAAACGGGTTTGATGAAAATAAAATGGCATTTGGCCTGTACGAACCGTCGCCATCCTGTGCGTGGCATCTGCAACGAGTCGAGGAGCCGCATCCCGCAATTTTGCTTCGAGTCGCAATAAATGACCCGCCGCCGCCGCCCCCAATTACACGGACATGAACTTCGCGTAGAGATGACCACACTGGAGCGTGTCACATATCGTACTTGTCTCACTGCTGGTCGTAAAAGTAAAGAGAGAACCCTTGCTTCCTTGCCTGACCGCTCCCCGTCGTCATTTCATTCATGGCTGTGCAATTGATGCAGAACAGAGCAAAACATGGCCAAGTTGCGGGGCATCTATCCGAAAATTTCGGTTCAATTAACCCAGTAATCCGTAGGCTAGCTTTTGCCCGCGAGGGTAATAGCCAGAGGGCCAAGGCCCCGTAACAGAGAGAACAACAGAGAGGCAACATAGAGGCAACAGAGAGACAACAGAGAGACAACAGAGAGACAACAGAGAGACAACAGAGAGACAACAGAGACAGAGAGACCCCTCTTGCCCACTTCAGTCGACCTTGCGAGCGCCTCTCTGACCTGCCAAACAGACATGAGTGGGGATTTGCGGGTGCATCGGGTCCCTGTTGCCGTCGTTGGAAAAGTCGAAGATGTGACAGTGCTAAAGTGCGGATAACTACTAAGCAGTTAGTCCGGCGACGCTTGCAATAAACAGGGTAAAGCCACAAAGCACAAAGCATTACACAAAGCACTGTTCTTCCAAATTCCCGTGTATACTATTCCTGCGTATCCTCCCGCTGCTCCCGCCGCCAGCCAGTCAAGCAATGAGGAGCTAGAGAGCTCACACCCAGTGGTGAGGTGATGCCAACCACATGTGGGATGCATGTGCGACTCACTACTGACGTCGGTGTCAATCATACCAGACGCCCGTTTACTCGCTAGTAATATGTGACAATAACGGTAGCTATTCCGAAGCTAGAAGCTGCGAGACACGATATAGCGGGTATCGACATTGGCCTCCAGTCGAAGCTGAAGCATTAATATTAGCTCGAGAACCAGAGAACCAGGCTGACATGTGCCTTGAATATTACGACGGCTGATGCGCCCAAACAATAATGGCGATTCCAGAAAGTACAGTTGAAGGGTTCGGAATGGTTTTGTGCGCGGAAAACCGTCCTATATCTGTGTCCACATGAAGCTGACGCTCGGCCGATATGGGGGCTGAAGATTGTCGATCGATATGCTCAAGTCCAATACTGGACAACGACAGCGGGCTGCCTGCCAAGGGAAATTCGCGCTGCGAAGCCTGGTTTTCAGTGATGCCGCAAGCCAATCTGCCCGAGTCTGTACTCCGTACTCCGTATCGGAAGCAATACTGGCTCCACCATATCTTCGCCAAGGGTTTGTTGTTTCACCATTACTGATGGAACCATTCAGACGGGACACTCCGTTTCTACATACGTTTCTCTTGTCCGTCTTCTCCTTACAGTATAGACCGTGGCTCCCGAGTGGTAGACAGCTAGTGCGATTGGCGCCACCACCCGCAGATGGCCGACAGTCTGCCGTGTGCCTGTAAGACATCCCGAGAGACGTCGGTTCGCCTCGGACGCCCCCCCCCCCGGCGTCGGAATGCCTAAGAATTAAAAATTGGGGGTCTCTGATGACGGACAGCTTGTGCCAGACCACTAATAATACTTCTTATCAGCATCTAAAAATCGGTGTGGCATATCCGGGATATTTCTGTCAGATTTAAGAAGGGGTACCACCATTTGCCTTCGCGTTGATTCCTTTTTTTGTTTGCTTTTATGCTCAGGCCTAACGTCCAACTCTGGCGTTGTTTTGGCCTATAGCCAGCGTACTGCGATGTGACACTTTGTACCTTCTATCAAACCTCAAGGCATGGATCAATATAGTAAACGGCCCGCAACGTGGAAGGAAGCTGAGCAAGTTCCCCTTGCATGATCAATATATATGCAGGCGTAGTCGCCGAGAGCTGGAGCAGTGGCGACGGAAAATCGTGGAAACGATGAATTGAGTCAGAGACCATCATCTTCTGCCTGGATAATTCGGTCAGCGTGCTCTCCTGCAGCTGGTCGCATGTCTCGATAACCGTCAAAGAGAGGAGGCAGGTTTGAGATTGAGGCGTGCCAGCACAGACGACGCGTGACTACGTGACTACGTGACTGCAGAGTCTGCAGCAGTGCAGGTTGTTCCTTCCACGTTTAAAACGGCGCTACGGAGTACTTCCTTCGCACTCGTTTGCTGTTATGACATCCCGACACGGGGAAAGCTTCGGTTCTCGATTCTCATACCTCGCAATTCGCATATCGCATTTCGCATTTCGCACTACACGAGACAGTACGCATGCATGGTGCGTCCTGGACCGCGTGGTCGCCATCATCATCAAACTCAACATCGGCATGGAGCTCATCATCGTTGGCAGCGTCTGTTGTGCCAGCTCTGCGCCCTCGCCCCCTCCCCCTTCTTTGTCTCTTTGTCCCCCCATTCATTCGTCTTCAATCCCGACCCATCCACTTCGGCGGATATCCCCTGTGACGGATGTCCATGCTGCCCGCCAGCCCGCCAGCCACGCAACCTGCCAACCTGCTAAACGAAACACAAACACACTTGGCACTTGACAAGTGATATTCCCCCACTCGCACCATTCGACCATCTCCATCCCCGGATCTCGACCAAGCGATCACCGACTCATCCTGGCCATGTCCTGTTAGCCAGTCGCATTTCACGTCCTGCTGACACGTCATTCGGTTCGGCTGGCTGGATCCTGGACCGGCTGTCAACTAATGCAGGGTTGACAGGGGCCTCAGCCTCGACAAGATGGCTCGACTTCAATGCACTAGTTATTAGTACATACGCTTTCCAAGTCGTGGTCGACTTCCACAGCACAGCATTCGAAGACGGCTCACCACCTTCGATGTCACTCCACTAGCGGAAATCTCCAATGTCGGCTCATGGTGAAGGTGAGCAAGAACGCGCAATACGCTACATTCGTCCGAAAGGTCGGGCATGCCTATCAGTAATGAAATTAATTCACGAGATGTGCTTCGTCTGATATCACAACCGTACGTGCTCTAGCATGGTATCGCACACCACCAACCAGGGATAGGAGAGGAGGACGAACACAAGCATGGTGCACTTCGCCGATACTGGGGGCCAAACTTGTCAGTGTCGGTTTCGGTGTCTAGGCTCGACGTTGATCCATTTTAGAGCTGGCTGGGGAGAAAGCAAACAATTGGACAAGGTCGCTCACACCGTTGTTGCTAAATGGTGACACGCGCACGGCGTGGCGTTGATGTGGGAAATACCCGGGAGGAGGGGGCGTGCAGAATGAAACACGACCCAATCAGATGACCTTCTCGTGGCGGCCTTCACCACAACATTATTCCAAAAACTTGGATCATTTGTGCACAGAACACCACGGGGTATTGGGAAGGAAACGTGATACAGCATGTGCAACAAGCAGCCTCCCCCGCGGAAAGGGTTGAGCCGATGGGATACCTTCATCGATAGATTGGCCATTCCTCGAGCTCAGGAGCCATATCTCGTTCTGCTGGCAGCACGTGCACGCACGATGAACAGCGCGCCAACACTTGAGCAGATACGTGAGCTCTCGTGGCAATACTTGCCGACCGGCATAACCCGACTTGTCGCCCAAGCATACAGGCCCTTAACGCGGGCATTTACTCACAGCGGCACAACGTCACAACGGAAGGCTAGGCAGGAGCTTCTGAAATTGAGAGACAGACGACTTGTCCGTCCCTACGTGTGTTGAGGACAAGTCCTCCTCAACCCGTGATAATACGACAATACCCAGGACTCCGGTGTACTTGTCAAATATAAGTCCGGAACCACTAATTCCGCTCTTTGGACATGCCTCGGCGCATCGACGACCAGCAGGGGTGCCATGACAGGTCACAGCACGGCCAGTGGCAGGCAGGGTGGTGTTGGCGCCTCAGCCCCCTCGGCTGGGCCGCTTTTGTTGCAGAGCGCCTGGATGCAGGTTTGGCATCTGCTTGTGCTCGTGCCCCGCGAAGCCTTGAGCCTAAAATCACTTGGGTCGTGGGATTTGCTCCCCGAAGGAATCAACCGGGTGGCAGGCCGTACAAGGCTCACTGTGCCTTGCGCGCGAAATCGACATGCCCTGACGGACCGACGGATATCTGATGGCTTCTTGACAGTCGACATTAAAAGAGGCTTCTCACCCATTGCCGTGGCCAGCCTGGGTTTGGGGCGCACGCCAAAGTCCCACAAAAGAAGCTGCCTTGGGGTAAATTTCCCTTTGAATGCAGACTGACGTCTCAGTGCTCTCTCCCTCCCCGTATTGGGGCCACCCTTTGAATTATATCCGCACCCCGACCAGAGCGACGTCCACAGTGCACACTGCACATGCACAGTACAAGCCCTTGCCAGCTCGTTTAGCCCAAGTCCCCTGTCCGTTAATAGTGGCTTGCTGGCGCTTGTTTCTTTCTATCTGACTTCCTGAAACGAGAATCGAATCCAGCTGGGGCTTCCGAGCCGAGGGGGTCATAGTATGGTATTGCTCATCTGGACATGCCGCAAGACACGTCCCTACCTGCCTGTGTAGCAAGTGTCACAGCACTCCGCGCTTGATGGCGCATGTGTCCACGGCTCATTTCACGAATTCTGGGTGCTCGGAGCTGAAAATGAGACGTCAAGGCAATCGGCAACTTGAAGCCACCAAGCCTGGTGCTTTGTTTGTTTGCGCAGGGCCAGCCACACAATGCTTTCACTCGCAAATCTACATACAAGTCGTAGCTAACGACCAGCAACAAATAGCACCACCAGCAACAGTGCCACTATTCTTGCTCCCAAGGCCCCCCTCGTCTAGCGCCAGGGAAGAAGAGGTCATGGCCCAATTCCCTTCCCCATCCTGCCAGATCCACTGGTTCCTTGGTCAGTCCCGTCCTCGGCCGTCATCCACCGTGGGAGGGGCCTGTTCATGGGCATGGGCATGGGCATGGGCATGGGTATCCCACTTAAAGTTAGTACGGTGGGTTGTCTAGCAATCGGGTTTTGCATGTCGGCTGTTCACAAAAGAAGAACCGGGAGAACTGACGTTTTCCCCCAACAAGGGACATGCTGCTCGTTATGGAGCCGATGCCTCTCAACCCATTCCCCTTTTTGGACATTCCATCCGGGCCCCTGTCCGTTCATCTTAGTTTCTTGTCCACTGAACTGCCAGCTTCTCAGGCCCTCTGTCTACTTTGTCCTGTAACCCCGGCACTTTATACCTTGGAATATACAAAAGATACTGTCCATCCCACCATCTTGTCCCGCCGGACGAACTTCTTCCAATTAGTCCTGGACATTCGACAACTCCCGCTTGCACTTACGACATACAACTCCACCATCAGCAGCCAAACAATACACCAATCTCCCAACTGTATCGGTGATATACAGGCTGATTCCATCGTGGTCCTAGACGCCTTCGTAGGGGTCACCAGTAGCAAGCACCTGGCGTTTACCAGTCAGTTGTACTCTCGCCACCCAAGTCAACAACCTAGCAGAATAAAGTACGGGCAAGTCCAAGGGTCGGGTTTGTGATATTGTAAAACGATCTCAGCTACCCGTTCAGCCGTGCGTGAAGTTGTCCACGGAAATTTTTGCTGCTCTTCTTCATACAGCCGGCTCGGGCATGGAGTATAGCCCTTCACAGCACATCGACTTCCGCACCAGTTCCAGGCAACAACAATCTCGTCGTCAAACCAACATGTCCATTGTTACGATGGCTACGCCGTCCCCATACCATATCTTCAACCACAATTTACGTTGGGATATGCCTCGGCCGTCCTCTGACGCCGCCCGCCCTCGGACAGAGTCCAAACACATTGCTCTTCCTTCCATCCGCCAGGTAAGCGTCAAAGTTGTACTCCAATTCTACAAGAAGGACACAGGAAGGAAGCTTCAGCATGAACTAACTTCCCGGGGGAACAAAGACATTTCCTGACCTTTATCTCGAAGGATCGCTGGTAAATGTGGCTTCTGACCACCCATCATATTTTAAGCCATCGCCACCTACAAACGCTGGATCTCTAGCATCACCAGAATATGTCCATTCGCCAAGTGCCAACAAGAAGAGACGTATTTCCAACGAGGATGAGCAAGAATTCTCAAGGGCCAAACAGATTCCTCGACTCTATCGCAGCCCCGAGGTGTCTCAGCGCCGACCAATTTCTCCTCACCAAGATCAACCACCACCATTAGCAGCCAAGGAACACTGGCCAGGGGGCCCAATCAGGAGCAACGGCTACGGTGCTGGCATTGCCGAGTTGCCTCCCCCCATCGAGACGAACAGCCACTATGGACAGCGTCCCGGCCCATCAAGCCTGTCACCGACACTCCAGTTTGGCAGAGACAATTCAGCCATGCCCAGGCCCGGCGAGCATATGGTTGAGCTCGTCAACGTACCTAGAGCAACTGCATCAAACCATGGGACGCCAGCAGTAATGGAAAGACCGCCATTGCACAGTCAAAGTCAAGAGTATGGCTACTCCTACCACCACCCCTCGCGCTACCAGTCTTTGTCCACGAGCTCCATCCGACCTCACGACCGGGCTCTATTCTCAGCCGGTGCTGCCTACGGATCTCATTACCAGGACATGGGACGATACGGGAATACTGGCATGGGCGGAGATGCGAAACAGCGAAAGCGTCGGGGCAATCTGCCCAAAGAGACGACCGACAAGCTTCGAGCCTGGTTCATAGCGCATCTACAACACCCTTACCCTACCGAGGACGAAAAGCAAGACTTGATGCGACAAACTGGTCTGCAGATGAGTAAGTTGCCACCCTGCTCATCTACACAGAACCTGGGCCAGTACTGACAAATCCATCCAAGATCAAATCTCCAACTGGTTCATCAACGCCCGACGCCGCCAGCTTCCCACAATGATCAGCAACGCCCGAGCTGAGTCGGAAGTCATGAACAGCCGATCCAGCGGCAGCAACAATGCCGATGGCAGCGTGCTGACCTCCACAGAATACGCATCTGATTACGGTGGCAAGCGTGATGATGGCCTCCCGTTGAGTGACAGCGAGGGCGGCGCATACGACGAAGACATGGACACCCTTCGTCGACGAATAGGCGGCAACTTGGAACGGGAAAGCGTATAGATGACGCCGGTTTTCTTCCATTTACGGAATTCATCGTGGGCAGGGCGTTCTTGCCCGCCACTCAGGGCCCAGGGCTGCCAGCGGTGGTGCGGCGATGAGCATCAGCATGAGCATGAGCATCAGCCTCCCAGCATCTCTCTCTCTTCATATCACGGACAGCGTTGAAGATACCAATTGCCGTGATTTTGTCAATTTTCTTGCAGATTGATTCTTTCAATTACTTTGATGATCTCAATCTGACCCGTACGGGAGTTTTCGTGAGGCCATGCATGCCTTTGGGGAAATGGGATGGACATGAATTCAGCATTGACGCTTTTTTTTTCTTTTTTTTTTCTCCTTCAAAAAAGTGGATTTCGTGTAGCCATAATCTTTGTATTCATGATAATCTTCCTGTCGTGCCCCTTTTCTGCATTGGTCGGCTCATTGAAGATAGTACCAGATTCGGGGAGTAGTCTAACGACACGGTTCTTATCATGTACTACAAGACGGATGGATGGATTGGGGTGTTGACGCGGGTCAAGAAAAGGATGACGGTTCCGGTCGATAACCCTTGAAATTCCTTGAAATTCCCTGGTTTAATTGAAGAAGCCACAACTATCACATTTGAGGCGTGATTCTAATGATAATGATACTGTGAGCTAGCTAATTCAAGCCTCCAACACCCTGTATATGCCTCCATCTAATTCCATCACATCTTTGTTTCAAATGCGCGATAGTTGTGACTCCTTCAATTAAACCAGGGAATTTCAAGGGTTGTGGGCCGGACCCGTCATCCTTTTCTTGAACGCGCGCGGTGTTGAACAGTCAGTATAACTGGTTTATGTGGAGAATTGAATGCCAGAGAAGGGCAAACTGACATGCATATTTCGTGGCCCTCCCTGCTCCTGCTCGGTGCGTTGCAACGACAACATGTGAATCAAGGAGTGCCTGTCGAGCAGATCAAGACATGTAAAGCTGCTAGGCTTCTGGCCCTCTATCCCGTCCCTGGACAATCCAAGGCATCCGAGGTAGCATTCATTGTAAGCCACGTACGTATTTTCTATTTCCGCACTTTTATGGTTCTCCGGCAGTCATTCGAGGTGCATGTAAAGGAAGGCCGTTGACACAGGGGGCAGGGGGGGAGGGGGGAGCCACTTTCTGTAGATTGTTTGAGATGGTGCAGATGGACCGCAATAACCAGGCACATATAATGCCCAATCGCGGCCATGTCAAGAGCGTGCTTTCAAAGTATGGGACTGTGGTCTCCTTCAATGGTGGCATGAAATTCAAACAACCATGCACTACGTTATGCCTGAAAGCTACTTCGCCCGGGACGAGGACGAGGGGGTCATATCTCGGCTCGGAATGTTCCGCCATGCTTTTGCTTGCTCGACGTGTCAAGTGTCAATATCAGTACTCCGTAGCAGTGGCAAGACCAGGTTAGCACACACGTGGCGGTAACAATATCTGTGCTAATAATAAGCAGAGAGGGAGAGAGAGAGGGAGAGAGGAGCATTAGCGGGCCCCGCCGTTTGTGGACGGATGAGGAAGGTCCAAGCAGCAAGCAAGCAACAAGGCGACGAGAGAGAGAATTTTGGCGTCGGCCAACAACAAGCCAGATGTCTGCGGGGCGGGCGCATTGATTGATAATCTGCTGCGCCTGCACGATGCGGTGGTTACCTGTCGAATTTTATTCTTAGACCGAGACAACACCACAGGGCTGCCTCTTGAGGATGGATTCCAGCCCGACGCCGGCATGTCTTGTCTCGGGTCTCAGTTGTATGTTTGTATGTAGGTCCGTATGTCCATGTGTATGTCCATGTATGACTCCGTGGGCGAGACTTGGCTTGTTGCATTTGGCCCCCAAGACGACCACGACCACGACCACGCACGCATGCACGCACGCAGGAGTCCCGCGACAGGGGGAGGGAGGGAGGGATGGAGCCTTGGCCCTCCCTGCCAGGTCCATAATACATACAACGGCGCTGGGTGACATCGGAATGTGGCCTGGTAATCCGTAGATGCTGGTAGATGCTGAGAAGGGCGATTGACGATTCTAGTAATGCTTGCTTGCTTGCTTCCTTCGAACCAACCCGCCGCGAACCTACATACGGGTCTTGACGCTTGGGTGCCGAGGGTGCCGAGGGTGCCGAGGGAGAGAGTAGAGTACATGTAGATGCCATTCATGCACAATGCCGCCGTGACCAAGAAATAGCCCGACTGGACCTGATGAGCAATCCTGGGGGCCATTCCTCTGGAAGCCAGGAAGGGATTCCGATTCCCGGGAGGCGGGCGTGAATGTCTTCACAAGCAACAAGGGAAGGTGCGATTTTGGTGTTGAGTTTACGGATTAACACATGTGTACATGTACGGTGGGTGTACGTGACCGTGACTTCCTTTGTCCTCGCCCAGGACAACCACATTGCGGAGCACGGAGGCACGTGACCCCCAAACCAACCCAATCCCGACCGATTTGTGCGACACCCACAACCCCCGGCAGCCCAGTTCAAGTATTCTCCGCGGTAAATACCGTCGTCATCCCGGCCAGTTTCATGTTGAAAAAGCTTAATTTCCTTCCTCCCTCGGCTTGCTACTCTGCAGTGGTACCGGGTTACTCCGCAGACACCCTGAACATCGAACCTCTGTCCCGCTCCAAACGACTTCCTCAGGGGGGGGCGACAAGCCAGCCGCGTCTTCTGGGTCCAGCAAATGATGGATGGCATGGTTGGACAATCAATCAATCAATCAATCTGACTAGAGCGGAGAGCTAAGAGCGGCTGGCTGGGCGGACAGCCGGTGCTAGCTCACATCAACTTAGCCAACGTGCCAACCATCCGACCTGGTCATGCAATGCAATCCAACCCCATCCTGCCGAACCCGACGTTCAGCGGGAAGAAGGCCGCGTTGTCAATTTTCGCTGACCCTTCTCCATACGGAATAGACTCGACTCATCTCTCAGTGCTCACACACTCAGTCCGTCCATCCAAGCTAGGAAAGGCCTTGTCTTTGATCAAGAAGATGCCACCGTAATCCTGCAAACCCCATCACTTTAGTCCACACCGCCTGCAGGGGAGCCCGTCTCTGTCTCGGCTTATCGTCCGGCTTCGATATAAAGATCTATCCACCGGCCGTCATGGACGTAGATGTGACAGGCCCTCCCGTGAATCCTCGGCATGGCTGTTTCCGAGCTTGTACTAATGTACGGATCCCTGGTTTGTGGCAACAAGCTCGGGCGTTGTTTAAGGAGCCGATGAAGACGAATTGAGACGCTAACCAACAATCATGTCCGAGCACATTACTTCAAAAAAATCAGGGAAATCATTTGCCACTACATGGTTCCTGAACATTATTTTCATATGAAAACATCTGGATGACGCTACTTTGAGACATTGGGAAGCTTTCACGACATCGGCGGCCAAAGTCACGGATGGCAATCGACACGCCTTTCCGAATGACATGTCACTGTAGTATTTATCAACCCCTTTCTTGGAGGCGCAACGGTGGTTAGTGCATGCGTCTGACGCAAGTTCTTCTGTTAAGAGGATAGGAAAAATAAAGCAAGAGAGACAAGGACATGATGATGAAGCGCAAAGGAGACATGATTGGAAATAGAGACCGCACAACGTGCAACCACCATATTCCCAAGGTTGCGAGCCGGTGTAGTTGAACAGCTTTTGATGCAGCCCAAGCAACTTCCGTTGACTTTGATTTTCAACGGTGAGGCAGGCATCCCGCTTCGTTGTTCGCATGTGAGAGACGGCCCAAGATCAAGTTCGAATGTAAGCCTCAGACCTCGGAGAGCATTTCATCACAATTAGACACGCCCGGGCCCTCGTGTCTCTGTGCCGTCTCTAAGCCATGATGTTGTTCACACGAGCAGCGACGAGCTGTGCCAAAGCTGTCCGGCCTTGCGAAATGATGGGTCTAGACCGACTCGACGGGTCTCGAGATGAATCTGCTCTGCCTCCCCCTCTGGAAGAAACGAACCCCCTTTCGCCATCGACTCACACGGCTAGTATGTCGACAGGCGACAGTGTCCTACGTTGATTCAACGCCCATGACGTGAGAACAAACTGTCCAGCACATTCATGTTTCCTCCCCTCCCAAGTTCCTGCTTCCAGGGGCGTTGCGCGAAACCCGGCTTCAATCACACGAACCCAACTTACACGCTGCCGCTGCCGTGGTACCACCACATCATGCGGTCCCAGAAGATACGAACCGCACTAACTTGCCAGCAAGCATGACGGAGAACGAGCATCTGCCGTCCTGGACGGTCGGCGGGAAATCATACGCCTCATTCCATATCCATATCTGCAAGTCCACAAACCTTCATATCAAACCTCTAGAAAATGCCCCGTGCTCCATCAGCACTGCAGTACAACCGTACTAACCTGGCGAAGAACAGCAAGCAATGACGGCCTCACGGCCCGGGACCGGACCGACCTCAAGTCAGAAGAATCAAAGGGACGTCAACAAAGGCATGGAATCAATTGCCGGTTATCCTCGGCCTGGCAAGCGCCAAGGCAAACAGGATTATAAAAAATGACGATAGAGCCCTATTACGAAAAACACGTAAAAACGCCGCTTTTATATGAGAGAAAAAAGACTTGTGGCGTGTTTATATCAGCGAAATCGGCCACTCGCCCGCCTGGTCCTGGAAGTGCACTTGCATTGCAACAACTCTGGTGTCCAGAGTACATCTCGGATGGACATCACTGTACCTTTGTAAAGAATACAGGTATTTCGATCGGGCATGGAATGTTCCTGCGATGCCCATTTGGACAATGGGATGTTGCCTCATCGGCAGAGTGTCCGTCGTGTATATATCTGTCTATCAGCCCGACCAGAGGCGAGGCCTGAAAATAACATGCGTGGCGTGCAAAGTGCCTCATCAAACTTGACCATACGGTTCTGCGTGATATCGGTCCAGTCTCATATTTGAGTCCCTGCCGCTGCATACTGGCTCGCCTCATCACACATCAACTTGTTCAAAGGAAATCAGCAGATTAAAATTTCACAACATGGCATTTCTTACTCGCGTCTAGTCATGCAATAGCCATCCTATCCAGCCATACTTTTTTCTTATCCTGAAAGACCACGACGCCATCGCAATGCAAATCAATTGGTTTGCCGAAACGAAAGAAGGAATAAAAATAAAAAATGAAAAATTCCAGTCGAAACCCATGTATAGGTGTAAAGCCTCGATGCAGTGTTACCCGCTTCCAAAGAGTAGCTGTTCGTACTTCTTTCAGAGCATAAGAGCGGCTGCGACTGCCACAGCGCCCACAATAGCTGGCGTTGTTGCAAGGCCAAGCCTCGCTGCACCGCTGTCGTCCTGGGATGTATTTATTATGTTGGTGCCACCGCCGCTGCCGCTTGGTATTCCCGTGGTGGCTACGACCGGGTTTCTGGCTTTCGTGGAGGATGGCACTGCACCGCCACCGCTCTTGATTTCCACAATGTTCGATTCACTGACGTTGGTTTTGGCGTTTGCCAGGGAGATCTCGTTGTTGTCCATGTCGTACACCACGTAGGCGCTTCGCAAAAATGTGTCGCCGAGAACGCTGCTTGAGTCTTCTGCGGGGACAATACCAAACAAGCATGCCTCGGCGCCGTTGCCAAATTTGAGCTTCTCGCCCGTGGGATCCTCCAAGCCGAGAATCATTTCCGAGAGAGACACCGTGATGCTGGCGGGAGAGCTGAACCTGAAAGTCATGGTGGCGTTCTGCTTGCGGGAAGAACAAGGAATCAATGCAGCGCCGTCGTCTTCCTGATATGCCGCGTTGACGAGCCCGTATATCTTTGTCGTCAAGTCCTTGGGAAGATAGGTCAGTGAAGAACCCGAGTCGAGGAGCACGCCGAGGGCCATGTCGCTCGCAACCTTTGTGGGCCCGACGTCAAGTCCCGTCATGGTGATTAAAAACTGGCTATAGGCGTTGTTGACCTTCTGAATGGGCACACTGACGAGATTTCCTTGGAATTTGCTGGTGTCCAGACCCCCAAAAAGAATGCTACCAGTCTCGGCGTGGACATCGTTTAGCCATAGACTAAAAGAGTTCGAGGATATGATGCCATCCGCATGCATCTTGGCTGGAAGATTTTGATACGGCTTTCGCCTAGCCCGTGCGACTTGCACCTCGTTACTCGGGTACCCTATTCCCAATACATTCTGCGCCGAGGTACTTTCGTAGCCGACTCCGAACTGGAAGGACGAGATTGTTTGACCCGAAAACCGCATAACATCGGTGGCATAGTCGCCCGCGGCACCAGTGCCGTCAAGATAGGAAATGTTGAAGTAGCCTCCGACATACCTGTACGTCGACGAAGCGTTGGCTGAATAAGCCTGGGCATAAGAGCAGGGCTGCTGCGCCAAGGCGCAGAGCCGCGAGGCAGGTGTATTCACCCACATGTCACTGCTTCCCGTGTCGACATGAAGGCGCACATCTTGAGGGGGCGTTCCTAGCGATGTGTTGAGAAAATACAAGGTTTGCTACCAATTGTCAGTTGTGTTGACTCATTCGAGGGGAAAGAGAGAAAATGAAAGGGCATACCAAGTTGTCCAGAGTTCCCGTGACGGGCCCATCTCTCTTCCGCATCCTGCTTCTGTCATGCGATATAGGATCCCGCACCTTGGATCGGTGGACCGGCAACCCTACCACGCGAGGCTGTGCATCTTGGCCTTGTCCTCGTTGTTGTTGTTGTTGTTGTTGCTGCTCCAGTGTTGAAAGACTATCGGCTATTTGGAGGAGGGTAGAGAAAATGACCAAATTTGACAATGACTTCATGCTGAATGAGTATATCGAACTTCCATCCGGTGGAAAAAAAAAAACTAGAGCCTGACGAGACAAGGCAAATCGAGTGCTTCAATGCGCGCAAGTGAACAATTTAAAGTCCCGGAATAGTCGTCGTCAAAGGAAAATGAGGCGATGGCAGCAGCTAACGGCTAATGCGGCTCAGGGGATTCGTGTTCACGTCTTGTTAGCGAACGCCACGATTTGAGTAGTTGCTTTGAGGCGGAAGAGTAGCGATGCAAGTGTAGGAGTTGTTCGAAACAGGACGGCGAAGTCGGGGCAATGACGGCGGCTCTTAGTCGACGATGGCGTCGTGACACATACTCTAACCAACAAGGATATATGCTTCCTATGCTTCCAGGTCGTGTGGCTGGTTCAGGGAAGAGATGATCCAAAAGTGAAAGGGGAAGGAAACACCCATCTTTCCAAGATGGTAGAGCCGGTTGCGTCCCATGAAAGCTTGGGACTCGACTCGACTCGACCTGACTCGACTCGACTCGACTCCATGACGCGCACGATAACATGCAGTACCCGCCCCATCTCGAGGGAGAGGA
This sequence comes from Epichloe festucae Fl1, assembly GCA_003814445.1. Taxonomy (NCBI): domain Eukaryota; kingdom Fungi; phylum Ascomycota; class Sordariomycetes; order Hypocreales; family Clavicipitaceae; genus Epichloe; species Epichloe festucae. The sequence continues at coordinate 893,300 of CP031390.1, forward strand.
GGACTCAGAGGAGTGACGGACCAGTTGAGCTAAACTCGCCCAGGCAAATTGACACGCATTGATACTTTTAGCAAAGAAGCGTGGAGGCAACGCGTAACCCGCCTTCTCGCCTTCTCGTCTTCTCGCCTTCTCGTTGGGCCGCGGGGAAGGGGGACGAGCGGGAAGTTCGATGGCCGCGCGAATATGCGGGGACTCGGGGGGGGTTGATGAGGTTGATGATGTGGATTCGTGGAACCCCAAACAAATGTGACGCGCGGCCCAAAACGTTGGATGAGGCACCATTAATACACCATGGTGGGTCAGCGACGGATGACGTATGTACATACAGTGTACATTCCTACTCCGTAATTACGCACGATGACAAATGCGTTGAACGGGCATTGCCACGGGCATTGCCACGGACATTGTCACGGGAATACTTCCGAGCCTTTCATCTCAAGTCATCTGAAACCATGGTTTGCAAATGTAGTGCTAAACGGCGGTAGCATGCGCTTTATGCGGGCGTCGGTCCTAGATCATTGGCGATGCGGGAGACCAGAGTTGCTTGGATGGGTCTCTAGTAACTATTTGCAAATCACGAGGTCCAAGGATGGGAACAAGCACGCCATGTCTGTGACGGAAATACGCAATGACTACTGGACTGGCACGCGTGGTAGATGAATGGTCAACTAGTCCGTAGAATCGAGAATCGAGGGGGTATCCGCTGCTGAGTGTCACCTTCCATGATTACAATAACAATAAGCCCGCCGACTACGCCCTACGCCCGCCGGCTGCAATGAGAGCTCACACGGCCCATTCATCGGGGTCGTCGTCGGCTGTAATGAACGGCTCGTCTATTCGCTTGATGGCAAAGTCACTGCATAGAAGACTGGAGAAACTTGGGTTAGCATCATATCGTGTACTCGATGATGAATGAATGCCCTTTTGACTTGAAAGGGGGGGGAAAAAAAAAGAAAAAAAAAAAAGACAAGATGAGACATACCATGCTGACGCAACAAGCGCATCAAGTTCCGCAACCACCGCATCGCGCTTCGCCCCACTCACCACCCCCTTGTGTATCTGCGTCTGCAACGACCGTATCTTTTTCGAGTTCCCATACCCAGACTGCTCCAGGACCCTCTTCGCCATGCAGTCTGAGTGAAACGAGTGCTGGCAGGGGAACACAAAGAACTGCCTGCTGAGCAGCGGCAGGCCGCACACGTAGCACTTCTCCCCCGGCTCGACAATCGCATACCGGTGGTCCAGGGCCGCAATGTCCATCTTGATGTTGCTCGCCGTCTGCGAGGACTCGTCCATCTCCTTCCTCAGGCTGTCAATGTTCCGGCTGTAGTCCTCGAGTGCTTCGCAGATCTCCTTCTTGAAATCGTCAATGACGACGAAATCGGGGAAGAAGGGGATCAGGTCCTCAATCTTGAGCAGGTCGCATCGCTTGAGGAACTCAATGGCGGCTTTAATGCCGTCCGATTTGGAAATGACTTTGCGGGCCACGGCCAGCCAGAGCTTCTTCCTGAGTGGGGGGTTGGCCATCGGTCTGTCCGCGATGACGGCCGCCAGCTCGACCTCGTCGTGGGACAGGGCCAGATCAACGGCTTGCAGATATTGACCCATGCTGGTGTAGATGTGGACGCATGAGAGCGTGCGATGATGCTGAATGCACAGCCGCAGCGCAAAGTCGGGGTCGTATCTTGGTTCGTCGCCCTGAGCTTGCAGATAGGAGAGCAGCCCGGATTCGTCCTTGGAGGGGTGCGAGGCGTAGATGGACACCAGAGTGTTATGAATGGCGGCGTCTTTTGAGCCGAGCTGGAAGATGACGTAGTTCAAGTAGCGTACTGCCTGGTTGTGCGAGTCGGGTTCGCCAGAAAAACGCCGGTTGTACTCGAGCAGTGCTGGGATCAAGCGGCGAGGCTCGAGGTCGGGGAATCTCATCAGAATGTCCACCACCTCCTGCGCCACATGGGTCATCAGCACGCTGCTGTAGCGGTAAAACACGTCGGCATCGGTTTGCTTCTTCAGCACGGCAAGGACCTCTGGCCAGCGCTCTCTCTGCACCCAGTATGACAAGACGTAGTTGTAATCGTTCACGGCATTGGCAAAGTACAAAAGCTCGCCCTCTCTGCCGTGGCTGCTGATAATGTCATATACCGTCTTGCGGTCGAGTTCATTCTTGTACTTTTTGACAAAGTCGTGGTACTCGGTCCTGACCGATTCCGCCAACTTCCTCGATTCCGCGGGATTCAGATTCTCGGAAAGTTCAGCCTGCGTAAGAATGGTATCGTCAAGGGAATTGAGTTTGGCCATGAAGACTTCCACCAGCCAGCTAGCAACAATGACTCTTTGAATGATGGCGGTTTTTTTCGTGTTGGCCAACTTAGTCAGCAAGAACTGTCTCAATGCGTCAGGCTGGTTGTTGTCGATGATGCTGAGAGCAATATCCTCGAACGGCTTGTTACTGCGGCCGTAGAGAGTGGCCGCCTCGGACCAGTGTCCCCTCTTGGCAAGATGGTCTCCATATGCTGCTGCGACGGTCTCCTTTTGATTTCGTGTGCGGGCGTACTGCAACGCCGAGTCAAACTGCCTGTTGCCCATCATTATCTGCCAAATGTTCCTCTCTTCGTCCCGAGCGACAATCTCAAAGATGTCCTCGGACGTGATGAGCCAAAACGTTCTCTCCTGCATGTCCATGGTGAAGGCAATCGCCCTTTGACCAGCTGCTAAAACATCATGTTCCGAAACGGCATGGCCGGTCAGACGGTTCGTAACAACGACGCGGCTTCCAACGAGACTTATGACATGCCATTGAGAGAGGAGAATGGCGTCAATAGACTCCGTAGTATCAGGCTTACGTCGCCCACTTGACTCGGACGCAATGATCTGAGACTTGGACACTGCTTTCGACTCGGAAAAGATCTTCGATCCGAGACTGTTGTCTGGCGGTGTGTTGGACAATGTTCCGTGGAACACGCCCTGTGACGACAGCCAGGCGTAAGCCCTGTCTGGTACATCCGCGCCGTGAGCGTTTGGCCTCGCAGGATCAGGAGAAACCACGACGGCAGAACTCCCTCCCAGGGGGGTCCTCGGCAGCTCATGAATCACGGGCTGCTCCGACTCGAACAATCTGGTATAAACAGAGCCACTGCCGTCGTGACTGCGGCCGATCTTGCCGACCAAGTGGAACAGTCTGCTCTGCGTGCCAATCATGACCCTCCGGACATCCGATTTGCCCTTGATATCGTCGACCCAAAGTCCAGTGATGGAGCCATCAGGAAGCTTATGGAGGTTCTTGAGATGTTTGACCTCTCTCTTGTAAAACTCGGTCGACGTCTCGATGAATGCTTCGTAAATGTTGCCATCGGCGGCACCGATGAGTATCTCCCTGGTGGACGCCGTCGGAAGGGACGGGTTCCATGCCACGCTCTCGATTGTAACCCCTCGTAACTGACTCAGCGGCCGCGGCTGTCTGGATTGTGAATGGAGGTAGTAGTTTTCGCCATGCGCAGTGCAAATGAGCAGATGTGAAGCGGTCGGGTCGAGAAACATGCGCCGAATAACGCCGATTTCGGATGCTCGTTTTGGTAGATCAATATCTGTCAAGCAGGTAAGCAATTAAGCAGATGATTTCCCAATGCCCCTGCTTTTGGGGGGGGGGGGCTGTCTCCTTGTCCAGGTCTCGACTCCAGGCGCCTACCATCAATATCTTCGGGTCTCCTGAGATCGATTCGGAGGATGCGACCGTTGGACAAGGCCAGTATCATGACATTGTTCGCTACCTGTGCAGACACAAACTCGGCCGTCACGGAAAAGTTCATCTCAACGCGCTCCACGTTGAAGATGGGGAGCTCATCGACGCCGGCGCCATCGTCGGTCGGGAAGGCTGCGAAGCCGTCTTTGGGACTGAAGGACATCGGTGGCAGTCTGCGGCAGTCTCGCCGAGCTGCTCACGCTCTCAGTATTGATCACGTCTGCGCTTTGAAAGGAATGGATGATGTCGTTGTCGTTGGCGTTGGAGTAGCTCCCGAGTCCCCCACACTTAATGCATGTATGTGTGTGGACGCACCAAAACGCACCCCCACGCACACGCAGACACGCAGACACGCAGCAGTGTTGGGGCCAAGTCAATGGGCTGTGTTGTGTGTGTGTGTGGGGTGTGCGACAGAAGCCGAGTCATTACATCACCGCTCATAACTTACGATATTGCCATTCATTGAGCGCGCAGCAGAATTGCTACTTGATCAAGCACAAAGTTGAAGCCACTGCTGGCCGAGTCGATTCCTCTTTCAAAGATCTAACACTATACCTAGGCACCATAAATAACAAGCGTCACCGCCGCGACGCTTTGGTCTTTTTTTTTTTACACGTAGGACACACGCCACAACGCCAAGATACACTCCTGATACGCAATCCCGAGCTGTCATGACGGAAAGAGAATAGAAGGATCTCCCTCCCCATGTTTAGCTATCCCGAATTTTTTTTTGTCGCTCAGGGCGGCTGAGTGATTTTCATACTCGCTCTGTGTAGTGAGTGATATTAACTGGAGGACTTCGAAGACGCCGGGGACTCAGCGGCGGCGACTGGTTTTCTTGCCACAATAACACGCATCGTGAGCGTCATGGTCTTGCACGTTTCTTCATTCTGCGCACGGTTTGCAAGCTCCCGAGCCGTTTCGCGAAGGTCCCTCAGAGCAACGTCTGGATCCCAGCCCCCTTCTTCTGTTAGTGTCCGCAGGGCGTATGCCTCCAAGCCATCTAGCCATGCCATGAGCCATAGTTTGCCCACCATGTCTTCGTGAATGGCCATGGGGAAATGCTTTTCTATGAACTGGACATCAACAAACCCGACCTTCCTGAAACGATCTGGATCAAGGTGGTCGATGCCTCGTGGGCGGCCGGCTTTCTCTGCTCCATCGAAGAGATCCTTCATGATGCGGAAGATGGGGGCGTCGGGGGGGAAGCTTGAGAAAAATTGATACGAGCCTTCCTTCCCATCCATGTCCGAAATTTGAACCCAGCCGCCGGGCTTGAGAGAGTCATAGATGTTTTCATAGACAGAACACCAGTCACGGAAGGATCCCTCCAACATTCGGACATGAACGAGATCGTAGTGCTCTGTAGGTCGATCCCACTCTTCTGCGTCCTCGATCTCGAAGAAGACATTCATCGGAACACCACGACTTTCTTGTATCGCCGATATGTCTGTTCCCACAACCTCGCAGTCGGGATAGAGCTCTGCGAAGCGGATCGCCCATTCGCCAGTCCCGGTCCCCACATCGAGCACATTCGACGGATTGTCGATGGGAGCCAATGTGAGCTCCCCGTCGAAGGCATGCAAGATTACCTGGTGTTGAATTGTGAGGCGAAGCTGTTCAGTCTCATCGTTGGGCATGTGATAGTTTCTGCAATAGCTTCTGCCATTGATTTCGCGATAATCAAGGTCCCGCGCCCACAGAGACCGTGTTGAAGAGCCTCTGAAGAGAGTGAGATGATTGGGTTAGTCACTTCATCGTTGACCAAAATTCACCATGGAGATCGATCGGTATGATGATGTTCTACCCGAGATATATATAGTAACCCTGTTGGCTTACCTGTCTGAAAATGCTCTCTCGCAATAAGATGTGTAGGTTGTCCCACATTCACTTGGCGGCCGATAATAACCTCGCTGGGGATACAATGTCCTTGTCTCACAATCTCGGTCCGAACCATGACACTCTTCACTTCCCGCATCATCTTCGTCTTCATCTTCATCGGAGCAATCATCAGAACTGGGCACGTCATTGTGACTGCTGGAGATGCTCGCCATGGTTGGCTGGATTCCTTGGTTTACACCCACGCCGCCGTCCTTGGATGTGCCTCCACTGGCTTGTCGAGTTGGGTGCAGGCGTGCGCCTTCCATGTCCCCAACGTGATCAACGTCGGCAGTCAAAAACTTTAGGTGCGCCAGCTAAAAGCAAGTAGTAGGTGTTGAAATGATCGCGGACGAGGAGGGTAGCCTTGGCCTTGATGTTGTAGTTGGTTTATGCAGGGGGGCCCACCGTTAAATCGTCAGCGAAACACGTAAATGGTCCTTTTTTGCGAGCAGCCGGCAATTGAAAGACGTGCCGAGCATGTACGGACTAAGACGGGTTCAGCTCGGGGCACTCGGCGACAGGGTCTGGACTTCTCGACGCAGGTTTAACGCAGGTTAACGCAGGTTAACGCAGGTTAACGCAGGTTGACGCAGGTTGACGCCAGCTGCCAGGGACACGCGTGATTTACCCGAATGAGGTGGTGGAACGAAGGCCGGGATCAAAGGTAAGAAGCGAGCGAGAAGCGGCAAGAAGCGGGGGTTACAGCAAATCTCGGCTCTAATAAAGTTAATCTCGTATCTAGGGTAAAGCCTTATAACTAGTAGAATAGCATATACTAGGCATATACCTAGTATATACTATTATAAAGTATAAATTCTTTACTAAGTGATTTTTATTTTATATATATAATATATATATAATTATTAAGTGCGATTTAATTACTAAGTAATTTTCACTAAGTGATTTCTATTTTATATATACTATTATAAAGTATAAATTATTAGTCCTTATCTAAGTGATTTTTTTTTTCTATATATATAATATATATGCTATTATAAAGTATAATTATTAGCTAAGTAATTTTTTTTATATATATATATAGTATATATTCTTTACGCTAGCTAGCTAACTATGTAGCTGTTCCTAGTACTCCATCCGCTTAGTTAAGAGGGAAAACCCTTTACTAGGGAGAAAAACCCTCTTACGTCTATAAACAGGCTAGCGCTAACCCTCTTCTAGGTCTGCGCCGCATTAGGTGTGACTAATTATAGGTGTTTATTACTAGCTTACGCTAGCCTTATCCTAAAGAAAATAAAAAAGAAAGGAAAATATATAGTAATAGTCCTAACTAGCTCCCTTTAGTACTAGTCTAGTCTTACTTTAACCTAGCTCCGCGTCCCTTACTTTAACCTAGCTCCGCGTCCCTTACTTTACCCTAAGGCGTAGTAAATTCAGATTTATAATAATAATTTACTTTTTATTTGCTTTACTTCTAACTCTTCTAGTGCCTTACTTTTTAGCTAAATCTAACCTAGTACTAGTCTAGATATCTTATAAAGTCTAAGTATATAGTTTTATTTAATTATAGTAAGGGGTAAGTAATTTAGGCCTAGTGGCTAGGCGGTTTTACTTCTAGATTAGTTACGCGCTATCTATATGTTTACTTATCTTATGCTTTATTTTCTAGCTAATATTATAATTAGTCCCCCCCCCCCTCTCTTAAGTATAAAAAAGGGCTTCTCCCCCCTTAAGGTTCTAACCTTTTTTCTTTTCTTATAATAAATTTCCTATAGGTTCTTTTCCTCCCTATCCCCTTTAGGAGCTATTTAAGGCTTCTCTAGTCTAGTGCTAGTTTAAATACTAATATTTTACATAGAAAAACACGCTATAATATTACTAAGCTCTATAAGTACCCTATATTTAGTGCTATTCTAGCTTTAATTTACCTAGGAACTTATAACCTTAGATAAGTATTTAAGGAAGTCCTTAACCTAGAAGTAATTAGATTAGGCAAAGGTAAAAGGCCTAGAAGTAAGTCCCCTTTGCCTCTATTTTACCCTATTTTTAGGTCTAACCTAGGGTAGCTAGGTAAGCTATAAGAGATCTAGTGTGTGTCCTGCAAGATATAATCCGTTAAATATAAGGGCTATTAGTGCTATAATATTATTAGTAAGTTAGTTTATTTTTAGTCTAGGGGCAGGGCTAATTAGCATATAAAGGGGTAATATCTAACGCTTACTTTAATTATTAGGTTTATAATTATAGATATATTAAGGTAATATTAACTCCTATGCCTATTCTAAGCCTACCCTAGTGCTAATTTACTTATAACTAAATATTACTAGCTAGCGGGGGGAATATTAGTAGTTAGTTAAGACCTAGGCTAGCATAGTTACTAGGAGTAATATAAGTGGTTTTACTCTAGCTTAGTAGTAGCTTTATTTTATAGCTAACTTTAATTATCTAGGCCCTAGAGGACTATATAGCTTAGGTTAAGAAACTCTATGCTAAAAACCACGCTAAGAAGAAATAGGGCGCTACTATAGTAAGCCTAGACCTAGCTAGGTCTAGGTCTATAGAGGAATAATATAATAAGGTTATCTTTTAGCTCTAGTAGCTTAATACCTAAGTAGCGGAGATAAACTAGCTCCTAGCCACTAGCCTATTAGCTAAGGGTAAGAGTAAGGTAATAGAGGGTATAATCCCTATTCCTAAGGAGAAATAGGGCTAATTCTAGGTTAGTAAAGGGGCAGTAGTAGGCTAGTGTAAAATAATACCTATAGCTTTTTAACTTAAAATTAATCTAATAACTATTCTAGACCTATAGTCTTCCTATTATAGTGTGATTTTGCCTTATATCTAGCCTGCCTCTGTAGCTATACTATTTTACCTAGTACCTCTCTTTAGTTATCTGTGGTGTCTGTTTATTAGTTAGTTTAGTTACCTCTAAGGCAGCCTAGATTCTCCCCTAGTTTATATTAGCTAAAGGCTAGGTCTTACGCTAATATGTAGTATTAGAGTCTTCTTATACTAAGGAATTACTTTATAATATATCTTACCTTTAGGGGATTATCTAAGGCTAGCCTTGCCTCCTATATATCTCTAGGCTATCTTATTTAGGGGCGTTTATGGTTATAGTTAGTGTAGTTAATAATTACATAGTACTAGTCTTTAACTATATAACTATAGCTATATAGGGGCAAAGCTACCCTAGGAACGCGCCTTTAGAAGAGGAACTTATTAAGGCTAATCTTTCCTATATATAATTATACTATTATAGAGAAGATATACTTATTAAGTCTAGTGTGAAATTTCTAGATTTCCTTTAGGTTATAGGTAAGTAAGTGGTCCTCTATTAGCTCTCTCCTATGCCTATATTATCTCTATTACCTATTAAAATGCTAGTTTTCCTATCTTTTCTTCCACTCCTTATATAGTTATATATCTAGTTTATTATTAGTAAGTAAGGGTTTTCTTCTATATTATAGTACTATTTACACTAAGTTAGCTATAGCTTATATCTTATTTATTATTTCGCTAAGTATAATCCTTTTCTTAAACTTTTACTTTATCTTATTTAGGTAAAGGTCTAGGGGGGGGATATAGGTTTTAACTTCTAGCTAAGTAACTAGTATAGCCTTAAATGCTCTAGCTATAGTCTAGAGATAGGTTAATTAGTTTGCTATAAAACTTCTAACTATTCCTTATGGTTTTTCTCCTTTCTTAGTTAGGGTATAGTAAGCGCTTACCCTATAGGTAAGAATAGGCTAGACTACCTATATATATATAAGCTAGGTATCTCTAAAGCTAACGCCCTATGCTAACGCTGCTAACGTAGAGAGTGTAAGCCACTGCTAGGCTAGTTTTCCCTTAAGGATATTCTTATAGGCGCTCTAGTTAAGTTTCCTGTTTACCTATACCCTAAGGAATTAGCATACCTTTATTAGCGCTATCTCCTCTGTGCTAAGCCAGACCCTAGCCTGTGGGGGCCTGTGGGCCCTGCTAAAGTGCATAAGTTCGGTTTTCGCTAGGTTAAACTTTACTCCCGCCTCCTTTGCCCATTCCTCGCAGATCTTATATATATAGTATATACTATTACTATTATAAAGTGTAATTAATAGTTAAGTAATTTTTTTTTTTATATATACTATATATATACTATTATAAAGTATAATTATTAGCTAATTAATTCTTTTTAAGTAAGTTAGATTATATACTCCTACCTTATATATATAATACACTTACTATTATAAGCTTTTTCTCTTTTTTCTTCCTTATTTATTATTATTACTCTTACCTTAGTATTTAACCCTATAATTCTCTTAGTTTATATATAGTTATTATATTTATTTAATATCTTAATTTACTAACTACTTTTTATAGCTTTAATAAAGAAAAAATCCTCTAATTTTAGTATAAAGTAATATCTAGCTTTTTTATAATATATAGTATATACTAATTATATTATAAAAAACTATAATACTTTATAACTTTAAAGTGCCTAAAGGAAAAGGTAATAAATATATATATTATATTTAATTATCCTATACTAATTATATATAAGGCTGGATGGAGTACTAGGAACAGCTACATAGTTAGCTAGCTAGCGTAAAGAATATATATATATATAAGGCTTTTATTAACTATTAAACTTAGAAATACTAAAACTAATAGTTAAGATATATATTAGAATAAGGTTATAGGTTATATCTATAGTATATACTTTATATATATTATATAAATATAATAACTAATAAAAAGTAAGTAAATAGGTAAATTATATTAAAGATCTCTTAAAAGGTAAGTTATTATATATAGGATATATATAATATATTTACTAATATAGTATAGTTCCTATAGTAAAGTATATACTTACTAGTTATAAGTAAAATATTTTAGCTATATATATAGTAATACTAATATTTTATTAATAACTAGCTTTAATCTTTTAAAATTTAATACTACTATATATATTCCCTTTTATTATATATATATATATATTATATTAATAATATATAAGTATAGTATTAAGAAAATAAATAGCTACTTATATAGTTATACTATTTCTAAGGGTAGTTCTAGTTAAGTATATTATATATTATAAGTATATATTAAATATATTCTTACTCTTTTAAATATACTAATATCTTAAGGAGAAATATAGTATTAAGGGTATATATATTTCTAATATATATAGCTATTATAGAATATATACTAATAGTTTATAGTTTATATAAATTCCTATTCTTAGGTTAATAAGAATAAAATTTTTACTAGATACTAGTATATATATATAGGTTATATATATAGCTAGTGCTAATATAATACTAGTAGTTTAATTTATATAATCCTTTATAAGGAATAGTATAAAATACTATTTATTATAAAGCCCTTTAGGTAAGTATATATTAAGTCTATATATAATATATATACTAAACTAAGATTTAGTATAGTAGGTTCTTATAACCTTATATATATTTTTATAGAATTCTTTAACTAAAAGGTATATATTATATACTATCTATAAGATATATCTAGTATATATACTAACTTATATTATAGTATAAAAAATAAGAATTTTACTATATACTAGAGGTAATAGTTTTATTACTCTATATATATTATAATCTTTTCTATATATTTTAGAAGTATTAACTTTATATAAGTAAAATACTTTAATATTAGAGATAAGGAGATAGGTATTAAACTACCTAGTAATAATAAGTATAAGGTATATCTTACTAATACTATATATATACTAACTATATACTTATATCTTTTAGTATACTCTAAGCCCTAATATTATAAGAAAAGTCCCTAGTAAGTTTATATATTAGGCCTATAGCTAATATATATTACTAATATAATTCTAAGGACTTAATCTAATATAAATAGATATAAATCCTAAGTATAAGTAATATTAATATACTTAATATATATAAGGCTAATAATAGTATAGTTTCTTACTAAAAAAAGGCTACCTTTACTAAGTAAAAGAATACTAAGAAAAAAAAGGCTATATAGGAGGCTACTAAGGCCTAAAAAGCTACTACTATTACTACTACCCTTACTATTACTAACCCTAATAATTAAATACCTTTTACTTTATATATACTTTATATATAAGATTTTACTCTTTTTATTTCTATATAGTATAGTTTTAAAGAAAGTATATACCTTATATATATTTATATATACCTAGTATATAAGGAATTACTCTTATTAGTTTTATATTATATATTTTTAAAGAGAAAAGATATATATATAGTATATATTCCTATACCTAAGAAAGGCTATATTAGTTAGTTTTTAATAGAAATAAACTTAAGTTTAGTATATTTATATATATTATATTATTATATATAGTATAAGCAAAATATTATAATATATAGAAGCATAAATAATACTAAATATCTATATATATATAGCATATATATAGTATATAGTATATATACTTAAAGTTAGTTTAGTATATTTTATTTAGTTATAAGGCACTAAAAAATTAAACTAATATATATATAATATATACTAAACTTTACCCTTTTATTCTCTCTATTTATAATATATATATAAAGATAGTAGTCTAAGTAACTAATTTTATTAATAACTCTATGCTTAAAGTAATAAACCTCTTTAAATTAGGCTATTATTATAGGCTAATTTTAATATCTTTAGAGCTACTTACCCTTTTATAGATTAATACTTATATATAGGGTATATTTACTATATATATATAGTATATATAAATACTAACTTACTCTTAGGTATAATATTATAATTAATAATAGTAGGAAAATATATAGTAAGAGCTTTTTAGATAATACTAGCGTAAGTATTCCTATATAGGTAATATATATAGCTATTAATAAGTATATAAAACTAGATTTATTACTATATTTATTAGTATTATAAGAGAAGAGTATAATTACCTAGTAAAGTAAATATTAAGCTTAAAGAGAAGGTTATAGGTAAAAAGTATAGACTATATATATATAATATATATAGTATATACTTATATTACTAATAGTGTAATTTACTACTAGGTATTATCTAATAGCTAGTGTAATATATAATATCTTTATAAGCCTAGGTATATTAGTCTATTATATACTATATATATATACCTATTAATTAGTTTATAAATCTAGCCCTAAGATATCCTTACTATAGAAGTTTATAAATAAACTTAAGCTTCTTATATAAGTTATAAGTATATTATATATAAGCTATAACTAATAAGTAATATTTAATAGGGAATAAGATAGTGTATTTAAGCTTAAATATAGCTCTTTATTTTACTAGGCTAGTAGTATTACTAGAAGATAAAATCTATAATTATTACATAAGGGTAATAATTATCTAGGTATATATAGTTAAAGTAAGAGTTTTATAGAGAATAGCTCTTAGCTTACTAATAACTAAGAGGTATAATACATAGGAAACGCATATCTAATATATATACTAAGGATATATATAGAATACTTTATCTTCTATATTATAAAAGAAAGCTTTTATATTATAAGAGCTAACTTTATAGAAGGTATAAAAGAGTACTAGATTATAAAAGGTAAAGAAAGATATATAGTATACTATATATTATACTAGTCCTACCCTAATCTAAGACCTATTTAAATATAGCTTTTTTGTGTTCCTATGCCTTATCTCTCTTTTATTTAATCTCCTTTATATTATTAGTATACTATTATAGCTATTATAATTATATATATACTATCTCTAACTTCTTACTTTTCTCCTTTAAAGCCTAAATCTCTAGTTTAGCTTAATATATCTTAATTTACTTTTTAAGCTACTTTTTCTATTTTCTTAGATATTATATATTTATATTAGCTAAGCTACTTATATTACTACTATGCATAGCTAATTATTATTACTTATAGGATTAAGTATTATTATTACCTATATAGCTTTAATTATTATTATTACCTATATTAAAGTTAAAGTTAAAGTTAAAGTTATCCTAGAAGAGTTAGAATATAATATTAATATAAGACTAATATAAACTTACTATAATCTCTTTCTTAACTATTAGTATATGTAAGTAGGAGACTATTAGTATGCATAGGTAAGAGCTAATAAAAATAATATTACTATTACTCTAATTATTTATTCCCCTATTATTTTCTATATAAGGTTTATATTATTAGAGTTACTCTTATTCTTATTATAAAGGTATAAGTTAAATTAGAATTAGTATTAGGAAAGGGCTTAAGCTTTATTATATATACTACACATTAGGTAGGGTACTTAGGGAATATATAGTAAATTTATTTCTACTAGGCATAGGTAAATTATAGGGGTTCTAAGGGTTCTAAGGAAGACTAGTATCTTATTCCCTTCTAAGAGCTTATCTTTAGTTTATTTTATCCTTCCTAATAAGTGCATTACTTATATAACTCTTATAAGAAACATCTCTCTAGGTGTGTCATGGTCAGAGTATTGTTTGTAGTGTAGTTAGTGTAGTTTTTAGGAAAAACTTGTATTTGTAGTGTAGTTTTTTTTTTCTTATAGTTAATATATTGTAGTTTTTTTTTTTTGTAGTTAGTGTATTGTAGTTTTTTTTTTTTATAGTGTAGTGTATTGTAGTTTTTTTTACTTATAGTGTAGTGTAGTTAGTGTAGTTACTAACTACACTAACTACAAAAACTACAATATAGTGTTAGTAAAAAAAAGTGGGCCTTTTTATTATATAATGTTATTATAAGGATTAAAAGAAAGCTAGTTATATAGAAGCTTTTATTATTACCTATTTTACTTAATTAGTTATAGAATTTATAATATTTACCTTTTTTTAAGAATTTTACTATAACTAGGGTTATTTATAATATTATACCTTTTTAATAATACTATTATACTTATTACTTTATTTTACTAATATAACTTTAAGAAAAACCTTCTAATTATTTTATTTACTATTATTATTAATTATTTTATATTTTTATTATTAATTTAATTAAAAAATACCCTAAACTAATATAATTAAATTAAATTAGAAATCTAAATAAATATATAAAAGTTAATAGAATATATACTTAGTACTTTAATATTATTATTAATATAATAAGAACTTAAAAAAAGCTTAAACTATTTATTTACTATTTAAACTAATTAAATATTACTTTAAGCTTTATAATTCTAAAGCTTTAAGAAGTTATATATAGTAACTTTATATATCTTATTATAATAATACATAAAGAAAGAATATAATAGACTAATATTTATAATTTATTAATAGATAACTAATAGTATTATTTTAATTACCCTATATAGCTTAAATAAGCTATAAAAAATAAGTTTAACTTGTTTTAAAAAATAATACTAGGACTTAGTTTTATATAATATACTATACTTATTATAAAAGCTTTAATAACTTTTATAACCTTAATTACTATTATTACTATAATTACTATTATTTTACTTTTATTATTATTTTAAAAAAACACAAAAGAGAAAACATTTTTATAATATTAATATTTTTAAAAACCTTAAAATACTAAGTTATTAAAAACTATAGCTTTTACTATAGTAATTTACTTATAATTACTAGTATTTATATTTAAGTTATTTATTTATTATTTATTTTTTATTAAACTTTAACACTAATAATATTATAAGTAATCTTAGTAATCTTAGTAATCTTAGTATTATAAGCTATTATAAGCTATAATAAGATATAATAAGCTACTTATATTAAGTTTACTAGTAGTTCTTTTTATAATTTTTTTAAAATAAGTAATAATTATAATTTATAGAAATATAAAATAATTTATAGAAATAGTAAATAATATAATAAGAAGGTTTTTCTTTAAGTTATATTAGGGAAATAAAGTATTAAGTTAAATAGTATTATTAAAAAAGTATAATATTATATATAACCTTACTTAGTTATAGTAAAATTACTAAAATAATATAATATTATAAATTCTATAACTAATTAAATAAAATAGGTAATAATAAAAGCTTTTATATAACTAGTATTCTTTTAATCCTTATAATACTAATAACTAATAAAAAGTCTAATACTATATTTATAGTGTTTGTAGTTAGTGTAGTTTAGGAAAAAAAAATTATAGTGTAATGTATTATAGTTTTTTTTTTTGTAGTTAGTGTAATATAGTTTTTTTTTCCTTGTAGTTAGTGTAGTTTATAGTATAGTGTAGTTTGTAGTGTAGTTACTACACTACACTATAAATACTACACTACACTACACGTTTTAGTGCAATACTCTAGTCATGGTCTAGCCCTAAGGGCTAATCGCGGGTGCCTGCGCCACCATGTGAGTTTGACCCCAATTCCATTGCG
Organism: Epichloe festucae Fl1; assembly: GCA_003814445.1. Lineage (NCBI taxonomy): Eukaryota > Fungi > Ascomycota > Sordariomycetes > Hypocreales > Clavicipitaceae > Epichloe > Epichloe festucae. The sequence continues at coordinate 909,180 of CP031390.1, forward strand.
CCATAGCAAAAGAATACGCATTATATAAGTCATTATTTACTTGTACAATTAACACCTATATTGCTAGGTCTAGGCAAAGCCTAGATTATCACATAGGCCCTTTCTCCCTCTTTACTAGCAATACCGCGTATCCCCTAGGGACCCTCTCTTCTATTATCCCTGTAAGCCTAGGAAGAACCCCGTTATAGCTGCCCTATAGTGCTTGCGCACGCAGCCGGTTCGAACCTATAACCTTAGGTGACTTGTACAAATGTCATAGTCTAGCCCTAAGGGCTAATCGCGGGTGCCTGCGCCACCATGTGGGTTTAACCCTAATTCCATTGCGCCATAGCAAAAGAATACGCATTGTACAAGTCATCATTTACTTGTACAATTGACACCTATATTGCTAGGTCTAGGCAAAGCCTAGATTATCACAAGGTGTATTAAATACCCTTATTACTACTAATTTATGCCTTAAGGTATTTCTTAACTATTGCTCTCTTAAGACTAAGATATAATTAGCATATACATAGTAAAAGGAATATTAGAGTTATATCTAAGAATTACTACTAAAAGAGATACTTATATTCTAGTAAAGATATAATCTTCCTAATAACTACTTTCCTCTATATTAGTATTCTTTACTATATATATTCTCTATTTAGGTTTTACTTTAGATATAGCTAGCACTAGTCTAGCTATTATCTAAGGGGTAAGCTTAGTATTAAACCACTTCTTATAATTTAGATATACTTTATATAAGTATCTAATATACTCTTTATATTTCTCTTAAGATAATATATTTAGAAGAGATATAATAAATTTCTTATTAGGTATATCTTAGCTAGACTTCTACTAATTATACTTAATATAAATATAGTAGAAAATTAATAAATACTCTAAATATTCCTACTATATAAAACTTAGATACTACTTATATAAGTAGTCTCTAAGACCTATTTATTATTAGTATATATATAACCTTAGGGATACTTATATATACCTCTTACTTACTTAGTATTTATATTATAGGTAATAGCCTAGATTATACCTATTATATTAGCATATATATATTTAATATAATACTATCTTATAATACTCCTACTAATTATACTAAGCTACTTAAATAAAGTAAAAAATATTTATTATAGATTAATTATAATATATATATATATAAAGTCTATTATTTATATATACCTCTTTATAGCTTTAAGCTATTAACTAAGTTATAATAATATATATATATATTTCTTACACTAAGGTATATTATTAGCTTTATATATTAAAAGAAATAGCATATATATACTTAACTTCTCTTTATTATATAAGGAATATATAAGAATATTTACTATTCCCTTAATTTATTAGAAAGAGAGGTTAATTTAAAGGTATTATACTCTTATAAAAGCTTTTACCTATTCCTATAGGTATAAAATAATAAAGTAATTATCTAGTCCTTATATATAAATATAGTAAATCTATTATTTATCTAGGTTCTAAAGTTAATTAAAGTACTATTTATATATAGCGCCTATATCTAGTTAGTATATAATAAATATACTCCTAGTATAAACTTACCTATAAGCTATAACCTTACTAGGTATTATAAAAGCTAGGCTTAAAGGATTAAGCCTTATACCTTATCCTTATAATTAAGGGCTAGATAAATTTGCCTTAGGGAATCTATTTTATAATATTCTAGGAATAAGGAAAGTATAGGACTTAAATATAGCCTCCCTATATAATAATTAGTTAAGACTATAAGCTAGATATTATATAGTAGTTATATATATATAAGTTATTAATAATAATAGATTATAATATTATTTAATAGCTAAAGATAATGCCTCTTTAATATCCTATAAAATACTTTTTAGAGATAGAGGTATATAAGTATATATTCTATATATAGTAAGTATAAGAAAAGGGAACCTTTTTATATTAAAAAGAATAAAAAATTTATATTTAACCTTATATTTTTAGGTCTTAAGGTTTGCTTACTTTATATAATAAAAGACTATATTTTATTAGCATATTCCTACTATATATATAGTATATATATAGATTATATTACTTTTACTTTAAGTAAGAAATATCCTAAAAAGAGTAATACTCTTTACTATTAGTCTCCTTAGGACTAGTACTATAAGTTACTATATATTTAAGATATATAATATCTAAAGAATACCTATTAACTTAATATTTTATATATAATCTAGTATTAAGGCCTTAGGGATACCTAATAAAAAACTCTTATATAAAATTAGTATAGGAGCCTTATATATAAAGCCTATTACTTATATCTTAGTAACTAATCTAAGCTATTTACTAGTCTTAATAATAAATTAGCCCTTAATCCTTATTACTATTTATAACTAGCTAATATAGTAAATAGTCCTTCTTTTTCTAAATTAAAAGATAAGTAATATAAGCTTTATTATAAGGATATTAGTAAATAATATATATAGGGATACTATATAACTTATTACTTTATCTTTCTCTTTAGTATTTTATTAATATCTATGGTTTTTAGATAGCTAGTATATTTAGTTCTTATATTACTAATAAGCTTTATATTAAATTCTTTATTTTACTACTTATTATACTTAATAAGTATTAGTTTAATATAAGGGCAAACCTTAAGCCTTATATATATATAACTTATATACTAAAATTAGCTTACTTATTATATTATTAGGAAATAGCTCCTAGGTAAATTAGTAAACTAATATATAGGTGTAAAATATATATTATATATAAATAGTAATATAGGGGTAGTTTTATTTATTTTCCTAGAGTAAATAAGAGAGAATTAAATCTAGTATATACTTAGCTTAAGTTAGGAATAAATTATAAATCTATATACTTATAATACTTACTTACTTTTAAATAATTTCCTTTATATTATTCTTACCTATAATATTAATATTATAATTAAGTATAGGAATTATATAAAGAATACTATTTATATAAGCCTTAGGATAGCTAGGTAAGGTAAGGTAATTAATAATATACTATATATTAATTATACTTTTACTACTCTTTATAACTATAATACTAGTAATATTAATTATAGACTATATAGAATAAGTATATATTATATTATATTTATAGAATATACTTACCTAAGATATATTAAAAATATAGTAAATTAATATAGATTCTTTAGGAGTATTTTATAAAGTATTTAGTAAATACTTAATATATATAGTATATATAAATAGAGTATAAACCTTATTAGTATTACTTCCTTAGTACTAAATAATATTAGGTATAGTTAAAGTAGCCTATAATTATATTTAAGTTAGTATAATAATTTAAGATATAAATAATATAGTAATTATTAAATTATAGTATATTATAAGTATTATAAGACTTAGTAAAGGGATTTCTTTATATATATTTAAGATCTTTAAGAAAATTTTATATATAGTTAGTATATACTAGGCTAATACTAGCTATATACTAAGTATATACTAGGTATATATAATATATTATTTTTTTACTTAATCTATAGTTTACTCCTTTTACTAAGCTAAATACCTATAATAAATTACTAAAAGTATAGTTATATATAAAATATATATACTTTATATTTACACTAATTATATTATCTTTATTATAGACTACTCTTTTAAGTTAATATAGTTATAATAATTCCCTTACTTCCCTATTATATATATATTATATATACTATATTATAAGTATATTTATACTAATATATTATAGGGACTAGTATATATAAGGTATATATTACTTTATAGGTATATTCTTATACTAATATACTATAGGGTTTAGTATATGTAATTATTTTTTACTACCTGCCTAATGCGGGTTATAAGGCTTCACCCTGGATACGAGATTAACTTTGTTAGAGCCGAGATTTACTATGTGCCCCAAGAAGCGAGATGTCTGGTGTCTGGTGTGTCTGGTGCGTCTAGACGGTGTGTGCGGCACCGGATGGCTGCTGCAGGGACCTTTTCTTTTTTTTTTCCTTTTTTTTTTTCGAGCACGGACCTGGGATAGGGCAGGGCGGGGCGGGCAGGGGCCCCAGCTCAGAGTGCCTTCAGTCATTGCTCTCTTCAACCACCAACAACAAATCAATATTTCGACCATACATACATATATAACGGCCCCCACACATGCCCAATTCCAGGCGGTATACCAGTTGTTGTATTCATTCCATTGCGCGCGCTTCGTCACCGTGCGACAGGACAAGATACACCCGGTCCCGGTCCCGGACGGACCACTGACTATTAATATCGTGGCTTAATCCTCTTCTTCTCCAAGAGTCCTACACGGTTCGTGTAATAACAGAAGGATTCGGCTTCCGGCTTCTACTCCGTATGAGTAAACCAAACGCGCAATTTCGTACAGAAGTCAAAATACGCAGTACTATTAATAGTAACTAGGCCTAAAACAAAAACAGTACCTCGTGCATGTATTTTTTTGAGGTCCTTTCATGGTTTCTTCTACAAATAACATAATAATACATACGCAGCACCCTGATTAGTAATGGGTCCTAGAACTGAAGAGGAAGGAGCCTCTTCCGCCTTGGGTCTAGTAACTACTGCGCATCCGGCGGTCGCCCCAACGCACGACGGCAACGTGGGATGCGCTTAGCTGTTCGCACGAGGAACTGGCAACTGGCAACTGGCAACTGGCAACTGGCAACTGGCAACTGGCAACTGGATGCCAATTGAGATTCGGCTGCTTCTCTTCAACAAAGCTTTGGGACAAGCCACCCAGTTACCAGGCCATGCCGAACTCCGACCGAGTGCCGAGAGCCATCCAGGATGACGACATGGGCATGGGCATGCCAACAACACGCGCTGCTACATACAATAAATACATACATAGAACAAGGCACCCGGGATCCCTTGCCGTTTTGATCAGTAATATCATAATCCCAGTAACATGATTGCCCCCTGGCACACACGCGCGCATACATATGTACATATGTATGCACAAGTCGCAACGGCGCTAGGCTGGCGCTCCATCGTCAAGGATTGAAGAACAAGTTGTGTAACATGGCTGATTCTGGCCCGCACCGAGTGACCAGACAACCCATGTGCGTCCGTTTGGCTGCTTGCTTTTACTCATGCAGGTCTTCGTCAATTCTTCGGTATCGTGCATTACGGAGTTGTCCCGCGCCCTCGGTGCAAATCAACCCCTTGGTTCGGTTCTGGCCCTGATGGGGCCCTGATGGGGGTTATCATCTATCATCGTTCTTCGACCGCTCTTTGGTCTAACAATACCCGGTAAGCGAAGTGGCAATGTCGAGGCTTTCTTGGCTTTCAAAAGAATATCGCAGCTTGAGAAATCTTACTTTCTTTTGCCATGTTTTCATGAAACACATGGACTAGCATGCTACAATCCGGTTAAATATTTTCCCGGCATGCCCCTGGTAAATGATGAGCTTCGCTGCCCGTGCGTTGTACGTGCGCTGCGCCTTACTAGCTATACGACGACCTACGGAGTAATACATACACACAAGTTTGAGGTGATCGGCGCACCTGATCCGGCCAAGCTCATGTTGTTGTTGTTTCAAATTTGTTGCTATGCTGTTCTAGAATCCTAGGCAAGCATTTTCCCGTGTCGCTCAGGCACATCGTCCCACACTGTGCGCCTGAATCTTGGCAACATGACTACTAGGTCGTTCTTCTGACTGTAGATTGAATAATGAATCGTCTATATATCCGTCTCCCGCCGAATGCTACAAGACTCGGCCACTTGTAATTTATTTCCTGACTGCGTCGACGCCTAGACAGTCATCCGCACGGCCCATGGGTTCGTCTTTCATCAGATGCTCAATGTCTGGCATTATGTGACCTTCGCTCACAATGGGGAATGGGGTCAGAACATGGCTTATGTCTCCCCACCATGATTCTCCATACTTGCAATACCAATCCGCAGTCGTTTTCAAGCCGTCTTCAAGATTCGTCATCTGATTCCATCCTAGCATTCGTAATTTTGTGCCATCGACAGCATACCGACGGTCGTTGAAAGGCCGGTCGTGTGTATACTTGATCCATTTGCGAAATTCATCTGGCGTCTCATGTCCTATCCCCATTGTGTCCAGCAGCTTGGCGCATAGATCTAGATTGGATGTCTCGTCAGATGAGCCAACATTGTAAATATGACCAACCTGGCCCTTGTGAAGAATCGTGTCAAATGCATCAGCAGCGTCTCCAGCGTAGAGATATCGTCGCGTCGGACTGCCGTCACCATGCAGCACAACAGGCCGCCCTCGATGAAGAAGGCATGTAAATTTTGGTATGATTTCTGCACACAGAAGTTAGTGTCAATCCGGAAGAGACTCATCTGCAGGAGCCTTGTTTGAGAAAAGGAAGAAAAGTGCTGGCTGACTCTCGGGGTACTGGTGCGGCCCATACACGTTGTTGCTTCGAACAATGATGGTTGGGAGCTTGAAGCTCTTGTTGTAAGATTGGACAAGCATTTCAGCCGCTGCTTTGCTCGCTGCGTATGGGTTCGTTGGGGACAAAATACTGGATTCGACCAAGTCATCGTCATCCTCCTTCACTTCTCCGTAAACCTCATCCGTAGAAACGTGTATGAAGCGTCTGATTCGAACCTTCTTGGCACTCTCCAGCAAAACGTGCGTCCCATACACATTGGCGTGGGTAAAACTGTACGAGTTTCCAAAACTCAAGTCCACATGAGACTGCGCAGCAAAATGCAAGACCGTGTCGATATTGTAGCGCTCCATGCAATCCAAGACTTCGGTTGGGTTTGTGAGGTCTCCATGGTAAAATGTGAAGTTGCGTCTATCGTTAAGCACACGCGTGTTGTTGAGAGATGAACAGTAGTCCAGCTTATCGAAAGACACGATGTTGTATGCTTCAGGATACGTAAGAGTCAAGTGGCGCACAACCCATGATGCTCTGCTCCATTAGAAATCCAGAAGTCAGTCAGTCAGGGGTTCTTTTTTTTTTTTTTTTTTTTTTTGGGCCGCGCACAACTCAAGAAAACTTTCATGTTTGTCACCGTCCACTCACATGAAGCCTGCGCCACCAGTCACCATGATGTTCTTCACATCGGGCAGCGGTTCAAAACTCGTGGATCCCTTGAGTACGGGTGCTTGTTTCCATACGTCGAGGATTTGAAGATGTTTGGGCGAGCCATCGGCCGCGTTGCCTGTGATGTCATTGTTAGCGGCGCAGAAAACAGGTCAAGTTTGCCCCTGCCCAACCAGGACAGACTGGCCTCACCGTTGGCGACATCATGAGGGATTGATGGCACAGTTTCTGTCGACGAGGACAAGACTGACGAGGTAGCCTTTTCTTGTCTGCGTGACTTGCGGGACACGCTCAACTGCAGCTTCTTGAACAGCCGGCGCGTCATGATGGAAGGTGCGATGGACCTCGGACGCTCCGCTGTGGCATCACCAGGGCATGCTTCTCTCAGCCATGGAAAATTTGGCGCAGTCTGCCTGCTTTTATCATTCACAGTCTGATGTATGTGCTCATACAATGCTCGAAGCTGGTATGAAGAGTGCACGCAGCAATGCACGCAGGCCGAAATGTTGCAAGTTGGCGTTGACACCTTCCATGTCTCTGCGCGCTCCCATGAACTTTAAGGAAATTCGGCGTAGCAACTTGTGGAGACGGAGCCATGTTATGCGTTGGGCACGTGACTTAAAAAGATCTCCCCTAGTAGGATAAAGAAGGTTAGAAAAGGATTAGATTAAAGCTATCTTCTATTATATAAATAGAAGGATAAAAGCTCCTCTTTTATAGAGAAAGCTATTATATTATAGATTATATGCTTTTATTATAAATTATTATATTTAGTAATATATATCTTTAGCTCCCCTAATATAGTTATAGGTGTAGATTTATTTATTATAAATACTATATTTACTATTAGGTAACACACCCCCTAGTTAGTGTTAAGGTTATTATAATTACTAACTAATATCTTAGCTAGTAAATATATAGTATTTTAGTAATACCTAAATTTAATATAAATTTAAAGTAAGCTCTCTTACTTTTATACCTATACTTCTCTCCTATAAAGGATCTCTTAATATAATAATTATAAGCTTTCTTTTCTTTCCTTTATAACACACTTTTTATTAACTAGCTTATATTTTAATTAATATAAATTCTAATATATACGCTTAGGCTAAAGAGAATCTTCACTCCTAGGAGAGCTTAACTACTTTTTAGTAAATTACTTATATTATAGCTAATTTAGCTATATATTCTTATCTAAGCCCTAGTGTAGCTTATAATAATTCTTTACCTCCTTTAGCTAGGTCTAAGCTACTTACTAGTAAGTTACTATCTCCTAAGAAGGAGTAAGAAAAATACCCTAAGTATACTTCTTTATAAACCTTATATTCTATAAGGGCCTAGGTAAGGGGAGGATACTTAAGGTATAATTCTCTATAAATTTTATAGAAATAACCTATTAATACTATACTTTCCCTTTCTCTCTAGTATATATTAATAGTATAGCCTAAAATACTTACTCCTTAAGGTCCTAAGTATAATATTCCCTATAATAGGTATATTTAAGTAAGCCTTATAAGTAAGGGTAACTTAGGTTATTACTTTAAGGTTAGGTCTAGATAATCTTAGAGATATTACTTATATAAGGTTAGTAATTACTATTACTTACCTTTATATAATACTTATATTCCCCTTACTAAGTAAATATTATTAGCACTAGATAAAGATACTAAGATAAGGCGCTTTTAATTATAATTTTCTCTAATCCTTTACTTATATATATATAGATAGTAAAGTAATACTATAAGGCATTATAACTTTAATTAGAACTTATTATAAAGCTAGATTTTATATATAGTAAGGTTATTAATCTAAGCATTAGGGCTAAGGATACTACTAAGGGCTCTTTAGTAATAGTTAAGGAGAAGGTAACTATAGTAATAGCCTAACTTAAGGAGGTTATTTACCTCCTTATATAAGTTTATTTCCTTTATTTAGAATAGTATTTATATATATATTTTTATATAATAGTGTTTTAAAGTCTTTATTTTATTAATCCTATTTACCTTAGTAGTGCTTTACTTACTAAGAAGAAGGCCTTTATATATTTCTAGGGTAATTAATTTTATACCCCTTTATTAATATACCTATAATTCCTTTATAACCTATACGCTTTAAATATTATATATTATATATAGATCTATAAGACTAAGTATAAATCTAAAGCGTTTAAAGTGCTAATAATTTAATACCTTTATAAATCTATTAGTAAGTATCTTTTCTATTAGTAAATATATAATTTTAAAGCTTTCTTTCTTAAATTCTTACTTTAACTATATATTATAAATATTAATATAATATAGTTAAGTATTTAATTATTTACTCTTATTAAGTATAAGCTAAATTATTTATTAATTATTATAATTAATAACCTAATCTTTATAGGTATTAAATTTAATATCTCTAAATAAGTATTATAAACTTATAGTCTCCTTTACTACCTATTATAAAGTAAGTAATTTAGCCTTTATTATAGATATAGTTACTATTATTTAGTGTATAGCTTTCTAAATAATTAGTTTACTAAAGAGAGTAATTAAGTATTTTTATAATAATTTATAAGTCTTAAGATTATCTATAAAGAAAGTATTACTTAAGATTTAAAGAGCTTAAAGTTTAGTAATTATACTATAGTATAGTGTAAGTTTACTTATAATAAGTAAGTAATAAATAGCTTAGTCTATTACCTTTATATACTCTAGTCCTAGATTTATAAGGTATTATAATAACTTTACTACTATAAAAGTAATATTAGGTCTAATTATAATTATGGTATATAGAATTAATCTAATATTTTCCTAGTAAACCTTTATTACTTACTTCTTAGCTTTACTCTTAAACTTATAATACTTTACTACTAGGATTAGTATAGTAAGGAAAGTGCCTTTTCTTACTTACCTAAATTTTTCCTTAATCTTATTAATATATACCTTATAACTAAGATATACCCTTTATTATTCTTAGTCTCTAATAATCTAGATCCCTAGGAAAAATCCTACTTTACCTTTCTTATTTAATTTATATGCCTCCTTTAAGCCCTTAGAAATATAGTTAGTAATGCCTTTATTATCCTTATAAAATACTATAAGAATATTATCTATAAAGAATATAAGGAAAATAGTCTAATCTTTTATATAAAATAAGTAAGGCTTTTCTTTACTTAATTTAAGCCTAAGCTTTATAAGAGATTTACTTAATTCCTAAAACTATAGTTATAAAGAGTCCCTTAATCTATAGAGAGCCTTAAGTAATTCTATATATTCTCTAAGGATTATAAAACCTTTAGGAAGTTTATAAGTTATAGGTATTTTATCCTTTCTATGTTTTATATAAAGGAAGGCATTCTTAATATTATATTACTTAGTCTTTAGATTAAACCTAGTAACTAGAGCTATAAATATATAGAATATATAAGCAGTAAGTATTATAATATAGGTTTATTTAATTATAGAGATATCTTAGAGGTCTTTACATATATATAATCACGCTTTATAATAGATTAATATCCCCTTCTTATTAAACTTATAAGAAAATACCTATTTTAATAGCAATAGCTTTAATTATACTATAGAACGCTTTATTTACTACTATATTTCTTATTTCTTTAGCTTATTAATCTCTTTATTTATTGCTTTTAACTATTTCTCTTTAAATAAATAATCCTTTACCTTTTTCTATAACTTTAGAGGTTTAGTAAGATTAGATTAATAAATAGTCCTTACCTTTCTCTTTAAGTTAAGGTATAATCTGTTTTTTTTATTATAATATATATTAATTACTAAAAAAACCGTTTTATAGCTCTTAAAATCCTAATCTCCTAGAAAGAGCTTATAAGGATTTCCTTCCTTAGTCTTCCTAAATTTAGTAAAGAGATCCTTTAGGTCCTAAAGGCTATTAATAAGAGCTTTATTAAGTTCTTTTTTCTTCCTCCTTATTAGTTAAGTATAAGAAGGAATATTACCTTAAGCTCTCTTTATTTATAACCTTAAGCTTATTTATATACCTTCTTATATTATTATTCTAAGACTCTCTATAATTTCTAACTATATAGCTAGTAATCCCCTTAAGCCTTTTATATAAGTAACTAGTCTAGTATTTACTCCTATAGGTTTATCTTATTACTAGTTTTTCTTTACTTCTTTTTCTAGCTTAAGTAGTTTATTACTTATTAAATTATTAATAACTTAGTCCTTAGTATTATATACTTAGTATTCTAGAACCTTATAAGAATATTAGCTCTACTAAGCCCTTATAGTAGTATCTTACTTATTACTTATTAGATCTATTATTATATTACTCTCTTAAGTATATAAATCTAGAGTATTTTACTTTTTCTTACTTTACTAAGCTTCTAGATTAAGAGTCTCTTACTCTCTAATTATTAGATCTAGTAATAGCTAAGGTATTTAAAGTCTAATTTACTTATTAAGGTATATAGCTTCTCTTTTCTTTTATTAAGAAGTCTATAGAGCTTTTACCCCTAAGTTTAAACTCTTAGTTTAATCTTATTATAGTTTAATTAAAGTTAGTATAAGGAAAAGATTTAATTCTTTATCTAATTTAGTATTAATTTTAAGGGATTAGAAATATACCTTAAGCTTATTAATTAATAGCTTTATTATACTCTCCTTTATTAGATTATAAAAAATTAACTTATTAAATATAATATTCCTTATTATTATAACCTTTCCTAGTCTTAGAATCTAGATATAATATATATTAGAGGTAAAGTACCTAATAAGATATCTAATATAACCCCTAGGATTAGTCTTATAAAACTATCTATATTTATTAGCCTTATAATCCCTCTAAAGAGAATAAGCATAGTAGCTATATATATATAATTTACTTTAATCTAGCCTTAAGTTAGCTATAGGCTCCCTAATTAGAAGTTAAGTATTATCTTAGAACTAGATTTCTAGGGTTTTTAATAGTATTTTTTACCTAGATTATTAAATAGGACTTATATTATATAAGTATACTACTACTTATATACTCTCTAATTATAAGTTTAGTAAAAGCTATATACCTATAAGTATTATATTTAATTATAATATAATTATTTACCTTACCCTCTCTATAACTCTATTAGGTTTATAAGTATATAAAGGTATAAGCTTAAGATTAATACCTTATAAGTATACTTATATCTAAAAGATTATATTACTAAATTAACTAATAATAGCTTCTTTATAATCTTACCTAATCTTTATAATTAATAATCTAAATTACCTTATAATCTATTATTTAATATAGATTAATATATTAAATACTATTACCTATAATTTATTAGGTAATATATAAATATATATTATACCTAAGAACTTATCTTTTATAACTATTAGCTAGTTTATACTATTATAACTAGGCTTATAGTCTTAAAGATCCTAATAGATTCTCTAAAATAGCCTTAGTAATATATATTCTAGTAGTTTTCTTAAAATAACTTAGTAAGTATAAACTAGAGAATATATCTTATAGTCTCTTTACTTAGTTCTATATAATTACACTTCTCTTATATAAGTATAACTCTTAGCTAGAGTATTCTTACTAAGGTACTTAGAATATAAATACTAAAGTTCTTTAAGGTTTATATATATAAGGTATAGATTTTTACTTAGTTAACTATATTATAAGTATAGTATATTATTATATACTTTTAAATTAATTATTAAGAATATTACTAGTAATATAAATAAATTTACTACTTAGTTAGAACTCTTATAAAAGAAAAGAGGCTTATATTAAAGGAATATAATATTATACTTTCTTTAAAGCTTTACTAATAATAAGCTCTTATAAAAGGGTCTAATATATAAAGAGTAATTTGCTTTATAATACTAAATACCTTTCTTTTAAAGAAGGCTTTTTAATATAATATTTATATAAAACCTAGGAATAAGTATAATATTCTATAAAGTAAGGCTTTTTATAAGGTTTCCCTTTAGCCTATTAAAAATATTCTTAATTATATAAGTACCTTTTCTAGTAATCTAAAATAAGGTTATTTTTACTTTAAGGTAATTATTAAATATTTCCTTAAAGGTTCCTAGTTTAAAGTAACTAATATTATTTATAATATATAAAGCACTATAGTTATTAAAGAGAGTGCTCTTAAAGAGTATATATTTTATATTCTTAAGTATTATATAGCTTCCCTAAGCTAGAGAAATACTCTTTAGAATCTTTAGGTTAATAATTACTATTATAATAGCACTAGATAACTTTTTTTCTTTATAATCCTTAATACCTTTTACTATTTACCTATTCTTTATAACCTTAAAGTATAGGTTCTTTTATTTAGTGCTTTTATAGTATTTCTTAATCTTTTTATAGTTAACCTTTATAAAGAGCTTAAATCCTAAAACCTTTTTACTAGTTACTATATAGTATAAGCTATAGTATACTTAGGGAGACTAAAAGTATATAATTAGTACCTTTTCTATATAATAAAAGTACTTTTTTAAGCTATTATTCTTTTAGCCTTATAGTTTCTCTTTTTTTTAGTTTAAGTAATCCCTAAGAGTTATTATATAGCTTCCTTTTCTAGAGGTAAAGCTTATAGCTTAAGTTACCCTATAATATTTAGTATACTTAAAGGTAATACCTTAAAGGGTTACTTCTTTAGGAAAAGAATTAGAAGTTTATACTAGTTATATAATCTTAGTTTTTACTTATTTAAGGTTAAAGTATATACTAATAGCTATAATAAAGTTATAAATTATATTAGAACCCTAAACCTTATTAATCTTATATATTAATACTTTCTAGTATAGCTTTTTTTATTACTTAATCTAATACTTAAATTAAATATTAGTATATTTAGTATTATTAAGGTAAGCTATATACTTAGCTAATACCTCTAATTTAATAATTACTTACCTAGGAGAAAACCTCTTTTTAAGCTTAATAGAGATTTAGTAAAGAGTAAGCTTCTTATTATTTATATTACTTTCTTTAATCTTATTAATTACTATAGTATAAGTATTAGGATTAATAATACTTATAATCTAAGTTTTAATAGTCCTTTCTTAGAACTTTATTACTTTATATACTTAGTACTTAAATATAAACTTATAAAATAAAAAGGAAAAAGCCTCTTAGAAAGTAAGCTTTATAGTATTACTTCCTTAGTTCTTTATAATAAAAGCTTTATATAACTCTAGTATAATAGTAAAGGGCTTTTCTAGATAATTAAAGTTAAGCTCTAGGAGCTAGGGATTAACCCTTTCCTAAATCTCTTAGCTTTAGGTAGCTTACTTTAATACTTTATATTACTCTTTCTATTTATTAGATAAGACTAGCTTAATATTAGTCTTAAGACTTAGGTAATAAGAGATTATTATATTTATTATAAGCATTATTAGTAAGTAAGGTATAGTATATATATATATCTTATATATAGGGGACTTAGTGGAAGTTATAGGTATATACCTTCTAGGCTTATAACTATTATATATTAGGTATATAACTTAAAAAGATCTCCCCTAGTAAGATAAAGAAAATTAAAAAAGGATTAGATTAAAGCTATTTTCTATTATATAAATAGAAGAATAAAAGCTTCTCTTTTATAGAGAAAGCTATTATATTATAGATTATATACTTTTATTATAAATTATTATGTTTAGCAATGTGTATCTTTAGCTCCCCTAATACGGTTATAGGTGCAGATTTATTCGTCATAGACGCTGTATCCGCCATCGGGCAACAAGCCAATCGGCCAGACCCTCACTGTAGCTCAATGCTTGTGTGGAGTAACGGAGGGCTTTTTGGGGCTTTTTTTTTTGGTTGGCTGGTTGGGTCACCTTCTGTGTACCGCCAAGTACCACCAAACCGTCAGAACTTCCAGAGAGGACTGGGGCGATGCTTAACGGGATGCTTAACGGGATGCTGCATCCGGTCAGGGCAAAAATAGTTATTCCATAGTTTAACGAAATTGAACATGAAACCAAAATAAAATGAACGGTTTCTCGGTGAATCCGAAAGGGAAAGATGGGAGGAGAAAGGAAAAGATCATGGACAAATCAGCTTCATCTCTGACACTCCATTAATTCGGTAATAGTCATGAACTGCCGCAGCTAACCAAACACGCAAGTATTTACAAGTTGAACCTCTTGCGGTCCTTCTCCATCTTGGCTTTCCACTCCCACTGAGTAGCGTCCTCGCCCTCGCTGCCTGCACGTCCAATCCCCTTATCTACTCTTCTCAGCTTCAATGTAAATCTGGGCCCGAGCTCTTGTAATCCAGCGCGAATGCCCTCTACTCCTTTGACCTCTATACCATCAGCCCCGACAATACTCTTCTCCGAAGCACGTTTCTCGCGGAAGACGTATCGATGACGGCGCACGAAGATGTAATCTCGTTGATTGTGAAGGGTAACGACCTGACGTCCCTGAAACTCGGGACGAGGCGGGAATAATGTTTGGAAAATCTTCGCAGTGAGGAGACCAAGTGGCGTCTTGAAGTTGCTGAGCAGGAGCTCCGGATAGTGGTTGGTTGGATTTCCATGTCCAGGCAGCTTCCTGCCTTCCATCCAATTCGATATTGAGAAATGAAAAGTTGGCCCAGCAGGCAAATGAACAACGGACATCCCAGTGGGTTTCTTCAAATCTTCTTTGATGAGGAGAACGGCAGTGTACTCTCTATTGATGGCATATTTGCATATCTCCCTCAGGGAATACTTGTGTCCGTAGCGATGTGCTGATCGAGGAATGTAGGTGCTGTTGGGGAAGAGTGTGCTTAACAGTTGAGCCTCGGAGTGGATGGTGGAGTTAAGAGACGTGGTGACGAGGACCTTCGGGTCTGGTGTAGGAACGTCGCTATATAATGTTGGAAACTTCAGTGCCAGGGCAGCTGGTGTCAAGTCGAGGTTTGTGCTTGTTGTTGAAGGGGCAATGCTCTTATCTTGTTTCGCACGCTTGTCCCTTTGCTTTTCCATGGCAGCCTGCTTGATTACCTCGTCTTCTTCATCTTCTGACTCCAGCATACTGTCATTGTCGTCTTCATCATCCTCGTCATCTTTCATTTCCGCGTCGAGGGCTGTTCGCTCTTCAGCCTCAGCCTCCTCTATCTGCCGCCTCCTCAGTTGGTCCAAATCGACCTGAGCTCCCAGAGTATCATCGTCACCTTGATCCCAAACTCGCTTTTGATCTAACGTAAGAGTCTTGTTTTTGCTGAGTCGTGCTTCCTTGAGGGCAGGTTCTAGATTTTCAGCTTTTCTGCGACGGTGCCGTGCTTCTCTTCGCTCCTTGCCAGATGCCTTCTTGTGTTGGATGTAGAGTTCCTGTCGTTTGGTCTTGTTCGCTGCTTTCAGCGCCTGAACAGGCGGCTTCGTGAACCCCATGTCGATTTGTTCTCTTCTCTGTGGTTCCAAGAGGTGTAGCAGGTGGGAATTTTTAGGTGGAGGGGCACGGGAAACAAATGCTAAAAGGCCGGCAGAAAAGTCCAGAAATTTTGGCGGTGAGCGACAAGGCTGGATAGCTGATTGGTGGGGCCAAAAATTTCGAGGTCGCAACTGGTAGGGACTGGGTTGCAGTGCGGCACGTATTGCTTGCGCTTTTCAAGGACTTTTTCTTCTTCTCAAATCGACCTCCCCCGTCTTCAATCGCGCTGTCGAGCACAGGAAAGTTTGGCACGATGGGGGCCAACGGCGCGAAAAAAAGAAAGCTGGGTCATGACTCATCAGACGGCCAACCGCAATCAAGAAGGGCACAGAAGGACTTCTTCAAGCAAGCCGCCAATTGGAACCTCGAGCAGGACTATGAGAATCGACCACGAAAAGGGAAGAAGGCCGAAAAGGAGAGCAGCAGGCTTCCCATGAAGACGGCAGATGGCCGACTAGAGCTCCTCAAGGGTCTGGATCCCGAAGATGACACGGCGACTATCGAGAGCGATACGGAATGGCTTGAGGGACAAGACAACGAGGTCGATTCCGAAACCGATCTCGAGCAAAAGAAGGAACTTGAGCCGCAAATCTCCGAGTCCCAACAAATATTGGAGGCTCAAGAGGAGCTCGCAAAAGTTGCTGCATCGCTCAACGAAAATCCAGAAGATAATTTCAGCGGCTTGAAGACGCTCGCCAAGATTGGCGAGTCCAGAATACCCACCATCCGCATGTTGGCTCTCATTACCCAAATGGCTGTATACAGGGACATTATTCCTGGATACAGAATACGCCCGCAAACTGAGGATGCAGCAAAGGAGAAGCTTTCAAAGGAAGTTCGTGGCCTGAGACAATTTGAACAATCATTGGTGGCAGGATACCAAGCCTACATCAAAGAGTTAGCGCAGTACGCGAGATCACAAACAACGCCGATCCGTAATGGGCAGAGCCTCTCCAATGTCGCAGTCACCTGTGCATGTACTCTGCTCACCTCAGTTCCTCACTTCAACTTCCGCACTGACTTGCTACGAATTATCGTTGGTAAACTGAGTCGAAAGAGTTTAGACAAAGACGGTGCAAAGGCAATTGAAGCCCTTGAGACCCTCTTTCGCGACGACGAAGAGGGACGTCCTACGCTGGAAGCCGTGTCGCTCGTCACCAAGATGATGAAGGCGAAAGAGTTCGCTGTCGATGAAAGGGTACTCAACCTGTTCCTCAGCCTTCGTCTTCTATCCGAGTTCTCAGGGAAAGCATCTCAAGACACGGTCGAGCAAACAGCTCCCAAAGCCAAGAAGAACAAGCGCGAGTTCCGCACAAAGAGGGAACGAAAGAATGTGAAGGAGCAGAAAGGCCTTCAGAAGGATATGGACCTAGCAGATGCGCTCGTCAGTCATGAAGAGTTCGAGCGAATGCAGTCGGAGACGTTGAAGCTCGTCTTCGCCACATATTTCCGCATTCTCAAACAACGCTCACCACACCTCATGGGTGCTGTCCTGGAGGGCCTGGCGAAATATGCCCATCTCATCAATCAAGATTTTTTCGGTGATTTATTAGAAGCTCTGAAGGATCTTATTCGCCACAGCGATGAGGATGCAGAGGATGGCCCTGCAGAGGATGAGAATACTGAGCAAGTTGATGACGAAGAGTCAATACGAAACTTGACAAGAGAAGCCCTACTTTGCACTGTTACTGCATATGCCTTGTTAGCAGGTCAAGATGCCCACAAGTCCCGCAACGATCTACATCTGGATCTGTCCTACTTTACGACGCACCTCTTCCGCTCCCTTCTGCCGCTCTCCGTCCAACCCGATCTCGAAAACACCCGCCTCACTACTCAATCATCATCATCAGTCAACTCCTCCAAGATTAATGTTCAAACTACCACCGTATTGTTGCTTCGCTCTCTAACTGGCATTCTGCTACCTCACTACAATATCCGCCAGGTAGCCCCGTTGCGGCTTGCCGCTTTCACAAAACAGCTCATGACTACGTCTCTACAACTTCCAGAAAAGTCTTCTCAAGCTGTGCTCGCTCTTCTCAACGACATTGCCAATGCTCATGGCAAAAAAATTAGTAGTCTTTGGAATACCGAGGAACGTAAAGGGAATGGACGTTTCAATGCTTTAAGTGAATCTGTGGAGGGAAGCAACCCGTTGGCGACAACCATCTGGGAAGGTGAATTGTTGAGAAAGCACTTCTCGCCCAAGGTTAGAGAAGGCGCCAGGATGTTGGAGAAGTGTATGTCGGGGTAGATCAAATCCATGCAATTAGGGAAGAGAACTTTTGCTTTGCGTTGTAGTGGAATGAAGAATATGTCAAGATTTTGCAGAACGAACTTTTTTGCTTGAAAGCCTCCGGGTGTTTTGAAACCAAGTTGAATCTGTTTATTATGTGTGCTTGTGTTAAAGCAAGTCTCGTGCAGTGACCTCGCTACATGATCCTACATTCGGCGCAATATTGTACAGTATCATACCAGAATTCAGACAAGACTTGGGTTCCATTTTGGCTTGAGGGTATGCCTGTCTGCCAGTGATAAATTGCAAATCTATGCCCTCCAAAACTTGAACATTCTTCAATGTCGGCACGCACTTAGCTTAATCCATCTGCGCTGGTGGGTGAGCTGCCCACCTTGAGGCAGAGAGCCCCTGTATCGGCTTGGCTGGAACTGAGACCGTATTTGTCTGACTCAATGGGCAACTAGTCGCTACTGGCTGACCTGGCACACAGACTGTGTAGTTCACAGGGACTGTTGACACAATGTGTTGCATAGGAGGCCAGAAGCGACGTGAACCGTCGTCGCTTGGCTTGTTGAACTGTCCGGTGAATGGAAACAGTTTTTCAGCTTGAAATTCATCAGTATTGGGCTTAAGAAATGTATGATATACTCTTACCTTCATTCTCGCTTCTTTCAACTTCGGATGCAGATGGAACGAAAGCAGGTGCCTTGGGCCTTAACTGCGTGTTTCTGTGAGGTGGTGGTGTTGCACCACCATCGTCAGGCTCATTATCTCCATCGATGGTGGTGCTTCTTTTGATGCACGAGTCTTTAGCATCTTCCAACTCGGGTGGTAGGTCTGATCGCTCTGCCAGTAACGCCAGAAACGTTTCAAGGATGGAACCAGAAGTACTTTCTTGTGCATCCGTTTCTTTGAATGAAAACGAACTCATGAGTTCGGAGAGTTCTTCCGCATTTGCATCATCATTGTTCTTCTCATCATTTCCTGCTACACGAACTCCATCGCCCTTGCGATCTTGTGAACCGATGGGCGGTGGTGTGCCGATATCTGTGGTCTTGGATGAACATGGGCTATTAAAAGACGTGTTCACCAGTCGAGAGTTTGCGTCAGGCAAATCAGATTTTGGCGCAACAGACGCAGCTGACTCCTGGTCCGCTCGACGCAAGAAATCGAGGGCACTCGTCATGATCGGAGTATTTGCACTGACACTTCGAATCTGCCATCCTATTTCCAGTGCTTTTCCATCATAGTGTCTTTTCGAGGGTGGAACTGGTTCCCTGACTTCTACGAATCGTACAACATCTGCAAAATTATCTTGTTAGTGATTCATACGCAGGAGAAGGCTTCCCGTCATGTTGTCATACCCGCACTACGCTCCTGCCAAGAAGAGCCGCTACTTTTCTTCGGAGGATAATTTTGCTCTCCTGTCTTGAAGCTTTGGGCAAGGGCTCTTGCGTCAGCCAGCTTTTGCGCGTCGTTGAACCCGGTAACATTCATGGCGAAGAAGTGTCTCAGGGGGCGTTGTTGACCATCTGGCGATATTTTATTTTGGACAATCTGTTGAAGCCGCAGGAGTTGCTTGCTTACCAGATCGAGCTATAGACAGAACAAAAGTGAGGACGCAATTTGTGATTATTTACTCCTCTTCTGGCAGCGGAGCGTAACAGCTGCATGGCACCTGCCAACTTCTGGCAGACTGCCAGACAGTCCGTCGCGCTTTAAGGGGCGAATAGTTTTTTTTCCGTGACTTTCGCTTTGGCTTGGCTTTGGCTTTGGGTCAGTTCCAGGAGAAGGAAGAGATCCAAATCGAACCCGTTCGTTTCAAGTCATTCCATTGCTCCTTGATTTCACAGCCAAACAAATTTGGCGCTGGTACGTGAATACAGCTACCAATGTAGCCAGCGTACTAGCCAGAGAAAGTCTTGACTGAAAGAATTTTCAACGAATTTTCGAATGATCAGTCAACTTTAGCCATTAGTTTTTGCTCGTCTTAATCCTTTTAGGCCCTACTGTGGTCTCCACCACAGCTATGTGAGTTGGCTTGTATTGAATGCTCCCCGGGTTATTCAACCAAGCTATATCCACAGAAGCAACATGGCCGTCAACAAATGCCCATAGTGCTTCCACGCCTGGAGCATCCTTCTTGATAGCTAAGGATGACACTCGCGCAATTCCCAAACAAGCAGCCAGTCTATTGGAGCAGGGCTTAGATAGTCCTATCAGCTTGATGTTTTTCGTTGAGTCGCCTTTCCTTGATGCAACACCAACCATCTTGGGGAAATGGCAATTGAATGCGGCTGGCTGATTCCCCCGAGCCACGAATATCATACTGTAAGGATGATCCGAGCTGCCTTTGTTTTCAATGGTCTCACTGTCGCTCGACATCATTTCCAGCCCTCTACTGATGGCATTGAATCCGACTACGATATGGTCGACAAGCTCAGGTTTGGCGGGCTTGGGCACGGTAGCCTCTGATTTCACCTCTGATTTCACCTCTGTTGCCGAAGCCTCTCTTTTAGCTGCACGTTTTCCTTTCGACGCCTTTACATGCGTTGTTCTATGCTGTCCTATGGGGTTTAACAGGCTGAGCGCATTTGTTAGAGAATTTATTCACGGAAGTTCAAAGCGCAGACCTACTTGCACAGCAATTCCAGGATAGTGTCCTGGTCTCCTAGCGATATTTCTGGCCTGGAATGAGGTTAGCACTGTTAAGGCATGCCAGTAAGACTCTTCAATCTAGACCTTACCAAGGGACTGTTGAGAATGGTGTGTCCAAATGATGCATCAGGCGTTTGCGTCCAGCCGCTTGAGATGGAGTCGTCATATTTGCTACCGGCCAGCAACACGAGATGATCCCTCTTTTCTCGACACCTCTTTGTTTTCACGATTTTATCAACAAAAAGAATAACTCCGCCGTGCCAGTGATATTAACACGATGGGTTGATGAAGGAAAGGCAGAAACAAATTGAATAGTGGAACCACGCGGGCAGAAGTGGGGCAGATCTGTCACCGCCAGGGCAAAGACGACACAAAGATGAAGAATTGTTGAAGACGAATTTTATTAAAATAATAAGAAACAGAAGTCATCTACTCCCCTTGTTAAATGTACTGCGTTGCTGTATATCCGATCTCATTATGTCCGAAGTCAGCCACGCCAATGGAGACGTCATTTGGTACAGGGCAGTGGAATGTACCAGCGTGAAGTACACCGACTTTGAGTGCTCCTACTTGTGGCTACTAATCCCTACCTAACTATCTAGGTAGATAATTATGCAGGAAGGGAAATAATACGGATTCTTTAGATTTTTTTAGATTTTTTTCTGACCATCAGGTCCATACTTGAGTACATTCGACGGTACGTGCGACACAGATTTCATCGTGAGTGTTCAATGGGGCTACTGCTGTGGTAGTAGCTTTTGCACGAACTTATCTTGTTACTCCTATCCGGCGATTTATTAGCATAATAATTAAACAATTACGGGGACAGGCTCATGTGGATTGGAGCGCAATTTGGAGTACGAACCTGCGTACTATCAAAGTACCAGACGTCTATGGCCGATGTCCCGTCAAGTTTTTTATTTTTCAGCGTTGTCTCTTGCGGGCAAGCAGCCCACTTGATGTCATCTGTCATCCACGCGCGTCAATCTGGTGGACCTTTAGCGCAGGCCTGCTTGGTACGCACTCTGACACTGCACGAGCCTGCGTAGGAGCTGCTTATTTTAGGTATTACACCCCACTGTAGGTGCTCTCAAATGGTGCCCGTCTGGACTCTGCTGGAGCTGCCCCTCGCCCCTCAGTTCCTTCTCAGTTTCCTCAGTTGGCTCGTCACGGTTCCACACACAAGCACCGCGTCCCATCAGCCAATCCGCTGCTGCCATCGTCTACACCTCCCTCACCACTCACACTGACTTTCACAGCTCGACTTTTTCTCCATCCTCTCCAAATCACATTCACGGCGCCAGCTGCCGTCTATTTTACCTTTATTCTTTTTTTAGCATATAACGAAGCCTGTCCCGGCCTCTGCTGGCCCATCTACCTGGCAGATCTGCTGCCGTTACCTCCCTTGTTACACATGTTAATTTTCTACAGCCGCCGCCCAGCCGGCTCTCACGACGCTGTGACGTCTTTGCCCGATCTGGCCGCCCCGTGCCATCGTTGCCCGTCATCCCACCAAGCAGATGGACAACACGTCAGACAACCAGATGGACCGGCCGTCGACTCCTACAGACGCGGCCGCAGCGAGGATTTCGCCAGACGATAAGGATTATGTTCCCTCCCTTGATCCACCTTCCACTCGTCCAAATCCTTTCGACGACAGCGACCTTTTGGCTCGCAAAAGACGTCGAACATCCGGTTCGGCATCACCCCCACCATCTGCCTCCACGCCCTCCACGCAAGACAAGACGCCTCTGAGCAACCACATCAGCGCCGAGGCCACTGGCGCAAACCACACCGCCTTTGGTCAACAAGTCCAGGATGAGGTTGTGACGGCCACCGAAATCCCAGAGCTCTTGCATACGCCGCAAGCGCCTACGTTCATTGCCCCGAACAGCTCAACGCCTCTATCCTCCAGCAAGGTCACCATTAATCTTAGAAATTCCAATGGTCTTGCACTTGATGCCTCGGAGCCATCGTCACCTACATCCAAGCAACTGACTAGCCCCACCATCACAGACAACGGAAGTCATGCTGGAGGGAGTATTGTGTACGCGAAGAATGAGCAGCTACCAAAGACAAACGTGGGAACATCCCCAAAGTCCAGGTCGAACTCCACCAGTCCACCTGTGGAACTGATCTCCGTATCCGACATGTCCTCTGAAGAAGGTGACGACAAGATGGTGTTTTCAGTTGACGACAAAGCTGCAGCCATTGTCGGTCATGACCTGCCATCCTTCGACCCTATTCTACAGTTTCCTTATTCAGAGCCTGAAGACGATCCCTCTACACCACTGCATCGCTTGCTCGAATATTTATCCACACGTACGTGCGCATCTCACTTCTTCTACTGTCGGTCATTGCCATGTGAATTGTCGCAACTAATGTGAACAAGACTCGCCCATTGACAGCAAGATCATCGCCCAAGTGCAAGCCTGGATCGAAGATCACCTCAGTTTTGCTGCATCATCCGAGCAGTCTGTTGTTCTAGACTCTCGAGAGACTTACAAAGGTTTTTGGCTATCGTTTCCAAGCGTCATTTTCCAACTATCAGCAAGAAGGTATGACAGCCCCGTTGTTCGCCTGGTTTAACAACCTCTTGTGCAACAACAACTATCAATGCACAGGCGGCGTAACCTAGCTATTCAATTTTCGAGTACTAATTGACTCCACAGCCCAGAATTATCCAAAATACATGAGCTTCGCAACAGCGTCATTGATCTTTATTCAATCTTTACTTGCCTCACGGCGCGAATGGTTGCCCTGGATGTGGCGGCCATCAGACACACACAGTCTAACCGCGGCGCGGATAATCAACAGTGCCCTGAGATATTTTCCGCGAGATACCTACATCAGCTTTATGAAGTGCTTGCTTCTGATGCTTGTTTGGCGAACGTCAGAGATGAGGCACGGCCCGCCCCGGGATCGTCACAACATGACGTTGGATCTTATCTCATCGTCAAACTCCAATCCAGCCAAGGGGGTAGTGTGAATGACCTGTCGCAATTAGCGTCTTCAATAATTTCGCTCGTTCCTCAGTTTCCCAGACTGATGGATGCACTGGCGCCTGTAGCACAGATGCTCGGAGCTTGTATGCGAGAGGCGGCATTCACGATCAGCAATAACCAGAGCGGCAGCCGTGTGAGGCAAGCAAATGCGCAACTGCAGACTGGGAATCTGGCTTGGACTCATCTCTTCAACTGCTTGGAATTGGTGATTGAAAAGCATGTAACCCAATTATCTGCCGATACCGCGACAGTTCTTCTGCATGCCTTGTCCGATATGCTCAAATGCGCCTTACGAGGGAGCCACCAACAAGCAACAGGTGTTTTGCAACAACATACACACGATTTCCCCGGTCTGCCGATTGCGCATACTATTGAAGCTATCGCATGGAAATGGAGAGTCAGAGTGTTGGAACGTTTGATACGTTCCAGCCAGATGCAACTACGTGTCATGGCCATCACCAAATTGTGCGGAGATCTTGTGTTAGTCTGGAAAAGCGCCGCGAGTTCTTCCGACGAAGACAATGCTCGATTTCTCGAGCACCTCGGTACTCACCTGCTTCAAACGCACCTGGTCGACTATATTTTTGGCTTGAATTGCCACCCGGAGATTATCGTAGAGAGCGCCAACATCCTTGGGTTCCTCATTGTCACCAAGATGTACAAGCAGGAGCACACCGATCGGTTGTGGCAGGGCTTGACACTAAGCCAAGATCCACGGGTCGCGGAGGCGTTGGCTCGTATGATATCACATATTACCAATTTGCTTGATTACGACGGTCTTCTGGTCTGGTGTGAGAAGTTCCAGACGCTTCCATTGGAAGAATTTTCTCTTGCAATGCGCACGCTGTGGGATAACATCATGGAAGGTATGTTATCACGCTGCCAAACGGAGCAGCACCCACCTTCTTTCCATCCATACAAGCTTTGCCTGAGGCTCTTGAGAGAGGCTTCAATTTGCACCACGGCATGCCAGACGGCGGACCCTGAGCTACAACTCGCGGCCATGCAAAAGTTGAAAGAGTTCTTCGCCTTCGGTCCCAGCCCCGAGGATCGGAAAACACTCTACTTGAGCTGTATTGATGATATCGCCCAACTATCAGCAACAACTCGCGGGAGTTTGTGGTGCCTGTCCATGGCCATTAGAAATACAGTGCCCAGAGATCTCCAAGTGTTGACTGAGCAGCATGACCTTGCGAGGCTCGTTATTGAAGAGCTAGCACACGCAGTTCGCGCTGGTCATCAAGCGGGAGCAGTTACTGTACTGTCCGGCGATTCAAATATACCAAGAAGAGACATGATTGCAAACATAATCCACTTCCAGCCTTCAGCTGTCAACGATGAACTCGGCATCAAACTTTTGGATATTCTTGTTGGACCAGAGTCCCCGTGTGCAGAGGACAGAGCAGCGGGCTGGCTTGTCATCATCAACGT
This sequence comes from Epichloe festucae Fl1, assembly GCA_003814445.1. Classification (NCBI taxonomy): domain Eukaryota; kingdom Fungi; phylum Ascomycota; class Sordariomycetes; order Hypocreales; family Clavicipitaceae; genus Epichloe; species Epichloe festucae. The sequence goes on from CP031390.1 coordinate 934,912, forward strand.
GATGAAAAAGGCATCATTGAAGAACACCTTTCTTCAGACCTGTTTCTCCACATATTTGCCTGATCTTCCTGCGTCCTGTTTCTCAGATGGAATGCTAGATTTTGTTCGTGAACGCGTTCTATCGCTTGCTGGAGAGGACAGTGATTTTGCCTTGGATGACTCCGAAACCTTGTCCAACAGTGGTATCGAGCAGCTGTGGAGGATCATTCTGGAAGCACATGATTCTCACCTAGTTGCTCGTGCTATTTCCACGCTTGCCATTGATTTGTATCTCCATAGCAACACCATGCGGCGCTACTCTATAACCCGCGCACAGAAAGTCCACTCTTCACTCGTGACTCGATGCTTGAGTCAAATGAGAGCGGCAGCGACAAAGATGAAGGGCTCCAGCGATGACGATGAATCTATGGTCATCGTGCCAACTGATGAAGAGTTACAGCAGCAAGAACTTTTCTTCAGGCGCTCGCTACAGTTGTTGAGGTTTTTTCTCGAGAAACACCAAGCTCACCCCAAGTTCGCTGTTGCTGACCTCAGACCTCTCATGGTCAGTGCTGCAGATCAGATGGCAGGAAGCTCTGCAGAGCTAAAATATCAATCCTTCGATGGTTGCGAACAAAGCAGCATCAAACCTTTGCACATTGGCCGCGATAACACAGTTGCCTGTCTTTTAGCTTACATAAAAAGAGAGACGGGATTCGAGAATTATCGAATATACTACCGTGGACAGCAGTGGTTTCCTTCAGAGCACCAGATCGGTCTTGCGCTACACGAACTGCACATTCAAGATGAAATGATTTTGGTGAAAAGAGATGAAGATATCTCAAGCACGGCCTCATGTGCCAGACCTGGGTCGTCACAACTGGAAATTGAGATTTTGTCTCATTTCAAGGAATTATGGGAGTACTTGGGAATGGAAGAGAAGCTTGCAGAAGATGTACGCCCCTTTCTTCCCGTCCCCGTTTACGCCTTGCAGCTGACGCGATTAGATATATGATTTTCTTGTGCAGCTTCCTGCTGATGGTGAATTCACAGCGCGGTTTGAAACGGATAATGTATCACATCTCGACATCTTCCTCAAGGGATATCCTTTCAAAACTTTATACGCAATTCACGCTATCAGTGACTATGTGGAAGCTGCCCGATACCAGAGACTGCAAGTTCATCCGGACACCGAAATCGCCTCTGAGGGACTTGGATCCTCCCAGAAGGCGCTCGAAAGATCCCTACGCTTAGTTGTTGATGCTATTTCTGACCCTGAAGTTCTCGAGGGCGTTTCTTCGGCATTACGACTACGAATTGCAGGATCTTTAGTACAAGTCTATGTAAAGCTGTTCAACAGTAAGCGAGCGCGATACTTGAACTATATTTTATTGGTTTCGAAATACTGATCAAAGATCACAGTTGCCACCGATTGTACTCCGCAAATTGAGCTCAAAAGCAGTCTGCTACCCTCAGCGACCCGTCTTTACGAAATTTTGTGCCTGGCGGAGGGACATGACGGTGACCCGAGCTTGACATTGATCGATCGTACTTGTGCGGCGATTCTTCGTATAGGATCCGCAAGCCCTGATTTCTGGGAAACAACAGTCTCGGAAACAAACTTTTTGGAGACAGTTGCCAACCTTGTTCTCAAAGACCCCCGAAAACCCGTAAAGCAATCTGTGGTCGAGCTCATCGAAGACGCGACGAGGGCTCCTCCGAGTACCTCGCTTGTAGCAAATAGCAAGCAAAAGCCACTCCAAATGGTCGTCCTTTTATATTCAGCCATGACTGACATTCTGTGCGACTGTTTGGATTATCCGTCAGAGCCCGAGGAGTATTTCAGATCACTGCTTTATCTGTTGGAGCAGACCAATGCGAGATGGCCATCGGCTACCAATGTTGAAGCTCTTGCTGTCACGACCCTCGATCTCTTGATGAGGCATACCTCTATTGAGGTACGTTGAGGATCGTACGGAATATGAGGAGCGTAGGCTAACACAAATCACAAACTTTTGCAGACAATTGATCAGCCAGATATGACTGACCCGGTTGCCACCGGGCTGACAGCATTACTGCACACATGCTTACGACTGGACGAGAGGCTGGTGACTTGTGCAGCCTTTGACGAGTAAGGCGTCACACGGACAGAACCTCTTGTTCCTTTTGCAGAATTGCATACTGACATTGAGTTAGTAATATCGCTACCCACCTTTTTTGGAGACATCTTTTCCCACGGAAGCGCCGTGGCGATAGGGGTACAGTGCCCCGCGTAGTTCACAATATGACTACAAGGATGAAGCTACTCGAGATTGTTTTCCTCTTTATTGAGTGTAAACGCACTACATTTCGTCAGGTACTCGAGACAATGAATGGGCTTGTGCCTTTTTACAGCGAAGAGCCCGGTGTGTGATTTCCCAAGAGCGATGATTTTGTTCCGAGTGCCTGAACACGCTAACGCGACGCAGATGACCCATACATGTACGAGCTGCCATTTTCGTTTGAGCGATCAAAAGCTGTTCGAGCACCGTGCGGTTACGTTGGGCTCAGAAATCTCTCCAACACTTGCTACCTGAACTCTCTGCTTACTCAACTGTTCATGAATATTCAATTTCGAAGTTTTATTCTGTCAATAGAAGTCGAGGATCAAGGAGACAGTCAGCAGCTACTTTTTCGCACACAAAAGCTGTTCGGGTACATGCAGGAAAGTTGTCAGCGATACGTTGATCCGTCCGCCGTGATTACCTCCATAAGGACCTATGATGATACTCCAATTGATATTCATAGTCAAATGGACGTTGATGAGTTTTACAACCTTCTTTTCGATCGGTGGGAGGGACAGCTGCCTGGAAACGACGAAAAGAAGAAATTGCGCTCATTCTTCGGCGGCCAATTAGTCCAACAGGTCAAATCCAAGGAATGCGAGCATATTTCCGAGCGCATAGAGCCATTTTCCGCCATTCAGTGTGATATCAAAGGGAAAAGCACACTTCAGGAAAGTCTGCAGGCTTACGTTGATGGCGAGGTAATGGAAGGCGGTACGTTTCCTCAGCCTCCCCTTGGTGTTTGAAAATGACTAATAACTAACGAGGACAACGCAGAGAACAAGTACAAGTGTTCGACATGTGATCGTCACGTCGATGCCGTCAAGAGGTATTTCAAGAATTATGTGCCATTTTCATCAACCTCCTCCGTATTGCTGACACATTCTCTAGAGCATGCTTGAAGGATGTGCCCGATAATCTCATCTGCCACCTGAAACGCTTCGACTTCAACCTGCGAACCATGCAAAGAAACAAGATCAATGACTACTTCTCATTTCCATTGTCACTAGACATCTCGCCATACACGGTGGAGTACCTCAACGCAAACGGTGATGCTCCACAAAGCGATGTGTTCGAACTTGTTGGAATCCTCGTACACTCAGGAACTGCCGAGTCTGGTCATTATTATTCTTACATTCGAGAGCGAGGGCCGTCGGAACCGTCAACTTGGGTCGAGTTTAATGATGACATGGTCACTCCATGGGATCCGTCTTTGATGGAGAGCTCGACGTTTGGAGGTACAGACCGTCAGCCGATCCACGAGGCTGCGAATGGTCTTCTTTTTGACAGAACATATAGCGCTTACATGCTTTTCTACCAGCGAGCGTCGTCACTTCGCGCCGGGTTACCAGCCAAAGTGGCCGCGAGCTCCGAGCACCGATTCTCCCCCAAGATACCTCCTCCCATGAGGGAGCATATCTCGAATGAGAACAGGATGCTCCTCCGACGACACTGCCTCTTCGACCCCAGCTATACGCTTTTTGTACAAAAATGTTTTGGACATGCAATTCATCTTGGAGAGAGTCAGCCGAGATGTTCACAGCCATCAGATCATGAAAGCGAAGCCGATGCGGATACGGATGAGTCTCCACATCAGTTGCAGAACTTGGCCATGGAGCTGGCACTCTCTCATTATGACCAAGTGGTGACGCGAACCAAGGATCTGCCGTTCGTGGGCACTTTTTCTTCCCTCTTGGAGAACGCCATTACGAAATGTTATGATTGCGCGTTTGCGTTTCACGACTACTTTAGCATGCGTCATTCTGCCTTCCGCGCCTTGGTTCAGCGCAATCCAGACCTGGAAATTAGAAGATTTTCCGGGAAGGCTCTGCTCCAGGCGGTAGAAAAGATTCGCACCGGGCTTCCCCGTCTCTATTACCACCCACGCCCAACCAGCACACCGTTTGGTGCAGAAGTCGAAGAAGACGATGAGGACTGGGCAGAACCCGATGTGCCCACGTCAGTGGTGCAAGGCACCATTGACCTCTTTAACCATTTATGGCGATTTTTCCATGTCCACATTCGATCATGGGATGAATACTTCGCAATTGTGTTGAGGTTTGCGAAGCTTGGGGACCTTGAAGTTGGATACCTCTTGGGAGAAAACTACCTGTTGAAACTTTTGCGCATCATAAATGCAGATCCGATGATTGATCAGCCGGTTAATTACCAGCGAATGGTCACCAATCTCTTGAGACGATTCGCCTCCAAGCCTGCATCTTATGTGTCAATACTGGCACTGATTGACTACTTCATGTCTCAACTCGAGCCGATCCTGAGCGCGGAAGTCATTGTGGAAGAGGCTGGGGACCGTCGTGGATCACGGCGACCCTTTGCGTGGACATCAGATGAGGTTCAAGCCATCCATCATCACCCAGAACGGCAGATGACCAGCTTCTTCGTTGAGAAGCTGCTGGATTTGGATCAAGCTCCTGAGTCGACGAGTTCCATCCTGGGTAGAATGGTTGAAAGTGGAGAGGAGTTGGATATGAAGGTCTTTGCCACGCTGAGGAAACAAATCCAGGGAGATACGTCAACGAAGCCGATGGACTCATCCATTCGTGCTGCTGCGCACTACGTGGAACGCAGTGAGTCTACCGAGAGGGCACAGTTGCTCATCCGACATGTTTGTGTTCAGGCACGAAGTCTACAACACAGCGAGGGCTCTGCGTTTGTGGAATTTATCGAATCGGTTCTGGTGTCTCAAGGACCCGGCGAGAACGCGGGCCGTGAAAGACGCAACTTTGCAACGCAGTCGATTCCTCTCTGGGCACCCTATTTGCTCGTCTACAATGATGAGCAGACGAGGATCAGTGCCGAACTGGTCATCAACGATGCCTTGTTTCAGCCTCTTTTGCGCACGACTCCCGACCAGACTGACGACAACGACGGTGACGACGACGGCGACGATGACGCCAATGGAGAAAAGATATCCCTGTTGGCCGTGATCCGACAAGTTGGGATAAAGTGTCTGTTGTATCTACGGGAAGTGCATGTAAAGCGGGGAGTTCAGCTGGAACGCAATGCTGCGAGTAACATTTCGCGCGTGATTAGTAAATGCGCCCAATTTTACGGACCGACAGACGGTGCGAATGACCTTGACACGGAAAGCGTCGAGTTCGCAGCCATACAAGCCGGTGAGTCTATATTCCGAAGCAGACGTGCGCAGATGTGCGTAGCTGGGTTCGTAAGCTGACCTTGCTCTGTGATCATAGAAATAAGGAGCCCAATGCAGCGACTCTTGGTGGACGAGGTGGACGACGATGGTTCCGGTGAGTGGAACTGTTTTTTTTTTTTTTTTTTTCCTGCGCAATAAGTAGAAGCGATCAGGAAGCTGACTTTATACAGACTGGGATGGATCCTGTGGCTCGTCAGAACTGATAGATGACGCGGGCATATCAATGCAGACTGGTCACGAGACGAACGATTGAAGTTCTGCACGTTGCGATTGGTGAGTTGAATCATCAACTCGGACGTACATGGCGTTCAAGGGGAGGGACCACAGAGGTTGGGTGGCCCATTCTTTTTTGTTTTGGCTTCATTTTTGTTGATATGATTTCGGCTTACCGCGTTTTGATGATGGCCTATTTATTGCATTCAGTACAGGCATTTGCAGTGATACGAAGAGGTCAGCTCGGATGTACGAGCAAGGTTTTTCTTTAGAAGGAAAGTGCTTGGTCTTTTGGTCCTCGAAGCACTTTAGCAGCGGAGTCCAGGCGCAGGGAAGTGAAGCGAGTAGTATGCATACTCGATGATAACACAGCGGTTTTTACCCCCTCAAGTTTTTTATTTGAGGGGAGAGGGGGGGGGTTTCTTTTGCTCCGTTTTCCGTGGAAACACGACTGTCTAAGCACCATAATGCAATGTAGCTAGACAGGGCATAGTTCGGGCGAGACGAACAAGAGGGCTTGTTTATAGATTGCAATGAAAGAAATGAGGGCTCCTTGAATACATTTTCTGACTGGCGGCGGATGATGAAATCCGAGAGGTCCGAGGCGACTAGCGATGGTCAAATTCCGGGCCATGTGGGAGGCACGACGTTGCGAAGTACGGAAATTGAAAAAGAAACCAAGACAGAAAGCATGAGCCTTCTGGGATATGCATAACCGTCTACTTCCATTTCCAAAAGATTCCCTGATGCTTTGATGTCAAGGTGTGCAAGTCACAAAGAAGACGGCGCCAATCGTCATGTTGTGGTGTGGGGTGGTGTTTGACAGGATGGACATGGATGGATACGCCTCGCATCTCCTTGGTCGTGATACAGCTTACATACATATGGAGTCACGTCAACCAGGGGTCTGTATGTAACCAATTAGGTAAAAGTAAACTAGAGATACATTACAGACCCTAGTTGACGTGACTGTGGCCACAAGCTGTATCACGACTAAGAAGATAATACGGAGTACGGGGTATTAATCCGTAGCTATACATAATTACAGGGGTTGCTATTCTTGTCTCGGAAAATTCCCCAGAGCAGAGTTGGAGGCTATTTTTGTTCGTTTCCTTCCTGTTAGCCGCCTGGGTGGGGAAACAGCCCATCCGCCCCAATCGCAGCCAGACGAATTATTGGTGCCCGCCCACGGCCGAAAATAGCAACATTAGCCGCCCGCCGCCCGCCGCCCGACCGAGAGTTTCTGTGGGAGGGAGGGGGGGGGGCCTGATTGGCTGCCACGGCGGCAAGCCAGATAGATTCCGGGAACGTTTTAGAAATATCCGCCAGCAAAACCTTCTTGCAACGCGCACCATGTGTTCATGACTGGACCCTCCCCTGCCCACAGAACCTCGGTTGAACCGGGGTTGGACGCGTTGACTGCCAGGCACGGACGGGCCTTCTTCCGTTGGGCTTGGGGGGTTTCCGGTGGGTTGCCTGCGGCCGGGCATATTTGGTCGGGTCATGCATGGTCTTGTTGGAAACGGCCTCGTGATACCATTATTTGCCACGGTATTTTTACTTATACTGGGCTTTTGCGCGCGGAAGAGTGTTCTCTTCGAGGCTTGTTTGGCTCTTTGGGACAAGCAACGCATCGCTCGGTACCGGTACCCCAATGTCTCTCAAGGGACGCATCTCGTCGCCTCTCGAGGCCGGTCCGTCTGTCCTTGACGGCCACCATCTGCCGCCTCACTTGACGCCTGCTCTTGAGCATGCCTCGTCCCGGTTGGCAAGAAAGTCGCTTCATCTCACGCTCGTCGTGGTAAGGAGGGACTACCATGTTCCGTCGGTGAAGATTCCGTCACAGCCATCACCATCACCGGGCGTGTATACGCCCATGACACCGGCGACGCCTCCGTCGTCGTCGTCGTCGTCGTCGTCGTCTGCCTCGTCGTCCTTTTCCAAGTTCGGCTTCGCCACAGGCCCCGTCACAGCACTAAAGCAGCTCGTTCGCAGCAGCTCTCGACAGGCATGCGAGTCCAACCCGGCTCGTCGAATCGACCTCGGGAGCAATACCTCGTCGAACACGCCCATGAAAAGTCCCGGCCTCGAGTCCCCGGGTCTGAGACTCCGATGGCCACTCTCGCCGACGACGACGACGCCCCCCCTCCCTACGCCTCCCATGACTCCGTGTACACCATCTTCTGCTGTAGCGACGGACTGCCCTGGGCCCATGACACCAGGTGGTGCTTCTTGGCTGCGGCTCCTCCATGCTTCTGAATTGTCGGCCAGGGACCAGAGAATCCAACGAGCCGTGTTCACGAGGACGGCGCAGAAGTTCAGCCTCGGGTATGTTTCACTTGTAGATGTGAAATATTCCCCTTCTGATCTCCCTCCTTTTTTTTTTTTTTTTCTTTCCATAGATCCACGCCATGTTCCAGTGCGAATCTCCCGCTGACTTTGGGGTTGGCTGAAAATTACACAGGTCCTCACTCACACCCGCCGTCAGCCCCACGGCCTACGGCCTAAGCAGCCGACTCTTCACCAACTCCCTGATCCAGAACGAGGTCCTCTTCTCCTCCGACGGACTCACCATCCTCTCCCTCGACAGGCTGTACAGCCTCAAGACGGCGCTGTCGAGCTACACCAAGACCAAGTCCCCCCTGCGCCTGGAAGACGCCGTCGACGAACTCCGCCGGTACATGCTGTCCAGCAACGGCGCCAAAGTCACAAACTCGGACCTCTGCCGATCATACGACTGGCTGAACATCAGCCCAGCTGCCGTGTCGGACCTGGATCGCATGTACAGAAGGGCATATGGCGGCCCAGACGAAGTAGGCGCCATATCGGGCGTCAAGCGCGCTCCTCCTCCTCCTCCATCCGGGGAAGCACCACATGCCCGAATGGGCGAGCCCTCGATCCGCCTAGACCAAGATGGGTTCGCGCTCGCGCTCGAGTCGGACGTCGGAGATTGGAGCCCCTCGCAGATCGGGCTCGCCGTCACGACGTCCGAGACCAGCAAGCCTCCTTCTCCGAGGGGGCCTGCCCTCACGCTCCAGACCATGTTTGTGTCGAGGCCGTTGGTGCCGCGGAGTAAATGGGACTATGAAGACGACGACGACGACGACGGGAATGGGGACGGCGAGGATAACGACGGCGATCGCACCGCTCGGCCACTGGACTCGCTGCCGGTTGGGTTCGTCTCCTGGACCAACAGCACCTCCATAGACCAGGTGCTCGGCGCGGGCGTGGCAAGTCCAGATGGGAGTTCCGTGCGCGATGGACCCATGACGCCGAACAGGTACGAGGACATATCGCCTGTTACGAGGGGCGAATGGGGGTTTCTGATGGTGGACGATGCGTTCAGGGGGGAGAGGACCGTGGCGGTGGAAACGTGTTGAGGAGTTCGGGCATGTAGTCAAAAAGTAAAAATGATTGCATCAAGTCGATGCGGGAGTCTGGGAGTCTGCATGGTTTGTGGTTGGAATTTATAGGCGTTTTGTTCGGGGTAACTCAAACATATACAATACAACAAGACACAACAAGTCGAGGTCGATGCATCACCAGCCATATCGACTGCTCGCCTCCTTCCGATTGCTCCTCCCCTTGGCAAAGCTGTCCTCCAATGCATCCTTTTGGTTCTGCACATTCTGCACCAGCTGCTTGAGGCTGTGTTTGCCGCTCTGCAGGGCACGAACGGGATTGTGAGTCTGCTGGTCGCCCGAGGCGCGCACGTCCTCGTTGTGCCGGTATTCCCTGTCCATGTTGAAGTTGACGACTTTTTTGGCGGCGAAATTGCTGCCGTCGCGGCCGAACAGCTCTCTTCTTGCTGCGGCGGAGAGGTTCAGGTCGTCGGCCATGTTGTCGAGAGATTCAGACGCTCCCGCTGCGTTGGTGGGCAGAAGAGTGTCGTACTGTTTCTCGACCGGGACCGAGGATCCAGCGCTCGCAGGGTCTGCTTCATAGGCCGTTTCGAAGAGAGGCTCGTATGCGCCGTTGTTGGCTGATGACGTCGTGGGGACAGGGTATGACGGCTCTTCGGTATGCATGGAGAAGAGGGACACCTTCGTCTCGGGTGCTGGCTCGGAGGGAACTGCTGGAGTAGACAGGGCAGGTGTAGCGTTTGAGGCTGGTGGTTGTGTTGTAGAGGCCGGTCCTGGCTTGTTCTTGTTCTTCTTCTTCGCATTCATGCCCACTGATAAGGGGCGGAACATGAGCGGCTGCTTCCCGACCAGCTTCACCTCCTCTGCTGGCGTTTGACCCTCTGGTATTGACGGGGCGGATTCTTGTCTCTTGGGCGGCGGCAGGCTCAGCCCCCCCGACGGTAAGTCTGATATTGATGTCGGAGCTGCGAACTGTTGCATAGTATCGTCTTCGTCAACATCGCGGCTGAACCCTGGCGCCGCGCTCGTCTTCAGTTTCACCCCCGGTCTTGTGGTGTTGCTGGTCGACGGCTTGATGGCCTGCTTGCCGGTGTTCTTTGGCGCAGGCAGAAACGAGTTGAAGCCTGAGAATAGTCCACCGCCTGTTGTGCGAGCGCGTTTCGCAGGAGGCTCATCGCCATTGCTGTTGCTGTTGCTGTTGCTGTTGTTGGTAGACGATGCTTGTGTCGGCAGGCTGACGAAAACCTTGCCCGGGTTGGAGCGATGGACGACTTTCTGAAATGGTTTTTTCGACGAAGCTTGGGAGGAGGGTTTGGGGGTGGGTTCTGGATCTGTGGCAGGCTCGACTTCGGAGGCGGAGTCTGAATCGTAGTCGACGAGGCCCATGGTGCAAGAGGTGGGTGGGCAAAAAGGTCGACAGGATGGTGATGGTGAACGAACAAAGGTGTTTACGGATTAATTGTGTTGCCCGATGTTGCCTGACTCGCCCCACCCCGCCCCATCGGACAAGTCGGAGTGACCTCGATCTACGGACGTCCGTACATACATAACTCTGTAGGTTGAACCCCGTTGAACCCCCACGTCCAGCTACAAAACCTTCACGGACGGTATGCAGACAAGGGCTGTCGCATATCTCGACTGACTCTCTTGCGAGATCGCCATGTCTGTCATTCAGCTCGAAGAGTAAGCTCTGCCATGCCCAGAGGCCAGCAACGATTTCTTGCAAACACGATGGGCCCGGCCTCCCCCCGGGCCCCTAGACTCTCCAAACTGATGATGATGCCGTCTCTCCTCGTTCTAGACTTGTATCCTACCAGCTGCGGACGAGCTACCTCGATGAAATCGCCGACGGTGTTGGCGAGCGTCTGCTCACCGTCAACGACAGCTTTCTAAACTCAGCGCCGTTCAAAGCTGCCGGATGGCGCCCGAACTCGTCCCATGTCAAGCGAACGCATTCTCCGCCGATACCGACTGCCATTGCGTCCGAGTACTTCCAAGCACCGCGGCAGGTCGGCCTCACGCTCGAGGATGGAGAAGAAGACGGTGGCATGCTCACGGGCGGCGGGGCTGATACCATTGGTCCCGGGATGGCAACTAAGAGGCGCAGGCGCCGGGAGCAGATGGAGGAGGATGACAGCAGCGACCTGACGGACGAGAGTGACGAGGAACACGAACAACGAGCCGCGCAGCAGATCAAGTTCTCCAAGATGCCGGTGAGGCAGCGAGCAGGATCGTCTCCGTCGCAAGTGTCGCCAGTCAAGCCGCAGTCGCCACGACCTCCGAGGAGGGGCTCGCAGTCGGCCTTGGAGACGGTGCGGGAGAGACCACGTAGGGACACGGTCACCAGCAGTGAGATATCGTCGGAGAACGAATTTGATGTGCCAGCCGCCCATCGGCATCGGGGGGCTGCTCGCGCGGCGGCCAGGGTTGTGCGCTTGCAGGAGAAGATCAATGAGGAACCTCCGCAGCAGCCTGGGATCAAAAGGGCAGGGACGGATCTTCTGCCCGAGGAAGAGGACGACGACTCAGACGAGGGCTCTGACATGTCCGCCGACTACGTTGGGAGCATGGACTCTGCCTCTATCCTGGATGGCGTGGAGAACCCAATCAATCCCTCGCCGACACAGCAGGTCGTGGGGACACCGCCGAGAAATTTTCTCAGACAGTCCATGCTACTACGAAAGTCACAGCTTCCAGCCAAGAACGCCGTTCTCGAGGCTCTTCCACCGCCCCGTCCCATGAGCATGATTCGGCCGATGAGCATGGTCCAGCCCACGAGCTTGCTCTCCGCTGCACTCAAGGCAAAGGAGCACAAAGCATCTGTTCCATTTCAAAAATTTGCTCATTTCAGTGGCCAGGGCACACAGGGCTCCATTGCCGTGCGAATCTACGCTCCGTTCTGCAAGACACCCACCAAGCCGTTGGAAGTAATTATCAGGCCCCGAGTCCAGGATGGCCAAGGCGCAGAACGCGTCGTCACAGTCACAGATCTGATTGGTCTGGGTCTCTACAGGTACAATGAAGAGAAGAAGGAGCCGCAGATTCCTCCGCGCAAGCACAGCGTCAACTGGTGGACGCTGAGAATGGTGGAGGAGGGCGGCGAGGTTGACGATGATTTCCCCCCCTTCGACAGGACAAAACCCTTGTCGGCATTCACCACCGTCAACAATGCCAGTGCCAGAGGCGGCGGCAGGATGCGGTCCAATTCCACAGCCTACGATGACTTTGCTCTTGTGCCAGCTTCAGAAGAGGAGCACGAGGAGAACAAGAGCCTTACCCCCCAGCAGGACGAGCACGAGAACGCCGCTCCTCCTGAGCAGAGACAGGAAACCATGCCGCCGCCGCCTCCTCCTCTTCCTCCTCCTTCTGCTCCTGCTCCTCCGAAGATGACGACAGCTACGATGATGCCGCCTCTGCAACGAACGGAAAGCCGGGACGAGGACCCTATGCCTAAAAACACGTCTGCGCCGCCGCGTAGTCCCCTGATTGACACAAGCCGGCCGCGACAGAACCCCATCATCACGACCACCTATCGGCCCAACACTCCGCTGGCCGACTCGCCCCAGATCCCCGTCACGGTCCCCAACACAGCCCGCGGACAGCAGAAACTTCTGCGCGTGTACATCTTGTCGTCGGACGTGGCGCCGGGACAAATGGTAACACTAGACGTAACCACACACACGTACCTCGCCGAAGTCCTAGACATTGTCTGCCGTAAGAGGCAGCTAGACAAGGCAAACCACGTTCTGAAACTGCCGCGGTCCGGCGCCGTCGTCATGATAGACCGGCCGGTGTCGTCCATCGGCAACGTCTCCGACCTGGAGCTCTGCCGCCGCCGGTTCGCGACAGACGGGCCGCTGAGCATGACGGGCTCGCCGAGCAGTTCGTCGCCCAAGACGATGGGCCTGCCGAGCAGCATGGGTGTCGCGCAGAGGAGAGACAATAAGAAGGGACAGATGCTCGGACCGCACCCGCTGGCTCGGGAGGCCCTCAAGCAGGATGAGCTAGGCAATGCCAACTACAAGAAGTATGCTGTCTGGCGGAAACAGCCCATGCGGCTGGTCGGCATGAGCGAGAGGATCCTCGTGATTGACGGCGAGTATATCCATATCGTGCCTGCGTCGGGGGGCAAAGCCGTACACGACGGGTCTGGCAAGACGACGACGGTTCATTTCAGTAACGTCGTTGGGTGCAAGGTTCCGAGGAAGCACCCCACGAATATCAAGGTTTGTCTCTTTCTCTTCTTCTTCTTCTCCTTCTTCTTCTTCTTCTTTCAATCTTGTGCAATTGCCGATCGTTGTTTCGCAACGAGTACAGTACTTCTCATTCACTTTGATGAGCACGAGGCTAACATGTGGTCTGAAAACAGCTCGTCATCTACCGAGACACGGAGAGTAAACGCTACGATTTCGAGGCCCGTGGGGCGGATGAGGCGGCAGAGATTGTGGCAGAGCTGAAGAAGGGTATTTCGCCGTACAGAGAGGTGTGAAGCGTTGTGTACTCTCGCCATGCGACTGTGAAACCACAACACGCACTCTTTACATGCTTGCTGCATGCGTTCACGGGGCCATGCATGGCGTAGCTGAGTGCTCGGTACGGAGCATGGCATCAGCCAGGCCGAATTGCTGCTGAGTCCGAGGGCGTTGAACCAATTTCTTTTGTGCGATCGGCGGCCATTGATTGGATCCAGGCAGTGACGCCCAGCTAGCTCTCCACGTCAATAAGTAGGGAACTTGGCAGAGCGAGCCGACCACCTAACTGAACAATGAGCCTCTGACTGGTCAGTCCATCAGCAGCCCGATGAAATAAAGTTGCGTGATATCATAAGTAAACTCTCTCGAGTATGTGACGTCATGAGCCGGGTGCGAGGATCAGTGCCCCATTCGCATTCGCACCATGTTCTTATTGTCGTGGTTTTGAGCGATTCCTAGTAGATGACAAGACACAGATTTGGAAAATATTCCCGCCATTGTCATGTCAACCTGCATGCGCGCGTCCGAGTACGTCAGACGGTCTCGTAGCACGCATGTAATGAGGGACGCTGCTCGCAACGAGCTTATTGTGGGGATAGGCCCACCATGACGCAACGCTGAACAGCAACGAAGAACGAACGGTCCGATGTGGCTGATGGGACTGTTGGGACTGTTGGGACGGGGCTGTGGGGGACGATGGCGATGGCGATGGCAACGCATTCAGCAGAGCCCCGATCTGATGCTGAACTGGGAAGTGGAGACTGCTCATCCAGCGCCACCAGAATGAGAACTGGGAACTGGGAATTGGAACTGGAACTGGAACTCACCGCTGCAACCAGGGGAGAATTACTCCGTCCGTATTCCTGCCATTTCCCATGTCATTCAAACGGCACCAAAGCAGAGAAGCCCGGCAAGGCAAGGCACGGCACGGCAGGCGTCATGTCGACGTTTCAAGTACATACATAGCCCCCCCCAGGGCCCCTTCCCCTCGCTCCTTACTATCGGAGAATAAGCACGGAGCATGTACATTGTACAAAAGGCGGCTGGCAATAATAGCCCGTGCACGCATGTCATGTTCATGTCAGCGCACGGATAACGCCAGTTAGTCACAGCACAATGTGGCGGGATTCATCTAGCGAAGAGCCCAAGCCACACTCGGGATTATTTTAGAAATGACGACTGATTGCCCAATTGACGGCGACTCTGGGGGCGACGAATCAAGGCCCGTCTGTCGTAGCGCCGGTTGTTGTCTCACGCCCCCCAAGTCTCCCTGTCAACCAGACCAGAACCTGAGAAAGGGAAAAAGAAAAAGAAAATGTTTACGGAGTAATCCGTACAGAACGGGGGATATAAAAGTAATCCTTCCTACTTGCTACCTCCTTGCCCTCGCCTCCCTTCTCTTCCCCTTCCGCACCACAGCAATCTATCCCATATACAATCAATCTTCCAACACACATTTTCTCCCCCCCCCCCCAAAAAAATCGGTCCATCATCATGAAGTTCACCAACGCCGTCATCCTCGCCCTGGCTGCCGCCGTCCAGGCCACGCCTGAGCCGCAGCCCGACGTCATCCGCGACATTTCCACCGGTGTAGCGGGCATCGTCTCGGGCGCGTCCACCGGCGTGGGAGGCATCGTCTCGGGCGCGTCCACGGCCATCGGAGGCATCATCTCGGGCGCGTCCACCAAGATCGACGGCGTCAAGTCCCAGGTCTCTACTGCCGATGACGCCGCCAGGTCAAAGGCCTCCAGCTTCGCCGCCGGCGTCTCCAGCAGCGTCGCAAAGGCCACCAGCGAGGCCGGCTCAAAGGCCTCCAGCCTGAACAGCTTCATCGCCACCGCGACCGGCTCCGCCAAGTCGAGCGCTCAGTCCGAGCTGGCAAAGGTCACGTCAAGCGCTGGCGCCGCTGCTCCCGCCCAGACTGCCGCCATGGCCATGGGCGCTCTCATGGGTGGTGCTGCTGTTGCCATGGCCAACTTGTGAGCAGCCAGTTTCTTGTGTTGAGTGTAGACATCAATGGGGGCATGGTAAAACACGGAAAAATTATAAAATGGGTATTATTTTCACTTCATGAGGAGGCCAGGTCTGCGAAATACTGTAATAATGGATCTCGTTACGTTGGTCGAGGAGCAGAGTTGCTTCTGCGACCCCCATGGCGGGGGGGATGGGTCCTGGACAAGGACACGTGACTGGATATTAATGAAATCGTCGCCGATAGCCGTCACTGAATAACAATTCATCTGCGCTCCCGTTCCATGGTGTTTCGTTTTAAATAGTGCTTAGTAAGTTTGCGTTGTCAAATCCGGCAGCCAACCCTGGCGTCAGATGAGAGTCATCTGCAAGCACGAAGATGATGCTATTTCGATGATCGTAGCAAGTCACATACAACGACATCAATGGAAACACTACGCACGACTACACAAGCAGACGTTTACTCCAAAATCAGCGACACTTGTGTGTCTTCGTCACAATTCAATCAGAATCCTACAGGGAAACAGTGGCATATAAACCAAAAAAAGGGTATCCAAGTTCATACAACGCCGTCCATGCTATGTCCTGGGCCGCAAATCCGCCCACAGCTTATCAATGATCTGAAACACAGCCGTCACATCCCTCATCACCTTGTCGTCTACCTTGCCACCCAGCCTCTGCTGCATCTTGTCCGGATGCCATCGTACCCTCTCCTCCTTGAGCTTGCTCACAAGCTCGCGCTCGCCGATGCTCTCCAGCTCGAGACCACGTACATAGAACGACCGCACGTCCTTCTCACTGATGCTGATGCCCTCGCGACTGTTCCCGTCAACGGGCCACGCCAGTGTCTCCATCGTGCCGTCCCACGTTGCCCAAGCGCGAGAGTACTCTTCCCATTGCGCAATCCATCGTCTCTTTTGACGTCGCTCTTCCCCGCGACGAAGACTCTGTTCCATTTCTCGCTGTAATTTGCGCGTCCTTTCCTCTTCTTCCTGTTCCTGCTTCCGCCTCTGCTCGCGCTTGGCTCGTTCTTCGAGTAAGCCCGCGTGCGTCTTTTCCCACATCTTTTGCCGTACGTAGGCTGCGTATTCTTCTTCCGTCATTTGCTCCAGCTCGCCTGTTGGGCTGACCTTTTCGTTGGAGTATACGTGGATGGGTTGCCCATAGACAGACTCCCAGTATGAGGCACCTTCGTCATCGGCCATGGCATCAAAGAGTGATTCGCGGAAGGCGGCTTCCGGGTCGAGCGGTGGCGGATCATGGGCGTTGGGCGGTGTTGGGGAGCGCTCTCGGTGTCCACGTCGACGATGGTGATGATGGTGCCTGCTCGAGCTGCTGTGGGATTTGGAGAAGGCCTCGTTGTCATCGTGGCTGCGGCGGCTGTGTCGGCTGTGTCGGTCTCGACATGTCCTGTGACGCCGTGACTTCTCTGACTTGAGTTTTAACCGTGAGCGTCGCGGGAGGGTTTGGCTCTCATCAGGGTGCAAATCCCCCTTTGAGTTCAGATCTGGAGTGGCTGGTTCTCGAAAACTGTTACGAGAGCCGACATGGCCATCGTTATGGTTTGTTTCGCCGCCATCGCCATGGGTGGGATTCTTGGGGGGAGGTTGCGAGACTGCATCTTTGTGGGCGTGGGGGTTGATGGAGGACAGAATGTGGCGTCTTTTTGGAGACGGCGCGGAATCTGTCATGACGGGTAGCCCATGTTTGGGGGCCGGGGGAGTCGGAATCGAAGCGCCCAGCTGCTGGGCCGTGACTGTTTTCAACGGGTCTCGTTCGTTGTTGGAAAAAAAAAATATGTAAGGAAGACAAGCGAAGACGAGGTTGTGGTAAAATTATTCGTCCGTACGTCCGTCCGTAGACGTGGGGCAGATTTTAAGACCTGCCCGTCAATTAAGTTGAGGGGCGTACGGATCCGTAGGGGCGCACGGTTCACATCGCAACGACCAGACGAATCCATCCAATCTACGGAGTAGACACCTGGCTAAAGACCAAGCTTGATCCCGACCTTCTGCCATCAAATTCTGTCCTTGAGTCGGACCGCCTCTTTCTCTCTGTCCATCCGTGGGCGCGGCCACTCCCCAATCGACCACCGCTTCTTAAACGACCATGATGCATTCGTGAGCAAGCTTTACGGCTTTACGGAGACGACTTGTGCTGTTTCCGTTTCGCTCCATCATTGAATCACGACCAGTAGCCTTTTTTTGCGACACCGTCTTCAGCTCCTCATGGCGGGCATCTTCCTGCTTTTAGGCCTATGTGTTAGTTAATCCAATCAATATCAGGCAATCTCACCGAAATACAACTAATAATAACGCGTCTCTCTCCCTCCTCAGGCCGTAATGGCAATTGCGTACGACATTGCACAAATTCTGCTCGCCTGCCCACCTCGGGTCGCATTCGAAATCGAAGGGTAACTAACACTTCCTCGTACAGGTCATTTTTTGCCGGAGCCCTCCCGCTGTCCATGTCACTATCGCAATCACAGTTACGGCTCATTTCTAGTATCGGCGTCGGCATACTAGTAGGAACATCGCTAATAGTCATCATTCCCGAGGGAATTGAGGCCGCGGCCTCGTCGCCAATCGGCTCACACGCCCACAAAGTTCGCAGCCTCGCCCGAAGGAGTCCTTGGAGCTTCGGAGTACAGGAGAGGGACATCATCGAGCAAGTTACAGCTGTCATGACAGGCATCGCACCACGAGACAGTTTTCCCCCATCACAAGATAGGACTTTGCACATCATCGTGCCTGGGTGGTCCACGACATCAGGGGTAGTGAAACGCGCCGACGAACCGGCCAAGGAGACACCAACCGATGGCGAAAGGGACCAAACAAAGCATGAAGGAGGAGAACACAAAGAAGACGAGCACCACGTGGAGATTCCAGCCTTTGAGGTGGGCTTCTCCATGATCCTTGGTTTCATCCTCATGTTCCTCGTCGACAGGCTGCCCAAGCACGCATCGGAGAGTCTGCGGTCCGGTCCGCAACCTCAACACTTCAGTCTAGACAACCTGGGTGGAGCCAATACTGAGAGAGCATCAAGCGACGAAGAAGAAGGCTTTCTGGGCTCATTGGCCCCGACCCCGAAACATACCAGGACCCTTGCTACGACAATCGGCCTTGTCATCCATGCTGCGGCGGACGGAATCGCAATGGGCGCATCGTCAGCCACATCCAACACGAAGCTCGGCTTCGTCATATTCATTGCCGTCATGCTTCACAAAGCTCCCGCCGCGTTTGGCCTGACATCGGTCCTGCTCAGACAGGGGCTATCGAAACGTGCAGCGCGAGGACATTTGGTTGTCTTCAGCTTGGCTGCTCCCGTCGGGGCCATATCTACATGGCTCCTGATCAAGATCCTCGGTGGTGATAACCTAGATGGTGATACCGGCACTTGGTGGACCGGCATGTTGCTTCTCTTTTCTGGGGGTACATTCCTGTAAGATTTTTCCCTTTCAGCTCCCCCCCCTCCCATTGTTCATCCCTTTCCCTTTGATGATGTAGAAGAAATTCGCAGACGATAATCCACTGACTATGCACCTCGCACCCAGGTACGTCGCCATGCATGCCATGCAGGAAGACGGCTCGTCCCATCACCACGAAGGGCCATCCGGAGCAAACGGCTACTCGGATTCTACGCCGACGTCGCAACGTAAGGCCAAGGGCCCCGAGATTCGGGACACCCTTGCCACCGTAGCGGGCATGCTGCTGCCGCTGCTTACACAGTTTGGACATCATCATTGAGTAGGGCAGGGTGTGATTTGGAGCGGATAACGGATGCACTTTCCACCTCATCCCAATACCGTTATCGAAGTGGTCTCGAAACCAAGCCATGCAGCTTAGTTGAGCGGAAGCATTTTTACAAAATTGGTCTTCATGACGATGTAATGCAAATGTGAAGATAATTGTGCCAGTAATTAGACCAACAGCGTTGTAAGTTACAAGAAGAAAATCCTTCTTTCTTTCTGCTTGTCCTTGAAGGTTTTCCATCTCACAGTGGTGCACGTAGTTGAGTTCCCACGTGTACTGTCAAAGAGGGGATTACTCACCCACAAACAAAAAGTGCTCTCACCACAAGTCTGCCTCATGGAGACGCAACATGTACTTGAAGACAGCCTCGAGGTTGCACGAGAGCGCCAATATCGTATGGGGGGAGAGATGAGACAAGCCCGTCAATGGGGAACAGATGGGAAATTGACCATGTCAAAAATAATTTCGAAAATACAAGAGGGGTGGTCATCTTCTCGAGGCCGTTCAAGACAAAAAAAAAACACAGCCTGGGACTCTGCCTCGGTTACTTTTCTTTCATAGACCAAGAGAGTATGGAAAATTCGTCGCTGCTTGCCGAAGGGGGCTATTCGCAATACAGACAGTGGGAGAACTGGCCTGCTATCCATGGTTTTTCTCCTCTTCCTCTTCGTGAACGGACTGCTGTTGGCAAGGAGGGGCGCTTTCCGGTCCATGAAGACTCCTCTTCAAGATGCAGATTCTGGAATTGTTGGCAACATCCCCTTTATCCAGGCCTGAGTCCTCAACTGAGAGCGCGGCAAAAGCCCTTGATACGGTGGCGACTATGAGGAAGGGTGAAGCCCGAGCTTTCACACACGTCATCTGGGAAGTTGGCATCGAGATTGCAGTTCAGGGATGGATTGATGATGATTGTACATGGATGGCATGGTGGTTTTGGTAGATGGAATTGATTTTTACGGAGTGTGCTTCATTATTGTGAGGCACCTCTTTTGCATGTTGCATGCGAGGCCTACCTACCCTGGGGTTCATCTACAAACCTCGTCCAAAATGGATTCATGACTCCGTATTGTTCCAGGCAAAAGGCCAGCCAACCACGTCGGAGGGCCCTTGCCTGAAATGGACTCTGGAGGCAGGCAAAGCAACCAGCCAGCAGACGCGCTGGATAATACGGATCCGTACGGGCCGTTGCGATGCAACAGCAGCTTGGGAGGGGAAAGGGTTCGCATGGAGTAGGAAGGCTGGGTGGGGAATCCCATCATTGCCAATTCAAGGGTATTATCAGGTTGGACGAGCACACCTCCACGCTCCGTCCGAGCCGCGGGATGCGCTCACTGATCAAGTCACGATCCATCGCGTCTTGAAGAGTGCAAGGCCGCGGTTCTAATTGGACAAACACGACAGAGTGAGACATGGCGGGATGGACTGCGGGATGGACCTGACAGGATAGCCGAACCTTGTACTCTGTTAGTCGTCCAGGTTGAAGCAAATGGAGAAACGATGATGCGTGTCCTGCGACGCTAGTTCTTGCATCCTAGCAGAGTTACGGTTGATACCTCGAGGTACATAGACAATAAGGCGACCCCTTCTTAGCGCAATCTGGGGGCAAGGAAATTCCAGATGGGGAAATAAAATAGGTTGTTACTTCTTGCTTCTTGTCGTTGGAGCCATCCTATCTTTTCGTGGTGTTTGTTGGCGGCGAAAAGACGAAACGTGGCTATTATTATTTCAGTGCCATGATATGACTTTTGGCGTGGTTTGGGAAGGTGGGGGGGGCTGCGACATGAGTTGTCGTGATGCTTGCACACCACATGACTGCTTGCAGGTGTCAAGATTTGCAGGCGGAGACAGACTCTCCTGCAATCATGTTTGTTGACCCGTTGACGCCCTGGCCACACCCAGCACTGGAGGGAGCCCTGGTCGAGCCCATCGCCCCTTCGTTGGCGCATCCCTTCCGGAAACAAAGTGTGTGCGGAGTACGGACTAATCCGTACATAATACATGGACAAGAGGCGGGAAAAGGCGCACAAGTCGCGCAAGTCGCACAGAGAGAATCAATTCATTGAGTAATAATACGGAGTAATTAGGCTGCATGGGAAACAAGCGAGCCGTCCGTCTAGTATGTAATTCGTAATCCGCACGGAGGGAGAGTTATTGTTGTCCAGATGGCTTGGCCGCACGGACCAGCGGCGTACATAATGAAGGTCTGTCACAAGTCGTTCAACTGATCCGTCTCAGCTTGCGAATCGTGAGGTTGGATTCAAGTTGCCGGCGCTAATAGTCCGTCATCCCAAACGCCCCAAAACCCCAGGCGCATCACCAGAGATGCACATGAAGATTGAAATGGAAGATTGAAATGTTCAGTCTACATGGCGCTCAAGGCCCTCCCATCATCACGGAGTACTTGCCAACCTTGGATAATGTCCTGATGCGATGCCACGTTCCGTAGTCCGTATTCTACATACATACATAGTTTCCATATGTACGGAGTACCCAGGTTGTAATACGAGACTGGCTGCCAGACATGCAAATATCGTATCGTCCCTGGCGTCTCGATCCTTCCCCATCCCCATCGCCCGCCCGCCCGCCTCCGCCCGGGCCCCATCCGAGTCCAAGTCGGCCCAGCCGCCCAGTCCTTCCATCTGAATCCTGGTTGTTTGCCGTGTGTCACGGTGTGTGTGACCTGCATCGTCTTGGGGTGTCTTGAAGTTGGGTACGTGGGCGCGACTTTTCTGCTGTGGTGCTACTTCTGCTGTTTGTCCCTTTGAATTTCTTCCTTTTTCTCCCGTTTCTTCAGCCTTTTTTGCTTCACTTGGCGGCCTTCCCCCCCCCACCCCTCGCCTTTGCAATTCTTGCGGCCAGGCTGTCGGTCGGGCTGTCCATGTTCTAATAAGCGGCCGTTCGGGCGCTCGTCGTTGCTGGCCGAAGCCATTCTGCGCCGTTGACGGCTGCAACCAGCCTGCAGACCCGGGAGACATCTGAAAAGGTAGCCCAAGTGTCCCCCCCTGTTAGCGGCCCCGTCCTTGCTGAGCAATCCCCCCCCCTTCCCCCCTCCCCCAAAAGCACCCCAACAAGCCTCCCAAGCGCTCCTCCCCCCCCTTCCAGTTGATGCCGCTGTGGGTGAAAACTGAAAAGGGCTGGTCTCGATGGATGGAAGATGAGCGACGACATCCATCACCTCCCATCGCTGTCTGTGCCATCACACACAATCCTTCGATAATCCCATACAACAGGGGCACATTAATGACAGCACTCGCTCCTCTCGCATCACATCTCTCGTTACGTCTAGGACTCTCTCTACGGCCTCGTACTTGCATGATCCAAGTTGCTGCAGGAGCTGACATGATCCGTGCCAGGCTAAGATAGCCCGGCTTTTGGCTTAAACGAACTTCAAATTCGCCCTGGGGCTTTCATTCCTTGCCGCGCGACCCCGTCTACACCGAAAGACGTCCACCTCGACTTCGTCCCCTTTCATAAAAAATTCTCGACACATAGCCAGGCTGTGTTGCCTGACTGAGGTGGTAGCCTCGGCGCGTGGACAAGGCGTTTCACCATCATGGACGGCTATAAACGACCCTTGGGCTTCTCGGAGCGGAGAGGGAGCGTCTTGACCGAGGAGCTGGCCCTTGGCACTGGGAACGCAGCCTTGAGCAACCCGAGGATCGAGAAGCTGCCGCAACAGCATGTCCGAAATATGAGAGGGCCACCGACTCCCAGTATACCGACGCCCGCGACAGACTATGACCAACAGTTGACGGGTTCACCGCCGCCGCCTCCAACGCCCGCCGCCTCGCCTGGTCCCGCGCATTGCCAGCCAGATTGGAGCGATGCCGCCGATGATGAGGACTTCTTCCTCTCCAAAGTCCGTCAGCACTTTAAGAATTGCTCGGGGCCCCAGCGGACCAGAGTCCTGGCCGATTTGCTCAACCTGTGTACGAGTCAGCAGCTCAGCTTTGTCCACCAATTCGTCAGTCCGCTTCTGAAGAAAGATCCCTTCACAAGCTTGCCAGACGAATTGTGCCTAAGGGTAATAAATAGGCCCACCCATGTGCCCCGAAAATTGTCTGTGACGACCGGTCGGCATCTTGTCTTGCTAATTCTTCATTGCCCATAGATCCTGTCTTTTATTGACGACCCCAAAGTTCTGGCCCGAGCATCCCAAGTATCGAAGAGATGGCGAGATCTCCTCAGCGACGACATGACGTGGAAGAATCTCTGCGTGAAACACGACTATGGACGACGATTATCGGAAACCAATGCGCCTTCCCCCGTCTTGCCAATGCGATCCGCAGCGCTTACTCTGGCCAATGCTGATTACGACATGGTGACCAGCAACAGTTTTCCTGGCTCGCATCCGTTGTCAGGCCACAATTCAGGCTTCCGCAGTTTTGATGGCGCCACCGGTCGACCCATTCTACGGTCGTACAAGTCTCACTTCAAGCAACGATACTTGGTCGAGGCTGCATGGCGGTCCGGAGGAACTAGCGTCCACAGGAACATTACACAAGAAGGCGGTGTTGTGACCAGCTTGCATTTGACTCCCAAATATATCATTGTGGCTCTGGATAATGCCAAGATCCACGTCTTTGATATCAATGGGGACAATCAGCGCACATTGCAAGGACATGTCATGGGGGTTTGGGCCATGGTTCCCTGGGAGGATACCATGGTGAGCGGCGGTTGTGACCGAGACGTCCGTGTTTGGGACTTGAAAACCGGGTATGTGAAATTCATGTTCTTCATCCCTACGCCCTCGGCAAGGCAAGCTGCTAACTAGGCAATTTAACTTTCACACAGTGCATGCCTACACACCCTGCGTGGCCACACATCGACAGTAAGGTGCCTCAAGATGGCCGACTCGAATACCGCCATTTCCGGTTCTCGCGACACAACGCTACGAATCTGGGATATCAGGACAGGCTTGTGCCGCAATGTACTCGTCGGCCATCAGTCAAGCGTGCGTTGCTTGGAGATCAAGGGTGACATTGTAGTCTCTGGAAGTTACGACACATTTGCTAGAGTGTGGAGCATATCAGAAGGGCGATGCCTCCAGACCTTGCAAGGTCACTTCAGCCAGATCTACGCTATTGCCTTTGATGGAAAGAGGGTAGTCACGGGCAGCCTGGATACCAATGTTAGAGTCTGGGACCCAATTTCAGGGTGAGGTTTCCCAACACTTGGCCGATCCCCCTCTACTCGTAATCCTTTTGTCACACAAGTCCTAACCAATCGTACTAGTGAGTGTCTTGCAATCTTGCAAGGCCATACTTCGCTCGTTGGGCAATTACAGATGCGCGGTGATACGCTGGTCACCGGCGGATCCGATGGATCAGTGCGAGTTTGGTCTTTGGAAAAGATGTGTCCAATTCACCGCCTTGCTGCCCACGATAACAGTGTGACGAGCTTGCAGTTTGACGACACCAGGGTTGTCAGCGGGGGGAGCGATGGCCGCGTTAAAATATGGGACCTCAAGAACGGGCATCTTGTTCGAGAACTCATTGCCCAAGGAGAAGCAGTGTGGCGTGTTGCGTTTGCAGAAGAAAAGTGTGTGGCACTGGCACTGAGGCAAGGCCGCACGGTAATGGAGGTAAGTTCACAGACGCCAAACTATGATCCCTTGTGGTTTTTTTCTTCTTCTTCTCTTGTAGCAAACACTCACATGATGATGTTTTAGGTTTGGTCATTTTCACCACCCGAGGAGCCACTGTACGACCGGACCCTCTCACTTCGAGAACGCGAGTTGCAGGAGCACCCTCAGAGGCCGTTGAGCGCCATGGCACTTGACTATAGAGCTAGCGATTCAGCCATTGCTGGCCCAAGCCGCGAACTCTGGGACGTCGACATGCAAGACGCAGGAGCATCAGCAGCAGCTGGTCCATCGACGGCCCCGCTCCAGGGGGGAAACAAGACCTTCTTTCATGAGGAATGAGATATGATGTCGTACTTGATGGCTCTGGTGGGTGGCGAAGACGTCGGATAACAAAAACAAAAAGAAAGAAAAAAAAACCAAATTGACACGCATGGGGTCTGACATGACCGGTGCTTTACATAATGTCTACACGCTTTACAACAAACAGCACACCGATGATAGAACTTTGGCGAGGGTCTGCGGGAAGCATATCATGATAGGCGTTGCGTAGCGATATTATTTTTGACACGGGCATAGCTTTCGCTTGGGTTGGAGGAATTTGCATTACACAAGAACTACACATAAGGATATGGCAGCGCTTTTGGGATGAGAATGGTGAGAATGAGAGAGACTCAATTGTGGGGGAGCCTAGCCTGGAGTTGGTGCTCGGACGTCTGTTTATGGGCTGGGTCATACCATTGTTAGCCAAAATACCATGACATGAACTATGTACTCCAAAGCGATCTTGCTTGCCGGTTTGGCAGATGGACGTCGGGCGCGTGACTGGCGATGGATCCAACATGCTTTGCAGGCACAACAGGCAACTCGAGCAGAAAGAAGTCCTTGCGTAATAGTCCGTATATCCCGCCCGCATTACCTCTGGCGCCAAAATTGAGTGTGCTAGGCCCGATGCCACGTCACGTGAGGTGGAAGCTGAAGACACTTTGGGGCTAGCGCAATCCAACAACGGCTCTCAACACTGTGAAATTTCGGGGCTCCTTTGTCGGCGGGTCGCGCATAGGGTTTCTTTCCCTCCCAGATCATCATCCTTTCATTTTCTCATTGAGCAGAGGCCATTACCACATAGCCTGCGCCATGTTTTCCAGAGCTCTCCGAGTCCCCAGGGCGCTGCCTTTGCGCGCCAGGGCCCAGGCTCCCGTTGTCCTGGCCAAGCGATCCGTCACAACCGACGCTGCCTCTGCGTCTTTACACAATGGCGTTCCTCAGGTGAGGAGGCTCTCTCTCTTGTCTTTTGTTGCGCCGCCATATCGTTGTTGGCTTTTGGCGACGAGGCTGGACATGTGACAATCTATAGAGAGGAAATCCAATCTGTGTGACTTATTGATTGCTAATCCATTTCCTTATGCCATTATACAGTCCGACGACGAGCCTTTTCAAGTCACTCTGAGCGATGAGAGTTTCGAGACGTACGAGCTGGACCCCCCTCCTTACACCATCGAGGTGACCAAGAGGGAACTCAAGCAGATTTACTCCGACATGGTCGTCATTAGGTACGATTGGGCCCTCGTTCACATCTTGGAAATGCTGCGCGTGGATCTCTGGCACTGGAGGAACTAGATGCTGATAATCCCGCAGACAGATGGAAATGGCCGCCGACCGTTTGTACAAGGAGAAGAAGATCCGTGGTTTCTGCCACTTGTCTACCGGACAGGAAGCCGTCGCGGCCGGTATCGAACACGCCATCACCAAGGCCGATGATGTCATCACCGCCTACCGATGCCACGGTTTCGCTCTGATGCGTGGTGGTACCGTCCGATCCATCATTGGGGAGCTTCTTGGCCGTCGCGAGGGTATTGCCTACGGCAAGGGCGGCTCCATGCACATGTTCTCAAAGGGCTTTTACGGCGGTAACGGTATCGTTGGTGCTCAAGTCCCCGTCGGTGCTGGTCTGGCTTTTGCCCACAAGTACAAAGACAGCAAGACGGCCAGTATCATCTTGTACGGTGATGGTGCCAGCAACCAGGGCCAAGTGTTTGAGGCTTTCAACATGGCTAAGCTGTGGAATCTGCCTGCCCTTTTCGGCTGCGAGAGTGAGTCTCTATAACGGTGTTGCTGTTGCAAGAAGCTCGAATGAAAGTCCGAAGGCTGACCTTGATGATTAGACAACAAGTATGGTATGGGTACCTCTGCTGCTCGTTCGTCTGCTTTGACCGACTACTATAAGCGCGGGCAATACATCCCAGGTCTCAAGGTTAATGGCATGGATGTCTTGGCTGTCAAGGCTGCTGTCAAGTACGGAAAGGAGTGGACTGGCGCTGATAAGGGCCCCATGGTTCTCGAATACGTCACCTACCGCTATGGAGGTCACTCCATGTCCGACCCCGGCACCACCTACCGCACCCGTGAGGAGATTCAGCGCATGCGTTCCACCAACGACCCTATTGCCGGACTGAAGCAGAAGATTCTCGACTGGGAGGTCACCACCGAGGACGAACTGAAGAAGCTTGACAAGGAGGCCCGAAGCCACGTCAACGAGGAGGTTGCTATTGCCGAGGCCATGGCTGTTCCTGAGGCCAAGCCTTCTATTCTGTTCGAGGATATCTACGTGCCCGGCTCTGAGCCCAGCTACATCCGTGGCCGTACCCCTGATGAGACCTACTACTTTGCCTAAACATTTCGAAGCCCGGCCCCCCCCCCCCTTCAAACCTGCTTGGACACGGAAATTAGACCTACAAGTACCTCAATTGACCTACACGAGGGAAGCTGGGGAAAAGTTTCTTTGGTGATGGACAGTTAGCCTATCTATAATGATTCCTTGAACTTTCCGCTTTTTGTACTATAGCCCTTCTGATAGAGAGGACCGGGAAGATCAAATATAAGCATGGTGTTTCTGTGTTGTAAATAATCACTTTGATTCAGGGCCGCCCACCAAAGCAGCAATTCGTCACCAAATCGATGCGGGTGGGGCATGCCAGGCAAACGCACCCCTGCCACGTGACTGCCTGTGTGTGTTCTGCAAGTCGCGAAACCAATTAACGCGCTTCTGCCCGCAAGTCTGGCGCGGTCATGAGCGCTCGCGAGTTTCACTATATAAGCTCTCCCACGGATTTTCTTTCCACACCAAATGGCAGCATCACTTCACGGTGCAGTACCAATTGTATTAAAAGGTCCCCCGTGTTCCTATCGACCAATTCTCGTTTTCGCATCCGTCATTACGCAGGCTTCGAAGAGAAGCATCGGAACTCTTCTGTACCTGCGTCCATCACCGATTCAACTGCCGCTGCTAGTGAGGAGGACACACTCGACCATGGCGCCGCCGAAACAGGCGACTTTGGGGTATGTGAAAGGGCAGAGCACGCTGGGGTGCGTGAGACCAGAATGACAAAGAGGTCCAGGGATGAGGAAAGCGACTTGGCTAACGGTTTTTTTTTTCTGCCTTTTCTCTTTTCCCACTCCTTGTAGGAAGTTCTTTGGTGCAAAGAACCCCCCGCCACAACAACAGACGAAGCTCGCGTTTGCGACGAAGAGTACACCACCTGTGAGGACGGGCGATGAGGAAGATGCGAGTGCGAAGGAGAATACGGACCCGGAACAGGGAGGCGGGGAGTCTAAACAGCGAGGACGGGGTTTGAAGAAGAAGCGAGCTGAGGTCAAGGTTGAGGATGAGGATGAGGGTCCGGTGGTTAAGAGGGCGAGGCGGAGCCGGGTCAAGGTTGAGGAGGAGGAGGAGGAGGATGAGGCTGACGAAGTTGTTGATGCAGTTGCCAAGAAGGAACAAACACCTACAGATATCAACAATGACAAAGTCAAGGAAGAGGAGGAAACGGCTTCAGAGTCGGCTTCCGACGCCGACGAGGACGCTGGACTCGACGAGAAGCCAGAAGTTGCTGCCAAGGCCCGAGAAAAAGCGCAGACGCAGCTCAAGACGAAGAGCAAGCACCACCCTTATCCCGATTGGAAGGCTGGGAGCCCCGTGCCCTATGCCGCATTGTGTGAGACCTTTTCGTTGATCGAGATGACTACCAAGCGATTGATCATCATGGAGCACTGCTCGTTGTTCCTACGACAGGTCATGCGGCTCACCCCCGATGATTTGCTCCCTACGGTTTTGTTAATGATCAATAAGCTTGCCCCCGACTATGCAGGCATCGAGCTTGGCATTGGCGAATCTCTCATCATGAAGGCTATCGGCGAGACGACTGGTCGCAGCTTGCAGGTCATCAAGGCAGACCAAAAGGAGATTGGCGATCTGGGCTTGGTGGCAGTCAAGAGTAGATCAACCCAACCGACCATGTTCAAGCCGAAACCCTTGACTGTCCGAGGCGTCCATCAGGGCTTGATGGGCATTGCGACCGTGACTGGAAACGGTGCTCAAGGCAGAAAAGTTGATGGCATCAAGAAGCTCTTGTCTGCGGCGGATGCGCACTCCACGACTAAAGCTGACATTACCAAGGACAAGGGCGGGCCAAGTGAGGCCAAGTTCATTATTAGATTTCTCGAGGGCAAGCTGCGATTGGGTCTCGCCGACAGGACTGTGCTTGTTTCACTGGCCCAGGCCATTGTCTGTCACGAAGCTGATCAACAGGGCAAGATTCCGAGCACGACGGAGATGGAGAATGGGGAGTCAATTCTCAAGACAGTGTACAGGTATGTCTTGGCCAAAAGGGGGGGGGGGGGAATAGGGATCCAAGGTTGTGATTGCACAAATTGACATTTTTTGTTGCCAGTGAGCTACCTAGCTATGATGCCATCATCCCTGCTGTGCTCGAGCATGGCATCGCCAGGTTGAGAGAGAATTGCAAGTTGCGGCCTGGTGTTCCATTGAAGCCCATGTTGGCAAAGCCCACGAAAGCCATCACGGAGGTGTTGGACCGTTTCGAAGGCCAGAAATTCACCTGCGAGTACAAGTACGACGGCGAGCGAGCGCAGATTCACTACGTGGCCAAGGATGCGCCGCAAGAATTGAGCCAGGAGACCGCCGGGGCTGCCAGGGCGGCAGCTGATGGAGTGGCCAGCATCTTCTCCAGAAACTCGGAGGACCTGTCCAAGAAGTATCCCGATATTCTGGCCAAACTGCACACCTGGGTCAACGACGACACCAAGAGCTTCGTGCTAGATTGCGAGACGGTAGCATGGGATGTCAATGAAAAGAAAGTGCTGCCTTTCCAGCAACTCATGACGCGGAAGAAGAAGGACGTCAAGCTCGAGGACGTCAAGGTCAAAGTGTGCGTGTTTGCATTTGACTTGCTGTACCTGAACGGCAAGCCGGTTGTTGAAAAGTCACTACGGGAGCGTCGCCAACTTCTTCACCAATCTTTTGCGCCGATCGAGGGGGAGTTTGCTTTCGCAACGTGCATGGATGGCCAGGAACTTGACGAGATTCAAGTGTTCCTCGACGAGAGTGTCAAGGCGTCCTGCGAAGGGCTGATGGTGAAGATGCTTGATGGAAAGGAAAGTGGATATGAGCCCAGCAAGCGCAGTCGAAACTGGCTCAAGGTACGTTTTTTTTTTTTTTTTTTTAATTCTCGAGGAAGCAGCTGTTCACGAACAATTAGTTTTCCTTCCCCTCTTCTCGTTTCTCCATTTCGCATTTCCACTTGTCTAACATATAATTTACCCCCCCCTCCCCCCTGTCTAGGTCAAGAAGGACTACCTAGCCGGCGTGGGCGATTCGCTTGATCTTGTCGTGCTCGGCGCGTACCACGGCCGCGGAAAACGCACGTCTGTCTACGGCGCCTTTCTCCTGGCCTGCTACAACCCCTCGACGGAAAGCTATGAAACGGTGTGCAATATCGGAACAGGCTTCTCGGAACAGGCGCTCGAGGAGTTGCACGCCCAGCTATCCCAGATTGTCATTGACCGTCCCAAACCCTTCTACTCGCACTCTCCGGGCGGCCAGCACCAGCCAGACGTGTGGTTCGAGCCCCGCTACGTATGGGAAGTCAAGACAGCCGACTTGACGCTCAGTCCGCGCTACAAGGCGGGCTGCAAGGAAGGTGTCGACCCTACGGGCGAGAAGGGCATCAGTCTTCGCTTCCCGAGGTTCATCAAGATGCGCGACGACAAGAAGCCTGCTGAGGCGACGAGCAGCAGGCAGGTGGCGGAGATGTATCGCAAGCAGGAGAGTGTGACGAAGAACAAGGGGCCGTCTGTAGATGATGATTTCGAATATTAATGGGCATGAATTGGGGGCGCGCATATTATCTTGCTGACATTGCTTTACTCACTCCGTCTAATGTATGTGCGCATGTCAAGGTCAAGGTCAAGGTCGGGGTTCAAGTGTTAATTTCACGGTAGTAGTCCGTACATGCATAAGAGACGGCAGGTTTCAAAACAATAGTTTCAAGTGTGACAATATTGCCACTCCGTTCCTAACGCCACTCGCTGGTCTGGTCTGGCCGGCACCTTTTTTTTTTTTTTTTTTTTTTTTCCTCATGTCAACCCCGGGCAAGCAATTTGAAGCCCATAGAATCGGACCCCCCGAGGAGCAAGAAGAATCGTGTCCCTATCGAACTTGTCCCGGGGCGATTGAAAAATCATGCACTGCACTATACTGCGTTCGGTAACGACATGAACATGCGGGCCCGCCCCGTGCGCAACGTTGTGCAATGAATGCCATGTAGGCGCATCATTTCTATTTGTCAAAAAATACAGTTTGTTTGAACACGGCGGCCCATGTCTATAATATGCTTGCTCCATCGTCGTTGTCCTCGGTCCTTAACAATCCGTGCTCGTCTCCCTCACCCTCACCGTCCCCTGCCAAAGTGCTATCCAGAACACCGCGTCGAGGGGTGGTGCCCATGGATGGCGCGGCGCCAGTGCGTCTGGTCTCGTCTGCCCCGTTGAGCACGTACCAGACGTCCTTCTTGGTGAGGACGCCCTGGAGGGCTCCACGGTCTGTAAAGAGGACATACCGGAGACCGAGTTTCTGGAAGTACGTGACGACGAGGTGCAGGTTTGTGCGGGACGGCAGTGTCAACGGGGTTTGGTCCATCCACGGACGCAGATCGAGCGTGGACCAAGGATCAGCAAGCGGTTGGTGGGAGAAGAAGACTTCTGCCTCGGGCGGCAGCGACCGCGGGGGCTGAGCGGCCGTGCGGAGGTTGTAGCTGAGTTCGGCGCGGGATATGTATCCGAGGAGGATGGCGTCGCGGGGGTCGGAAATGACGGGGAAGCCGCGGTACGCGTGCATGTCCAGGATAGCGCCGAGCGAGGCAATCGTGTGTCCCGTGGCGGTGAGGATGACGAGGTCTTCTATGCCGGTCATGATTTGGGAGGCGGGCACGTCGGGAATGATGAGCGATTCTTCGCTGTTATCGAGAAACGGGTATTCGTTGAAATGGATCCATGACTCGTAGATGCCGCGGCGCGAGAAGGCGTCGCCGACCCATTTGGAGATCATGACGGCGACCATGATGGGCAGCACATACGTCAGCGCGCCCGTGAGCTCGAACATGATGACGACGATGGATACCGTCATGCGTGTTACGCCGGCGAGGGCGGCCGAGGCCCCGATGATGGCGTACGTGCCGGGCGTGATGCACGGCACGTCGGGGGCGCACGAGGAGAAGACGAAGAAATCGGGGTGGTTGTGTACCCAAATCTCCATGACGATGCCAACCGCCCGGCCGGTCAGCGCGCCAATCGCCATGGACGGCAGGATAATACCTGCCGGGATCTGCAGTCCGAACGTGATGGTGGCGAGGAGGAAGCCCAGCACGGCGGCGAAGATGAGGAGGATAATGGTTTTGGCCGAGGCCGTGCCGGTGCGGCACAGTCCAATGGGATCGTCGAGGACGCGTGAGCACTCGGAAAACAAGCTGGATACAAGCTCGGTGGATTGAACCTTCATGTAGAAGTTGGGGTAGTTGATGAGGGCTGTGAGGAGAGCCACGGCGAGGACTTGGATGATGGGGCCGGGAAGCCAGGACTGTGATTTCTTCCATCGAGCCACGGCCATGTTGGCTCGGATGAAGAGGCCACCGTAGACTCCCTGGGGAATTTTCAGTTGAGGAGTCAGCAATTTATTTGTTATACAACTTGCAAAGACGGCTTTGCGGCATGCGTCGAGACATCGAAAAGGATGGCGATCAAGGTTTGCAAAAAGACTTCTTCACTTACACCAAAGATGCCAAGGACAGCATAGGGGATGATTTCAAACCCGTGCCAGTCCACGCTATATTTGGTCTGATACAAGACCAGCTTGCCGGACCGAAAGGGGTCAAAGGCCTGCAAGCAGACGGCGGCTGTCATTGCACACACGAAGCTCTGCCACATGGTCTTGTCGGGGAAGTAATACGAAAGTTGCTGTCGTATTTTGATCAGTATGAGTTGCTTTTGCTTCTGTGATGAGGAACATGAGAACCATTACCTCGAGACTAAATAATACACCTCCGATGGGCGAGCCGAAAGCCACCGAGATGCCGGATGCAGCAGCTGCTGAAAGAACCTCTCGTTTTCGAGCTTGCCATCCATACATTGTCAGCGGCGTTGACGCGTCTGCAAGGGGTTGTGATTTGAACCTTCATACCTTCGTTGTTTCTGATATTGGAAAACAACTTGATGAATAAATTGGCGCAGCAGCATGCGACGTGCACCAAAGGACCTTCCTTTCCGAGCCACATGCCAGAGGCTACTGCAAGCACCTGTTACACGCCGTTGAGTATGCATGTCGGCCGTAAGATTTCGGACGAGTTCAACTTACCAGTCCCATTGATTTTGTGGTAAGCGTCCAAGTGCCTAAGAATCTCCTCATGACAAAGCCGCCAAGGACTGTCTTGATCTCTGGGATACCGCTATGTTTGGCATAGATGGCGTACTCCTGCACGAGCAGCGCTGCGCAGAATGCCAGTGTTATCTAGGAAAATAAAAGTTGGATGTGTATCAAAGTAGTTGAGAGACAACCCATGAGTGAGGGCTTGGCCGATGAGTCAAGACTTACGGAGAAGAGGAGATAGAAGAAGTATTCGATGAACCACTTCCCACCAGCGGCATGTACACCGAGAGCATCACTCCAATACTTCCACCCCGCGCAATTGGAGCCCTGATCGTATCCATAACAGCAGAAGCCCTTGTTGAGGTAGAAATGGCCGCCCTCTGGACCACTAGAACAGAAGCCGAGCTTCAAGTCGCCCAGCCAGTCACTCGTGACATTTATGCCGGCGGCGATTGCGCCAACCAAGAGGCCTGTCAGCACCAGTATTATCCAAATTTCACTGGCGTCTATGAGAATTCGGAGGTATCCCAAGAGTCCGCTTGCGCTAGACGACAGGACGCGAAGGCGCTGCCGCTCTTTCGTGTATTCAAAGATCCAGTCAATGGCCGTCATGTCCTCGTATCCGACTCGTCGCCCCGGCCCTTCGGTGTACCAATCGTTGGGGGGTGGTGAGCCATATTTGGCAGACGGATTGACGTTACTGTTCCGGTTTCCAAGCGGCAAGTCTGTCGTCGTCACTGAAATGTTCGCCTGGCGATGGGGTCTCTGATGTGGTCTCCGAGGGGAATGGTGCGCATCTTGTCGTGACGGCGACCCTGACAAGGCGGAGGAGAAGCGAGACGGCCCAGAGAGCGCGGAGGGCCTCTGCTTACGCTCGAATGACAGGGGCGAGCTCGAATTGTCTGGAAAAGGGTCGTCATCGAGAACGTGGCCTTGGTCAGCGTCGTCATCGTCGCCATAGTCGTCGCCATAGTCGTCACCGTTGTCTTGGGCAAGGAAGTCGATCTCGTCGCGGTCGTCGGTGGACGGGGGCGTATGGGCTGTCGGAGGTGAATACGACGAGGATGGGGCAGATGCGAAGGGGTCGTTCTGGGCGGCTCCAGACATGATGGGACTCATCCCATCTCGCATACGTAATAAGTTGCTTGAACTGAGTTCGGTATATTTGTATATTTGGGCTTGGCTCCGTCATCAGTGGGTGTGGAGAGCCAGTGGCCACTGGAGGGACAGTGTAACAGTGGGAGCTTCTGCTGGTCACGGCCTGCAGGGGCCTGCAGCCGGGGCCATCAGCGAGCCGTGATCCACTGAGGCGACGATTGTACTCCGTAATACCGAGACTCCCGAGCTCCCCCGTTGATTGGCTCATCGAGCAGCGTCCCACTGCAAACCTCGAGAACCTCGTTTTGAGATAACAGGATTGCAAGCCCAGCCATCGGAAAGACTTTCACATCGAGTTTCGGGGTTCAAGTTTCGAGTTTCGAGGTTCGCAGGACATGGACACGGGCCCTGGAAACAGCAGCCAAACGTCACCAAATACCAACACAAATAGCCCCGATGCTGCCAGTGTAGCCAAGATAAAATCCCTCCTAGAGGCAAAAGACGATACGCAGCGCTTTGTGGGCCTAGCCCTCCTCAAATCCGTTCTCGACAACACACCAGAGCTTCGTCAAGATGAACAAGTTGTCCAAGATCTATGGGCCAGCGTGTCTCCCAGATTCCTGGACAGGCTGATGAAGACTGGCTCGCAGCCGTCGGGCAAGGATGTCAAGGAAATGCTGGATCTTGCCGTTTCCGTCATTCACACCTTCGCAGCACTGCTGCCGGAGGCTCTGAGGGCGGAAGACAAGTTCACGGGTAGAATACCTGGGCTTATAAGTTCAGTATTGTACAGGTGAGAAGCATGGAGACGCCTGGTGGCCCTTTCAAAGTCTTGATGTGCTAACGGGACGGTAGTTCTGGTGAAACTACTGAACTGCTGCTGAAATTGCTTCATACCCTCGTCAGCACGCCGGAAGGAGCAAAATCGTTCGTTGAAGTGGGCGATGTAAGCTCTTTGGCAGAAATTGCCCCGACACATGCTACTGTACTAGAGATCTTCTCGTTTGCTTGGCTGAATGGCATGGCTTCCATTGTCGAGAAGCATGTCTTGATCAGTCAGGTTGCCGACACGATGCAATCGTTGGTTGCTTCATTTACAGGCACTGACGGCGTTACGCTCCTCGAGTTTTTGGGGAACTTTCTTCGCCAAGTAGATCCAGCTGTGAGTACATGTCGATCATAGTTGGAGCTTGATGTGCGCAAGCGTTGTCTAACCTATTTCTGTAGATACTGCCGCATCAACCGCAGTGGCTCGAGACAGTTGTCGGATTCATCCAAAATCTAGTGACAAGTCGCCCGAACCTCGCCGCCAGGTCTGCTTACACCAATGCAGCAGCTTCAGTACTCCAGGCATACACGGCGCAAGCCTCAAAATTGCTCTTCACCGAGAACACGAAGGACGACAAGCCCTTCGCCTACCTCTTGATCAACTTGTTGCTGATTGATATCCGGTCTTCGATTCCCACGCTTCTGCAACAGCTCAACCAGCCAGACTATGCTGCACTTTCGCGAAGATTAGCCTCGGCTTTTGATGTTATTTCCATCTTCATCGGACATCTCGTGCGATGCTTGGAAGACGATTCCATGGAGACATTCACCATGTCACCCGATAGTTTACTGAAGTTACGCAAGGGCATTTCGGAAACCATGTCTGTTACTGTCGAGTATCTTCGTGATAGATGGGATGCAACCTTTGCCGGTGCCATGGGCTTACATCCCGATGCCCGAGCATCCAATACAGAAACATGGACTGGCTCACGCCAAACTCTAGCCTGGGACTCCCTGGCCCATTCTGCCGACGAAGACCCCCTGATCCTCTCTGCTGTTCGAGCACTAGCACTTTGGCTAAGGGAAGAGGATAACGAGACGTTGCGCAAAGAAGCCACGGGTCTCACGGACATGCTCTTGGAGCTATATCAGAGCAGCTCATCG
Organism: Epichloe festucae Fl1; assembly: GCA_003814445.1. Classification (NCBI taxonomy): domain Eukaryota; kingdom Fungi; phylum Ascomycota; class Sordariomycetes; order Hypocreales; family Clavicipitaceae; genus Epichloe; species Epichloe festucae. The sequence continues at coordinate 971,496 of CP031390.1, forward strand.
GACAAGCTGGACTTCAGGTCAGCAACTTTAGTTGGGCTAGAAGCTCTGATCACCATGCAGGAAGGCCGAGAACTCTTCCTCCGCAATGATGGCTGGAAAATTCTGAGCAAGGACTTGACCAGCCTTTTGGACCCCTCTGGAAAAAATGCTTCCGACGCTGATGCATCTCGGGGCATCGAGATTGTTCGCATCCTGCTCTCAGTAGCAGAGGCAGAATCATCAGGCACACCGGAAGAGTGGATGGATCTCATCACAGCCGCAGCAGCATGGGACGCCTCTGCACAGGCTCCATCTTCCACCGTTGCAGAATTTCATGTTTCAGTACTGCAGTTGTGCTGTGCCTTGCTCGTCAGTGCGAGCCGCGGAATGAGAAATCGATATAGGCAGTCCATAGGCGCCGTTAACGGCATCGTCGGGCAGCTAAGTAAGAGCATCACTGGGAATGTATTCCTCAAAGAGGATATGAATGATATCAAGAGTACGATGGACAATGTGCTGGAGGAGCTATAGAACTGTCATCTAAAAATCCACAACACAACGCTGTCATCCATCCAAATGAAAATAGAACCTAAGCAAAAGCCTGGACATCTTCCGTCCTCAAAGCAACCTTCTCAGCCACGCCCACGCCCACGCCCACCCCCCCCTCGGCCTTAGCCCTCCTCTTCCTCGCCCTCCGCACCTCAATCTCGACATGCCGCATCTCCGCCGCCACCGAGACCAGCCGCGGAATGATCTCTTCCACAGACCTCACGGAATGAAGCTGAGCGGTACGCAGCGGCAAGGGCGTGAGAATGCCGAACCAGCGCAGAGGATCCCCGCCCTGCCGCGCTGGCTTCTCGTCTCCGTCTCCGTCATCGGGCGTCCGGCTGTCCGCGGATGATGGTTCTCCTTCCCCTTCCTCTTCCTCGCCGCCTGCGCGCGTCCGTTTGACGGAGAAGTCGGCGTGGTGACCGCCCCGACAACGTATCTCCAGCCGTCGCGAAGCTTGCATCCTCTGATCGTAGTGGTCTTTGCCGAATCTCTGGCCGCGCTCTCCTGAGAAGTTGGCCCGCGCAATGTCATGGAAGATGGAGGCTTGGAGATGAGAGAGCTGCTGCCGTAGATGGGTGTACTTGTCTAGGAGGGCGAGGTAGCGCTCTAGGAGGTGGTCTATTGTTTGTTGGTTGGAGGCCATGCTGGATGTTGCTGTTGTTGGGGGACCACCAGTTGGGTGGATTTTGGGGGCAAAATAGGCTGTTGGCCGGTGGTGGTCCTGGTGGTTGTGGCCGGGTGGGATGGAGGATGTCAAGTTGTCGAGTTGTCGAGGAGGTTGACATGGAGGAGGGGATGATGGGGTGGGCCTAACGAGGGGGGGGGGGTGGGGGGGCGATTACAAGGAGTCTGGGGGGGTAGTTGTTGGCTGGCTGTACGGACAAGCAGGGAAATGATAATAACGAGCGGGCAACGAGATTGAAGAAAAATATGTACTACCTACCCTAAGCTCCCCAACAACATTTTGCCAACTGCAACGGTTCTCAATCATCATGGACAACGTATTCGTCACATCTTATCTTTCCCCCATCATGTCTAGCCGCTAATTCGAGGATTCGGTGCCTTCACCCACCGCAGGTTCCGGGCGCTTCTTCCACAACGGGGCTCCTCCGATAAAGGTCGCGCACAAAACCGACGTCGTGGCAGAGATGATTGCCAGGCTCCAGCCCACGGTCGGCCAGCCCGCCGACTCGCGGACGAAGCCGCCCAGCAGGGGACCAGTCACGGTTCCAAGGGAGAAGGCGATGTTGTACAGCGCGTACGCGAGTGCGATGGGCTTGGCCGCCGCCCCCCGGCCGCGGAACCTCTCCTCCACCGCGTAGGTGATCTCGGCCGTGACGGGGCCGAAGGTGAAGGAGACGCCGACCCCGACGCCGGCCAGCAGCCCGCACAGCAATGCCTTGTGGGAAAAGGTGTCCTCGGCCACGAACCGCAGGCAGACCAGGAAGGGTGTGTACAGCGCGAATCCAAAGGCGGACAGCCACCGCGGCCCATGTCGGTCGCAGAGATATCCCACAAGTGGTCCGAGGCACGTGGGGACGACGAGAGGCAGGAAGATGAGCCCGGCCCCGATGGAGTCCCATCCGAATAGACCTTCGACGAAGATGGGCAGGGTGCCGTCAAAGGCCGACAGCACGATGGCCTCGGCCACGGTTCCCGCGAGCGCGGCGACGAGGCGAGGGCTTCTGAACAGTCCCAGCATCTCCCCGAGTGACAAGGGCTGCGGCTTCTTGCCCATGAGGCTTTCGCCGTCATAGGACGGGGGCAGCAGCAGCAGCAGCAGTAGTAGTAGTAGTAGTATCGGTGCTGTCGCTGGCGTGCGTCATTTGCGACGCCGTCGTATCCGTACGGTTGAGCCACTTTGCGGCATCCTTCTTCTCGATGACCAGCACCCGGAAGACGATGTCCACGACAATTATGGCGAAACACATGACCCAGACCTCGTAGTATCCTCCCTTGCCGTAGACTATGCCTCCTAGTAAGGGGGATGTCAGTGTGCCCAGGCTGAGAGCTATTCCGACCCAGCCCATGGCCTGGCCGACTCGCTCGCTCGAGACGGTATCGACGACCAGAGCCAGGCCGACGGACCAAGTCAGAGCGCTGGTCATGCCTTGGAATATTCGGCCGAGTATCAGCATGGCCACGTTCTTCATGAAACATAGGAGAACGGTGGCCGAGACCAGTAGGACGAGTCCAGCCAGCATGGGTGTGCGTCGATCGTTGGTCTTGTCGGCGAGGATGCCCCATATTGCTTTTCGAAACAAAACACATTCAGTTTAATTGGTTCAAGAATGAAATGTCATCAAGGCAGCATCAGGTATTGGTGGCCAAAGTTGCTTTGGGGGGGGGGGGGTTTCAACTCACGAGCAGATACCAGGATGGCTGCACCGAATGCCGCCAAGGAGACGGATGTCCATAATTGCACTGGATACAACTTGTTGTTCAGTATATGAGGTCAAGGTCGCAACTTGGGGAGCACCAAGAGTACCGGGGGGGGGGGGGGGGTTACCTTTATCCTCAGAAACGCCGGCCCGGTCGATCAAGGCAAATGGCAACACGGGAACAATGACAGCGTAAGGGAAGATGTCCTAAGGTTGATGATGTAGAATCAGCGTACGCGGTCCTGGTAGAAGAAGAAATCCGACGTCATTTTATTTCTTACGGTGAAAATAGCAGTCGACACCATCAGCATGATGAGCTTTGTGGATGAACGAAACTCCAATAGCACGGGGCGCTTCCCCTTTCTCGCAATCGTTGCCCAGATATCCTTGCCAGCCATGATGAGCTTTCCCACGCGCGAACGAGGCTTTTTGAGCCCCTTTTTAATCCGAGTATGTTGTCAAAAGGGAGAACGAAAAGGAAGACAGGAGAGTCTTTTTCATTCTGGGAAAGCTGTTGACAAGCTTCAGTTGATCTTGAGCACATCAATAGAATTTCCATTCGGAAAGTCACGGCGATGCAGCGGAGAGTGCCAGGGCGAGTAGGTGTATGGGTGAGTGAGTAGTCAAAGTACAGAGGAAGGTTTATAGATCAACGATGAATTTGTTGCAACTAAAGATGACTAAAAACAGGACAGAACTCCCCCCCCCCCCCCAAAAAAAAAAACCTGCGGCATCCAAAAAACCCGCGGACCCCGGAGCCATGTTGCTACAAGTGGGTGTAGAATGCTGCGTGGCCGAACCTTCAAACCGCCTCAGACAAACACGGACTTATTCTCCCGATCGGAAATCTACAAAACTAGTCCGCCTCTGGTTGTGGATCTGCAAATACGTAATGGATTCATGTGGAGAACGATGGTTTTCCCCCACAGGCTATTACATACGGGAAGTCGAGGCTCGAATCGACACTAGCATCAATGATCAATGATCAATGATCAATGCCGTGTTTCCGGGACGTGACTGAGAAAGTCGAACAACAACAGGCCTGTGCGGAGTGAGAAGACGAAATTGAATGTGACTCTCGTAAGTTCTCGTAAGTTCTCATATGTTGGCCTTCTTCAGCTAGCATGGCGTCGGGTGTCTCAGGATCGAGCAAGGAGAGGATCGAGCATGTCCGAGTGGGCTGCTCTCGGAAATCCGGCACCCTTTTAAGCTTTTTGTCCCAGCCTTTTTTTCCCTTTTCCCACACTGGGTCGCGACTTGTCTGCCTCCCAGATTCCCAGATCCCGCCAACAGTTCGGTCATGTGATGAGGAAATGACTTGGAATCATCCCGCTTGTTTCTGTATGAGGTTGCGGAACCAACAAGCAACTTGCTTGCCTTCCATATAATTATATTTCGTTACTTATCCGTCAACCTTCTGAAGATGTACCCGACAGCCAAAGTCAGCCAGTAGCACTTCATGAAAAGCGCCAAGTCACAGGGTTCCTCGATCGATTTCAACAAACATGGCGCTTCGCACGATAAGTCAAGGTTATGTTCCGACAAGACATGTGTAAAGACAAGACTTGGCGCATGGTCTGGGATGCTTGCTGTACGACACCCGCCTTGTAATACCGAGGGTTCACGAGGCGTGATGAACACTAGGATCGCATGTGTTGCGGGCACGAATCATTTTCGACCTTTTGGCGTTGGTGTTTAAACGATTAGCATGACCAATACCTCTTACCCCATGTTCCACTGACGGAATCGCTCATTTCAAGGCTGGCTGCTGGCTCTTAGTTTCAACATGTACGGATTCTTGGACGGATTTTCCCCGAGGTCCGAGGGGATCTGATCTGCAGGGTCCGTATCTTCCAATGACTAACTTAATGGTTTCAAGGCTGCACAGACGAACAACTTGACTCAAGATTGCATGTTGACCTTGTCGCAAGTGATCGCTGACTGATTAGCCGGAAGTTTGAAAGCACAAATGTCAAGCATATCCATTCATATTCACATGCTAGAGCTGGCGCCAAAGGCGTTGGTCATCTGGCAGAGAGAGTATATCTGCAAGTCAGTTATTTCGCCCAAACCGACGCGAAGTGGAAATCTCTGTTCTGCTACAGTACTTGGCAACTTGGGCAGTCGCTGCAAACACTCCCCCCAGATGAAACGACGAGGGAAAATCCGAGAGAGGAGGCCCCGAATATGGAAAAGTGCGGGATTGTAATGGGCGTTTTGGTCCTGGACTCCCTCCTGGACTCCCTCCTGGACTCCCTCCTGGAGCCAAATCTGAGTAACATGAGATGCCAATCCTGCCATTTGTGGAGAATCGAGAGAGCCCAGCAGCCCAGCCCAGCCGTGACACCACTCGAACGTTTGCCCAAGACCACAACTGCAGCACCTTATTATGCAAGATACATGAACAGCAAGGCGTGGAATCCGGACTCTGATCAGTGAGTGAGCTGGACGGAGTAGGAAAACACCTGCCTGGTTGGCAAACTTGCACCCTGCTGGCTCGTGTAGGCACGAGTGAGGCAGAGTAGTGTCAAACATGGCCCGGTGTGGTTTGCGATATCAGTCGCTGGCTGGTATGATGACACAAGCCTGGCTCTTCAATCTTCCGACTCACGAGTCGAATCTGGTGTTCAGACTCGAGTCCCAATCAGACGACAAACGCTGCCATGTCCAACCATTTCGCTTTCATGTTTCAATGTTTGTCCTTGTCACACTAGCACAGCCCAGTCCAGTGAGTGACTCTAGCCCAACTCGATACCCCGGGCCCAGCCTTGACGCCTGTTCGCACTCCTCCCAAGTCCTTTGTGCTTCGCCGCCGCAAAGTCGCTCGACACAGAGGACGCCTGACAGGACCGGTCTGCACCTGGTCAGCCTCCAAAGCTAGACAGGAGGGTGAGGTGATGCAGCAGGACAGTCATTTGGCTCTACTACTCCGTAGTCCGTAGTGTCGAAAGGAAATGGAGATGGAGATGGAGATGGAAATGGAGATGAAAATGGAGATGGAGATGGAACTGAAAATGGAGATGGAAATGGAGATGGAGATGGAACTGAAAATGGAGATGGAGATGGAACTGAAAATAGAGCTGGAAATGGAGATGGAGATGGAACTGAAAATGGAGATGGAACTGAAAATAGAGCTGGACCTGGAAATGGAGCTGGACCTGGAAATGGAGCTGGACCTGGAAATGGAGAAAGCGACCTGACCGTAATAATAAGCACATGCACATGCAGCGCTACTAGTCCGTAGTATCAGAACATTGACGCAGACTGGACCCTGGTCTAGTGCATGCGTCTGGGCCTGCACGCTGCCCGTCTTGACGTCTTGACGCCCGCTTGTTAGTCGGCTCACTCCCGTGCCACTGTGCTGCTACCTCGACCTCGCTCGACCGCCTCACAATCCATGCCCACCAGACCCTCCTCACCGTGTTCGTCTTTGTCTTCATTCATCATCCTCCCATCGCCGCCATCCCCCAAACAAACTACGCTCCCGCACTTGCATCAACTTCCACCTCCACCCGCGCCTCGCGATTCTGGCCATTTGCGCCCACGACTTTGCCCTCGATTTTTGCGACTTCCAACCCTTGGTCACGAACTGCCACCGCTGACTACCGCTGACCACCGCTGACCACCACACCACCATTAATATGGCGGTCGTCGCAACCATCAAGTATGTGTCGCTGTTCTGCCACCCGCCAGCCCAGCCCAGCCCAGCCCAGCCCACATGCTTCCTCTTCTGCTGCCGCACTTTTGCTGCACCGCCCACGCGCGACGCCAGCGACGTCGTCGTTTCCCCCTCGAGCTTTACCGAAATTTTTTTTTTCTCACAAACCTGCTTGCTTTCTCAACCGTTACTTGTTCGCTTTTTGTCTGGGTCGATGGATGGGCGTACTACCAGCTCACAACCCCTCCTCGTCCCGATATGGCTGAGCTATCCATGTTTCTTCAGCTAACCGCGTGTAACTTTCCCCCTTAATAGATGCGTTGTTGTCGGCGACGGTGCCGTCGGCAAAACCTGCCTCCTCATCAGCTACACGACAAACAAGTTCCCCTCCGAATACGTCCCGACCGTCTTCGATAACTATGCCGTCACGGTAATGTATGTGTTGGATTCTGTGAGCTTTTCACAGTGGGCTTCTGGGGGCAAATGCCAGCAAGTTGGTCTAATTACGCGACGACAGGATTGGTGACGAGCCTTATACCCTTGGATTATTCGATACGGCCGGACAGGAGGATTACGATAGACTGCGCCCTCTTTCGTATCCACAAACCGATGTTTTCCTCGTCTGCTTCAGCGTCACATCACCCGCATCATTCGAAAACGTTCGTGAAAAATGGTTCCCCGAGGTTCATCACCACTGCCCGGGAGTCCCTTGCCTCATCGTTGGCACCCAAGTTGATTTAAGAGAGGATCCAAGTGTTAAGGACAAGCTTGCGAAACAGAAAATGGCACCGGTCAAAAAAGAAGACGGTGACAGGATGGCTCGGGAGCTTGGCGCTGTCAAGTACGTCGAGTGCAGCGCGCTCACGCAATTCAGATTGAAGGACGTTTTCGATGAGGTAAGAGAACCACTGTCCATCGTTTTTCTCTTCCTTACTTTCCTTCTTTTCTTGTCTCTTGTTTCCAAGATGTCTGTCGATTAACGCAGCAAATGGCAGGCAATTGTTGCCGCATTAGAACCGCCGATGCCCAAAAAGAAGTCCCACAAGTGTCTGGTCCTGTAAAGCGAAAATCGCAAGCGAAGACAGAGAAAGGAGAGAGAAAAAGAACAAAAACCATGGGAACAACCAAGAACGAAGAGAACGAAGAGAGGCGCACTTGAAACCACTACTACTATTACAATGGACGAGACGAGTTCCGCTGCATATACTGTTGACGCATGACTAGAAGAAGACGGAATCTTGTTGACGAGATGGCCTTTGAAGCACCAGGGAATTGGGAAATGCACGGTGACGGTGGTGAGAGAGGAGGCATGGAAGACGAGGCATTTGGACGGCATTTGGACCAGGGAACATGAGCTCGAAGGAAATCCGTCCGTCCCGAACAAGTTGGAGAAGAAGACGGTAGAGAATACCACATTCGGTTTGGTACTCTTTTTTTTTTTTTTTTTTTTTTGGTTAGAGGTGCACTTTGCAAAGAGCCATTATTATATTGGCTCAAGGACTGCTCACGGCCCGCATTGATGACAGACATGTTCTTTCTCTATTTTGAATGGGCATGGCCAGATGGCTGGACAACGCGTGGCTTCCAGCCATCCGGGACGACGTTGTTCAACGAGGACCAGATCTGCGTGCTGTCCGTTATGAAACCCTTTTGCATTTTATCTCGTCGTTCCCGCCTCTTTTTGTTTTTAGCGGTACTGGGCAGTATCTTCTTGTGCTTTATTCTTTCTCGTTATTATCATTTCTGTCATCCCTTCTCATGAATTATACGTTTCTACGGACGATTCTTCCCATGCATGCAAGATGGGGTGCGTTGATAGGACAGTTTGGCGATTGGAGTGCAATTATATCAATGGCTCATTTTTCTTTTTGGATATGACCTTTTGATGCCAATCAATGCTGCTTTGATGTAGTCGTGCTTTGTCATGTTAACATGTTTGAAGGGTGACGTTTGATTTGTAGGCCTGACTGCGTTGCCGAATTGTAATGGGAGCCGCCTTTGGCCTTGTATTCATTGGGGGCAACGCGAGGATGAATGACGAATTGCAGTGCTGGGATGGGATCGGAATCCATCTTGTCTCTTGTGGTGGGCATTCAGGCGGATAAACAGAGCTCGTTGTGCCTAAAGTCAGGATGAACGGAAACCGTACAGTGCCTCGAGAGATGGCTCAACGGAACAAGGCCCGTGTGATCCGTAAAATGAAGGACAAAATAACAAAGCACGCAAGATCCGGGGAATCAAACGAAACAATTCTATCAATCAGATGATTGTGGGGACGGGACATGTTGATCCCCCTCGATGGAAAATGTCGACAACGGGCTGTCCAAGGGAATTCATCATCAGGGTTGCTGAGGAAGGTCGTCATTGCAGTCCAGGACCAACCCCCTTCCCCCCCATTATCCGCCCATGCAGCCACAGCCATGCCAACAACAATTTGAAAATGGGGCGCTCGCAACGAAACGAGGCGGCAAGTTGTTTGCGATTACCGATAATACCTGGCAGTGTGGCAGCCTGTATTCGATGTAATTATGTACACCCCACTGTACTGTCAATCTGTTCCCCCGGCCGATCCCTGCCAGGGAGGGGGGAGGAGGGTTTCATCTGACTCCAGCCTTTTCGCTCGCCCCATCCAATCCCGTCTTTGACGTCTTTGACCACCTTGGATTCAATCTCACAAAGAGCCTCTGGACGGGACGTGGATTGCTGTACAACGCACAGTGGCAGCGGACGCGGAGAAGTTGCTCTGCACAACTCCGTAGAGGTCGCATGTCTTCGCGTCTGGATCCATCACGGATCCCCCGACGCAACATGATACTCCGTGCTTGCTCCGTGTAGTCGTGGCAACATGGCGACGATGGCCAAGGTGCTCTCGATGTGCTTGCTCTTTTTGTGGAGGCCACTAGAACACAAACACCAAAACACCAGTTTCGATTGATCAAAGCCAGCGACGATGCGGTCTGGCCGCCTACTCCGTAGACCCTACATATGTAATATGTAGACCAAAAAGCGCTGCAACCTAGCGGCCCCATTCTGGCTTTTGCTTCCCCTTTACCCCCTTGTCAACCCGTTGTCAGTTTGTCAGTCCCATCTTGCTTTCGTTTATTATTATGTAATACAATTACAACCAACCACAGCCGTCCTATTGGCAGGTTTACAGAAAGTCCATGCCCCTGATTCAGGCAAACGGGCCAGGGACCTCAAGTACCGAGTACCAAGTACCAAGTATCAAGTACCGAGTATCTACTTCCTCGAGCTACACCATTATGTGAAAACGGCAAGGGGGCGGTACTTACGGAAGTTTCCCCGTCCAGCCGTCGTCCATCGTCCTCATTGTTCTGCTTTCTCCTATTCACGGACGTACGAGTGCGCATTCGTCCTGGATTCTTATCATCATTATTTTCATGCCTAGATTCTTTCCTCGTTTTTCTTGATTGCTCATTCTTCCGACATCTCTCAGTCGACAAGTGTCGACAAGTGTGCTGTTGCGCTTTGCCCCCCCCGGGGAGGACCCCAGCCTTGTTCACGACGCCTCTTTCTCCTGGTTGCAGCCATTCCTTCGGAGTACAACGGGACGTCTTGTAATCCGTACTGAGTACAACCTTTTTTTTTTTTCCCTTCCCCCCGGCTTGCTCCACCAACTTTCCATCCATCACTCTCGCTTCCTGAGTGCTGAGTTGTTGGTGCTGCCATTCTTCACGGAGCCTGCCTGCCCCCTTCCCTAAGCCCATCCTGAGCCTCAGGCCGGCCAAGCCACTGAGACCTCCTCCACTTCGTCTTCCGTCTGGCCGCCTTCCTTCGTCCTCCTCGACTACGCGCCTCTGGTCATTTCTGCGCACCTTTCTCGTCCTTGATCCCTCATAGTTGGTCTGCCTGTGGGCTATACTGCTCCAGATGCCGCTCTTCTTGCAATCCTTCTTTTGAGACACCGTCTTCTTCATCTTATCGACACTCGTTTCTCCTAATTCGAAAATTTTAATCTACTTCTTGGTTCGCTGTCCTTCAATATTCTCGACCTCCCCAAGTCACCTCTTCTCGACTCCGAACAAACACTTCACTAGTAGTCTCCGTTCCGTTGCCCATCACGAGCCCAATTCCTCTAGCTTCGCTTCAAATCACGGCCGATTTTTTTTTTTTTGGACAATCTGCGTACTTTCGAACTACTATACAATTCACATTGCTGTTTCGGACGGGTTGGGCCGCGGCACACGGGTTGCTTGCCATACTTGACACTCTTTACTTATTCAATCTGCTCGACGAGTCTTTGGCGTCGACAGAGCTTTGCGTCGACACTTTTCAACTGCCCACCTTGGGTAGCATACCAAACTGAGCCAATAGACTCGGCTTGCCTTTCACGGTCTATATTCTCTGTATCGAACAGGACAGGACTATTTTGCATAGATACGCCTCTCCTGCAGACGATTGGTCTCACCACCACTTGTCTACACTTCAGCTGAATACACCTTGCTGTCTTTTTCCCAGGGCCGACTTTCTGTCATTCCATCTCGTATTTCAGCAACAGCGGATCCATTAGCAACCTCTGGTTTTGCCAGCTTCCGGCCTGCAGTCAGTGCTTGACGCTCCGAGTCCTCACGGTGCTTCTCGTGCCTCTCCAAGGGCACGTACGTACTTCAAAACGGCTGTTCTATCGCACCTCGGGCGGGACTCGCTTGTCCCCCCTCATCTTCTCGGCATGCAGGATCTGAATGGTGCTGTTGGCCAAGGTGCCAATGGCAATTCTCACGGTCGCTTCCAGGGCCACGCGTCTAAGCCATCCAACAGCGACACTGGCTTCTCCCATGGTGCCTTCACATCAAACTTTTCGGGGTTCGCCGATCGTCACCCTCGCCGAGGCAATATTCCTTCGCTGAATACACAGTCCATGCGCCCAAATCAGCACACGTCTCCCAACGCAAACGACATGGCTACCCCTGGAACCGCATTCGACATGCAATTCACCCCTCTTCTGCCTTCACAGCTTCTCCTTGGTAGTCCCTTTCAACCAGGTAGTCCTGCCGCCTTTGGGAGTCCTCAGTTCCAAAACCTGCCGAGTTTCCAACAGCATCAGCATCAGCAGCAGAGCAGCAATCAGCAGCAGCAGCAGCACGGCGGCGGAATGTCTAGCCCTGTTCAGCAAAATATTTCCCCTCAATATCAAACAATGGTGTCGCCATCTGCATATGGAGCCCCTCAATTCTACCCACCACAATCGCCAACTGGTGGCTTCAACATGCAGTCAGGCATGCAGCCTGCCTCCCCCGTCTTGGGCTCCAGTGCTGTGAATGGTACGAGCCGAACGGTATACCTGGGAAACATTCCTCAGGACACCGCCGCTGAGGAAATCCTCGGGCACGTTCGAAGTGGTCAAATTGAATCTGTTCGCCTCCTCCCTGACAAGAACTGCGCGTTTATTTCCTTCCTCGATGCCAGTTCTGCCACTCACTTCCACTCGGATGCAATTTTGAAGAAGCTCTGCATCAAGGGCCAAGACATCAAAGTCGGATGGGGCAAGCCATCTCAAGTTCCTACCTCCGTGGCTCTGGCTGTTCAGCAGTCTGGCGCATCGCGAAACGTGTATCTGGGCAATTTACCGGAAGAGATTTCCGATGAAGAGTTGCGTGAAGATTTGGGCAAGTTTGGTGCCATCGATACCGTCAAGATTGTTCGAGAAAAGAGCATTGCGTTTGTTCACTATCTCTCGATTGCGAACGCCATCAAGGCTGTTTCTCAGCTCCCCCAGGAAGCCAAATGGCAGGCCCCGCGCCGGGTATACTATGGCAAGGACAGGTGTGCCTACGTCTCCAAGACTCAGCAGCAGAATGCAGCTCAGTATCTCGGCATCGCACCCGGATACGCTCATATGCTGACCGGAGCCGATCGCGATCTCATTTCAAATGCTCTCGCGCAGCAGTCTGTGGCAGCTGCCGCCGTTGCCACAACCGCTGGTGGAATTAACAATCTCGGAAACAGAACCATTTACCTGGGCAACATCCATCCTGAGACATCCATCGAGGAGATTTGCAATGTCGTTCGCGGCGGTCTGCTCCACCACATTCGATATATCCCCGACAAACACATTTGCTTTGTTACGTTTATCGACCCCACGGCGGCTGCCTCGTTCTACGCCCTCAGCAACATCCAAGGCCTCATGATCCACAATCGCAGACTCAAGATCGGATGGGGAAAACACTCTGGTGCCTTGCCTCCAGCGATCGCACTCGCCGTCAGTGGAGGTGCCTCGCGGAACGTTTACGTGGGTAATTTGGACGAAACCTGGACCGAGGAGCGCCTTCGCCAAGACTTTTCCGAATACGGCGAAATTGAGTTGGTCAACACCCTCCGTGAAAAGAGTTGTGCATTTGTCAATTTCACCAATATCGCCAATGCCATCAAGGCTATCGAGGCCATTCGCGGCAGAGAAGATTACAAGAAGTTCAAGGTGAATTTTGGCAAAGATCGGTGCGGCAATGCCCCTCGACAAATGCAGCAGCAGCAGCAGCAGCAGCAGCAGGGTCAGTCTCCTCGCGGAGATGGAGTGTCTTCGCCTCCTCCCACCGGTTCCCAGAACAGTGGCTCTCCCCAGAACGGCTCGACTCCTCAGCAGTCGGCCGCTCTATTCAACGCACAGAGCAACCCTCTCACCATGTACTTGAGCCAGTTGTCACAGCAAGCTCAGCAGCACCAGCACTTGGCCATGCAACAAAATGTTATGTTTAGCACAGCTCAATCTTCTCCCAACGAATCGGGGTTGGATGTTCCTCAGCAAGGATCTTATGGTGGGCACGGTCAGTCAGCGAGCATCTCCAATGGCTATGGCTCCAATATTGCAACGTCTGGAGCCACAACAATCGGTGGTCTGCTGGCTCCCGGAAATGGTCGAGGCTCTCATAGCCGAGCCCTCAGTCTCCCCGTCCTTGCCCCTGGTTTTGAGAACGGCGGCCACAGCCCTCATAGCCTTGCTGGCAGTAACGGCAGTGATGGTGAAAGGCGTGGTCACCAGTACCAGTCTAGTTTTGGTGGGTTGGGGGGCGCGGGCTTCGGCCTGGCCATTCAGAGTGGTCTGAACGGATGGGTTGAGGAGGAAGTGGCCAACTAATTTACTGGGCGGAAAATTGACGAAAGATGCGACGTCTCTGTTCCTGCCAAGCCAATAACACTCTGAAAGAGATGGGAATTTTTTTTTTTTTTTTTTTATCTTTTTTCTTACTTGTTTTGAATTGCTCGGTCTGGGGGCTCATTCTCTTCATTTTCATGCTCCCCGTGGCTGAGCTATTTCTGCACACTACTTTATTGTCAAAACGCTTGCGCGTTCTCATTCCTTATTTTCTTATTATTTCATCACAATCATCTCCTTCAGTGTATGATGCTTTGAATCTTTCTTTTCTGGATTTCGGCCATGTTCTCGTCAAGCGGAGTGAGAGGGCTCTGCAGCCCATTGAAAAGGTGGAAGTAGAAGGCGTAAAGTTAAGCAGGCAAGCAACTGACGCAGAAGGAAAGCCTGGGTGAGGGGACGTTTGACGTGTCTTTTAGAAATGAAGATGGACAGTCAGTAATAATATGCCATGGTTGTGGATGTCGTAGGACCCTGGGGTCCGAGGTCCCAGGTCCGAGGGAACAAAGATGGCACGTGTGGAGGAAACGAGCATGGATGAGCGGGTATCAGCGGCGATAGTGCTAAATCGAAAAATACGATGGCTTTGACTTTATCTGTCCTGGGTGATTATTGAACTGAGCAAGGGACCGAGCAGGATCTGGACTTGCTGGAGACGGAGAAGCGAGGTTGGCGTGTGGCAGGGCCGTCCGGGCTCCGAGGCCGGATGCGGCAGCACAAATACAATACGTGATGAACTGCTAGCATTATGAGTTACTAAGATTAGTTGTTCGAATCGGTTTTCTTTTTTTTTTTTTTTTTGCTTTTTGCAGCCATCTTCCCTTTGACAAGTCTTTATCGAAAAGTCAGCCCTCCAAATCAATAAATCAGGGTCAAGATGAAAAAAAAAAAAAAAAAAAAAAAAAAAAAAAGGCTTGGCCCGTTGTTCGGGTTGATCTCGACGTCGGAACATGCTTTGTTGGCGCCAACGGCGTGGCTGGGGTCGATCGATGGAGGGCAAAAGTCCGCTTCCTAGCCGGCACAGCCGGTGGACCGACTGGCTGACTGATCGGCTGACTGACTTATTGACTGACCGATTGATTGATTGAAGATTGAAGATTGACGATTGACGATTGACTAGTCGTTGATCAAGTCGTTCGGTGTCGGACAACCAGCCAATGTCCGCGACCACGCGCGTCACCTGCTCTCTGTGCTGCCCCCCCGTGGCTGCCGGCCCAAACTCGAGGCATACCCTGAGGATATTGACCAATGACAAGTACGTGAATTTCCCAAGTTCCGGGCCGCCCGACGTCAGCGCGCAACGGCTTCTGATTGGCTCAGCTCGCCCCCGCGACCGCCCCGCGACCGCCCCGCGACGTCACTTCAGCTTACCACTTTACTTCGCCTTGCAAGTTGCAGATGCAAAATCTTGAAGTGGTAATCCCCGTTCGTCATCTTTTTGCGGGCTGGGCTTGGCTGACTGGCTTGCTTTCTTTTTCTTTTCTTTTCTTTGCTTTTCTTTTCCTTTCCTTCTTCCTTCTTCCTTCTTCCTTCTTCCTTCTTCCTTCTTCCTTCTTCCTTCTTTCTCTCACTCCATCTCTTTCTTCTATTTCAGCGGAACCAGAATGCTGCCGCCGACAACAAGTAATTTCCCTCCCTCGGCTGCCATGAGCAACATCTCAAATCAGCCTGGCTTGCCGACCCCGTCAACTTCACCCGCGCATGTGGAGCGAATAGTAAATCCCGCCTTGGAAGGCGGTTGCGGCGAGGAAACCGGTTTCTCCGACGAAGCTTCCGTCGAGGATCAGGATGAGGCCCAGGCCGCTCTTCAACCTGCCATCAGCGCGGCCGCCAGCCATTTGACGTCGGCACAGACCCCGGCTGTGGAAAAGGCGGCGGCGTTGGAGCGGTTGCCTGGCGGCGGTTACTTTCACGACGCAGTCGTCCAAGGTGAAGCGGAAGATGACGACGGTAACGACGACGACGACGACGACGACGACAGTCGTTCAAGCCCCAATGGCGCCCGCCCTCGTCATCAGGTGCCAGGCCGGTTGCCCATGCCATCCCCTTGGACATCCGGCCCCAAGTCTTTCCTTGTCAATGACAAGGACTCGCCCCGAACCCGGCAGACCAAGAGCTTGCTTGGATCCGCATTCGGTCCAACGAGACAGCATCGTTCCCGATCTGCAGGTCAGGAGGCACTCAAGAAGCTTCAAAGGGCCTTTCCTTCGTTCAGTGGGCATGCCGGCCTGTTCCCTTCGCTTCCAGTTTCGTTCTTGTCCAACTTCACTGGTGATCACAAACATGGTTCCAATGCAGCATCCAAATTGGGGGGGGAGTCGGCACGCCCAAGGTCTCTTCCGTTGGCGCAGCAATCGACCACCACCACCATCACCACCACCACCACCACCACGGACAATGATTCCTCCACGTCGCCTGGACACTCGCCGCCTGCATCAGAGCGGCCGGACGAGCACACGACCATGTCTCGACCCAGACCTTCCACACTGCGGCGAGTCACTTCGGATGAAAGCATGCTGTACCACAGTCTTTCCCGGCAGTCCTCACTTGGCGACGACAACAAGTTCGACGATGTCAGGGAGATGGTGAACATCCGTTTCATGGCCATCAAGGACAGTCTCCCAGATGTGCCCAACTTCAGGATGCCGAGCCTAGCACGACTGCAAGCTGCTTCTCGCATGTCCTCGATGGCGCTCAATGGCCTCTTCTCGAGCTCCAACGACGACCAGGCGCTCAGCAGGCAAAGCCCAGGTGGTGTCGGCCGACAAATGCCCGGCTCATCACCCAGCCCAAGTTCTCCGAAGCCGAGCACCGCCGCCGCGGCGACGGCCTTCGATCGAGTTGTGGAGAAGCTTACCGGTGACTTGGTGATTCTCGGCGGATATCGAGGTTCCGTGCTGCGTTCGGCCGAACCGCCTCACCAACAGCTATGGGCCCCTGTCAAGCTGGGATTCAACATGCGCAAGGCAAACTTGGAAGTTGGCTTGGAGGACGAGGACGAAGAGACCATGGAGGAGCGCATCATCCCTTCCGGCATGCTCAAACACGTTGGCCCGGTCGACGTGTCAAGGAAGCTCTTCAAGAGGCTTCGCTCATCACCCAACGCCCGGAACGGTTCACTCCGGATATGGGATTTCGGCTACGACTGGCGACTCAGCCCCGCCCGGTCTTCGAGGAAGCTGCAGGAGTTTCTGTCCGAGCTGCCGTCGAACCGGCCCGGAACACCGCCCAAGTCCGCCGGGGCCCTTGTCATTGCACACAGCCTGGGAGGCCTGATTACAAGGCACGCCGTGGGCCGTCGCCCCGAGCTATTCGCCGGAGTTCTGTACGCCGGGGTGCCGCAGCGCTGCATCAACATTCTGGGACCGTTCCGGAACGGCGATGCCGTCTTATTCAACGAGAAGCTCCTCACGGCCCAAGTCAACTTCTCGATCCGCACCTCCTTCGTGCTTCTCCCAGACGACGGCTTCTGTTTCATCGACAAGCAAACGGGAGAGTCGTACCCCGTCGACTTTTTCAATGCCGATGAATGGGTCAGATGGCGTCTCAGTCCTTGCGTGGCAGCACCGCTTCTGCCGCCATACCACAGCCGCGACAAGCAACAAAACTTATCCTCGCCCCTTTCATCCCTGTTCCCCAATTCACTGCTCAAGAATAAGAAGCCCATCGATCCTGACATTCAGTCCAGTGCTGCTGCTCCCGCGCCCTCGGAGGACCACCACCACCATCATCATCATCACGAAACCGCTCCGTTGCCATCCCCGCCTCAATCACCACCACCACCACCATCATCATCATCATCCGGGGCCACTGCGTCAGACCAGGAACGCTACATGAGCTACTTGAGGCGCACCCTCGCTGCCACCCGCCAGTTTCGCTCCGAGCTCGCCCACTCCAAGGACCTCGAGGCGGCCAATGCCTATCCGCCGCACGCAGTCCTCTACGGCAAGACGATCCCAACAGTCTACGCCGCGCAGGTGGCGTGTCGAGAAGCCATTGCCTACGCCGACGCATACGACGACCTGGTCTTCAGACCCGGCGACGGCGTCGTGCTCGCGCGAGAAGCCATGCTGCCAGAGGGCTACGCCGTCGTGCGCTCCGGCAGAATCAGCACCGAAAGAGGCCATCTCACCATGCTGGGAGATCTTGAAGCCGTAGGCAGGGCGCTCGAGGCTCTGCTCTGGGGCCGCCAGAGGGGCATCGGAATGGGGAACCGGAAGACGGGAGACGGGAGACGGGAGACGGGACAACACGCAGATTCAATCGCCAATAGATGGTGAGAAATAGAAAAAAACAACCCGTTCACAATGGGAAATCCCAAAGAGAAAAAAAGTAAAGTAGAGTCTACGGAAGGGATCCTCCCGGTGACATGTGACAAGAGAATGGAGACAAAAAGTACCGTAACACAAGCGATAATACACTCGACACAAGTGCACACGCACGACAGGATATGAGTCTCTCAACTTGAGTGTGACATGAATGCATGTAATCCGTATCAGGATAGTAGTAATCAAAGCTGCAGACGGAGGAATGTGAGACATGCTCTTTATTTACTTGTTCATCTCTCTTTCCTTCTTTCGCCAACATTGTCTCCTCGTTAGAACTTGGCAGTGTCACCATCCATCATGCCAACCTTTCCAAACGAGCCTTGTGCATCTAGAATACGCACCGAGTACATACACTGCATCATCATACAACACCGTCAGTTGCCACCTGTTCAACTACCCACCTCTGCTTGATGCGCTGCCATACTATTTCCATTGCACATCTGATTTATCTGCCCGTGCGTTTTCCGGTCGTATCGGCAACGTCGTGCTGTAGGCACAGAGGGATCATCATGGATATGATATGCAAGAAATGGGGGGTTTTTAAAAAAAAAAAAAAAAAAAAAAAAACCAGAGTCCGAGTGGCAGGTGGAGCAGCACGGGCCAGCCTGAAAGCTGTTTGTTTGTCGCTGAACATCACCATGCCTCGGGAAAAATTCCCGTGTTCATGTAAAACGCAGACACTATCTTTGCCTTTTGTCTCTCCTTCCAGAGGCCCCAGAGGCCAGAGGGATTAGGTCATGAATCTTGTCATTCTTCTTTCCTCTTGCCTCGACGTATTGCGTACGCGTGTCAATTCCACGGGGGCCGCAGTCGCTGTCCTTTTGAAGGAGTGGGTTTGTCGAATTCGTTTACTCGTGCGGCCGTACCACGCCCCACCTTACTAGGTGACGAGTTCATCGGCGTGCAGAGCAATGTATATGCCTGTACTCCGTAGGATCAGAGACATGCCAGAGACATGCCAGTGTGCAAGTCTGGGCCTTGTGTTAAGTTGCAGCAGGGGTACAGTGGGGATCTCACCCCGTCATCAATTCGCGGAGAAATGATGGCGTTAGCCACAAACAAAGAGCGCCAAGTCAGGCCTGCAACCTCATCGCCGCCGATCTGACTCAACCGGAGAATCGAAAGTCTTGGTGTTCATTCTGGAGAGGGAAAGAGGGCCACGATCTTATCTTCGTAGTTTTCTCCATCTCTTCATCCACAGGCCGCTGATAAGGTGCGAAGGGACACAATGACCCAGGGTGGTGGCCGCCAGCAGGGTGTTTGCTGGCATACTGTCCGCATTGCCATTTGTATCTGACGAGCCATTCGCTCTTCTGTTAAGATGGGCTTCGTGGCCTCGTCCTGTTCCCGGGGCACGAAGATGACCTGCTCCAGAGCGGGCATACGCAGGGATAGTTGCCTAAGGACCTCGACTGTGAGGCTAGCCGCCGTCATCGAATTGTATGATCCTTCGACCCAGAACAGGGCGTCGCTGATGGCGATCCTGCGCACCGAAGCCAATTGAGACGGGTCGCACATGGACATGCAGGTGTGGAACTGAGCATCGGCAGCCATGTACCCATCTTGAGGGCCGAAATAGAGAATGTCACTTGCCGGGTTGAAGAACATTTGCCCGGGCATTCTGGCAAATCCAAAGGCGCGCCGGAAGCTTTTGAGTGTGTCTGCTCGAGATTCGGCGCACACGTGTAGGTTGATGGGAACCGAAGCATTCGACGTGCAACCCATGAAGGACATGCTGGTTGTACACAGCTGCGCATCATGTAGAGACGGGCATCTGGCGCCACATCTCATCGACACTAATCTGGTCGTCGGCAAGTTCAGAGTCCAAATTTTGAGACGAAGCTCTGGTGGGAGCTGGGGGAATGATGGCTGAAAAAGGTTGGCATTTGTGTTAGCCTCTTCCTTGAAGGCTTCGTTGAAGGGTTCCTTGAAGGGTTCCTTGAAGGGGGAGAAAAACCCGGCGAATGGCGTGGCCTTGTAGGGCGACTGAAGCAGAGCAAACTCACAAACAAAGTAGGCGACGACGCCGTTGCTTGCTCAGGTAGAGGTGATTTCCGTAAATCCGTTGGCTTGAGAGCCATCTCAGGTGCACGAAATGCAGCAAGCCGGGGACCTTGGCAGAATGCTCCCATAATGCTGAGTCGGGACTCACGAGCTCAGGGCACAATGGGAAAGGTCGGTTGCAGCCGGTGGTGGTGTTATCGTTGGATGTTAGTTGGGGTGTGGCAGCCGGGCAGGCAGGCGGCAGGCGGCAGATGGCAGACGGCAGGCAGGTAGGCAGGCAGGTGTTGGGTTGGATGACGGGGAATCAATGATGAATGTCAAGACTATACCACAATCTGGCGGGAAAATGTAAGCCGAGTCAAGTGGGCATCATGATGAAAAAAACAAAACAAAACAAAACAAAACAATAACGTAACGGAAAACGAATCTGATGGACCTGCTCAATGACTTGTTTCCATCTAGTCCCCTCGTCTCTTGCTGCTCGCTCGTCCAGTGTGAAAGTGCTGGGGAGTAGCGAGAGCGGGGACCAGCTATTAATATTATATTTTATTCATAAAGGATCAAGGGTGAGCAGCGAAATGAGGCAAGGAAGGCACGCAGAGTACTTGAACTTGGGGAGGCACGAAGGAGACGAAGGAGGCACGGAGGAGGCACGAAGGAGGCCAAGAAAGAGGAAGGTACCAGTTCGAGGAATGTCCAAAAGGACCTATTACCTCTCTCTGCTGGGGACATCCATCTGGAAGTCAACTTATTAGCTTCCAACCCTAGCCCATGTCTGAATTCTAAATTGCACCTCTCACTCTCTCTCACCGGCGGTCGTCCCAATTTGCGATGGGCAAACACGGCGAAGATCCCATCATCGTCGGTTCATTTGGGCCAAGGCCGATGCCCAAAGAACGATGCTGCATGGGTGCAGTTCAACAAAGTTGATGCTTCGGATCCTAACGAGCTGGGCTGGTAGTTGTTGCATGAGGGCCACAGAAACTGCAGTCTGGCAGGCTCCTTTGTACATTCTCCGTATGTCCGAAGGATCGCTGCATCCGCAAAACCGTCATCATCATTCATCATCATCATCATCATAATCATCATCATCATCATCATGTTAGCAGTGCACCCGTCCCTCTGCCCAGGCGGTCCGGGGTTTGGCATCGACGCCATCCTTCATGTCATTGGCAACAAGACGCGACACAGCTGACAAGGCACGGAGCCGGTCATAATTGGCATTTCTGGGACCGGCCAGGTGCGACTTAATTTACCGTCGGCTTCGCTGTGCATGGGGGCGCTGGCGGCTTGGCCTGCTCCCATCCGTCTCGTATCCAGACGAATGGGGGAACCTCCTGCGGGTGAGACATTGTCATTCGGCCGGACGCTCCAGTTCCAATGCGACCGTCTTGTCAACGACTTGTCTGTTGCTGTACGGAGTACCCCCGTAAAGACCATCAATTAACAATTTAGACAGAATAATCTTGCCAACAAGACCGTACAGAGTCGACAGGGGACTCAACGCACCTTCCGGAGCTCCTCCTCCTCCTCCTCCTCCTCCAAGCAAGTGATGCGTAGGTCGCAGCTACTGGCACGCCATCTTCTAGCCCTTGCGAAGATTGTCGGCATTCTCAGCAGCCAACAACGACAGGGCGCTCGCTGGCTACCAAAGGAAAAAGATTAAATAGACATGTTCAACGGCGCGGGCATGTTTGCTAGGGTCACCACCCCTTTCGCGACGGAGAAAATAGTTAGGAAAAGGGAAAAGGTAAGGGGCCGGCGTTACGCGAGGCCACTAACTACACCACTAAAGCATCGGCGCTTTCATCCCCCGGGTGCCCGCGTAGCTATCGAGTCCCAGGAACCTGGGTGTCGGGCGCCGACCTGTGCGACAGACACCAAATACAGGGTTGGGTTGACTAGTCTACTCCGTTCATGGAATGCCTACAGGGTCGAATTCCTTCGCAGCAGCCATCATGGTCTCCAGAAATCGCCGAACCGCGTACTTCCGTGGCTCTATTCAGACATCGGTGGACCAAGCAAGTTAGGAGAGATGCGGTGTGGCGTCGTTCTGATGTTCAATCAACAACAGGGCTTTCCGTGAGGACACGTGAATCGTGTTTGCTGTCAGAGTTCTTTACCGGCCCCTGGGAATTCGTGCAATGTCAGCATAGCCACCGTTTTCCCCTGAGGCCAAGTCGATCATGTGAACCAAATTCTAATGCGCTTGAACCATGTGGTTGATGGAATCAACCTCGGTCCATTCTGACAACGCTTCGGTCGCCTCTTCTTTTTCTGGGACCATGTCGCTAGAGGAGAGAAAACCGATGGTGACGTTGAGCATCATATCCAAAGAAGTTGTGCGCTTCTCCGGGACCCATGTTGGCCGAGTTAAGTCCCGACTTTATTATTAGTGTCATTAGCAGCAGCATGTACGCAGCACAGACTAAGTTTTGGACAGGCAAAGGCACCTGCGTAACGTCGTAACGTCGTAATAGCTTCCGCTGTCAGTGTTTGGGGTCCTAAAAGGGTTCGTTTGACAAGACACTGGCAACTTGGTTCCTGAACCCTAAGATTAATGATCCACGTCCAGCCCGGCGCAGCAACGACACTTGGGTGGCCTCGCCCAAGACCATCTTCGCACATGCTCCGTATACGGGGGGTAAGTATTGAATAGATGAGCCGAACAGACCCGCAAAATCGAGATAATCATACGCAGTGATACCTCGGCCAGTGACCAAGTCGCCGAACATTTGGGGAAACTTTGGGGAGTTGGAAAGATCCATGACGATTGTGGACTTGGGCGGTTAACGTGACGAAGTGGTTCCTGAAGGATCCCCTTATCCGAAGCACGAGCAACGACTTGTCCAACGTGACAGGTCATGCTATTGCCTGGCTTCCTAATAACATGCGTGTTTGTCTTGCGCCAGAGACAGCCCAAAAGAATACATGAAGGATGCGGCGGCCGAAAAGCATCGGCATTGCACACAGAAGTACTCGGTAAAGTGACTGGATGCGAGGTCGCACATTTCGGTCCACACGGGTTGTTAGCACATTTAGGGCCAGCTGCCGCCCTTACTAATTCGCGGTTCCCTTTTAAACTAATCGAATGATGGCAGATTGCTACCCCATCACAGTCGCTCCTCTGTGACGGCCTCTCCAGCTTGGCGACGAACTCTTCCGGTATCCTGGTCGTGTAGACGTAAAGCTCCCTTGCCGCTCCCCCGGGAATCCCAAGCACAGTCACCCTCTGTCTTCCAACATACACGCTCTTCTCGGCTGCTAGCCAAGTCGTCGCTGATGCTGCGCTAGCGCGATCAAACATGCTGGCGATGTACGGGTCTTCCCGCGCATCTGCCGGCTCAATTTCGTTGCAGCTTCTCCTTGCCCCGGCTGTACCTTTTCCGCAAGTTCGATATTGTTTCGAAATGCGCGTACGCAACAAGCTGTATTTAGTCCTCTCGAGTGGACTCTCGAGTTCGTCTCGAAGATGGCATCCGGCCGTACCGTGTCAAGCGTCTTCTTGCCGAACTGGAACTCGGCTCTACCAGCTTTAGTACGGCCATTCTTGTCTACAACATACCGAAACCCATGTTCAGCATCCGAACCTGGCCTCCCGTCCACGCAATCGTGCGCATGTACAGTCGCTCTCTACTGTGTTCCCGGAGAACTGCATTCAGTGATCCTGTTTCGGGCTGTCTGCCAGGCGCAATTGCCTACCGGCCGAGGAGACTTGCTCCCGGGCATATCATCTCTTTGCGGTCTGCGACGCGAAACGCGACGGGCACGTTCCGCTCCATCTCTACCCCCTCATGCCGCATGGGTTCACTGTGACGCCGTCGCCGGAAGTGCCGTGACGCACGATTTCCGATTGCAGAATCATCACAGACGTCGTCGTCGTGCTTCTCTCATGTGGTAAAGAAAGGAGGAAGGCTTGCTGACACCTCAGTTCTGGGCCCTTGGCTCCGACCGTGAATCTGGCTGGGCTTCATCCTCATTTCGCAATGACTCCCAAGACGAAGACAGACCAAGGGGGTCCACCCTTGATTGCAGAGCCGTCCAGTCATAAATTATAATAGCATAATAGGACAACGCGAGGTCACCGAAGTGATTCTATTTTTGATGGCCCCCCTTTCCCCATCCTGGCGCTTGCTGGTGTCGGTGAGTCGTGATTGGTCGTTGGCCTGCTGTGGGCGCCATGTATTACGCCATGGCATCTTAACATTGTAGCCTCTCTGTGGTGCCCCACTGCCCAGTGCCCACACCGGGGGCAGCCAATGCCAGGCCGAGCAGCTTCGACCTGAGCAGTGAGTTGCATCAGATATTACATGTACGGACTACAGTGTGTACATACATACTCTGTGGTTGCGAATCGCGATGATGAATTCTGCAGTTCCATTGGATCCGGCCGTTGTCATATCTCGCCAGAAGGCCACCTGCATGCTGAGCGGCTTCAGAGCTGGCGGCACCCAGGCATGGTCGATCAATCTATAACATCCAACGACTTCGCCTCTCACACGTACGTACATACGGAATTCCTCGCGATGAGAACGTAAACCCTAGTGGAATCAAATTCCCTTTCTGGGTGTAATACTTGTCCCTTTTCTGTGTTTCGTCACCTCTTTCTTCGCAGGTTTGATAGCTGCGTTTCGAGGGTTCCCCTGTTCTCAAACACAAAAAAACATGCCATCAAGTCTCAAGAACGAGATCTTCTCGTCCGACTTCGAGGTCGATCACCATGAGCTGCCGACTCATTCGAATGCTCGCTTGGCAAATGCGCTTCACAGCATTCGTGTGGCCATGACCACGTTGGCACTCATCGCCGGTGTCGTCATCTTGGGCCTTTCCGCGGACACTTTGGCTGTATACAATGCCACTCACCTACCCGCCGAGTACCTCCTGCCTCTCTGGCCCGAGAACTTTGATCTTGGACCAACGAAGGCTCTCGTAGCCGGGAGCGCCATTGTCACTGTCATGAATGCAGTGTCCCTCTTGGCAAGCAAGACTCGGTCGGTTCGTCGGCTCTTCAAGATGACGATACGAGAAGACGTCATACAGTCTTTACTAACGAACACAAACTCCGCATAGATCCGAGGCCGACCTTTGGCTCATTTCTCAGTCAGCGTGATTGCTCCCTTGTTCGCCTTTATTGCCTCGCTCGTTGCCATGGTGCTGTTCTACGCCATCAACACTTCGACCATTGACGAAACATATCAGAGCTGGGTTTGCCGCTGGAGGAATGTTCCCATGTCAACTCGTCCTCGTTTCGGCACCTTGTGCAAAGAGAGCCAGGTCGCTTTGGCCCTTGCTGTTGTGCTCGTTCCACTCGAGTTGATCGTTCTGGCCACAGCTTGCTTTCAAGCTGTCCTGGCGAGGAAGACTGGCGGGATGGCACGACCCCGCGGCTGTTCTTCTCCGTCATGAAGTAAAAATACAACTGACGCAAGGCCGTTTTCTTCTTCTTTTTCTTCTTTTATCACGCTAGCTGAAGGGGTTTAGGTAGTAAGAGGGGGATTGGGGGGGTTTGGACTACGGATGGAAATTAATTGTCTGGGGCAATATTTGACTGTTCGCCATGATTCAATGTATACTACTTTTTGCTTATGACTCTGCAGTCAGCCAGGCATGTGAATGGTAATGAGCTATGTTTTTCTTCTTCATATCCCCCATGCTGTTCTTGCCTCAGTGGTGGTCTCACCATCATTTTCGACCTCACGTAGCCCACAACCTCGTAGCACCAAAAGGTTCAAGGACGGGTAGCACAACAGCAGAATCGATGCGAGTCATCTCGTAATTACTCATGTCACCGTCTTCTAAAAATGGGGGTTTATTTGCGGACTCGGACAGTTATCCACGGCAAAGATTGCTCACATGGCTCGTCTTTTGTTTTCCGTGTTTCGCGCCTGCTCCTCCTCAGTATGTACCATCAGGGAGATCTTGAAGATTTTGCTTCAATGACTGAGTCGGTAGTGCGCTGACTCGATAAATCCAGTCGACGCGGTATGCGTATAGTTACACACGGTTTCAAATCCTGCGGACCCAGTAACTAAAACAAGTCCTCAAAGTGTGCAGGATAAATAATTCGAGCTCCCGGTTGGGGCTACGGGTCCCTCTCACCACTGAAGTTACCTGGAATATTATTAGCTGCTTCTCCGGTTCGATGGAGAAGAAGTTTACGACGTTACTCTACTTGGGCTGCATAGCGTTCCATCGTGCCACAGCATTTCCTAGGCACGAATATATACGAGAATGGCCTCGGAATCACCATGGAAGGATTTAGAACAAAAAGAAAGCATGCAAGGAATCAAACAAGACAAAAAAGGCTCATCTGCTCCGTTTCCTGTCCAAGAGGTGAAAACCTCCCGTGAACCAACCTCATTCCCACGAGGCAGGGAGCCATGGGACCAACCAACAGCGTGACATCTATCACATGATGGCAGACAACTATCATCTCCCCTCTCGGCGGCCGGAATCTCCAGCCGAAGCTCTCTTCCACGCAGCCCACGCTTTCAACGATGCTTCTCGTCGCACGCCGTCACCTCAGTTTGCTTTCTCGGACAGGCGGAACAGCCAGCATGTTCGGAGACGCAGCCTTGAGCCCGTGTTCGAAGGTGAAGTCAAGACCCTGGACAACCAGCGTCACTCCATGAGTCACAGTGCTGCCAGTCCGCAGCCGAAGCCGAATTTGGCCAAGCCGAGAGCCCCAGGCTCGGCCAGGCCAAACCATCGAGTGTCGAGCCATTCTCGCCGGAGTGTGCAAATGCGCGATGAATCTATTCTCTCGGCCGAGGTGAAGACCAATGTCGTGGTAAGCTCGTCTGTCAGGAAAGAGAGCCCTGGGTGATGTTTTGTCTTGGGTGTTGGCGGAAGAACTGACGAGAGCGAAGATCACAAATGAGTATCTTTTCATGAATGAGCTCTCGTATCACCTTTCACTGCGGTATGACCGGCCGTTGAGTTCCATCGTCGTGTCTCTTCAGCACGGCATATGTCTGCTCTACGGTGGTTCTTTTGATCCAGCATACATTCTTACCATTACCGGCCTACCGGATCAGGTCATGGCCAGCGTGAATAAAGGCAACGCGTCAGTGTTTCAGGGACACTTGCAGCAAGCGATCAGAGTCCCACCTGCCAGAGGCCTTGTTCAATTCGTGCCCATTGTCGAGGACCACATGACACAACCATTGTCATTATTAGCCCGACCACCCTCGACAGCTGACATGAGGGGGTCAGAGTTGAGGCAAGTCAAGGTCAAGGTAAGGAGATGTGCAAACCTCTGTTTCCTCCTAAAACTCCCCCCCGAAAGAAGGAAAACATATTGGTGGATGTCTTCTCATATGACTGACTAGTCACCGTCTCCGAGAAAACCGGCTGCGGCGCCTTCCATGACATCCGACACTCACAAAAGCATGCAATCGGTGGAGGAGGGCAGCAAAGTGTTACCGTTGGCGATGAAACAGAAAGTCGGTGACGATGCTACTCACTCTCTGTATACGCAAGCGACGAAAAGAAGAAAAGGATTCATGTACAGCCTATTCACACGATGATGAAGTGATGGAGAACAAGAAGGCGGTGGGAGCTCTCTACGGATTATAATCTATTCCTTTTCCTTTCTAGGGTAGGTAGAAGCAGCGGGCGTAAAAAAAAAAAAATTCCTCATTCCTCCTCCTCCGCCTCCTCCACCCCCTCCATGACCCTCACTCACGTCAACAAAGGATCCACCTCCCGTCTGGTTGCATGCATGCATTGTTGGGTTCAAGAACTCCAGACTCGGACCACTCGAACCACAAGCCACTTTGCCACTTTGCATCCAATCCGGTTACATTGATCATCGTCTTCCCTTCGTCTTCGACCGAGCTTTGCGTCCCCAGAGATCCGGTTCGAAGTCGCATTTGGGTTCCCAGAGATCCGGTTCGAAGTCGCATTTGGGTTCCCAGACGTCAATCGGGCCAATCTCTGGCAGCCTGTTGTTGACTGCAGTGCAGGCAAGATTTAAAACCCCTGGTCATATCCTTTTCTCATCAACTGTTTGCAGCCTCGGGTTCTTCTTTCCTCGGTAAAAATTTCCTCGCCATCTCGCATCGCTTGCTCCGACGAGCCTACATAACAGATCTTGTGCAAAATCTTTACCCGCCAGACCATGGCTGATGGAATGGAGGTGAGTGAATCCGTATCGATGGACGCCCCCCATGTTTCGTTTCCGTCATCATGCCCGCCCTGCTCGAAAGAGTCTCTCGGCCCGCCTTTGTTTGATTTGTCTGAGAGATGGATTCCTCGTGTCCTTCTCACCGAGCAGGCCAGAGTCGAGGACTCCTATTGAGCTGTGCTTTTCCCCCCAAACAGCTTCTAGGCCGAAATGACCCATGGGCCCCCCCCCCTTTCCCGCCTTGTCGAGTGGCGGCGGCGGTCATGCATGGGTGACACAGCCAAGCAACTAGGCTTCGCTCGTTCGCCTTTCTTGTCGTGTTGGGCCAAACGCGGCGATGTTCACCCTTTGTTCGCGCTTGGGCTAATCCATGCAGCTCGTGCCCACATCCATGCTGTGATATCGAGGCCGCATAGCATGCTCACCCGTTGCTCACCACGTTGACAGGGTCTTTGGTCTTTGGGCAGACTGGAGACTTCTGTCATAGACCCTGTTACGCCATTTACATACTCATCAAGTACAGTGTACTATGTAAATGTAATGCGCCACCACCCGCATTGTCCCGGCGTGGGCTGAGTCACGATGTCTCGATGACATGCTCCGTCGCGAGTTATCACTTCACCGTTACTGTCAAAAGGGACTCAATGACTCGTTGAGTTGGCGTAAAGATTAGGAGAGGCATCGTTTCAGTTGCTCCCCAAGAAGCCAAAAATATATTACCGCCAGGTGTCCTACCAAGACCTTCCCATTCCAAAGCTTGGTCGACCCAAGAACTCCGAGTCTACTGTTTCTCGTGAGACTGTGGCGGCGGCTTTGAGCGACGGCAAAATCTATATTGCCTGGTCGTTTGGGTAGCAACCATCCGCCGACCTCGTGACATGGCAATTACCTTGTTCAGGGTCTGTTCTGATCACCGTCTTGGTCGGATAGTTGGGCCTTGTGCACTTTCGAGTGGAAGTTTGGGCCTCTCTACACCTTTGCTCTCACCAATATCTTCTTTTCTCTTTTACAGAGATCAGCGAGCACTAGTGAACCAGTCTTTGTCGAAACGCTGTTATACACCAAATCACCACAACACCACCTACAAAGTTGTGCCACAATGACGTTCAACCCCCCCCTTCGCGAAGTTTTCTTGGCAGAGATGGGGGAGGATGACAACTTCACCGCGCGCTCGTCCTCGGATATAATGAGCCCAGCTGAACTGACATTGCAACGTATTCAAATGCAGGCCACGTCCAGCGCGCAGAGTAAGGATGCAGCCCAACTCAGAGACCTAGCCTCGAGTCTCCCTCCAAAGGACAAGCCTCGTCTGCTACTGATGGGTCAAAGAAGGTGATTCTTGCTTGTCCTGGCCTCAAGGCACATACACAGCAACACTGACGTCACAACAGAAGTGGGAAATCATCGATATCAAACGTTGTCTTCCACAAACTACCTCCGAATGAGACGCTATTCCTGGAGTCGACAGCACGGATACAGAAGGACTCTATGGCGTACGTTGGCATCCTTCTCACCTTTGGAAACTCTGCCCAGTCAACGTCCAAGAGCTAACAGGATGCATAGATCCTTCATGGACTTCCAAGTCTGGGACTTCCCAGGTCAGATTGACGTATTCGATGACGCCAATTTCGATATGGACGCTATATTTGGCGAAATAGGAGCCTTGATCTGGGTAATTGATGCGCAAGACGACTATCTCGAAGCCGTATCTAGGCTGAACGCCACCATCCTCTCACTTCAGCGCAGCTATCCCAACATCAACATTGAGGTTTTCATCCACAAAGTAGACGGCCTTTCTGACGATTACAAACTCGACATCCAGCGTGATATCACAATACGTATCCAGGATGAGCTTTCAGACCATGGATTCGAAAATGCACCTGTCACATTCCACCTCACATCCATTTACAATCACTCCATCTTCGAGGCCTTCAGCAAAGTCATCCAGAAACTAATTCCCCGACTTGGGACCTTGGAGTCCATGTTGACGAATTTATGTCGAACCTGTCGGTTTGAGAAGGCATATCTCTTCGATGTGCTCTCAAAGATTTACATTGCTACGGACAGCGCAACAGCAGACATGGCCAGCTACGAAATCTGCAGCGACTACATTGACGTCATCATCGACATCACAGAAGTATATGGCACATGGCAGCGGAGCGATGAAAGCCGCAAGAAGCTGGAGGGTGAGCCATGGAACACCAAGCTCGATGAGCAGATTGGTTGCCCAACAGCGGAGAGCTGTCTTGTGCTGCACGACAGCAACAAGCCCATTATGTTGCGTGAAGTAGATCGCTACCTCGCATTGGTGGCAATCATGAGGGATGACTCTTACGATCGAATGTCGTTGGTCAATATGAATGTGGAAGCCGTGGTAGAAGGACTCACCGAGTTTTTCAACATCACCAAGGCTCGCAAGTAGGCAGTGCTACGTGATTTCTACACACATACACACGAGGCTGGGACTTGATTTGAATGCCCTTAGGAAATTGGCGGCAAACACCCACAGAGCATTGGCCCGGCTTTGTTTCTTTGTTTCTTTTATATTCTTCCCCCTCAAGTTTCTATTTCAACGAAAAAGGCGCAGGGGGTGCTCCATACAACTTCGTGTATCATATTCTGCGGCAGTTCTATGTATATATTGGTTGTAACATCTAAATACGGCCCATATGTCTTCCTATACTTTACGCTCAGGTAGTGTGAATGCGCGCCAAGTGATCCTGTCACTTGCCAACAGACATATTCTCTCAGGGATCTCGCCTCGGAGGTCCATTCTATCGTGAACCTCCATCCGGATAGGACGCATCGTGTACTCCGGGGGGAGAAGATACTCTAGCGAGCTACTCCTCCACACCACGGCAGGGGCACTCTGCGGTTCCGTCTCGTCGTAAGCTGTGTATACAATTTCGGGGGACTCCATGGGAATGAATAGAATAACAGGTTCACCATCTAAGAGCTCACGTTAGAAAACCATGGTCTAGCAAGAACTGTGTAGGACTGAGAATCCGCAGTAACCCCCTCACCTTTCTCACAGACGAGGACAAGAGTCTCATCGTTGAGAAACTTGACGTCAATGAGGTTTCTTGTTCCGAGGTCTATGCAAGCCTTTGTAGTAGGCTTGCTGGTGCTGATGCCGTTCATTATATCGATGCCAGATCGAAATACGTGCACTGTTTGTGAGACGAGTAAGCGTCCCATTTTTCAGCCCAGTCTTGGATTCGACTGTGAGTGGCTAGAGACCCAAAGACGTACGTTTGTTATTTGTTGCTTTGGACGCGAGGGCTGTGTAGACAGTTCCCTGCTGCTCTGTAGTTAGTCACGTTTGTGCAAGTCTGGGAATGATGAAGTGGAGAAGTGGCAAGAACTTGCATTTACGCCTGTTTGGCACATCCTTACGTCCATTGACGCGATGGATAGACCGATAGATAGCTTGACGGGGGTTCCGAACCGAACACTTCGCTTCTTTGCCTCGGCTATGCCGTTGAAGACCCTATTCGACCACGTGCCAAGATACGAAACGAGAAACTCGACATGCTGGAGGGCCCTTCTTGACGCCTGTCCAGCCTCCTGATTCTTGAGTTGGGCGTCGAGAAGAGGCAGCAGGACGAGTCCATCTTCAATGTGATCCCAATCTGCCCGCCAGTCGTCTTTGGAGATTTCGTCAAAGAAGACGTCCAGAGGACTTCGGGTCAGGTATCTTTCGATGTACGTAAGGACTTTTGAAGTATTCATTGTGGCTTCCTTCTCAGTGAGCTCGTCTGTAGCTGTAGAGGAGGAAACGAAGAGATCAATTTGAAAGCGCAGCCAGCTCGAAAAGGCGTTGAAATACCCTAGCTCGTCCATTACGTTGGACAGGATTTTGTGGCCGACGAGACTGAGGCAGCCTACAATGTCGAGGAGTCGACTGATTTGTGCGGTGGAAAAGCCAATGTCGTCCCTATCGTCGTAAAATTGAGACAACCCACGTAATCGGCTGAGTATCACGGCGCAACGCTCTAGTGCGGGCAAGAAGTTCTCGTGGACCAAACTGCGTAGGTTCTCTAGTCCAGACACCACAGCCTTGTCCCAGCGCTTGTGTCCCTGATTCGGAATGTGTTAGTACAGCAACTGTGAATGTATAGATCACGTCAAATTGAAAGTAGATACAATGATGGCTTACCCTCTCTGCTAGACTGTCAACTAGCCACTCTCTGACAGGTCTGTAGGCATGTCCCGTGACGACAGTGTGATATAGAGCAGAGACAATGCTTCGAGGGCCGCTTGGAAGCTCTTCGAGGTCGTCCTGGACGCTGCGCAGAAATCGACTGGGAAGCTCTCGCGTATTTTTCCACTCCACTTGCATATGAAGCTGCGTTTGTTTGACGTATCTCAGCAGCTTCTGTAATATAGTCAGTTTGGTCCCCAAGAGGGATAGATTAACGGGTGATGATGAGATAAACGGCAGGTCCATCGGGATCAAGTGTATATGCGCAGTCTCCGACTGTGATTCCGCAAAGAGGAGTGCGTGTGTGGATAATTGGGAATGCGCCGCATGAGAAATCATACGGGAAGCAGTCGGTGCATTCGGCACCGGACTGGGAAACGTTCCGACTAGGAACGAGTCATATATGTTGAGCTGGAGTCTGCCATCGCTTGTCCCTACAACCATGACATTCACCTGCTCATATTCTTCCCGTTTAGGCGGTTGGAACAAAAACTCGATGCCTGTTCGAAGGGTGAAAACGGTTGCGTCATCACTGAGAAAGAACAAGAATAAGAGAAATTAGCAAATCAATAAGAGAAAAATGAAGGTGTTTTGGGACCATAAAAGCATGGACATACTCTGCACCGGCACTACCGGTTGGTAGAGGACTGATTTTCGGTAAAGCCGTGTCGACTTCAAGGAAAGTGAGCTCTTGAGGTAGGTTTAGCGGCATGTTGTCATCAGAAGCGGTCAACTCCTTCACAATGCCGTCTTTGACGCGCGACGGAAATCCTGCCGACTTGTTTGCGATATTACAGCTAGCCCAGCCAATGTGAGATATCCTGGTGTTGTCATCTGGACACACGGATATATGGTGAGCAGCCTTGTTGTTTTCCAAGCCCATGAGGCGAACGATGCCATCGCTCCAGCCTACCGCCAGGTATTGGCCTATACAACAATCAAATTTAAATCAGCAAAAGCTTGGAGCGAGACATGCTTAGATCTTTGCAGATAAAAGTCTGGCGGCCATACCATCTGGTTTCCATGTTACAGTCACCGCTTCGGGAGCCTTGGACCCTGGAACTCCGACCTGGTGAATTTTGGACACAGCCTGTGCTGGTGGCCGGTAAACGAATAAATTCCTGCCAGCAGCATCCCATGTGGTTGACAGATTGAGCGAAGGGCAGCTCAAAGGGAAGTTGCTTGGGGCCTTGGACTCAAAGATGGTCTCGCTATAGAGGACGAGTCGCTTTTGCTCAGTCGACATGGTGTCGACCATTCGAAAAGCGAGCTTAGAGTGACGAAGAGGTGCGTGGCGCCCGAGTATTAGGCCATTTGTCGTTGGGGTGCGTCAAGCACACGTTTCGTGGCTGGAGTTGTGGTTGGTTTAGCTTCCAAATTTGAGGTTGAAAGCCATCATGTTGTTATGACGAACCCCACCACCTTCCTGTCAGAAGCATCTTGACTTCGCACTCCAGATCAGAGCACCCTTTTCTTCTTCTTTTTTTTTGGGCTGCACGGGTGCTGTTGCCCATTGACGAGCCTGCATGAGCTAATTTCATCATTTCCTCTAGTTTTTGAAAGAGGTTGGGCGAATTGAACAACGTCTAATGTCCGAAGCACAATTTGTTTCGACATGGCCACCAGCTGGTAGTGTAATATCGCGACGTTTCCCTTTTTTACTGAATTTTCACATAACGTTATCATTCCTGGAAATGAGTCTCTACACTTTGTCGTCCTTGTTTCATTGCACTACTTGAAAGCCCTGCTTCACATCAATTACACGTTGTACCCTCCTTTACTGCTAGCTACTAGTAACTCTACTCGACTGAGTAGTTGTCCGCGTTGGACTTGACCTCCTTCGAGAATGTAATCTCTTCGTCTTCTTCCAAAAGAGATACCGTGGTAACCTAAACCAACCATCATTAGCTTGTTGCCTAAACGTAATTTCCCGGGCTGGTGGTGCACGGCTACTCACATCAACGTTAATATATGGTGTCGTCTTGCTGAATCTAACGGTCATGGGGAAGAAGTCGTTCTCATCACTGCTCTCAGCTTCGAACTCGAATGAACCATTGGGATTCTCGTCGTCGACCGAGCCGATGTTCCACTCCAGTATATCTCCCGACACCTTGTACGCAGCATCGAAACTGGAGACGACAGGTTCACTTCCTGAGTAAGGAATGACGACACTGACATCCCTCAAAGTATCGCCGCCGGTAAGCTCATACTCAACCGTGACGTTGAACTTGCCATCGTTATTGTTGATCCACACCGTGAAAGTGATTGGGCAGGCGCTGTTATCCTCAACCTTTGGCGAAGCCCTCCACCGCAGCACAGCGACGGCATTATTGACAGGAAAGCCACGAGCAGCATTGCTCATCTGGATAGTTTTTGAACTATTGAATAGGTTACGATCAACGTTGGGGTGCGTTCGAAACTGAGCGCCATGGGATGCAATGGCTTGCAGTCCAAGTTTGATCTTGGTCAGGTTGGGGTCCGAGATTCGAAGCGCCAGGTCACCGCTAACGGACAACGAGTTGACGGCACCCTCCCGAGAGAGATTAGCGCTGATAGACTCGGAGATGGTGACATGAACGGCGTCGCGGTCAAAGGTTGATGAAATCCGTGGCTCAGCTGATTCAGCAGCCGCAACAGGCGCAGGAGTGACAAGAGGGGAGTCGTCAATATCGCCACCCATATCCCCGCGAACTCTCTCAAACATGTCGGTGGTCTTGGATTTCTTGCCCAATTGCATGCCCTTTCCTTTAGGCGCAAGCGGTCTGTCAATCATGTCAGCCCAGTCCAATATTTTACATAGCCACGCGTAGGGAAATATCGTACTTGTTATAAGCCTTCTTCTTCTCGGCTTCGTATGAGTCGTAAGAATCGGTACCGCTAGGTCTCGAAGGAGCTGAGTATGTAGGATAAACGGGTGCTCGTGGCATGCCACGTCCACCGCGGGCAGACTCCTTGCGCTGCATTTCGAGCTGCTTGGCCTTTCGCTTTCGTTCTTCAGTAGCCTCAAGCTCTTTGTTCTGCAGAGATGATTAGTATCCACAAATGATGATTGGAGGAGCAGCGAAATAGTGCCAGGGTAACTGTCGTACTCTGGCGATGATATCCTGAATGCGCTCTTCGTGGCTTTCCATCTCCAGGAAGGTCTTGATCTGGCTCATGGTGAGGTTTTCTCGGTAGCCCAGAGTGACCAACTCGTCAAAGGCGCTAAGAAGCTCGTAGGCATTTCGAACAATTTCCCTCTCGTCAAGGGTGCGGCATGCGCTGGTGACAACCTGAGCGAATAGATGTAGAGAGTCGATGTCTTGGAGAATGTTGGACTGCTTATTCGTGATGAGCACCATGTAGAGCTCATCGAGTGGCTGATAGACGAATCGGACATTGTCTTGCTCGACAGTCGTATGCTGGGTTCCGCTGTCTGCAAGTTTGGGGAACGAGGCGAGGAGAGCTTCTATCCGCGACCGTGGCATCTCTCGAAATTGGCGAGAGAGAACAGCTTTCCCCCCGCGGGTACAGATTGAAGCCGCCAGAACAACCTGCGGCCAGTCAGCAATTGTGCTCTGCAAGCTAGGCTTCGTAGCAATGTGCAAACCATTTTGAAAGTTAGTCTTTGACAAACCGGATATCTCGAGGTGCCTTGCTGTGCGGGCGGCGTCAATACGTCGATGGATCGTTTGACAACAAGTCGGCCACATCCAGGAGCTAATAGCCAATATTCCCAGTTCAGGCCAAGTCAGGTGTGGACGGACAGCGGGGCATCTTGGTTTGGGTGTTGCTGGCCTTTCGCCCCGTGCTTGGTACTTCTTGTTAGAATTGTATGATGTGACAGCTTATATTCCATGTAAGGTACAAGTTACATATGTACAGGTTGTGGGCAGTACGAGCCCTAATGTACACTCCACCGCGTAATCTAGCTAAAGTGGTCCTAATTAGCTATAGAATCTAATACCTCTCCTTAAGTAGGAGTTATAATAGTGCTAATTCTAGTGGACTCCTTTTTTACTACCCTTATTAAAACCCTATAGAAAAAAGAGTGGTAGCCTATAGTAATTCTTTAATATAGTGCCTATAAATTATAATATCCTTTATTCCTTCCTTTAAAGGCTTACTACCTTTATTTACTTCTCTAACTTAAGCCTTACTAGTGCCTTTATCCCTAAGTCTACTAGATTCTCTATTTATAAGATCTAGTTTACCTTAATAATCTCTTCCTAAATTAATTTACAGATTTTATAGTATTAAATCCTAATATACTTTGTTTATTTATGGAATTTCGCGTTATTTAAAATCATTTATACGCTAGTATTATTTATATAAAGCTATAGAGGCACTTATTATTTATAAATCTCTCCTATTAACCTTTCTAAGTATATAGCTTTAAGCCTAGCACTAAAGAGACTAATATATTTTACTTTAGTGCTTAAGGTTATAATAATGCTTTATTTCTTACTTTTCTAGCTAATTATAGCTTTAGCTAGAAGGAAGATATAGTAATTAATAGACTTAGAGTTACTCTTATTATACGCCTATTTAGTGTCTAAGAAGCCTATAATCTTATTATTTTATATGCTATTAAAGAATAGTACTAGGTTAATTATAAATCTAATATATTATAGTACTTGCTTTACTACTAATAGGTGCCTTACTACTAGGTTAGTTATAAACTTACTTAACTTTACTATAGGATATAGTAGGTTAATTTACATTCTAATTATTATAAATATTAGCATTCTAAGGATACACTAAAAGAGCAATTAATTATCTTTATAATATTCCTTACCCTCTATATAGGGCTCTAGTATCTCTAAGGTGTCTATAAGTGTGTTTTATAGCTTTATATTTTCTATATTTAGTTACCTTAGTAACCTTTCTAGGTATAGTTACTATAAGAGAGAGATAGTCCTTTTCTTCTAATCTCTTATAATTACTATGCCTAGGAAGTAACACACTAGGCTAAGATTAGTTATCTTAAACTTCTTTACTAGTTTTACCTTAACTTCCTTAATTATAGTAATATTAGGTCTAAAGAATAGCATATTATCTATATAAATAGTAATAATTATATTATTCTTAAAGAAAATTACCTTATTAAATTTTAACTAAGTAAAGCCTATAGTAATAAGTTTAGTTAAGAGCGTTTTAAACTATACTTATAGGGCTTACTTTAGGCTATAAAAAGCCTTTAGGAGCTTATAAACTTTTCCCTTTTACTTAAATCCTTTAAGGAGCTTTATATAAATAGTTTCCTTTACTACACTATATAGGAAGGCTATTTTTATATTTATTTACTTAATCTCCTAGTTTAGTAAGGTAGCTAGTGTAAATAGTAATTAATATATCTTTTACTTAACTACTAATGTAAAAGTCTTATTATAGTTAATACTATATTCTTATTTAAAACCTCTAACTACCTAGTAAGCCTTATATTATTTAATATTCCTAGATAGGCTAAGTTTAGCCTTAAAGACCTATTTTCCTAATAAGATATATTAAGTATTATTAATATTAATAACTTTAAAGGTATTATTTTTAATTAGTATATTATACTCCTTCTCTATAGCTTTTTTCTATTTTAGCTAGTTACTTAACTACTAAGCTTCCTTATAGGACTTTAGTTTATTTTCTTTAAGTAATTTATTTAAAGTAATTAGGTATATTACTAGGAGAGGTATAATATTATTTAAGGCTATTAGCATTCCCTAGAATTTATTAAGAAAGGTAAGTTCTTATAGCCTAAGTTTAGGGTAATTTACTTTAAGTTTAGGGTGCTTTTATTTCCTAATTATAAGGTTTATTAAGGTTAAGTAGTATATTAATGGATTTTCTAGTGGGTAATTAAGGTTTTTAGGGTTAATTACTTTAGTCCCCTCCTAAAACCTTACCTATTTAATTACTCTATTTACTTACTAATTAGGTTAATTATTACCTTCTTATTTCCCCTCCTAGACCTAATTAGTAAGCC
This sequence comes from Epichloe festucae Fl1, assembly GCA_003814445.1. NCBI lineage: Eukaryota > Fungi > Ascomycota > Sordariomycetes > Hypocreales > Clavicipitaceae > Epichloe > Epichloe festucae. The sequence continues at coordinate 1,009,797 of CP031390.1, forward strand.
TTTTAACTATTAATTAATCCTATAGATTTAGTTATAGAAAACGCTCTAGCTAATCTAGTAGTAAAATCTCTTCTACGCATAGTAATGCTAGGAGATTAGCACTACGCTAAGGGAGCTTAAATTCTGCCCTTAGGTTAATTTATATTTACTTATTAAAGGTAACCTCTTTTGCCCTTTTTACTAGCCTTATAATTAGATTCTAGAGTTAATAAATATTATTAGCTTTATAGCCTACTAGGAAGTAAAGATATATTTTATTATTAAGCTTCTTTAGGTGCTTTACCTTAAGCACTAGCTTATAGGCATAATAGCTAAGGCACTATAAGTATAATATATATGGTTTAATTCCTAACTATACTTTATATAGAGTTATACTATTAAGAGCGCTATATAAAGATTATTCCTAGGTATACACTACTACTTATAGGATCTCTCCCTAGAGCTCCTTTAGAAGTTTATTATTATAAAAGATAGCTCTTACTCTATTCTAAATAGTAAGGTACGCACGCTTTATTAGGTTCTAGTTTAGTTAATACGCTATAGTTTACTTTAGTATAATACCTTTTTATTTAAAAAAGTTAAGTAAGACTATATTCTTAAACTCTTCTCTATTATCTAGCTTATACTATTAGATCTAACCTAATATTTATGCTTTTACTATAGTAATATTTACTTAAATATAGGTAGTAGCCTATAACTTCTCTCTTAGTAAGTATATCCTAGGTTTCTTAGTTAGGTTATTAATAATAAGTAAGTAGTACTCCTCCCTTACTAGTGTTTAAGGCTTAATTAGGCTACCTAGATTTACTATTTGCCTTTAACTATAGTTAAGTGCCTTATATAATACTACCTAAGTATTTTATGCCTTTCCTTTACCTACTATATAGGCCTTATAAGGACTAGCCTATTTATTAGTAACTTAAATACCTAAATTATTTACTAGCTTAATATAGTTAGTATAATTTAGGTAACCTATCCTAAGGTAAAAGACCTATAGTAGTATAGTCTTAGTAGTGTGTAAGGTAAGGAATGCTACTAGGTTATTAATAACTTCTAGTGTATCCTAGTAGTATATGGTTTTTGCATAAGAGTACTCTAGGTATTTAAATTTACTGTGAGTTATACCGCGAATTACTAGACTTTTATTATACCTAACTTTTATATTATTATACGTTTAAAGATATATAAAGCTAGGTTATTTAGTGAATACACTAAGGGATAGTAAGTTAATAGGTAAAGTTAGTATATAGAGGACTTGCTAGAGGTAAATCAGCTTTGTATTCTAAACACGCTACACTATTATTAGTATGCTTCCGTTGCTAAGTGCATAAGCCTCTTCTCTAATGCTGTTTATTAGAATAGGGTTAGTAAATTCCTTGTAGTTACTAAATATATACCTATTATAGCTAGAGTATTGCACTACAATGTGTATTGTATTGTATTGTTTGTATTGTATTGTATTAAATACAATACAATACAAAATACAATACAAATAAAATACAATACAAATTATTTTGTAGTAAATACAATAAATACAAATTAATTTGTAGTAACTACACTAACTACAAACAATACAAATGTATTGTTAGGTAAAAAAAAAGTATAACTTTTTATTAACTAAGGTTATTATTAGGATTAATAGAAAATTAGTTAATAGAACCCTTATATTATTAGCTATTTTATCTAATTAGTTATATAATTTATGATATTATACTATTTTGTTAATTTTACTATAACTAGGGTTATATATAATATTATAACTTTTTAATAATACTACTATACTTAATACTTTATTTTACTAATATAGCTTAAAGAAAAACCTTCTTATTGTATTATTTACTATTTTTATTAATTGTTTTCTATTTCTATAAATTATTATTATTACTTATTTAAAAAAAAACTATAAACTAAAGTAATTAAATAAAATAAACTACTAATTAGCTTACTACAAGTACCTTATTATAGGTTATTATAGCTTAGAATAGCTTAGAATAGCTTATATTAGCTTAGAATAGCTTATATTAGCTTAGATTAGCTTAGAATAGCTTATATTAGCTTATGTTAGCTTATATTAGCTTATAATAGCATATATTAGGTTATAATAGTATATTATAGCTTACAATAGCTTACAATAGCTTATAATAGCTTATTATAGCTTATTATAGCTTATTATAGCTTATTATAGCTTATTATAGCTTATTATAGCTTATTATAGCTTTTAAGATTATTAGTGTTAAAGTTTAATAAATAAAAAAATATAATAAATATATAATATATAAAAGTAAGTAAGTATAAGAAAATTACTATAGAAAAAGCTAGACTTTTTAGTAATTTAGTATTTAAAGGTTTTTTAAAATATTAATAAAATAAAATACTTTTCTCTTTTATATTTTTTTAAAATAGTAATAATAGTAATAGTAATAGTAATAGTAATAGTAATAACTTAATATATTAATATAAGCTTAATAACTACTTATTTAATTAGAATCTTCAACAAGACTACTATTACTAGATTTACTACTAATAGTAGTAGCCTTAGCTTTTCCTTTTCCTTTAACCTAAGATTTAAACTTAGATTCTTTAGATCCTTTAGATCCTTTAGAATCTTCTGAATAATAAGAATCTTTAGAATCTTCTAAATGATTAGATTCTTCACTTTCAGAATCTAATGTATTATATTCAAAAAAGGAAGGATATTCCTTAATTAAAGGTTTTGCTTTTTCTTTTTCCTAACTCTTTAATAATAATAATTCCCATAAAGTTAAATTTAGTAGTAATGTTCTTCTTTTTATAAGAACATTTCCACCTTAATTAAATTGACCTTTAATAGCACCAGATGTAGCAGGGATTGCAAGGTACTTTCGAGCTAAAATAGATAAGATTGGAAAGGCTTCTTGATTTTTAGCCCACCAATTAAATATATCATCCTAAAGAGTAATTAGTATAAGTAAAGTAAATAACTATTAGTAAATAATAGTATACCTTATTATGTAATTGTTCTAGCTTAATATAACTAGAAATTTCATTCTTTCTAGCCTTTTTAATAGATTTATTTCTTTCCTTTGGAAATAAACCTTAGTAAAGGGCTAAAGTAGGCTTTTTAGGCCTAGGATTACTATAAGGGCTAGGATGTCTTTTAATCCTAGATAAATTAATAATTAAAGTAAAACTTTCATTGTTTTCATTATCAGAGCTAGAATTATTAAAAGATTCATTTTTAGCCTTATATAAGCTTTTATATCTAGTTTTTAATATTAGTATAAATTATAAAGGGATTACTTTCTTTAATTTTAAAGGTTAGGGTTATAGACTAGGGTTATACATACTCCTTAAATTTAGCTTTTAATGTATTTAAAAGCTTCTTAATTATAGCTTTAGTTAAGTTTAACTGATTTCGTAATGCTAATAGATTTAATTAAGGATTAAGTAAAAATGCTAATAAATAAGGCTTATAAAAGTGAAAGCTTTTATTAATATCCCTAGGGAAATAAGAATTTAACTTTTTTAAGCCTATATTTATTGCAGTAACAAAGGTATTTGTAAGTGGATTATAGCTTAATTCATCCTATAATAGTTAGCGTTTAATATAATAAGATAAAGTAATAAATAACTTACTCTTGCATAAGCTTTTTAATCCTTTAATAAAGTAGTAAGATATGTATATATCTTAACTACAAATAAAGGTATAAGGCTTATAGTATTATATTTTTACCCTTATAATACTATAGTTAGATAATAGAAAACCTCTAAAATCTCACTTAAAGTGCTTAAATCTGCCCATTCTTGACTTTTTAGGTAGGTATCTTTAAAAGCAGATATATTTGTTTTTTCATTAAAAATTAATATAGCTTCTTTTAATAAAAGCGTAGTATTAATCATTAAATAAGTTGAATTTCACCTAGTATTATTAGCTATAAAGAATAGTTAGTACTTAGTACCTAATAGTATATAGTTATTATTAATTAATAACTTACCTAGTGGTATTTTTGTTATATTATAATTTGTTGCTAATTTTCCTTATAACTTAGCTTCTTTTAAAGCAATAAGCTAATCTTTATATAAGTTTGCGTTATTCTTAATTAGAATAGCTAGCTTTTTAACTTTTCTAATAATACCTATAGTTTAAATTAGTAATAAATTTAAAGTAAAAAAAGATAAATTAGCTTACCTTAGATAAGGCCTATAAATTAATCTCTTTCGCTTTTTATTAAATGTAAAAATTATTCTGTTAAATAGAATAAAATTTCACTATTCTTATATTTTTTAATATCTTCTGCGCTTATTATAGCTTTTATAAAGCTAGTAATAATATCTTTAGTAATAATATTTAAAACATGTGCAATACATCGGATATCTATAGGTTCTTTAATATTAATACTATTATAATTAGTACTAATAAAAGCACTTATAAAGGTATTATTATTAGAACCATTATCTCTAGTAAGACTAAAAGAAGTTAATTATTAATTAGTATATATAGAAAGGATTAATATAACTAACCTTGTAATAAATAGTAGTTATATATTATATAAAGTCATAAGCTAGGTAAATATATTATTAATATATATTCTAGTATGTATGCTTTTTAAGTTTTTAAAGCCTAGTTAATAATATTAGTATTATAAAAGCTAGGTAATAATAGAGCTATATAAGTAGTAAGTACATACTAAGAAGCTTATATTCTAATTAAAAATCTGAAGTTATCCAATTTGCAATAACTCCTAAATAGGCCTTTAAATTAAAAGATATCCATATATCTAGTTATAAAGATATATAGCTAAAATTTAAAAAGTGTTTATTTAGCTTAATAATAAGCTCTTAGAAGGATTTGTTGTATAAATTATGAATATTTATAGAAATATTCCGATAATTTAAAGACAATATTATATTTAGACTATAATTATTAGTTAGATAATAAAGGAAGAATAATAATTACTTACTTAAAGTAACCTAGTAATTCCCTAAAAGAATTACTAGTTATAGTTAAAAAGGATAAGTTATTTTCTAGCATAAATTTTATAGCTAGATTAATAACAGTATCTAGTGAAAAATCACTTAAGGGAGGCCTAGGCCTTTTCTTTGTAAAAAAAGTAGAAATACTTGATTATAAAGATAGTGAAGTTTAGGTTATAAGAGGTACTAAATTAGGATTAATATTAGTTATATTAAGTCTAGCTTAATTAATAATGATAAGTAAATAACTTACTAGTAATTTTACTTCTTTCTTCTGCTTTACATAAAGCAATAGTAAGATATTTTATTTTATAATAGCTAGTGCCATTAGATAATTAAAAACGCTTAGCTTTAGAGGAAAAGCTAAAGGAGCAATCTTCTTGTGTACAAAGACATATTATTAATCTTTCCTTATTATAATTAATGTCTAATAGACAATAATTAAATAAGTTATGATTAATAATATAAGCTTTAGTTATAAAACTATAGCTTAGTTAATTTTTAATGTTATTCTTAAATTTCCCATTTAAATTACTCTTATTAAAAGAGCTATTAGATAGGGTTTAAGAAATGTTATTAGAAGGGGTAGAAACTGAAGAGGTAGTTAATTTAGCCATTATAGTAAGGCTAGTAAACTATAAAGATATGTAGTAATTGTAAACGTAAAGAGTAGATTTTAAGCTTTATAATAGTATAAAGTTTATATCTTAAAGTGTAATATTAGAAAAGATATAAGGATATAAAGTATAAAGGAAATAGGGAAGGGAGAGAGAGCTTACTTATAAAGAAAAGGTTTTATAAGGGAGTTTTATTACTATAGGACTGTAATAATACTAATATAAGTAAGAGTAACCTATAATATAGCTATTATAAAAGAAATAGGCTAAAATCAGTTAAATTGATAGTAGGATTCTATTATAATATTACTATAGAATTCTAATAATACTAATACGAGTAAAAGTGACCTATAATATAGCTATTATGAAAGAAATAGGCTAAAATCAGTTAAATTAATAGTAGGATTCTATTATAATATTACTATAGAATTCTAATAATACTAATACGAGTAAAAGTGACCTATAATATAGCTATTATGAAAGAAATAGGCTAAAATCAGTTAAATTAATAGTAGGATTCTATTATAATATTACTATAGAATTCTAATAATACTAATACGAGTAAAAGTGACCTATAATATAGCTATTATGAAAGAAATAGGCTAAAATCAGTTAAATTAATAGTAGGATTCTATTATAATATTACTATAGAATTCTAATAATACTAATATAAGTAAAAGTAACCTATAATATAGCTATTATAAAAGAAATAGGCTAAACCTACTTAAATTAATAGTAGGATTCTATTATAATATTACCATAGAATTTGAATAATACTAATATAAGTAAAAGTAACTTATAATGTAACTATTATGAAAAAACAGGTTATACCTAGTTAAATTTATAGTAAGGTTCTATTATAATAAAACTTTACTAATAGTAGTATAATTAAAAGTAAGTCTTATTATAACTTTTTCTATAAAACTAATAATAGATATAGTAAGGAGGTTTTATTATAATAAAACTATAATTATAACTTAAGAAATTAAAAGTGAATTCTTATATATTATAAATACTTACAGTTTATATAGTAAAGGAATTAAATAATAATAAGAATATAATCATAAATTAAAAAATTAAAAGTGGATCCTTATATATTATTTTATAATTAATATAGTAAAGGAATTAAATACTAATAAGCATATAATCATAAATTAAGAAATTAAAAGTGAGTCCTTATATATTATTTTGTAATTTATATAGTAAAGGAATTAAATAATAATAATAATGTAATTACAAATTAAGAAATTAAAAGTGGGTCCTTATATATTTTTATTATCTAACTTATAATATATATTTATTTATTTATTTATAACTAAAAAATTAAAGCAAATTCGCAAGTTTTATCCAATTACTAAGGTTATAAGGTGCCTTGCTTCTAGGGTTTAAACCATAGGCTTTTTATACCTTAGCTCTTATTTAAAATTAAATTTCATTTTTCACAAATTTAACTTACTTAACTACATCTAGGGAGTGTACATAGGAGGATTTATTATTAATAGAAAAGGATTTACTTAGGTATATAAGGCTTTATTCTTAAAGCGTAAAAATAACTCTTACATTTAGTTTATAATATCTAAATAAAGGATAATCCTAGTTTTTCTTTTTTTTATATATAATAAGGATAATAATGTAAATTAAAAGGAAGTTATTTACTTCTAAATAGTTATTAATAATATTATATAGGATCTTAAAGATCTAATATAACTTATATTAGCATATAGTAGCTAAAAATAGCTTAGGATAGCTTAGATTAGCTTAAGATAGCTTATACTAGTTTAAGACAGCTTAATATAGCTTATACTAGTTTAAGATAGCTTAAGATAGCTTATACTAGTTTAAGATAGCTTAAGATAGCTTATACTAGCTTAAGATAGCTTATACTAGCTTATACTAGCTTATACTAGCTTATACTAGCTTAAGATAGCTTAAGATAGCTTAAGATAGCTTATACTAGCTTAAGATAGCTTAAGATAGCTTATACTAGCTTATACTAGCTTATAATAGCTTATAATAGCTTATACTAGCTTATACTAGCTTATAATAGCTTAAGATAGCTTAAGATAGCTTATACTAGCTTAAGTTAGCTTATACTAGCTTAGGATAGCTTATACTAGCTTAGGATAGCTTATAATAGCTTATAATAGCTTATAATAGCTTTACCATAGCTTATATTAGCTTATATTAGCTTATAATAACTTTATAATAGCTTAGAACAGCTTAAAATAGCTTAACATAGCTTATAATAGCTTATAATAGCTTCTAATAGCTTATACTAGCTTAGAATAGCTTAGGTTAGCTTAGAATAGCTTAGAATAGCTTAGAATAGCTTAAAATACTAATATTACTTAGAATATTATTAGTGTTAAAGTTTAATAAAATATATATAACTAATAAATAAATAAGATATAAATACTAGTAATTATAAGTAAATTACTATAGTAAAAGCTATAGTTTTTAATAACTTAGTATTTTAAGGTTTTTAAAAATATTAATATTATAAAAATGTTTTCTTTTTTATGTTTTTTAAAATAATAATAAAAGTAAGATAATAGTAATAATAGTAATAATAGTAATAATAGTAATAATAGTAATAATAGTAATAATAGTAATAATAGTAATAATAGTAATAATAGTAATAATAGTAATAATAGTAATAATAGTAATAATAGTAATAATAGTAATAATAGTAATAATAGTAATAATAGTAATAATAGTAATAATAGTAATAATAGTAATAATAGTAATAATAGTAATAATAGTAATTAAGGTTATTAAAGTTATTAAATCTCTTATAATAAGTATAGTATATTATATAAAAGTTAGTCTTACTATTATTTTTAAAAATAAGTTAAACTTATTTCTATAGCTTATTTAAGCTATATAGGGTAACTAAAATATACTATTAAGAATCTATTAAAATATTATAAATATTATAAATATTTTCTATTATATTCTTTCTTTATATATTATTATAATAAGATATATAAAGTTACTATATATAACTTCTTAAAGCTTTAGAATTATAAAGCTTAAAGTAATATTTGATTAGTTTTAATAGTAAATAAATAGTTTAAGCTTTTTTTAAGTTCTTATTTTATTAATAATAATATTTAAGTACTAAGTATATAGTCTATTAACTTATAGATATTTATTTAGATTTCTAATTTAATTTAATTATATTAGTTTAGGGTATTTTTTAATTAAATTAATTAAATTAATAAAAGAAATATAAAATAATTCCTAATAATAGTAAATAAAATAATTAGAAGGTTTTTCTTAAAGTTATATTAGTAAAATAAAGAAATAAGTATAATAGTATTATTAAGAAGTTATAATATTATATATAACACTAGTTATAGTAAAATGTTTAAAATAATATAATATTATAAATTATATAACTAATTAGATAAAATAGCTAATAATAAAAGGTTTCTATTAACTAATTCTCTTTTAATCCTAATAATAACCTTAGCTAATAAAAAGTCCCACTTTTTTTTTTACCTAACAATACATTTGTATTGTTTGTAGTTAGTGTAGTTACTACACTAACTACACTACAAAATAATTTGTATTTAATACAATACAATACAATAAATACAAATTTTTTCAAATACAATACAAATACAATTTTTTCCGAAAAAATACAATAAATACAATACAAACAATACTCTGATTATAGCAAACATAATACTTAGTAGCGTTGTTAAAGACCTAGTCTAGGCTTCTAGCATTAGTGTTCTAGCTATTAATCTTTATACTTAATATAGTGGGTTTATAAACATTAGCTATAAAAAAGTCACTAAGGTCTTGTAGCTACGTAAGGAATGTATTTGCCTTATTATCTAGCATGTCTGCATTAGCGTTATACACTAAAGGCTTATTAATAGCCTTAGTAGCCTTTTGTCTATTCTAAGTGTTATATTTACTATTATTATAGTTACTTAGTGTAGGAATCTAGCTATATATAGCGTAGACCTTCTAGTAGGGTCCCTTATAGTTATTTAGCTTCTAAAGCTTTATATACTTCTATAGCTATGTTAAGCTAGTTATGTCTCTTCTGTGTTTGCTACTAGTGTAGGCTATATATGCCGCTTCGCTAGTGATTATGTTACCTATGTGTCCTAATATTTTCTTCTTAGTTTATAGGCGTTAATACTTATCTTAAGCTAGCTCTATAAGTGTATCTAGCGTGATATTAGTGCTATTGCTAACACTAGCTATTCTATACTATTAAAAGATTTAGGATTAGAAGATACTAAACATATTGCCTAGGTTACTAAGGAACTATAGTTAATAGAGCTCTTTAGGTATCTTCTAGTCTAGTTATATTTACTTAAGCTTATAAAGTTATTTCTTAAATGCCTAGGCAAAGTCCTAGACATTACTGTGCTTCTATAAGGTATTTATAATAAGACCTATAATAACTTTGCTAAGGATATTAGTACCTTATTATTAACTAACTTTCTGTAGTGTAGTGTAAGCCTTATAGGCCTCTATGATGTCCTTGATTTTCTTGCCTATATAGGGTAAGCACTATCTGTGAATTCTGGCAAGTAGGTTCTAGTTCCTATGTTTCTAGAATGTAAGTTATTTAATATGCTTATTTTATACTACTGCTAAGCATAGTTCTATAGGTACTGTAGGCATTAGGGTACCTTTAAGAATAGGAGTTATAAATTTAGCTATTATAGCGTTCTTTAGTGCTTTATTCTATTCTACCTAGTTCTCTAACCCCTTTAGCTGTGAGGCGCTGTACGTTGTAAGGCGCGAGGCCTAAGGGCAGCCCACAGGGTGTTATGCGCAAGCGATAGGTCTTAAGTAATTATAAGGTGTAATGTTAGCAATGGCTAGCATTACCGGATCTTTTAGTCTATTAGGATTCCTAGCATACCTTCTAGGTCTCTTATAATTATGCTAGCTATTACAGGTCTTTTAACTACGCTAGGTCCTAGGTTTAAATCCTATAAGGTACGCGAGGTTTATATAGGATTAATTGCTAGGTCTAGGTAGCTTATATTAGGCTTATAGGGTAGGTATAGGTCCTACCTATACTAGGCCTTAGGGGTTTGTAATTACTAATTATCTAGCCATAGAATCTAGGCCTATTCCCTAGCTAGACAGTGGCAGCACGCTAGCTTAGGACAAGCCCTAGTGAGGGGAAGGATAGTTATAAGGCGCTATATATTATAAGGCATAAGGCCTAAGGGCAGCCTATAGGGTGTTATACGCAAGTGATAGGTCTTAAGTAATTGTAAGGTGTAATGTTAGCAACAGCTAGCATTAGCGGATCTTTTAGTCTATTAGGATTTCTAGCACACCTTCTAGGTCTCTTATAATTATGCTAGCCATTACGGGTCTTCTAGCTGCGCTAGGTCCTAGGTTCGAATCCCACGAGGTGCGCGAGGTCCGCACGGGATTGATCGCTAGGTCTAGGTAGCTTACGTCAGGCTCATAGGGCAGGTACGGGTCCCACCTGTACTAGGCCTTGGGGGTTCGCAATTACTGATTATCCGGCCACGGAATCCAGGCCTATTCCCTAGCTAGACGGTGGCGGCGCGCTGGCTTGGGACGAGCCCTAGTGAGGGGAAGGATAGTTGTGAGGCGCTGTACGTTGTAAGGCGCGAGGCCTAAGGGCAGCCCACAGGGTGTTATACGCAAGCGACAGGTCTTAAGTAATTGTAAGGTATAATGTTAGCAATGGCTAGCATTAGCGGATCTTTTAGTCTATTAGGATTCCTAGCATACCTTCTAAGTCTCTTATAATTATGCTAGCTATTATAAGTCTTCTAGCTACGCTAGGTCCTAGGTTTAAATCCTATAAGGTACGCGAGGTTTATATGGGATTAATTACTAGGTCTAGGTAGCTTATATTAGGCTTATAGGGTAGGTATAGGTCTTACCTATACTAGGCCTTAGGGGTTTGTAATTACTAATTATCTAGCCATAGAATTTAGGCCTATTCCCTAGCTAGATAGTGGTGGCGTGCTAGCTTAGGACAAGCCCTAGTGAGGGGAAGGATAGTTATAAGGCACTATATATTATAAGGCACGAGGCCTAAGGGCAGCCCATAGGGTGTTATACGCAAGCGACAGGTCTTAAGTAATTGTAAGGTGTAATGTTAGCAACGGCTAGCATTGGCGGATCTTTTGGTCTATTGGTGTTATGGACTGGCCCCTAGGCGACTGCGATAGGGCGTCAATATAGTATTAAGAGACTTAAGGAGAAAGGAGAAAGGGTAAGAGACTATCCCTAGTAGTGCCCCTTATACCCCCTAGGCTACTTATATAAGCCTCCTTTTCCTTACCTTAATTACTTTTACTAATTCTCTCTCTAACTACTATATAAATAATGCTTAGGTAAAGCCTAAGCCCTTATATATGCTCTTACTTACCTATTACTAATAAACTCCCTTTTATAATATCCCTTAGTAATATATATAATACCTATATTATATATGCCCTTAGTTATTATAATAAAAACTATCCTTACTAATAGCTATTTATAAAGTGTCTAATAAGCACTTGCCTTACTACCTTATTATTTATTATAATAACCCCCCCTTACTTCTAAGTGTTATTTCGTAGTATATGTAATATATTTACCTTACTAATAGGTTATTTATTATAAATAATTACCTTATCCTTACCTATTTATAGTTTACCTAATATAGGTATAACTTTTACTATAAATATTTTACTTATACTTATACTTATCTTACTTTCCCCTTTATATAATACTATCCCTTTATTATTATACTTCTATTAAGCCTTCCTTTTTATTTTATTAGCTCTCTTCTCTTAATTAGTTATTCTCTTACTAGAAATACCTTACTATTAAGCCCTTACTCTTACTTTTATAGCTACTCCTATAGCCACTCTTATAATACTAATATCTTATTTTATTAGTAAGTACCTTATAAAAGGGAACTCTAATAATAAATAGTATACTATACCTAAGTTAGTTTAGTGTCCTTATAGTCCTTATATTAAATAAGCTCTTACTACTAGTATTTTAAACTATTATTTACCTAGAAGTAAAGAATTATATCCTTTTTATTAGTAGCACTATATTACCTATATATAGTATACTAGGCTTTTATTTACTAACTTATAACTTTACTATACCCTTAAAGATCTTAAGGCTAAAATTACTATAGGTATATATATTATTAAACCTAGAGTCCCTAAGACTATAAATATAAAGAAAAAAATACCTATTTTATCTTAAAGATATTACTATCTTATTAGTTACTAGAATGCTCTCCTTAACTAAGTATAGTTTAACCTAGCTTCTATTTACTTAGCTCTTAAAGTATCTCTAGCTATAAATACCCTTATAATAAATATAACTAGCCTTAATATTATCCCCTTTATTAGCGCTAGCCCTTTAGCTAGTTATAGAATAGTATAGTTTATATAATAAGTTACTAGTGTTTTATTCTAATAAAACTAATAGGTTATTAGTAGCCTAAACACTATATATAAAGAAATATATAAATAGTTTACTACCTTTATCTAGGCGCTTACCTCTTATTACTATAGTAAGAACTAATACTATTATTAAATTACTAAGTTAGGTAATAACTCCCCTTTTTATTATTACTAGTAGCTTACTTATTTTCTCTTTAAGTTAAGATTAATAAGCTTTTCTTTTAAATATACCCTTAGAAACCCTAAAGCTAGCTAGCCCCTAGCTAGAAATAATATTCCTTATCTTACTAGGGTTACTATTTTTACTTACTATTCTCTTACTAGCGCTCCTATTATACCCTTACTTACTTATACTTTATATACTAACCTTACTTATACTATCTAGAACCTAGGTTATATCCTAGGTAAATAACTCTTTATACTATAACTATTACTTAGTAAATATACTATAGCTATATTAGTAAAGTACTAACTTTAAATAGAGGTAGTATATACCTATATAAGCTTTTTTATTAATTTAAATAAAAACTTAGAGAATAATTATTCTCTTTAAGTAATAGTAGTAAACTATAATATATTAGTATCTTAGATATATATAAGAGTTTTTATAAGTAAATAAGTTTTCTAAAATTAATTTAGTCTATTATTATATTATATATCTCCTTATTTTACCTTAAACTTATTAAAGGCCTATATTTATATTATATTCTCTAATAGTTCTTATATAAGCTATATATAACTTACTTACTTAATAAGTATATTATATCTCTTACCTTAGCCTAAAGCATTCTAAGCCACTAGGATTTGCTTAATCTAATATTCCTTAATAAGTTTATTATTATTCTCTATAAGGACTTATTCTAGTCCTAGATAGGAGTCCTAAAGCTTCTAACTAGGGAGAGAGTCCTTTATAGCGTATTTAATAAGGTTTATATAAAATACTAGGTAAATACCTCTTAGGATATTAAGCTATACTATAAGTAATATTAGGACTTCTATAACTATATACTTTACTATTACCTAATTAAGTTTCTATAAGAGGTAATTAGTTTTAATATTTTTAAGTAAAAGCTATACCTTATCTCTAACCTAAAACTATTTTACTAGTTAATATAAAGTAAATATAATATCTTACTACCTTTATTATATATAAGCTATTATAGCTTATACTAGATAAGTACTCTCCTAGAGGTGCTTAAGAAACTATATTACTTATCCCTTTAGTATTATTATAAAAGCAAACTTATTTAGTAATAACTAGACTAGCTCTAGGTTATAGCTATATAGTAGCTTATTTAAGCTAACTCTTATTATAGAAAATAGCCTATTATTAATTATAAGCTAGTAAGTAACTAGATATTCTAGCTAGTTAAACTATAAGAAAAAGACTATAATATATAGTATTACTTATATCTCTTAGTTTACTTACTTTATACTACTATTAGTCTATAGGTAATATAATATAGAAAGTAACTAATTAATCCTAACTAAGGAGTATAATATTATCTAAAATTTTCCTAACTAATCTAAACTATAATCTATAATAATTAATTAAGGAAACCCTCTAAACCACTACTAGACTATTTTAAACCTCTTTATATATTCCTTAGCTCCTATAAAAGTTATAGCCTTAAGCTAAATAAATTTAAAGAGTTAATTTATAATAACTATTAGATATTATAGCTTTTCTAGGGATAGTGCTAGTAAGTTTATTATAAAGTTAATAGAGATTTATAACTAAAACTAGTTAGGGATAGGTAAAGGCTTTAGTAAGCCTTAGTATTATTAATAGCTCTTATAATTACTATAGTAGTAATAATTATAAATAAACCTAGTAATATCTTATAATATCCTATTCTAGTAAAACTACTATTATAAGATTTAGAATGTAGTATTATAGCCTAGGTGCCTTACTACTAGTAAATTATAGTATTACTATATTAGGGTTATTATAAGAGGCTCTTACACTAGGACCTAGGTATAGCCTTTAAACTAAAGTACCTTATAAGCACTTATAAAATAATTTACTACTTACTCCCTTATAAGTACCTTAATAGGAAACCTCTAGGCCCTTTCCTAAATAGCCCTTAATTAAATACTATATATAGGGTTAGAGATAATAGCCTAGTCCTATAAGGTCTAAAGGTATTTAGTAGTAAAGAGAACCTTACTAGCTAGTAATAGTACTATATTACTATTATCCCACTATTTATCTAGTGTTAGTAAGAGTTATATAATAGTAATAGGTTATAGAATATATCCTATTCTAAAGGTTACCCCTTTTTAGTCTTACTCTCTTTAAGAAAGAGCATTAGGCTACTATACCTATATACTAAGTCTATACTAAAGGTAGAAATTAAATAGTATAAGTATATTTACTTATTAAGCCTATTACTTTAATATTAACTAGGGAGCTATAAAGTACTCTAGGTTCTTATAGTCTATATAGATTATAAATAGACTAGAAATGCCCTATAGCTTAGCTAACTATACTATAAGGTATAAGATAATAGCTAATAATTCCTTATTATAAATTATATAGTTCTTTTATAAGGATATAAGGCTAGTAAAGTAGTAAGTAACTAGATATATAATACTATCCTAGCCTTACTAAGAAAGGTATTCTCTAATAGCTATTCCTAAATAATTAGCTTTTACTACTATAAGGAGATCTAGGTTTTATTGCGCTAGTACTAGGTATATAATAAAGGTATCTTTTAACCTATTAAAGGCATTATTCTCTTTAGGTCCCTATTAAAAAGGGACATTTCTCTTAGTTAATTATATTAGTAGTGCTACTAGTTCTAAGAAGTTACTAATAAAGTCCTAGTAAAAGTTAGTAAACCTTAGGAAGCTATAAACCCCCTAAAGTTTTATTAGGGCTACTTACTCCCTAATAGCTATAACCTTTACTAGGTCTAGATAAATAAAATAACTTACTATAATAATATATCCTAGGTATTAAACCTCCTTTATTATAAATATAAACTTATTAAGGTCTAAGTATAAACCTATAGCCCTTAGGTAGCTTAATATTAACTAGACCTTAGCTATATAGTCTTTCCTTAATCCCCCTAAGTAAACTAAGATATTATCTAAGTATACTATAATAAAATCCCCTAATATATCCCCTAAGGACTTATTAATATAATATTAGAATATTACTAGTACACTAGCTAGGCTAAAGGGGTAAACTAGCTACTTAAATAGCTTAAACCTAGTTTAAAACGCTATAAGGTGCTCCTAGCCCTTAGTAATCTATAGCTTATAAAATACTATATAAATATTTACCTTTATAAACTAGTATGCCTAGGATAAGGAATAGAGTGTCTCCTTAATTAATAGGAGAGAATAGTAATCCTATGCTATTATCTTATTAAGAGTGTAGTAGTTTATATAAAAATGCTAACCCCTATTAGCCTTTTTAATAAGAAAGACTAGAGCTATAGCTAATAATAAGCTAGTATAAATCTAACCCTTATTTATTAAGTCTATAATCTAGCACTTAACCTCTAGAAGCTAGTCCCTTAGTATATTATATAGCAGTCCCTAGGGGAGCGTTAGTTTAGACCTATCCTAGTTCTTATATAAGCATATATAGTAATTAAGGGACCCCTAATAAGGAGGTAAGCTATTAGCTCTAGCCTTATTAAAAAGGTCTATAAAGTTAGCTAACTCCTTAGGTAATATTAATATATCCTAGCTATTAGGCTTTATCTTAGGCACTATAATCTATAGCACTATTATTATCTCCCTAAGGCTTATAGTAATAAATATTATAAAAGTGTCCTTCCTATAGTATACCTAGCGTGCTTTTATAGTATATAAAGACCTAATAATCCCTTATACTAGAGTCTTTACCTTATATATAAAGGCTTTAGAGACATATAAGCCCTTTATTACTCTAATAACTAATTACTATTTTACTATATAAATAACTATATTATAATATTCTAGCTATAGTATCCTAAGTATAATATCTTATATAAGGCCTAGGATAATATATAAATACACTAATAACTCCTAGCTATTAATATCTATTCTAGTGTGTACTATATAGGTAATTAAGGAGGTATTCTCCTATACTCTCTTTCCCCTTCTTTTTATTTTTACTATAGTTTAAATATACTTTCTCTTTAGTAAATATATAAGCTTTAGGCTAAACTATTTTACTACTAACTTACTTATAGTACTATAATAATTATAACTATAATTAATCTAGATATTAATATAATAATATATATTAAAGAGTATAGGAATTAAGAATAGTAGTTAGTCTATATATTATACTATATTTTACTCTAACTTTATATAGCTTAAATAATTATCCTATATTATAGTATATAGTTAGCTTACTTACCCCTATATAAGACTTTACTTAGGGGCTACTTATTTTCTATAGGGGGAATATTTACTTTTTTATTTATGCTTTTCTTATTTACTTTATATAAGTTAATACTAACCTATAGGTAATAGGGTAGGAGAAAAGTGCACTCCTAAATATAGTAATCCTTAGATTTATATTATAAGTAATATCTTTTCTAATAGTATTTAGCTAACTTTACTTCTAATACCTATTTAGCTTATTATATATTTATAGTAAGCTTTAGACCCTTCTCCTTCTTAACTAGCTTATTTTATTTTCCTAATTAAGTCCTTACTATATATACCCTAGTTATTAGTATATTACCCTTATAATTAGTCTAAGGTATAAGATTAGCTAGCTATAGTTTATATTAGGACTAGTACTTATTCTCTATAGTAAGGGCCTTAATATTAACTATAATCTTATAATACTATATAATAGCTATATACTATATACTCTAGCTAATACCCTAGCCTATACTAATTTCTCTTAAATACTTATTAAGCACTTATTAAAGCTTTACTAGCTTTATATTATCCCCCTAATAATTCTCTCTTACTAATAAAAGCTTCTTTATAAAGTAAATAAAGAATATAAAAAATAGCTCCCCTAGGCCTTATTTTATCTAGTTAAGCTTTATAAGGGCTATCTTTTATCTATATAAATTAAAGAATATAAACCTAAGGTATTCTAGGAATTTAGCTAGGTTAAAATTATAAGTACTACCTTATTTAAAGAAAGTAACTACCTAGGACTAGACTTTAGAGAATAAGTTCTAGTAAATAAATATTTACTTATTCTTATTAGTTTTAATAAAGTCCTTATTTACCTATAGCTTATATTCTATTAAAAACCTTTATATAGTAAATAAGGCCTTATTACTATTATATAGGTTACCTATAGGGATAGGTTTTTATTTTACCTTAGGTATAGTTAAGACTAGGTTAAAGGTAAGAGGTAAAGTAAGGTTAATTACTAAGGCACTAGGTTAGGCTATAATAGGTAATTAAGTTAAAGGTCTTATAGTATTTATAGTTACTTATTATTAGAGGTATATAGGCTTTACTATTTACTTATTAAGTATAAGTTAAAGTATCTTAAATTAAGCCTATTAAGCTACTAATAGTACTATAGCATTAGATAAGGGGGTTATTATCCCCTAGCTAGGTTAGTCTTATAGTTAAAGTATATTTATTATATTTATTAATATATCTATTAGTAATTCTATTATATCTTTTAGTAGTTATTATAAAGAACTAAAGGAAGTCTCTTAATTATTATAGACTAGCCCTTAGGTAACTATAATAAGGCATTAATATAGTATTAAGAGACTTAAGGAGAAAGGAGAAAGGGTAAGAGACTATCCCTAGTAGTACCCCTTATACCCCCTAGGCTACTTATATAAGCCTCCTTTTCCTTACCCTAACTGCTTTTACTAATCCCCTCTCTAACTGCTATACGGACAATGCTTAGGCAAAGCCTAAGCCCTTACAATTGGGATTCCTAGCACACCTTCTAGGTCTCTTACATTAGCTTTATAATGCTATTATAGTTTATGCCGCTTCTATAAGCCTTTACTACTATGCTTTAGACTTTAAAGTTATTAGGGTCTAGATATAATACGTTATCTTTATTAGATAGTTAGTTTCGAGATTATATGGCTATTATATAAGCTATGTTTTGCTAAGGGCAAGCCACTAGAGATTCGTAGTTAGTGGCTTTAGGTATGTTTATATAGGGACTGCCCCTATATAATAATAACCGCTATAGATATGATTAATAGTAGTTAAATAATTAAGTATAGCCTAGTTCCTAGTTATTATGTTTATAGTTAGGGAGATACTAAATATAGCGTTAAAGTGTTTAATTTTATAGCGTTTATATTCTGCTTTTAACCTCTTCTAAACCTAGAGGGACACCATTATAGATATTATAAAGTTTACTCTCTAAGATTAGGAAGTTATTAATATCCGCGTTTTATAGGTCTTAAGGCATAGCCTATAGGATAAATTCTAATTTACTATTAGTACTAGGTAAGGATACTATAGCAAAGAGTTAAGGGCTATAGGTTCTATCTCCTTACTAATAGTATCTTATATCTATAAGGTTTCTACCTATATAAATAACTCGCTTAAGCTTAGGGTTAATACCTATAGTAAGCATGTTAATTAGTTTATTATAGTTATTACTCCTAATAAATATAGAGCTTTTAACGCTAGAGTCCCCTCCTAAAGCTTCTAAGCCCTAAGCTAGGGTAATAGCCCTAGAAGAGTTTTTAGTATTAGTAAACATTATAAGAGTTATAGTGGTTTAGTAAAGTGTTAGTAATGTTAGAAGGAGTTAGTAATTATAAATTAATTAATTTATTGCCTATAGGAAGGGCTTTATTTAAGGATGCTTAGGCTTTAGAGTATTTAGGCTTATAACCTATTAGAATTATATAATATAATAGCTTATATTCTATATAAGGTATAAGTTACATATGTATAGGTTATGGGCAGTACGAGCCCTAATGTACACTCCACCGCGCAATCCAGCCGAAGTGGTCCTGATTGGCTGTGGAATCCAACACTTCTTCACTAAAGGCGGGGGCTGCAGGCAAAGGATACGTACTGGTCCCTCCCTCCCCTTTCGGGCACAACTCCACCACCTTCATTTCAGTCATCATTTTCGCCAACAGACACGACCTGACCTGAACTAAGTACACTGGGGGTCTTGATAGAGTCTTGCGCGTGTTTTAATTCGCTACTGCATTCCCTAACAAATTTGCTGTCAAAATCGCTGCTGAAATCGCTGTTAAAATCGTTATTACATACAGGGGATTTATGGGCCAATTAGAATACACTAATTTACGCCACCAAGACCCACAGTGCACTCAGGTCGGGCTCAAGTCAGGTCAGGTCGCTCCGAAAACCTCATCTACATCCTCGTGACACATTTCAGAGCTTGCCCTAGGTCATCTCTACCCATCAAGGCAATCTGTTTGGCATCGCGTCCTCATTGACTGTAACTGGGCATCCATGAACCTATCGATTTACTCTGCTACAGTTCTCAAGAAAAAAAAAATACCTTCCTCGTTGTCCGTTTCGCGCGTGCCTAGCCTTGAAATTCCGCCAGCATCACGAATCTGATCATCACGACGCAACGCGACTTGCGGTATCGCCACGCAGCTCCGTTTTGAATCAAAAGAATATGCTTAAGCCGTTACCTGGCACATTCTGAACGTCGCTCCACGCGATTTCGACTCAGCAGGAGGCTGTCGCTGCGGTCGCGACCATGGCGGAAATCCAGATGGAAGTCGATACTGCGCCGCAATTTGGATTAGAGGCCCATCTAGATGATGACTTGATTGATTACGACACCGAGGTAGAGAAGGAGCCAGATCATATGGACGATCCGAATTCCATCGATAGCAAACGCCTTCCAATGGACGAGAACACCAATGTTGAGCAATACCATGACGAAGATGTGAACTATCTCGAGGGAGCTGACCAAGGAGAAGCAATGTATGCTCAGATCGACCATGAGAGCCTCAAAGAAACCAATCAAGCCCTTGAATCACCTAATGAGATAGATTATGACATCGAAGATTCCTCGAATCTCCACGCAGCAGGCGATACATCTGAGATTGAGAGTCAAGCTGCAGGAGAGCACGAGACAGATGACGATTCGTACAACAAAGAAATTGGGGATCACGGAGAAATTGGAGGCCGAGCGGAAGATCACGAAATTAGCTGGGAACACGAGCATGAACAAACTCTGGAGCCAATCATCGAAGAGAGTGACATGTCAGCGGCTGATGCTCATGATGATAAGACCTTGCCAACCGCCCCCGCCGCTTTTGAAACCATGGATCAAGAATATATCGAGCAGAAACATGAGGCCCAAACAGACGTTACCAAGGGATCTAGGTCTGCGGAGGTGCACGATGAGAATGTAGACAACAGCGGCCCGAATTTGGACGAGAATTTGGAAGCCGAGGCTACCCATCAAGGAGAATCCGATACCGAGTCCCCGCAGTTTCCTGCAATTACGGTACAATACAAGGGAGATGAATTTCCGTGCTTCTCCGCTAAATCAGACGGCTTCTTCTCCCAGCTGTCCATTTTGGATGAGAACATAAAATCGTTGCTAGACGGGTTTCGAGAAGAACTCGCAAATGAGCTGCTTGCCGAGGACGAGCTCGTCTTCCAGGTTGACGAGCTTGGTCTTGAATTTTCAGAAGTAAGTGCTCTGGTTATTGTTTCAGACTGAAAATGACATGACAGGCTGACCAAATCAAAAGTCATCTTCGCCAGATCTGCTCGCAAATATCACTTTCAGACAGGTCATTGAAATCTTCGATATTCTAGTTAAAAACCAAGATCCAGATAACACCAGGCCTCTTTACACTTATCTTTTCGCCCGACCAAGTACCAGTAAACGGTTCGATTTTCTGATGGAAAGTGCCACTGAGGGTAAGGGACTAGACGAAGTCATCCATCTGTTTCAGTCGCCGGCGCCGTACACACATGGCGCAGACACCGGAGACGTCTCCGCTGTTGAGGATCTTGAGGCGCAGTTCGACGAAGACGAAAGTGCTGATGACGAAGACACGACAGAAAGTGGCCAGGCTCCTCAGAATCTGGAACCTACTAGCCAAGTCAACGAGTTGGATATAGATAAACATGAGATACCAGATCAGCAAGAGTTCGTTGCGGAGAATGACCCAGAAGGCACGGCTGAAAGTCACCATTTGGAAGAGGACGTTATGGTATCGGGCGCTCTCGCTGCCGAAGATGACGTGGGTGATGGGGAAGAAGTCGACGAAGAGGCGGTGTTTGCGGATCCCCACTTAACAATACCCGTTAATGACACCAACGACAACGCTGCCACAGCCGGAGAATCAGACGGCATTGCAGCGGTAGCAATATCAGCAGATGAGCCTGAACGAACCGAAGCGCATGATGTCCTGGGGACTGACTTTGACGAGCCAGTGGAAGTTACGTCCATCAATGGCGCCATTGAGGAAGAAGAAGTCGGACAGGAGGACACCCAAAATGGATACCCACATGTTGGCGTGAACGATACAAGTACCATGAACACGACATCTGAGAACGAAGGGCAGATTCCATATGTCCCTGCAGAATTTGATACCATCGATGGCGGTGCAGATGAGCTCATCTTTAAAGACGAAGCCGATGAAGAAGAAGTTGATGGTGAGATCGATTGGAGGGACGACGACCCAGAGACCCTCCATGATGGTGTTAGTGAAGACACATCACCCAACACAGCAAAACGAGCACGTGGTGACGATGAGAACGGTGCTGAAGACGATCAAAGTTAGTCCTACCTCAGCTCCTAGATGCATGACAAGGCTAACCGTGACACTGTAGATGCCAAGCGTCGCCGGCCCTGAAAAGCACCTTGTGATACTAACATCCATTCCGTGGTTCTTCCTAGATTCTATTCGCCCAATTTACCCTCCCTTCAGATTTGGCAAATGAGTTGCCAAGCAATCACCCAGTCACGGCCATGGCAAGTGCTATTCTAACACACAAAGGGCCACTCTAGATAGCAGCCTCCTCACAACATCGGCAGTGACACCCAATGAGCTGCAACAAGCTCACATCCCAAAGGTAGGGACATTTGAATGCGTGCTAACCAGTTAAAGAAATTGGCGGATCGAACAAGTTTGTCCATTTCGGAAGAAAGAAAGAAAACAAAGGAAAGGGCACTGTTTTACTGGGACGGGATACATGTATTGGTGATTTGCTGCTTCTTGTTCTCAAATTGCTTTCAACGATACCCAATTTCACTCCGAGATGCCATTTGGTTATTTTGAACAGCGCCAATTTGCCAACAAGATGGTTGCGTGGAAAAGTATTATGTAGCATCAGCAGTTCAGGTGAGGTATCCCGACTGTGACATTTCAATAATTCAGCCTGGAAAATGGAACCCCGGTATAGAGGTGTTCTCGTCGCAGGCAGGGCTCGAAGGCCTGAAATATTCAGGACATTTCTACGAGGATTTGTCCATTACCTCATTGAGCATTAATAGGATGCTCGAGAGTCGTGGGTAAATAGTATCATTGTTTGAAAACAAATGCTCGCTGTTGCTGTCCATGAAACAAACATAGCTATCCTTATTCACCCGGTGTTAACACAGTGCTTGCTCAGTACTCCGAAGTATACGCAAGCACCGAAAACGGGTTCGTGATAACTTCCCTGAAGGTCTCTTCGCTCCATCCTTCAAAGTCACTGATGAAAGCGGACCATAGGCCATGGCCTACCATCCCTCCAACTTCGTATGCTGCGACTTGTGTGAAGACATACGCTGCGATTGCTTTAGGGGTATTATCTTCATTCGGGTCTAGCTGATCTCCTCGTTCTATTAATAGATTTTGCACTGGTGTGTATCTATGCAAGTTCGCGGGGACGTGTATTGCATTAGAAAGGAATTAGTAGTGTTGCCGTCCGCAGAGTCGGGTCCTTCAGGTTTCTTCACACACAGGGACGGAGAGGGAGAATACTTCTTCTATTGTGGTCTGTCCAGGAAGGGGAAAGCTGATAACTAGAAAAGAAGGGCGCCTAGTGCGGTTGCGGGCGGCCACGTGACGTGGGACCACTTTTTCAAGTGGTATCTGTGGTCGAGGGGGAGGAATGTCTTACATAAGCGCGCGGGGGAGGAGAGCTTCTTGTGCGTGCTCGAGGATTCTATCCACTGCGAGCGGTAGTCTCCATCATGATCTGATGGAGCGGGCTTCAGATACTCTTGTTGTGCTTTTTGGGGATAGATACAGGGGTAGAGAGGTCTTTAAGGAAGTCTGGGTCCTTTGCAAGTTTGCGGAAGGCTGTGTGTTTATTAGAGATCGCTTGTACTGGCAGATTGCCCGGCATTAAACCGCGCCGCAGCATTCCACGAGCGTGGTTCGCTGCACGATAGCATAGCCGTGTCAGATTGTCAACTTGTTTAGATGTAATGGAATGAAGGTTGAAAGTCCGCTTTGCCAGGGTGGAGCATCTTTGTCCATCCGATGTCCATCCGAGGGGGTCCAGGGGGGCAAGATTTATTGATTGATAGTTTCTCATTGCCCCCCTTCCTCTGGATGTGAAACGGCGTGGAAAATTCGAAGGCGAGGTCGGCGCAATATGTAATAAGCTTTCTTGAGCAACCAAGCTTTTCATTTACTGGGTCTGGGTCAATGCCACGTAGAGTCGTAGACAGGTTTGCACAAGAAGCAAAGCAAAGCAGCATTCAGATGGCTGGCTGCTGGATGGGGCATGGCGATCAACGATCAGCTGATGAAAGCGGGACAGGCTTCCCCTGCATGTTCATCTGCTGGGGAATATATGTATTTATTTATTTATTGCCGGGTGTGGTGGGTTGGACGTGGCGGCGATTCAATCTGCAGGGGACGGCACGACCAGGGACGCGATCGAGCCAGACTTTAAATCCGTACGTGTATCATCAGTTTCCAGAGGCCGCATGCAGGCACGATTGCTCCCTATGAAAAACGGCTGTCTGTTTCGATAGCTCAGCTGTGGATTCGTGTATGTAGGTTCGTGTGTAGGTTCGTGGTTGGAATGTAACATTGAATTAAGAGGCAGAGACAAGAATAGTCCGTAGCTACTAGCCACAATCGTATTAATCGCGTGGTGGACCCAGCGAAGACCTGACTGATAATCGTGCCAGGCCCCACTTCTTTTGGTTTTCGCGTGCCTCTACTCCGTACGGATTACAATGTAACCACCGAAGTGGGAGCCTTCACCACCAGTCGTTTCGTCCTCGACCAGCCCCAGCTCCG
The DNA here is from genome assembly GCA_003814445.1 of Epichloe festucae Fl1. Lineage (NCBI taxonomy): Eukaryota > Fungi > Ascomycota > Sordariomycetes > Hypocreales > Clavicipitaceae > Epichloe > Epichloe festucae. The sequence goes on from CP031390.1 coordinate 1,034,952, forward strand.
CGCCTTGCTTTGCGACCCTCCACCATCTCGCACTGCCACGACCACCTTTCGTTTCATCGCGAACACCCTCAACGCCCTGTCTCCTTTTCGCATCTCCTCATCGCCCTCGTGTTCTCTGCCGCCGCCCCCCGTTTCTCCTCCAATTTCTCCCCTTCGTCTGGGACGAAGCTGACGACTTATCATCAACCTTGACGAGACTAACGATTACCGACCCCGTCCACGTACCACGCCGCATCTACACTCCGCATTCGGCTTTATTCCTCCTCGGCTGGATCGACGTGTGCCTCTCGACTTATCCCCCACGAATTCTTTCCATTATTTCATATGCGCCAACGTTGTCAAGCTTAAGAATCGAGTCGTTACCGTGCGTCGTTGCTTGCCTGCCCACTTCGATAATCTTGTTTCGAGGCAGCTGGCGACGACAACATCCCTCCTTCTTAGTTCTTGGTCGCGTGGCATCATCCTTCTCTCTTTTTTAATCTATCGGAGTTGGTCCATAGACTTTTGAGACGTTATTTTGGTGTCGCTGCGATCATCATGCTTGAAGACAAGTACGTTTCCACGACGCTTGAGCCCCTCAGTTCTGTCGAATCCGTCTCCAACGCACCCGCGATTCCTCTCTTCCAGACCTTCGAGAGATGCCGTCCCACTAACTTGCCTTTGTCTAGATATATTGGCTTGGCGCTTGCCATGTCGTCAGCGTTGGCCATTGGTTAGTTGCTCCTCCTCGAACGACCTCCCGTCATGCAAAAAAAAAAAAGAAATACTCACCCTCAATTTAGGTACAAGTTTTGTCATCACGAAGAAGGTTTGTGCCGCTACGCATCTGGGACTGGACTACTTGGGCCTGAACTGCTTTTGAAGCTAACTTTTGTCATATCTCAGGGTTTGATACAAGCTGAGGAGAGACATGGCTTCGAAGGCGATGGTTTCGTGTATTTAAAGAGCCCGTTATGGTGGGCTGGTATCGCAACCCGTGAGTCTCTCATCATCACATGAACACACTGTCATGCCACTAATCTTGGTTTCAACAGTCGGAATCGGAGAGATCTGCAACTTCGCCGCTTACGCCTTCGCCCCCGCGATTCTGGTCACGCCTCTCGGAGCTCTCAGTGTCCTCATCGGCGCTGTTCTAGGATCCTATTTCCTCAAGGAAGAACTTGGAACGCTAGGCAAGCTAGGTAGTGCCATTTGCCTCATCGGCGCTGTGGTGATTGTTCTTCACGCCCCACCGGACGAGGATATTGAGACCATCGACCAAATTCTGGACTATGCTCTTCGGCCCGGTAAGACTGGTTCCGCCGCGCAAGGTCACGCACGATGTGACCATTCTGTGCCTGTTTCGCTAACCGAGCACCATGCCAGGCTTCCTCTTATACGCGGTTACTGTTGTTGCGTTCGCGCTGTTCATGATCTACAAAATCGCGCCATTGCACGGCAAAAAGAACGCCCTCATCTACCTCTCCATTTGTTCAACCGTCGGCTCCATTTCAGTCATGTCCGTCAAGGCTTTCGGCATCGCTCTAAAGCTCACATTTGCCGGCAACAATCAGTTCAGCCATCCTTCTACCTACGTCTTTATGATCTTGACGGGTGTTTGCATCATCACGCAGATGAATTACTTCAACAAGGCTCTGGCTTCTTTCCCCACCAACATGTAAGTTTACAGCGTCTCGTATCGCGCCATCTCTCGCGAAAGTCGTCAAACCAGGAACTGATTTGGTTATACAATACAGTGTCAATCCACTCTACTACGTAACGTTTACCACGGCTACTCTCTGCGCCTCGTTTATTCTGTTCAGCGGATTCAACACCACGGATCCGGTCAACACATTGTCACTTCTCTGCGGCTTTCTGGTGACTTTTACTGGAGTCTACCTCTTGAATCTTTCTCGTGGCGATCCGAGCGGCCACAAACTTGTTGCTGGGCGAGGCGGATACGACGCTACCCCAACTGACATGGTCTCTGGATTCCAAACTCGGCGCAGCATGCAAGCCCGAAGGAGCGGTGACCCATCGCGACACAGCCTCAGCGGCCACGACGACGACAGAGAAGGTCTAATACGGGCATACGACGAAGAAGAAGCCGCAGGCTTTGGACTCACGGATCTCGCTGAAGACAGTGGGGACGAAGGTCGGTCGAACGGCAATGCCAATGGCAATGGCAAAAAGGAACAGTACGGCAATGCAATTGAACTACAAACCCGGAAGAAGTCAGCTGAAAGATGATGTTAGGGGACGCAGAACAGACCGCTGACGGTATCCAATCATCCGAACATTGCGTGGGGCTGGAATCAATGTCACGGAGAGTGTACACCCGTTGGCCACCTCGTTTTGCGCTCTTTCAGTCTGTTGCCATGGCCTCTTTGCCGTTTAACATTTCCCGAGGCCCCCATTTAAAGTCAACAAATTCGCCGGTCGACATCATAATTATGCGTGCACGATACAATTTTCCTCATTTTAGTTGGTCACCCCGTTGCGCGAAGAGCGCGACATCCGTCCCAGGGCGGGGACAGGATGGAATCTACATGACATTTGGGTGATTTTTCGCCAAAAAAAAAAAGTTCAGAAAGATAATCTGAGACGAACGAGCTGTCTTCATCATTGTCGGTTTTCTTCTATGGTTTTTTTTTTCTTTGGGAAGGGGGGAGATGGGGGGGGGGGCGTTTTCTTTCTTTTCTTTTGTCCCCGCCTGATTTAGTCCCATGAGGGATTCGCAAGGGCGGTAAACATCTATCTATGCTGGTGCATTTGGGCAAGGGAACGAAAGCTCATGGTGACGCTGTATGGGAATCACTCTATTTCCTTGTACGAGTACGAGTACCAAGAACTGCATTATTCATGACAAGGAGGTTCGGTCGGTCGACTGGTGGCATAGTACTGGATGCTTTGGCGTAGGCGTAGAGGGGTCAGGCGTTTTTCGCATTGATAGATGAATGTATCAAGTCACCTTGAACGATGTTTTCGCCGGCGATTTACTCGGCTGCTCTGTCCGTACGGGGGTTCGCTCAACCTCATGCCGCCGCGTGTTGTTGTGCCGTGCTTTTTTACGTTGCAAGCCGCCGGGCTTGAGATGTCGTGCTGTATTGTATGATTGCGTGTCTGAGCTTCATGTGGCTTTGCGGCGGCAGTCAGGACATGCATGGGTACTACTTTACTAGTCACGCTCTTCACTCGGCGGGTCAAGAGTAACGGTTCGTAATTTTGTGCCTAGAGTCTTGAATTGTTACAGGAGTAGTTGTTCCCTGTTCACTACTTGTACCTAGATTCAGCGCTTCACAAGCATGCACGCGAGACAAAGCTGGCAGAGTCTGCTTGCTTTCTGTTTGTTTCCGTGGTTCATCGGAATCTCGGGTCTCATTCTCTTTCATGGCTTTAGGTCTACCATTACACATAAAACAAGATTAAAACATTCCAATGCCCTGAGCAGATGCAAATAAGATCAATGGATTGACGCCTTCGGGTAGACCGCCATTTTCGCCTTGGCTTCTTTCCTCACTCTCCTCCGCCCGTCCGAGTTTCATACGTGTAAATTCGTAGGAACGTCATGCTTCCTCGCGCTGTCCCCTTGAATTCCGTTGGTTTCTTTTTTCTTCTCTTTGTGTCAAAATCCATCGCCAAGCCCTTGGTTGTGTATGCTTTTTTTTTTTCGTTTTGTATTCGCGAGCTCTCATCGTTTATTGCTCGGCCTCGACGACTTCGCCCTCCTGCTCAGCGACGCGAGCATCTTGACTAGCCTGGGCAGCAGCGGCCTTAGCACCGTAGTCCTGGCTGATGGGCTGGAGAACGGGCTGCTCTTCCTTGGGTTCGTAGATGGTGACGGCGTCTGGGAGAGACTTCTGAGGGCCGGCCTTGCCGTCAGGGTCAGAGCCACGCATGATCTTGACCTTGATACCCAGGACACCCTGGCGGAGCAGGACGTGACGAGTGGCAGTGTCGATGAAGTCCTTGGCGGGCTGACCAGAGTGGATCATGAAGCCGTCGGTGAACTTCATGGACTTGGCACGAGCGGCACGGAGCTTTCCGGAGACGACGACCTCGCAACCCTTGGCGCCGGACTCCATGATGAAGCGGAGGACACCATAGCATGCACGACGGACGGCCAGACCGTTGAGGAGCTTGTAGCGGAGGGACTCGCACTGAGCGACGGCGGACAGGCCACGGTTCTGGACCTTGGCGGCGTACAGAGAGACCGAGTTCTCGGGGAACTTGAAGCGCTTCTGGATCAGGGAGGTGAGCTCGCGGATGCGGCGGCCCTGCTCACCGAGGACTTCCTGGGTCTGGGTTGCGCGGATGATGATGTCGGTGACGGTAGGGGTGACGCGGACCTCGACGCCGGAGTAACCCTCTTCAGCGAGCTCGCGCTGGAAGAACTCGTTGAGCTCGGCGTAGAAGACACCGTCGGCGACGAACTTTCTCCTCTTGGAACTAGAATACGTGAGTTAGTGACGGTTCATCCTGACATTGGGTCTCGTTGGCAAGTTCTGTGAATCCCGGGAAATTCCGTGGGCCCATTGCCCATTCCTCCACGGAGAGTTGGCATTTGCTTCAAAGTCTGGAGACTTCCAATCTTCAAATGTTGCAATAGCCCCCATCTCTTTATCCTTGTTGCTGTAAAGAGCGTTCGATCTCCAATTAGCGAGCGGCAGTAGCATTACGCCGTATTCCGGAACGCAACAAGATTCTCCGAGTCCCCCGGACACTTTGTGCAAAATCACTCCTTCAGGTACGTTTGGCCTTTCCATTTCGGCGGGCATCTCACATAATCCGTTGATGTACAATGAGGACGATGACGGCAAGCAAGGAGACACTCACATCTGGGATCCGGGGTGAGCCATCTTGAATAAATTTGTGAGAGTCGGTTTCCAGTGAACAACGAAAAAGGGAGAACGGCGGTCGATGGAAGGGGGTGGAGGGGGGGGGTATAATTCGGAAGCGGGCTCAAGTCGGTCGAGAGGGATTCGCGATGCTCTTCTTCGCAGGATACTTTGGCCCCTCTAATTTTCGGCTGTGGGTTGAGCCCTAAATCTGCACGCGCAGGAATATTTTTCTGGTCATCTTGCCTTTTGTGCCGGTGGGCAGTAGGGCAGTGGGGCAGATGTTACCTTTTGCGGAAAATCTACGGAGAGACTCTGGGCTCTTGCCATCGCTTACTAATTTAATCAGTCTAGTTCCAGATTGGCAGATTGGTTCCTTCCCCCGTTGCCCATGTCTCAGAGAGTCAGAGGACAACGCCTGACGTCTTCCTGGCTCGCCGCCAAGCCCCCACCTTTCCTACCCATGCTGGACGATCAAGATCGGCTTGTGATCTGCGACGATACATAGTACGCCAGGACAACCCTCTTCATCGAGTCGTTCCAGCTCGCCCAGACCGTTATCAATACATTGGGAGCTGCTCTTCAGCTTGTCTGTTGATGATGTTATAAATCGTCTTTAAAAATACTCCACCTCTCCGTACCGCCCGCCGCCGACCTGGATGCGATCCTCTGAGAAGTAGCTCAGATCCGCTGCGCTGACGACACCTATAAAGCCGAGTTGCGGACACGGCGGCTGGGAGCTCCAACAGTTGGCCGCGACAGCAGCTTATTTCTCTGTATCGGGGCCTCTTTGACCATCACAGCGATCGAAGGGTTCGCAAAGGAAGCGCAACCCATGTTTATCAAAGGAGAGATGGATGTAAGAAAGGTGAGTAGTCGCTGACGGTGATCCCACTGTCGGTTTCAGTCAAAGGGAACCACATAGTAATATGGACTTGGTGAATACTAGGAAATTCGAAATGTCCAAGGAATTTACGGTGGCCAGACCACCACCGGTACTCTACGACTCACCGACTTTCACATGGTCTTTTGTGCTCCTCTACAGCCGCCCACAGATCCCGAATCAGACTCTTCTACGCCACCGAAGATCAGAGAGCGGTGGTTGACTTTTCCCATTCTCTCGTACTGTGCCTTTCGACCGACACCTCCTTCTTCTCATCAAGCACCCTCTATCCGTATTCGATGTCGAGATTTCACCTTTGTCACTTTCAACTTTGCTGACAACGAGGTGGCCCGGGAAGCGTTTGACTTCATAAAGTCTCGTACGTGCAAACTTGGCACTGTCGAGAAGCTTTACGCGTTTAGCCATAGGCCTTTGAAGCATGAAAAGGAGATGAATGGGTGGGAACTCTACAACCCCAAGGCCGAATTTCGCAGACAGGGCATCAGCGAAAAGCTTGCTGACAAAGGCTGGAGGGTCACTAATATCAACCACGACTATTCATTCTGCGACACTTACCCAGCCGTTTTGGTTGTGCCGTCCAAGATTTCGGATAATGTCCTCAAGTACGCTCGCGAATTTCGCTCTCGGAATCGAATTCCTGTATTGTCCTACATCCACCCCGTCAACAATTGCACCATTACCAGAAGCTCTCAACCGCTCGCCGGCATCACCAGAAAGACGAATGTTCAGGATGAAAGGCTCGTCGCAGCATCTTTCTCTGCTTGGATGCCCGGTGGCTCGGATGAATCTACACCTCCCGCTAGCCAGCCAGATTCAGTGGACGGAAGCATGCTCGAGTCGACATTGACCGACATGGAGCGCTACGAAGATGAGCTCATCTCTCGATCGGCTGCCGTCTACGACGAAAAGACTGGTGAAACACGAATATATGGTCGGCAGCAGGCTAACATGATTGTCGATGCCCGTCCTACCATTAATGCAATGGTGAACCAAGTGCAAGGCATGGGATCCGAAAACATGGACAAGTACAAGTTCGCAACCAAATCTTTTCTTAGTATCGAAAATATTCATGTCATGCGCAACTCCCTGAATAAGGTGGTTGAAGCGCTCAAGGACGCCGATATTTCTCCACTGCCTCCCAATCGGGAACTCTTGCACCAGAGCGGTTGGCTGAGGCACATACATGATGTTCTGGATGGATCAGCAATAATTGCTCGAAGAATTGGCATCAACCATTCACACGTTTTAATACACTGCTCAGATGGGTGGGATCGTACAAGTCAGCTGAGCGCCCTGGCACAAATCATGCTAGATCCGTACTTCAGAACTATTGATGGCTTCATCGTCCTGATAGAAAAAGATTGGCTCTCATTCGGTCATATGTTTAGGCTACGCTCCGGGCATCTGAATCACGAAGACTGGTTCACCGTTCAAAGAGATGCCCTGGCCGGGGCCAAGGTTCAGCCTGGAGAAAATGATGGGCGAAATGATGCTTTGCAAAATGTCCTAACGGGTGCTCGGCGGTTCTTCAACCCAAGCAAGGAAGATGCTGACCTGGCGACGGTCAGTGAGATCGCCTCTGGGAAGGTCGTGGATGACGAGGCTACTACTCCGAAGATGGTGAGCCCCGTCTTTCACCAGTTCCTTGACTGTGCGTACCAACTGGTGCGGCAAAATCCTTCCCGCTTCGAGTACAATGAACGCTTCCTGCGGCGGTTGTTGTATCATTTGTACTCCTGCCAGTATGGTACGTTCCTTTACAACTCAGAGAAACAGCGAAAGGACGCCAGAGTCAGTGAAAGGACGTCCTCGGTGTGGGACTATTTCCTCTGCCGAAGGCAAGAGTTTACCAATCCCGACTTCGACCCGACCACCGATGACAGGGTGAGGGGAAAAGAAAGAATTCTTCTTCCAAACCTGAAGGATATAAGATGGTGGTATCAAGCGTTTGGCCGGACGGATGATGAGATGAATGGTAGTCTTAATGCCGCCGCTGCAGCCGAAAACGGCCGTCAAGCAGCAGCTTCCAACCTTTACGATTTCCCTCGCCTTGACCAGGACTCACGATCCACCACAGGAACGCCAAACCCGCCGAGCTTGGGCAGCAGCCAGTCTGTGTTGACGGCGGTTGAGACTGCTCACCAAGCTTTCACCCCAGACGCGAAGCAAGCCTCGCTGCGCCATAGTGCCTCTGCGGAAGGCTCGAGTGCCTTTACCACGATTCGAGATGGTCTGTCTGGGCTGAATCTAGGCAAAGGCATGCTGAGCAATATTGGCCGCGCAGAAGGATCGGGATCTGTGCCACCGCCGCGTAAAGAGCAAGAACTGCGCGAGATGACATAGAGGGACATCTTCCGCGGACAGGATGAGTTGGGACCTTATGATATTGTGGAGAGCTCTGACACGGTCGTTCACGAATGTCCCCCGCCTCGCCCGTTCTCCCATAGGCTCCTTATCGCTGATTCGTTATCGGGAGGTTTCCCAAAATGCTATGGGCCTAAAGATGAACTCAGTTGCGGATGGGCAATAGTTCAGGCAACTGACGAAGCGGAGACGGTCAGCGATGACAATGTCAGTCCCTCATATGGCTTATCTGCTTCGCCCGATCTAGTAGCATCTGGCTACATGAGACAGTCGACAATGGACGTCCCCAGTTCATCGCTAACGCTACACCAACGACCGGCAATAAGCACATCCGCAGAAGCCGAAACATCAATTCTAGTGACCAGCTATCAGCAGGACATGGGAGAAAATGGCGAAGGGCTAGCGGGTTGAGGCCGTACGATGAGAAGGTGGGGGGGGGGGGGGGGGGGCGATAAATATATAATAGTGATGGGCTGTTTCATAGACATGATAATGGATGAGATGCACCGAAGCGAAGCATTATCAATATATCTAATACAAGCGACATGAGCAGTTTTCAAGTCAAGCTTGGGGCTCTGCTCCTTTTCTGCGTCCTGATAATATAGCTTGTAGACGTTGGAACTTCTTTTATTCGCCTGGTCTATTATCTCGTCAAATTCATTTCTGGATTGCACATCCAAGCAAGGCCCGTAAACATAGTTAGCACATCCCCGAACCACCCTTTTTTCTTCACTAGATATATATTTTTCTACGTGTGATCCCGATCCGAAGCTCATTGCTTTAATTCTTCACCTACATGGCGAGATTCGAATCGTTTATAAGAAGACTTCGAGATTGATCTCGAGCGTGCTGACGGGGTATCTGTGGGAGACATTGTTAGCATGAAGAGATTGATTGATGAGGAGGAATTGATGGGACAGGATTTGCAATCGTGAGGGTCAATCACGAAACCCTCTCCGGAGGAAGAGTGATGTCAAGAATGGTGGATGTACATACCTCAAGTCAAATTTCTCCAATACAGCAGGGTGAATGATGCCGAACTCGCCGATACGTCTCTCCTTACCATCGAGACGCAGGTGCACCGAGGCAGCGTGGCCGGGGAAGAAAGTCTCTTCGTTGAGTTCCTCGATCCAGTAGCCATCGGCCTTGCTGGGGTTCTCCTTCACCTGGTAGTCGACGGACTTGCCGCTCAAGCCCTCGTCGTGGGTGAGGAAAGCGGTGCGAAGCATAGCCAGGACACGGTCGAGCAGGCCGTGGACGGTTTCGAAACCACTGGACTTGCCACACCATGCGGCAGCAAAATGGCGCTCGTTGCGGGCTTTACGCTCAGCAGATTCGTCCTTGAAGGTAACGTCTGATGTTTCGAAAATCTTGAAGGGAACGGCGTGGCCTTTGTTTTCACGGATCGTCTTGAGCAAGCCGGGGAGCAGGGACGTGCGGACGATTTGATACTCCTGTGTTTTGGGGTTGGCCAATCTGACGGCGGTCTTGCCGTCATCTTTCCGGTTCAACCAAGCAAAGTTCTCGTCGTGGCTGCACAGAATAAGTGGCATGACTTCGCTCCAGCCTGCCATGGCGGCTTCCAGTCGTACAATGTCGGCGAGCTTGTTGATCTTGAGGGGCGCACCAATGGTGGCGCTTCGAGTAGGCGCAGTACGGGGTAACTTGTTGAAACCATAGCAGACGGCGAGATCTTCCATGATGTCACATTGATGCAGAACATCGGCACGAGTCGGGGGAATAGCCACCTCCAGCAGGTTGGGGTCCTTGTCTGAGGGCTTGGACACATAGGCCATCTTGGTGAGAAGCTTGCAGAGGCTCTCTGGTGACTCATTCAGACCCGTGCAGCTGTTGAGGTAGTCGACTTCGGCGTGAGTGACACGAGGTCGCAGAGAAGGGGTCTCTCGCGTCAAGTCATTGTGCTCAGAAATGATGCGCACGGGCTCGACCGTGAATTCCTCCTCTACGTATTGAGAGAACATGGTGACGAGCATGTCAGTGACAATTTGCAACTTGGTCATATCGGTGGCAGTGATATCGATGAAGACGTTTGTGGTGTTGAGCGTGATTTTTGAGTGTTCTCCATTGATAATGGGCGGCAGTGAGCAGACGACTCGGTTGGCATCGTAGATGACTGGATATACGGGAGCATCGCGAATGATGTGCAAGAACCGTCCCAGGTGTTTATCGCTTTCATAAAAGGTCATGAGCTCCTCCGCAGTCATCTCCTTGGTCTGATTGAGAGGGACGAATTTAATATCCTTGGGGGGGAGGGCCTCATATGTGAAAGGTCCTTTGATGGTATCAAGATCGTGGGTGCCCATGGACACAAGCGTTCGGTTTCGGGCCAGGTTCTGATGCAGCTTGTCCTGCAGGGCAATGAAGGAGTCATAACGGTCCTGGGTGAACTTGATGTTGCGTAACACTGCTCCTGAGAGATAAGGTCGGACCTTGGTGGTGTCGGGCAAGACCTTGATAACTTGTGCCTCTGCATCCTTGGGCTTGACAACGCGGAAATTTGGCGGCTTCATGTTGCCGAGGAAGATGTTCAAGTTGAGGGCGATTCCCTCGAAACAGAGCATATCATAACGGTTGGCTCCGATCTCGATCTTCAGCTGAGGAGGCTCCTGTTTGCCGTCGACGATTGGGCGCTCCTGGTCCTCCGTGTCTTCGTCGAGTTCGATGCCATAGTCGAAGCAGAGATCTTCGAACTCTTCCTTTGTAAATCTGCAGGCAGGCAACCGGGTCAGTATGCGGTTGCGAGTTGGCGCAACACTTGTAGTCTTGCAGCCTTGCAACCTGATGGAGCCTCTTTATACCACTTGCACCAGAATCCTGCTCAGAAAAAAATGTTTGTTGTCGAGGATGTGAAGGCGAACATCGGAGGAGGAGGAGGAGGGGCAGAAAAGCACGCTTGAGGCGAAGGTAACGCACTTTTTGCCAAGAGCTTCAAAGAGCTTGTACTTGTCAACAGAGATGGTCGGCATGACGAAATGGGGGGGAGGTCAAGGCTCAATACCTCGAAGACCTGTCGCAGTGGGCTGATTGCAGTCGATTGCGTGGAATGCGATATGATGGCGTTGAAGGCGGTGATGTGTGGTGGGATGGGCAACAAGGGTCGGTCAGATTCTGCTAGTAATCCGTGTTGACTTGTAATTAATTATGGCGGGGTCTTTTGTTTTGGCTGGCTGGGGTGACTCCGAGTGAGTTGAGTGCCCCTCGGCTTGGCGCAGTAGTTCTAGGGTAGTAAGCCAAGCGCAAGGGGGCCTGGAGACAGCTGATTGCTAGTGAGGGGTCGTTCCTGGTCATTGTCTGGCGCTGTCCGGCCCTCTCTAGCGCTTGTCCAAGATATCAGTGCTGCGGCTGCACTGAGAATCTGCAGAACACCGCTGCCCTGCCCTGCCACGCCGCGCCACGCCACGCCACGCCGCCCAGCACCAGATTGACGTGTGGCTTTGCTCTGCTGCTCTCAGAGTGTTTCGGGCTCCACGACCAACACCGACCAGCACCAACCAGCACCGACCAGCACGGGCAGCAAGCAGCAGCAGCAGCAGCACCACTACCACCACCACCACCACCACCACCTCATTCATCCCTCGCTTTGCCTTCTTCTCTCCTCCACCCCGACGACGCTTTCTGACTCTCGCCAGTGAAAGCGCTGTCACCCCGTCGTTCGCCATGACTGACGCGACCAACACAAACGATGAGCTTTATCCCATCGCTGTTCTCATCGACGAGCTAAAGGTGAGGCGGTCAAATTACTTGCGCCAGTCCAGTCCCCTCCAGTCCTTGATAGACACTCACAGGTGTCATACTCCCTCCCAATCCATCCATCATCCAACCGGGCCCCAGTCCCTTCCCAGTCCCTTCCCCTTCGCTTCGCTTTGCTTCGCTTTGCCTTCCTTGCCTTGCTCCTGAGCTCTGTTAACCGCCATGTTTCCTCTCATAGCACGACGATGTCCTTCTTCGCCTGAACGCCATCCACCGTCTTTCTACTATTGCCCTTGCTCTCGGCGCTGAGCGCACCAGGGACGAGCTCATTCCATTCCTCGATGGTCAGTCTTGCTTTGCCCATGTGCCTGTCAAGTCATCATGACGTTCCACTTCTAACCACCCATGTTCCCACTCTACAGAATCGGTCGAGGACGAGGATGAGGTTTTGGTTGCGCTGAGCGAGGAACTGGGCGATTTTGTCGAGTATGTTGGAGGACCTTCTTTTGGACATGTCTTGCTCTCGCCCTTGGAGAACTTGGCCGCTATCGAAGAACCAGTCGTCCGAGATAAGGTACGCACGCATCTACAATCGTCTTTTCTGGTCTTCTCACCCCAGCATCACTAGGCGTGGGCCTCTCTAGCTCACTCAAACAATCTAGGCCGTCGAATCGTTGAACAAGATCTGCGAAAGCCTCTCAGCACAGCAAGCTGAGGAGTATTTCATCCCTCTCACTATTCGACTATCCAAGGCCGACTGGTTCACCTCCAAGGTTTCCGGCTGTGGCCTTTTCACAACTCTTTACCGCAAGGTCTCTCCGCCCATTCAAGAACAACTCCGCCAGCAGTTTGGTCTCCTTGTACATGATGAAACCCCCATGGTTCGCAGACAAGCTGCCACCAACATGGCCAAGTTCGTCAAAGAAATGCCTGCATCTGTCGTCATCGACGAAATGATACCCCTCTTCCAGCATCTTGTTCAGGACGACCAGGATAGCGTGCGATTGCTCACCGTTGAAATTCTCATTTCCATCGCCGAGGTTGTCCCAAAAGAACAACAATCTAGCCACGGCGTTTTGTTGACGTCCCTGCGAAACTTGATAGAAGACAAGAGCTGGAGGGTTCGTTACATGATTGCTGACCGATTTGAAAAGGTTCGTTCTGCGCCCATTCCTACATTGTCTTTGCGCGTACTAAGAAGGATACAATGTAGATTGCCAAGGCTGTAGACGAGGAGGTGGTGTCCCGAGATCTCGTACCCGCATTTGTGAAGCTTCTCAAAGATAACGAGGCCGAAGTTCGAACCGCCATAGCCGGCCAAATCCCTGGATTCTGCGCTCTGGTAGACAGATCCACTTTGTTGAACGACATCATGGGCAGTGTCGAGGATCTTGTATCCGACAATTCACAGCACGTTCGCGCCGCATTGGGTACACAAATCAGCGGGCTAGCCCCTATTCTGGGCAAGCAAGAGTGCGTTGTAGCTCAAAATGTCTCAATGACGATGCTCATCGATGTACTGACTTGATTGTTTCATCAGAACTATCGGCCACTTGCTGCCTATGTTCCTCCAGATGCTCAAGGATGAATTTCCCGAAGTCAGACTTCACATCATTTCAAAACTCGAGCAAGTCAACCAAGGTTAGCCCGGATGCCATTATATCGACATTGCAAGAACACTTTTTTTACTAACCGAACTTCGCGCAAGTCATTGGCATTGACCTGCTATCACAGTCCCTGCTCCCCGCCATTGTACAGTTGGCTGAGGATAAGCAATGGAGAGTGCGTCTTGCCATCATCGAGTACATTCCTCTGCTCGCTAGTCAGCTTGGTGTCAAATTCTTCGACGAGAAATTGAGCAACCTGTGCATGGGCTGGTTGGGAGACACCGTCTTCTCCATCCGCGAGGCAGCCACACACAACCTCAAGAAGTTGACGGAGGTGTTTGGCGTTGAGTGGGCTAGCGAGCAAATTATTCCCAAGGTTATGGGAATGGGCAGCCACCCGAATTACCTCTACAGGATGACCACTTGCTTTGCTATATCGGTAAGTGATCGATGACATCCAGATAATCTTGAATCAAGGACAATATCTAATTCTGGTACACAGACTCTGGCCAGTGTCGTCAGCATGAACGTCATCGCCAAGTCCATCCTGCCCATGCTGGACAAGATGGTTGACGACGATATTCCCAACATTCGATTCAACGTAGCCAAGACTTACTCGGTACTCATCAACGCGCTGCGCCGCTTGCCGGACGAGGGGACTCTGTATTCATTGGAGAAGGAGGGCGTCGAGATTGTACCATCACCCAAGGGCCAAGAACTTATTCAACAGCGCGTTGTGCCGAACCTGACAAAATTGCAAAAGGATGATGATGTGGACGTTCGGTATTTTGCGACTACAGCGGCGGCTGAGGCAACGGGATCCGCACCGGGCGGGGAGCCTATGAATACATCACCATAGAATGACACGAGACAGTAAGAGAGACGTAATGAAGCAATTCCCTTGATGCTGCCACGACGACTACCAAGATATCTGCACTCGGTCAAAGTTCCCTAACAAAGATGAACATCAGTTACTTATATTTTACTCTTGCCCTCTTCGTCTACGATGTTGGGGTGCGAGCGATGGAGAGATGTTGACATTGTTGTGCAAACCGAGGGACAGGCGGGGGTCACGTTGGTCTGACCAAGATATTTGGAAGGCTAACCTGGGAACGAAGGGTGCGTATACGAACATAGAACCAGGGAAGACCAGGAAGGTGCAAGAAGAGGATGCAAGAAAACAAAAAAAAAAACACCAGAAAACAGCCTTTATAACGAAAAGGGGGCGCATCAGTGCCAATGAAACCAGTAATCAATCACCTCGGATTGGTGACACGATGCTCAAATGCGCGTTTGCCCTACATCGAAATTCTCTAAATAGTCCCAAATCCAGGTGTCACAGCAGCCGGGGTATCAAAGCTGTGTCTCTATATGCGCTGTCTACACGCTCTCCCTCCCCCCCTCCCCTCTATTCCACGTCAGTCTCTTCGCAACCGTCCTTCAAACCCTTCTAAAACACAGTGTACTGATTGTCTGGCCCTTGACTCCTCCAAAACTAAACGTCCTGTACTCAACCCTCCCTGCTACGACGAATCTGCCGTCTTCCGAGGCCGGCTCGGCATCTTTCCCGGCGAACCAATTCGTCAGCTCGTCCTCGGTCCAATTGCAGCTCGTGATGAGTAGAATCCCGCCCTTTTTAACCAGACGAAGAACTCTCTCGGGGTATATCTCGCAGAGCCTCCTCCCCCCGAGCCGCTCATCCGACAACGATATGGCGTCAAAAGTACCCTTGTCCAAGACCACGTCCCATCCTTGCTGCTGCGCGGGCCCCAGCATCACGGTCTCGTACGGCCCAGCTATGGCATCCCACTCGGCGAAGGACACGGGCGTCCTATCGGCGCCGTCGTCATCGTCCTTGGACGAGGCGATCTGCCGGGCCAGCCGCACGCTCTGCGGGCTGCGATCGACGCCGAGGGCCGGGCCGGACCAGTGCTCCCCCCGGAGGGAGAAGAGCATGGAGCCGTTGCCGCAGCCTAGGTCGAGCAGGGAGGCGTGCTGCTTCTGCCCCGAGAGGGAAGGCAGCTCGTTGAGGAACCGGATCATCTTGGCCTCGGCGTCGGAGTCGTCGAACCAGACTGTGCCGATGTCGGAGGTGTTGGAGGCGTGGTTGGCTGATTCTCGCGCGTAGAGGGTGTTCCAGCTTAGGGGGGGGGGGAGTTGGCATTCTGAGAATACTTTGGGATTTTGGATTTATTTGGCAGATCTGAAAAGGGGGGGGGGGGGGGGGCAATGGTGATATCATTGCTGGGTGGGAACAGACATACTATTCTTTGGTTCCTAGTTCGGAGGGGTCGAGATGACTTGGGGTTGTTGGGCCGGGAGAAGAAGTCATCTTGTTGGTTTGGTGTACAATTATTATGAACACCGGTCAATTGGTGAGAATGAAAGGATGGAATATTTGGGGGGGGGGATCGATTGTTGGACTTTTTTTTTTTCTCGTCATTGTTGTGAGTTTCTTGCCTGTTTGTCGCAGCCGATGGCTTCCTTGGAGGGGTGGTCACAAACGTGGTAGGCGGTGGGGAGGCGGACGTGGAAAAAAAGAGGGAAGAAACGGCCTTGTCCTGGAATCGGGCATTTCTAGCTCGTCATTGTTTATGGTCACAGTAGTAAAAAGGGAACTGGACACACTTGCACGTCATTTTAGTCTGCATTCAAGCGCCTCGAGCAAAGGTCGCAAAGGGTATGTAGCAATCATCATCTAAGATACTTGGCCGGCATTCCTCTCCTTCTCCTTCACCCCTACTACCTAGGACCACCCTTGTATAAGTACCAAAAGAAAACACAATTAAAAGGCAAACAGTAAAACGCCATCCATGCAGACTGATTCGATGATGCCCTGCAGCCAAGACGTGGTGTGATACCGCGAACCGCTTGTACACGCCGACGACAAAAAGGAGACTACCTTTTTTTTTTTTTTTTTGTCTACAGGGTTCTTTCAGGAATTTGTGTTCCCACATCATTTTTTCCTCATCTGGTGGTGGGATGTCTCCTGTCGTCGAAAGGTAAGCAGGAGAGGAATTTCAAGACCATGAAAACTTTGATACCAAACACCGTGCCCCCAGAACTATGTTGGTGCAAAAATGTGAAGAAAGAAAAAAAAAAACCAAACAGCCCGTTCATCGAGCGAATCCAAAAGCTTCCCAAAGTTTCTTTGGCAAGCATTTTAGTAGAAACTTTCGACCATGGTGTCCTTCATGCTTGTGTTGATGTTGCTGGGTCCCATGCCTTCGCCGAGTCTGAAAACGCTCTCAATCACACTGAGTTCTGTGGCAGTGGTGTCAAGGCCAGTGACGGCCAGCCAGTCATTGACAACCATGCCAGCACCGACGACATTGCTGCCGCGGTTGACACTGCCGGCTACAAGAGGCACTTGCAGCAGGCTTGAGAGTTCGTCCTGGTCCTGAATACTCGTCTTGGGATGAACCAGACCGCCCTGGTTTGACAGGCTCATGTAGCTGCCGACAAGGACGTTGTCGGCAACGGTTTGTCGGAACACCTCGACCCCGAGGACATCGGCAATAATTTCTTCAGTTTCGCGCTCGAGATCAGGGTGAACCAGAGCAATGTGGTCATTGGTGGCAATGACATTTCCAAGGGCAGAGAGACGCTCTTCGATGCGCTGAATGCGCACAGAATCTGGGAGAGAATTGCGCAGATGTTGCAATTCTTGGTCTGTGGTGGTGGTGGGCACAAGGAGACCCTTTCGGTTGCCAGCCGTTAACCGGCCGATGATGCGAGTTCCGGCGATAGTCGTGCGGACTGTGGGCACGACATCCTGAAGCTCTGCCTCAAAGACACTGTAGAAGTTTTGGCTGGCACCGAGGGCCACCAAGGCATATGAATTAGTGAGAGTCGCGAAGACCCCAACTCTGCGAGAGAAAAGGCAAGGTCAGTTTTATGAAATTTTGGAAATTTTCACCAAAGTAAAGCGTCCGCTCTCTGTTCTCTTGAGGTCCTTGGATAGCGGGGGCGGGGTTGTCGGTGCATGGCTAGATGCACGCGACTTCGCGGGGTTCTCATCGAAGTAAAACATACTCGTTGGAGTTCTCAAATTGAGCTCGGACAGCCATTGTCTAGATGCAATCGATTTCGAAGGGGAGTCTTTGTGTGTTTTCGCGGGCGGTGGGCGTAGAGAATGCGTCTTCGGTTTGGGGAAGGGAAGTGAGAAGGGGAAAAAACGCTTCCAATGGTCTACAAACTGGATCTGGAATTTTCCCCGCTGGCAGAGAAGGTGCGCAGCGCAAGTGGGTTTATTATGTATCCAGTCACTCTCACTGTCAAGTGGCATACAATTACCGTCTAAACTAGTCAAAGCGGGTCAGGCAAGGACTTCATCTCCTCCTCTTTTTGCTGTGTATGTAATCCGTAATGTGACTCAACGGCCACCCACATCCATCTGCATCAAGATGTGTGACTCTTCATGTCTGTCCCCACTTCTGACCACAGACTTAGTCACACGATACAGGATCTTTTCCCCGTACAGAAGCCACCAGCCACCTACTCGATGCCCCTCCCCTGCAGCCTCCGGCGCGGGAAACTCCTCATTATTACTCACAACTCATCTTGGACCTAGTTGGCCATCTAGTCACCTCACTTGCCTTGCTCTTGCCGGAACGTATCAAGTATCTCGTTCTCGACGTAGTAGGGGGTTCAGATCCACGAAAACCCCTGATCATCTTCAGCCCACCCGCATCTCCCCGTGACAGCTTTTTTCACCTTTCCAATA
Organism: Epichloe festucae Fl1; assembly: GCA_003814445.1. NCBI lineage: Eukaryota > Fungi > Ascomycota > Sordariomycetes > Hypocreales > Clavicipitaceae > Epichloe > Epichloe festucae. The sequence continues at coordinate 1,053,081 of CP031390.1, forward strand.
AAGCCAGTAACTTATCACATCTAGCAGCCATCAGCTGGGACCTCAAGGAGAGGAAAGTAGGAAACGGAAATGTCTTCACAAAGTTCATTCAACTGGTATAGTCCCGACGTGAACTCTGATCGCTTTCTCTCTTTACGCTCGTCCTGTTATGCCTTCGCTATGTAATCGCGTCTTTCATCTTTGGTATCAAATCATGCTTCTTCGGCACCCGTACATACCGTTCCTCTTAGATTTCTGTACTTTGGTGCTAAAAAGGTGGACAAGATCGAAATTCAATGAATAAATAAAACAAGATGATGAATAGAAAAAAAGTGAGAGAAATTTCTTGTTCCCAGTGCAGTGTACCTCTTTCTTGTTCTTTATTTTTTTTGGTTCTTCCCTCGTAATCGTGGCGGCGAAGAAAAGTTGAACTCTCGCTCACAATGTCCACACAGGCGCCTTGGCGAGGACTTGTCGTCCTCTAACTTCAAGAGCAACAAATCCGGCAAATCTCACTTTGCTCGCGTCTCTCGACAGCCCTGCGAGTGTATCTTGGTCAGTATGTGTCCATTCTGCCAAAATAATAGCGTTCCCGACGTCCACAGGTGAGCAGAGGCAGTTTCCCCGATGGCGAGTGAACAACCTCAGCTCGCCCTTGGCTCCTCTTGACTTACCAATCTTGTCTTTTTTCTCATCTGAATCCTCATCTGATTCTGAGTCGCCGCCGCCAACCTCTTTGTGTCCCTCCAGTGGCGGCAGACCGGTTTTCTCGACCTCCATGATGTTCGTCTGCACTGTGTCACCCGGCAGGGGATACATGATGGCTACATCTCGACTTTCTAGAGGAAGGTTGCCAGCTATCGCAACCGCCAACTCGGCAATCATCGATGTGCTTCCCTCGACTCCAGGGGGAGGCGGCGTGCTGAGAAATTGATGCAGATACGCGGTCAAGTTGGTAGTAATCTTATTCGTCAGCATCCCCCGATTTTCTGCTGCTTCAGCTGAGCCAAGTTTCTTCTGCAGTCCGTCCAACGTCGCCATTCTCCAATTGACAACTTTGGTGGTAAGCGCATCAAACTCCTCTTGGCTGTGCATCGTGTACGAGTTTCCTCGAATGCTCATCTCAATCTCTTTCAGTTGTGCGCTAAGTAGTGTGTCCAGGGCAGGATGAAAACATCTATTGAAAAATTCCTCCACGAGCCACCTGGACACGATAGCACGGCCAACAGCTGTCATTTCTTGCTTTCCTGTCTTCAAGGCGTCGGCACTCGCGAAGCTTACCACCCATGTAGGCAGGCTGCGCCAGTCCTTGCGGATGTTGAAGGACAGGTTATTGATGGCACCGCTGAGGCGATTAAATCTCGTCAAATATTCGCTGTCGTCCCACGCTGTGCGTGATTGAGACATGCGTTGGTTGGCAACAGCATTTTGCAAATGCTCAACTTGGCCACCTAATTGTTCGATCTGTGATTTGCCGTCGAAATACAAGCGCTTCACATTTTTGTACTTGGTGACTTCTCGGCGTAAGTAACGGCTCCACAAAACACACGAGACATGATGATTAGACTGTTCAGGGCAAGAGTAGCAGAGGAAAGGGAGCTAGCCAAACTTACGGAGATCTTTGAATTGCTTCTCGAGTTCGGTGTCTCGGTCTGATGGTTGTGGGCTATTTCGGCCTTGGTCTATACCTAAAGAAGCATCAATATACTGAGAAGCCTTGTTTCCACGATGGCCTGAATTTGTCAGCGCACCTTGACCTGGAGGTGGTGCAGGACTCATGGCATTGAGAGATATGCTACCTTGACGGTGATATCCAGGCGGTGGTCCAGGGGGTGCATCGACTTGCCCGCGGAGCCCCTTCTCAGCATCCTGAGCACGACGGCTGGATTGCGGTCCGCCTCCAGGCGCTGGTGGCGCCATTTCACCTAGGTCTTGATCTTGAAGACTGGCACCTTGGCTGGTGGAGGAATTGGCAGGGGTGTCTTGGGATGGTGTTGACCCGTGAAAAGTGCCCTGAGCTTGCGGCAATTGGTGCTGTGAAAAAGCAGACCGGTGGTCCGAATCAGTCACTGATGAGTCTTGCGACAGCTGCGATATAGTTTCCGCGTTTTGGAGTTGCTGATTCGATTTGAGCTGACTTGTTACGATGTGAGGCTCACCAGCTGACTGGTGTGGGGGGTTGGCGGGGTAATGAAAATGTTGCTGAAGTTGATGGCGAGGTTGCTGGTCGTAGTTTGAAGCTTGCTGCTGCAGTGATTCGGATTGAGCTTGCTGTTCCTGAATGTCGATGGTGCCTCGACGTTGCAGCGGCTGGGGCTGGGGTTGTTGCAAAGACGAGGGTGGATGATTTGGCGGTTGGTAGACTTGTTGGTCGTATGGGGATGCACTATTTTGGTTCACAAGTATGCGGGGATCCTGCGTCAGGGGATCTATGTTAGATCCATGTTCGTGGAGTGGCGAGGGTTGCTGGCTGAATGAGCCCTGGGAATGCCAGTCCCAATCGGAAGGAAGCTGTGTCGCCTGCGACGAGTTCGTTTTCGGAGTAGGATGGTTGCTCACCCTCTTGGACGGCCTACGAGCAAGTCCAGCTGTATTATCGTAAGGCCCCGTCGGGTTGTGGCCCGTGATTTGCGGCTGAGGCTGTTGCTGCTGGTGATGATGATTGTCGTGCGATTCACGGCTGGAACCAAAGATGCCCTTGATCAGTTTGCGAGTGGACCGCTTTTGGGCAGCAGGAGCAGGAGCAGGAGCAGGAGCAGGTGCCGATTGTTGTTGAAGTGGTGGCTGCTGCTGCTGCTGCTGCTGGTGATGAGCCGTTGTGCTTGGGAGGTCGTCGATGGAGCCCGACGCAATCCCATAAGCCTGCTGTTGTTGCTGCTGCTGCTGAGAGGAGAGGGGAGCTCCGTACCGTTGGCTCTGTGAGCGACGGTCAGCCGGGTCAAAGTCTATGGGAGTCTGCTGCTGATGTCCATCAAACGAGGACGAGCCACGGAAACCCGAAGTCTGCAAGGAAAGAGGAAGGTTGACACCACCCGACTGACTGAACAGATGCGGAGGAGAAGGGGGAGGAGGGGGGGGCTGCTGGTGTTGGTGTAGATGTTGTTGCTGGTGTTGCTTGTGCTGCAACTGATGCTGCCCCTGTGGAGATGGTCGAGCGTCCAAGAAAGTCTTGTGGTCGCTAGAGCTGACAGCTGTATTGGTGGAGGACAGGGTTGATTGGGGCAGAGCTTCAGCAGACGAGTTGGCGTGGGCTGCGCTACCATTGGCAAGTCCGCCGAGACCAGCGCCGCCAACACGGCCAAAACCCGCGCCACCCTGCTCCTCCTCCTCCTGCTGCTGCTGCTGCTGCTGCTGTGCTTGGGCCGTGCCAGACGTCGTTCCCGTCGACAGCTGCTCGGGCAATGCGTGCTGCGATCGGTTGTGCTTGCTCAGACGCCCGAAGCTTAGCATCCTCGTCTTTGCCGGCGGAAGTCACCGCAAGATGACGCAGGATAGGAAAGGGGGGCTCGAAGATGGACAATTCCGATACTAATTCTTTTTGGGTGCAAGTCTGCAAAAGGTGAGTTGTCTCTATGTACGCCTCGCTCCAGCGTTCCTTTTTCGGCTCTCTGCTTGGCCAAACCCCTCACCTCCTCTCCTCACGTCACGTCACGTCACGTCACGTCACGTCACGTCACGTCACGTCACCTCGCCTCACCTCGCCTCACCTCAGCTAAAGAGAGGGAACTGGGGTCTGAAGCCAAGTCAAGTCACGAACGACCAGGGGCAGTGCAATCGCTTCCTGGGCGTATCACTAGTAATCGGGATGGACAGGGATGGGTCGCAGTGGCTCCACGGCTCGACAGCTTTGGATTTCGCAAGTGTAATATGTACATAATCCGCATTAAGTACGGAATCCTGTGCGACGCCACCGACTGGTCTCGGATGGATAAATAAAAAGAAGCACGGGAATTGTTTTACACCTCTGATCAAGCTACCAACAAGAGTCCAAGACGACAGGCAGCCCATGCTCAGCCCATGCTGAGATTTGAAAGTCGGTGCCAGCGGGTCCTTGTCGTTCGTCCGTTGTCCATTAGACTGACCGTACATGTAATACCCCGTACACCCGTGCCGTACCCCGTTTGCCTAGCCGTGCCTGCCAGACTCCATCTCTGCCCCCTGGTGAAATGAAGTGAGCGGCGTTTTTTTTTTTTCACTTTGCGGCGGATGGCGGACCAAGGAACCAGCAACGCAGATTGGACCCAGCTTTGCTACTATTCTTGGATATTATATGTAATCCGTAACGGAGTACGTCCAACAACACAAGTGTTGTATGGAGCACTAGTGCCGTGCACGCCCCACCCTAGTTAGTGCTACAATGTAGACAACCACAATGGACTATTTAACACCTTTAACACCTTTAATAGCTAACATGCCTACTAATGATATTGAGTCTGTAGAATCTAAGCTATAAAATATGCGTTAATAAGACATTTTAGTATGTTAATAATAATCTAAACGCAAAAATCTTCGTAAAGGGTTTATCAGACTCGGCGTGCTACAACTTACGGTGCAGCCCACAGTGCCATCGCGGATGCCAGCGCCCCACGGGCCACACGTACAGTGGGGTGTGTGTAGGATGGGGCGTGGCACGGGTACGGACTAACCACCACGTCTGAAATCTTCTACATGTAATCCGTAATATTTGTTCCTTCTATCCATCTATTTTAGTCCTTGGTGGGCCCTCGGCGTATTCCAGAAATCCAGACGTCTTCTACCCTAACCATGTCAGCCGAGGACTACCCCATGATGCGCAGGGATGCAGTCATGTTGTGTTATTTCTTCGGATCTGCGCGTTTGGACACTCCCTGCGAAGGTAAGGAACCGTTTAGTCTCTTGTGATTAGCTATAAAAATAATAGCTCCTCAGATATTAGTCGGTGAGTAGTGTTGTGAGTGGTGTCAGTGTCCTCTGTTTCACTTTTTGATGGCTAATTCTAATTCTAATTTTAGTTGGACAACGCAGAGCATGATGCCGTCTTTTCGGTACTGGCAAGGCCCAGACGGCGTACCCAGAGTGATATATTCCCTACCAGCGACTGTGGTCAGAATATGTCGATAGACGCAAGAATACGGCGACTTGGTCTGGTTATCCCGCGAAAACGAAGGCATCGTTAGCTAGTTGAAGTTGTCATCTGCTCTGCCATACATGCGCCTTGTACGTCGCGGCACGATAACTCCCTCCGTACGGCCAAGAAGACGTGACACGGTGACTACACTGTCCTGTAGCCCGTTCAATCTACCACTCGTTCAGGTGCCCAGATATCTGCTGCGGCCATAATTTCACCGGGTTCGATGATCTGTCTTGCCCTTTTTCAATGGGTTGCACCATTCGTGATAGGAATTAAGACAACGTCCAGCACATCCCTGTTGATAACACATGAAGAATGCGGCTGTGATGCAACCCACCTTGTTTTACGCCATCATCCCTGTTGCTATATACACGACGTTACTGAGGAGATTGCAAAATGACTGCCTCTAACGGCTCACGGCAAAAGAATCCAGAGGATCACAGAGCGTAATACCCAACAAGGGGAGATAGGCACTCCATGGTTGGCGGCTCGCAAGCAGAAAGCCTATGATCAACTATGAACGAATTGTTGCTGGCAGTACGGGAATAGCGGATGCTGCGGGGTGCGCCATCACCTATACAACACATTGAGCTGTGGAAGAGAACCTAGAAACAGGCTGATCAATTGATCAAAGAGACTGGATTGTTGACAGCTCAGCTGGGTGGGTAGGCAGCCCGAGTCATCGCCGCCGAGGGTCAGATGGCCGTATCTCTGCTCCTGACTAATAATTAGTAAGTAGATAGATACATAGATAAGAGACGGCGGGTGGTCTGAACCCAATTGTGCAATACACCACGTCCGACACATTCGCCATTCTTCATCATACCCCTTTAGAAAAGAGGAAGAAAGAAGAGCCCGACGAGGCTCATGTGAATTCTCGTCCGGTTACGACTGCCACTCACTCCTCCAACATGTCACTTTTCTCGCCGGCCTATCTTGCCATCGTGGCGCTCCTCCTCGTAGCAGTACACATGACGAGAAGTCTTGCTTCGCCGCTACGTAAGCTTCCCGGTCCGACCGCCAGCCTCTTCACGTCACTGCTCTTGAAATGGAAGGAGATGAATGCTGCCAGAACCATTTATATACACGCTTTGCATGACGAGTACGGGCCTGTGGTTCGAATCGCCCCCAACGAGGTGTCCTTCACTTCGTGGGCGGCATTGAAGGAGATATACTGCTCGGGAGGAAGTGGATATGACAAGTCCGATTTCTATAACCTCTTCAGGATCTTCGGAAGAAGGTTCGTGTATGCCGAGAACGAGCCGTCGAGATGTGCAGAATGGCTGGCTGACAAATGGCAGAACCATGTTCACCACGTTGAACAAGGCAGATGTGAGATATATGCTCACAATACTTTCAGACGACCAGATGAGTTAACCCCCTAGTTGGCCGTAGCATAGCATGCGAAACGGAAGCGCATTCTCGCGGATCGGTATGCGAATACCAACGTCATGCGCGGCGCATCCCTAGAAGGCATTCAAGAACGATCAAGGGCATTCTTGCATCGATGCACCGACGCAGGCAGCTCAGCTACAGATGTATTTGTGAGTCGACTGAATGAGTCAAACCCTGACTGGAATCTAGGGCGCACCCTGTTTGCTGACAGACTGCACCAGATATGTACGTGCAATGCGAATTTTTACGCAGATTACTGCATGTAGCATGTAGCTGACCCTAAGATAGCTCTACATGCATATGCATGCGACTGCGTAACTCACCATCTGTTTCACCCCAACGGCTCGGATTGCATCGGCAACAAGGCAGATGAAGAGATGATGCACCAAGTTGCTGCGGACGACAGCTTGCAGAGTGAGTTTGTCTTGTTTCATCATAGACATACAGACAGCACAGCACGACTCCCTTGAAAACATCTGCTGATATGTCAAACCCGTACTCCGTAGACCGACTCATCTCACACTACTGCCCAGCACTGCATCGCATCTTTGCCGGCATTCTCTCGTTGTTCGTCAAGCCTCGATCGGTGCCTCTAGCCGACAACTACGTGTTGGAAACGAGCAAGAGAACCGATGCCGCGAGCTTCACGCTTATGAGCAGGCTGGAGGAGAAAGCCGCAGTCGTGGATCCCATAGACATGGCAGCAGAGTGTCTTGATCACATGGTTGCAGGAATCGACACCACAGGTGACACACTCTGCTTCCTCATGTGGGAACTATCACAGCCCCGATCCGTCCACCTGCAGCGACGATTGGCAGAGGAATTGCGAAACAATCCCGAGCTCGGCATTGATCAGCTACCCTTCCTCGATGCCGTCCTGTGCGAAGGACTGCGATGCTATCCGGCTATACCGATGTCGCTGCCTCGTCTGGTACCACAAGGCGGCCGCGTAGTTGACGGCTACTCTATACCAGAGAACACAATCGTCAGCTGCCAGCCACACTCTGTGCACCGCATGAACAAGAATGTGTACCCAGACCCAGAGAAGTTCCATCCGGATAGATGGATGGAAGCCGAAGGAGACGCAGACAGACGACGATTGCTCTTTTCATTTTCCAATGGAGGAAGAGGCTGCATTGGTAAACAGTAAGTTGATGTCGAGACCGCCCGTTTTTGCAGCGTGCATGGTGCCGTCCACTTGTTGGGCTGCCGGGGAAGAACATGGAGAGCATGCCATCTAATAACTTCTCCGCTAGTCTTGCGATTGCAGAGATGAAGATGTTACTTCGAGACGTCTATTCACGCTATTACACCACACCGGATGCGTCCATGACCGCTGAATCAATGGCCATGTCGGACCAGCTTATTTCCACGCGGCCGTTGGGCAAGAGCTGTCTTCTTAAATTTCATGCTCTGCCAGGAACGGATACCAAAGAGGGATGTTGAATAAGCTGAAAATCGTACGTATGTAGCGAGGTAGATGCTCCTCTGTTAGCTGGCCACTTCAACATTGGAACATGCCGACAAAGAAGTTTGGCAGGACCCCAGGACCGAGTTGGTCTCCCTCGTCATCAGTAAACTGGCAAACTCTTTGTGCAAAACCTCTCAGCCCCGGTTAATCTCGACACGTGTTTGCAGGTCGATGCTCTGCTCTGCTCTGGTCGTACACGACTACACCACGGTAGTATAGTCGCTGTCATCAGGTATTTGTGCACGTAAAGATGGTGATGGTGTGCGATGTCTGCACTCGGTTGTACAAAGTAGATTGTGGATGATTAACCTGGTTGATTCACTTGTTGACCCGTCAAATCACGGGCCTCCGTGTCCTTCGTCTACGGGGTACTCCGTAATACGGACTACATTGGTCATTGGCCTTCCATTCAGAATCAGAGCCCCCTGCCCTTCCCCACCCACCCCGTCGTCAAAATCTCTGCCAGAAAATCCAGTCCACATTTCCTGCTTGTCGCCCTCTCTGTCCTTCTGCGTCGCCTCCTCTTACTTTTCTCTCCCGCTTGCCACACGCACACCCAACAAATTTCAACGTTGTTCGGAGAACCATCTATCGCCGAATAATTCGTTGCATTACCTACTTACGCTACGACCAGGAAACCCCCAAAAAAGGCATTTCCACCTGTTGACTGTACGAATTCAGTCGCAGCGTCCCATCAACCCGTCGTCCGTCCTGCTTCCTCCCCCCCCCGCGTTCGTCTACGACTCTTGTTGGCTTCGTTTGACTGCATAGGGCCTCGTTGAATTTCCAACACCGCAACTGCCCTGCTGTCAATAACAACCCTTCTTGCTGCATCGCAGAAAAAACACCACTTAGCGACTTATCTGGCGCACATTGCTGTTTATGTATCAGCACGATCAGCTCATTCACCCCAGTCCCCTCTTCAAGCTGCAGTTATTTCGCATACCGCGAAAGCCTTGTAGCCCCAATATCAGTTCTGACGGCTGAAGACTCAACGCTAGAGTTCATGCCTACCTTACTGTCTACGAAGATCCCCTCCGGCTTGCCCTATGTCAAACATACATCATCTTGCTGAGCACTGATATCCCTCCCCTCGGCCCCCACAGCTTCGTCAATCATTTCGGTCTCCCACGAGTCGTGTTTATGTCGAATTCGTCGCCCTAGAGCATTATTGATTGCTTTGCCGCCTCCCAGCTTCCCTCAAGTTCGCCTTCTACGACATCACTAGTCAGAAAACGACAGCCCCCCCGTCTTCTCGTACCGTACAATCTGCCACCATGTCTCTCATCAACGTTCGCCGCGATGTTAGCGACGCCTTCTATCGCTACAAGATGGAACGTCTGCAGACCAAAATCGAAGGAAAAGGTAACGGCATCAAGACAGTTGTCGTCAACGTCTCCAGCGTTGCGGCTTCTCTCGCCCGACCTGCCTCTTTCATCATCAAATATTTCGGCTTTGAATTGGGTGCCATGACCAACCATGATCCCAAGGATGACCGATGGATTATTAATGGTGCACACGAGGCTGCCAAACTTCAGGATCATCTTGATGGTTTCATCAACAAATTCGTCCTCTGCAAGAGCTGCAAGAACCCCGAAACCGACGTCAAGATCGAGAATGACCGCATTCTTCTCGACTGCAAGGCTTGTGGTCAGCGTACAGCTGTTGACCTTCGTCTCAAGCTCAGTGGTTACATTCTGAAGAATCAGCCCAGCAAGAAGAACAAGAAAGACAAGGCCGAGCGCAGGGCTGCCAAGAAGGCTAAGCAGAATGGTACTGCCAACGAGAACGGTACCGGAAGCGGCGGCGACGACGGCTCCGAGAATGGCTCAAACGACCACGAGGACGAGAACGGCGATGCTGGTAGTGACCGCGAGTTCAACAAGTTGCAGGCTGAGGCTGTTGAGGACGTTGCATTCGAGGTCAAGGACGACGAATGGGCCGTGGATATGAGCGAGGAGGCTGTGAAGGCCCGCCAGGCTCAGCTTCCCGGCGACTTTAAGCAGAAGCTTAGCCTCGGCGATGACGACGACGACGGCGAGGGTGGTAACACCATCTACGACGAGTTCGGAGACTGGATCCAGAGCGAGTCTCAGGATAAGGGTGGCATTGACGAGGTTGACTCCATTGACATCTACCTCAAGGCCAAGGAATTGGGCATTGAGATCAAGCATCGCAGTGTTTTGGTCCTCGTGCAGACCATCTTTGACAAGAACATCTGTGTACAGATCCCTAAGCGTGCCGGCATGTTGAAGCAAGTATGTCGCTCGTGTACCCCCATCACTGTTTAATTCTGCATCATTCAAACATATCACTGACAAACACTTTCAGATTATTAGCTCTGATCGTCATGAGAAGGCTCTTCTCGGTGGTACTGAGCGTCTCATTGGATCACTGTCCGATGAGAACCCAGATATGCTGCCTCAGATTGTCAAGGTCCTTCAGCTGTACTACCACCACGACCTCATCAGTGAAGAGGTCGTCATCAAGTGGGGTACTCACGCCAGCAAGAAGTACACTGACAAGACCACCTCCAGAAAGATTCGCCTGGCAGCCAAGCCTTTCCTCGACTGGCTTCAGGAGGCCGAGTCTGACGAGTCAGAGGACGATGAGTGATGTGGCTCATCCGGAAGATCCCGTTCCTTTCACTGTTTGTTGTTGTTTTTTTTTTTTTTCCCCCGTGGATAGGACAGAGCACAAATCGTGGTTCATGGGAGGTGTGAGGGTGAATTGGAATTGGAATTGTTGACAAGATTTCTCTCTGGACTTGAAAAATACTTGTGTGTGTGTGTTGAGATGTGTTAGTCTAGTACTATTACTATTCTGCCTTGTTTTGAATCTCGGAATGACACCAGTTTCCCCCCATTCAGGCCTCAAGTCCATTCTGTGACGTGGCATTTTGCCTTTGCTTCCGATTCATGTCATGTAATTGTATTTCACTTCTCATCGTGGGAGCAACAGAATGGGGTATACGTCCGTAGAACGGCCGAATTCATTGGTTCAACTCCGTCTATCCCATACGATCAAAAAAAATAATAATGCCATGGTGGTCAATCGCCACGTCATGTGCGTACGCTACCTATCCCGGTTCCACAGACGCACACTTTCCACACTTCACGCCCCTGGCCCATCCTATTCTCGTAATGTACAATTATTCCGCTTCCACGTCCGTCTTCCCAGAGGCATCCTCCATGCTATCATCTCCGTCGTTGCTCCTCGCCGCCACCGCACTCAATTTCGAGTTCGCGTCATCGGCCTGCTCACCCTGGTGTTCGTGCCCCTCGGCAACTTGATTTCCGTCCGTGCCAACTGGCTCGCTCTCTTTGTCGAAAACGCGGGCACTCAGCGATTTAGACACAGTCTCTAGATCACCCTCGTTGGCCAAGACGTAGTCGAACTTGGACTCGTCTAGTTCTGTCGGTAATTGTGCCATGATGGTTTGCACGGCATCCTCGCCTAGACCGGAGGAAGAAAGGCGCTCTTGGTAGGTGATTTGGGAGAAGGGCTTGATGAGGATATACCGCGCTGAGAAGCCCATGTCTTTGGCAAATTGGGCGGCCTGGAAAGTGGACAGAAGGTTAGTTTCGCGCCCACACAAACATTGGGGAAGGGGAAGGGGAAGGGGGGTTGATGTAAATATACCTCTAGATCTAGTTCGATTATAGGCACTTTGCCTGACTCCGTAACGGCGTCGATGACCTTGCTGCTTGTGCCGTAGGCTGCGCCATCGCGCTCTACGTACTCGATGAAACGATCTCCGTCCCGTAGTTGATTGAATTCCTGGGCAGTGACAAAATGGAAGGTTTTGCCTTTGACTTCGCCGGCTGATGGTTCGCGGGTAGTGTGCCGTACAACGGGGGTGAAGACACCCTTGTGCGACTCACATAGCTTGCTGACCAGGGCAGATTTGCCGACGGCTCTGGGGCCAGAGATGATGATGGCGTTGCGGTTGGAAGGCATGTCGTCCTCCGCAGCCGTCGGTTCCTCGTCCTCCTCATCTGCCTGATCGGCGTCGTCCAGCTCGCGGAATATGATGTCCACTTTCTTGGGGTCGTCTATTTTGTCAAAGGCGGGTAGCTTTGACCGTGCGGCGATTCGCAAGGCTCTCCAGCTTTTGCTGGCCTTGCCCGCTATCGCTGCCGCCCTTGTCTGGTCGTTCGTGGGCATCTCAATCTCAAAGTCGTCGTCGGCAATCTTTCTTTGGAAGCTTTCGAGCTTGGGGAGTTCATAGCGTTCAGAGGACTTGAGCTGATTGAGGAGGGATTCGTCATCATCGTCTTTGAGGAAATCGAGTGATAAGGAGCCCATTGGCGTTGGCCGCAGCCGCTTGCTGGTCGCTGAGCGTTGTGCCGCAGCTCGGGCTTCGATGAAGAGCTCTGCGGAAACGGGGTCTCGCTGGATCGGGGGGCAGCTTGCCATTTTCCAGAACACCCAATTCTTGTCTCTGGCCAGAACTGTCTCGACCATCCGGTAGAAGTAGGGTCCATCGGCACCCCTCTTAAGGTATTCTGAGATGGTGGCTTTCATCTCAAGTGCCCATTTGGCCTGTGAAGGTGGGTTATCGTCAGGCAATGCCGTCAGAGGTTGCATCCTGGTGCTACTTACATTATCTTCGCTTAGTTGATCATTGTAGATGACCGATTTGTTGGAAGCGTTGAAACTCGCGGTTTTCTCTTTGGCTCCTGCAGTCAGGGAGAGGAGAAAATCTGTTATTATGAGTGCCTGAACAAGTACGTGTCGTCTGAATGAGAGATCGCTGATCTACAAGAGCCAGTCAGTAAGAGATAGATATTGGTGAAGTAGTTAGGACTTGATTGTGATGCATACTTCGAGTTCAAACAAGTCTTTACTGGTTAGGTACTTTGGGTTAAACGCTTCGGGGGCATCCTCAGGCTCTCCGTCTTCTCGTTTCCGTTTCAGGTCCCGCCTTGAAGTTTCTAATGATCTTGACGAAGCCTCGCCGTGGTGTATCGCCTGGAACGCTCTCATGGTGGCATCCAGACTGCTTCTGAACTTGGTAAAATGTGCAGATTCAAACAGCTTCAGTGGCTGGCTGAAGCTTTCTTGCAACGACCAAAATAACGGGTACAGAGAATCGGGATCGTACGGTTTCTGAGATTCCTTGGAGTCGAGATTGACACCTTTACCAGCTCCCTTTGAGTCCGCTGCAGACTTTGGAGTATCGGCCGGCACATCCACGTCCATCTCGGACTCTGCCTGCAGCTCATCCTTTTTTGTCGAATCCACAAACGTCGTGACGTTCTCGACATGATATTCACCACGAAGGTTTACCGAGCTTCTGTCACCAAGCGGAAAGCTTTGAAACAAAAAGATGAATACCCGGCCACAAAAAGCTGTATCTTCTGCTCGAGACAGTCGGCGCAAGAGTTCGTTACAACTTCGTAGAATGACGAGCTGCTTCTGCTTGAAGTGCTTGGCGGTTATGCGCTCGCGGCGAGACTCAAGGTAGTCAAAGACTTTCCGGCATCCCGAAATCGTCTGGCTGTCCAGAAGCTCTTCCACGAGCCAGAACAGTAGAGCTGGATCGCATTGGCCGTCATCGGACAAGATCGAGAGAATGTCAAGGAGATTCCACATTTTGACAAAATCGGGTGATTCGATTGTGGTCGTGGCCTGCCAGGCAGAGTGTTAGAAGAATGTGGTAAGCTCGGGTAGCAACGTTCATATTCATATACACTTACAATCAACTGGCCAAACAGATCTCGAGCTGCCGTTTCGATGATGGCGAATTGCTGCGTTTTGGAGGCATCTTGATATTCAGTATCTTGGCCATGGTTCCCATCTCCGTCAGAGGCGCCATGACCGGAGAGACAACTCGATATGCGGCCAGTAATGTCGCTGAAATTGGACTTCTTCAAGGTAGGCTCGATTGTTGGCGCTGGCTTCACCTCGGCCGCCTCGTTGAGCAATTCGTTAAGCAGTGAGCGGAAGCCGGCCACTAGCGGGACGCCTGGGTTTCCGAGGGCGAGGGCTGGCATCTTTGTTCTCTGCTATCGTCTGGAGTCGCGTTGCGAAGACGAGGTAGCTCGCAGGTCTCGTGGTGCTCCGTCGGCGACGGCTCCTCAAGAAGCGAAGAGCTGCCAGCTGCAGTCGCGCATATGCGCAAACACGCCTTCCTCTTCTCCAAGCACCGCTATAATGATTCTGTGCGCGGGCAGCTTGTTGTGGTGGGTTGGAGTCGTCAAGATGCTATGCCGTGGCTTCGGTCCTGATACGCTGTGAGAAAAAATACGTCCAAAAACATGACATGAACATGATCGAACAAGGAAGCAGCCTCACTTGCCTGCTGAGCTTGACACAGCGGAGCTGAGTCGGACTGACAGACAGGCTTGTGCAGGCGAGCCACAGTGGCAGCGGCCACTATGGCGGTCCAGCTAGCGCCTGATTGAAACACGATGGAGCGCTGAAACTGGGAAGTTCCCAAGGGCTGCGTCTGCAACAAAGTGGCGGGGCAGACCGGTAAGGGAATTAGTGGGCCGCACGCAAGGCTGAAATTTTTTTGGTTCACGGATTAATACTCCGTACGGACTCCTACGGAGTACTAGTGGCGTTTGTAATCCGTACAAGGCCATGCGACATCATCTGCGCGTCGACAAATTCTTAAGCTCGATCCAGCTTCGCTCTCACACCAGACACGCACGACCGCCGTAGCCAACACTTGCGAAGAAGCTTTCTACAGCTCATGAAGCGACTACGGCGAGACAATGCCTAACGCGAAGCGCCTCAAAGGCACCGGCGCCGGTGCCGCCAAAGCTGGAAAGGCATCGAAGCCAGCCCCCGTTGCCGAGACAGAGCGACCAACCCCAGCCGAAGTTGAGGAGAAAGAGCACCAGTTCGTTCAGCTTGCAAGAAAGAACTGGTTGAAACCGAGCAAGAAGGCTACCAGGCCAAAGGTGAAGAATGATGTCCTCAAGCAGGGTATTTGGGATGTATTGGAACAGGACGGCTTCCAGTACAAGTCCCTTCTCTTGCTGGAGAGCTTGCAGACAATGGAAAGGTTCGCTACATAATGATCCCATGAATTTTATTCAGAATTTCTCGACTAATGGTCTTTTGTTATAGCTACCTTTGGCCGGCGTACACGGATGAAGCGTCAAACTTTCACGTGCTTTTGATTGCGTTGATTGCCAACGTAAAACGGCGCGAACATTTGGAAACATGGAGTGAGTTGAAAGTGGTGAGTTGAAAGCTGTTATTGCATGGTATTGACAATTTTATCCAGGCTTGTTCGAGAATCGCCCTGAAGACTTCTCGTCAATGTTTAGACGACTTCTTTCCCTAATACTCGACCGAACTCTTTCTGCGAATATAAGGACACATATTCTTTGCTTTCTGATACACGCATTTCAGAGCTTAGATTGCGCCATTGTCAGAAAAGAGTGTGCTCCTCTGGTATCAATAGGCATTTGGCAGAACTTATGCAGCGAAAAGCATCGAGAAGCCTTACTCGACCAGACCACTCACCTAAGGAAGGCTTGGAGAGCTTCCCAGAAGCGATATGACGCGGCTGATGATACAATCAAGGCACGGCTGCGTTTTGAAAGATCATGGTTATATTCTTTGCTTCTCGATTTCTTGGGTCTGTTGTACAGCGATAGCAAGCAAGGTTTGTTCGACCCCTGCCATGGTATAACACCGAGAGATGGGACGAGTTACTAATGGCTTCAAGAACATGCGCTGTACTGTGAACGATTCACCGAATTTATATCGGACCTTCAGAGTCAACTTCCCACGAGACGCTACGTCAATACTTTACTACAAGACTTGAATGTCTTGCCCGTCATGAAACTATCACCAATGTACAACGATGAAAACAACTCGCTACTGAGAGATTTGCACGCGTTGCTCTCACACTTTACATACTTTGCAATTGATGACCAGACCGGGATACAACTGACTGCAGCAGAAGCGTATGAAAGACATTGTACACTTCTGGGAAAGCTGCAACGCGTTGCGCTTAAGAATTTCAGGGAGAAGTTGATGGTTTTGGCACTCTCCAATTACGGCGGCATAGAGAAAAGAGTTGAGCTCGAGGGCCTTCTCGAACCATTGACTGATGACGAGTTGATGCAGCTCTTCACTCTTCTGGACTTGCGATCTTCTTATCCAGAGTCTCTTGCGTTGCCTATAGATCGCAAATTGCTCATTGAAATTATTGTCAGCAGATATGAGCGCAAAAAGACTTTTAGAGAATCTGCTCAGCATATGCCCCTGGTTCCGACAGAGCGATCGCTTTTTGACCACGGGTTCCGAAGAGCCGACGCATATGACGGTTCACACCCCTTGGCCCTCCCCAAGCTCAACCTGCAATACCTATCTGCCGGAGATTTCTTATGGCGCGCAATGATTCTCTATCGTTGTGAGGCCTTCTACGGCATCCGAAAGGATGTAGAATCTGCTTTAAAACGTTTACGACCAGAATCGCAGCAACCAGGTGTCACTACCTTCGCAGGGTTTTCGAAGATGGCCCTGCCCATTTCTACAACATCGTACGTATTCATTGACAGGAACTTCCTCTTATTTTAAGCCATGCACACTGACATGATAGACAGTATACTTGAAACTAAGCCGCCACTAGTAGGCGAAGAGCTTCCATCCATGGTCAAAGCTGAAATATCGTTCGATGTTCGCCGACTCGGGCCCAACGTTCGCCGGGAATGGGATTCCTTGCGCCCCGATGATGTGGTATTCTTACTGAGCGTTCAGCCCCCATCTTCTCAGTCTACCATGAATGGAGGTGAGGTTCAGTCAGAGTACGAAAAACTCGGTTTGATATCGGTTCGATCGGCTGAAATCATTCAAATCACCGATGATAAAGGCCGCCACGTGAGAGACGGGGCAACTTATCTGGACAACAAACGTCGTGTTCATGTCAAACTGGACCCATACATGTACAGCCGGGATACGGAACGACCATCACCTAATAAGCCGGATGTTTACGGGCAGATGAATTTGTTATTAAGACGAGGGCGAAGAGAGAATAATTTCAAACCTGTTTTGGAGTCTATTCGCAAGCTCGTCTTGTCAGAAATGCCCCTTCCCTCGTGGCTTCATGAAGTGTTCCTCGGTTACGGTGATCCCGCTGGAGCAAACTACAAGAACCTTTCCAATCGGATCAAGAAGCTGAATTACCGGGACACGTTTCTCGACTGGCAGCATCTAGTCGAAAGCTTACCTGGAAAAACCGTCGAGCCTGGTGATGACGTCGCAAGCAGTTTTGGTCCTCCTTATGTTCTCGAAGAAGGCGACAAGCCAGACGAAGCCGATGGCGTCCGACCTTCCAAGAAACGCAGACGCGATGCAGAGCCGACGATGAAGTCGGAAGTCGACTCCCTCAAAGTGTCAACCTACAAGCCTCCAAACAACGGACCGTACCCGACAGATGTGCCCAAAACAAACACCGTTCGTTTTACCCCGGCCCAAGTAGAGGCCATCATGTCTGGGTCCCAACCCGGTTTGACAGTGATTGTTGGTCCTCCTGGCACTGGAAAAACGGACGTGGCCACGCAAATCATCAACAACATCTACCACAACTTTCCGCGAGAAAAGACACTCCTGATTGCGCACAGCAACCAGGCTTTGAATCAATTGTTTGCCAAGATTGTGGCGCTGGACATTGATGAGAGACATCTCTTGCGCTTGGGCCATGGAGAAGAAGATTTGGAGACTGATGGCAATTTTGGGAAGCACGGCCGCGTTGAGTCATTCCTCGACAACCGACAAGTGCTTCTTCATGAAGTTGGGAAATTGGCCGCAACTCTGGGAGCGCCTGGTGCTCATAACAACTCAGCCGAAACCGCCGGTTACTTTAACAAAGTCTACGTGGAGCCTGCCTGGAAGCGATTCCAACAAGTCGTTGCTTCGGCCGAGACGACTGCTGCAGACCTTGTCCAAGCCTTTCCGTTCCATACCTACTTCGCCGATGCGCCTCAGCCGCTCTTCCCGGATGACAGCGGCCGGGAGCAAATAGAAGAAATTGCTGATGGTTGCTACCGTCACATCAGTAAAATCTTCTCAGGACTGGCGGATATTGTGCCTTTCGAGATCCTCCGTCGTGAACGAGAGAAGGCCAACTACCTCCTAACCAACGAGGCCAGAATCATCGCCATGACGACCACACATGCAGCCATCCGACGCGGTGAGATAGCTTCGTTAGGCTTTCACTATGACAATGTCATCATGGAAGAAGCGGCGCAGATTACCGAGGTGGAAACCTTCATGCCTCTTGCTATGCAGAAACCAACCAAGAATCAAATGCCTCTCAAGAGAGTAGTGCTGTGCGGTGACCACTACCAGAACTCACCAGTCATTCAGAGCTTGGCATTTCGCCATTACGCAAACCTGGAACAATCGTTGTTCTCTCGGTTGGTGCGCCTCGGTGTGCCTACAGTGAATCTCGATCAGCAAGGTCGCGCCCGTCCCTCAATCGCCAGACTTTACTCATGGCGCTATCCCAAGCTGGATAACTTGCAGCATGTGCAGAGCCAGCCTGAATTCCTCCGTGCCAATGCTGGATTCAAGTTTGATTATCAGTTCATTGACGTGCCCAACTACAAGGGCCGCGGGGAGTCGGAGCCAACGCCACACTTCATCCAAAACCTAGGCGAGGCAGAGTATGCTGTGGCGATATTCCAGTACATGCGTCTGCTAGGATATGCCGCGGACAAGATCAGTATCCTCACAACGTATGCCGGACAGCGCGCCTTGGTCAAGGACGTGCTCGCCCATCGGTGTGGCAAGAACCCCGTCTTTGGCATGCCTAAGGCTGTCGCCACCGTGGACAAGTACCAAGGCGAGCAAAACGACTGTAAGTATCTCGCCGTCATAGAACGTCGAACAACCTGATAGTGAGGGAGAGTTCTGTATGCTAACGTGTTCTTCTTTTCCTTCTTACAGACATCATATTGTCTCTTACTCGAACGTCCCGCGTGGGGTATCTACGCGACGTACGGCGAATGACAGTGGCCGTGTCCCGTGCCCGGCTTGGCCTGTATATCCTTGGACGGCGTGAAGTATTTGAGGCGTGCCCGGAGCTTCGACCGGCGTTCGATCTCCTGCTTGAGCGTCCAGACAAGCTGATGCTTGTCACGGGAGAGATGTGGCCCACCGAGAGAGCCAACGCGGACGACAACTCTGCATTGGAAGGCGAAGTCGTCATGGAAAGCGTGGAGCATCTAGGACAATACGTGTTTGAGATGACCAACACGAAATTGAAGCAGCTGCAAGAACAAGGGGGGGAACCTGCCATGAACGTCGCCGAGGCTATTCCTGAAGAGGCCGACGAAGATGAAGAAGCGCAAGCTACATACTACGAGGACGAGGACGAGCAGGCCGTGGAACCAGGTATTCTGGAAGTCCGCGAAGGAGAGAGCAAAGATGAAGAAGTGACTCTGACGCAACATTAGGGTTCAATGGAAAACCAATGCAATAGCAGTCATATATACTTTTAATTGCACCTGAAGTTGCTTTTTCATGGGCACTGACAACAGGCCTTTGAAAAAGGATGAATGATTATGTGCCCGACTGAGAACCCTGGGACAGAAGAACTTGAATGTCCGCGCACTGACTTTTTTAATGTTATTTATTGTCTTTAGTTTCAAAACGTGGGAATTTTCTCTCGGGCAGAACCTCGGCGTCTCGTGAGTCGTTGCTCGCTGCAGGTCCGTCACTTGCCGGCAGGTGGCCACTACGGACTAAGTCAAGCCCGCATCACTTCACTGGGTGAGACGGATATTATTATAGGGGGGTGGGTGGTGCGAGGAAGTGACATGGACCAATAATATTATTTATTAGTCGTTGATACCCGTAATACACCCACTGTACATACACGACCAATTCTTCTACAGCAAGTGTTGGGTCAACTGCGCTATTAGCGTCGCCCACATTTCCCCGGCTTTTTTGCGGGAGCCAAAAGGGTCACAGCAAGTCAATAAATAATAAGTCGTCGGACTCAAGATAAACAGTTTCACAAGGAAGGGAGGGCCGTGCCTATCAATTTATGCCCCCAGCCATCTTGCAGAGGCTTATCGGGGGTCACCCCCCATCGCACGATTTGTCCTGGCTGTGGGAAAAAGAAATGCTTATCGCGCAAGGAGATGAAGCTTGATGAGCCATGGGCGACGCTTGGCTGTCTGGCTGTGCCGTGGTGCCAACAAATCTCCGGGCCATGCGAGCGAATGGATTGCTTTTTTCCCCCTTTGACCTTTGACCCATTGACCCTTTGATTCTTTTTCTTCTTTTTCTTACAGAGAGTATGGGAATAGGGGTTGGTCCCTGGTATTTCTGGCATCCGGTCCATGCTTAGTGCCCTTCCAACTAGCCGGGTACCTTTCACTCGTTCCCGGCGGTGATGATTGAATTTGAAGACGGTGGTGGCAAGTAATCAGAATAAGTGTGCTCCGAGGGACGAGAGCAACGAGACAACGGACAGGAGAGGTACGATAATACGGGTTGGTCTGTACGGAGGAGTCATATCAATTAATATAGGTAGGGGTCAACCGGCAATCCCAAGCGTCCACCCGTCCGTCACTCTTGCGTCGTCTGCTGGTCGTTCGTTGTCGTTCGTTGTCTCTCTGCGGGAGAGGAAAACTGAAGTGGTTGCAGGACCCACTCGGGCGCGGTACCAACATTGGAGCAAGGCAGACGATGAATGGAGAAATTATCTGGGCGACTCGACTCTGTGAATCAGATATTGACATGGGCTCGCTCGCCCGCTTGGAGAGGAAAGTGAGTGCTGGGAGCACCGAGTAATAATAATGATCCATCCGTAATCCGTATGTACATACAGGTCTGACAAATGTCCCACCACCCCAGCCCGGGGCTCACAGCCTCAATCCCATCCCAGTCACAAACAACCTAATTTCCCTTTGAAATAAAACATGGCAACATGGAGTGCTGTATGTAATATCTGTAATCCGTAATAACCCAGGCTGGCCTGGCGCAACCACACAGCTACCACAGCAACCTTCTTCATGGCTGCCGTAATATTCGTACGGAGTACTTGTGCCAGAAAAAGAGAAAAAAGGAGGCGCGCAACGACTACGGAGTACTCCTTCCTGATGTGTAGGGCTCAGGCAGAAATGCACACCACACGCACTTACGGAGTTAGTTCTCCCCCTTCTTCCCCTCCCGCATCTTGTTGGACTTGTTGGAGAGCCACATGGAGCTTTTGCGCAGAGCAGGTGCACATCATGGCAACTCTGTTTGTTGATAAAGTTTTTTTTTTTTGTGTGAATCTTTTCCTCCAAGGTTCCTTGACACAACTACCTTTAAACTTCATTCATGATGATAGCTACGGAGAAACCTACGGAGAAACCATGAGATGGGTCTGGCCCTTCTAAAGAGGGTTCGCACCTGCAGAGCAGTGATTGACGCCACAGTGTCTAGAGACCAAGATCGACTGTGTCATGGCTGTGAGCTCGGCGCTGTTGGGCAGTGTGATTAACAAACCAAGCTTTCAACAACTACTACGGATCCGTATTACGGAGTACATAGGTACGGATTACAGTGGTGTCGAATACAGTTTTGGTTGATACTATAGTTTGCACTACCAGTGAAGACTCTGAAGAGGAAGAGCAAAGAGCAAGACGGGCGCCAGGGGGTGGGGTCCCGGCTCTTTCCCCTTCCGCCCATATCATAACCCTGCTGCCCAAATTTTTCTTGCCGAACTCCTCCTAAACCCTCACCACTCCGAACAAAACACCACTTGGTCTAGGTGGATTTTTTTTTTTCTTCTCACCAGACCCTCCCCCCTCCTTCCAACGCATTGGACTCTTCTTCTGTGTCTACAGCACCAGAAGACTAATTTCTCCTTTGCTTATCGTCTAGGACGCCCGTCAACGCCCACGATTGTAGTTTGTGTCTCAGACGCCTACAGTCTCGCCTGCTCGGTCTTTTCCACTCACTCCTTGACCTCGTATCTTCCTCTGGCCTGCTCGGGATCTTCCCTTTTCTAAGCCGCCACCAAGTGTCCGGTGTTTTTATAATCTTTATCGCGTGCATCTTCTTCGCGAGCATTCTTCGTTTCTTCTTGACAGCGCCCACGGCCTCGCTGTTCCAAAGAAAACCCAAAAACCCGTCTTGTGAGAGCGAGCTCCGAGGGACTTGAAAAAAAAAAAAAAAAAGTTTCTCGACTACCCGCCCTCTTAATTTTCAGAACATTTCGTCGACGCCTCCGCCACAACAAAACCCTCCCATCAACTTCAACGCTTCGCGAGTCGACCATTCTCACCCTATGACGTCGCCTACGAACCAGCAGAATCCGATTCCGGCGACCAACACCTCTGCGACCACGGCGACTTCTTATGCCTCCGCTGCAGGTGCGCCTAAGAAATCATCAATCCAAGCGCCGTTAGTCACGACCGGTTCTCAAGCACCCGTCGTTGTCGGCTCTGCTTCTGCCTCTGCGGCGCAGAATGCCAAGAGTTCTACTCTGTCTCCTGTAAACGGCAAACCAGTCGCCACTCCTGCTGTCCCTGCTGTTGCCCGAGGTAGCTCTACCAACGGCTCCGGCGCGGACCATTCGAGAAAAAGCTCCGTCACCATGGCTGCCAACGGCACCAACTCTTTCGCTGCCAACGGCGGCGCCAAATCTGGCATCCAGTTTGGCTTCAACTCTCCAGCTATGGCCCACAGCACTCCCCAGGTTGGAAACGCTGCCCCCATCGCCATTCCTGGTGCCGGGAATCAGCGCGTTCCTTCGCCTGCACACTCTCCTTCACCGATCCCTCAGCCTTCGGCGAGCGGTGGTCGACCTCCCTCTGGTCTTCAGCAGCCAAGTGGACAGATGACATTCGGAAGTCTCGGTAACGATGGCGAGGTTCGTAAAGCCCCCTCCCCCCTTGTTCACGTCGCTTCGCAACATCTTCTTTGCGAGTGTTGATTTCGTGCTTTGCATTCATGATCATCACCACTAACAGAAAACCGTCCAGCGCCACATGAGACAGGGCTCTGTCCTCTCCAACCCAATGGCCATGGGATCGCAGCCTGCTGCCCATTACCGACGCGAATCGAACAATTCCGCTCAGGGTGAAAACAGAGGCAACTTTCCCCCTCAAGGTGGTCGTGGCCGAGGTTTCAACCCTCACAACAACCAGTACAACAACCAGATGGGATATCCTCCCAACAACCAGTTCCGAAACGGCCCCGGTCAAGGTCGTGGCATGCCCCCTTCCTTCCAGCCTCAGCCTCGAAACATGCCGTATCCCAACTCTCCGCAACCAAATCGAAGTCCCGCCCTCGTGCCGTCGATGCCAAACACCCCGAACATGCCCCCGGCGACCATGCAGTCTAATATATCGATGCAGACGCCGCCCCAGTATCATTACCCGCCCCCGATGGCGCCCCAGCATCAACAAGTACAGCTCCCTTTTCCTGACATGCCTGATAAGTTTCCTTTCAAGTATAACAAGAACAAAAAAACACGCAGAGAGCACACCAAGTCCCTGCAGTCAGGTTGTCAGTTGGATTCCATACGCGAGCTACACGGAAGTAATGCCGATCAACCTCAGCGTCGTTTTACCCAGCGACCAGAGTTTCATTGGCGTGATCAGCACAGCAATAATGGCCGTCGTGTGGGATCCAGTGGCGTGGTGAAGCCTCTCGCGCAATGCTCAGCTCAAAACCCTCCCAGGATTCCTTCGCAGAGTCCTTCTCTTGATCTTTCTCCCGAAAATGGTGGATTTGAACTTTGGCTGACTATGAAGTATCAGAATTTTGGCTATCCTCCTCAGCAGGTTGACTCATACGGCCGACCCATCTCAATGCCTTACGGCTACAATAACGTGCCCCCCTACATGGGCCCCCCTCAAGCTAACTCCCCAGCTTACAACCAGCAATTTGCCTCGCCATACCACCAACAGAGCCACAGCATGTCTCGTACCCCTTCGCAGCCTGAGCGACCTCCCAGCGTCAACCAACAAAGCCAACCTCTGATTGTCAGCTCATCTCAGCAATCTGCCACCCCCGCTGGCAAGGCTGGCCCCAATAACTTCCTCAAGCCGAGGAAGAGTGCTGCTATTCAAATCAAGAATGCCGCTGGTGAGGTTGTCGACACCTCTACCTTCAAGCAACCCGCCTCTCCCGCCCCTAGCAGCCAGCAGTCCAAGACCCCTCCTGTTGTTGCCTCTGCGCCTACTCCTCCCCCCAAGTCAGCCACGCCATCTCACGGACGCACTGAGAGCACTGCTACACCAAAGACTGCCAAGGAGATTCAGGATGAATTGAAGGAGAAGATCAAGCAGGCTACTCTTGGAGCTGCCAGCGAGGCAGCCAAGGCTAATAAGGACCCAGTTGCTTCTGATAGTCCGGCCGAAAAGGAGATCCCTGCTGCTGCAGTCACCGTTGAAGCCGAAGCCCCCAAGGAAATCGCTCAGGTTGAGGAGCCCAAGAAGGTCGAGGATGAAAAGAAGTCTGCTGAGCCAGCCGTTGACCCAAAGGCTGATCCCGGAGAGGACGAAATTGAGCGAATGATTCGCGAAATGGAGGAGGCTGACGCCCGCCGCGAGAAGGAAGAGGCGGAGCACAAGAAGCGTGTTGATGCCGCCAAGGCTGAGAAAAAGAAGGAGGAGGAAGCGAAGCGCAAGCAGAATGCTGCCGACGCAGACGCGAAATTGCGAGAGCAGGAGCGCGAGATGGAAAGATTGGAGGAAGAAAAGGAACGACGACAAAAGGAGGCCGAGTCTTCTGGCAACACCATGTCGGTTGCCGAAGCTCTTGCCGCTGCACGCGCCGCCAAGGAGGCAGACGGCTCCAACGTCGATTCCGTTGCCGACAAGCTGTCCGGCATGAAGATCGGCGACGACAAAGCTGCTGCCGGCGATGCTGCCGGCCAAAAACGTGGATCTAAGCCTGCTGCCCTCAACTTGGCGCCCCTCAACACCAAGCCAATTGAGCCTCCTCAGCCCAGCGCAGCCCTCCAGTCTCTCAAGTCTGCTCGGTTCCTGCGGGTCATGGACCAGGAAATCTACCCGACTGGTATTAGCTCCCCCAATCCTGCCCTCAACGCCGCTGTCACCAACAAGGGCAAGAGCTTCAAGTACGACGCTGCTTTCCTCTTGCAGTTCCAGAAGGTGTTCACTGAGCAGCCATCGGTCGAGTTTCACCAACAAGTCAAGTCTCTCATCGGAGATGGCGAACGCTCTGCCCGCGTCGCGACGCCTAGACAGCCCTCCAACCGTGGCAGCGGTGGCTTCTCCATGGGCACCTTCAATGCTCCTCCCGGCCGAACCCTCCCGCCAGGCACATCATCCGAGCAGCGCCTGGCCATGTCCAGCGGCACCATGCCCCGACCCAGCGTGGGCTCCATTGGGTCTTTCCGTGGTCCCGGCGGAGCTTTCCCAGGTGGCAATATCACCCGCACGGCTTCTCAATCTCGTGGTGGTGCTCCGAACTCGCCCAGTGGACGCCAGTCCAGCCGCTCTACTCGTGGCAGTCGCCGTGATTACAATGGTAAGGATTCTCAGGCTGCTAAGACCATGCCTTTGACCGCCGGCATGGAAATCAAACCCATTGCTGTCTCCTCTACTGGTTGGAAGCCAAGCAGCATCGGTAACAAGGCCGCTTCTGCCACCCCCACTGGCTATCTTGATCCCGAACTGGTACAGAGGAAGGTCAAGGCTGCTCTCAACAAGATGACCCCCGAGAAATTTGACAAGATTGCCGACCAGATCCTCGCCATTGCTGGACAGTCCAAGGATGAGTCTGACGGTCGCACGCTGCGCCAGGTCATCCAGCTTACGTTTGAGAAGGCCACTGACGAAGCTCACTGGGCTTCTATGTACGCCAAGTTCTGCAAGCGCATGCTTGAGAACATGAGTGCAGACGTGCGAGACGAGCGCATCAAGGACAAGAGCGGCAACATTGTCAGCGGAGGCAATCTATTCAGAAAGTACTTGCTCAACCGATGTCAGGAAGAATTCGAACGTGGCTGGACCACGCACTTGCCTTCTCAACCTAAGGAGGAGGAGGAAGGCGACGATAGCTCCAAGAAGGCCCTCGGGGAAACTACTATGCTGTCTGATGACTACTATGTGGCTGCCGCAGCCAAGCGGCGTGGTCTCGGTCTCGTGCAATTCATTGGTGAGTTGTACAAACTCGGCATGTTGACTGAGCGTATCATGCACGAATGTGTTCACAAGCTCGTTGACTACAAGGGTGTGCCGGACGAGGCCGAGATTGAATCGCTCAGCAAGCTGTTGCGCACCATCGGTGCCAACCTCGATGCCACGGAGAAGGGTCGTCCCATGATGGACGCCTACTTCCAGCGTATCCAAACCATGGCTGATCTCCCCGACTTGCAGAGCAGAATGAGGTTCATGCTCATGGATGTTGTTGACCTCCGAAGAGCCAAGTGGGTTTCCAAGGAAGCCAACAAGGGCCCCAAGACGCTGGACGAGGTTCGTGTTGAGGCCGAAGCCGCTGCCGCGAAGGCTCAGGAGTCGGCGCGAAGCAGCACACGCGGTGGCCCCGGCGGCCGCGCCCTTATGGGTCGTGGCGATGCTCGCAACTTTTCTGGTGGTTATGCCCAGCAGCAAACCAGCAACCAAGTCGGCATGGATGACTTGCGCCGTCTCAAGGGCTCTGCCAGCAGAACGCCAAGCCAGAATGTCCTGCTCGGCCCCACGTCGATGTTCTCTTCTCGCAGCAACAGCGGTAGACGTCTTGGGCCCGGAGGTTCCCTGGGTCGCCCTGGCGAAGACTCTGGAGCATCATCTCGCACCGGGACTCCCCCCACCCGGGATACCACCAACACAAACGCCTTTAGGTAAGGCTCCCTCTCCTCCCCGTTCTGGCGTATTGGGCCTTTGGCCAGACATTGCCATTTGGCTTTGGAGAGAAGCAAGACTAACAAGAACTCGTCACAGCTTGCTGGCCACCATGGAAACCGAACACCCCGCCTCCCCCCCATCTGCAGGACCCTCCCCTCTTCTAGCCAAGGCTATCGTTGACGAGAAGAAGGAGAGCGAGTAGAAAGTTTGACAATTTCAGTTTTTCTCGGTGTCTTGCATTTTGGGTGATAGACTAGGCGGATTCTGTTTCCTTGCATTTACAGCCTTTGTCTTTTCTTTAATGCGCTCTGACATATTTGATAGAAGTATCAAAAGTTACGCACGCATTTCTTTTATCTTTTGATCCCACGATACCTCACCCATAGACTATTCGGGATCAGACAGGGGCGAGGCTCTCGCCACAAAACGTAGGAGCAGAGAGCAACTTTGTGCGTCATCAAGCATTACTTATTACTACTATTGGTTTTCTCGTTCCCGGTGTCGGATTATTCATGTCCGCTTTTCTGGGAGGCCTGTCTCTGGGGGTTGTCCCAATGCTTCCCTCTTGTTCTTGTCAAGGAACGCGAGTACCACGCATGTTCTTCTCCAAACTAGGGTTTGCCTGGAATGGATGATGATGGGAGCTGATACTACTGGCGGTTTGGGAGAAAGCATTGACGGTGGTTTGAGGGGATGAGCCAATGCATAACAAAAGGTGGTTGATTTTCATGACTTGGTATGCCGTGGTGACCAAGTTCCCTCGGGCCAGCCAGCTTTCGAGAGTTGTTTTGATCCCTTTTGTTTCATTTCTGTTTTCCCAACGGGGCCAAGGAGGGGCCATCCCAATTGATCCATTCATTGAAAAGAGCTTACGTTGTGTCGGAATTTTTCCCCGTCTTGGGGAGCAGGGACCACCGCGCCTCATAGTCGTGAGCCAACATCCTCTCGCCTCTCCTGTCGAAGCTGGCTTTGCTAAAGCCCGCGTTTGAACACGATCAGAACATGGCACGATATCTTTGTCGGGCACCATGGGTTCATGTTGTTTTTTTATTGTACATCTAATTTTATGGGAGCAATGGGGGCTGAATTGATCAGTTGACGGAATAAACATTTGTTCATGAAATAAATCTCGCTTGTGTCATTTTGTTATCAAGTATGCATGTGCATACCTGTGACTTTTGGGAAAAGATGGGGACTAAAAAAGTCAGGAGACGAGTCCAAAGGTAAAAAAGAAGTCGTGTGTGCCCGATACACCCACTGTAGAAGTACGTCGTATACAGTCTGCTTTATACCGTTGGGTAGTGTCACACTGTTTTTGTGGCATATTGTCGAGTCGTTCGATGTACGGAGTAGTTCCGGGGGGGAATAGATATAGCAGACATCTCATGTGCGCAGTTGCTTGTAATTGAATACAACGTCAATACTCTTAGATGGTGATGGGTGACGACGCTAGACGGACTACGGCGTTCGTTTTAGCATATATATATATCAATCACTCTTACAATGTTGAAAATAAACTGCTCAGAAACAATCAATCGGAATGGAATGACCATTGAATCATCTGCCGTCAATAAATTTGATTCAAGACCAGTGGCTACATACTGTTCTCGTACATGTTCTTCCGCATTATACCACAACCAGTCCGTCCATGGAAAACGCCAAACGCCAAGCGCTCATTGCGCCTATTATCGACTATCATAACAAAAAAACTTGTATGCATCCAATCCAATCCAATAATGCACCCATATTGTAAGCCCATGCAAAACGCAGCAAGCACTGAAATGCCTCACGCAGCAGCAAGCAACTTGTTGAATCCAAGCTTGGCAAATAAGGTATCCATGGCTACCCATTGTCGACCGCATTTTTCAAGGTACTTCTCTACCACGCCCTTGACAGTACCGAATCTGACACGGTTGTGTTCTGCCAGTGCCAGAATTGTGTCACGGTCTTGCTGCGACAGAGTCGAGTCGTTGGTGTCACTAGCCTTGGCGCGGGCCTTTTCCACATCCCAGAGACTGGCAAAGTATACCAGTTGATTGTAGACGGCCTTTTCGGTGTACTCGTATCGCATTCGTCCGAGGCAATCGCGAGCAAGTCCCTTGGGTCCGAGACAGCGCGTACCATAGACGCTCATTTGACGGGTTCGGTTGCCACATTGTGAGTCATCGCAAACCAACCAACCCTCATAGTAACGCGAAGTTTGTTGCCGAACGGCATGTTCTACCTGAGCGACGATGGAAAGCGTCGAAATGACGCCTCCACATCCGCTGCAGAGCAAACCAGAGGCAGATAATTTCTCAGGTGCAGCAGCTAGACCCTCAAAGACTGAAGCTGTCTTGCACTTACAACATCGAATCGACAATCTTGCACAGTCACCAAACCGCACCTCATCAGGGATCTGAGATTCGAGTGGGTGAATCTCAAGATCATCATTGGAACTATTTTGTTGCGTCTGATGAGAGCTATATCGTCTGATGTCAAGTCCAAGCTGTTCGGCGAGTTGTGATGTGGAAGTGCCGACAATATTGGCGCACAGTCGCTCCACTGGAGGGAAGATCTGTTTCCCAAGATACCATTCGACGTCGGGTACTAGCGAGGAGTCTGCTTTGAGGTCTGCCGGGGCATAGGCACGCTTCGGTGCAGGCTCGGAGCTTTTTCCATCCCCTGTTATGATGTAGGACATGACGTCTCCTTTGCGGACGGTCTTGCCTCGGGAGATGTCACGCAGGGCGACCTGTACCTGCGGCATGGAATCGGCGTTGGGATATTCTTTGGGGCCTTTACCCAGTTGTGTGTAGATGATGTACTTTGACACCGGAATGCTCTGTTCTCGCATTTTGCTGGCGATGTCGCGGAGATACTCGTGGATGCGTGCGATGGTGACTTCGGCTTCATCGCCCGAGAGGATCTCATCCAGAAGATGTTTGGAAATTTCCTTAGAGAGCGCACAGTATTCTCGTCGCCTCATATCCAAACCTTTCACTTCCATCTTTTCTACAAACTTCCCATCTTTCTCAATGAGATTAATCGCGGCATACTTCTTCTTTGCTTGGAGCAAAATGCGACGGAATACATTGTCGATGTCAATCTCAAGCAGCCTGTATTGTTCGTTGACAGCTTTCTTGAACTCATTACCAACTCTGAACGCATCAGCGACAGAGTCCACATTGGCATTGATCATGACGGAATCAGTATCACCATAGATGACCTGAAGTGATTTGCCCTCGGCCAGCTCCTTTGTGCTTCGCAAAATCTCACGTCCTTTAAAGGTGGTGAGGACAGCCAGTGGTCTGGCATAGAAACGTGACTTAGTATAACCCAAGCACCCGTACATGGAATTTGCTGTTAGCTTCAGAGCGAGTTGCTTAATATCCCATGTTGCGAGCTGCTCGGGAGTCGCACTTTTATCCTTCATGAGTCCCTTGACTTGGCGACGACGTCCAACAAGAGTTGCGATAAGTCTTGGTAGAATGCCCTGCTCCTTATCGGTGGGTATCTCGGGGACAGCATCCTCATCCTCAATCTGATTCACCATGTCAGCTAGTCTTAAATCGGACTTTTGGCATCATCTCGAAGCACTTACCAAGCCCGTTCTGTCGACAGTTGTGAAACAAATGTTGAACTCCTGGATAATAGAGGGGTAGAGAGAGTTGAAGTCCATGACAAGAACAAACTTATCATACAACCCCTTCTCGGGCTCGAAAACGAGACCACCTTTGTACTTATCCTTCTTCTTCCCTTCTCCGCCGTCTTCGACATTTTCCTCCTCGATCTTTTGGCGACCACGGAACGTCTGCTTATCCGGACAGATGTACTTATTACGGTGGAATTCGTGAAGCAAAATGTACTCGTTACGCTCGGCTCGAGTTCCAGTCAACGTACGCGCCCAAGAATTACCAGCGAGATTAGTCAAGACCTTAGTCAGGGGCAGTAGCTGGACGCTGAGCGCCAACGCAGCGATGAAGTGTGTATCCGCCTCCATATGGGTAATGTAGTCAATGAGCCCTTGCTTCTCTTTGGCCCAACTGTTCAGGGCCGCCTCGTTATCGACATCTCGGCGGCGATTGTCACCCGATAGGTACAGGCTGCACATTTCTGTCAAGCTCCAATTTTGACACTTGTGCATGGCTGACTTTCCGGCATCATTAGCAAGATCGCAAAGCAATCTGCCAGCAATGACTTGACGTTCAGCAAAAACATTGCCGCCAACCTTGCCGATAGAAGCAGGCCATTGGCTTCGACGGAGACGTCCCAGTCTGGACCATTGATGGATTTTCTTCTCATGAAGACGATTTAAAAGCACGCTGTAGTCCACTCCTTCAAATTGGTGACCGAGAAGTACATCCGGATCGGCAACATCGACCTGAGCTAAAAAGAAGGTCAAGATATCGGCTTCTGTCTTTTTTAAGACGATCACTCCTCTATTTCGCTTCTTGGCCAGCTGATCGAAACCAAGAGGGAAGCTCTGCCCATGAGGCCGAATAGCGGTGAATGTCCTGCAGGGGAGTTTCTCGGCTGGCGTAGTGTCACTAAGCAAGACTTTGTCGTATACCCTGGCACTAATGGCTAGGATTTCTTGCTTGTTCTCTTTGGCATTAAAGGCGGTTCTCAGAGAGAGGCTCATGAGTGTGAGCGGGGGTGGTTCGAGATTGTCTGATTCGCTCAGTGTTGACACCATGTTAGGGTGGTCAGCCAAGACCTCGAGTTTGCAGTGAGAGGCATTCTTGATAGCACCGAAGTCGGCGTCTTGGATTTTCAACCAACAAGGGCCCATGATATTCTTCCAGAGGACAAACTGCTCAAATAGAGCTGTGTTGGCACCGAAAACATGAGAGAAAGTCTCTCCTGTCGTGTTGATATCGAGTTGTGGCTCTGTCGTACCGGGTCAGACTATGCTTATTCTTTTGCCATTTCTTGGCCAATGACAAAGTAGTTAATCCAGCACTTACTAGTGTAGGGATACAGGAGCTTCATGTACTGTGCTTCTTTTGGGATATCCAATAATTCAAAGGCATATTTGCGAGTGCAAGCTTTGATCTTATGCATATTCACCTTCATTTTCGTCATCAATTCATCGACTTCTTCGTAGACATCCATCATGCCAACAGTTTCTTCAGTTGCTTCGCCGTTCCGGATGCGTTGTTGGCGAGGAAGGAAGTACAACTTTCTCAGAATATTATCAACTTTGACGAAACAACTGACATAGACGTTCGTCTTCTTATTCAGTACCTTGCCGAATAAGCATAGGCTGCCGTTTACTTCGGTGTAGTCCGTCCAGAAAAAGTTAAGGCTGCCATCAGCCTCGATGGCATCGTTGTGATCAATTTTTCCAATTCCGCGAGTTTCAGTTGGGCTGCTCACGACGTTCAGCTTGTCTGTCAGGTTGTTCCAAGAGGTTGAGTCCATAGAGGCTTCAACCGCTTGCTTTAAAGGGGACGAACTGGCTGGTGAAGGATAGTGGTCTTGTTTCAACAGCTTCTTCACAGGGCGAGAGCCAGTCATGTTCACGCTAGGCGAGTTGACAGCTCCGGCATGAGCCACCTCCATCATATCATTATCTTCATCTTCCTGGGGCTCGGATTTTATATGGGCTCTTCGCTCTGCCTTTTTGGCAGCGGGTGACGATGGAGGTGGATCACTCATAGGAACCTCTTGGCTTTCTTGAAGATCATCGTAGGCGGGAGGAATGAAGCCGTCATCAAAGTCAATGTTTCCGACAAGTGGTGATGGTTGTCGCGTATCAGTTTTCTTTTGTCTCTTCTGTGTCGGTTCGGCAACGGGCGACAGAGCTCTAGACTTTCGTCGACCGCCAGACCTTTCAATCTTCGTCAAACACGGAGCAGGGGCGGGGATGTTGGTGTCGACTTCGCCCAGGAGATCGGCAAGAAAGTCATCATCTTCCTTGGTCTTGGCGACCTGACGGGAACAATCAGTAATTGAAATTCGGCATTTATATAGAGTTTAACGCAGTTGATTGCTTACCTTGGGCTTAGCTTGAACTTTGCCAGCCCCTTTGGTGAAATATTCACTAATGTTGCGGTCATTCGCATCTCGTTTAGCTTGGCTATCTTGGGTGTTCTTTTTGGCTGTGCAAGACGTCAGGGGATTCATTGCGAGAGCACGTATCATTTTCCGAATTCATGGCATAGTGAGAACGAACCTGCTTTGCCAGGCCTGCCCCGGACAGGCAAGTCCTCGAGGTCGCTATCGGAGTCGTAACGTCTCACGCGATCCCAGTCTTCACGGCCGTCATCGGCATAGCCTTCCCCATTGTCGTCGACTACGAAATCGTCCTCGTTAAGACGATTCCTGACGAGTTTCTTGTACCCGTCTTCGTCAACTTCATCGTACAGATCAGCTGCGTCGTCGACACGATAGGTTTCGAAAGCTTTCTTGCCGGACTGGCGGAGGGCTCTCAGCTCAGCGAGCTTGGCCCGGTGGCCACCCTTGGGCATGACGGGCAAGATGTCAGTCGAACGATGATGACAATGATTCAATAGAGCTCGAAAAACACATTTGCGGTGCAGGATCGTGATGGATAGTGTAAAATCAATATATCCAGACGGCAAGTGGGTGGAACAGAATCGACGGGTCAGCCACCACTTAGGGATAACTTGAATGCCAATTAATGACTGGAGTCGCGTCCCAGAGCGACGCGCGACCGCGTTTACGCGATCCATGTACAACTTACTAATTAGCCCCACCAGGCCGCCGCCGTTGTCTGGTGCGGCCAGTGGTGGCACGCTGCTCACTTGCAGGTGCCACTGCCACTGCCACTGCCACTGCCAGGTGCACGGATTATTATTATTAATATTATTAAAAGTTGTGGACTGAAGTGCGCAGGGAGCCGGTCATTTGGTCGACCAACAATCTGCAGGACCTGATAGTTGACGTTCTCAGCATATGCAGCCCACCTGTCCTCGTTGAAGATGTAGTGAGGCGAAGAGTCTTGCTCGAACCATTGTGACGAGGGCTGAAAAGAAGGGCTTTGCGCTATATTGTCTTGCATAACCATCGATGTCATTTATTTATTCCACTGGACTGTTCGTCTTGCTCATTGTTGATCTGGGGCGAGGCTAGATTAATAGAGGTGACGATCCGAACATGCCCAGCTTCACCTGCCTTTCGAGACTCCAGCCTCTGGCGCAACGTGTGTCTCCTTCCTCCTTCCATGACAAAAACCAAGGTTCTTCGGAGGGTGCCCCCGGTGGTTTTTCCTTTTTCTCTTCTTCCATCGAATGTTGTTGCAGCTTTTATAACAGGTCCCCCTTCCGCCACAATTTGCTTCACATTTCTAGCCACTTTATCACCACTCTACCTCGAGACTACCATATGTGAGTGCAAAATCTCCTCCTTGGCCAGTCCAATCTGTGATAAGACTCTGTTTTTATGGTCTCATCTCTTTTTATCATCGGCTGTTGGCTCTTTGCTCCATCTCTACTGGTTCATCTCTACTCGTGTTAATTCGCTCATGACTACTTTTCCAATATGTTGTTCTCCAAGCAGCAACCAAGAAGGCCAGAGACGACCCAACCCGATGCTTCAGAAGGTCATCGAATTGTCAGTTAGAAGCTGTGGAACAATCGATCCCAACAGCTACTAAATGACCTCCCAAAAGACCCATCAAAGGTCATACAATCTCCCAATCGCCGATGGTTCTCTACTTTTCGACCCAAACAGCTGCCTGATAAGGGCAGTCTCGACAACTTGCCTTGTACAGAATCTTCAGAGAGCAACGATAACACCGAATTCGTGGGAAAACTACGTAAGTACTTTGCTTTGTTGGTCCATTACGTCTTCCGTCATTGGCATGACTAACACGAACCCATTCGACCAGGTCGTCCCATAAATGTCAATCACCGTAGAAGCCTCAGCAGCGTTTTCAAGACAGTCAAGACGAGATACTCTCGTGACAAGCTCGACAAGAATGAGATTGAACGACCAAGCCCAGCGCCACCTCAGCTTATTGAAAATCCCGAGCTGATGAGGCGAGAAATTCCTGTCATCATACCTCATCGGAGAAAAGCATCTCCACCCCCTTGTTTGGCAATGCCCTCCGATCTGGTTGCTCGCGATACAATAGACGGCCCTTCTACTTTTCGAGTGAGCTTGGAAAAAGCAGTGCAGGACATTAATAACAAATATGGGACCCCGTCCTGCGCACAGCCTTGCACATGTTGTGACATTCAGCAAGGTCTAGAACAGAATTCGCAAGAAGGGAGAGATAGACGATATCCGATGCCTATTTCATTTCCTCTAAGCAGCTTCTGCCCTCGCTATAAGCTTCCAACATTCATGGATGCCCCTGCGCCAAAGGCAAAGTCTACCATTGGAGAACTTCGGGATTTATCTTCCACCATGTCAGCTGAGTCTATTCCTTTAGAAGTAAAGATGGGCGAAGAAGACGAAGGTGAGAAAGATGGCGGATGTCATCTACCCACATTGCTGCTCAATGAGGCGGTGGGTTCAAGTTTCGATCTCGGAGAATTTATGACACCACAGGTGCCCCAAGCTGCAGCTCAAGAACCAGTTAATACCCGAGCCATCTCTGCAGAGACCGGGGATTCCACTGCAAAAGAATCAAACATCCCCCCATTGCCGAGGGACTCAACCCATATCGCTATTCGGGAGGCGAGTAAGGAGCCTCATGTCCAAGTGGTATCCAGTTTCAACCACACACCTGTCGAGCCTGCGCCTGTTCCCGCGGCCGACATTTCCTCTACGATATCCAGCACTTACGAAGTTGATTGTCTACCTCTGGCTCAGAAAACGCCACTTCCCACACATCAGCGGCAGCGCTCGAACAGCGAACAGGCACCATGCAGCACACGTGGATCGAGCATTGGAAACAATGACCGCGAGAGTCTCTTTTCTGACGTCGGGGTTGAAATGAAACGCGCTCGCGCTCAAAGCACGCCTGATCACTCAGAATGCTCCTCCGTCGTGATTAATTCTCGACATCCATCCAACATGAGTGGTGTGCTTGCATCTCCCGATGAGAATATACCATCAGTTTCTGATCTAGTTAGAAAATTTCGAAGGATGAGTTCTCTGCCTGGTGTCTGTCCGCCTGCTTCCTCTCTGGAAGCTCCTAAACAACATCCTGCAATAAGAAGGGTATCCCGAGGCAAAGAATTCGAACATTTTCGAAACCGCTTTTCGAGTGACTCAGAGGCATGCTCCATGCTCAGCTCCAGTCCCAGAATGATGAGTGGGGAGTTGCATCAAACAGAAATTCCCAAGACAGCTTACGAAATACGAGGGGCTGCTCAGTTATAGACAATGTCAACGTTCTTCACAACCAAACTATTAGCGAAAAAGAGAGGGGGTAAAGGGGCTCCTGACGCAAGAGTGTCAATTCGGTCGACTATCCCCCACATCAATTCCAGAGTACTAGGCCGCAGTTTTGGAAGACCAATAACGATGAGAAGAATACGTTTAGTACATTTAGTTTCATACAATAATTGAACACGGTCAACTCCAAACTCCTTGGCCATGTGAAGAGATGACCCTCTTGCAGAAGAAAACAAACAAGAGTAGTATACATTATTCAAGGTATTGAGTCACCCGACCATAAAGTGAAACAGTGAGTCGATGAAAGGAGAATTGCCCCTTCTACCGACGGCTCCTTCGTAGCGAAACAGGCTCACCAGGTTTGGTTGTATCCCAGACAAAATCACCTCCATGCCGAAAGGGCATGTGTTCTGTCACAGTCACGGGTTCATCATCTTCCGAGCCCGCAGCCGCCGTCAATGAGTGGCGCAATTTCGGCTCCATCTGCTCGCGATTCGAATAAAATGCCTGGATTTCCCGATTGATTTTGGCACCAACGGGCCGCAGCTCACGTAGATCCTTTTCTGGAAGCATTCCCTCGTTGACAACCTTGTTGAAGGACGAGAACATTAGTCGTGCGAGTGCAATGACTTCGCGCTTGTTGTTGTATAGAATCCCTTGATCTTTTGTATTGCTTGGTGGAGAAGTAGCCTTGAAGTAGTGGTGATGAACCTTCTTGTAAGGCTCCCAAAGACGGGCGAGCGCCGTGGTGATTTGCACGCCATAGTCTCGCTTGGCTGGTCGGTCGTCGCCTTCTTGAGCCCGAGTTCGCAGGTGGAAGTGGCTGACGAGGGCGACGCGCAGGTACAGACGGAGCGTGTGAATGTCAGGAACATGAAGACGGTTCATCATGGAGTTGAGAATGTTGGTGGAATTCTCGATCACGTTGGAGTTGATGTTGTCGCGAACACAAGTCTCCATGGCGATTTGATACGGC
This sequence comes from Epichloe festucae Fl1, assembly GCA_003814445.1. NCBI lineage: Eukaryota > Fungi > Ascomycota > Sordariomycetes > Hypocreales > Clavicipitaceae > Epichloe > Epichloe festucae. Next base: position 1,090,094 of record CP031390.1, read on the forward strand.
TTGGGATTGACGAATTCGTCGGGGAGGATGTCCAGGATGGATGCCGCGTGGGCGCTGGCTTTGGCTACCTTGAGCATGCCGAACATGCGGAGCCAATTGTCGTTGTCGGGGACGATGCCGTAGTGTCGAACCATGAGGTTCCAGTACTTGATGCCGCTGGTTGTGAGATTGGAGGAAGCCAGCGCAGTGAGGAGCAAGGCGAGCGTGTTGCGTCCGGGGATGGCGTAGCGTGCTTTGGAGGGTGCGGTGGCCTTGGATGTTTTCGTCACTGCGATGTTGTGCATGTCCGGGTCTTGCAAAGAGTCTGCTTCAAGCGCCTTGGTGAGATTGGGAATGTTCATCGTCTGGTGTAGGAGGTCGAGGACGTCTCGCTTGTCTTCTCGCTTTGGCGCAAGAAGCAGTACTCGGCCCATAGCACAGACGAGTTCCTCGTCGATGACGACGCGGCCCTGCTTCCATTTTTCCATGGCTTCCATCCACAAACCTTTGGCACGGTCGACAGTCTTTTGTAAGTTGGCAGCCTGTTGTTCCTGTGGCAGATCCTTTGCGTCCTTGATGACGCTATGGCGCAGCGCATTGAGAATAGTTGTATATGTATACGCCGTGGGGGCCCGAGTCGAATCGTTAGCCGTGTCGGCTATGAGAAACATGGAATCGAGATCACCGGCTCTGGCACAAACGTTCAACGCGGCATTGAGATGAATTGAGTTTGGTTGGATCCTCTTGTCAGCCATAAGGATGTTGTAGTGCTTGACGGCCTCGGCGACAGCCACCTTGGGGTGTTGAGACCTTGCGCAGCCTCTGAAAATGACGGTGAAGGTTTGTACATTCGGCAATTGACCCCTCTTCTTCATCTGCATGTTTGAAAAGAAGCGTAAATGTCAGTCTTTTCCGGGTTGCTTGGGAGGGGTAGAGAGGGTGGCGGTATACTTGCATCGTTGAACAGCTTAATGGCCTGCTTCAGTCGTTGCTTCTCCAATTGATATCCAATGAGGTGATTCCAGGCAACCACAACTTGGCCATCTTTGCTAGCCTTTTGCGTCAAGAGTAGCGCTTCGTCAAACCGATCCTTCAACAGAGTCTGCTCGATATGCTGTGCAATCTTCCAGGGATCGTCCATGTGGGTTAAGTGCTTCTTGACGGCTCGCTGCAACTTCTCGCGCTGCTTCTGTTGCGATACCGTCGCATCTTGTTCAGGCACATCCAGTGTTCGAGGTGCATCGACCGGTCTGTCTGTGGCATGAATTGCAGTTGCATAGCTGCTTCTTCCGCTCTGTCGGCCGAGATGCGCAGCCGTCATGCGTGAGGCGGTTTCAGCAGCACTGCAGTACGTTGCCACCCGGACTGTGCTGAAAAGGCATGCTCGACAGGAAAGAAAGCTTCCGGCCATGATGAGCTGGGTGTCTTCACTCTACTTGAGTAGAAAACGAGTGTGTATGTGTGGGTAAAAAGAGTGATGGCCTCACATGTGCAGAGCAGATATGTATGCTCCTCGCTCACATAATTCTGCCAAGAAAACGTCAGGGTCTTATCTTATCAACGGAGCTTTTGCAAACACGCAAACACGGCTTGCCGCCACTCCACCGGCCGATTGATTGATTGATTGGTTGTCGCGTCTCATCCTTCGCCGCAGCACACCCCAAGTCCATCATCTAAACTCGTCCAGACCCTGACACCAAGACCAATACTTCCTTGTTTCATTCAGTCTGCGTCGCAAGAACGCCACACATCGATCAGCATGGCGTCGCCTGCCTCTGACTTTCAGAAACTGATCACTGAAGGTACTCTCTAACCCTCATGCTTCCCCCCAATTCGTTCGCTCAACTAACGACCTGTCCTCTCTCAGCACGAGAGCGCAAGAAGAATTCGGCTCTGGCCGACAGAATTTTCAGCCGCGATCGCAGACAAAGTGCTCCTTCGAAATCAAAACCCACAGCCGGAGGATCGCTTGCCAGTCGAGTTGGTGTCAAAAAGGTGACTAGTCAGCCGACCACGGACGATGAGGGAGAGACGAAGGTCGGTCAATGCCTCTATGCCGGGCGCTAACGCTCAATTCCGCAGCAACGCGCCCCGACGGCTACCGAATATAACAATGCCCGAAGAGCAAGTCTGCCAGCCGGCAACGTAAACGGCGAGTGGACGCACGATCTCCACGACTCCGTCAACAGAGCTTGCGCCGAGGGCGGCCCTCTGAGCGCTCGAATCACTGCTCCTGGGGCCAGCAACAGCAACACGAACGGCGCTGCCAAGAACCATTCCAAGCGCAGGTCAAAGCTCGCTACGGCCCTGACAAAGATGGATGTCGAACAAGTCAACGTCGTGTCGCCCCCGGCCCGTGCTGCGATCGGCATGGGCATTACAATCCGCGGCCTGGCGGGACCCTACGCCGTCATGGGCCAGAACTTCGCGCCAGGCACCACCGCAGCTGATATCGAGAGTGCCATGATGCCAGTGGGCGGCGAATTGGTCAGCTGTACAGTCGTCAAGACGGTCCCCTTCTTGGTTGTCGAGATGGTCTTCGCTTCAAGGGAGGGCGGACAGCGTGTCATTGACACGTTTAACAATAAGACGGTGAGTGTTCGACATGGCTGCCAGAGTCCCCCTCCCCCCCCCCGCCCATGCCATCCTCCCTCCCTTCACGGAAAGCAAAGCTGATGCTCAATTCAACGTCCAGGCCGATGGCAGAGTCATCAAAATGTACCCCAAAGTCGGCGGCTACAAACCTCCCGCTTCACAACGAAACGAGCGAAACGAACCACCTGCCGATGCCCCCAGCGGACCCAAAAACACCAAAACAGCCCACAGGGACCAAGTTGTCGATGGGTCGATGGGGTTCCCAGATTTGATGAACACGGACGCCAGGAACAACTCTGCTGGCAACTCCAGACTGTACAGTGACAAGATGGTGGGGGGGAACAGGAGAGGTCGTGGCCTTCAACGGGGTCGAGGGGCCAATCGATGATTTTGACAGCAGACTGGACGATCTGGTCTCATCTAGTCTGAATTGCCAATTCTTTCTTTTCTCGGGGCACACTTGTAATAAATCATGGCGTGGGTGATATGGGCCAGTATGTCACACGGGTCAATTGGCGTTTGGGAAAGGAATTATCTCCATCAACGTGGATTCATGACCTTTTTTTTTTCTCCCCCTTCTATTTTGTCGCATCATTTCATTTTACTGCACTTGGAGCGACAAGTATTCAGCTGTCTAGTACACGTTATTTTCAAGTATTTCTCCAAGGCTGTCTTTCACGCGGTCTTTCACGCGGTCTTTCACGCGGTCTTTCACGCGGTCTTTCACGCGGTCTTTACCCTTTATCCCCCCCCCCCAATGGCCCGTGAACAAAGTTTGTTGCATCGTAAAAGTGACAGTCAAGTTTTTTTTTTTTTTTTTTTAGGGGGGGCGGGGGGATTTCCTTGCCATCTAACGTATAAGCTATGTCGTATCCCATCATACAGAAATCATTCACAACCGCCCCCATGACCCCCATGACCATCCACCACCTTCCTCCGATCACATCGCCCACCACCCTTCACCGACTGACTCACCATGTTGAGAAAAGACAAAGAACAAAAGGAGGAACAAAAATTCCATGGTGTAAAACAAAGAAAGACGAACTCGAAACCAGCCCAAACCCAAACCAGAACCACCCAGAGCAGTCTTTGACTATGCAAACGTCCTCCTTGTTCCTCCTCCCGCCCGCACCTCATTTATAGAAAACTGACAGCGGGCAAATGAGGAAATCGAGCGCGTTTGACTAGAGTGTTGAACAACACGCACACACACACAAAGAGAGAGAAGATTGGTCCGCACACACAACAACCACAAAGGCGTCATTTCTTCAGCGGATCACCTCGTCTCTTCGTTTTTCGTTTCCGTCTCTCCTCTCGGTGCTACCGCATCCACAAAACGATGAACAATGAGAATAGTAAAAGAAAAGGTCGTCGTGCTCGTAATCCCGCGCACTGGTGTATCTGTCTCCCAGAGAAACGAGCATCTCATCTCTGGGCCCTACTTCCCCATGACAGCCAATAACTTAACAGAATCTGATGGGGAAAGGTCGTCGAGATACGTGCCTGAAAGTCAGCACATGAGCTGACTAGCCCACTTGTACATGGGAAATGGACGGATCTATCTCGTAATTGATAGATGATGATGCAAGTATGCCATTTCCCCCGCAACAAATATGTCGACAAACCGAGTTCCGTCATCTAAGCTGGCTTGTGATCAATATGTGGCAGCCAAGTCTGCAGGTTGGTGAGCATGGCAAGTGAAGCTTTTAACACTGCCTGAAAGTCTAGCCAGTGCTTTGTTGTATGGCAATGCGGAATAATTTGTGTTATTGTCCATAAGGTCTGATCAAAATTTTGATACCGTGATGGCGTGTGTGGCTAGCTCATGGTTCGCACCCTCAAGACATTATCCAGCATGTACTGAAGTAACACTTGCATGTACTTCATGATGTTGCACAAAAAAAGGCCACCAGCAAAAGAACCGCCACTAATGAAGACAGTTTCGCAGACAGAGCAAGCGTTGTCCTTCATTGTTGTGCCAAGTGTTGGAGATTGCTGGCAGGCTCTCTTCAATGCCAGGGGTTCTGGTTTCCCATGAATCCTTCTTCCAGAGTGCGCTCCTCGAGGTTGCGGATAAAGTCCCTGTTCCCTCTGCCTCCTTGCTGTGCTCTGCTTCCACGTCGACCCGCTCGGCCTGGTGTATTGTCGACTCCAACCATGCCTTCGCCTGGAGGTGGGTAGTATGCAGGGCTCGGTTGTAGGCGGATTGGCTGGCTAGGGTCTAGATGGCTGGCAACACGCTGGATTGCAGCTGGAATTCCGCTCTGCTGCTGCTCCATGGTAGATGCTCTTTGTCGATTGCTTCTCAACCCCCCCTGTTGATACATGTTTGGCTGGGCAACATTTCCGTATTGGGAAGTGGGCATGGGCTGTGGAGGTTGCGCCATGACCATTTGTCCATACTGGCTGGCCTGGGGTCCGTAAGGTGTCGCCGCGTTACCATGGTTCCCCGCTGGCGAGTATACAGGATTACTACTGTACATGGGGGGCTGAACATGGCTTGGCTGCGGAGGATACTGGCCTCCACCGGCCATACTCACGTACGCTCCTTGGGCGACAGAGTGGGCGGCAGAGTTCGCTTGAGACTGTGCTGCCTGTGCACGTTGTTTGCTCAGAGCCTCTGCTTGTTGCTGCTGTTGGGTTCCTGGGGCGGGCGACCGATTCAAAGAGCTCGCCTTCAAGTTCATGGGAGGGACAAATGGGCCAGTGTACTTCTGCTGCGTAATGAAAGGATGCAACTTGGCCTGCTGCGGCGACCATCTTTCGAGGGGGTTCATGTTCAAGAGGCCTCGGACGAAGTCGACAAAGGCAATGCGGTTGTTCATCTCTACCATGCAAGTCAGTTTGCTCGTGTTCGACCTCGAAGTTGATTCCACAGGGGTTCCACAAACCTCGATCAATTTCACTCTGCTTCATATTCTTCCGTGGCATTGGATATGACTTGATGATATCGGGCAGGGTGCTTTGCTGGAAGTACTTCTTGCTAGGTTGTTCCTTCGTATTGTGCTCTCGAGCGTATTGTTCCATGCCTTTCAGCTGGTACGTTCGTCTGCCAAACTCATCTTGCCGTTTCTCAAAGAATTCTCCAGCTTGTTTGCCCATCTCAATCATCCAGTTCGGAGGATTGCCGAGCATTTCCACAATTCGAGAGACCTGGTTATACTCCGATGATCCGGGGAACAGTGGAAGCCCGAGGAACAGCTCTACCACTATGCATCCTAGAGACCACATATCAATGGCCGAGGAGTAAGGCAGACCAAGGAGAACTTCCGGCGAGCGGTAAAACCTGGATTGGATATAGGTATAAACGGTTTGACGTTCGTCGCAAGCCGATCCAAAATCGATGATTTTGATAATTGGACTTTCCAAGTTCTTGAGAAGGATGTTCTCTGGTTTCAAGTCGCAGTGGATCAAGCGAGCCTTGTTCAACAAAGCGAGACCATTAAGAAGCTGTTGAGCGAAAACTCGGACAAGGGTCGTGCTGAGCCCTCGGAATTGATTCTGTTTGATAAGCTCGTACAAGTTGACGCTTAGCAACTCAAATACTAGGCAAAGATGCTGTCTGTGTATAAACGTATCCTTCAATCGTAACAAGTGATGGTCGTCGTTTTTGTCAAGTTTTGTGTTTAGCTGTACGATATCCTATTAGTTATACCATGCATATTACGAATCTTCCGCGACAGCGTCCTGCAGGAGTAGCCTACCAAGTCAAGAACTGATACCTCCATCATACTCTGATTAAAGTAGGCTGTGCGATTTTTGATGACTTTGACGGCGACAACTTCTTGCGTCTTCAAGTTCTGACATTTCACGACCTGACCAAATGTTCCCTGACCAAGAACATCCAAGATAAGGTAACGGTTTCTAATTTCAAGTATTAGCGAACCCGTACGTTCTGCAGGTATGAACAGCCACACGCACGGAACGTCACCGGGGGGGGGGGGGGGGGGTGGCTTCCTTACTTATGACCTGCTTCTTCTGATCCTAGAATATCATTCACATAAAGGATGTAGTCACTGTCCTCATTATCATAACCGTCGTTCTTGGTTCCTTTGCTTGGCTTCGTCAGGACTCGGCGAGGATTTCGCGAGGTTTCGTATTTAAAGCCGGGGTTGCAAATGCGATATGTGGCAGGTAGGTGGGACGTGAGCGCTTGAAGAGGCTGTAGAGAAAGTGAAAGATGGGTCAATGAGCTTGTTCGGGAGTATTTCCTGATCGTGCGGCGGCACGAGATGGATGACTTACACTGATGAAGCCTCCCTCTGGATTTGCTCGTCGGAACTGAGGCTGGCGGTTAATTTTGGGTCGCAAATCTGACAAATTCCGCACCTTGCGAAATTCGGGTACAGCCTTCGGCATTGGGGGATTCTGTCGCCGAGGAGATTTGGGGCCGTTGGCGTAGGCACCGTCGAGATTTGCTACGGCAGATGAAGGATATCCGTCGTGGGAGGATGCAAACGGCATCATTGGCGGCAGCTGTTGTCCGCTCTGACGCCCAGCGTAGTAGGGACTCTGGGAATACTCTGCCTGCCCACTGGGAGAATGGGTCTGGGACGGTGGATGCGCAAATTGACTCGCCTTTGGTGCGTAAGGCGAGGTAGGGGACAACGTATCCATGGGAGAGTAACGCTGAGCAGCGGACGAGGGCTGTTGTTGTTGTTGTTGTTGTTGTTGCTCGTGAGGCGACTGGAGGTTGGACGACCGACCGCTGGAGGGGTGTGACTGGTGGTGAGGTCTCATGGGATTTTTGAAGCCGGCGTGGGCATCATGAGCGTCGTGCATGGCTACGTCGCCATTGCCATCGCGAGTGGTTGAGCCGGTTGCCATGTGAGGGGACGTGGCTGGGTTGGCGCCGTGGAGGACAATGGGATGGCCGACAGCAGGATGGACCATGGGGAGGACGGGAGCACCGCCGTGATGTTGTGCATGGCCATAGCCATATGCCGCCGCGACAGGAGGCGGCTGTTGGCCCGCGTATTCTCGAGACATTTGACCTCCACCGTTGTGACGTCGCGAGGCGCCGGTCGAGTCATTGTATGACTGCTGCCACGAAGAATCCATGGTGGGGAGGCGAGAGGAGAGTCTGGTGCAGCAGTACACTGTGACAGGACGACGCGGATGCAGTGATGAGCGACGACGACAGCAATTGCAGCGGGCGGACCACGGTACCACTGTCAAAGCAGAAGCAGATCACCCGTTCGAGCTCAGCTGTCAGAAGTGTGTCAAAGGAAAGGAGCGCAGTAACGAGAATGTGCGAGGCGTCGCTGCGAGCTGGTAAAGCTCCCAAGCTCCAGGATGGACAAGCCGGATGATGATGGATCGGTCGCTGGTGGTACCCGCTGCTTGATCAGTGAGTGAGTCAATCGATTTCTCTGGCGGGCGGCCGGGGGTGGGGAGAACGAGGGGGGGGGCGCTTACAGGCAGATAGCAGAGCGGGCGGGCCAACGACCCGGTTCAATTTTGCGTTGCCAGGATGAGGACCAAAGTCAGGCACCTCGATGTAAGCCCAACAGGTATCCTCCCTGCTCAAGTAAGCGAGCGATCAGATCGAATGCGCGACGCTTCAGTCGGGTCATTGATGGAAAGGCCCTCTCTTCCAATGTCTCAATGCGTCGGTATTATAGTTGGCATTTTTGCAGACGTGATGGCGGATGGTAGCAGATAACGTAAATGGAGGGAATATGAAAGGGGGTAAAGAGAATGGGGAGGTTGAAAATCAGAAGTCGGAAGAATTGCGTCGAGGTAACTCTGGCTGGCTGGCGTGGCGACAGGGACTTGTGTGTTCTAATAATGAGAAGAGGGCTGGCTGGGCTGGCTGGGCTGGCTGGCCGCGACTTTTGAAAGTATGTAGATACGATTTCACAGTGATCAGTCAATGCTGCATTATGTCCACTGTTGATGGCACAGCTCCATAAGGCCGTTCGCGTCGTGGGAAAAAAAAAAGCAGATTCGATACTCGGCACTCAGCGCTATCCACGCATTGAGCTGGTCATGGCCCACCAGACCCTTTCTTGGCTCATCTGGAATTCAAACAAAGTGCATCTACTCCGTTCTACTCCGTACCTACGGATTAATACCCGCAGAATGGAACGTTGCTGCCAGGTTATCGTCAATGTTTGATCGTCCCACCAAGCTGCGACTGACTGAGTGCATTGAACGAAGAGTCACGCACTGAAAAAAAAGCGAAGTGGCTGGTTGACAGTAGCCTCAGTAGCCACTAGGCTAGTAGGTGACAAGGTGGAGGGAGGCGGCTCAGTTGAATCTGAGCGCCACGCCACGTTGACCAATTGCAACAAAGAAAAGCTCTTCGTATCGAATAGGTGCCCAACGTCATGACACGAGACCATTACTGCGAAATACATCATTAGTCAATCTCTCTCCCAGTAAACCCAACGCCGTGGTAGGAGCCGTTGATGAAGAAAAATATAATAATGAAGATTTGTAGGTGCCCAAGAAACTGTCCGGTAATCCATTGTAATTCATCAATCAATACCTACCTGCTAGGCGCCAAGTCCCAGACCTTCAAAGCACTAAACAGTAATGGCATCATGGATTTCGGGCCAGAGTTTCACAGATTTTATCCGACTGCAGTGAGAATGTAGTATACAATTGGTTCTTTTTCTGTGTGATTTTACCCAGCATAAAGTACTGGGTCTATATTTTGTTGAATGCCGCCATGGAGAGCTGACTGGGGTGGAACCTTGTCCAGCTATTTCTGCAGGATTGTCTTCCAATCGTGAGTTGCAGTGCAAATCAATTCTTCGTTTTTTCAAGGCCCCTAAAGAATTCCTTCCGGGAATTGCAGCCGCCCCCGCGTGCGCCGACCGACGTCCTGGGATAGCCTGCGAATGGAAAGCGTCTGTCACGCCAGCTTCGAGACTGCTGATTTTGCTACACGCAAGACAAGCATCCAGGTGTTGTGTTCAGACTGGCACCCGCCCCTAAAGATTCAGCAACTCTGTTGAATTGAAAGCAAGTGGAGTTGAAGCAACTGAATAAACCAAAAATGCAACTGCCGACAGGATAGATTTGAGGGAACCGAACAAACTATAACGCTGGGGCAAATGCTAGTCTAGGATGGCGAACACAAAACAGAAATGGTATCATAGAACGGCGGACATCCCCGCATCCGTACTTGCAATAAAATGCATCATGTTTATTCGTGAGTCGTAAAATGCGCAAGCTCATTGGGCAACCTTGGCAGCGATTCGAGCAAAAGAAATAAAGATGACGGGAATCACACACAAAAGATGGCCACACCATTGCCAATCCCACATACTCGGAGGAAAACGAGAGACGGCAGTTCAGATAGGAAGTGGAACATGATCATCGTAGAAAGAAAATGAAGGAGAATAGTAAGGAGGAAGAAGGAGAAGAAGAAAGAGGAGGAGGAGAAACAACGACAGCAGCCAAATAAACGCTGTAGCCTGTCACTTGAGAAGACATAAAAATATGAGACAGAGTTTGAAAAATCTCGAAAACACAAAGAGGAGCATGCTTCTTCAAATGTCCATTCCGGTTAGGACAGTGCTTTTTTTTCTTCATTCAGGCCCATATCAATCCATCAAGTGAGAGCCTCGCGTGGACACCATTACCTTTGTTCTTTGTTTTCAAGACTGATAACCTCCAAATCCATTGTTAAAGTTCTGACCCTGCGCAGGTTGGTTCCATTGGCCATTAGGGCCTTGTTGGCCCCGACCAAAACTACCAGCACTCTGAGGGCCACCATATCCCATGGGAGAGCCGACATAGCCGGCAGGCGACCCGCCTTGAGGACCAGCAAAGTTACCAGGCTGACCACCATACTGGGCTGTACGTGGGAGAGTCTGGTTAGCCAGAGACGCAAAAGGGGATGGACAGAACGCTGAGACTGACCGTTATACTGAGGGTAATATGTAGGGGTTGCAGGAAAGCCTGGCGTCTGCGCGCTCTGGGGGCTGTAGGGCTGGACAGGATCGAAGTTTCCTTGTGCATTGGGAGTCTTGTCTTTGCCCCACTACGGCATCATCGTTAGCGTCTTGTACATATCGCAAGACTAATAGTGGCCAAGTCATAAACTTACGCTGCATTTGAGAGGTCGGCCATTGACATTATATCCATTCATCTGGCAGATGGCCATGGCTGCGTTGTCGTGAGTGTCCATTTTGATAAAAGCAAAACCTCGATCAGCCTGGAAACGCGACTCGACGACGAATCCGAAGTTTTGGAAGAGAGGGACGACGTCATTGGGTGTAGTGTACGGCGTCAAGTTTCCAACGTAACAAGTGGTCTGCCAATTAGGCGTCTGGTTCAAGATCACCTCGTAACTTGCTACACCATGTGCTGGGAATTGGTGGTGGCCGAAAGGCGTCGTCGGCGTCATGCCCATGGCCTGCATCGCCTGTTGTTGAGCAATTGACGGCTGACCTTTCTGATTGGCCCAGTTGCATCGAATAGCTCGAGAGCCGAGCCATTCTCCATCCATGGAGCTCAAGGCTTTTTCGGCGTCCGATCTGTCACGGTAGGCCACGAAACCATAACCTCGAGTCCGGCCAGTCTTCATGTCCCACATCACGCGAGCTTCAGAAACAGTGCCAAAGGCGGAGAACGCCTGGGTCAAGATTTCGTCGTTGACCTCGTTGGAGAGATCGCCAACGAAAATATGGAAGTGACCGGAGGTGTCTTCCTTACTGGCAGAGTTGGCCTGGTATGCCCAGTTGACTCGAATCTCCTATGACGGTGTTGTTAGAAAACACAACCCTGCAGATCCAGCCACACGCCTGCAACAAAATTTCGTCTTACCGATTGGTGAACGCGGCGTCCGTTGAGAGTCTGCATGGCACGCTCGGCAGCACCAGGGTCGTCGTATTCAACGAATCCATAATTGAAGCCTTTTGCCTACAGAGGAGTTAGCAGGAGCTAACGTAGGACGAAAACCCTCAAGGAGTCATTGCATCAACCTACGTTCTTGTCGGGGATAATCTTCACATTCTGGACATGTCCAGTAGTCTCGAAAATTTGGCGGAGAACGTCTTCGGTCACCCGCTGGTCCAGGCCTCCCACATAGAGCGCGCGCTTGTTAGGCTCAGGAGCTGCCCGACGAAAGTTGCCTGAGCCACCCGGTGACATCATTCCACCGTTGTCGCCTCCAGAGAGGGGAGAAGTCATAGCGGTCGGGATGGGATTCGTATTCTGAGGGATATGCAGCGGAGGTGGTGGCATGTGGGATGGGTTTCCCTGGCCATTTTGACCAGAGGGAATCCCAGCCCCAACTTGAGCCTGGGAAGACATCTGGGCAGAAGCAGTAGCCGCAGCAGTATCAGCCATGAGGTCGGACTTGGGGGTTGGGGGGTGAATGGGAGCCGAGGTGAAAGCAAAGATGATTAATTTTTTTTTTTTTGCGAAATAGGAGGCAGAAAGTTGCCCAAGAAGATGGACAGGCGCACAAGATCTCGTATCGAAAATCGGCGAGGTGGTTTATGACTGAGAAATCGCAAACTTCGCAACGAGATGCTGGAGAAGGTCGTGTAAATCGTAGGCCACACAAATACAGTCGTTGAGAAGAAAGGAGGCTTCCTGAGCGAGCAGAGCGCTGAAGAGTTGCGAGACTTGGAGCCAAATGTCGAGGTGCACACGAGAAAGGTAATGATGACCAAACAGTACCAAAGCACGAGGTGCACAAAGGGACGAAAAGGAAAATAACGGACGCCAGATAACCAGGTCCAAAATGGCCAGACAGTCGCTCCAACAAGTTTGTGCTGGATAAAGGAAAGCCCTTTTTCTTCTGGCAGGCAGTCCTCCGAGAGGGTGACGTGAGAAAGTTGCGGGACAAGGAGGTCAATTTGAGGGAACCCAGAGGCGGTTAGTCCAGGACGCACGCAGGTGGGCGGTGGGAACCTGAGCCCACCAGATTCCGGCACCAACAGGCAAGGCAACAGGCAAGGCAACAGGAACAGCTTGATGAGCGACAGCTCCAATTGGCAAGTCCTCCTACGAAGCACCGTGCTGTGCTGTGATATGGAGTGCCAAATATGTCTATATAATATATTATATCACTGTGTCGATTGTTCAATTTTCACACAAAGGGGCAAGTGTCTGGTCTGGTGTTTCCTCAATCGTCGGAGCCTCGCCGTGTCTGCATTCCGGCGACATTCATCCTCACGGCAGGCAAGTAAAGTACTTGCGATTGTCGTCATCGTCTTCCAAGATATTCGTCCAAGCCCAACCATCAGTAGGTACGCCCGAGACGCTCTGTAAAAGTAGCCTATATATGGGAGTGAGTAGGGAGCACACAACAGATAGGATAACAAGCAATTGAATTCCGGCCCCTTTGATATTCTGAACCTCATTTGAACCTCTTGCAAAGCACTATGCCGAGTCCGACTGACTTTCTATTCGAAATGTCTCCTTTGCTAGTTTTCAAAATGCTTGGCCCAAGCCCCACCCGGCCTTAGGCGGGGGCATGGCCCTCAGAGGCGAATAACGGAGAGTTTGAAATGTCATTTATTACATATGCTGCAAAAACAAGCACGCGAGGTACACGACAGAGACGCGACGGGGTTTGAGGATAACATCAGAACTGGGCTATAGACTTATAGTATACTCCGTAATCCGTATAGTACATATGTACAGTCAGTCAGTGCTCGAGGCCCCACTGTCTCCGTCAAGCCCCCCCCCCCAAATGCCGCCCGTGGACAAAAAGGGTCTGTTCTCAAGGTTCTCAAGTGCCTACGGAGTATACCCAGTGACTCGATACATCTGGTGGCTGGCCCGATTCGTCTCCTCTTGGCTTGATAATTTGGCCGACTAGGCGAAGCCTGTTCGCCTTCGGCAACTGGCAGTCAACCATCTCGACTTCACCTCTTCCTACTTTGCTGCACATGCTATCCCTTGCCACGTAATTCCTGCATCATTCGTCGGACAACGCTACCGATTCAGCACTCTCATCTAGCTGCCTTCGACTGTCAAACCCCCCAAGAGCAGGCGCCATCGACCGCATCACGACATAAAACACGACTCCCGAGGCGCATCCTCGTTTATAAGGAAACGTTCATTGAACAACATCGCATCATGGCTTCCCCCAAGGCAAAAGATCCGTTGGATGCACTCCAGTTGCTCGTCAATGATGTGGTTAGTGTGTCTCGATGCAATCCAGCTCAACAGCCAACTAAAATCGTTGTTCTCTCTGTAGCTCGTCCAAACTGGCAAGGCTCTTCGTGCCTCACGACGAGACAGCCAAGGTAACCTACCTCCTACCTACATGCAAGCGAAGTTACCAGATACCATCAATGCGTTCCATCGCGCATTAGGCAGTCTCGAACGCGACATTGTAAGTGACATGGGGGAACTGAACCCTTTCTTTTTCCCAATTCCGCTTGCTCTTCCGCATGTTGGGCTCTGTTTCTAAACATCAAGTCTTATAGATAAATGCCAAGTCGGTAATACTCCGCGACATGAACAAGCTGAAGACACAAAACAACCCTGCCGAAGAATCGCAGTCGTTACCCCAACCGCAGCCCGTGGAGGCGCAGTCAAAATCACCCATGGCCATCGACTTAGACTCGTCGCCACAAACGATTTCAAAAGAAGAACCAACGGACACAAACAAAATCACAGCGATCAAACCCGCTGCCCCGTTTCCGGACATGGGCATGGGCATGGGCATGGGCATACCTGACTCTGCCGCGGCATCGATCACAATCAAGGAGGAGAAGCCGTCATCACACCTGCCATCCGTGACAGAAGCCGAGGGCTCCAGCAAAGTGAAAACTGGCGGGAAACAACCAACGCCTGCCGCCCCGGTTCCTTTGATGGACGCAAAGCTGGAAAGCAATTCGTCTGGGCTTACGGGCGGGGACAATGTATTGGAATTGACCAACTCGGATTTGAACTTCACAGATATGGAGTTCACACTGGCGCCGGGCAATGACAACTCAACCCAGTCGGGTGGCGATGGCGCTACAGCGGCCAACTTGAATGGGCCATCATTCGACCTTGGCTCATTTGGCACCACCAATGGCGCAACGGCAACCATGTCGCTAGACAACCACAACCACAACCAAAACAACAACAACAAAAATAATAATAATATGCCATCTAGTACAGTAGCACAACCAGCCGCATCAACAAGCGGTACGGGACCGGCGAAAACTGAAAGTCAACCGAGTGCAGAAGCTCAGAAAAAGGAAGAACGTACAGATGCAGCATTCGCAGATATCTTCGCTGGCGATGGACAGGCCGATGGCATGGATTTTGATTTCAGCATAGGAGATGGTATGGGTGGTGATACGTTCGATGACTTGATGAATGACCGAGACAACACGTTTGACTCTATGGAGCATGGTGATTTCGATGCCACCTTCTTTGGTCTTGACAAGGCTGACGAGGCGTGATGTCAATATGAGCACTCTGCAGAAATCAGTGGAATGGAATAAGCACGGTCCGACGCAATAATGTTCGGTCAAGACTTGAGAGGGGGTGCAGAAGGCATGAAACGTATGTACTTGTGCCTATATCCGATTATGACAATATGGGAGCCGACGGCGGCTGGATCACCATGGCAGGGATATGCCATGTTGATAATCTCTTTGTTTTTATTTCCCAATCTTCTGAGGGCGCTGGTTCTTCTTCTTCATTTTGTCTTTGCAAATCCCCCCTTGCCCGTTTTCTTGTCGCTTTGGACCTTGGAGTAATGAGATACATGTACGGGTTTTGGAATGCGGGCTGCATGGGAGGGTACGCATGGCGAGGGGTTCAGGTAACGGACATGATTGATTCGGTTCAAGTGAGTTCCTTTATGCCTCTTGAGGTATGATTTTCCTTGCGGACATGTACATGAATTTGTATTTGCCAATGACATTTCCTTCTTGCTTAAAAGAGCAACGAAATGCCGGAGCTACGCGTCCTGATTATTTCGTGCCGCTACGCTGATGACAAGACAACCATGTGTCTTGTTTCCTGAATGTCTCTACTATCAACGTGAGAGGTATACTCCACGGGCCTTGAGTAACATGCACCATCTTCCCCAACATACTATAAAGACCAGACTGGAACTTCGAATTACTCGCAGTCAAGGGCCCACCCCATATCTCTTTGTGGCCTACCATCTTACATGTATTTCGAATATAGTACGGTCCTCGAACAGCCCGGTGAGCCCAGTCATGTCCATTGTTCCCCAAGTACCCCAGTACCCCGCCAGACGAGTTGACGTGATGGTAATCTTGGTCGCCGAGTTTATTCTGCTCTGCTCTGCTCTGCTCTGCTCCAGGACGAATGCAGACGGCTCCCCAACTTGCAAGCTCGGCCTCCCGAATGTCGCATCGCAGCTCCCGAGGCCGGGCGTCCCTCTTGCGTTTGCGCAATGGGGCGAGATTCAGTGCTGCTGCTGCCGTTATTAAATGCCTCTCGCAATGATAAGGATGATGTTGCCGGCGCGAGGTTACCCAGGGATGTATCACTGCATGCTGAGCTGGAGCCATCGTGCGTTGGCGCCGCCTTCCCCGCACCTTCCCGTTTGCCGCAGACGGGACGGGCCATACTTGTCAAAGCATGTACGGAGCACGGAGTATGGATAATCAATAATATGTCCCCATAATATAGAATTTGCGTGTTTCACAGAGCTGTCAAGGACACAAAACTGTGGTAGGTGACACGTCTGGAGCAAAACGATCCTTATTGCTCTTTTCCGGACCGACCAGACTCTTGTTTTCTTTGCTCAAGACTATTTAAACACATCCAACCTCGCCTGATATCTAGATATACACAAATGAACCCTACCATTAAATGGCTTGTGGTGATGGAAGCATTGAGCTGCTCGCGAACGAACCTTGTGACTGCAAGGTCGCTTCACTCAGTAGTGGTACTGAAATGCTCGCAGAGCTGACTTAGAAATACACACGGGAAAGGGCGACTGAACAAAAAGGCAAGAAAACGAAATGAAGGCTCCGAACAACGGTCGCGAGAACACAAAAGCTGTCATGATTCGTGAAGATGGAAAAAAAAAAAAGAAAACCGAGGCGACGAGGGTGCCATGCTCCCTTCATAGCTGCGACTGAGCCGGAATTCTCCAAATGCGTGTCGATGCAGGTCTAGTCATGGTCATGATGTGGTTACGACCCGAGCCTCGAGCCCTCGTCGCTTGGCGAGAAGACTCTTGAATGCCCCAATAAACTGCACAAGAGATTCCTCATCGTGAGCACAAAAGCGGAAGCTCTTCTCCTCGGTGATGATTTGCAAGCAGTTCTCTTTACTCTTGCTGACTGGATCGGTGTCGACGACGTCGACAACAGCGGAGAGTTGGACGATCCACTGAGCCGTGTACTCGGATTCGTTCTTGTACAAGATGAGATTTCGAGGACGAAGGACTCCCCACATGTCTTTCCACTGCTTTACGCCTCTTTTGCTCCGCAGCAGCCATAGCCATCCTTGCCAAATGACTCGATCAGGATCTTGCTCTGCGGTTCCGCTGTTACTTTGGCCAGCAATGTTGAGCACGCTGACTTGGCTACCCGATCGGTTCGCAATAACTGAGCAAGAAGATTAGCCTTGACGGGGACTGGAGAGCGGCGAATGTTAGTCTCGGAAAGGCGTTGGCAAGACAAACCTTTTGGTCTCTGGATCTCCGTATCTGAAAAGTCCGATTGAGATGGCAGCTCGTTACCAGACATGCCCGACGAATCAAGGATGGACGAGTTGCGTCGGTTGGCGGCGCCTACAAAGCGTGGCTCTGGTGGGCCGTATGTTTCTGGTGAACTTGACAGCACACCATCTACATCACGGCTCTCCAGGGTGTCCGCAAACCCGCTCGTTGAGAGGGTCATCATTCCCCCGGGAGACAAACTTCGTGCCAGGGGGCTGGCAAGAAACATCTCCTCCTCTCCCTCTTCAATTCTTGCGAATCTCCTTATCAAGTCGATCCATTCCTGCGCATCTTGCTTTGTTGGTGCCTGAAGATGAAAGTTGCGGGATGGCGAAAAGAGCCCAAACACATTGTCGCGCTTGTGCTTGGGATCCTTGAGGAACGTTACGGCAGTAAGATCAGTCAGGTATATCTGATGCCGAAGTTTCTTCTCCTTCTCGTTCTTGTATATCGCGAGCGTATTCGGCCGCATGACGAGGTATACTGTCTTCCACTTCTACGATGTAGAAGTTAGCGTATTGAAAGAGTGTAAGATCATCGTTCAATCGTTCATGATATTATGAAAGGTGGTCGTTACGAACCTTTGTTTTTGTCCGTTTTTCGACATAGCCGCTCTTTATCACACGATCCGACTCGAAACAGCCGTTCACATTGACATTGGTCAACGACCCATAGTTCGGTCGACTCCGTGACAAGGATGCCATGGGAGTGTCGCCTTCCCCTCCATGATTGTAGCCAGTATTCTTCCGTGGAACCACATCGATAGCTTGAGCGGCTGCTGCCATGGCGGGTATGCGTGGGAGGCGGAAATAGAAGCTATGAGCTGCCAAGCATAGGCAATCAAAGGGAACTTCTTGTGAGCTGCTGTGCCCAGAATATATCCACGCAAGGTATCTCGTGACGAACAAGTCGGTGCAATTAGACGCAAGGTCGCACTTCGCATGGACAGGATCGGAGGAGCAGCAGGCGCTAGAGCTGTAGGCAGATCTATTTAGTCCGTAAGGCGTTTTTGAGATTGCGGCGCAAGACAAAAAGAGTCACTACACTCCTCTGCTGAGTGCGAGTGCAGCCAGTAGTCAGTCAAAACACAAAAAGGTACACGTTGCCTTTTTAGAAGCTGCTTGTGGCTATCCCATATCGAGGTATGCGTCGAGCACCGGCGCGCAGCATTCGAATGATGAGGCTGGCGAGGCGCAGAGGCTAATTATTGGTGGCGGGATAAGGCAGTGGGCAGTGGGCAGCGGGCAGCGGGCAGCGGGCAGCGGGCAGTGGATTAAAGACGGGTTTAGGCTGGTGCTATTGTGCAGGAGGAGGTGGCAGGAGGGGGTGGTTTCAGTGTGGGTAGTGCACTGCAGCACTCAGTGGGTCAGTGGTAGTGCGTCCTCCTCAGAGGTGAGCACAAGGGGCTATTAGGGGATGGGTGGATGGGTGGATGGGTGGATGGGTGGATGGGTGGATGGGTGGCAGGCAGGCAGGCTGCAGCCACCAGGCGTTTTAAGACATTGACGGACACTGAAACGAACTGACCGAGTGCTCGGCACATGATGCACTGATAGGAAAGGCCCGCGCATGATTCATTCTTCTGGAACTTCGCTCGACCTCTTGTCAACTGGTCTGACGTCGTGCTCGCGCCGGCGTCGTCGCTGGGAAACACTCCAAAAAGTGTATGTATGTACATACCATGTAAATTGTCCGATGAAACTAACCCAAGATTAATGCAAACGACATGCCTCGGGTTTCCTACGCGGCGCTGTCATGATTCATGTCCTCATTCATTTCTCGATCAAGCAAGTTGACACGCCCTGCTCCTCCGTGCAGGTGGTTTATTATGAAAGTGAAGGGAGATTGTCTTGCCAGCAAGTTATTATGTAGGCAGAGGGCTGACAGTTGCTCCAAAAAAAAATAGGAATTGCGGCGCTCTGACTGGGCGGAGACCACCAAAATTTCTCCATCAAGAAATCGAGGCTTTGTTCACTCAACAACAAGCGTGTTGTCGTGTTTGTGACAACTTGCACCGTCCCTTCAAACCCCTGACTTTGTTCTTTCTTTATCACAACGATTTATATCCATATTCTTCTTTTTTTTTCTTGAAAAAAAAAAGAGAATTCAACTTCAAAGTCGGCGTTTTCATTTTCCTCCATATAGCGTGAAATCTCCGGGCTTGTTAGTCCGATCATCCAGCTCTTCTTACAAATGGCGAATCCAAGTTCTTGTCGACGTTGTAAAAACGTCGATGCGCCATATAATTTGCGAAATTATCCAACTTGCCGGTAAGGGCCTCGCCGTTCGTTTTCCCTCCCCGTGCCGTGGCATCAACAAATTTTTTTTTCTAACGTTTTGAAACCATCGACAGAGATTGCTTCATCGACTATGTTGAAACCAAAGGAGGACGTCGCTTAGGAGCTGTTGCCCGAGACACAAGGGCTCCCGGAAGGCCAGGACCACGGCGATACCTCGCCGGTCTCTCGTTCGGGTCATCTTCCGTGGCCATGACCCATGTTCTGGACAAGAGTGCCAGATTCCACTCCTCAACAAAGGCCTCTCCTGCATTCGAGCCCCTCATTGTACACGTTGACACGGACCTTTCACGCGCAGCCGGCCAGAGTGATACTCATACTCCTGCCCAGAAGCTACTGTCAAGGTATCGAGAGCGGTTCCCCAACATGTCCTTCGAGTGTGTTCATTTGAGCAGGATCTGGAACGTCACAACGATAGACTGGTCAGCTCTCGGCGTGGCCACAGCCGATGACCAAGATGGGGTCAACGAGATTGAGCGGCTGAAGACTTTTTTCGAATCTCTACCATCCATGACATCCAAAGCAGACATTCTGCGGCTTTTCATCCGGCATCTTCTATTGGATGTTGCGTTGGAGCGATCCTATACTGCTGTCTTGCTGGGGCACAGCACGACGGCTTTGGCCGCGCTCACTTTGGCAGAAGTTGCAAATGGACGAGGGTTTGCCGTTCCCTGGCAAATCAACGATGGGCCTTTCACAGTCTGCAAATATCACTCTGGCACATATCCTTCGGGGTTGAAACAGCCTTCAGAGGTGCAAATGCCGATATATTACCCCCTGAGAGAGGTGTTCAAGAATGAGCTCATAACCTACCTTGATCTCGTTCCCTCGTTGAAGGAGCTGATGCCGCAGGACAACACAGCTGTCCACGGTGTTGTGTCTCACAAGGATTTGAGCATAGCGGAAGTCATGGAACGGTATTTCGATTCCGTGGAAGGGCCATATTCTGGCATCGTGGCCAATGTTGTTCGCACCACGGGGAAGCTGGACCGGGCGACAAGTGGAGGGTTCTGTCACATGTGTGGCATGACGTTGGACGAGCAGGGGGACTCAAGGTGGGCAGGTGAACTCGGTGACGATCCGGACGAGCCTCGGGCTTTGCAAACCGCTGGGCTGTGTTATGGGTGCAGGCGCACGATTCATGGGTAGAGAGAGCAATGGGCGGTGGTGGGTGGTAGGGACAGGGACAGCCCGCCTGATGGTGGCACATGACAAAGTAAATGGATTGAAACAACTTCACACCATCTATTCTCCTGCCAAAGCCATGTGTAAAAGGTTGATGGGTGGTCTACAAGGACTGAAATAGAAAACTCCGTCTAGATGCGCCCCTATGTGCGTGTAAAAATAGCCAGGCCATGTCCTCTCTAAGCTAACATCTTACAATGGAATGCCCACGGTGTTTTTGGAAAGAAATACACGCCTCCCCTGGAACAAGGTCTGATTTAAATTTCAAATTAAAAAAAAAAAAAAAAAAAAAAAAAAAGAGGATATCCTGTTACCCGCCGAACTGAACTGCATACGTCGATTGCAAATGGGTCGAAATGGCTGGCTAGTTCTATGCTTTGGCAACCATTGGAAGCAACCGGCCCTCAAACTTTCTAACTAGCTTACTGGTTTGCTCTGCCAACGAGAGGGTCAAAATGGTATGAGGCAGAATTCGAGCTAGGTGGGGGAGAAAGCCTTTGTATATGGCGAAGAAACCTTCTGTTCGAATCGTCTTGCCCAAGCAGTCAAAAACACCTTTGTATAGGTTTCCGTTTTGGTTGTAAAGACGGGACATTATAGTGTCTACACGAATACTTGTGCGTCAGTAATGATTTACTTCATTTGTGACCACGGGGGCTTACCAGGAGGATGCATGAAGCAGCAGACGACGAAGCCACTAACAGCACTGCTGCTCAGATGCAAAGCCGGACCTTCTTCCATGCCAGCATGTCGCATCAGCCGTCTCTTGGCGAAAAAGTACGTGGGCAGTTGCACGGAGCTGCCAAAACCTGTTCGGATCATGGCTGCGCCAATACCGCGGTACAGACCTCCTACACCCTCTGCGCGGTAAATTTGCGACAAGCCATCAACAGCGTTTCGGTACCGATGCTGTGTTCCGACGGGCAGGAATGGCGAATAGCTCTGTAACCGAGTTTTTACGAGGAAAAACGGACTACCAGCAGCAGCACCGAGTACACCGGAGAAAGCGCCACAAAACATGTTGATTCCAAGGTTCTGTGCTTTTTCATTTTTCAGTAATAATGTCGCCAATCCTTTGCGCATCGGATCGTAAAAGCCTAACCGGCAGCCGTTGAGAAGAATCTGGTAGATGTAGGCTGTTCCCAAGCCGCGATAAATTCCTCGCACGCCTTCATTCTTCACAATCACTCTTACGCCATGCAGAGGTCCGCGATAATGGTGCGGTTGATGGCCTTTCGATTGAAGTTCTCCTTGCAACTGCATTCTTCATAAAGCCAACCGGGGTCAGCAAGGATGTTGCAAGCTTCGTATCTGATATCTGAAGTGTGAACTTGGATGCGACGAGTGGACTTACCGAATCTTGACCGTTTCGAAAGGGTGTGTCGCAGTCACAGCACCACATGCTGCGATGCCACCGGCAATGAACGCTCTATGAAATTAGCAGACATGTCAGTCAAGACTGTCTTTAAAACGACGCGGTAGATATGTGAGATCATCGAGGTCTAACAAACCACCCCTTTCGAGTCAAACAAGAAACGACCTACCCAATTGTTGATGACATTGTAAGAAGGGTTCCGGGGAACTGAGTAGCCTGCGATACCAGAGAGCTGGCGGGCCGTCGAGGCTCGATTGCGACGGCACGCAGTCGGAAAGCCTGTCGGGCACGTGGCAGGATTCGATCGACGAAACGGGGTGTACGTTCGTTCACCGTTGCTGGATGTGATGTCGTCGCAATGGGTTCAGCAAGCTGGAAGCAAGAACCGAGTCGCGACTCGTGAGTGACAGGATGCAGAAGGCGGAACTGGTCCCCAATCGACAAAACCGCGAATCTCTTTGCCGACGTCGGCTGCTCCAGTGTGGCCTAACAAATCCAACTGCTTGATCGGCAAGCTGGCGGGTCTGGGGCGGGTTGACGCATTGGGTATGGCTGGGCTGGCGGCATTATTGCAGTGCCTGGTTCCAGCTACGACTGCGGCTTCGGATCCACGCAAGCTCTCAACTTCTGCTGGTCAATTCGCGCTTCTTCAAGGTCCCAAACATGTCAATCCGACATCACATCACAGATCACCAAACACAACGAAACGAAAGAAATCGACGTGACGTGAGACCTGGGCAGGGAAGATCCTTCAAGCGTCTCTGTGCAGCATTGACAACGAAAGCGAGTCACCATCTTCTCCGAGTTGAAACCCCAGCCGCCAATCGCAAATGCGATACGTCTCCAGAACACGCAAGATAGCTTCAATTTATTTCTACATCATCTGAACTATCTCGATAACTACAGCTAGCTTCTGGCGTTTTCGGCGACATGTCCTCTAACCCGATGGACCTCGATCGTCTCGGAGGCGCATCTAGTAATGGCGCACTGAATATTCAGAGGACATTGGGTGGCATGCCCTCTGTATCCAACTTGACTGATGTCATCTCCAGTTTCAAACCAGCCAAGGTATGTATGCAGTCGACTGTTTCCAGAGTCCGCATGGTCCAACCTAACCCGTTGGTAGCTTCTTCGACGTGAAGACCTTAGGGATGGTCGCAACACGCCTCATGTCCTATCCATTGACTACGATGACGAAGGCGAGCTACTTATGACGTCTGCGAGCGATGAAACAATACAGATCTATAACGTAAAAGAAGGTCGCCACGAGAAGAGCCTCTTGAGCAAAAAATATGGCGTAAAATTGGCAAAATTTACACATACCAATTCGAGTATAATATACGCCAGTACAAAACAAAATAGTGAGAAAGCCCCTACCTTGGCCGACAAGTCCTGGCGCTAACTCTGGTCTGTCATCGTCTCGCAGATGCCATTCGCTACCTTGCGACTCATGACAATTCATTCATCCGATACTTTGAAGGCCACGAGGGCAACGTGACCAGCATTGCAGTTCACCCTGGGAGCGATAATTTCATATCATGTTCTCAGGATAATACGGTGCGGCTATGGGATACGCAGTCAAGGCATTGGCAGGGCCAGCTGTTTCTTAGATCGCCGTATTTCGCCGCGTATGATCCCTCGGGCATGGTATTTGCCGTAGCCTGTCCCAGCAGCGGAAGTATCCTGCTTTACGATGTTCGAAGTTTTGACAAGGCACCTTTCGCAACGGTTGATGTGGTAGAGCAGTGCTATCAGGTCGACCAACGGAATCTAGTCAAGGGCTGGACAAAGCTTGAATTCTCCAATGATGGCAAGTCACTTCTTGTCGGTACCAGTGGTAACGGTCACTTCTTGCTAGATGCATTTGAGGGCACGCTCAAGGCCTATCTTCACAAACCAACGGGCGGCACGAGGCGGCAGGCTCCTGGCGATACGTCTCCGACGAGCAATGGCAATGTGGCAACAAGCTCGTCGAATCTTGACAGCAGCGGGGATTGTTGCTTTGCACCCGACGGTCGGTTCATCATTAGTGGCTCGAAGCAGGACGTGTTTGTTTGGGATTCACTCTCGCCAATACCTGGCAATAAGATTCTGGAGCCCATGTCGACACTTCAGGACAAGAGAGAAACAGCTGTGGTTGCTTTCAATCCCAGGTTTAACTTCTTTGCAACGGCAGACCAGGACCTGTTGTTCTGGCTTCCTGATCCACATAATTGAGTGTCGCGCTCAAGTTTATGTGGAAGCGGACCAGGGTACCTCTTCTCCTTATGACAACAACAACAACAACAACAAGGCTTTGGGATTTCCAACAATCATGACCATTTACTGCATTTCCGACTGGGTGTATTCTATTGGTTTGGGTTTGGGTGGTGCGGTTTCAAACTATCTTAGACAGTCGAATTCAATGTCTATCATGCGTCTCTGCCCAGTGATGGATAGATAATACTTGGCCATTGCCCGAATCTTTGCAGAGTAAGAGCCGCATTCGTATAGATAATGTTAAGACTGATAGCTTACAGCGGAATCATAGTGGCAACTCATTTGAACAACTACTTCAAAGATGATTGCTTTCGCAGGCGCCAACCTCCTCTCAAGCCAGCACAAATCGACATGGAGAAAATGCATCATCGTGCAGGGTAGCCAGGATGTCTTGCACCGAAAGAAGCTCTAGTCATCCATCCACCCCTCAGCAGCTGCCCCACCAAATTTGATCCCACATCCCACATCATCTACTCCGTAGACCATCAACAACTATCCTTAACCGCCTTGCCTATTCATACGCGCCTACACATCGCCCTCGACTGCGCCAAAACTGCATTACCGAGGTCACCACCCGAAACCCGAAACAAAGCGGAGAGGAAAATTGCACAGCAGTCAGACAAGTCGACGACTCAGCAGCCAGCAGCAATAGCAATGCCTTGTTTCAAGTCGAGTCAAGAATGGCTCGAGCAATCGACGCTCCTCCTCGAAGCCAGACCAAGCACCGTAAGTCGACACCGCAATTACAATACGAGGCCCATAGACCTGGACATCATTCACACAAAAGTCCCGTCTGCGAGGAATGCCGAGGGATGCCGAGGGAATGGCTCGCCAAGAGGAGGGAAAAAAAAAAAAACCTCATGCTAACGATCCCACCTTCGAACTTTTATTGAAACACAGACTCGTATCACGACGAGATATTCCATTAAACCTGTCCCATCACGGAAAACCTCAAGAGATACGACTGGCGATGTTAAAACTACTGAAACTGCTGGAACATCGAAACCCCCGCGCGGCAGTCTCGTCATTACGACATACGACCCTGTGAGCGGCGTAAATCTCAAGTATCGCACAACTAAAGCCGCGGAAGTTACTCGTCTCATGCAATCAGCGCTGGGTCGCCTTGGCCGATGTATGGCAGGCTTGCCTGCCGAGCCCCCGGAGGAAGCCATGCCTGATGCGCCTGTCCCTGTCAGCACAGTGGAAGGCGCCGATGGGGATAAGCAGGGCAGTGGTGTTGCCACGCCGGTACAGCAAGGACAACAGGCACAACCAGGAGGGGGCAAGAAGAAGAAGAAGGGCAGGAAATGATTAAGAAGGTTCTGCGGCAGGTGACTGAGAGCTCTCGAACAATCAATCAGTCACTACGGGCTGCCGAGGCATGTCTGTTTGATGTCAAGGCATTTACGATGATATATTGTTAACACACTGCTCGAAGTACCCACCCATTGACGAATACAGGCTTCACAGAGAGGGTCAATTCCAAATTCCTTGCGCGCTTTCATGTACTAGTTTCCTGCTTGGAAGCCCTTAAATCATCCATCCATCGAACATTTAATGCAGCACGGCTTACGTGCGATTCATTGTACAAAGAGGAAGCCAACCGCAATTACCCAAAACGCCTGCCAACATGGTTCCCAGTAAACCGTTGCATAATGTAGCCCAAAAAAAAATACGAGATATACCTGTCATACCAAAATGACGTGACCAGCCAGCCAAGTAGACAACCGTGCCAGTGGTTTCCAAAGCCTCCACGCCTTTTGCAGTGCCCATGCCCTCAAAAGACAAAAGAGAACGACCATGAAGTAGTCGGGATATATGAGGGGTTGCGCGTGTACACCAATTTAGAAATCATCGTCGAAGCTAAAGTCACCGCCGTCCTTGTTGTCTTCGGAGGTACCGGTGCCTTCCTCAGCCTTCTTTGAGGTACTAGCCATAACGCCAGCCTTCTGATATTCTCCAACTCGTTTCTCGAAGAAGTTTGTCTTGCCACCCAAGGAAATGTTCTCCATGAAATCGAAGGGGTTGGCGGTTTTGTACACCTTTTCGTTACCAAGAGCAACCAATAGGCGATCGGCGACAAATTCAATGTATTGCTTCATCAGTGTGGCGTTCATACCTAGGAGAGCACACGGCAGAGCCTCGGTCAAAAACTCTTGCTCAATGCCAACAGCGTCGGTGATAATATCCTTGATTATTTGCTTGCTGGCTCGGTGCTTAAGATGCGAGTGCAACAGACATGCAAAGTCTGTGTGCAAACCCTCATCACGGGAGATAAGTTCGTTGGAGAAGGTGAGGCCGGGCATCAGACCACGCTTCTTGAGCCAGAAAATCGAGGCAAAGGCACCGCTGAAGAAGATGCCCTCCACAGCAGCGAAAGCCACCAAGCGCTGGGCGAAGCTGGAATCCTTGTCCTGAATCCAACGAATGGCCCAGTCTGCTTTTTTCCGGATGCAGGGGACTATGAACAGTTAATATATAATAACAGATTGCAAGAGCTTGCACAGCCTAGACATACTGGTCTCAATTGCATTGAAAAGATACTCGCGCTGAGCATGCTCTTTGATGTAGCTATCAATCAGGAGAGAGTATGTTTCAGAGTGAATATTCTCCATCATGATCTGGAATCCATAGAAGCAACGAGCCTCCGGAACCTGAACCTCGCCGCTGAAACGCTCAAGCAAGTTTTCATTGACAATGCCGTCAGAAGCAGCAAAGAATGCCAAAATGTGTGAGATGAAGTATTTCTCGTCGTCGCTCAGACGATTGTTCCAATCGTGCAAGTCCTTGGACAGATCGATCTCTTCGGCCGTCCAGAAAGAGGCTTCGGCCTTCTTGTACATCTGCCAAATCTAGATACACAATACCGCGTTAGTCCCTTGTGTAAACCAATGCCACTTTACGCGTCTTGACGTGTCGCATACCTCGTGGTACTTGATTGGGAAGAGAACGAAGCGTTGAGAGTTCTCTTGAAGAAGAGGCTCGTCGCATTCATCGGACTTGATGCCACGAGCAACAGCAGTGGAATCGGGCTCCTTTTGGACTTCAGTTGGGGTCTTGTGGTCGGCTTCAACTTGTTTGCCCAGGGCGTGGAAGGCAGCGACATCGAGCATGTTCTCCTTATTCGAGACGCCGAAGTCGAGCTTCTTCACCGGCGACTCCATCTTTAGCGAGTCAATGGCCGAAGCAGCCTGCGAAACGCGGTTAGTCTGCACCACGAAATGACCATTATTCCTCGGCGCTCGTAGACGCGACAATGGTGTCTTTTCAACACTCACCTGCTTGGAAGGTGTGATCTCAGTGGCCATTGTGATGAATTGATGCGTGTGTAGGATATTCAGTATGCAAACGACACAGACAGAATGTGAAATGGGCGAAAGCTCGAGGTAGAGAAGATTGTTTGAAGACGCGATGGAGAGAGATGGTGTCAATGACTGACTGGTGGCGCCAGAGGCTTTTGTACAAAAGGTTAGGTACGCCGTCACGTGCGGCCGGACGCGTCCAGGACGCGTGGCGGATCACTTTATTTAGCTTTCCCCCTCTGGACAAGAGGCTGGAGTGGACGTATGTGCAGGGAGCACCGGGTGGGACCGCCGCGGTACATGAACGGTACCTGCTGCAAGAAAACGCATAGCACGCCCGCTGGTGCTGTCTCGGCGCGCCAACCACCAATTTTAATGACCGCCACAGGTACGGATCCGTATTGACGCGTGAAGGGAGCCTGTCGCGTCGAAGTAGAACCGCTAGGACCGAGGGGGCTCAGCGTCAAGTCTTGGATCTCGTCAGGATTTCCAAATTATCAATCAGCAAACAAACACCCACATCTCGTGTCATAATTGTGGGACCTCGTTGACATCAATAGCCAGGGCTCTTCGATCCTTCTGCGGAGCTCGGTCTTACTGCCCGGAAAGAAGGTAGGAAAACAGGCTCGGCATTATGTTAATATGGGGAAGTGAACCAGAGCTCTTCCTGAACCCTGTGACTCAGGAACGTACTCCGTGGGCTTATCCGTAGGCTTCTCCAAAATGGTATTTCAAGGGAGAGCATTCCGCGATGAAGAGTAAGACGGCCGCCGCCTGGAGGAGCACGCAAACTCGCCTGAAAACATGAACTTGCCAGGTCACAACTGTTCAGTTCTTGTTCGTTGTTCTGGTATTGAATATATTTTAGATGGAAGTTCTGATATATGTTAATTACCAAGGTATCGACTCTCGTGAAATTCACCCTCCTCATGCTGACGTATTCACTATGATGCAACGCTCAAGTATACAATCGCTAATTTGCCTTGTTCCTTCCAGCAGCGCTTCGTAACTGATTCTCACCCAATCTATCACACCCCCTAAATCATCAGCGACTCTGAGCAGAGAAATGCATGCGCGCTAATATGTATGGGCTCCCAAACTCCGCCTGCAGCTCTCCAGGAGGAAGTAGTGCCACCTTCTACCATTGTCTTTTCTTCTTCTTTAGTGTCGATTGTCTTGCCGAAGGCTCATCTGAGGTGATGCCATCCTGGTGCTGTCGCTCGTTTGAATGGACAGCTGGTTCCTCTCGCCGTACTTGTCGGCGTCCAGTCGTGCGAGTAGAACCTGGCTCTTTGCCTGGCACGCGCAATTTGTTCTCAGCCTTTTCCCTCAAGTAGTCCTCGAGTAGAAGTGCATTTCGTGTGTTGCCTCGGTACACGGCTTCTGCACCGGGAACGAGTCCAATTACAAAGTCAAGTGCGACGTTCATCATCATGCGAACTTTCACCGCATGTGGCAGACCACCTTCAACTTTGCAGCATTTTCTGAAAACTGATAATGACATCAGCCCGTCGATGGCATCTCCAATTCTGATGTCTTTTTGTTAGCGATACTGTTATTGCACCATCGATGGCCATCTACCATGAAATATACTTACGCAGGTATAATACCAATGACGGTGCTCCAGCCGAATCCCACACCGAAAATGGTGAATAAGGACCAGTCCAAGTGATGAACCCTCCTTCTGACTTGCATCAAGACCTTCGCATCGTGCTCCGATAAGCCAGGA
Source organism: Epichloe festucae Fl1 (assembly GCA_003814445.1). Taxonomy (NCBI): domain Eukaryota; kingdom Fungi; phylum Ascomycota; class Sordariomycetes; order Hypocreales; family Clavicipitaceae; genus Epichloe; species Epichloe festucae. Next base: position 1,119,432 of record CP031390.1, read on the forward strand.
GGCAATTCACGTTTCCGCTTCACTTCCTTGCCCGTTGGCTTGCCGTTGCGTTTCACGCCTGGCACCTTTTCATAATAGGGATCCTGCGTCGGAATTTTTAGTATAACATCACTAATGCCGAAACCAAAGACACGAGGAGAAACAATGCTGAGACACTTACTCCTTGTCCGAATTGATCTTGGAGCTTTTTGCCAAAGAGCTTCCTGGCGGCGGTTTTTGCCACAAAAGTAGCCATCTTGTTTGCCGAGAGATCAAAGAAGAAGCCTTGGCACAAATTCAGTATCGATGACGAGTTGTGGTCGTCGTTTTGTAGACGACTCGAGGTGCCAAAGGGAACTGTGCGAGCTGACGTGTCAGCGCGTTGGCTGGTTTCAACAAGCGCGCGCGTCGAAGCAGAAGGTCTTTATGGAGGATTGAGACGAAGAGATCAATGTGCAGGAAGAGGAGATGATTTATTTTTAAACAGAAAACGGAGTTGCAGCATGGGTGACCTTTTGAATTGCGCAAGCGGCTAAAGTACGTTTTGGACCAGGGGATTTTCTTGTTTGGGATGCCTCTGCAACGTCGATGATGTAATTCGCGGACCCTCAATCCATCGGCGGGTGGGGTGACCGCCCAATCCCTTTGGCGGTGTCAAGGGCGGGCAGGTCACTCGCAGGGATGTGAGCCCAATCTTCGAAGATAAGGGTTACAGACTACATCAGGCCTGAGATCTACGGTGTACAAGGGCTTGCTCCCTTGCTACAATGCGGCGTCCGAGCGGCATCCAGTGCACCGCCACAACAATGAAACTGGAGACTTGACTGTTAGGCCAACTGTGGCTGATCAAGCTCCCCGCTTCGGGTCCTTTCTGCCACTTGCACACGGACGAACACTTCTTCCACTAGTCCAGCTTGCCAAGTTTGCCATTTCTACGTGCAACATGTTCATCGTGTGATTCCTTCAACAAATATAGACTGGTTCACAGATCTGCTTTTGCCTCTCTTCATCGCGTGGGTCTCTGCATCGGCTCCCAGTTTTAGCATCGCACACTTCTGAGGTGTAAACCGTGTGCTTGTTTGCAATAAACATCCCCCCGCATCTCACCCTTCAAACTTCCCTTGCGTCAACGATGTCAAGCAACCCTTCGCTTCTGCGCCTTGAAAACTGTCCAGGAAAACCGTGGAAAACATCTTGATTTGTTACACGCCGAACAAGCCATTTTCAAAGATTAGGAATGATCCGAGCTCCAACAGGACACAATGACAACGAATCAGATGCAACTTAAAGACTGTATGGGTTTTCCTATTATTTTGTTCTTTTCAGCCCTCCTTCTGCTTATCTGCTAATTTTTTCTGATAGGGTTGGACGACCTTTGCGTCCGTTTCATTATCAACCTTCCCGAAGAAGATCTCTCATCCGTAGCTCGAATATGCTTTCAAGTGGAGGAAGCCCAATGGTTCTACGAGGACTTCATAAGACCTCTTAACCCGAACCTACCCTCCATGTCATTAAGGACATTTTGTTTACGGATATTTCAGCATTGCCCTCTTCTCGCTTCATTTTCCGTCGAAAATCATGCAAAAGCTTTTGAAGAGTTCATGCAATACAAGACCCGAGTACCCGTCAGAGGCGCCATTATGCTCAACCAAGCAATGGATTCGGTTGTCTTGGTAAAGGGCTGGAAGAAAGGCGCGAATTGGAGTTTTCCTCGAGGGAAGATCAACAAGGACGAAGATGATCTGGATTGCGCAGTCAGAGAAGTGTACGAAGAGACTGGCCTGGATCTTCGTGCTGCTGGCCTCGTGCCGACAGAGAAAAAGCCCAAGTACATTGAAATTTCGATGCGAGAACAACAACTTCGCTTATACGTTTTTCGAGACATCCCCATGGATACCAAGTTTCAGCCCCGAACTCGAAAGGAAATCAGCAAGATTGAATGGTACAAATTGTCTGAGCTCCCCGCATTTCGCAAGAAAGGCGCGCAATCGCAGAATGAAAGCTCCGGTCCTGCTATGAACAAGTTCTACATGGTTGCTCCATTTCTATTCCCCTTGAAGAAATGGATCAGTTCCCAAAAGAAGGTTGAGGAGAGAAGGGCTACAAGCGAGCCTCACCATCCTTTACCACATCACGTGGTGGACGAGGTTGTCACGACGGAGGACGATACTTGGGTGCCTACAAACTCTGAGCGACAGACTTATGTGCCTGCCATCGAAACCCTGGATGGAGCAACGAGAGAATTACAGCGGCTGTTAAAGATGCAACCTCCAACCCAGGGGCTTCAACACTCCCAGCCTCAAGAAGATAAAGGCAGTGCTCTCTTATCGATCCTACAATCCAACAACGCCCGACCAGCTGCCCGAAGCCAACAAAGTGCAATGCCGCACACTCCTTCGCATGCAATGCCATCTGACGTGCCACAACCTCGAAATCCCCACCACCAAACCAACCTGCACCATGGTGGACTTCAGGCACAGCATCCACCGCCGTCTTTCCCAATTCCGCCTTCTCATGAAACTCCGATGTGGGATCCTGCTGTAAATCAGCCCCAAATCTCGTCCTCATATCATCCAGAATTTCGGCGGCAGATCAAAGTGCCTTACGGGCAGCATGCATCTCTACAAACACAAAGCTTGGCGTCGCCGTATGCCTTGGACCAACAACAACTTCCCTCTCAGCACGACAGTTATACGATGAACTCTTCGATGCATACGTTGCCCAGTCAGAGCACAGTGTCCGAACAGAGCAACCAGCTACCCGCTGCTCCTGGCTCTGCTAAACTCAGTGGGGCTTCTCTTGCACTCCTCAACGCGTTCAAACGAGATGCTGTTTCCCCTGCGGCCCAGAGCCCGCCTCAATTCAGCCAGATCGATCCCAACGCTCAATTGGAGGCCTCAGGTCGAGCAGCGCAAACAAACGTATCAGAGCTGGTTGGCTCTGCGGTCAGACCCGCAGGAGACCAACATCGGTCAAATCTTCTCGGAATGTTCAAGAACAGCCCTGCCAACAATGCACCAAGTCTGCAGCCGTTGACCACAATGGGTCAACAAAATTCTCTCCCCAGAAAGGTCGAAAATGCACTCTTACAACAGCTACAGGGCAACCGAGGCCCTGACAGCCAACAATTTTCTCTGGACCGGTTGTCTCTGAAAGCGAACCTCAATTCACCAGTCTTGTCCTTGCCGCCAGACAGAGAGACTCAAAACCTCTATCGACGGCAATCTTCGTACCCACAAGCCCATTGGCAGCACCAGCAACAACGACATGCTAGGTCGCCGTTTGCCCCGAGCCCCAGCCAGCAACCTCAGCCAATCCGTATCCTTCAAAGAGGACAAACCATCAACAACCTGGATGATCTACCCAATCAGCACACTGCGTCTCCCAGAGCGTCCCCTTTTCCTTCGAAGCCCCCTCCAGTGCAGACCGGGCTGGCTTTCGGAGAATCTCATGCATCTCAGCCTGCCAATGGTGGCTACAATCCCGATGGCTCACGCGATCAGAAGAAGCAGCTTCTCTCCCTCTTTGGCAAGCAGCAGGCTCCGGGAACGGAACAGGCAGGTTCAGGAGAGCTGCCGCGCTCCAGAGTATCTTCTATGGCTTCCAAAGGTGGCGAGACTCCGATTTCACCCGCTGAGCAGACCTTCTTGTTGGATTACTTGCAATCTGTGACTCACAATGCCGGACGTCGATAAACCATGTGTCACTTGTCACGTACCTAGTTAAAATGTCACAAGGTGCCATTTTGCAGGAGGCCGTTCGAAGTTTGTTAATCTAGTAATTGTAAAATGAATTGACAGGGACCTGCTATCTGTGGGGGCCATGCACTTGATAAATTGGGCGTCCATGTTATAACAACAGAACATTTACTGGCACGTGAAGCCAGCCGCCTTTCTAGTCACTATAGTGCAGCGTATACATTTATTTTGCCATGTACTTTAACACGGAATACCTCGATTTGTCACCCTTTCGTGTTCGCGTTGCTTCATGTGCTGTTGTGCCTCCCGTCACTCTTCTAGGCAGAGTAGTTCGAAGCGGTTGGTGGCATATGTTTGCGTCTGCTTTGACGTTGCCTCTGCCTGTCTCGATCTCGCATTCGGTAGTTTGTGCAGGGGCTGCGCACATTCATCGACACCCCATTCAATGCGCGATCCTTTGTATTTTCTGATTTCACAATGTCAGTGGCAGAAGTACATGTTGCAGGCAGGCAGGCCGACAAGAACAAAGAGACGGAGAGCCAGCTTACAATCGACTCATCATACACGTCCGAGCAAACATAGCAGCATTGACCGAATTGGTGCTGATAAAACAATGACCTCCAATGAATTCTACGTGGATGACTACCAGATTGTGTATGTGTTCTAGGTCATCGACTATTTTCCGCTCCGTATGATTGGGGTTGCAGTACCGCACAACGAGATTGCGGCAAGCTCCTAGGCCGATTTTGTGTGCAGTGTGTCCTCCCAGAACGAATTGACGGTCACTCCATCTGACTTCGACCTAAGGAACAAGTAAGCTCGACTTGTAAAGCATGGAGGTCAATGAAATGAATGCTCGTCGACGGACCTTGGAACCATTGATGTGCAACCCATTATTATGTACATGGTCATAGAAGGCTTGGGCATCTCGTGAATGCAGGAAAGATAGGGCGACAGTGTTGTCCCTTGTTCGCAAGAAAACATCGAGAAGCAAGCCCCCTCTAACAACAGACGTGATATCGGCAAGAGTGGTGCCTTGAGGTAGGTTGCAGAGCTGCACAGTTCGTGTAGCGACTCGCTCAAATTCTAGCCTCGGTGCTTCATCAAAGATGGGACCTTTTGGCTGGTCTAGCATGTCAAATTCGGAATCATCGGAAGAATCTTCGCCTTTTCCCAACGCCTGTGCACGTTCCCATCTTCCTGCCGAGAGTGAGGAATCTTGACACGATCGCAAAACATGCCCGATATCTGTAGGAACAAGACCATTCTCTGGTCTCCCTGCTGATGTCGTAGGGGCGTAAGACGCATGAATTGATTCGTTCGGGTCTGAGTTGGCCGAGGTCTGCAAGCTGAGAAGCTTTGTTGTGTTAGTTCAGAATGTGGAATCTGATAGATTGGGTATGCGGAGGCAGATGATGGTGGGCAGAATTTACTTTCAAGGCTTCCTGCGTAACACCCCCATTCAGTAGATTACTGCATAGCGTCTCTTGGTTACAGGCGACTTGTCAGCGTAAAATGATGAAGAGAGAGGTACGAAAGTCCTTGAATAGACCACGAGCATTGTGGAGTGAATAGTCTCTTACGGTATTGGTGGGCAATCGTGACAAGATTTTTGTATTCGTCCTGAGAAATCTTGACGATTGGAGAAAGACGATCGGGATCTGAGAGTGCTTGAGACATTTTATTGCCTACCAGAACCTGATTAATAAATTCCGTCTCTGGTCTGAAGGAGAATTGGCAGAGTTCGACTTACTGTTTTGCGTGCCGCAGGGATACCGCAGGGATAGCTTTTTGACATAAAACGGATAGCTAGTTGTACAAATCATCTAGCACAGTAAAGGGAATTCAAACTGCCCAAGTCAGAGCTGGAGAACGAAATGGATGGAAGGAAGGATGGGCCTGGACAAAAAATTGGTAGATTCACTGTGAGTGAGAAAGGGCAGCAGCAGACAGCAGTTGGCACTCACGTGCATATGCAGCAGGACAGATTGATGATGACTGATGGCCGGCTCAGCATTTGGACACTCCAGAAGTCACAGGTCAAGCATCCAGTCGTGCCCTTCTGCCAGGCAGACTTGCAAACCTACCTTCCAAAGGTAGGTACCTGGGTAGGTGAGTGAGATACATGCTGAATGCGCAACCATACATGTGGCTGTTATGTTGGTAGTCATTTGTGCTTTGAACTAGAGAAGCCATCAACGGGAGGCAATGGGAGGCAGGGCTTCTTAGATAATGCCGCAGACTGTCTGGATTATTGAAGGCGGGTTTTCGATGCAAAATCACGGGAGCAAATAGGAGTCGAAGGCAATCCCGGTTGTGAGAATGACAAAAATTTTAAGCAATTTGCCCATGATTGCGTTGGAAAGGCAGGAATGTCTGCAAACAGACCAAGAGAACTACGAGAGAGACGCGCGTGTAAAATGAGCCAACCTCGTGATGCTAACAAAGCGCAGTCGTAATGGATGGCAACTGGTTTGCTCCGAGTTTCTCCGCATTCATAGACTAACGACCAAAAGCTGATTGATTAATGGAAGGGTAAATATCGACAACTCTCGTCTAAAAAAGCAGTTCCCTTCATTTATTCGTAACCGGCCATGTTGTCTTCACTGTTTGGAGACCTTTTGGAAAGGAAACGACGCGTTGAAAAACTTTATACTGCATGCAATTCACATCAAACTGAGTTTGATTTCGACATCGAAATCACTCGGGTAACAGGGGTAACAGTCCACACGTGGGTTTGATTGTAGTCCAAACTTTAAAGTGACTGTGACGGAGCACGACAAGCTTGGTTCTCTGTTGCACATATCCATGATCCTTATTTATTGTTTTCGACAAGTACGTCGCTGGAGGAAGAGGGGAAACAACCTGCCAAAGACGCATTTGAACAGAACCGCACAGGAAAGCAGGTCCAGATTATTACCAGGGAGTGGATTTTTTCCTCGAAGACTAATAAGTATATACGGAGTATGCCACTTGTGCATGAATGAAGACCATGAATAGCACGCGAATGGCGGGCAGTGCAAAGCTTGCCCGCCGCATCAAGTGCTTGCAAGCATGGCAATAATACTCGAATTATAATCAAGGGTTAAATTCTCCCTTGCCTGCCTTGCGGCGCAGCCCGTTCCTCATCCCTGCATTCATACGTCCGTACGGATCCGTAGTCCGCACTCTCCGTGGGGATTACTGTAGGAGGCTAGGGTACGAGCGAAGCGAGATCACGTGCTTCGTTCGTTGCCCCTTGGGTTGGCTGTTTGTTGTTTTTACCTGCTTCGTGAACAGGCATGTGCATCAGTGAGACTGACCCCACTGTGAATAATGACAAGACTTCGACACTTTCAAGGCAAGAAAACAAAACACACTGACAAATCGGGTTGAAATTGTCGGACGAAGGAAGAAGGGTACTTTGGGTGAAGGGAGTGATAATGCCGGTGCCAGGAAAAAAAACAAAGATGGAAAAGAAAGGTTGGAAATTGGGCAGGTTGCAACACAGCGCTTTGATTGAACTGCGTCTCCCCGATGCGACCACGCCTGTTTAGGTCAAGTCTGGTTGGCATGCTCGTACCCATGGTGCCATGGTGGCACTGCCAACAAGCCAGCCAGCCAGCCAGCCGCCAGCAGCCGGCCGGCCAGTTTCGTCACTAGTAGACTGCCAGGGGCTCCGGGTCAACACGGTCAACACGAGGCCTGGTTGGTCCCAAACCCCAGGCGATCGGGGTTTCCTTGATAATAGCTGAACCACGCTCCTTGCTTTCCCCTGCTCACTCGTTTTACATGTACACAACCCTCTCCTGGTCAACACACCAAAGAAAGAAAGGAAGAGAGAAAGAAAGAAAAAGGAGAAGAAAAAGAAGAACACGGCCGGCGCCCTCGTTATTTTTCCCGTCTCTCGCTATGCAGTAGCTGTTTCATCACTTTCGACTATTTCCCCGACACTCGCTTGAGATCCGCCCCGTTTGTTTGGTCTGCATCTGCAAACTCTCTTTGCCATCACCAACGGTCAGCCACCTACGACCGATCGTGGGCCGACCGTTTCCACGCCCAACGGTATTCAGAAGCGGCGCGGCATTCGTTGTCCAAAAACAAACCAAACCACCATACCTCGTTCAGATATTTCAAACCAACTCGTTTCTGACATCGTCCTGGGGCGAATCAGCCTCGTGCTTACGGCTTCTGGCTTTTCGGGCAGAGAAGACGGAAGCAGCCATCATGCGTCCCTCGCAAACTCTGGTGCAACTGGCCATATGCCTTTCCACCTTCGGTTCCGTTGCTTCAGCATCAGGGTGGCCTCGATGGCTTCCCGAGCTGGATGCTCTTGTCGTACGAGCTGATAGCACAGAGTCCGCGAAACCTATAGGTATGCGCGTGTTTTCAAATCTTGCGTTCTCAGTCGTCTTGATGATACTAATCGGAATGTATAGCGACACCGGAATCATCTACCCCATCTGCCACAGGAACTGGAGACTCTTCGGCCACAAGCACGGGCAAAGCAGGCGCCAAAACTACCGACCTGAACACTGCCAAAGCTACCAAATCGGGGGAGAAGGGAGCCGTGACGATGACTGCGAATCATACTGAGTTCCCCCCAGACAACCCCCCCGCCGGCATTAGTATGCAGACTCCCAATACCTTCCTACAGCCTTCGGGTCTGTACAAAATTAGCGACTATGTCACCTGGTCCTGGAATTACACTTCGCTACTCGGCACTCCGACAGCCATTGATGTTATTGTCAGCTGTTCGAAGGCAAGCGAGACTTACACACTCACCGCCAACATGTCATTTGCTACGGAGGTCAACTATGTCTGGGATACCAAACAGCAGGCCAACGATCCGCAGAACCCTTTGGGCAATGCCATGTACACTCTCATTGTCAAGGATTCCCAGGCTCAGATCACGCAGGCTCCAGAAGCTGGCTATCTTGGTGCTTATACTGGCTATACCTTTGGCATGTACACTGGCCTGCCATACACACGCTACCCGGATTGGACCTGTCCAGGATCCTGTAGTGCTGCCGGGTCCATCTTCAACAACCAAGCTGTCGGAATGGCGGTGATGATGAGCGTAATGACCGTGCTGAGCTTTACCTGGTTTGTCTCTGGTTTGGGATTGCAATGAAAGAAGCTCTGACTATCGAATCCTTCCAAAATACTCCTCCCGCCGGTCATATCAACGTTGTCCATCTTCTTGGCCAACTTATCCTTTGTCGGCTGAAGACGAAATATTGTCTGACTGCAATTGTTCCAGCACATTTACGTCGTCGGGCGTTGTTCGGAAGAGGTTGGGTCCATTGTGGTTTCGAATATCTGACACACTGTTCATCACCACTTGTCATCTTTGCATCTTTTTTTTTTTCCGGCACAAATTTTGGGTTACACGGCATGATTGGGGTTTAATTACAGGGCGAACTATCTGAGATCATTTAAAAGAGCTTTCTGTGATGTATCTATGGCCTGGGGCGTTGAATTTATTAGTATAATACTATTTAATGAACCTCTATGTCTTGACGCTTTAATTTGATATTTTGTTCACTGATCAGATACCCCGTGGTTCTACACCATGCGTAACGTGAAGCCAGCTCCACGCTCTTCCTTGTCCCGGCCTTGAAAAATGCCACTCAAGTCCACATTCCCAAGATGAACGGCCTGCCCTCGCGCGGGGGCATTGGGTTCGTGACGGCGCCTTCGTTCCTGACCAGCCTTGCTTGGGAACGTGGGAAATAAGCTCTCTGGTTTCGGCTTCGGATCCTGACTGAAGTAATCGTGCTGGAGCGTCTCCTTTGCTGACGGGCGGCGCTGGGGATCAAGAGAAAGAAGGTCGTTGAGCAAGTTTGCTCCTGCCGTGGTCAAGCTCGGGAAGCGTGCGCGTATCACCGAGCCCGTGGTGAGTGCGTTTTTGGGAAGCTTGAGGCTCCGAGCGTTGGGGAGTTTACGAAACTCAGGCCACGCCTCTTCTGTAGGAACGCCGCAGAGCTCAAAAATCTTGGACATCTGATCCACCTCATTACCGCCCTGCAGCAAGGGCTCACGGGTGATGAGCTCGCCAAAGATGCAGCCGACGCTCCACATGTCGATGGCCGCATCGTACGTTTTCGCGCCGAGCAAGAGCTCTGGTGCGCGGTACCACAGGGTGACGACGAGCTGCGTGAGTTTGGGACGGGGGTCACCCACGTATCTCGCCATGCCAAAGTCGGCAATCTTGAGCTGGCCGCGGTTGTTGAGGAGGATGTTCGACGTCTTCAGGTCCCGGTGCAGAATCCAGTTCTCGTGGAGGTAGGAGACCCCGGATATTAGCTGGAGAAGGAGACGCTTGACTTCGGAGGAGAGGAAGGGCTCGGGCATGTCCTCGAGGACACCCTTGAGATCGTGCTCGACGAATTCGAGGACTAGAAATATCGAGCTGTGGTTGTTGGGGAACAGACACGTTTCATGTTAGCTGGTGTCAGAACATGACAGGTGAAGAAATTCGCTGAAAAGAAGAAGGAAAAAGCAGAATGAAGACGCACTTTTTTTCTCCAGAGGGCCTTTGTCGATCTGTGTGAGAGAGAGAGGTTGGAAAGCGAGGCACACTTACTTGTCCGGTTTTGCGACATGGTCACCAACGACCACCTCCTCCAAGGCAACAATGTTGCGATGCTTGCAGTCCCGCAGGATTTGGATCTCGCGCAGACCCGTCACGGGTAGGCCATTCCGATCCGAAGGCTCTAGTTTCAATCTCTTGAGGGCCACAACTTTGCCCGTGGAGCGTTCGGTGCCGCGAGCCACCCAGCCATATGTTCCCTCCTCAATGTCGTTCAGCTTGTCGTAGTTCTCGACACTGCGGCTCTTGGCCCAGGATGCTGCGTGTTCGAACCGCAGCAGTCTCGTCGCGGCTTTGGAGTCGCCCCCCGTGCTGGCATCCCTCTGCGGAGACCCCGTCCCAGCTTCGTGAGCGACCCTCCGGCGCTTCGAGGGTCTACCGTCGTCATGGTCGTCATGGTCGTCATGGTCGTCATGGTCGCCATGGTCGCCATGGTTGTCATGGTCGTCTACGCCGCCCTGATGCGATGATGCCGCGATGGCTGCTTGCCTGTCCATCTCGGCCCTGCGTGCCTTCTCGGCCTTCTCAGCCTTCTTGCGGCGCTTCTCTTCTTTTTCTTGTATTAATCTGGCCTCTAGCTCGGCATCTTCCTCGGTATCGGCCCATCGCGACTTGCCTCTGCTGGCCATCCTGGCCGAGCCCGTCGGATGGGGATGGGGTTGGGGTTATTGTCGGTTGCTCAATTGATAGTTTTTCGTGGTGAGTCTGATGACGTGGGGTTTGGGTGCTTGGGTGCTGCTTGCTGCTTGCGCAGTCGCGCGGTCGGCCATTATCTTATCTTATCGTTGCCGGTTCCCCCAAACAGAGCCCACGGCTACACGGGCCCACGGGCAACTCACGCAACAACAAGCTTCGTCTCATCAACCCAGAACTCCCAAGAAGCCCAGACACTGTCTATTCGCTCGCATACAGAGTGCCTTCGAAAGCAAGCACACCTTCATGAGGTCTGCCTCGGCCGCAACAGCCTACAGGGGCTTGCAGCGCATCGCATGCTCCAACCGCCAACCATGTGCCTCCTTATTCACATCCCATAGAAGCTTCTGTGCAGCGAGAATTGCCCGTCGCCAAGAGGGAAGGCAATGGTCTACTCCGTTGGCGAAGCAGCTCTTTGAAGCAATATCAGTATGACTACATGACTATCTAAGATGACTACGCCCCAAGAAATCAGGGCCCAGTAACTAATGGCCATCCTTTCCTTTCACTCATTCAAGACGACAGGGCCCGTTCCCTTGGCCAGCTACATGCGCATGTGCTTGACTGGCGACTTGGGCGGGTATTACACCGGCGCGATTGGCCAAGACCGTGATCAATTCGGCGTCGAGGGAGATTTCGTCACATCTCCTGAAATTTCGCAAATCTTCGGCGAGCTGGTTGGCGTATGGTTCATCGCAGAATGGATGAGCCAGGGCCGACCCAGCCAAGGAGTTCAACTCATCGAGGTTGGACCCGGCCGTGGAACTCTCATGGACGACATGTTGCGGGCAAGTTTGACACCCATTCCTCCTCCTCTTCCTCTTCTCCCCCAAATCTTGGTCTGTCGTTGGAGGTCCAAGTTCATATCACAGTTTGACCATCGTTTCACTGACAGTTCATTCAAAAAAATACTAGACAATCAGGCGGTTTCCAGCAATGGCTGACAGCATTGAACACGTTTTCATGGTTGAGGCAAGCCCACAACTCCGAGATGCTCAGAAAAAGCTTCTGTGTGGACCTGACGCCCAATTCACGCAATGCGACTTTGGAGTCCAGAGCAATGGAAGGCACATAGGAAAACCTGTTGTATGGGCCGAAAGTCTCAAGTCGATCCCAATCGGTAAGAAGGATTGCTCTTAGTCTCGTTTCCCCTCAGCCTTGCCACCATCCACTGTCATTTCCTATGCTGAAACCGCCGCCGGCTTATAGAAGCAGAGAAAGTGCCTTTTATCATGGCTCATGAATTCTTTGATGCTTTGCCAATCCACACGTTCCAGTCCGCCCCGGCAGCTGTCACGCCACCGAGGCCGTCGTCGACCACCAGTCCAGGCGGCGGCGAGAAGTCTACCGAAACCGATTCTGCTCAAGCACATCCGTCTCCACTGCCGTCTCCATCTTATGAATGGCGGGAAATGATGGTTTCTCCAACCTCCCCGGCAGCCATGGCATCCGCTCAAGCAAAGTCCAAGGCTGCTGGCAGGGAAGAACTTGCCGAAGAGTTCCAGCTTATCCTCTCATCGAAGCCAACCCGGCACTCGCGCCATCTTCCCGAGTCATCTCCCAGATACCAGCGTCTGAAGCACACTCCTGGTTCTGTCGTCGAGATCTGCCCCGACGCGTCCCTGTACGCTGCTGACTTTGCCACGCGCATCGGTGGTACCAGCAGCGTTCGGAAATCTCGACCGAGCGGCGCTGCTCTGATACTGGATTACGGTACGTCGGACGCCGTCCCCATCAACTCACTACGCGGTATTCGGCACCACAGGCTCGTCAGCCCCTTCTCAGCCCCTGGTCTTGTGGACCTGAGCGCCGATGTGGACTTCACGGCCATTGCGGAAGCCGCCACCCTTGCCAGCGGCGGAGTTGAAGTTCACGGACCAGTCCCTCAAGCGGACTTCCTGGAGCTCATGGGCATAAGGGAGCGAGCAGAGATACTTTGCAAAGCTTCTGGCGCCAAAAAGGACACGGCAGATAGCGTTGAGAAGTCGTGGAAGCGCCTTGTTGATCGAGGCCCCAGTGGGATGGGCAAAGTATACAAAGCCCTGGCCATATTGCCCGAGAATGAAGGTCGAAGACGTCCCGTGGGTTTCGGGGGGGACGTTGCAGCCAATTAAAGGTGTTGCTGAGATGAGACGTGATGATATATAATTACATCACTGTGAGCCTTCCGACTCCGGAGGACCATGTATCATCACAAAAGACGGGTATTTTACCTAGGGTATACTAATATATTATAAGGAGTTTTCTTTAGTAAGTTGAAATATTTAACTATAAAATAAAGAACTTACTAAAGCTAATTATAGCTTATATTCTTGTCAAGTATAATGGTCAGAACACGTCGTCACAATAATAATGAAAGCCCCAAATTTTAAGTTGTAAAAGATGGAACCCGCTTCCAATTTTTATTCCCTGCGATACGAATTCCCGATATACAAATCAACGCCTCCCTACTCCATAACTTATTCCCGTACAAGCTTGACATTCTCCTCATCGCTGCCATCGTCTGAGAACTTGTCGCCATCCTCGCCGACGGCGAAGATGGTCTCTCCGTCAATCGATTCGCGAGGAATGTTTCTGGCAGGTGCCTGGCGCGAGCCATTGTCCTGGGCCGATGCAGAGCCTGTGATGCCAGTAACTGGCGGAGCATGGTTCTGGGTCTTGCCGACGTGGGATTCTTCGTCGTCATCATCCCAACCGTCCGGAACACCGATATCACCAATCTCGAAGTTACCGTCATCATCCTGGGCAATTTCATCACTCATGGCAAACCGGCGATTGTTGGCGGTTGGCCGCCACACGTAAGCTACAAAGGCCACATCTGCAAAGTACACAATGTTGAGCCAGCCGTCCAGGATAAACCATCTCGACTTCCAGTGGCTGGGGACAAAATCAGGATCGTTTACAGAAGCGAAGGTGAAGCTGGTGAAGAAAAAGAAGGCAAAGATGACGATGATGCTGGCGAGAATACTCCACCAGAGCTTTCTGTACATTGCCTCCTTGGAGTGTTGTTTTCGCTCCCGCAAATCCTTGAGTGTGAAATTCAGAGAATTGAGTGTCCAGACGTAGAATGCTGTTAGTGTTCCGGCTAGCGGTAGGACGATAAGCAGGACGAATGGACCTTGCGGAAAGAGTTAGCAGAAATTGCTTTCTTTAGGAGGAAGCGCGGCACCGGACGCCATCTGATAGGAAGATACATACCTGCACTCTCAGGCGAGACTATCAAACTGGTGATCGAGTATACCAAACCGAAAACAAAATGAGCCGCGGCGAGCCATCGAACGTAAATCATAGTGCGGCCAAGAGTTGGCTTGACCACGCCATAGCCCATGCAGACGATGAGTAAGAGGAAGAATGAAAATGAGTTTCTCGCGGCGTTTAGTATGCCGACTATAATCAGGAAAGCCTTGGATCCCACAGTTGAGCCACCATGATTTTGGTAGTCTATTTCTCATCAGCACGATTTTTGCTTCGCAACAACCTGGACGAGACAATGCAATACGAACCATAGTATCCCCAGGTTATGAGCATTTCCGCCACAAGAAAGACCAATATAGCCGTGATGTAATTTTGGACGGCCACTATTAGCACATGTTATTATGGTTCCCATCTCCAGGCTTACAGGGTACAAGGGGAACTGGAAAGAAGAAACACATACAAATGTCGTGGCGATGCTGGTAGTACAGAAAACCCCAGTATGAAGCTATCAGAGCGTACATAATCGACATGGCGCCATAGAACGGCAATTTCGGGATTTGCGTCGCAGGCAGTTCGCCATAGGCGTTCCGGAATTCGACCACGGCCTTGTAATTCTCGATAGTAAAGCCCTTCGTTACAACGCAGTAATAACCTGTTTTCTTTAGACTGTAGTGAATAGGACTTGCATCTTTGAGGTGGACGGCACTTGTCATAATAAAAGCTTCGGATTTCTCAGTCGCATTGTGAGATACGATAAACTCGCCGATGTTGGTGGAATTGCATAGACCTGACTGGACGAAAGCTTCGCTGCAAATCGGCAATTGCTATAAAAAGAGAACAGACTTAGTTTGATTCTCGTGATGTTGTAAACTGATAAAATGGGGCGGTTCCGGAGCCTTCTTACCCGACGTCCACTGGTGTCTTCGATGCTAATGAGGTTCTTGTCCTGCCACTGGAAGATGATTAAGCTAACGACTGGGTCGGTCCCCTCTGGTATGCTTGAGTTGAAGAACTTGACGAGGATGAATGGATCGACGGGACCACCCCAAGAGGTCCGGCTGTACATGCCTATGCCATTTTTAGTATGTCGAACAGACGTGCAAAGGCTGCATTAGAATGGATGCGAAGTTGCGAACCAGAGCAGTATAGTGCGCTCTTCTCATCCTGAAAAAGGAGATCATCTCGTCAGTTCTCAAGCTCAAGGATACATAGCATCGGTGCTTGCTCACAATGACGGCCTCGAGCGCCGACGCTGTCCAGAAGAATGCAAGGCCAAGGGCCCCCAAGAAGCGCCTCATGTTGGGCAGTTCGCGGCTGCGATGCGAGCCGCTATGCGAGGGTATCGCGTCGCGTCGCGTCGAGCCAGGCAGTCAATTCTCTTCGATGAGAAGCTGCTGACAAGAGTTGCAATGTCGGCGAAGAGGTCTCGTTCGTGGAAATCGTAGGTGTGGTGTTTTCGAAGTAGTACTGGCTGGCTATGCAAACTTGTCCAGTGTAACTGTCGGATCGCAGCAGTCTAGTTGGTCTGGTCTAGAGAAGGCGAATG
Source organism: Epichloe festucae Fl1 (assembly GCA_003814445.1). NCBI lineage: Eukaryota > Fungi > Ascomycota > Sordariomycetes > Hypocreales > Clavicipitaceae > Epichloe > Epichloe festucae. The sequence continues at coordinate 1,135,117 of CP031390.1, forward strand.
CAGTCTGAGTTATTCGAATGAATACGCGAATAGGGTTAGCTTGAATGCAGATGACTTTGCCACAGGAAGCCTGCGAGGTTGACGATGAAGAGAGGTGGCAGTTTCCAGGATGAGTACATTGTAGGAGAATGGGGAGCTTCCCACTTCTGGTATTACATACAGCTTAGCCGGACTACGCCAGACAGCTCCACCGCCGATAAGATAAGATAAGAAGGGATCATCATCATCCATCATCATCATTTCGTGGACTTTGTCGTAATTCGCGTCTCAACGACCCGTCCATTACCTCTTTCAATTGGCTTTGCCCATCCAGTCAGTGGTGCTCGCCAGGCCAGCACTCACAATCAAACAATGGGCAAAGGAACTGACAAGCTCTACGTAAGATCATCTCAGCACCTCCCTCAGCTCTCCCGCCCCGAACTCTGCCAAACTACGTCGCAACTCCTCCAGCTAACAACTTCGATCGACCCCGACAGATCACCCACTCTGAGTGGTCATCCTCAGACGCGTACTCTGCCAGCATAGGTGCCAAAGCGTCGTCGCGCAACGGATCCAGCCAGGCGCCTTTCCGTCGACTACCCTTCAACTTCTGCGCCGCCAGCCTCCAGCCGTTCAAGAACCCCGTCTGCACGCCCGACGGCACCATCTTCGATGTAGAAGTCATAGGCGCCTGGCTAGACAAGCACCCGAACCAGAACCCGGTCGACGGCAAAGAGCTGCATAAGAAGGACCTCATAAGGCTCAACTTCGCGCGCAATGCAAGTTCGGATTCCCACGGCGCCGGACTCAGCGACGGCAAAGGCGATTTGATCGATCCAGTCACGTACAAAGTCTTCACTGATAACACACACATCGTGGCCATTCGCCACGGCACATACGCCAACGTGTTTGCATGGGAGACGATCGAGCGCATGAACATCAAGGCCAAGATGTGGCAGGATCTTGTCGACGACGAACCGTTTACTCGTGCCGACATGATTACCTTGCAGGACCCCCAGAACGCAGCTAGCCGCAACCTCGAGCAGTTCAAGTATCTGAAAGACGGAGAAGGCGCACAGCTCACGAGGGAACAGGAGGAGGAGCGCAATGCGAGCAGCATCAACGCCGATGCGCTGGGAAGTATGGGCGACAAGGTCTTGAAAGCTAGAGCAGCCGTTGAGAAAGCACGCAAGGCCAGAGAGGCGGGGGCAGATATCAACCGGAGCTCCCGCGCAATGGCTGCTTCTTCAAATGCGATATCGGAACCGTCTCCGACCACAGGACCGACGCCACAGTCCATGCTTCGGCAAAAGAAGCCGGCAGCGAATGCTGCCGCATACACGACCGGCAAAGCAGCTGCCAGTTTCACAAGTACGGGGCTCACGCCCGAAACGAGCGGCGAGCGAGCTCTGTTAACAGACGAGGAATTTATGCTGAAGCCAAAGCGAGTAAAAATCAAGGGCTATGCCCGCATGGAGACCAACCTCGGCGACTTGACGGTAGAGCTGCACACGGACACTGCGCCGAAGGCAGTATGGAACTTCATCAGACTGGCTCAAAGCGGCTACTACAAGGGCGTCGCGTTCCATCGCAACGTGCCGAGCTTCATGATCCAGGGAGGCGATCCCTCCGGGACAGGGAAAGGTGGTTCTAGTATTTGGGGCAAATATTTCAACGATGAGCTTGATGGGCCGTTGACCCATAACAGCAGAGGCATACGTAAGTACAGGAAATGTTTCGAAGGGTCATGCTTGCCGTCGTCGAAGACATTCACATCACTGACACGATGCATCTCATGTACTATAGTTTCAATGGCCAACAAGGGCAAAAATACCAACTCGAGCCAGTTCTTCATCACGTACAAGGCCGCACCCCATTTGGACCGCAAACACACGATATTCGGCCTCGTCGTCGAAGGGCACAATGTACTCACCAAGATGGAGGCGGCTCCCACCGATGGGTCCAGCAGGCCTCTGAACAAGATCTTTATCAAAGACGTGGTCGTCTTTGTAGACCCATTTGCCGAGTTTCAGTCACGAAAGAAGGAGCAGGAGCGTCAGGATGAGGAGCGAGAAGAGATCCAGCGCAAAGGCGGCACAGAAGATGACAAGACGACATGGACGGGCAAGAGAATACGAGGCGACGGCACCATTGTGTCAGCAGAAGGCAAGGAGAGCATCGGTAAGTACTTGAGCAAGACTCTCCATGTTGCGGGGAACGAAGGCGTTCAGGACGGCTGGGAGGAGGAGCCGATGCGGAAAAAGGTGAAAGGGACGGGGGGCTTTGGCAATTTTGATGGTTGGTGATGATGAACTCCCAAGAAGCGGACATGAAATGCAGCAAGCAGTCAAACAACCAATACAGGCGTGAGATGCGAGCAAGTCATGACACCATGCGCACAGGGTCTCAATGGGAAATGAAAGAAACGGAAAGGGGCCACGTAGTGAGTGGCACCAGAATCGATGACGGCCGAGGAAAGCGGGCCAACAGATGTTACATCCTGGATCCCGGATAACAGACGACACAAGCACCTAGGTATGAATCCATACAAGAAGAGGAAAAGAATCAAAATCTCATTTGCAAAATCAAAGAAATCATCATATTTACACCAAGTTTCCATGTGCAAACAATAGCGCTCCAGTCCAGCTCTTCTACATACACCGCCGAGGTTCGACGGCATGGCTCCAGAGGCAATCCGACGAAAGAAGAAAAAGAAAAAGACCAATTGTTGCAGCTGACTGACTGACTGACTTCCAAATCATCCAGACAGAGGCATGCCAACGCACACGGTCAACTCCTGTGGATTTGGGTCATTCACGAACCCTGACTGGTCCTGACCAGAAGAAGGACCGACATCATCGTAGGGAAAGGCGTAGCCACGGCTCTGGACACTGACGTCATGGCAGATTCGTGAATAGTGGTTCGTCACCGCATCTCGGTAATAGGAGTCGACTTTCTCTCCCTCCGGCTGCTTCTCATTGATGAGAAGCGTGGAGCGGTTGAAGGCGGCAGCGAGGCGAGCTCCAATGTTGAGCCTCTCGTCTGATACACCCTGGCCACCGGCAAATGGACCAGTGTTGCAAGTGAAGATGTCCCCGGCCGAGGGCTTGGCGAATGAGCCGACTCCGTCAAAGGTGAGACTGCCGTTCTTGACGCGCCCGACAGCATCTCCCCACTTGAACTGCGTGTTGATCGTGAGATCCTCTGATGTGTACTTGTTCCAGACGGAATCGACATATGACTGATAGTAGCCGTCGAACAAGCCATTGACGAGGACGCTGCCAGAATTAGGACTCAGGGCTCGCATGTTGGCCCCCGAAGAAGATCGTATCACGAGCTTATCCCAGCCCTTGCCGTCGGTCTTGCCTTGGGCCAGGAGACCAGCGCAGACCTTGGCCAAACCATCCGAGGGCAAACCGGGAACAGTCTTGATCTTGCCATCGCCAGTCTTGAGCTGCAGGGACACGGGGAGACTGACGAAATCGACATAGGATATGTTGGCGTACAGCTCCTGCTGGTTCCATGTGAGCTCGCAGAATCCCCAGTCCAAGTCATAGTTGGTATCGGATGGGTTCGTAGCCGAGGGCTCGACCAAAGCGGGACCTGGGTTGATGAAAAATCTGAGAGGCTTGTCTCGACAGAACCAGATGCGGGCACCAAAAATGCGAGGGATAGACACTGTCCGCGAGGAGCCCGAGGAGCCGATGGCTATGGCGCAGTCAGCGCCCAGGGGCTGAAGAGTGTCACTGGGGTTCGCCGGACGATAGGGAGTCTTCCCATCAGACCCGAGAATCAGGACTCCTTTATCATCCTGGCCGGTGATGTGGGCATAAAGCTGTGCCGCCCCGGTTTCGTTACGGAGGACAATGTTCAGGATAGGTGCCATTTTGCTGCTGTGATGTGTCGTGATGTGTCGTGATGTGGATGTTCCTTGGCCCGTCGCAAATACAGCCTAAACTGTTTGTCAAGTAGATCTGAGAAGTCGTGGATGCAAGTATGCCGGTGTGGTCATAGCTTCACCTGCATATGTTTATATATAGAGTTATAAATACCTGGTGGGTGTGTCTGGTGAGCGAGCGAGCGAGCGTATGTGTTCGTATGTGTCTGTATGTGTCTGTATGTCTTTGCATACCCGTCCATTTGACCTCTTTGTCTCTTGATCCTTGGTGAATATGCGTCATGGCCGCAAGCTAGTTCGTGGCTAGACTGGCACATAGTCAGTTTAGTGTCAAAGTCTGGAGTCTGGTTGGGGAGCGGAGCTGACTGACTGGCCCTCGCCTCATCTCATGCCTGCCCGTTCTGTTTAGACCGCCGCGCGCCGTTTCGTCCAGTCCGACTCCGACTCCGACTCCAGGCGGCCATTGCCGTTGCCGTTGCCGGTCCTTGCCGGTCCTTGCCGGTCCTCCCCGGCCACAGCCAAAAAGCTTGAATACGGGACCGCCGACGACAATGGCCACTTGCTCCCAGCCTCCCACCTCCGCATCGCACGGGGGTCGCCTGACTTTCGTCGCCTGTCGGCCTAGTTTCAGAATGGACATTTTGCCCGTCTCTTCAATTCATTCCTCTTCGCGGGGACCTACCGTGAACGTGGCACGTTGGCATGGTCTATGGTCAGATGACTATCAACACACACATATAGCTCCATCACTTGACCATCGCTGGTCTTCAGCTTGCCGGCCACTGTGATCGAGGAGTCACTGCAAGCCGCCACAGGAAATCTCAAATTCAAAGCAAGTTATGTAATGATATCGGGTCGTATAAAGCTTTGAACAGCTTGCCACACTTGCAGTTATCGCGTGCCAATAGAAACGGAAAAAGAAACTTCTGCCTCCTTCGTGAATGTCTGCAGGAAAGAAATTGAAGCATCCTCTGACTAGGACATATGACGGCCTACTCCGTGCATTCTTGGTAAAAGCAGCGCGCACATCACCATCAAGGACGCCAGCCTCCCTAATGTTGGCACGGTCGCATGAGATCCTTGACTATCCTCTTCTGCAGTGGGCCTGGGCTGATTGTCATCTGTAGGATTTGCATTTAAGCTGCCATTTCCTGGAGTTTTGTTGGATACCACGCACATCTTTCCCTTCTTCTCTCTATTGCTGCACTCGTCATCCCACTTCTCGTCTTTGTGACCATCTTTTGACGAGTTGAAATAAGCTCTCACTGAACTCACCAACGCAATGGCGTCTGAAGATGGCGGACCGCCTGACCATAGTGGGTTGCCATTGCTCCAATGTTGCAAAATGATATGGCCACCACTAGATGGAACGTCGTCGCCTTTCATTTCAGCCAGAAACAGGCCGTCGGCGTAAAAGATGACCCGCCCAGGCAAGTAGTCAAAGCGATATTCGTGGAAGCTACTGGTTGGATCAAACGATAACTCAACTCTTCGTAGTGTACCGCTTTTCCTTGCATCGTAGCCATCTTGCATGGACAATCTTGAGTGAATCACGAGATTTACCGGAAATACGTTGGTGGCTAGGTTAAACTCTCTTGATAGAAATTCCATGTCTATCTCTTGAGTGTCGTTTCGATACTGTATCAAGTTTCCGATCGTAGTCAGCCAGGGCACAGAACAGAAAAAGGGTTGCCAGACCTGATCATACCCAGAAAAAGGCCGAACAAGTGCCACTGTTTCGTGGAAGCTTCATCACCACTCGATAAGAGCCCCAAAACATGTCGTTTCGGTTCGAGTCAATTTCAGCAGCGGTTATCGCACCGATATCTGTTGGAAGGCTCCCAACTCGTAGAGCCATGGCCCTCTGGCTTTTCGCATCTCTCATGAGGTCTTGATGTCCAGGGACGTTTGACCCTGGGAAAGAAAACACATTCCCAACTTGAAAGGACTTGCCGAACGATCCCCTGCCAGCTTCGGCAGAAACGTTGAACTGCTGCCTGGTCCAGTCTGTGTTCTGACTTATATCATTCGAGGACGTGAAATCTGTGACGAGCATGTCCGTGAACACGACACGGCCAGTCTTGTGTGCATAATCATCAGTCATAGCATATCCGCAAATGCAAGTCTGACCGGCGATGGGAGAAACAACAAGCGATAAATAAAGTACCCAAATCCGATGCATGGTAAATGTGACTAGGGAACGACGAATGTGATTTTCCGTCCTGATCATCGATTTGTTGCAAAAAATCTCCGTGGTGGTGATGCAATCTCAGTCGTCAAAATGACAAGGCAGCTTGAACAGGTTTGTTTTTGATCTGAAAGATCTGCGAAGCAGAAGAATGCAGCTTTGATGTCCGACTCCGGTACGCAACAAATGTCGAATAAAGATGAGAGTAACGCCTGGCCACTGCTTCACAATCGGCTTATTGCTCAGTGCTACCTTCCTCGTCGTTCGCCCACACCTTTGGCTGGTAAGTGCAGCCGAGTCAATATTTGGAGGCGACACTGAAGTCGGACCTCGGGACGCTAATGCGCCATCTCATCCGCTTATTAGGTACGCATTCCCATCTCAATTTCTCAGGACATCTCAGGACATCTCAGGAAATCTCAGGAAATCTCAGGAACAAAGGGACAAAGGGGCAAAGGGGAAAATTCCGTGTTGACAGAGAAGCGATTATTGACTGAATGTTATACGAAATATCTATACACTAGCGAGCGGGCCAGCCTCCTCTCAAACCCTGTTTAACACAAGCTCAGCCGAGTAGGGTCCCCGTCCCTGTCGGACAGTCGCCTCTGCTCTGTAGCATGCGTCTTTTCATGTAGTTGCATGGCCTGCTAGCTGAAGGAACCGATAGCAGAAATGAATCCAAGGAAATCCAAAAAATCAAAAATGTAAAAAAGATGACGTAACAATCTGTGTATCGAACAAGGTATCTGAGAAACAAAGAATAATGAGTCAACATAACTAACAACAGTAATGAGACTCGCGGACAAATACAAAACATAAGCAAGTAAAGATGAATTAGTTAGAAGGGAAAAATAAACAAAGGAAAGTTGGTAAGGAGATTGATTGTTCGCGATGCAAAAGATCGGCCAACGAACGGCCAGGTCAAACAAGTGCTGAAACAGAGAGAAGAGAGGAAACGCAGGAACAGCAGAGGAGAGAAGTGGGGGAAAAAAGGAAAGAGTAGGAAAGGAACAAACACCAATGATTAGAAGCGAATAGATGCCACAGCTAATCGAACAGCCCATGAAAAAAGAAAAAGACAAGAGCATTGCTGTCATGGACCAGCCAATTGACCTGCCATCTGCAGTCATCGGCTTGCAGTGCCCTTGTGTAAGTCCAATCACCTCCGCCGAGGTGAAATTGTCGCGCACCTGATTATTCCGCCCGTGACCCATTACGTGCTTCATCATCTTCTGGCAGAATCGCACCCCAGGAACATATTTCTGAAAAAAAAAACTGTCGGCATATCTCCGAGGTGGCGAAAGCAGCTCTACGGCCACTTGCTCTGTCCCAAGCGCCGTGAACAAATATCAAGCAATTTCCCGAAGAAAAGCCAATAAAAGCAGATGCCATAACAAAGCAGTGTCAAATGCCAAACTCCTGGCCTGCCGTAGGCTAGTTACTACGGTCCCAAACAAAATAATCCATAGACAATTGTCGGCCAGAAAGAAACAAGCCAATATAAGTGAGTTCCAATACAACAAAAGGAAAATTCGTTCATTCATGTTCAAGAGATTAATACACGCTGTCCTCATCTGCTCCCTGAGAAATCATCGAGGGAGTAGATACGTTTGAGGAAGCCTCAAGATCGTCGACATAGCCGACAAGAGCCTGTGAGTGGAGCTTGAAGGATTCGCCCATAAGACGAGTGATTCTGTGATGATGCAAGTCAGCGCCCTTGTTCGAAATATAGTAGGTGACAATTAGTAAACACGGAGCAAACTCACCCCCATACGACAACTTCATCAAGCATAGATCCCCACAGCCGAGCCACGATGGAGCTCATCTGGGACATGTAACTTTCGTCTAGGTCTTTTGCAAAGAGCTGCCGAACCTTGTTATACATAGCTAGCTCTTCCTGTGTGGCCGGCTCTTCATCATGTTCCAGACGATAGAGCCACAATGACAGAATAATCATCATGTCCATGCCACAGAGGGGATGTTCGACGCTCCAGTTGGTTGGAGAGGTGCGTGCAACCCAGCGGACACCCTGAACGACAGCAATTTCGATGCAATTGTAACATTCTTGTATAACCTTGATCATCTCGCTGGAGCGCTTTACACGATCGCGGGCGTGTGACATGGCGGCAGCGACCTCGTATGAATCGTGGTAACGCAGAGCTTCCTGCACACTCTTCAAATCAACCTCCAAACGAGCGCGAGCATTACGATACATAGCCTTGGCGTTGAAGAGAAGAGGGTGGCCTTTATGAGGGGCGCTCAGAGGAACGGCGACCGATTCCGGCTCGCAGAGTTCCAAAGATTTGTCCCAAGTTTCGAGAGCGAGACGAAGTTTGTATTCGGTGACAACATCTTGGAGAGCTTCAGGGCTGCGTTTGTGATACCACACCTCTAGAAACAAAGCGTTGATCATGACACGAGCCGCGAAAGCGCTGTACCGGAGGTTCTCGCCTTGGAATAAATTATCGTGCGCCTCCATGAACGTGACGACGGGAGACCTGCCCAGGGGCTCGGGCCATGATGCATCATCTGCAACCTGGAGATTCCACAAAGCCTCTGTTGAAGGAAGTTGTAGATCCTCAAATTCGTTGAAACTGATGGCAGGAGTGTGATTGTAAGTCAAAGTCAATAAGCCAAAGAAAATATAGACAGCATAGTAAGTGCGGCGACAGCCTTCATCTTCGACCCATTCTAAACGACTGGGTTTTGCAGTACCTCGAGCTTCTTGACGCAACTTGAGCTCATACCTGTTGCCAGCGACCATGTTGGCCAAAAGACTCTTGATGGAGCACGCCCATTCCAGGCCTTTGGGATCTCCACTCCAGCTCGCGAAAATCATGTTGAGAAGAGAGCTCTGCATGGTCCACAGAGGACATTTTCGAGAGCTGAAGTTTTCCTTATTCTGCAAAAATTGATTGACGAGCACCTTTGAGCCAATGTGAAGCATGTATGCCTGGTCCTGGTCGAATGCGTAGAGAGCACCAATACTCAACACAGCCAGCAACAGCGGAGGCGACACTTGCGAAGGACAAAATGACGTAGGGTGAAGGAACGGCAGGTGGTGATGGAACAGGCCAAAGTATGTCGACAGGTATCGGTTCAGTGACCCAAGGCCGGGTAGGCGAAAACCTTCAGGAACGGTGTGCTCACGATCACAACTACGAATGTTGTCAAGTATGGCATTGCGTTGCTCGTCTCCCACTACCTGGGGTGTTTGAAAGCCAGCATGAGCGGGATCGATCAAAGAGGGACTTTGGGGTGTCGGTGTACCGGCGCCAGAATCGGGCAGAGCCTGGATGATAGATTGCAGGGTAGGCACGATGGCACTGCCGTTTTGTCCTGCGATCGGCGGGAGCTGGTTGACCCGCGGCTGGATCGTGGCTCCTGAGACAAAGGATTGCTGCGATTCGAATGATCCCGATGCGCTCGAAGTTATGGAATGAGTTTTGGGCTCATCAACGGATGGGGGCATAAAACCGTCCCATTGCATCTGAGGTAAAGCAATAGCTCCGGAGGGATAAGTGACGGTCGATTCCATAATGGTTGATCCACGAGGAGAGTACGCCATCGGAGCGCCATCTTCATAGGTGCTTTCTTCGCGCATGGCAGCAGTGGCCTTCTGATGGAGGTCGGCAACAAGCATTGCAGCTGCTTCCACATCGAACAGACCATCGTTTCCAGCTTCCATTTGCTCTAGAGTTGACGTGTCGATTGCCAGTGCTGCTTTTGACGGCGTTGCCACGGCGCGTGTCTTCGGACCACCTGCGCGGCGTTTGCCATCGCTGTGAAGAGGAACGCCGCCATCTTTGGCGTGCACAGTCCGATCATGTCTGAGGAGCAAGTCGCGACGGACGAAAGTACTTCTACATTTCATGCATTTGAAAGGTCGTTCTTTCGTATCTGCACGTGGTCAGCGGGTTTGGTTGCATGAGACGGCTTGAGTTGAGTGTATTGCTAGGGTAGGAAAAGTTTGCCACCGGTTGGTTTTCAAGGCCCGACAGGTACCAGCCAAACCGTCAGAGTGCGTTGAAGGATAGAAATGAATGCATGAAAGGCCATGGAGTGAAGACATATGAGCAGGAAGCGCATGGGCAAAGTACGTACGTGAACGTTCGTGTCTGCTCCGGTGCTCGCTTCTACTGAAGGCTCGGTTGCAGAACTGGCACTTATACTTGCGTTCCGGTGCGAGTGATGCTTTTCGCGATGAAGGAGCGGAAGCCGCCGGGGGCGGGAGGACTGCGACGCTGGCGCCAGGCATTTTAATGACCAAGATGTGTGTTCTTGACGGGAAGAACGACGAGAGGGATAGGTGACAATTGTAGTTTCTCGTGCCACGGATCGGGTCACAACGCTGGTCACTGACAGCACGATGGTTGAATATCGTCTGGATTGAGTCTTTGCAATGCGCTCACGCCGCCTAGCTCCTCGCTCGCACGCGCTCCCGTGGGATTTAAAGTGTGAAGGCGGTGATTTCGATCGTGATGTTGGTCATTGGATATGTCTGTATTCTGGTCATGGAAATTCTGTGAGGGTTGTAATATTAGGAATAGAGGTTATCTGAGACCTCGTTGAATTAACACCTAACCAACCGGATATCGATGGTGGGTGATGTTCAATAACGATGAAGCGACGAGCGAATGCTGGTGAAAATGGGATGGATGGGGAGGGGGAAGCGAGAGAGGATGCCCAGTATGGGGAGGAGAGGGGGGACGGACGAGGCTTGGGGGGCACAGGTGTAAAATTCTGGGTGTTGGATTAAAGGGAAAGGGGGCGCGCAAAGAAGGGAGCAGGAGGGAGGAAAGGAAAGGAGGGGGGACCGGATGGAGGGGCTGGGTGGCTGATGGAGCACAGAAGCTCGTAGTCTGGCTGACGCTGGCTGACTATTACAACTGAGAGAGCAACCAGTAACAAATCAAGCAGCAAGTTGACCGAGGACCTGATGGGACGTGTTGCCTCGTCGTGTCGTTTGTGGCCTCCCCAGCGTGGCTCTCGTGCCAACGCAGCGACGGACAATGCAGCGACGCGTGAGGTGGAGCACCGCAGACACGCAGACGAGGGCCGGAGAGGGTGTGCCCACAATAGCAGGGGTGTGCTGAGGGCCGACGCAGCGGGGCTTGCCCCCTCATCCAGGTAGATACTCCGTACGTCCGTATGTACATGCTGCACTTTCAATAGGTCACTGGCCGGCAACTCACCACCATCTTAACCAGTTGACCATTACTCCGTACAGCGTTTTTCCTTCTGGCCGTCAACAGAGGCTTGATGAGAAGCTAGCACCATACATACCCATGCCACTGGCACGTCTACTATTAACCACTCACTATGCCCGGTGTCTTTGCTTTCCGTTTCAGTCTGGCTCCTTTCTTGCCCGGGTATTAACAGCTTGCCCCTCCATGGCCTGCCCCTCTCCCACTCTCGCCAATAGCCAGGGGCCAGGGCACCTAATAACAGCACTTGGAAGTTTTCGTCCTGTCAGGATCTCATCGCGGTATGAAGAAAAAGGCAAACTCTAGCTTGGCGCACAGAGCATGAGCGTGCAGCGGCGAAGAGGTCCTGGTCCCCTTGCTAGCTAATACATGCTGCATGCTGCATGCTGCATGCTGCATGCTGCATGATGGAAGAAGCAGTTCAATTCGATGTTCGCTAAAAGGATCAACACATACGTCGTCTGCGATGTATATCGAGTGAAGCCATTTGTCATGGGCTTCTTGCTAACCCAGTAGCTCGAGCTGTTGTTGATTTGAAGAGGTGGTTATCTGCTGCAACTTCTCAATAGCAGACTTATTACGCAGCTTCTTTCTCGACCTCTGTTTGTCTCATCGTCTTTGATTGACTGTTGACTTTCGGGGCTGGACTGTGCTCTCAGTGGATCCTGCACCCCGGACCGAAAATGCTCCAGGCCGTGTGGGTGGTGCTGGGGAACTTGAGCATTCCATCCGCCGGTCTTTTTTAGCCGCATGGTTCCCCTTTTAATGCCAGCTGGCATCAGCAGAGACAGGCTCACCGTTGTCTTCTTTCTCAACTTGTCGGTCAATGGCCCACCACATGTGCAGTGTAATGGCTCGGCTGTTGCATTTGTGGAATTTTTAAGACTGCAACACCCCGTTCCCAACCAGCGATGGGCGGATATTGAGCTGAAGCTGTAGTCCGTACCTGCTGGTGAGCACTAACAGCCGCGCGAACAGGACCTCGGGCTTCACTCCGACCTGCTTGTGCTCTACCACTTACGCCCTCTGCTGCCCTGAGATATTTATCTAGGTAGGTAGGTAGGTAGGTGGATAGTCATGTAGAATGGAAGCTTCGGAAACAGGCGGGGTTTGCATCTGAATGCCAACAAACCGTAAATCCAACTGTGGCGGCGAGATGTGTGGCTCGTTGACTGTAGATTAACAGCACGAGACGGAGTCTTTAAGGCTCCTAAAACGTTCCATGCTGACCGTTTGGTTTATTTCCAATGGCTTCTAATCCTAGTGACGTGATTAAACGTTTCCAGAGAGGTGAAAGCATCATAGCAAACCAAAAAAGTCGTCACATCGATGGCCGATGGCACGCACCGATCGAAGACTCAACGTGGGGTCTGTATTAATAAGGTCTGCTGCTTTTAGTGCGATGGAGCACCCCGCTGCTGAAGTCGGCTCCAACAGGCTTGCTTCCAAGTGAGTTAAGCGACTGACTGTCTGGTCGAGTCCGTCAGACATCGAGCCTGCAGTTCATCCGCCGCATCTTTCGAATCTGTGAGTCTTGAATTCAACTAATTTGTCCTTCTCTCCTTGTCTTCTCCGATCGGAGGTCTTGTTTCTTTTGTTCCTTTTTCAGTGGCCGCATCCGAAGCACAACAGACCAATCAATCCGAGAGTTATTAAAACGTGCCGTCGCTGTCGGATGCCGTCAGGTGACGCAGAATGACCGGGTCCATCATATCTGCCCAAGAAGGCACGACTGACGTAGCCTCAGATTAGTGCTCAATCACGATCATCTATCCACACCACGCAAACCCGCACCGAGCATAGCCATTTGCGCATCCATCAGTTGCCAGTAATAGGCAGTACATTTGGGCCTTATTCACTTTCAATCATCTCTTTTCGCAGCGCCGACAGTCAAGTGATACGAGACAACGACATGGGGCTCTCGTACAATACCTATCTCGATAGCAGCAAGATCTACGGCTGCAAGTCCTGCAAGGCTCATTTGGCAAATCACGAGGACATAATCAGTAGGGTACGTAGCGATGGCAAGTGAGCTTGATCATGTTGTTCCGGATGGAGACTTTTTTTTATCCAAGCACTCTTTTCAGCTCCGGATTTGGGCTTTCCAGCTGCCGAGTGCTCGTTTCCATGCTTTGACATCTAACTATCAACTCCATCTAATCACTGTTTCTCTCTCTTTTCCCTTTTGTAGTAGCTTGGAGTTTCAAAATCCATCTCGAAGAAGACGACTAATATATTTTTGCCGCAGAATTTTCGTGGTCAGCATGGAAAAGCGTACTTATTTCACAGTGTTGTAAACATCGAAGCCGGGGACCCCAGTGAACGCAACATGACAACTGGTAGGCACATCGTCCGTGACATTTTTTGTCGTCAATGCAAAGAGACTGTGGGCTGGAAATATGATAAGGCCTACGAGAATCCTGAAAAGTATAAAGAAGGGAAGTTCATTCTGGAAGCAGAGCTCCTCTGCAACGTCACTTGATGATATTGCATTCGAGAGAACACAGGTTTTCAGAGCCTGGATTTTCGCGTTCCTCAGGTATCGGAATGATGTCGTTGACGAACAGCCGGGTTACTGATTTGGACATACCGGTTTTTATTTTGATGCATAGGATTAAGGAACACGGTTTGGTGAATGGTCAAGTTTTCTCAAGGGTTTCGCATGGCGTTAATTTTTGATATTGGGGGCACCCAGCAATAAGGTAATAAGCGTAGCTTTACCGAAATATTATAAATATGCATTGTCTGATCTGAACCACCTAAAAAAAGAAAGCATCGTCTGTGCTAATGTGCCCGCAGGGTGGGTTTGGAGAGAGCATCAAGGTGAGGTATATGCCCGGGCAGAATGGCTCTATTGCAACTAATGTTACTCCGAAGTCCGTAGTCGAACTTCGAGTGTCCAGCATTTTCGAATATTCCTGAAAATGACAGACATCTACCTTTCTAGGTAGGCACTTGATAGATAGGGACGTAATATTAGGTGCACTAATCACTGTGTGTCCAGGTCATGATCGCTAACAAGGGCGCTGTGGAGAAACCGATAATACATACCCAGCTGTGGCAAAAGCATCGTGGGCCAAGTCGAGTCGCGGCTCCCCGACAATATGACTTTCAATACGCACTGTTTCACCTTCGGGCCATTGGCCCAGTCCGAAAGCCCCGGTGCATTCCCGCTGCATGGTGAGATTGTCCAACCCTCCTTGTGGTGGTGAGTGGGTGCCTGTGCTCATCAGGGAGACAGACACGCACACAGCAAGCAACACGGCCACCCGATTGCACAGCAGTTAAACTCGTTCTCGTGGCTTTCTCGTAAACTGGTTCCACGCCGCTTGATCTGTCCCCCTGAACCAATTTCAGAACCATGGCTTCATCGGCACGTTGCATGGGACATGGGACGAGGCGCCTCCCGCACCCCGATCCGTGCCGCGCGAGTCAGTCAGTGCCGCGGGTTGGGAAGTATGTACTCTCAGGGAGAAAGGGGAAGTTCTCGTTTTGGTGATTCCAGTTGCTTGTTGGACGCGCCGTCGACGTGCCGGCAATGCGCTTGAACGGTTGGTTGTTCGTCGCAGACATTTACGTGCGTGACACGGGATCTGGTTCAAAATTCACGTTTTCCCTCCTCCATTTCGATCGCCGAGCGCTTGCATTCCGAGGCTGTGGCCGAGACACATTGGACGACATTGGACGAGTTGCATCCCGAAATTTCGGGCTTGCAAGTTGCTCCTTGCTTTTCGGCTAGTATCTCTACTTGCCAATAAGTTGGTGAGACTTCCCATCCCATCTGCACCCCCTGCGCGCCGCCCCTTTTCAAGGTCAGCCAAGCCTTGTTCTCTCAGCCCGTGTCCGTCACCATCGTCTTTACTTCTTCTCTTGCAAAAGTAAAACAATTTATAATCAAGATTTAGCACTTACGGCCGATTCAGACTAGACCAGAAAGAAGTGTGCAAAAAATAGTTCGATCGGTACCTGATTATCCGCCGCGGGAGAGTTGATTCAAAAAATACTCGAAGACATGGAGGAGCAGGTTATACGAGCTGATGGGTCAACTAAACTCGGTCGTCTGGTACTGTACAATTGAAGATGGGGCAATTGGTTACATGTACTCCGTATTGTAGGTGCTGAAATATCCGCCGCTTTGATTTTCTGCTGCAAATCAAGCCATGGAATTTCTATCCTCTGCCCCCGTCAGTCAGACAAAATTGTGCCTTGAAGTATTCTATATGATTGTTAAGCCGTACGCCAACCACATTGCGGCAGCCCGATCATGAGGCCTGTGTCATGAACCGTTGTAAACAATTACAATCACAATAATTAACAAGCTAAATTTTACAAGTACAATTATTACAATGCAAGATGGGAGTTTCAGAAGAGGATAAGCCCACTTGCGAATCAAAGCGGCCAGCCAATGTCAATGTTTGTGACCTTTGGCCGCTAGTACTACGTCCGTATGAGCTAACCCATCCTGGGGGCCTGGGCGCAGAGGGGTGGACCGGTACTCATGGGCTACCATGGGCTACCATGGGCTACCACGGGCAACCCCTCTGCTGCCATCTTCGCGCCGGCCTCACAACTCTCATTCTTGCTAGACTTGTGTTGACACGCCAATCGCCCATCTATAGAATACAAGTCTGCGACAACCAGCACTATTACCCGACGTACAAAGCTCAAGGTGGCATGCCCCTTGCTTTCCCCGAATCATAACCTGCCGCCTCCAGCTCGGGACGAGAGCTGACTCGTGGATCGGCCATGTCCTGAGAGGACTCTGACGCCGCGTAAAGTAGTCAGTCAGTCAGCCTGAATACCGTCCTTGGACGACCGTGGATGTGCGAGCGCCGCTTCTGGACTGCGTCCCCCAATTGCGCCAATCTCGAACAACCTCAACGGCATCACGACCTGTACCTCCATTTCACCCGCAAACCTTGCGATCGGCTTGTAGTGCGAGATTGTGCGCTTCGGCACAAACCCCTCGTACCCCCGCATTCGCCATGGAGGGCATTGTGGGAACAGCGCCGCCCGGCACGATGTTTGTACGGGCTCTCTACGACTACGAGGCAGATGATAGGACTAGCCTTAGCTTTCACGAAGGCGACATCATCCAAGTCATTACGCAACTAGAGAGCGGCTGGTGGGACGGCGTGATCAATGGGGTCCGGGGTTGGTTCCCAAGTAATTATTGTCAGCTCGTTTCCAGCCCCGACGACCTGCCGGTCCACGGCCAAAATGCACACAACGGCCAAATAGATGATGAAGTCGACGATGCGGACGGATTCGACGAGGGTTTTGACCAAGATGACGACTCTGAGGCTGATGGCCCCAGTTCCAGTGGTCCTCTACCTTTGGATGGCACTGATACTAGTAGTAGTCAGTCAAGGGCCGATTTTTGGATTCCCCAGGCTACCGCAGACGGGCGACTTTTTTATTACAACATGATGACTGGTGATCGGAGCATGGAGCTTCCTCTCGAGTCGCCCGTCTCTTCGACGGAAACGGGTCCTCGAGATCGAGCGAATGTGAATATCCCAGATAAAACTAGACCTCCACCGGAAATGATGGCCCGCGGTCTCACACGAGACGAGGACGAGGACTCGGCAACATCTGCCTCTGAAGCTGAAGGCGAATCTCTGATGCTTGCCTCGCGCAGCTATACGGTAAGATTCCGACAAGTCATGCCATGATGGTCCATACTTCGTACCCTTATTTAACAAAATTTCAGGGCAGAAGTCGAGCCTCCATCAATGGGGTGCTGTCTCCTTCTACCTCAATGGATTCGATAAACGGTGCGTCTCCTGTTCGCCACAAAAGGACGCAAGGGCTTTCAAATGGCAAGCAAGCCATCGGCCAAACCCCAAATATGGCCTCCGCAACTTCATTTACTAGCACGACATATAACCTTCCGACCACGGCTACGGTCTCTCGATCATTCTTCGATGACGGCTCTACACCACCCCTCACGTGGAGTCTGCTGGTGTCCAACATGAAGCGCGCTATCGATCGCTACCGTGACGCCATTACGAATAACAGCCGGTCTGAGTACGTCGCCAGAGCTGAAGATATATCCGATCACCTGCGGCTCCTGCTCGCTGCAGGCTCTGGTACCACCGATAATCATTCTGGCCAACCGTCCATCATCTCGACAAACAAGGCATTGTACCCTCATTTCAGGGATATGATGTCCAAATTTTCCAAACTGGTAATATCGTCGCACATTGCTGCCGCTGATTGGCCAAACGCGGAATCTGTTCAAAAGTGTCTTCAAGAAGCAGACGGTGTTCTCCTTGGGGTCTTCAGCTATGTTGAAGTTGCTCGACAACAGAGAGGCGAAGAAATACCTCGATTGTTTCCTGGGTTCGTTATTGGCAGCACAGTCGGTGGAAACTGGCAAAGCAATGGTTTGGACTCTCGGGACCCCGTTGCGCCAAACTTCCTTGAGGACGAAGAAGGTTCGGTTGAGCCAACTGCGATACTAGACAGCAAAATTCTCGAACGACTGGACGAGGAGAAACGCATTCTCGTCTCCAGCATACGAGAACTGGACAAGAGCTTAATTACTCCGGAGAAGATCATAACATCACTTCGCCACGAAGTGATAGGTAACAACGTCTGCCTGGCGGGGGCTAAGGTGGTCGAAACATTCAAGACTTGGATTTCCATGATTGAATCGATTGACCTCTCTTCTCTCGGGAACAGCTTCCAGACTCCTCAGCTTGCTGATTTTGGCACCAATAAACAAAGCTTGTACGATAACATTTCTGATCTGATACTTGGTTGCCAGGCAGTTGCTGGCCCACTAGCGGACGAGTGGAGTGAAGTGCGCGGAGAGTCTATGGAGAATCGCTTGGAGTACGTGAGACAATGCGCCCGAGCTTTGGAGACCAACTCATCCCATATCGGCTTTTCCTTGCAACTGCTCTCCGAGCAAGTTCAAATCAAAGTACAACAACAGTCGCAATATACTGGATCACGACCTCGGGACGATTCAGCTCCGCGGACAATACAGCGAGGCGAAACACTGTCATATGAGCGACCTCATCAACGGCCGGATCCAAGATCCGCGCCGAGTCGACCTCCCTTAATCACTGCCCAGTCCTTCAACGACGGCGATCCGCCACCAGGTAGTTTCAGAAAAGGTGACTACTCGAAAGTGAAGAAAATTTTTGGAGAAGACCCATCACCACAGGCCGGTCTACAGGCCAATGATGATACTCCCGACTACCTGCGCCTGGACTTCGAAGATGACGTATCATGGGACACTAAGCCGTCGCCGCCTACGGTAAAAGGAGGCTCGTTACTTGCATTAGTTGAGCAACTCACGCGACACGACAGGCTTGACTCTAGCTTCAACAACACTTTCCTTCTGACGTACCGATCTTTCACCTCCGCACGAGAATTGTTTGAACTCTTAGTTAAGCGCTTTGGCATACAGCCGCCGGAAGGCCTCAGCCAATCAGATTTTGAGACCTGGCGTGATCGGAAGCAGAAATTGATTCGTTTCCGCGTGGTGAACATCTTGAAGAGCTGGTTTGACAGCTTCTGGATGGAGGAGAACAACGAAGAGTCGAAGCAATTGATTCGTGACGTGTACACCTTTACGAGGGACAGTGTAAAATCCACCGAAACTCCAGGCTCGGGTCCTCTAATGGCTGTTCTGGACAAACGGTTAAGTGGAAGGGACGCCGGAGCGCGTCGTCTGATCCAAACGCTGAATCAAAGCACGCCGACACCTATTGTTCCGAAAAACATGAAGAAACTGAAGTTCTTGGACATTGACGTAACAGAATTTGCTCGTCAACTGACGATCATAGAGTCCAGGCTGTACGGCAAGATCAAGGCGGCAGAGTGCCTAAACAAGACCTGGCAGAAGAAGATTGCAGAAGGCGAACCTGACCTCGCCCCCAACGTGAAAGCCCTGATCCTTCACTCCAATCAAATGACGAACTGGGTAGCAGAGATGATCTTGGCGCAGATGGACGTGAAGAAAAGAGTTGTCGTGATCAAGCATTTTGTTGCTGTTGCAGATGTGCGTTCATCCCCATCTAGCTCATGATGCTCGCCCGCATCATGTGCAAGCGTTCAGTTTGGTTCATTCGATAGCTAACTTCTTATCTCATAGAAATGCCGAACTCTCAACAACTACTCTACCCTCACGTCGATCATCTCAGCCTTGGCCACTGCACCGATCGCGCGTTTGAAGCGCACTTGGGACCAGGTGCCCCAACGAACACAGGGGGTTCTAGAAGCGATGCGCCGGTTAATGGCTAGCACCAAGAATTTTGGCGAGTATCGCGTGGCGCTCCACGCAGCTAACCCGCCGTGTATTCCTTTTTTCGGTAGGGATATATCATGTCCATCCATCATCAGATTTGATAGGAATTGAAATGAGAACTAACTTCCCCATGAAGGCGTATATCTCACCGATCTTACCTTTATCGAAGATGGCATTCCTTCCATCATTAAGAAGACAAATCTGATCAACTTTGCGAAACGAGCAAAGACAGCAGAAGTGATCCGCGACATTCAGCAATATCAAAATGTGGGGTACTCCCTGCAGCCTGTTCCGGAACTACAAGACTACATCTTGAGTAACATGCATGCCGCAGGTGACGTGCATGAGATGTATGATAAGAGCTTGCTAGTAGAACCGCGGGAACGAGAAGACGAAAAGATTGTGAGGTACGTAGCAATGCGGCATACTGCAGCCCCACACGGCGCATGATGCCATACCAGAACATGTTCCAGCCTCTTTCCCCTTCCTAGTTGGCGATCACAGTGGGCACTTTCTTACTCTTTTTCTTCTTTGATGCAGGGTGTTGGCCGAGTCCGGGTTTCTATGAGCCATCGAACCATCGGGGTCAACGCGCGAGGCGGAAGATGCGAACGACAGAGGCTGGGGAACTAGACTGCATCTCCAGTCATTTTGAGAATACAAGCTCGCTGCTTGAGACATATCAACAGGATCGTGCGCATAATGGCTCGAGATCGGGACGCGTTGGGCAACAAATGCTAATGCGTCGTTGCTCACTGCGGGGCGTGAAACAACGATCTAAGAGCCTGCTAATGCATTGTTCCAATCCCAAGGCAATGAATGGCGTGTGGTCTGAACGTACCCGTTTATCTGACTGATGTCAAGATGGGCCTACCATTTCCCCGCCTGCCAAGGGAGTATGAATGGCCGCTGGCTTAGCTTGATCACTCAGTTGTGTAGCCAAGGCAGATGCCCTCTAGTGAGGCTCATCCGTCTGGTAACGAGAGGTTTCTTCTCTTGGCCTGATTTGCACAAGTACACCCGTTCTTCACCTTTGGCGGGACAAACCTAGCTGTCTAGGTCAGCCTAGACACTGGCACAATTGAGTCGTGTTCGGCGCGACGACAACGGCCCAGGACAAATATTAATGTACTCTGTCGCATTGCAAAACGGATGTGAAGGAATCACCCTACAAAATACCATCTGTCTGGCGGCCCGCCTTCAAGAGACAGGCGATTGATGATGGTCCGATGATGACATGAAGGTGTTGTACAAATGTAATCTGTATATAGGCTTCATTTTCTGCCGATTGAATAAGACGCCAGAGCACTATGTTTTGCTACCAGTAAGAGAAATGGACACGATGTGAAAGCAGATGTGTGGTCTAGAAGATGGAAGACGCAATTGCTATCACTGCCCTGCCCTTCAATGTCCTGCCAATCATGGCAATAAATTTCACAAAGCCCATGTGATACACCGGTTGGTTGGTGCTTGCTACCGCTCGTTCCGCATTTAAGTTGCATTGACAACAATTCATACATGACTACATCCTCGCTCAGACCGAGCGAGTGAAAGAGCGACGTTCGAGGCACCAAAAACTTGTTCTCGACCCCCCACCCCAATCTTGGCCTCCGTGTCATGACTTCATATCCCCCCCCCTTTTCATCAAAACAGCCCCTTAGGACTTGTGGAGATGCAACTTGTCCTTGATTCGGTCTTTCATGCTTAGCTTTTCATTGTCATCCTTGGAGCCACTTCCTGACGACATGGAATCTAATTTTGAAGGTTTGGAATCATCTCCCGCTTCCCTCTTGATGCCATTTTCTTCCATGAGACCTGCGAGGGAAAAAAAAAATGAAAAATTGTTTGTTAGCAATTCGAGGCAATGGTATGAATTGTCGCGGAGACTGCGCGGTTTCCAAAGCATTCCTCTGCAGCTTCACTTGTTCGGCAATGGTCTCGAGTTACTTACGATCAGCTTCCCTTCCGGCTCCGGGCTTGGCCGCATCAAAGTCACCGCCGTCTGCGGCAAGACCCGATGCCTTGACGTACAATTCACCGGTTCCCTTTCCTTCTCCGTCACCGTCACCGTCCTTTCCGGCAGCGGCGTCCCCGGAGGACTGGGACTCGGGCTCGGGCTCCGGTTTCATGTTGCCAGCATCTCCGCCGCATTCTTTGGCAACTGTTGCCAAGGGCCTGGGCCCGTCGCCCATGACGCCTTCCTCGCCGTCCCCTCCCGCGTCAGCCGCGTTGCTGTCGCTCGTGTCGCGGGAGGGTGGCTTTTCTGCTGGGGCAGGCTCGTCGGTGCTAACTACTGGATCCTTGGTACCGTTGCTGTTCTTCAGTTCCTTGCTGGCTTCGGTGCCAATCGCTGGATCCTTGGTACCGTTGTTATTCTTCAGTTCCTTGCTGGTTTCGGTGCCAATCGCTGGATCTTTGGTATTCGAGCTGCTCTTTTTCAACTCATTGCTGGTTTCCGTCTCGAACTCGGAGCCTCTTTTACTTGACTCAAGAGGGTCTATATGCACGTTTAGTCCAACTTGCTCGTTGGTTTCAATACCTGTTTTTTTGCGGACTCGGGGCTTGCTCCCTCACCGATGTTGCCTCCGTCAAACGGCTCGCCTTTGGACACGTCACCTTGCACGCCGGAAATTGGCTCATCCCGCTCTGTTCCGTTTCCCCAAACAGCCTTGGCCGCTGTTTGAGCCATGCCTGTAATAGTTTCCATGGCGCTTGGGTTGGATTTGTGGGGTTGTTTTGTTTTGTATGTCGTGGTAAGCAGATCACAGCGGGCAGTGCAGTGCTTGGAAAAGGCGACTTGGTTCTGTTACAAAAAAAATCGCACGAGATCAAGTGGCCAAGAAGGTCTATTTAAGGCCAAACGGCTAGTTCACAATGGGTTGCCCACGGAGTACGGATCCGTACGTGTTACCTTATCGTAAGTTACGTGGAGCGGCCAACAGCGGGGTCCTCTGACGTCGTATCTGCAGTCAGATCCGGGGGGAGGCGGGGAGGCGGGGAGGCATGTAAAATCATGGCACATGGCACATCAACCACAGAACAACATTGGCCAAGGGAGCGACAACCCATTCCTTGCTTCGCACTGCGGTGACCAGGGCTTGATGGCTCGCGGCGAGCAGGGTTGCCTGATCAGCGTCGTCTCAAACAAGGATTCAGACGAACGCCCTTTGGGCCCTTTTGGCTGCAGCAAGGATGTTTGGTTTGACAGCGGAACTTGTGACGATAATTGTCGATCCGGTGTGATGGTACGCAACTTGTGTGGGAATGAATGTCTCCTTGGTATGACGTCTTTCCGGCAATCGGATCCGCGAACTCAGACGTACGTCACCATCCACTGCTTCAAACTAACAATGTAGTGCTGCGGCTGAAAAAAAAATTGACTGAAGCAACGTTTAAATTCCATATCGCGCCTTTACACACAGAAGGAAAAAGGGTATAAACCGATGACCAATGTTGCTCGAAAATTGTTCGTCGGCTGCGTCAAATGCAAGTGGATAAATCGGTGCTTGGCATGGTTCGTGCCGATCTGGTACGGAGATTAGCATCTTAAGACGATGAACGACTTCATGCACCTGGGACCACAATAGATACATATATTCCGTTAGGCCAAAATCTGCTAATCTCATAATTTCCCGGTGTGACGAGTGGACCCAACACAAGGCAAAAGAGTGGGGTCGGATTATCGTTGTTACGCATCCTACGCATCCTGGTAGGCCAGAAGCGGCGAGCGATGCACGTCAACTGCGATGCGACTGAAGGACATCATGACTATGCATTATTATATGCGCTTTTCGCCCTTCGACTTTGATTCTCGATCTCATCTCGCTGCGAATACAACACAGAAAACTCCTTTAGCTACACAGGAGTGATCGTGACCACTTAACGCGAATCGATTTCCGAACGAATAACACAAGCACCGAATATCATGGCGCCAGATGCCGGGTCTCGGAAAGGTAGTTACGCATCTCGGATGCATCTGGCCGCGGCTAACAGTATGTAAAAGGCAACGAGCAAACAATCAACGTGGCTTCGAAAAAGGATAACAAGTCTGGAACTATCAAGTTGAAGAAGCTGCCGCCAAAACACAGTAAACCTGGTAATTGGAGAGATGGCACTGTCGTTGAAGGTACAGTTACGTTTCACGATAAAAGTTGGTCGAATCAAAATGCTAATCTCGTCCTTCAAGACAACAAAAAAAAGACAGTCAGCTCGCCATCAGCCTCGGCGGCCTCCCCAGGGCCTGTTGTGAACCAGCTAGACGATACAGCACGAGAAACTTTCGCAACCGGTCGCCCGTTAGAGGATAGCCCCGACCTGCAACAATGCAAACATTGCAAAAAAAGCATACTGAAGACCGCTGCCAAGGCGCACATAGCACAGTGCCTAAAATTAAAGAGGGAGAAAGCACAAAGAAAAAAGGAGGCGCGAGAAGCTCGAGAGCGCGCAAAGGAGGCAGCCAGGGAAGAGGAAGCCCGGAAGGCCGAAGAAGAGAATGGCAATGGCGAAAGTGACTATGACGACAAAAAAGGCAGTGTTTCAGGCAAAAAAGCCAGCAAAAAGCCCGAGGACGATAAAAAGGGTGGCAAGAAACGCAAGGCAGAGGGTGAACCAGAGAAGGCTCCTAAAACGAAGAAGAAGAAGGACGAGCCTAAAGCTAAAGTTCCCAAACCCAAAGGTATTCTTCTTGCTTCTCTCAGACACCGTACTGTGAAGGATATCCTTTTATTCATCACGTATCGCAGGACCCGTTGACGTCGAACGACAGTGTGGTGTTATACTACCAAACGGTCAGCCATGTGCCCGGTCTTTGACTTGCAAGAGCCACTCTATGGGAGCGAAACGTGCTGTTGCCGGGCGTTCACTGCCATATGATATGCTTCTGGCCGCATATCAAAAGAAGAATCAAGCCAAACAACAGAGTAAGTGTTCTCGACGTCCCTCAAATCGGATCAACACGGAGTAGCACAAGAAAACAAATAAGACACTGACGAAGCACGTGTGACTTTTTAATAGAGGCTGCTCTTGATGCAAATGCACCTGTTGAGGACGAAGACGAAGCAAATAACGGCCCTGTCGACTCGGACGAAGAGACGGGCGCTGTGATGAGTGCTCTATCTCACTGGCATCCCCTGCCACTGATTCCACAGCCTCTATTCGCACCCATAAAACGACAGTATCAATTCTCAAGGCTTCACGAACAACTGCAGCTGGCAACTAATGGTGGTCGAACAAACATTTTCCAAGTAGTAGGATTTGGTGCCCAAAAACTCCCCGAAGGTCATCCGGGTCTACTACTTGAGAATGAAGACGCGCCAGGCGAACCGGACATGGGGACTCTAGGCTTCCCCGGCTCGGCACGATCATCTACATTCGGCAGCGCAACGCAAAGGCGCTCATCCGTAACAAGTCGCGCCTAAAATGTTCATCCTCGCTCTCTGCCAAATGACATGATGCGGCAATGTGGGTTTCTTCTTCTCGCTCTCGCATTTTATACAACGACATATTGGACGGCATATCAAACATCGATTCTTGGCTCTCTGGGCGGCATTTGTCACCTTTGTAAAGATATGAGGCCGGATGTTGTTTCCCCCCCCCCTCTGGTGCCGTTCTAAGCCCTTTCCGCTGGATGACTAGAGAGGTAGAGTTTGGACTTGAGGTACTTATTTTAACGGCGTTTTGTGCATCTGGAGATTACGAATTGATGAAAGGCTCTTGAATTTTTGTTCTTTTTTTTTTCCACTGATAGGATGGATACCCCAAGGGAATATAGCATAGCGTGTAATAGCTGGAGCAATAGCGAAAATGGCATGAAGCCATTCATCAAGTATTTTACTACTCGGCGTATCTGTTCGGTATGTCTTGAATGATATTTTTTTTCCCTTTTATCTGGCGCAGCAATCACGTGTGCACTTGTTTACAGCTTAGAAAGCATTGGCGCTGGTCACGTCGACGGCTTACTTGCGGAAGGCTGTTTTTGAGTTGTTACGCTACTCCGTACATGGTGCGCGTTTATGACGTAGCGATAACCACGAGCTTCTGAGCTCGCGGACAACCTCGGCCTTTGCACCAATTGTCGCTGGGCGCTTTTCGAAAATCATCTTCGCACCTGCGCATTGCATCTCCATCAGAACTTTCGTTCAAAAAGATTGACTTCGATCACTTAGAAAACTTTGCTCTCATGGTCGGTCACGTCAACTCGATCAACAAGTCGCCCACCCGTCCTCTTGATACAATCACACCGCGGCAATTCGCACTGACGCGATGTCTTCCAACGCCGCTCTTGATGCCCTGGGCCATGCTGTGTCTGGCTCCATTGGCACAGCCATTTCAACAGCAGCGGTGTTCCCCTTGGATCTCGTCACGACACGACTGAAGGCTCAACGCCAGCTGAACAGCGCAGAACATTACGATGGAGTCATCGATGGTCTGAGGGCCATCTTTTCACGTCATGGTGGCATCGCAGCTCTCTACAATGGTCTTGGGCCCGACGTCGGCAAATCCGTCGTCGACAGCTTCCTCTTTTTCGGATTCTACACCTATCTGCAGCAGAAATCTCGGCACTCTAATGTACTGCGAGAGTTGGCTACGGGCGCACTCGCTGGTGCATGCTCGAGAGCCATCACTACTCCCATCTCGAACGTGGTCACACGCATGCAGGTGCAGCCAGACACGGAATCGCTGAGTCAGGCGTTGGCAGATATCAGGAAAGAGGGCGGCAATTCTGCTCTTTGGTCGGGGTATTCGGCGACCCTGATACTAACCATGAACCCGAGCATCACCTTCTTCGTCAACCGCCGCTTGGCACGGCGCATCATTCCAGCTCTACAAGAGGAAGATGTTCCCGTTGCATGGATCGCTTTCCTCTTGGCAGCGTTTAGCAAATCGGCGGCTACAATTCTGACATATCCCTTCCAAACCGGACGAACTCGTCTTCAAATGCCAAACAACGCCGACTCGACCGCGCCAGCCAATGGTGAGAAGGGTGAGACCACCGAGCATAAGAAGAATGTTTCCAAATCACTTCTCACCTGGCTCATCGAAGCACTCGATAAGACAGTGTTCGGCATCATAATTCGAATAATCAACAATGAAGGCCCGCGAGCCTTGTACGATGGGCTTCAGGGTGAGCTTCTAAAAGGCTTCCTCAGTCACGGGTTGACCATGGTGACCAAGGGCTTTCTTCATCGCCTTGTCATTCGTTTATGGATCCTCGCAAGGCCACACGTGCGGAGAAGGCTACATGGGAAACACTAAATTTGCCATATTTATACATCCCTGGTGGTTCCCCAGTTGTTGCATGTATAGCGAGCTCCTCGTGTACAACCGAGGATTGTTGTCAGATCAGTGCGTCTAAGATAGGTTATGTTATGGCTTTGTATCTGCTACCTCAAGCATGGTGGCCATGAATCCAGGTCTCTCAGCACTGAAAACCTACGCCAGACTTCTCCACAGTATTGGATCCACGAGCAGAGAAACCGGTGCCTTCTGACTTGAGAAGAACTAACCCCACGGGCAAATCAATCGACAATGGCCCTTGCGTCACAGACTTGCCAGAGATAGGGGAATCGCAGACGTAGCAGGTGATGGGTGGCTCAGGGTCGGGTGACCCGGAGATTGCTTTGGCTTTTGATGGTATCAAGAACCTCTTGACACAGCTGAGACACATGACATGACCACATTGCTGAGTCATAACTGAGCTTGAAGCGTTGGTGAGAGTTTTGAGGCATGACGGGCAAGGTCTTCTCTTGCTGTTGTTTGACTCGTCCGCATCTTCGTGAAATCGTATGGTCACTAGTGTTTGCATCGATATAGCGTGTGGCGAGTCTTCTGAGGATGATGGACAGATTGGGACGGTTTTGGTTTTCAAGCTGGTCGCTTGTATTTTGCTGTCTCTCACATCTGGTGTTAGAGATGGTGTCCAGAAGGATGGTAGGGTTGGTTTGCCTGCCTGTCAAGATTGGGTATTTCAGTGTCATGCTTTCAAGGTGGTAATGGACGATATTGCAGGGAATATAGACTCACTTCTTCATTGTCTATGGCTTTCCTGGCCTTTGCTCTATCCTCTTCAGCTATACGAGCAAGCTCATCTTTATCGAGTGTGAATTTGCGTTTAGCCCCGGCATGTGAAGCTTCTTTTGACTCAGATGCTGCTGGGCTTGAAGCCGCTTTATTGCCAGAAGCAGTCAACCCCAATTGGGTCAATTCGAAGTCTCGTATGGCTCGTTGTTGATCCTCGACATCTTTTGCATTTTTGGCTCTCGCATCCTCCTCGCTCGCTTGACGGCGTACTTTCTCAGCCCTCTTCAGCTCCTTCTTCTGCGCCAAGAGGTTGGCCAGAGCACATTCGCGGCAGAATATGTCTCCCAGAGGACAGGCGACCGGGTCCCGGGCGATTTCTAGACAGAGACTACATGAGCCGAACGGGAGGAAGGAATCGCGGGTGAGTCGGGCCGAGTTCGAAGACCAACTAGCCTTGGCGAGAGCCCGTTCGTGAGACGTGAAGACGGCACGAGAGGTATTTCTCTTGCCTAGATGCGCAAAACCGGCAATGTCAGTTTTGATCACTCGATGCTTGATCCGCTGGTGGTTAGAAGAGGTTGGGAATTCGAGCAGTTAAGTTGTGCAACAAACGACCACTGGGGAGGAGTGGGGGAAGAAACCAGGAGCTGCTATTCGCACAGGAAGGCCTTACTATGTGACATATTATCCCAGGTCGATTGAGTTTGATAAATACGGAGATATCATGAATGAACGCTCAAAGATGGTGTACGAAGCGGAAGCGTCGTGCAGAAAATCGCCGTAAAAGTCGCCGTGTCTTGTCTCTGACCACCAACCAGGCTCTGACTCCGTAGGTGGTCGCCTTGTTGTTGGAGGCACGCCGCCCCTCGCCCCTAGAAGGCCCCACAAGAATGTATCCCAAAGCTTGCATGCATGCACGAAGCTTGTTATTTGGATGGAGCTTTGATATCGACACGACCAGATACGTCCTTGGCGCCAAAATCATTTCTCATGGCCATCCGTAGCTGATGGAGGACACGCTTATCATCGCAGTCGGCAATGGGAATCTTTAGCATCACCCCTCTACCTTCTCAGTACTCCTCCGCACACGTCGTCAACTGTGTCACAACAAGATGGCAAGTCCAGCCCCAGTTCCGCGCAACAGCTTACCTTGGCGCCTTGGCTCAATGGCATTAATGGGTACTGTTGGAGTCCTTTCTCGAGCGTTTCTGTATGGGTTTAACAAAGTCGAGGTCATCGGCCTGGAACATTTGCTCGGCACACTCGACCGTCGGCGTACCCAAGGTCGAGAGCGAGGCCTGTTGACAGTGTGTAATCATGTAGCCGTGTAAGTCGTTGTCAATGGTACAGATATCGTGTCATTGAAACGCGGTAACTGCCGCTTCTATGACCTATGATGCTGTGTTCTCAAACGAATAATATATTAATCTGATGATTGCAGTGTCGATGATCCTCTCATTTGGGGCACCCTTCCCTTTCGCTACACTCTTGACCCTGAAAATCTTCGTTGGGGCTTAGGCGCCCATGATATCTGCTTCAGGAACAAGTTGGTCTCCCTTTCAATTGCTAATCCGCCTTACTTCCTTTTTTGGCTTTTGAGTCAAATTCAATGATGATGAATAGGAAGTTAATATAGCTGCTGTGTATTCATTCAGGCTTTTCTCAACGTTTTTCAGTCTTGGTCAAATACTACCTACACACCGCCTCTGGCACTCACCTCTCGGCGGTCTGTATCAACCTACGATGACGCGAGCTTTAGGCCTGTTAGCTGGCCCGAAACAAACCCTGACGTCGAATGGCTCATCGCCCCCAACGGACGGCAAACATTCCTTCTCTGCGCCGGCAGCTTACGCAGCCAATCGAGGCTCCTGGGTTCACGTATTCCCAGAAGCTTGTTGCCACCAGAGCCCTGAAAGTACTCTTCGATATTTCAAGTGGGGAGTGTCCCGACTCATCCTAGAGAGTGATCCTGCACCGGAGTTCATCCCTATGTTCATTCACGGCACACAGGATATAATGCCAGAGGATCGCGGTTTTCCAAGGTTTTTGCCTCGTATAGGCAACAGGATTCGAGTTGTGATAGGAAAGCCAATTGACTTGGACGTTATTTTTGGTCAAGAGCGAGCTGCTTGGAGACAACTGGTTAGTCGCGGCGACCCAGAGCTCTTGACTCACGGGCATGAAGCTACCAACTTGAGGATTCAGGTCGCTAGGTCTGTCCGCGACGAAGTTGGCAAGTTGCGTGAGAGCATAGGGCTGCCACCTGAGGATGACAAGACGGCTGCTTTGGCTGATACTTGGTCCAAGGAACCCAACAAGCGAAAATTCAAGAGTCCCGTCGACGGCAGTCTAGTGAACAGAGCATAGCCTCTTCTGGATGGTTACATCCTTGCTTGTAGCATTAGAAAAAAGTCTGCCACCTGACGTTTGGCAAAATCTATTTTTGTCGTGTATTGTTTATGGCCAACATGTTTCTGTTGGGTCAAGTTCGTTCATCGTCATTTGATTCTCTCCGCTTTGAAAGCGTCCGACAGCACGAGAATATCTTGATAGTATGTAACTCGATGTTCCCATCAGGCGCTACAAAGTCTACAATAGAATAGATAGAAACAATCCTTTTCCCAAACTCCGTAAAACCGCTGATTCACAAATCCCTGTCCAAATAAAGAGAGCGATAAGCACAGGTCACACCACACCGCCGCCGCCAATTGTCTGAGGAGGGCATCGAGTGAAACGTAACAGGAATAGAGGATGCAAATCCCGCTTCTAAGACGCTAGAAACATACAAACATAGCAGGATTGGTGTAATAGAAAGAAACTTTCAAACCTCAGCACTCGTCTAGTAATTATCGTAGTTTTGGGTCGGCATATTCTGGGGATACGCTCTTGCCTGTGCATGTAGGACCTGTTGCTGTTGCTGTTGCTGTGGATGTTGCTGTGGATGTTGCTGTGGATGTTGCTGTGGATGTTGCTGTGGATGTTGCTGTGGATATTGCTGTGGATATTGCGGTGGATGTTGCGGTGGATGTTGATGTTGCGGTAGATGTGGATGTTGCGGTGGATGTGGATGTTGCGGTGGATGTTGATGCTGCTGTGGATGTTGATGCTGCTGTGGATGTGGATGTTGATGTTGATGTTGATGTGGATGATGATGCTGATGCTGATGCTGATGCTGATGATGATGCTGATGCTGATGCTGATGATGCATTACTAAGTCATGGAACCAGGGATGCTGAAGGGCATCATGTGCACTTATGCGTAGCTCTGGTCTCAACTGCAGCATGCGTTGTAGCAGATCGATACCGGTAGGATCGATAGCATGGAGGATATTACGCAAGTCTTGCGTCGCATACATCTGGAATGTAGGCTTATACTCGGGAAACTGGGTGATTCCCGGCCAAGTGCGCTCAGTGGGAGTTCCCATAATGCGAAAGATCCTCACGATTTGGTCCTCATTCGTGGTTCCAGGAAACAAGGGCCTTCCAGTGTACATCTCAGCCATTATGCAGCCTGCAGACCATATGTCGATGCTTGTATTGTACGTTCTACTCCCAAGAAGAACATCTGGAGCACGGTACCACAATGTGACGACCTCGTTGGAAAACGTGTTGACCGGGATTCCAAATGCGCGGGCAAGACCAAAGTCACCAAGTTTCAAAAGTCCCTTGCTGTTGATGAGAAGGTTTTGCGGCTTGAGGTCACGATGAAGAACTCGATTCTGGTGACAAAAGTCTATCCCCTTGAGCAGCTGATACATGAAGCTTTTGATCGTAGCTGGCTTGAGAGCGCCACGTTCGCCGTGTGTGTCCATGTATCTTTTCAGGTCGCCATCCATATATTCGAAAACAAGCATGAGCTTGTTTTCGGTGTGGATAACATCATGTAGTGCCACAATGTTCTCATGTTTTAGCTCCTTCATAAGGGAGATCTCTCGAATTGCGGTCGACGGGGTTCCCTCCTCCGAGTCCAGATGGATTTCCTTGAGTGCGACGAGCTCTCCAGTTTGCCGGTTTCGGCCTTTGAAGACCTATATAATTGTCATTAGTTGAACAATATCACACGAATAGAAAGGTCAGATATAGTGCATTCGACATACCGTTGCATATGTGCCTTCTCCCAATTTTTCCAGCTGCTGGAACGAGCTGGGATGCCGCTTGCCATCCATTTTCGGGGCTTTGACTGTCGTCGAGATGATGTTGGGAGTTTTTAATGTCAAAAGATAGGTGTTGGACCGAAGAGGAAGCAAAGAAGTCAAAATTGCACAGAGCCAATTGTTGCCTCGAGTAGCCGTAGCGTCCTCATAAAAGAATATGTATGTGGGTGAGTACCTGAGGCTAATAAAGTGTCTAAAATGACTGGGTTGGGTGCCGGGGAAATGAAAATGTGCAGTCTTTTTGATGGTGCCCCCTCCCTCCCCCTCCAAGGCTTTCTCCCTGCCCCTCAATTGTACGGACCCCACTGTACTTGCGCCCCCCCCCAAACCGCGCCACTTAGGTACGGAGTAGATTTGCACCGGTCACACATGCCACATGCACCCACTGTAATACTCCGTACTCCGTAGTCACTTCCTGATACGCGAGGTGATGGTGACAACGACCCTTCCCATCATCCAACATCGATATTCAATCCGACTTGAGTATTAGGAACCCGTCTATTCTCAAATTCGAACGGCAAGGAGGCTTCTTACCCACAGCACAGCATGAGATCTACGCATCCCCCGATCGGCAGCTCGAGCAGTCGCCAGCATCATCAGAATGCGTTCGACACCACATTACAAGCCACTCCCATAGCTCCTCTGGAATGCTTCATCGCGACTGAATCAACTCTTGACCGTGTTCAAGAGTGTCATGAGCAGTCTGGATCAAACTTGCGGCACCATTCACGCAAGCAGCCTGAACCTTCGACGGCGCGAGAGTCGGGGCGCGCCGCTGGGTTGCGCCAACCAAGGCCCCATGCGCTATCAGCTTCGCAAAGCACACAGGACAAATCCTCCCCATCGCCAATTTCATTTTGTCCATATACTTTCAGTCCGGATTCAATCAATAGTATTCCATCGTCCCCTGGTGATTTGTCCAGTATCACCATGTCCGAGGATCCTCACAGCCTCTCAGCTAGCTTTCCGGAACTGCCGCGCAGTCACTCGCCGGGTCTTCTTGACCCTTGTACCTCAGAAAAAGGTCCCGTGCCGCAACTTGTGATGCCTGGCTTGACGGTGCCTCAGCGCCGTCCCTTTTCAGAAACGGGGAGATCGTTGGGCAAACTAAAGATCCTCGTAACAGGACAAGCTGGTCAGTTTCTGAGAATCCATCACTGGAAAATCATGGTAGTCATGCTCATTAGGACACAGGAATCGGAAAAAAATCTCTCATACTCGCAATAGCACAATCCTCTACGCATATTGTTCACATGGACAGCATGGATGTGACTCGGAAGAGCACAGTGAGAAGTACATATGCCAGCACACGGCCAAAACCGTGGTGGAGGACTGATACCAGTCGGAATACTTCCAGACGGAGGAGATCCTCAATACCTGACGAAGTGTTGGATAGAAATATTTGCTTCGTGGACTGCAAAGCTCATAGTGATGGCAATGTGGTGTGTATGCCAGCCACACGTTCGTGCACTCTTCGTCTAACAGTTATAGACATCGTTTCCAGCAGTCGAATATGTCGAGTCTCAACTGGCTCCTCTTTTCCGCGGCTCCATTGATGACCCGAATCTCAGTGCTCTATTGAGTGGCGGCACCGAGCCAAATGTAGATTTAGCGCTCTATTTACTACCCCCTACGGGTCTGTTCTGTTCCCCTCGTCCGCAAGCACGAGAGCGTTTTCCAAAGCTAACATCGTTTCAGGACCCTCCTCCCTTGATATTGAATGCATCAGAAGTCTCCGACTTCGAACAAATGTCATTCCTCTGCTAGCTCGCGCTGATATGATACCGGCTAACGAACTTCTTTCGGCCAAACACAAGATTTCTCGGGATCTTAAACTCGCCAACATTGACTGTTTCTCATTTTCGCAGCCAGAGTCGGCTTCGGAATATCCTCATGTATATGCGGTGTCCAGCGTAAACCAATTGGACCACGATACTATCGACGCCAGCATATTGATGGCTTCTGACTACCTACCACCGCTAGTTTGGACAGAGCTGAACTCTCTTGTCGCAGAAATTGTCTCGGTGGATGGCAGTGCATGGCTTCGCCATTCGGCCGCCTCCAAAGCCATCAAATGGCTCCGACAACAACGATGCCAAAGCAGCATATCTCGTTCTGCGCTGATATGCAGACAACCGTATTCATACAACAGTCTCGCTTCGACACAAATGACGAATACATCTACGAATCGACAGTATTGGGTCAGGGTGGAGGTTTCAAGCTGGGCTGAGACCTTGCGACAAAGTTTGTCTGTGCAACGCTTCAATATTATTCACCAGCCTTCATCAGTACATATAATTGATGATCAAATGTCTCTGTTGAGGACGGAATATCGCCGGCCACGCTTGCGATCTCGCCCTCGACCGACTGGTGCATTGCTCAGCAGTCACCAAGATCCACTCGGGCTGCTCGAGCTAGTAAGTAGGGTTCGGGTTTGTTGCAAGTTGACCCTTGAGTTGGCGAGTAGCTTTGGTGCTCTTGGTTGTATCGTAGCATGGATCGTTCGACCGCAGTTCATGCAGCAGTGGAACTCTTGAGTCTCTGCGGGCCGGCCTCCAAGATGCCTCTGAAACCATGACCTGGAAAAATGCCTGGTTTGGGACTGCCAGGGGGGGTATCAAAGCACTTTGAGGGGGAAATCATTCAGTACAATATTGAATATACCCTACATCACATCTGAAGCTGAAAATGAGCTCATAGCATGTTGATTGCTGTTGATCGTCATTCAGTGGTATTGCAATTTTCGAATGATATTATTAGTCAACAATTGGTCATGATTTGGCTTTGTTGAGGTCAACTTCTTCTACTCCGCTCCGTAAATTCCAGCAAATGGCGATAGTGAGAGGTAATTTAACCGAGCGTGATGAAATGGGTGGCGAACATTGGCACAATTTGGTGCATTTATCCTCAATCTGAAGCCTCGCTTCGGGTTTGCCTCTAACCGTCACTTACGCGCCACTTCTCCAGGACTCGTCCTGATGAATGAACACATCACCTACATTGACTAATCTAATTCGACCCGAATCATACCTTGGCTATCCTGCTTCTAGAAGACCAATCGCTCTTGTTTCGCGTACTGCATTTCAGAGTGAAGCATTGCGTCAACATGGTATAAACATGTGTCATACACACCAAGCCAATGCGAACCCATATTTTGCAAGAAAGCTTTCGAGACGAACGTATTGCTTGACATTTCTCCCTCTCTGGCGATGTGTATCGGCGGGTAAGCAGGTCCATTACGATTTCCCCGCAGTCAACTCGTCGATTCTACTGTCGGGTTGACGCCGAGGGCTCGGAGGGCAGCATTGAGATCAGGCAAGTCATTGGCGGTCTGAGAGACATGCAACCAGCGGACGGTGCCATCGCCATCGACAGCAAATGCACCACTCTTCTGCCAGCGACTTCCGCTCTCAGTGGCACGATTCCATATCCCTTCATCGGTGCCGAGTCGATACGCGGAGTATAGGGAAAATGGATTGAAGGCATGCCAGGTGCTAGATAGCCCTAATCCCCAGTCTGCGTATAGGTCGCGGCCTTCGTCAACAACCACCTCAGTCTGCCACGCCCCCCCGACCTGTGGCACCCACCGCTCGGTTGCTTCGAGAGAGGAGTGCGATACGGCGACACAGTGAATATCTCTATGCTGGTCCGATATGGCTGCCAGAGTCTTGAAAGTTTTCTCCGCAACTTGACACCGGCGGTTAGCTCATCCGCAATCTCATGCGCTGGCGGTGTGGAATGACTTACAGGGGCAGCCGCAGTGGCGCAGGAACAAAATTATTGTTTTTTGTCCATTGGGCAGAGGCAGCTTGGCGGTCGACGGTGCTTTCGCTCCCACCGTTGGCTCGTTGGCAACGTTTTTGGCTTCTGGGAATTTGAGTGACTCTATCTCTGCCCAGAAGCCGGACTTGGTCTCGGCCGGTTTCGCGGTTGACGCCGACATTGCTTGTTCGTGGAAAAGAAATGCGCCGTGTTCACTGTTGGGTGTAAATGGTTTTTGAAAAGTTGGGGTTCGCACATAATGAAGGGGGGGGGGGTTAGTTAAACAGTATTCGGGCCTTGAGAAGATAGAAACAATCAAACTATTGATGACGACATGGGTAGTAGTCCGTAGAGTAGAGTAGTCCGTAGAGTAAGTACGCTTGAGTATTAGCTTCGGCCAGCAGCTCTCTCTCTCGTACTAAACATACAGCGGCGGATTTTGAAACATGTAGCAGCAACTAACCCCAAAATAGAAAGGCTACCATTGCCTATGACTTTCTATAGAGAGGGAATTATAACTGTACTTCCTATAGGCGTCAGCTTTAATATGTATCTTTCCTTGTGTCATAGACGTGGAGCTGCATAATCGGAAAATCGTCGCTGCATCCGACAGGTGGACATTGTCGTACATTATCATGTAATCAACGCAATTACCCTATAGCAATCTTCTCCCCGACGTTTGTCTTTTCTGGAACCTTTTTGTTTGCATTTGATTCACTCGGCCTTTTACGTTCTGAAAAAAAAAACCGTTATTACATACGAGACGCATCTAAAAATTGATCCATTGGTCGCAGAGTATTAGCCGCCGGCCAAGTAACGTCGGGTCATGCGCGAGATCCTCACGCTTCAACTGGGTAATCTCAGCAACTATGCAGCGACCCATTTTTGGAACGCACAGGAATCCTACTTCACCTACCACGACAGTGAGGAGGAGTCCGTGGTAGATCACGATGTTCACTGGCGGCCGGGAATTGGTGCCGATGGCAACGAAACCTTTCTTCCACGAACCGTCATTTACGACCTCAAAGGTGGATTTGGGTCTTTGCGAAAGATCAACCCTTTGTATTATGACCATGACGCGACCTCAAACCCGGTGGCTGCGGCTGGGTCTCTCTGGTGAGTACTAAGTAGCACATGGTTGTAGCGATGGAGGCACACATTGGGATGGTTTTTTTTTTCTCCATTCCTCAGCCGCCTCATTGCAGTCAGAGAGATGCACTTACTCAAACCTCTTGGTATCCCCAGGTCTGGAGAACCGGCAGTTCACAAACAACAGCCTGTCAAGCCGAGTGCGTATCAACAAAGTCTAGATGCTGGCACTGAGCCCGCACCGCTAACCACCTCAAATGTGAGGTATTGGTCGGATTACTCCAGAACGTACTTCCACCCCAAGTCTTCTGTCCAGCTTTACGACTTTGAGCTCCATTCGTCAATCCGGCCATTTGAAAGTTTCAGCATGGGCACTGAGTTGTTCTCTTCTTTGGATAAGCAGCACGATATTGTAGATCGAGACTGGCGGCCATTCGTAGAAGAATGCGATCTTATGCAGGGGATGCAAGTTTTCACTTCGCTGGACGATGCATGGGGCGGATTCTGTTCATCATACCTGGAGCAACTGCGAGACGAGTATCCCAAGTCATGCATATGGGTCTGGGGAGCTCAGAGTCCCATGACTGATGTTCCCGGAGAGAAGCGCCAACTTCGAATGGCAAACGTCGCACAGAGTCTGCATCAGGCATGCTCCCAAGCGTCAATGCTCGTTCCCCTAGCCTTGCCTGAAACTTCTTTGGCATCCCCGATACGACTGAACCGGTCGTCATACTGGCACACTTCGGCTCTATTTGCGGCCATGGCCGAGAGCGCCTTGATCCCTTCACGTCTGAAACGGAGCGTCGACCACGCCTCCATGGCTGATCTCGCTGAGAGTCTCAACACGAGCGGCAATCAGACTTTGGTCTCAGCAGGCATAAGCCCGTTCCCGGAGACCGCAGGCATTGAAAACGAGAAAGAAACTACCGGTCTCCTCCAGCTCGGACGGACTGGTGCCGAGATGAAGAACAGACGGAACCGCATTTTTGGGCAGATCATCGGTTGTCGTGGACCTGTTTATGATGATACGATTGGGGAAGACACATCTGATGAGCCTCAACGTAAAGTCATCGGAAATCCAGTCATCAGAAAGTATGCAAACAGATCCTACCGTCAATTGTGCCTTCAGTGAATCAGACTGACAGACATGAACAGGTATCTCACAACCCTGGAGTTTCCACTATTGGACAGCTATCCACACATTTTCACTTCTGCAGCTAGCAAGACCAGCATGCCTGTCCATACCTTCCTGAGAACAGACACATCAATCTCCATAAGTATGAGGGCGCTGCGGGCACAAACAAGTCGATTGATAGACTTGGACGAGCGGGAAGGATTGAGCAATGGCATTGCCGAGATTGCCGATGCCTACCAAGATGACTGGTCAAGTGGTAGTGACGACGACGACGACGATCTGTGATTTTGACCAATTTATGGCCAGGTGAATATACCCAGAGGCAGAAGAACCACAGAGAGTCAGAGATGGTGCGACATCATCTCACGTTGTGACGCGCGATCAGTCCACGTGCCCTTTTGCCGTGCTGCATTTATGAAATGTGATTGCCGCACCAAGTCAGTCGAGACTTGTCCGTTCTGAAGGAATTGGTCGCTGAACATGGTGGTGGCGTCATTCACGATCATTTATGGTGGAAAATACTCAAAAATAAGCAAATTATTGTCATTTAACGAGCTCCTGCCGAAATAGCAGTTGAAATTAGGTGCATCGGCTCGCAAAGTTCCGGCGCAATTTATGCCTCATGGCTTTATACATAGCTGTACATAGCAAAACCTCAGGGCCCATTTCACGTTCGTCGACAAGAGTTTAACTTTGCAAGTCATGATGTTTGTCGCTCAAGTGCTCACCGTGGTAATTGTTTTTCATGGCATGTTCTCAGTTCGTTCAGGTCTTTTTCTTTTCTTTTTTTCAAATCAAGTACCGAAATCGTAGCGTCACGCGTTTTGCGCTGATGTATCTTTGTCGAGGCCGATGGAATCTCTGACAACTAATTCATCTATTAAGATGCAAAGCCACCTACGAACTGCATTGTTATGTGCGCGTCAGCGGGGAATGTGAATGCTTCAGAGGACCAGATAGGGCCATATCTTGTTGACAATCTTTCAGGCGTCGCGTCAAAGGGTTGTCACCTCGTACATGCCGCGAGCATTTAGCAGCCGGTTGTTAGCGCATTGCAGTGGTACCCGACTATCAACCTGCAGCAGCGACGGATGCCTGTTGCCTTTTCGCTGGTGGTGAATTGTCCTAGGAACAAGTCAGCCTAAAATACTTGGATCTTGATGAGTGCAATGTGGTCTTTCCTCACCTCTGGCGCCTCACGCTTCTTAGTTTTGTTACTCTTCTTATGAGGCTTCGTCTCGCCAGTATCGAACACATCGTCGGGGAGATTGAAGCTGTATTGATGTCACTTAGTATATGGCTCAAAGTGGAAATCAATAAAAGGCAGCAACACACTTGCGGACATGTTGGACTCCAATTGAGACCAGAGGTTTCAATTCTTCTTGGTACTTCTGCCACTGAGTACACAAGGCCTTGAACTCGTCAACTTGGTAAGATAGGTCCAAGGACGAATGTTTGGCAGCTATGCGTGATTAGAAAAGTCTAGCGTTTATATCTCAGAGAGCAAAAGGCGAAAGAGTTAAGATACAGGGGGTTGATATATCACTCTGGACAAGTTATATGAAACATACCTTCACTTAGTCTCAAGCCGATATAGTGAGTAGTTGTAAATACATCGGTTGGGGTGGCCGCTTCTGCATTTTCAGCACTTTTGGATTTTGTTTCAGTCGCGATTGGGGTTTGGCTGTCGCCAAGTTCCTTTACAAGAAAGTCTAAACTCCCATCTTGTACCTGCGCTATTTCAAAATCTTCCTTACAGTGGTGACGGCGTTCATAACCTTTGTTGAAAGCATGCGCAAGAGCTATACACGGATGCTGCTCTAGTTTCTGAACCAGCATGCGGACTTTAGATTCAACGTAGCCTGACCAAACATTGTGAGCTTCCTTTGACTTGCTGGCGGATATGACAGATATATAATATTTGTAATCTGAGGTGAAGAAAGTGTGCTTCACAAAAAGGTCACTCCAAGGCTGTTTTCCAACCATGATACTCTCGGATACTTCGAGCCCGCGTCGCAACTCCCGATTAATTATTGACATAGATGAGCGACTAATGTTGAAAGTAGCACACATAGAAGGATATGCAGGAGTAATGATCGGCATCAGATGAAAGGAATCACCTTTGTAAATCTAGAATTGGGTCAAGTCAGTTATTTTTATGATAATTCAGTAATTAAGTGTGGAGCACTGTACCT
The DNA here is from genome assembly GCA_003814445.1 of Epichloe festucae Fl1. Classification (NCBI taxonomy): domain Eukaryota; kingdom Fungi; phylum Ascomycota; class Sordariomycetes; order Hypocreales; family Clavicipitaceae; genus Epichloe; species Epichloe festucae. Next base: position 1,175,005 of record CP031390.1, read on the forward strand.
TGGGATTCCATACGCGGACCGGAAGTGGGCCACTCTCAATAGGTTTAAGCAATACGGGTTGAGGCCAGCGCCACTGGCTCATCACCATGAAAAATTTGTTGACAATCACGGAGGTGGCAGCCTTTGGGTACAATTGGCAAACTCTGGCAACCAACATAGCCCAGGCTACACCTCCAGGGAATCCCATAATGTTGCTATAGACTGCTCGGCGTTGTGCCCAAAGCTTGATGGCCCGTAGAGCCAATTTGAATGTACTCTGCTCAGGGACTAGCGTAAGTATTTCGTCGGTGACCCGCGTCCCATTCAAAGAACGAAGCTCTACTTCATCAAGTCCGCGAAGCAGGCCAGAATCTTTGAGATCTTGAAGTTCGGGCGCAAGCTGTTTTTGGATGATGCGTGAAAAGATCAGGTCGATACTAATACCGAAATATTCGAACTTGATGATGGGCACAAATGCATCAGTGACCACAGATAAATCCGTTATGGCCCCCTTCGGCGCCATAGCTTCGAGCAGTTCGGGAAAGTATTTGAAATAGTCGTCGCGAGTCACGTATTTCGGCGCAACGATAAGTGTATCGATATCAGACCCGGGACCAAACACACCCAGACGAAAGCTGCCATATGTGAAGACTTTGCCCCGAGCATTTTTTATGAGAACAACGTTCTTAGGTTCTTTTTCTCGAGCAACGCGCTTGACAAACTCGTCGCAGATGCTTTGTAGCGATTCGAGGACTTTGTACCTGAGATTGGCAGACAGATAGGCATGTTAAAAGAATGACGAGCAAGACAATGCGACTTGATGCAGGATTACAACGACTGAAGGGGGAGGTCGTCACCTCTCACCTTTTTTGAGTGTCCGACGGACTTTCGAACGTCTTCTGTCGCCGGAGCTCCTCAATCAGGGCATCGCTGGCGCGCTTCTCGGCCTCAGTAGGTAGCCCTACGGAGATGGGCGGCGTAACACCATAAACTTGATCGCTCGACATCGTGTGATTGCTAGGGAGTGCCTAATGCCGGGACCGTGTTTGTAGTTCTCGAAAGTATCACGAGGTGAGTTGCTTGTGGCTGCTCGCCGCGTAGACGACGAATGGAATTGAATCAATTACAATCATGCGGCAGATAGATTCGAAGAGGGTATCGTGTAAACTTGGGTTGCTTCACCGTCGTTCCTAGGTGCGCGGCGCGCTGCCATTGAAAAAGTGCTGAACGACGGGAAATTGGATGATCAACCAGATTTTAATAAGGTTGGCGAATGAGACACAGAAGCTACACCTACTTAGGTACCTTATGCAGGCTATGTAGGAATGTATGGCCAAAGGCAGGGATGCGTTTATCCCCTACTACGGAGTACAAAGAGAGCAGAACTCATCAGCTAGTACTCCGTAGTCCGTAGAGATCTATTGTCCATTCTTGTACCGAGTGGCTAACTCAATAAATACCTAAAACCTAGGTACCCTGGCCCGACCCCACTGTCGCACACACGAGGCTACACAGAAGCTGTAGCTAGCACCGCCCGACGGCATGTATGTAAACTGTACATTAGTAACTGCAGAGCAAAGTTCCCTAGAGCGTGGGCAGTGGGCACACGTCCAGCGGAGTCTTCCTTGCACCTGATTCGTTCTTTGCTCCAAATGTCTGACATCCCTGACAATCAAAACGCGAACGCGGTTGCCGACGTGCAAAGTGAACCGATATTTTTAATTGACTTCTGGATGCAAGTAGGAAATAAGGTTCATTGCTTATCCAAGAGCATCCCTTGCGCCCTTGCGCCCTTGCGCCGTCCTGACATTCATCAAACTCTGCCTCTGCCTGTCCCAGACACGGTTTGAGTGTCTTCCCTCTTTAATGCATTGGGGAAACTTCCATTCGCCTGCTTACTGAACGAACTGCCTCTCTTCCGACTCACGCCCATACTCCCCGTCCCCGTTTCGTTCGATCATCACTTGATGCGGCGCTCAACTTGACACCGTCACTGCCAACTTGTGCCGCCACCGCGCACCACAAGCTTCGATCGCTCCAAAATTGTTCATTGTTCAGCACTCCTGACTCGCTATGCCTCCTTCGACAAAGAGGAACCCGCGTGGTCGGCGCGACCTGCGCAAAGACAAAGACGTTACTGACCCTGTAGATGTCGAAATCTCCTCTCCTAGCCGACCGGCAAAGCGTCGCAAAAGAAACCGATCCTCGGATCCAGCCGACTCGACCCTCTTGTCTGGTGCCACATCAGCATCTCAAGCACATGACGCCGGAGAGAATCCTGGAACGGACGATGATCACATAGTTTCTCAGGTCACTCAACAACTTAAAAGCCAATCAGTTCAGGCCAGCAAGGATCACGCCAATGCCATCCATGAGGCCAACCGTGACGGTGTCAAAGCCTACGCTAAAGTAGCAGCTCAAGACTGGACTTTTTACATCACAAAACTCGCCGTTAATATCGGGCGAGCCCCAGAGTTGGCCCACGGAGATGACGATGACGACAATGAGGCGCACGTTCATATCGATCTCGGCCCAAGCAAAATGGTGTCGCGGGATCATGCCTCCATTTGTTTTGACTCCAAAGATGAAAGGTGGATTCTTCAAATCAGCGGTCGTAATGGCGCAAAGGTTGATGGACAACCGCTTAAGCCCAGAGCTTTGCATCCTCTTACCTCTGGTGAGGTTATTGAGATTGGCAACGTTGAGATGATGTTTGTGCTGCCATCAGAAATTTCACCTCTGAATGTTCATTCCATTTATCTTCAAAGGTGTGGCCTCAGCCTGGACGCCACGCAAACTACGCCATCTCATCGTCAGCAGCTCATTGCTCCTGCCCCAATTGACTACAAACGTCCAGGAACGCCGCAGTCGACGAAGAAGAAGGGTGACGCAACAGCAAAATCCCCAGCAATCACTACACCAGCAGTCATGATTGGCGCACATGGTGTTGATTTGAGTCTAGATGACAATCAACACATCAAGCCGCAATACAGCTATGCCCAAATGATCACCCAAGCTGTGTTGAATGCCCCGGATGGAAAGCTAAATCTAAATGGCATCTACACTTTTATTATGAGTAGCTACTCGTACTATCGCCATCAACATGCAGCTGGCTGGCAGGTAAGCAAAGTCCCATGTCAAACGAGCTGCACGGCAAGTCGCGCAATGCATCAGATGCTGCTGCTAAATTTCGTCCATCACTTTTAGAACTCAATTCGCCACAATCTTTCTCTCAACAAATCTTTTGATAAAGTTGCCAGATCTACCGATGAGCCCGGGAAAGGCATGAAATGGCAGATTGTCCCAGAGGTGAGAGACGAAATGGTCAGCAACGCTTACAAGATTGGTCGTGGAGGTCATCGAGGCTCTTCGGCTCCATCTTCACCGAATCAGCTCAACTATGTCACGCAAGGACCAAAAGATATGGCATCGCGGGATCCGGAATCTGCACGGAAACGAAGAACCTCACCTACAGCATCTCCTCCTCGATCCTCTTTTCGTGCTTCGCATTCCACGCCAAGGCCAAACTCGGAACGAGCTGCTGGACGTAACGCCGCATTGACAGCAGATGGTAGCCCTCTTCCGCGACATAGGAAGCCTAACAACAGTGTCCCAGACTCGTCATTCTCTGCTTTCAACCCTCAATCCCCTACTCTCACGTCTTCGTATTTGCAAGATGACAGCGCATCATTCGTAACACCAGCTCCGCCACGAATTCATCCGAAGCTTGCTCCGCCTAGTACAGCACAGCGACCAAGCCAGCATATGCCTACGAGTTCGCCTGCGCCTTTCTGGAAGTATGCTGATATAAACAGCACGCCACTACGACCCTCGGCCGCCTATGAATTCAGCCCATCTAAACTCACCGGAGGTCTACCACCCCAAAGTAGTAGTCCTCCACGAGCCAGCAAATCGCCCCCCAGTAGCCCTACCAAGTCACAGAAATCAGCCATCGTAGGAGGCACGGGGCAAGGGGGCGAGTTGCCAGAAGACGGCGAGGAAGATGAGGGATTCGATCTGACAAAGTAAGTTTGAATTAAGTCTGCTCGAATGATGCACACTCCGCCCTCTCCTTCCTTTTCAAGCTCACAGATGTTTCCACATAGGGGGTTTCAAAGTATTGGAGCATATCATGCACCAGTCGGAAGAGGCTTGTCTGTTGCCAGCGCAGTGCATGGGAACTCATGACGACGACGACATAAGCGCCAGAAATGCAGAAAGTAAAAGAAAAATAGCAAAAGCGAAAGCACAACCGAAAGCAAACAGAACAGCGGAGGCATTTTGCGGCATTGTCAATATTCAGATTTCATGCTCTTTGGGAAACAAAGCACTTTTTTCTAGTTGAATTGGCTCCCCCACGCGGATGGTTTTGTTCAACTTGAAAAAAATCTCAATCAAATGCGGCATCCGATTTCGTAGTATATGCTGCGCCCGCATCGCTTATCAATGCCTATTGGCACCAGATCCCAGCGATATAACATCCTCATGTATTTCAATGTCGTGTCAGTTAGTCACAAACCACGTTTTACGTTGCAGTACTTGCTCAATCTACTACTGTCTTGTGAAAGAAACAAAACCCCGGTTGAATACTTTAGGAAGTTGAGTGAAGATTCCATCCGAGGTCGCCCAGAGCAAGCTATAAGTATGGCGTTGCCTTTTGCTATAATACATTTAACGGACTGGTTAACCGTTAGAACATCAACAAGTTCTCCGCACATTAATTCCCCCTTGTTGCCTGCGTACACATCTATCTAGGTGCTGGCACCTTCCGTCCTGACTCACGAGCTCTACACATATTTGCTGATCACTCAAGCTGTTGACAAATGACTCCAATGACAGGCATGTCTCAAGCTCCGCAAATGTTCTTTCAAATTTTGTTCACAAGCCGAGATCGATATAAGACTCGTTGGCTACAGTCTGGCCTTCTTGTTGCCCCAAGTGTAATTTGAGGCCGCGAGAAAAGTCGCTCGGCCGAGAACAAACGACAACTAAGCGGCTGCTGGCAGTCCTCGGCGCTTTGGATTTCCACGTCCGGGTCGTTTCTTAGCAGAGTTTGTTTTTTGATCTCCCCCTTCAATGAACTTGATCAACTCATCGATGCTTCGGGAGTCAACCTGCGTCGACTGAGCCAGGCGCTGAGTCCCGAAAACAGGCTGCTGGGCAGGGGTGACAGTAGCAGGAAAGCGAATTCCTGAGCGAATGCGACGAGCTTGTACGTCTTTAGCATGTTTGGCAATGGATACGGCGTTCTGTGTCAACTGCTCCAGCCAACTCTCTGCCTCCTTAGTGTTCTTGTCTTCCGGGCCAAGCTCACTGAGGAAAATGTTGTAAGAGTCGCGCATACGATTGACGGCACCCTTAGAATCGTGATCCAAGGCTAATGCTTGCGCAAGCTGAAATAACAGCGTCGCTGAGTTGACTGACGACTTGCCAAATACTGACTCGCAGACACGGAGCGACTCCTCGAACCAAAGTCTGGACTCATGGTACTCATTGAGGTGTTGGAGCATCACTGCCGCATTATTGATTGTGGTGATAGAATCTGGATGATCAGGACCATATATGACTTTCCATAGCATTAATGCATGTTTCGAGTATACCAATGCCCCTGTACTGTCCCCATTTTGGTACAAGAACAAGCTCAGGTTGAGGTAATTCAATAATGTCTCGGCAGAGTCAACGCCAACTGTTCGTTCAGCGACAACAATGGCTTTCCTAGAGAGCTCAACAGCAGCTTCTTTGTCATCGAGCTGATAGTAAAGCATTGACAAGCTATTGTATACCCTGGCAACTTCTGGATGTAGAATACCGTATATCTGCTCGTGGAGTGATAAGGACTCGAGCAGAAGCTCTTGGCCCAAATTCTTCTGGTTTTGAATGATCGAGAGACGACCAGCTTCGAGAGCTTCCTCTGCCAACGCGCTTCGCGGTGCTGAGTGTTTCACAACAGGTATAACATCCACCACGTCGCCTGGAGTGAAAGTCGAGTCAAGGCCACATGACAAGGGTGCGACAGGTATCTCCTCACGGGCCTTCTTCTTCTTCTTCTTATCTTTTGAATCCCCGTTCGGTTGGCCATTGATGTGATTAGATGCGGCGTCCTCGGAAGCCTGTTGTTTCGCTTTGTCGTTTTGAACAAAGACATAGTCTTTTGCTTCTACTTGAATGCCGAGCTTTAGGCTCACTTCGCGAAGAAGCTGCACCTTTCGAATAGATTCTTTCCACTTCCCTTCTAGCTTGAATCTGAATCGCCTGAAAACTTGCTCCTCAATGCTTGCGAGAAGAGAACCGGGAGTGACAGATTCAAAAGACAACTCAGCATCATCGTAAAATGATCGCATGGAAGAGTCGACATCAACCATGGGTTTGGGGTTCAAATCGTATCCAAGGAGGCAGTTGAGAAGATGCGAGATGCATGCAGCAGTGAAAGGAACTGGGAGAGCTCGAAGGTAAGTGGCAGCAACGTGTTTGAATGCACGGGCAACCATGTCCTGAATGGAGATCTCTCTCAGGCAGCAAAGTCTTTTATCGACTGCCCGAGAAGCTATGAGTCCCAAGTACCGCACATTGATACCTCGCTTGTGAAGGAGACGACTTAGTGATTGGCCGTCCATAGGAAAGCTGATATCAGAATCGGAAAGTTCTCGCAGGAGATCGGGGATGACTTGCTGTCGCAAGTAGTTTCCTGCTTCGCGAACCTCGTTTTCGTCCTCCAGAAATTGTGACTTCTCCTCGTCCGTTTGGGGAACCTGGCCGCTGAAAGCATCGGGGTTCAGGGCGAACTTGAAATCAGACAGATCAAGCTGGGCCGTGGAAGACTCCCGAGAATCCGTGTGAGAACCGAGAGTGGTTTCCTTCGAGGCCTCTTCCGATTGGGACTTGCCGCGCTTTTCCAGCTCTTTATCGGCCCATTGCTTCATCCTGTAGCGTGCAAAGGAGTCGACCAGCTCTGGTCGTAGGACTGTCATGCGATGTGGGTAAGCCTTGGAACTGTCCTCCTCAGCTTCTGATGTCGTTTGCTCGAGCCAATTGACATCGTATGGGGTAATTCTGTAGAGGTCGAGGATATATTTTCGTCCATCTGTCCCCATCAACCCCTTGGTTTCGACGCTAGCTTCCAAGTCGAATCTTTTTCCATCCTTGTCCCAAACGGGATGCTTTTTTACTTTAAGAGCTTTAGACAGCTGTGCAAATGCCGAGGTGAACCGTTCGTCTGCAGCAACAAGATCTTTACCATCAACTGCGCCATAGTCGATTTGGTTCTCTCCTGGCTCTCGCTGTTTGAAGATACCGGGCACAATACTCTGTCCAACAATGCGCTTACCAAGATAGTCAACAACGACGGTAGCTGGTGCAAACAACCCGTCTATATCAAGCTGATTGACTAGTCTTACGCCGGCCACATCCTTGCCTGTGGCAACCCTAGCTGCCTCATCGCCGCCTTCTGAAGTGAATGTTCCAACTCCATCCGCACCGAAGGAAAAAAATATGTTGTTGTACACAAAAATTTGAGCGTCCCGACACTCAGTTGGGTTCAAAGGGGCAATTTCACCCCGCGCGACCATCACCGCCCCTTTAGTCGCTGCATCGTTGTAATCCGCGAAAAGTTTTGACACCAGCCTTTCACGGAAGACTCTGTCCTGAACCGACTCGTTGGGAAGCTCTTTTGCAGATTGAAACTCCTCGTTCCAATCTCGCAAAGTGTCCGTGTTCTCAACCCCAGAGAGTAAGTAAGTTTCTTGCGGCCGAGTCGGGTCAGCAATATGGGCACAAAGAGTTGAGTTCGGTGATGGCACCGCCCATGGGGAAGCTGGAATTGCGTTGGTGATCTGGAAAGTTGCCAAAGGGTCCCTCTCGTTGTTATACTCTTGAAATTTTTGGAACATCTCGTCGAAGGATGGCGAGATGAGGGAGAGTAGCTCAAGAAGGGAGTGTGCCGAGTGTCCTTTGGGTGCGGATCGCGGAGAGGGATCGAATTTAGCATTCGAAGACTGATTCACAAAGAAGCCAGAAACGTGAGACGTAATTTGGAACTGCTCTCCCTCATTGGTAGTGACGACGAGATATAGCAAGTGGCCACGTTGTCTCAGATGACACGGAGGAGGATTCCAAGGCGAGAGCGATACAGACTTTACCGTCCTTGGAGCGGGAGGGAGAGTGTCCGGGGCAAGAATGTGAAGAGACGGTTCAGCACCAAAGTCGTAGTCCTTCATCGGGGAGGCCGACTGTTGCGAGCCATCTTGATCTGCCTGGGCCTGTCGAGAAACACTTTCAAACAGCGATAGACCCGGCAAAACTCCGTGAATGATTTCCGAACGATCCCCTGCAGCACCAATAAGCTCCCGAATCCTTACAAAGTGAATGCGAGCCTCCTTTTCTGTATATGGCTCCTCTACCAGGTAGAATTCGGGCTCGGGTTCGAGATCAGGAATTTCGGCGATGGGAATGAAGTCGTTCACCTTTTGACCTTTATATTTGAGGTGGAAGCAGGTAAAACGGAACGCGGCCGGAAGATCGATGATGGACTGGCGCACTTCGTGGATTTGCTCTTGGGAGGAGACCTAGTAGATGTTTGTTACTTGAGTTACTGAGTAAACGGCATCCGCAGGCGAATTACCATTATTTGCATCTTCGTAGGTTTGGGCCCCGGGAGAATGATTGTCAAATTTATGAGAGCTTCGAATTTGCATCAGTTGCCGCCAAGTTCGGTGCGTTGCTTCGATTCTCAATCGTACCTTCGGCACCGCTCTCAGCTTCAGCTTCGGAGCCATTTCCTGCCGCGGCAGGCGCAGCCGTGGTGTGCTCGTGCTCTCTAGTAGCTTCTGCTCGGAAGTATTAAGGATTTGACTGATTAGCTAAGAGCGTCTGAGTGTTTCACGTGTCTAATAGGGGAAGGAAGCGAGATGCATACGCATACCATCTGCCAGTGCAGAAGAAGAGGTGACCCGGGCCTCGGCAGCCATGATTGATGAGGACGAGCGTAGAAGAATGATAGAATACAGAGCAGTGAAGAAGAGAAAAAAAGAACCCAAAGTATTACGTTCCGGCCGGCATTGACTAACAAGATCCTGTGAGTTACAATAACTTGACAGAGCAAGGAGGTTTGTCTGACATTGAGAAGGGAAAATTTTGGTCGATTTGATCCCGGGCCGGGCAGTCGGAGCTTGGCAAGTACTCACCAAGTACGCTTCAGTGATCGGCAGTCAGATGGAGAAACTGCGTACCTAGAATGTACTTGCTTCGCTGTGGGACCCCGATATTTTTTCGGCTGGAATATTCCTTTCAAGAACTAGTGTCAAATGGGAAAAAAGTAAATATCAATTGATGTAAGACATATGTTTAGGGTTCCTACGTTTTGCCAGGCGAATGAAATTTTAAAAATATGACAGCCAGAAATCTAAGCTTCAGAAGCTGAACCATTATGCAAGTGTTGGATATCGATCGATTTATTCTTACTGAACTTGTCCCAATAAAAGAATAAACAGGGAAATAATCATATAAATCCACATACAACTTGTACCATGCAAAGTCGGCGCAAAGTTTGCACCGTTTCGTGGATCAAACCCAACGTCGGATGCCTTGGATTCTCATTTATTACATTTATTATTGTTGCTCCACCACAAAGTTTCTACGGATCCCCTACTAGGGAGAAATCAACATTTATGAAGGGACGAACGACTTATTAAAATTGCTCAATGCTATACATCATGGTCAAGTGCGGGCATGTACGTAATTTTTTTAGTTCGTATCGTACAGAAAGAAGTTCCTCGAAACATCGCTCACCATAAGCACCTAAATGTAGGAGCTAATTTCTAGGTCCACCACCCTGCCTTGCTTGAGTAGAGAGCTGCATGGACAGCAGAAGATGTGACTGCTATGCAGATACCTACATACTAATAGTCCTATGAAAATTCACATTACTCTCGAGTATTCGAGCGGCACGCTTGAGCAACCTCTCGAAGACCTACCTACCTAACTGCCCAGGCATGATGAGCCAGAGACATGCCCCTCTAGAAATAGGCTGAAGCAGTTTGGTTCTCATTATGCTTCGTAAATAGTTTGCGGCTCACGATCGAAAGACGCGACACAAGTTGCCACTGCTACGAGGAGCAATGGGAAGCGTTGTGCCCCTTGAATGGCCATTATCGCCTTGCGGACTCGGACATGTAGGCAGGCACGTTGTTATTAGGTGCCTGGGTACGGGGTAGGTATGCATTTAATGGGGCACCACGAGGCCAGGCCCCGTGCAATCATGTCCGACACTACTGTCACACCAGGTTGGGATCGAGCTCACCCCCGTCTGTTCATATCGGCCGACATGATTCTGCGTCCGTGGCAACCTTTCGAAAGCCAAGTCTATTCCTCGTCATTGTTTTGTCCATCCCTTTTTACATGTCGGGGAATTTGGAGTTTACTTTGCAATACGCGTTCCCGCCAGACAATTCACCATGGCTTCTCAGGCTGCGATCCCTTTTCTCGTGGCAATGATGCTGCTCACAGGGGTCTGCAACACGCTTCTTACCAAATACCAGGTGAGCGGATGAAGCCCTCCAATCTTGGCGCCTTCGGCCGAACTCGAGTTTAACACTCGCGACAGGATAACCAATGTGTCCGCAATTGCGACCTCAAACGCCCCATGCACTTTGAACAGCCTGTACTTCAGACGGCGCAAATGTTTGTCGGCGAAATGGGTTGCTGGCTAGTCGTTGCACTTATGGCTGTCTATCGACGGTTTACCTCGAGACATCCCCCCCAAGAGTGGGGATATCACGCTGTTGGCGTGATTGACCCTATTGACGACCAGGACAGCAATCTGCCCAAGCCTGATATAGATGGGCGTTCTGTTCTCAGAGGCTTTCGTGTTACGCTATTAGCCCTGCCGGCAATCTGCGATATTTGCGGTACTACGCTAATGAATGCTGGTCTACTCCTCGTTGCAGCTTCCATCTACCAAATGACTCGAGGAGCCTTAGTCTTATTTGTTGGTCTATTTAGCGTCGTGTTTCTTCGGAGGCGACTCTTCCTGTTTCAATGGCTCTCTCTTGTCGGCGTCGTCTTGGGTGTTGCTGTTGTGGGCTTGGCCGGGGCAATCTGGCCGGACGAAAAGAAGGCATCACAGAAAGGAGACGTCGCTGCTAATATGTCTGCTGAATCAGGACTTTCAGACGCCGCCAGAGCAATCATTGGAGTACTCCTGATTGCTGGAGCCCAGATCTTTACAGCAACACAGTTCGTGCTTGAGGAGTGGATGCTTGAAAATTCTTCCATTGAGCCAATCAAGGTTGTTGGCTGGGAAGGACTTTTTGGCTTTGTAGTCACGGTATTAGTCATGATCGTAATGCATCTCCTAGTCGGCCGTACTGATGCTGGAAAATATGGCCCCTTTGACCTAGTTGAGGGCTTCCGACAAATGTCACAACGAAAGATCTGGGTCTCTAGTCTTCTAATCATGATAAGCATTGGGTAAGTCCGCATAGACCATAGCATCCGTCGATCCTCTTTACTGACACTTCTGTTTCTGTCAGCGGGTTCAACTTTTTCGGCCTTTCCGTTACGCGAAGCGTCAGTGCGACCTCGCGCTCGACTATCGACACATGTCGTACTCTTTTCATTTGGATCGTCTCTTTGGCACTTGGTTGGGAAACTTTCAAATTTGTCCAGATTGTCGGTTTCGCCATGCTCGTCTATTCTACATTCGTGTTCAATGGCATTGTGCAGCCACCATTGAACCGTCTTCGTGTTGACGAAGAGGTAGAGGAATTGCTTCCCGAGGAGCCCATAGAACACCTGTGATCCCCGCCTAGATAATCGCTCAATATAGTCATTGACAATCGGTCTATCTTGTTTGACGTTTTCCAATCAACGGAACCGTGATAACATTCTTCACGTGCCTCTCGCTAGACCCCTCCGTTGTGGGTAACTAGTCTTCGATATTGTGTTTGTAATATGCCACAGCTTCACAACATTTGTTTATGACTGTTCACTAAGTCGACGGGGGTTCCACCGTGTGGGATACCACTGATTGCGTTATGTGAGGGAAGCTTGGAACATGTTCTGCGCGGTGCTTGAGGGTCGAGCCATAGGCACTTCTGCATCATGCCAACATGGATCTCACATCATTATTGTCTTCTCTGAAATTCGCGACACACTGGGAATGCATGACTGGCACACTTAATGATTGTAAAGTCCCTCCAGATGAAGAAAAAAGCCCGTTTGCAAAACCAACAATCTTCTCTAGTATTTATTTTCTGTACTAATTTTCTCCGACATGCATCGCTTCGGGCTATTAAAGAATCAGTATAGGATCTGGTTTCAATCTGCTATATAGGCCGTTTCCAGGCCCTTCTCAAGTGAATGATCTAACCACAGTGACTGACTTCAGCATCATCAATCTTGGCTCCGTATCCGGATTCTTCGGGTCTCTTCTCAAACACAATCACTTTCTCGATATATCCACGACCATAGTCCAAGCTGGCGGTTCGATCAGTCATGACGAGTTGACCACCGTTGGAACTAATACATGTAGGTTTATTGCAACCCCCAGAAGCGTCTTTTGGATATACACGATCCTCCAGGTCGTAAATACTATCAGTCCAATGGACTGCGTCACAACTCCAGCATTTTACGCCTTTGACCGCAGCATTGCTTCTCAAAACGTAGCGAATACACTATCCATTTCGCACGATGGCTATCCACCTTTAGCTAATCGTGTCTGATTCAATTCCAGAGTAGTGAATCTATGCAGATATATGGATGGTACAGATCAACAAGATTATGAGGCTGATCTGAACAGTGTCCTGCATTCATTGAGCTTCAAGGCGCCCTGGCTAAATTTTCCCCGATGTGACAAAGAGATTGAACAGTGAGGCGTGGCATTGACGATAGCTTGACAATGGCCGGACTGGCAGAAAACGTGGCACCAAACACCCCGGCCTAGCCTTTTGACCATCCCAAACTGCAGTAACTCTCTTCTCGATTAACAACTATCGTGACAGAACATGTTATTGGCTGCATAATCTACATATTACTGCGCTATGTTCTGTATCGAGGCGAAGACGATGTGGGACGGCCTACGTCCTCTGCGTAGAGCCGCCAGAACGATAATATTTACGTATTGACCCTGTTCCCAGCTGTAGATATGAAGCTGCATCCCAATGTTTGATCAACAGTTGACTTTTCATGAAATGGCGACAAAAGAGTCAATCATTATTGAATTGATAAACTGTGGCTAATTAACAATCTATGCATTAGGAATGGATTCATAAATTGTCACAATTCTATCCCTGAAGAGCACCACCGGAATTCCAGTTCTATGCGCCTTGCCGACAAGGACGCAAGTTCAAGCATTGCTCTTCTTTTCTTTCGCTTTGAGGTCCTTGTCTTGAATATTATTGTAATGCCAAATTCCCTGTTCCCTGTCCCGCGTCAGACGGTCCATGTCCCGCTGGCTCACAGGCACACCTTCTATACCCTTGACCCTCTTTCCTTCTAAAAACATGATGAAACCGCCTGCGCCGGCAACGATACAACCCAAGGCAACGAATAGGCCTGTTGACCAGCTCGGACGATCATAACGGTTCATTCCCCACATGAACCCTGAGAGAACGCATTGAAAGAATGTATTAGCGACCATGAGCCAGATTACCAGATCCAGCTTCCAAACCGTGGTGCATTGCGCCCGTACCCCAGTCAAGGGAGGCACCGGAATCTTGGCCTCAGGGAATGGGATCGACATCCGCGAGATTGCTTGGAATTTGGGCTCATGGACGTTGTGCGGGCCGAGATTCAATGGTAATTCAGTGGAACCTTGTAGTCGAAACCAGCCTCTGTGAATCCCGGCAAGTTTTCTCAATCCAATCTCTTTCTTGAGAAGTCTGTATTGCAAAAGAAGATACAAATCTCTGAATCTCCAGGGCGCAAGTCCAAAACCTGTGACACAAAACAAAGCATTGAGTATTTGCGAGTCGATTTCGATCCATATCCGTCTTGGGGAGTTGATATCGTCACAAGTAGGGTGGCACATGGCAGGGGCTGAGAGTGAGTAGTTAGCCAAGATGGTCCACGCAGTCCAAGAATCGATTACAAAACTCACAGGCGTTGCAAAGGAGGAGGAATAACATTCCGCCCCATGCAACGACGTTCAGGCCGTACAAGGTGACAGCGAAGCCAACTGGTGTAAGTATATAATTCCAGAAAGCGACGGTTCCCAGCTTCGTTGACTCGCCAAACGAGTGCTTTGGTGGGAAGTGGTAGCCATTTTCGAATGGAGCCGCGGAGATTGGTTCGCTCGTAGGCCTCGACGTTGTTTGACTAACCGTTGCGGCATCATGCTTGCTCTCAGTCGGATCTGCAGGAACGGGCTGGACTGGAGTTGATGTCAAACCAGCGCCACCGGAACTGACAGCAGGAGACTTGGTTGATCGAGCTGAATCGGAAGTAGGCCATGAGCCGGCCTGACGAGAGAAGATGGACGATGCAATTCCACCGGTGGCGGCGAAGAAGCCCTCGGGAAGTTCGGACGTCTCGAAGCTTTGGGAAAATCGACGAAGACGACCACTTAATGAAGACGAAGTGGCAGTGCGATTAGCCACAATGTTATTGGAACCCTCCCTCCCAGGTGATTGAACAAGCTCTATCGGTGCATCTTGATCAATGGTAGGAAATGGTTCGGTTTGTGCAGGAACCCTCGTTGCGCCGGACATGTTATCGCTTGAGCAGTGGCTAAGGCAAGACGCCCTTATTAGCCAGAATTCGGCAGTCGAATAAGTAAGTGACAAGATATCTCGACGAAGTTTGGGTATGACCTCAGTGCACCTAATTTATGTGCGCAGTACGTGGCCAAGTTCTTGGTAGCGATTGAGGAAGAGAAAAGCGGTTGGGTTAACAAGGGATAGTTGATGAGGGATTGCCGGAATCTATTCTTCATCATAAAATGCCGGCTGTCTCAGCTTCGTGACGTAACGTAATGCCAGCAGCCTACCACCATTCATCACAAAGGCGCTAGCTTGAATTTGATCATCGTTGCTCGCTGTAGGGTGTAACCCACTAGATACCTCGCTAAATTCTGGCCCCCCTGCCAAATTTGGGTGCCTTTGTGTGCCCTGCTTGTTCCTACAGTATCATGGGTTAGGTACATCTCCGAGGTATCATCACCGTCAAAGGAATGGAAGAGCCGCCATATTTTCTGTCACCTGATAGAATCGACATTCTCGGGTTTGCAGTTGCATTGTCAGTCCCATCGGCTTAGCCCGGTGCTGAAGGGGTTTTCACTGGACACGAACCGCCAGACAACTGAAGGTTTCCGGAAGGCCGGAAGGGTCTTGCTTGTGGGGTTTTAACGCATGGCGGCTTGTAAAGTTATTAGTACGCGGCTGCAAATTTGAGCACAGGCAGGGGCCCAGTCCTCTCCGTAACTCTCGACAACTTATTATCGCGAACGTGGAGCAGAGGACTTCAACTCTTCTGCACGAACTTGATCGTTTGTTCAAGTCTTCGGCGCTATCAGCAACATATAATTTCTGCCGCAAAGCAGCCAGTGTTCGAATGGCGAGGATGGATGCGAGTCAAGCCGTACGCAATGTCGCAAATACTGTTTTGCAGAACCTTCGGCACCAACATGACTGGAGTAATTTGGAGCTGTCTGAGAATATGGGAGAATGCCGGACCCTCATAAAAGGTCTTCCACCCAAGAGACTCTATCTACACCCGGATGATCAAATTGCTGCACTGGCTCATGAAGAAGCTACAGGAGAGAAACTATTTCATGAACCTGAGTACGAATGGGTTTTGCCTGTGCACCTAAGTGAGAAGTGGTGCCTCGCTAAGTTCGCCTCCATCTTTGACTCCATCCCGAACGACAATCCTCGATCGAAGAGAATTGTTTTGGCAACAGCACACAGCGACTCTACCGTTGTGTACTACCTCATGCACGAGGGAATGGTCAAGCCTCGCCAAAATTAAGCGAGGAGACGAGCATTGTCCGCTCAATGTTGATGCTATGGGCGGAAAATTACCTTTTGGACTTTCATCTTGTCAAAGAGCTCATAGCCATTTGCTGCATCAGCCAGTGGCATAACATGGTCGAACATGAATCTGAACACGTTGAGTTTTTTTTTTTCCAGCTTTGCTCTGAACACCGTACTGTGGTATAATGGGCCGAACGGGGGAAGAGAAAGGCAAGATACGATACCGCCACTCCTACAACCATTCTCAGGGGCTGACTTACTCAAGTTGGTCTTGCTTCTGCTCTAATACTTTGAGAGCTTCGGGAAAAATGTGTCTCACCGGACATCTCCCCATCTGAAGACGGATATTCTTGCTTTGCAATCATTAGTTTTGCAATCTTTTTCACCATGAAATCTACAGAATAGAAGCTTACCCGTAAGCCTCATTACCAGTCCAAGGAATCTGTCCACGTTAGTCAAAGACAGGGTGCAGGTACGCGGGCAAGAGCTCATGTGGTACCTCGGCGTTGTGGACTCCAATACTGCTGATTACACCAAAAGGCCGTACAAGTTCAAACGCGGTTCTGAGCGCTGGGGACAGGCCTACTACTTCGACAATCATATCAGCTCCGCGGCCATCTGTAGCCTGCAAAATTTGATTTCTCATTCCTTCTGCGTCTTGTTTGAAGTTCAGAGTCTTAGCCCCTAATTTTCGGGCCACATCAAGGCGACTATCAACGGCATCTACGGCAAAAAGATGCTGAGGGTTCAAATCGGAAGCGCAAGCAATGGCACAGAGTCCGACAGGGCCACATCCAACCACGACGATGGTGGACTGTGTGACGTCAATTGTTCGGGACAAGTCGAGCGCACTTTTGACACCGAAGAATCCCGTGGGGAAGATATCGGCCATCAATAGCAAGGCCCGATCAGATATAGTTTCTGGTGCCTTGACGATCGTACTGTCGGCGTATGGGACACGCACATACTCGGCTTGTCCTCCATCAAGCCCGGGAGAACCAAATAGCAAGGATCTCTCGCAACGGGCTGTAAAGCCTTCTTTGCAATAAAAACACTCGCCACTAAAAAACCAACGTAAGAAGCTATCCATGAGTTCTTCTGGTCCGGATAGTAGCCTGTCCTCTGCAAACATACCACGAAACGGTAAATGGCGAAACAATTTTGTCGCCAACCTGGAGAGTTTGCACATCAGCCCCAGTCTCGCATACGATGCCAGTGAACTCATGGCCCATGATAAATCCAGTATCTGATTTCTGATGTCCTCGGTACGCATGCAGTTCTCTGGTTGGTACTTTGTCAGCTCAACGATAGAACATACATGTGAAGGCATAGCGATTATCTGAACTTACGAGCCACAAAGTGCCGTAGACTCAATTTTGACGATGACATCTCGGCTGCTTAGTACTAGACTCGGAATTGTCAATGATTCTGTGATACAACGCAACACATTCCACACAATGCGGCAATCTAGCTCACTTTGTGGTACAGGACGCTCCTTCACGGAGACCTGATACGGGCCATCAAAGACGACTGCTTTCATCAACTTTGGGCTGCTCATGGCGGACCTTTCCTGTTCTAGCTTTTGGTATTATTCTCGTGTTTGTATTGTATCGTGGTTGGAAACAAGAAACAAAGTGCTGTGAGCCCCCACGTTACATAGCAGATATCATATGTACGCTTGAGGGGTTCCGGTCACGCCATGCGCCTTGGTTCGTGGGGTGGGGTTTGGATCGATAGAGCTGCTAGGCATTAATATGGATGACGGTGAGCCGGTCCCCGCAGAGGAGAAATCCCACCTTGAACAAAAGAATGGTAGTACGGAAACACGTTTCTGGTATGCTAAGTTGAGATGAGTAAGTAGCTCACGAGTATACTTAGTGGCTTGGAATGGATAAGAAACCTCGCTCCTTTTTTTAACCTATCAAGTGTTTGAAGTTCCAAGACTAATATGTTATAATACTTGAAGCTACTATATCGCTTATTTTCCTAACTTCCGCAGATGCTTAAATTAGGGATCGGTCCGCTTTTACTAATTAATCTATCATTCCGGATAAAGCATTTTTGGGTCCCGTGGGAAGCATTGAACAGCCAATAATTGTCCCAGTGCCCTAGTAGACCACGAGATGTTCCTCAAACATCAGGAGCTCCATTCTGCGCATCGTTTTTGGAAGTGTTTGCATACACGTCAGTGTGTGACAGTGGCTCTTTCAGTGCCCGCTTGCCTCGCCTGCATTTTGATCATCGTCAACTGGTCAATACTTTTTGCCGCCACTCTAAAATGTAGTGGAGTGAGTTGCGGGAAGAGTCTCAGCCCTCCATATCCAGAGTATCGCATGCCTCAAGCTTCCTTGGCTATTATTAGTTATGCACTTCGGATTCTGCCCGCTCCGCCCGGGCGGCTCTGATAAGGGTGTCTGGCTGGCAAAGATGGGACAGCCGCCCACACCGCAAGCTGCATTGATGATAATGAAGCAGCATTTGCTTGCCAACCGGGTAGTCTGGAACTTTTTATTAGAGCGCAACCATGTCCTGCTTAGGTGGTCGTCTTGTACTCCGTATGACAAGGAGTGTACAAGCGACTTGAACAAATTGAGGCTCTACTAATACGGAGTACTCCATACTAATGAATACTTACCTCTCCGTACCCTCTACAACTTTCTGGCAAGCTATATACACAAGTCGCTTCTCCTGTCAGGCCCACATATGGACAGCAGCTGTGGCTATTTTCACTTCATGGAAACTTGTCACTCAGGCTTGAGCGCACCTGCGAAAAATGCATGTACAACATTTGCTACCCCACTGTATGTACCTCAGACCCTCCCAGGTAGGTACAGTGACAGGTGTACACATGTACCTAAGGTACCTTTACCTTGGGAGGTACCTGGTAGTCAAAATTTGTGAGCCGTAAGCAGCCAAACTTCATGCCGCCTTTGTGCGATGCGCATGGTTTGTCTCGTCTTCAACCGAGAGCCAGTTCCCCATCTCCATCTCCATCTCCCGCGTCCCCGCTCCCCGCCTGGCCGTCAATGGGACTCATGCCAACCAGACTCTCTCTCTGCCCAACGGCAATACTACCTCTGCCAGACCTTGGCTGACCCATCCGATCCCCTACTCACTCTCAGTTTGACGACGACCTTCTCCTCGATATTCTCTCCCCCGCCGCCGTCTGCTTCTTGTCGGAGCTTCCCCGCGATATTGTAGTTCTTGGGACACTTCGTTTACTTCCTTGGTCCAACGTCAGTGTTGCCATCTGCTGGCATCGGTTTGGTAGTCTGATGATATCTTTGCTCCACACACGACGCTTTAGCAATTCTTCACCCCTCCGGAAATCTTGTTTCAACGTTGGCGCAAGAAAAAGGGCCAAACTAATTACCTGAGGTGTGTCCCCGTACATCTGCGCTGCCTGCTCAAGAGCTCGGTTGAGCCTAAGTTGCAGCGAATTTGTTATGTATGCCGCAATCTTCTGCACGTTTCTTGCTCACAACATTCATTTTGCGTCTTTTCCGCCACCGCACATGAAAGACTTTGTTCAGCGCGCCCGTTCCGTGCAATCGAACCCCAACTGTTCGGCCGTCCTCCTTTGAAAATCTTCCGCTGATTGACCAAATTTTTTTTTTACAGGAAAATTTCGTCTCAGATACGAGCACTGAACTTGCAACGTTGGAACAGTTGTTGGGCTGCCACTTTCTAGCAATAACTATTGCTAGTGCTGCTCTGACGCAAGGCCAACCAAGCTTCACCTTAGCCAGTGTACTTTGATAGTGTCGTTGCCTTATAAAGCCACCCGAGGATAGGATCTTATCTTTGCCACAGAGAAGCCATCAGCCTCTGTGACCATCAGCAGCCAGTGGCATCACGCATTAATTCCGGGATCGAACCTCTGTTTACATATTTTCTTACATTAAGCCCCTTTAAAACGCATTTTCTGCTGTGGGTTTGGTTTCTTCCCTCTTTTTCTTTTCTTTTTTTTTAAAAAAAAAATATACTTGACCAGACTCTCTCTCTCGTCATAGAGACTCCAGATACCTCCGCTTGCTTCTGTTTTCGGGGCTGTTCCAATATCGCCTCTCGTTTCATGCTGCTGTCGCCCTCTCTTGCGAGGCCATGGCGAGTTGACCTGCTTAAACAACGCTGACAAGAATGACTACGGCTGCCGGTCAGCGCCAGCAGCTCCATGTTCACATAGCTGCCGAGACCTACGACCCCGATGAGGTCGTTCCACGAGGCAGTCCACTTATGAAAGCACTGCACCCAAGGCTCGAGCTCTCTCCTAGTCCACCCCCAGACATACCTTCCGCTCAAGTCAGTCTTATTCCTCCTCCTATCGACGACTCCCAATGGTCTAATTGCCCAAAGATCCGCCCTAGCTCGGGAGATGCTGTTCTCGTGGCCTATCTCGGCAACGGCCGTCGTCCTGAGATCGCACAAGCTGCTGGCTATCGGGCCCTCCCAGGCGTTGATGAGGAGGAGTATGAAGGAGACGGAGAGAACAATCTGTATAGTGACCTGTCTTCTCATCAGAGAGCAGGTGACTCACGTGTGCAATCTCGATCCTGCGGTAGTCATCCAACATCTTCTAGCGCCATGGTTGGACCCAGCCTTCAACATCTTGCGGCTGATGTTCTCCAGGTAGTTTCGCCAGAAAGTCGGCATATATCGGTCCCCCAAGATACACCGGATATCGCCTTTTCAACACGCCAATTGTCACTGAGCGATGATCGATCCGCTACCAATTCATACCACCTCTCTAGGGACCAGCCTGAAAACGAAACCAATTCCGAAAGATCGTGTAAACATTCTATCGCTATGCTGACTCCGTCAAGCAGTGGTTTGCCTCCTTTGCAGATGGACTCACCAAAATCCGAATCGAACGGTCAGATTCTTCCCTCGATACGATCTACGCTTGGCGATATAGACCATATTCCTTCTGAACCGCTCACACTTGCAGTGAAAGATAAGACTGTTCTACACTGTTCTGGAGCTCATTTCACCCGATCACCTCCTGTGACACTGAGACGCTTGCCACCTCTGGCCACATCTCAAATGTCGCCACCGAGATCCCCAAACGAAACGTACCAGCTGAGCCTTCCATCCCCGCATTCCCTACCTGCATCAAGCCCCTACACCTGCTACGCATCCAATGGACTTAATCAACGACCTAGTGCAGATTACGGCACACATATTTCGAGCGAAACGCCAAGCACAGATCAATCTGCGTCGGCGCCAACGCCGGCTACTGCGATATCTGTCGCGGACCGAATGAGCATTGACGGCATCACGAATCCGTCAGCAGGGCTGTATGTTTGTAGATTCAAAGGGTGCACGGCGCCGTCCTTTCAGACCCAATATCTGCTTAATTCGCACGCGAATGTCCATTCCTCGGCCCGACCACATTACTGTCCAGTCCAAGGGTGTCCTCGAAGTGAGGGTGGCAAGGGGTTCAAACGCAAAAATGAAATGATACGGCACGGGCTTGTCCATGATTCTCCAGGGTATGTTTGTCCGTTTTGTCCAGACAGAATGCACAAATATCCGCGCCCAGACAATCTGCAACGGTAAGTCGTCTATTGTCAAAGTCGATCTTGTGTGGAAGTGCTGACGTTCCCTCTTGTTACGTAGACATGTCAGAGTGCATCATATGGATAAAGATAAAGATGACCCACTACTACGAGAGGTTCTGTCTCAGCGCCCAGACGGTCCCAATCGTGGTCGTCGCAGACGAGGTGTCGTGCCATAGCACGAGGATTTGTATGACACCGTGGTGCAGCAGGCTCTGCAAATTCACATCAATGGCAACAACTGATCACAAATCATTTACGATCCTCCCCTTCCTCAGCCGAGAATCTACGCAAGATGTCTTTTGTTTGTCATCTTCTTTCATACGAATGAAAAATCCCCCTTTCATTGCATGATGTTTCTATGTCTATCGTTCTTTTTGGAAGACGCCCGTTCCCTGATTTTACTGCAACTTACTCGATTGAGAGGCATGCTTGGCGTTGAGGGCGTCATATACCAGGCAATTTACGCCACCAGTTTTCATCTACCCAACTTATTTTTGACCTTCAATAGAGATCAACTCATAATTTTCACAAGTGTACACTAGCTCTTCTTCTACTGTGCCAAAGTGCTTGCCGTAGCGTTCGCGTATTGAGTAGATAAATCGCTTATCATTTACTTTCAAGATAAGAACTTGGGATGCAACCTCACTCGGTGATCTTTTCAATAGTGCATTGTGGCGTGTACTATGGAGTCGAAGATGTAAGAAAAGGGGCTCTGGGAGCAAATACAGCAGTAATTGCGATCTGCTAGATCTTGTCCGTTGATTTATGCTGTACTTGCTTATTGATTAAGCTGAGCACGCAATTGATTTGAGGGACATGTCATGCAAACTCCCATGTCCCAATTCGTACTGGCGAGTCGCTCAGGACCTCTCCATCTATTACTAGGCCTGAATTGTGGGAGCCTATACTCTCAATGAGTATCCATAATCCTAGCCTCTGTATGCGCTCGGGTTCCATGTCGAATTGCGGCGTACGTATAGTAATGGATGGATCTTGAAACTCGGTCTCGCCTGACACAGCAATTGGAACTTGTTCGGATCCCCAGCCAAGAATGACGGATACACGAAGCATTAGGGATGATGGTGGACGCATGTTAGTCCCCGGTAAGGCTAAAGTGGCGCTCTGGACCGACACACTAGCCTTCGTCAACCACGATGCATTGATGGATGCGCGGTATCTCATGTCGCCCTCGGCTAATCGAAGACGAGGAATATTGGTAACGAGTCTGCCGGCCGCATCCGGCAGCACAGGGGTGACACGAACAGGAGTCATTGAAGCAACCCGTAAAACGAACCGTGCCAGCTGACCAGCATCAAAGGTTGAGCAGACCAATGTGTAGATGCCGGGTTCAAGCATCGAAATGTTCACTTCAGCGCATCCTCGGCGATATTCGCCTGAGGAAGCCACCAAGTCCTTCATGCGGAGCACCGCAACTCTGTCTCCCTTTGCCCACACGACGTCCACATGGACATGGACATCGTTTATGTCTGCAGAAAGAAGGATAGACACCGGGGTTACGTTAGTGACAGTGAGGCAATACTGAGGGTTGTGGAAGAACGTGGCATATGATGAGTGGCCACCGGCAGTTCGCCTCGTCCAAGCCCCGTTATGTTCAGAGATGTGTGACATAGTCTCCGCAGCTTCCGAAATTGAGAGCGGAGAATTCGAGAAGAGTGACATCGTGAACGAATATTGAGGCAGAGGAAGCTCATGCTGATCAATAACGATCGTATAAGACTGTTGGGACTGTGCGTCAAGGCGGGCTAAAGTTTGAGGCGAATCGACGTACGGGCCTCTATAAAACTCTCCGCCGCTGATTTGAACCTTGTGTCCAGAATTCTCGAATACTAGAATGCTCATGAACCCAAGTCGACAAGCCACGGCCGCCATTGAGTCTCTCCTGCTGCGGGCGATGTCCAGTTCAGCGTCGACGAAATGTCGGCTGACAAGAACCCAGATGGTTCCGCCGTTGGATGCCATGACGGAGAATTGGGGGTTTTTTGACAATGATGACCGGTATATGCTCGGCGGTACACTCCAGGAAAAATGATGATCTCGTCGGTGTGAGAATAAAGACGGGTTCCAGTTCAGATACATAGATTCGAAATGTTGAGCGACGTCCTCAATGCTAAACCACAGCCGGCTGCTAGATCCCGGGCGGTTGGGCCATTTTGAATCGGTTGAAACGTTGCAAGAGGATAAATCCGAACAAGATTGTTGGGGTACGGGCCATCCCGTCGTCGTCATCGCGGGCCCATCACACCAGGGGTTCTTTACTAAAAGGCGTTTAACACCCCCGGAAGAGTCGATATCCTCAACTGCATAGTCGTGCTCTCCAATAAGCCCCATCACCTTTTCTTCGTCGGCCGAGATTCTACCAGTTCCTAATGTGATGACCACATCACGCGACTGGTAGGCTAATTTGATACGTTTCCATATATTATCAACATCAGCGTCCTCTCTGCCACACATTTGGTAAGCGTAATGAGCGATGGGATGGAAAAGCAAAAGGGAAAAGGAAAGAAAACGCGGCCGCCGAGATCAAAAAGAAGGACAATAACCCGGAACACTTACTTCTGTAGAAATATTTGTTCTGGAATCCAGCCTATCAGCACCCATAAATCGGTGCCAGAATTACTGCCTGGGAAATCGTAGCCGCCTCTGACTTTCAAATATGCTTTTTCTAGAAGCGCTGGCCACAGCAGATATGGATTGTGCCTGTCAACAACAAACAAGGCTCTATCCGTTCGCGAAGACGGCAGTCGGTCATCAATCGTAACTCGCCTTGCACATCCATTGAAGTTCAGTTTGATGACGTACTTTCCCGTTGCTGAGAGTCTTGGCCTACCCTTGCTATGATCGAACGGGTGAAATATAGAGGAAAGAACCTGTTTGAATAAAATGAGGGCATCTTTTCAGCTGGCATGACAGAATGACAGTTCATTGAGATTTTTCGCTTACTGCATGTTTCCCGACGAGAACATTATAAGCTGCAGAGAGGCTAGCTACAACGGAACAATCGGTTGTGATGTCTTGTACCAGATCACTGTCGTCAGATGTTTGCATCATCGCATCCTCATATGACTGTGGATGACAAGCTGGACCTGTTTCAAAAAGCTCAGCTGGTTTTACCCATGCGGCGAAGTTGTCAAGCTGGGCTGCTGATAGAGTAAAACCCGTATCATCTCTTTCAATCACGGCTCGTGTCAGCAATTCCGTGTTCACGATGCAAATTTGGCCATGGTGTTTACAAGAAAGGGTCGGCGCACATGAACTCTTGGTTGTTGTTTAATTCTGTTTCGAAGTCGATTGAAGGGGAGTCCTCATCCCAAGGGGGAAATTCACATTTATGAAGTATGGAGCCTTGCTTTAATATGTCTGCTGTTCCTGAGACGGGTAAGACTGGTCGAGATGGCGTTGAATGTGCTGCGTCTGCTGTTGGCGCTAGGCGGGCTTTGAGCTTTTCAGCAAATATGATTAGCTCCTGGCACTTCTGTCTGAGACGCGCAGCATCAATTTTGTCGGGCCTTTCCTCTGCGGCTTTCATGTACATTTCAGCCGCCTTGATGGCATGCTTCAGTGCATTCTGGCCGCTCGACTTGGCAGCCAGACTTTCCTCGGCCTGCCCAATGATTAGTGGAGTTATATAGTCCCTGGACATGGTTTTTGGAACGAGAACAGGATGGCAGTGAGGAAGGATTTGACGCACCTGCGCTTGCTTCTCCATGTTGCCTCCATGTTGCCTCAAAGCAGGATTGTGAACGGTGGCTCGTGCTCGTGAGTATACAGTCCACCCCCTGTTTGATTTTACACGACTACAAGCCCCACGCGGGGCGACCACTATTAGCTCTTAGTGGCTGCTGTAGGTGAAGCTATTAGGGATACTACAGGGGTTTTTGCACTAGTAAGAGGTACTAGAAAGGCCTAGAAAGATGCACGTAACCTTAGGTATATCCTACCCCGCTTAGTGCTACGGTTTAGTATGTGATTGGCCTGCTACCCCTCGTCATGTAGATGTGTAAAATCAAACAGGGGGTGGACTGTATACATACATATTTCCAGTGGACCGCCCCTGGTGATTAACGCGGAACAGACGTCAGCGGATTGGTGAATTGCTAGGCAAGGCGGGGCAGAAATGTCTCTCTTGGCATCCGTCGGAGTACATATGGTTAACTTTTACGGAGTAGATTCGTAAAATAAATCAGGTGGCATTGTAGACTCCGTAGTGTGGCTACATACAGTCTAACCCCTGAATGATTTTACACTCGTGACAAGCCCCACGCGGGGCAGTTGCTATTAGCTATTTTTGAAATGTAGGGAGCTAGTTGCCGGCTGGCAACAGCTGTACAGGTGTAGCTCTACGGTCGGGGACCAATAGAACCACCACGTTGAATATTTATTTAACGTATCGCAATGGAAGGTTTCGGCAGTTATTAACTAATTAGATTTAATCTAGATGACTTTTACAATATCTTATATACTAATAGAATTGATTTTAGTGACGTTATACGGGCAATACGGCTGTTAGATTAAGAGGCCTAGCTATCTAGCTAGATTAAAAAGATCTTCTTCCTCTTATATACCCACTGACTATATCAGTGGATCCGGGCCGTTAGAGAGGTCTTAAGAGCCACTTTTAATTTTCCGTAAAATTCATTTATATATAAAATCCAAAAAATTAACTTACTACTATATAAACTAGTAACCTATATGCACTAACTTTTAGTCTAAAAAATATTCCTATATTAAATAAAAGCCCTATCTTCTAGCTTTAATTTGCTATATATAAGACTTTTATATAACCTCTAGTTAAAGAGAAAATCGCTGTTAAAGATAGCTATAGGGTAACCTACTTACGTTACCCTAGCTTACCTAATTACTAGTGGCGCTGCGGTTGTGGCTACGCTTGTAGCCATAATGCAATTAAATAATCTATAATTAAAAATTGATTTAGATTAGTTATTCACACGGTTAGTTATAGCTATTAATAGCTGCGACATAGCTATTAATAGCTACCTTCGCGACCGTTAATAGCTATAGTGTAGCTATTAGGCTTGCAATATAAGCTAGTAATAGAAAGGTCCTTTAACTAGAAAGGGCTAAAAATAGGTCTTATTTTTAACACCCCCTTTACAAAAGAATTGCGTATAAGCTAATTAAAAGCGTATAAAGTAATATAGGGTAAACAAGAACTTTTAGATAAAAACAGATAAAAGGGAAAAACAGGAAAAGATAAAAGACCCCCTTTTGAATTCCTAGCTATTATTAAAATATAGCTCCCTTTTTAGCGTTGTTTTTGGTTCCCTATTAAAGGGATTTAGTTGTTGGTTTTTAGTGATTATTAAGCCCTAAGAGCTTAATAAAAGCCTAATAAAGAGGTCTAGATAGAGGCTTTATTAGACTATCTGCAGGCATTAACTTTGTATCTAGATATTTAATCTTAGCTAAACCCTCTAAAACCTATTACCTAATATAGTTAAACTTTAGCAAGGTATACTTTGTACGGCTATGTAAGGCAGGGTTATAGGCAGTGGTTATAGTGCCTTAATTATCGCAGTATATCTGGATAGGGGGAGAAATAGGGGTTTTTAGCTCCTTAAATAAGCCCTAAAGCCACTGTAGCTCCCGGAAGGTCTCGTAGATAGCGTTAGCTTCAGCTTCTAATGTTAATAGAGCTATTGTACTAGCTTTCTTTGATTTCCAGCTAATAGGTCCGCCAGCTAGCTTGAATAGATAAGCGTAGGTTAATTTAGAGGTCTTTTTATCCCCTGTAAAATCACTGTCACAATAACCTATTAGGCTTTTGCTAGCTATACCTTTAGGGTCTCCCCTATAGATTATAGCAAGGAATTTAGTCCCTAATTAGTAATAGGTACCTAAGCAGATTTTTAGCTGCTTTTAGGTGTTCTATATAGGGCCTAGCTAGTGCTGTAGATAGCCACTGAAGTGTAAAGGCCACGTCCGGCCTTATAAGCAACATTAGGTATATTATAGTCCCTATAATACACTAATAGAGCTTAATTTCACTAGCTATTAAAAGCTTAGTGGTCTGCGTAGCTAAAACGCCTAGCTAAAGAGGTATGCTAATAGGCTTACTATCTAGCATATTAAATTGATTTAAAGCCTCTAAGATATACTAAGATTAATGAATTTTTAGTATCCTTTTAGGTCTATCTTGTACGATTTGAACCCCTAAGAAGAATTTAGCTAGCCCCCTATCTTCTATTAGATAGACTTTATGAAGTTCCTTTTTAAGTCTTTAGATATAACGTAAATCCAGTCTAATTAGAAGGCAGTTATTCACATACGTGATAATAAAGGTTTTAGTGGAGGAATTGTAGAATATAGCTAGGTTAGAAATTAGAGGGCTAAATCCTAGGGACTTTAGCACTACTATTAGTGCTTATTGCCACTCCCTTGAGCTCTGTTTTAGGCTATATAAAGACTTTTATAATAAAATTACTTAATCTTTAGAGGGTTTATAGCCAAAACTTTTAGCTAATTTAGCTAATTTAGGATTTGCTTCAAGGAATTCAATAAATCCGTCTAGAATAACCATATAAATCTGTTATTATAGCTTACTATTAAGAAAAGCTCCTATAAAATTAACCTATTCGATTTCCTAGTTATTCCAAGCCGCTAGGGCTAGTAAAATCCTCTAGCTAGGGGGAATACTTGTTACTATAAAGGTCTCTAGATAATCTAGACCTTCTATTTGCATAAATCCCTTAGCAATAAGTTAGGCCTTATATTTTAAAGGATTATTTTCTTTATCCTTTTTAAGCTTATACACAAGCCTATTCTTTAGTACTTTACGGCCCTTAGGTACTTAGTCTTTCCCTATAAATTTAAAAGTACTAGCCTTTAGAAGCTATTTGTATTCCTTATACGTAGCTTCTATCCATTTATCCCTTTTAGGGCTAGATATAGCTTGCTTCTAGGTCTTAGGTTTAGGGCTATTATTATTTTCTTTTAGCTTCTCCTATACCTTAAAGCAGATTTCTTTTATAAAATCTAGAGAAGAAGAGGAACTAATATTAACATCTATAGGGTTAATATTAGGGTTAAAGTCAGTAATTTTGTCAAAATCAAGGTCCGGAGTCGAAATCTGATTTCCTAGTGAAGTTACAGGCGTGGCCTCTTCTAAGGCCTCTAGAATCGGTTCCTTAGGGGGTTATACAGGCCCTATAGGGTGTTTTTCTTGACCTATAGGGGGACCTCCTATGTTGTCTATAGGGTAATCCTTTAAACCTTAATTTAGATCTTAATCTTTTAAATCATTTTCCCCCTCTAAAGGGTTATCCCCTATAGAAAGCCTAGGTAATCCTTTAGAGACAGGACCTATAGGTTCTATAATCTTAATAAAGCTAGTCTTTATAACTAGCCTTTTAGAGGGGATGTA
The DNA here is from genome assembly GCA_003814445.1 of Epichloe festucae Fl1. Classification (NCBI taxonomy): domain Eukaryota; kingdom Fungi; phylum Ascomycota; class Sordariomycetes; order Hypocreales; family Clavicipitaceae; genus Epichloe; species Epichloe festucae. The sequence continues at coordinate 1,203,912 of CP031390.1, forward strand.
CACTAGATAGGTGTTAGAACCTAGTGTAGCTAATAACCTTCTAGGGATAGTCCTAGCTACTAACTTCTGGGCTTTAGGTTGTTTTTCTAGGGGGATTAGAATCTCATAGTAAGATCCTATGGCTCTAATACTGCTAATATTAGTTATATAGGGCTGATTTAGCTCCCTAGCTAGCAGTTATTCAGGGCTTTTATCCTTTGTGGTATTAGTAGTTATTGTTAAAAATAAGACCTATTTTTAGCCCTTTCTAGTTAAAGGACCTTTCTATTACTAGCTTGCATTGCAAGCCTGACAGCTGCGACCGACCGTGTGGATGACTAATCTAAATCAATTGTCAATTGTGGATTATTCAATTGCGTTGTGGCTGCAAGCGTAGCCACAACTATAGCGCCACTAGTAATTAGGTAAGCTAGGGTGACATAAGCAGGTTACCCTATAGCTATCTTTAACAGCGATTTTCTCTTTAACTAGAGGTCGTATAAAAGTCTTACATATAGCAAATTAAAGCTAGAAGACAGGGCTTTTATTTTATGCAGGAATATTTTTTAGACCAAAATTTGGTGCATATGGGTTGCTAGTTTGTATGGTGGTGAGTCGATTTTTTGGATTTTACATATAAATGAATTTTGCGGAAAATCAAAAGTGGCCCTTAAGACCTCTCTGACGGTCCGGATCCACCGATACGGTCGGTGGGTATATGAGAGGAAGAAGATCTTTTCAATCTAGCTAGATAGCTAGGCCTCTTAATCCAACAGCCGCATTGCCCGTACAACATCACTAAAATCAATTCTATTGGTATATAAGATATCGTAAAAGTCATCTAGATTGAATTATATTAGTTGATAACTGCTGAAACCTTCCGTTGCGTTGCGTTGAATATTTCAACGTGGTGGCTCTATTGGTCCCCGACCGTAGAAGCTACACCTGTACAGCTGTTGCTAGCTGGCAACTAGCTCCCTACATTTCAAAAGGTTATGAGCCCGGAACAACTGCTAGCTAGGGAGCTAAATCAGCCCTGTACGACTGATATTAGCAGTATTAGAGCCATAGGATCTCACTGTGAGATTCTAATCCCCCTGGAAAAACGACCTAAAGCCCAGAAGGTCGCAGGTTCGACCCCTGTCTCGGTCACCACAGGTCGATTTTATAGGAGCTTTTCTTAATAGTAAGCTACAACAACAGGTTAATCAATATCTTCAATCCCTAAAATCAACCTTCCCTCAGTGGGCTGAAAGGCAACGATTTAGCATGCGTACGAATAGGGCTATAGGGGTCCCCCTAGAAGCCCTAAATCTTGAATTTCTAATGGCAGACCTTCTAGCTGAACAGAGGGATAAGTCATCTACGGTAGCCAAAGCCCTGAATTATAGGGCTAAAGACCTAGAAAAGGGTGCTAAAGATAAGGAAAAGGCCCCTAAAGGTTAGAAGAAGAAGAAAGAAGGCTCTGAAGAAAATAAGGGCTCTTCTAATTCTAATAAGAAGAAAAAGAAGCAAAAGGGTCAAAAATCAGATAAAAAGGATAATAAAGAGCCTATAGAGGGTTCTTTTATGCTAGGAAATTACAACCTTTCTAACGGAGCCCTTAATCTGTACAAGAAACCTAGTAATTACAAGACTAGTTATAAGAGCCCTAGCGATAGTAGCTCTGATTCTAGCTCTAGTGATTCGGATGATGAAAAACAAGAAATTAATTCCTTAAATGGTTTTAATTATTATAGTAAAGACATGAAAAAGGCCCTATTATATAATACAGGTTTGACTGTATATATAGTTAATTCTAGGGAGGTCTTTAGGGATTATACCCCTTTTAAGAAAGGGGAATCCGACCCTATTATAACCGGTGGTGGCCCTATTTATCCTAAGGGTTACGGTAGTGCTGTTTTTGAGGTCTTATATTAAAAGAAACCTAATAAATATAGGACCTTAGTGCTAAAGGACGCTCTATATTTTCCTTAGCTTAATGTTAATATAGTTAGTGGCCTTATTTACTATATATCTGGCGGTTGCTTTATAAAAAACTATCTTTATCTTAAAGATAGGTCTTGTATTGCTGCCCTAGATATAGAAAAACATGGTTTTTTCTTTCACGTTAAAAACTAATTTACACTGACGTTACATAAAGGGCCCTGTAAAAAATCTCATTATATCCGACCTTTTACCTATGCTAGCTTTAGGGGTTATAGCTATCCTATTAGCTACCCTATAGAGGTTTAAATTCCCTCTAAAAAGCTGGATTAGGCTTCTAATTTGGACGAAATCGCTGAAATTAACGAAGATAATGATATTAAAGAAATCATACGGGATAATTTAGGGGATTTAGTCCCTTCTCTAACGCCTATAGCCCTAGGTTAGGTCCCTTATAAATCTAAAGATATAGATTTAGGGGTGTTAAAGGGCCTTAGTGAAGGAAAAAGGTCCCTAATACCTCCCTAAGAGGCCTGTGGTTCTTAAGGGGCCTAGCAGGGGACTAACAGAGAGGGCCCTAATCTAGACCTAAATCTAGACCCTAATTCAGGCCCTAAAGACCTTTAATATCAAAAGTTACTGGAACTAGCTAGCCTATGGCATGTATGATTAGGGCACCTAGGGCTTCCTTTGCTAAAGAAAACAAGCCTTATAACTAAAGGAATCCCTGATTTTTCTAAAATTAAGGATAAAGATTTTAAATGTATAGCTTATGATTAATCTAAGGCAGTACGAAGACCTAGGAAATTAGCTATCCCTAACCCCCCTAGAGCTCTAGATTGAATAGAGGGGGATACGCTAAAAATCAGCCCTATACTATATAATAAATAGTTAATTTGCTTATTTCTAGTTGATCGAAAAACTAGATATAAGTGGGTGTTCTTATTACCTAATAAGGAAGGCCTAACTGTTTATAGGGCTATTAAGGGTTTCTTTAGAGGGCTTAAAAATTAACTAGGTTAGTATCCTAGGCACCTTCACTTTGATGAGGGCTAAGAAATCGATTCTAGTTGTCAAAGCTAGTTAAATTCTAAAGGGATCAAATTCATGACTTCTAGTCCCTATATCTATGAGCAAAATGGATTAGCAGAGCGTTTAATTTGTACTATTCTAGATCAATTAAGGGCTACTATCTAGTGGGCAAAATTACCCTTATATCTATAGTGTTTTGTATTACCTGTAGTTATTAACCTAGTTAATATAACTGCTAATACCACAAAGGATAAAAGCCCTGAATAACTGCTAGCTAGGGAGCTAAATCAGCCTTGTACGACTGATATTAGCAGTATTAGAGCTATAGGATCTCACTGTGAGATTCTAATCCCCCTAGAAAAACGACCTAAAGCCTAGAAGTTAGTAGCTAGGACTATCCCTAGAAGGTTATTAGCTACACTAGGTTCTAACACCTACCTAGTGTACATCCCCTCTAAAAGGCTAGTTATAAAGACTAGCTTTATTAAAATTATAGAGCCTATAGGTCCTGTCTCTAAAGGATTACCTAGGCTTTCTATAGGGGATAACCCTTTAGAGGGGGAAAATGATTTAAAAGATTAAGATCTAAATTAAGGTTTAAAGGATTACCCTATAGACAACATAGGACATTAAAATCCCCCTATAGGTTAAGAAAAACACCCTATAGGGCCTGTACAACCCCCTAAGGAACCGATTCTAGAGGCCTTAGAGGAGGCCACGCCCGTAACTTTACTAGGAAATCAGATTTTGACTCCGGACCTTGATTTTGATAAAATTACTGACTTCGACCCTAATATTGACCCCATAGATATTGATATTAGTTCCCCTTCTTCTCTAGATTTTATAAAAGAAATCTACTTTAAGGTATAGGAGAAGCTAAAGGAAAACAACCCTAATAGCCCTAAACCTAAGACCTAGAAGCAAGCTATATCTAGCCCTGAAAGGGATAAATGGATAGAAGCTACGTATAAGGAATACGAATAGCTTCTAAAGGCTAGTACTTTTAAATTTATAGGGAAAGACTAAGTACCTAAGGGCTAAAAAGTACTAAAGAATAGGCTTGTTTATAAGCTTAAAAAGGATAAAGAAAATAATCCTTTAAAATACAAGGCCTGACTCGTTACTAAGGGATTTATGCAAATCGAAGGTCTAGATTATCTAGAGACCTTTGTAGCTATAAGTATTCCCCCTAGCTAGAGGATTTTACTAGCCCTAGCGGCTTGGAATAACTGGGAAATTGAACAGGTTGATTTTATAGGAGCTTTTCTTAATAGTAAGCTATAACAACAGATTTATATGGTTATTCTAGACGGATTTATCGAATTTCTTAAAGCAAATCCTAAATTAGCTAAATTAGCTAAAAGTTTTGGCTATAAACCTTCTAAAGATTAAGTAATTTTATTATAGAAATCTTTATATGGCCTAAAACAGAGCTTAAGGGAATGGTAATAAGCACTAATTACAGTGCTAAAGTCCCTAGGATTTAGCCCTCTAATTTCTGACCTAGCTATATTCTATAATTCCTTCACCAAAACCTTTATTATTACATATGTGGATGATTGTCTTCTAATTAGACCGGATTTACGTTATATCTAAAGACTTAAAAAGGAACTTTATAAAGTCTATCTAATAGAAGATAGGGGGCCGGCTGAATTCTTCTTAGGGGTTTAAATTGTACGAGATAGACCTAATAGGGTCCTAAAAATTCATCAATCTTAGTATATCTTAGAGGCTTTAAATTGATTTAATATGCTAGATAGTAAGCCTATTAGCATACCTCTTTAGCTAGGCGTTTTAGCTACGTAGACCACTAAGCTTTTAATAGCTAGCGAAATTAAGCTCTATTAGTGCATTATAGGGACTATAATGTACCTAATGTTGCTTATAAGGCCGGACGTGGCCTTTACACTTTAGTGGCTATTTATAGCACTAGCTAGGCCCTATATAGAGCACCTAAAAGCAGCTAAAAACTTACTTAGGTACTTATTAGGGACTAAATTCCTTGCTATAATTTATAGGGGAGACCCTAAAGGTATAGCTAGCAAAAGCCTAATAGGTTATTGTGACAGTGATTTTGCAGGGGATAAAAAGACCTCTAAATTAACCTACGCTTATCTATTTAAGCTAGCTAGCGGACCTATTAGCTGGAAATCAAAGAAAGCTAGTATAATAGCTTTATTAACATTAGAAGCTGAAGCTGACGCTATCTGCGAGACCTTCTGGGAGCTACAGTGGCTTTAGGGCTTATTTAAGGAGCTAAAAACCCCTATTTCTCCCTCTATCCAGATATACTGCGATAATTAAGGCACTATAACCACTGCCTATAACCCTGCCTTACATAGCCGTATAAAGCATACCTTACTAAAGTTTAACTATATTAGGTAATAGGTTTTAGAGGGTTTAGCTAAGATTAAATATCTAGATACGAAGTTAATGCTTACAGACAGTCTAATAAAGCCTCTATCTAGACCTCTTTATTAGGCCTTTATTAAGCTCTTAGGGCTTGATAATCACTAAAACCAATAACTAAATCCCTTTAATAGGGAACTAAAAATAACGCTAAAAAGGGAGCTATATTTAATAATAGCTAGGAATTCAAAAGGGGGTCTTTTATTTTTTTCCTGTTTTTCCCTTTTTTATCTGTTTTTATCTAAAAGTTCTTGTTTACCCTATATTACTTTATACGCTTTTAATTAGCTTATATGTAATTCTTTTGTAGAGGGGGTGTTAAAAATAAGACCTATTTTTAGCCCTTTCTAGTTAAAGGACCTTTCTATTACTAGCTTGCATTGCAAGCCTGATAGCTGCACTGTAGCTATTAATGGTCGCGAAGGTGGCCGTTAATGGCTACGTCATAGCTATTAATAGCTGTGACTAACCGTGTGGATAACTAATCTAAATTAATTGTTAATTATGGATTATTCAATTGCGTTATAGCTGCAAGCGTAGCTATAACTGTAGCGCCACTAGTAATTAGGTAAGCTAGGGTAATATAAGTAGGTTACCCTATAGCTATCTTTAATAGCGATTTTCTCTTTAACTAAAGGTTATACAAAAGTCTTATATATAGCAAATTAAAGCTAGAAGATAGGGCTTTTATTTTATGTAGGAATATTTTTTAGACTAAAATTTAGTGCATATGGGTTACTAGTTTATATAGTAGTGAGTTGATTTTTTGGATTTTACATATAAATGAATTTTGCGGAAAATTAAAAGTGGCCCTTAAGACCTCTCTGACAGTCCGGATTCACTAATACGGTTAGTGGGTATATGAGAGAAAGAAGATCTTTTCAATCTAGCTAGATAGCTAGGCCTCTTAATCCAATAGCCGCATTGCCCGTACAACATCACTAAAATCAATTCTATTAGTATATAAGATATCGTAAAAGTCATCTAGATTGAATTATATTAGTTAATAACTGCTGAAACCTTCCGTTGCGTTATGTTAAATATTTCAACGTGGTGGCTCTATTGGTCCCCGACCGTAGAAGCTACACCTGTACAGCTGTTGCTAGCTGGCAACTAGCTCCCTACATTTCAAAAGTTATATTAACTAGGTTTATAACTATAGGTAATACAAAACACCATAGATATAAAGGTAATTTTGCCCACTAGATAGTAGCCCTTAATCAATCTAGAATAGTACAAATAGAACGCTCTGCTAATCTATTTTGCTTATGGATATAGGGACTAGAAGTTATAAATTTGATTCCCTTAGAATTTAACTAGGTTTAATAACTAGAATCGATTTCTTAGCCCCTATTAAAGTGAAGGTGCCTAGGATATTAACCTAGTTGATTTTTAAGCCCTCTAAAGAAGCCCTTAATAGCCCTGTAAACAGTTAGGCCTTCCTTATTAGGTAATAAGAACACCCACTTATATCTAGTTTTTTAATTAACTAGAAATAAGCAAATTAACTGTTTATTGTATGGTATAGGGCTAATTTTTAGCGTATCCCCCTCTATTCAATCTAGAGCTCTAGGGGGGTTAGGGATAGCTAATTTCCTAGGTCTTCTAACTGCCTTAGATTAATCATAAGCTATATATTTAAAGTCTTTATCCTTAATTTTAGAAAAATCAGGGATTCCTTTAGTTATAAGGCTTGTTTTCTTTAGCAAAGGAAGCCCTAGGTGCCCTAATCATACATGCCATAGGCTAGCTAGTTCTAGTAACTTTTAATATTAAAGATCTTTAGGGCCTAAATTAGGGTCTAGATTTGGGTCTAGATTAGGGCCCTCTCTATTAGTCCCCTACTAGGCCCCTTAAGAACCACAGGCCTCTTAGGGAGATATTAGGGACCTTTTTCCTTCACTAAGGCCCTCTAACACCCCTAAATCTATATCTTTAGATTTATAAGGGACCTAACCTAGGGCTATAGGCATTAGAGAAGGGACTAAATCCCCTAAATTATCCCGTATGATTTCTTTAATATTATCATCTTCGTCGATTTCAGCGATTTCGTCTAAATCAGAAGCCTAATCTGGCTTTTTAGAGGAAATTTGAACCTCTATAGGGTAGCTAACTGGATAGCTATGACCCCTAAAGCTGGCATAGGTAAAAGGTCGGATATAATAAGATTTATTACAGGGCCCTTTATATAACGTTAGTGTAGCTTGGTTTTTAACGTGGAAGAAAAAACCATGTTTTTCTATATCTAGGGCAGCAATACAAGACCTATCTTTAAGATAAAGATAGTTTTTTATAAAGCAACCGCTAGATATATAGTGAATAAGGCCACTAACTATATTAACATTAAGCTAAGGAAAATATAAAGCGTCCTTTAGCACTAAGGTCCTATATTTATTAGGTTTCTTTTGATATAAGACCTTAAAAATAGCACTCCCGTGGCCTTTTGCGTAAATAGGGCCACCACCTGTTATAATAGGGTCGGATTCCCCTTTCTTATAAGGGGTATAATCCCGAAAAACATCCCTAGAATTAACTATATGTACGGTTAAACCTGTATCATATAATAGGGCTTTTTTCATCTCTTTGCCGTAATAATTAAAACCATTTAAGGAATTAATTTCTTGTTTTTTATTATCCGAATTACTAGAGCTAGAATTAGAGCTACTATCGCTAGAGCTCTTATAACTAGTCTTGTAATTACTAGGTTTCTTATACGGATTAAGGGCTCCGTTAGAAAGGTTGTAATTTCCTAGCATAAAAGAACATTCTACGGGTTCTTTATTATCCTTTTTATCTGATTTTTGACCTTTTTGCTTCTTTTTCTTCTTATTAGAACTAGAAGAGCCCTTATTTTCTTCAAAGCTTTCTTTCTTCTTCTTCTAACCTTTAGGGGCCTTTTCCTTGTCTTTAGCACCCTTTTCTAGGTCTTTAGCCCTATAATTCAGGGCTTTAGATACTGTAGATAACTTATCCCTCTGTTTAGCTAGAAGGTCTGCTATTAAAAACTAAAGATTTAGGGCATCTAAGGGAGTGTCACGGCTTGCACCGAAAGGTTGAGAACGAAGTGATGGCTAAGACTATTGCAGTCGCTGCTAGATAGATGCTAGCTAGGGGCGGGTGCGTGAAGGTTTTAATCTCTAACCTAGCACTAATAATGTGCGCTATCTTTAATAAATACCTTGCTTTATAAGCACGTGGCTATCTTATAGCTAGCTAGCCTCTTTATTATCTACATAGCCTAAAGGTTCTCTAAAGACTTACTTTAATAAATATCTTATCTTTAACCTTTGCGCTCCTAATATAATACCCCCCTTATATATAATTAACCTTAATTATAAAATAAGCTACTTACTTAGGGCATGGTTACTATATTAGAGCTTTATAAGGAAAATAAGATAAGGTACCTTATATCTAGACGCGTAGGTAAATAAAAAGAAATAATAATAATAATATTACTAATTAAAAATAACCCCTTATTATAGTTAGTAATGTTTAAATAGTAGCCTATACATAGCTTTACTATAGTAAAATAAATATTATTACCTATTATATAGCTAGAAAAAAAAACATAGATAACCTATGTTAATTTTCGTAATTAGTTAAATAAATAAGGTACCTAATGCTAGGGTTCTAAATAGTCTAACTAGAGGGCTTATATTATAGTTACTATAAGCTTATAGCTATTAGGTATATATATGTTTAGTAGTGCTAATAGTTATTATTATGATTTATGAATTACCTATATATAGTACATTAGATCACTTAAGGGGTCTAGGGTTAATATAAAAGAGACTAATTTTTCCCCTCTTTTATACTTTTCCTTTCTTTTATAATATCCCTTAACCTTATAAGTTACCCTTACTAGCTAGGCAGTAGCTCTCTTACTACTATTACTTAGTAGTTACTAACCTCTTTTAGTCCCTAATTATTATTATTATCTATCCTTATTTATCTTAGTTTCTTGCCCTTATCTAGCTTATAAGTTTACACTCTTATTAGTATAACTTCCTTATCTAGTCTATTATAGCTAACTTATAGCTAGTTTACTATATCTAAGTCTTATACCTAAACTCTGCCTTTATTAATACCTTAAGAAAATCTATTAACTAAAAAATCTCCTATAAAGTCTCCTATAAAGTCTTCTCTAAAGTAAACTTCTTCTAAAATCTTATTATAAGTTTATTATATCCTTATAGTATCTCTATTACTAACTTACTACTAGTAAAATAACTTTAAAGAAGATTTTATATATACGCTATTATTAGTAAGTGGTAATATAGAATATCCTCCTAAAAAATAGTACCTATAAGATTCTAGGATACCTTATTAATAAAAAAACCTTCCTAGCTAAATATAATAAATCTTTAAGTATAACTTCTTTACTTACTTACTACTTCTTTATAGCTAATATTTAATAGGCTATTTAATAAAATATACTTATTACTTCTAAAATAATAAAAACTATATTATAGTATATCTCTCTTAACTAAAATCTACTTACTTATTACTAATATACTACTAGACTTTAGCTTAAATTATATAGCTTTATAATAGGCTTTTTAAACTTATTAAAGCTACTTCTAAAGGTAGCTATTACTATTAAAATAAAGTAAGTATAATTCTATTACCTAGACACTAGATTACTACTAACTTACTACTAGCCTATTATAAAAGCAAAGAAAAAGCTATAAAATACTATCCTAGTTTATAAAAATTCTAATAAGTGTAGTTATATTTACTATACTTAAATATTTACTAATATTACTTATAAGGCAAAATATAATAAATATACTATAATAGTACTACTAAGTAACACTATAAATCTAAAGACTTAGATTAATATTTTAAACTATCTTTACTTTATAGCCTAGAATATCCTAAAGGTAAGCTTTCTTAGTATATATAGCTAATACTTAACTAACTTACTAGTAGTTTACACTAAATACTATTAATTTACCTAAATATATTAGTCCTATTAAGCTCCCTAATACACTTTAGGTCTATATATATAGAAAGAGGGATTCTAATAATAAAGATACTCCTAAGGCCTCTTTCTCTATAGCTCCTATAGCTACTACTAATAATAAGGGACTAGTGGTCTTAGGGGCTAACTCTATTATAGAGGGATAGGTGCTTAGTAGCTATATAATAGATTATTTAAGTTATCTAAGTAAATTAACTTTATTTTCTAATATCTTTAGTATATTAAGTTATAAAACATAATTACCTTATATTAACTTTACTACTTAGCTATTACTTATAGTTATTAATAATTTCTCTAGTAATAAAATCCCTTTTTAATACCTAAGAATTCTCTAAAGTATTATAGCCTTTTTATTTAACTAAATATTTATAATACCTTCTATTATAGTAATATAAAATAATTCTCTTAACTTTAAACTCTTGTTTATTATTTTTAATAGTATCTTATAATAAGGACATATTTTCTATATCTATTAAGTCCCCTTTAAAAGGTTTAAGACTAGTAATATTAAATATATTATATAATTAAGTCCTAGGTAGTAATTTTAATTAATATACTAATCTATAACTCCTAATTACCTTTTTAATTTTATAGGGGCTTAAATACTTTATAGCTAGCTTCTTATTAGGGTATCTTAGGTTAATGTTTTTTATTAATAATAAAATATAGTTACTAACTTTAAACCTTATTAGAATTCTCTTCTAGTTATAATATTTTTTATACTAAGTCTATAAGTTACTTAAAAGCTACTTAATTATAGTATACTTCTCTCTTAGTGCTAAAATCCTACTTTTAGCTTAATTATTTACTAAAGGGATATTTACTACTACTTACTATAGACCTCTAGGATTATAACCTTATAATGCCTTTACTAGTGTGTAGCTATGCGTTAAGTAATTACTTATATTATACATGAATTGCGCTATTAATAGGTTATTTGCCTAATTAGTCTATTTAGCATAAGCAAAAGCCCTTAAATAATGTTCTAAGACCTAGTTTAAACGTTTTATCTAACCGTTTATCTAGGGGTAAAAAGCAGTGCTAAGTAGCTACTTTATTATAAGAAGATAATAAAAAGTTATCTAGAAACCACTAGTAAATATAAAACCTTAGTCTATTATAATACCTTCTAGGGCTTTATAGTCTCTAAAAACATATTCTAAGAATATAGTTACTAGCCTATTACTAGTTAGTTATATTAAAATAGGGATATAAATACTATATTTTATAAAATAGTTAATAATAACTAAAATTATATTATAAGTTTAATTTAAATCTTTTACTAGTGGAAGTCTAGTAATAAAATCCATTAATAATTCTTAAAAAGGGTAATTAAGCACTAGCAATATAACTAGCTTACTATATAGTTTATAATGCCTTAGTTTTAAAGTCTAATAATTTATATAAGTACTAATATATACCTTTATATCTTTCTTTATTATTAGCTAATAATATTAGTTTATAATCTAATAAAGAGTTTTACTTACTCCTTAGTGCCTAGTAGTAAGGTTATTATAAGTTAGTAATAAAATTTCTTTCCTTATACCTAGAGGAATAAAAATATAATTCTTAAATATTAATAGCTTAGAGAGTCTAATTAACTATATCTAGGATATAGCTAGATTGCTACTTTTAAGTAACTTTAATTAAGCTATAGTAAAGTTATTACCTTACTATACTTTATATAATAAGACTTAAATTAGGGGTTCTAATTCTAAGCTCTTTTCTAGAAAGTTAGAGTTAAACTTAGAAGAGGTTTTCTAAATAGATTAAATCCTAGCTATAATATCTCTATAAGTGATTAGTTTAATAGATACTTCTAGTCTTATAAGGACATAGATAAGTGATGTTTTTAAGGGGCGCCCTTGCTACTTACTAGTAATAACCTATACTAGTCTATCCCTATTAGAAATAGCTAGTCTAATAGGAAAATTAAAATAATTAAGCAATAAATAATACATATGCTAGGTACTAATAGTATTACTATAGCTAGCTTATTACTTATTAATAGAAGTATAAAAAGTATTAAATAACCCTACTAATATAACTCTTCTAAGATTATTTAGATTATTAGGTTCTTTAGAAATATAGTTAAGTTATGATTTTTTAAAACCCTAGATATTAGCAGTATTATCGCAGTGTTATTATAACTAACTATTAGTTACATTAAGTAACGTTTTTGTGGAGCCTATAGCATTAATAATATCGCTATAGTGTTCCTATCTCTTAGTATTTATAAATTTAAATAAAAAGGTAGGAAGTTATATAGTTACTACTTCCTCTTTCCTTACCTTACTTATAAAATCTAGTCTTCTTAAAAGTAAGTTAGTAGGATTTAATTTCCCTATATAATATATAATCTTAAAATCAAAAGGATAAAGCTTATTAAGTGTAGTTACTTACTTGCTAGTAAGCTTAGGCTTTATAGTAAGGTACTTATAGTTTAAATAATCTATAATAACTTTAATTATATAAGCTAAATAAGCAAGATAGTGTCTCTATATATAAAAAGCCTCTTAGATAGCTAATAATTTACTATTAGGTATTAAATATTGTAATTTAGTATTAGTTATTTTCCTTAATATAAACATAACTAGGTGCTAGTAACCTAGCACTAATATTATAAGTATAGCCCTAATTGTATATCTAGATATATCTATTTTCACTCTAAGATATATAAGTAAGTTAAAATACACTAAAATTAGCGCTTCCTAAAATCTTTATTAAAGCTCTCTAAACACTACTAGCTTATGGGGTTCTAGTTTAAATATTACTAGTTAATTCTCTCTAAGGTAATTTATTAATAGAATAATAACTTTACTATACTATTTAATAAAACAGCAGTAAAATCTAGTAAAACCAAGAAATAACTAAATATTAAAAACACTATGTAGTATTAGCTAGGTTATAATTACTTTAACTCTTACTAGGTCTATTATAATACCTTTCTCTAATATCTTAAAGCCTAAAAATTTAACTTCCTTAACTAAAAATTAACACTTCTTAAGGTTAATAAAAAGACTTACCTCTCTAAACCTATATAAAACTTATTTAATGTGTTCTATATAATCTTTAACCTTACTACTATATATTAGTGTATTATCTAGATAGATAATATAAGTCTTATTAATAAGTCCTTTAAGAGTATTATTAATATACTCCTAAAAAGTCACTAGTATATTAACTAGTCTAAATAGCATTACTAGATATTTAAAGTGGCTATATTAAAAATAGAATGCTATTTTTTACTTATTACCTAAGTAAATATGTAGCTAGTAGTATATATCTTTTAAATCTAGGACTATAAAAATAACTATACTTACTAATTAATTAAGAATTTTAGTAATAAGAGGCAAAAGGGCCTTATTCTTAATTATAATCTTATTTAGGCCCTTATAATTCATATAAAGCCTTAATTTCCCTCCTTTCTTTAGAATAAATAAAATTAGGGCTTTAGCTAGGCTAACTAATCTTCTAATCCACCCTTTAAGCTATACACTTATAAGGTACTCTCTAAGAACCTCTAGCTCTCTCTTAGCTAAATTATATATAGGCCTCTAAGGTAGTGTTTTCCCTTTTTCTAATTTAATTATATAAGTATAACCTCCTAGTTTAGGAAGCTTACTTACTAACTCTTTAGAAAAAATATCTATAAACTCCCTATATTCTTCTAGGATTATTAGTATAGGGCGCTTAGTGCTCTTATCCTAATTTAACATAGCTTCTTTACTACTTATATTTTCTAAAATTAGTATAACTATAATACCTTTGCTTTTTTACTATAAATAAGTATACTCTAGGATTTATATAACTACTTTACTATTTATTTATATATCTATTATTACTAAGTTCTCTAATTAGCTTTCTCCTTTTTCTTTTTGATTTTTATTTTCTAGAATACTTAGCCTAATCTTTATTACTCCTAATAATAAAGTAATTACTACTATTTTTTTTTCTCTATATACTTACTACTTACTATAAGTAAAGGAGAGATATTCTATTATTACTAGATATCTCTAGTATTTATACTCCTAATATATAATTATAGGTAAATACTCTTTAATCTAGTCTATACCTAGAATTATCCCTTTACCTATATTAGTAATAAAGTAGCTAACTTAGTAAACCTTTATAAATCCTATACTATCTTTTATCTTAACTAATTTTTTTAAAATTCCTTAATATAAAATCACTTTTTTACTTATACTCTTTAATATCCTATCTAATTAGATTATATTCTCCTAATCCTTTTTTAATAATAATTTTAGATAAATTATTAAAGACTATATGCCTATATTAAATAGCGCTTATATAGCTAACTACTAGTTATCTTATTATAGAGATACCTATATTCTTATTCTATTATCTATAGGGTATTTTATAGTAAGATTATATTCCTAGGTCTATGCTAATTAAACTAGTATTATATTAGGAGATATAGCTTTATTACTACTTTCCTTATACTTCTTAGTTATATACTTAGTACTTTTATAAGTAAAATAATCTAGTGCCTAATAAACTAGTAAAGTATACCTAGGCTTTCTATATTTATAGTATACTAGGGATAATCTTTTCCCTTAGTCTTTACTTTATTACTATACCCTATCTATAGGTAATATAAAATAAGAGTATTACCTCTTTTTTTTAGAGTCCTAACCTTTTTTATTATTTTAGCCTAAACTTATTATAACCTTTGCTTTCTTACCCTAGCCTTATAGTTAGCTCTAGGTTATTAGAATCTCTTAACTAATTATTTACTTTCTTATAGTGTTATTTAAGCTATTTAGAAAGATTATAATTCTTAAATATATAGGGATTTCTTTAGGTAACTTAGCTTTTACCTTATCCTAGGCTTATATAAAGGATTAAAATAATTAGTTATTCTTTTACCTAAGATTTAGTAATAACCTTATTACTTCTAAGTATCTTATACTTATATCTATTATTCTAGTTTTTAACTATTCTAGAAAATCTACCTAGGTAATTAATAAATAATCTATATGCCTATTTATAGCTATATAATATATTTACTATTACTTTATATTACTAGCTAGGTAGCTACCTATATATACTACCTTAGTTATATTATCCTTAAAGGTATAGTAGTTTAATTTAAATAATATATCTAAGTTTACTAAGAAATTTTATAGGCTTTTATATATTTCCCCTTTATATATAGGCATTTTTATCTATATTTTAATAAGATTACCTTACTATATAATTACTACTATATTACTATAGACTATAGGTAAAATTATAGCTAATGTTTAAGGGGTAATTATAGGTCTAGATTAAGGGGTAATTATAGGTCTAGTTTAAGGTCTAGCTAATCCTAGATTTGCCTTAAGCTCTCTAATTTATGCCTTTATCTATAAGACCTCTTATCTTCTCTAAAGGTAATATAGCTTAGATTATATAACCTTATAGCATTACTATAATGCCCTTTTTTCTTTAGTTATATTATCTATACCTTTACTTAAATTAGGATTAAGTGGCGTTTATTATACCCTATTATTATCTATAGTTTTAGATTATAGGGGTTCTTTATCTTCCTAATTATCTATAGCTTTATTATTATAAAGTACTAGTGTGTTTCTTATAGATCTTTAAAGTGTTAGCTATATAATAATCTAGCTAATAGTTTATATCCTTAAAAAGGTTAAGAGAGATTAATTTATTATAGCTTATACTAAAAGGTTAAGAATAAAGTAATAGCTAAGACTATTATAGTTATTACTAGATAAATACTAGCTAGGGGTAAGTGTATAAAGGTTTTAATCTCTAACCTAGCACTAATAATATGCACTATCTTTAATAAATACCTTACTCTATAAGCATATAGCTATCTTATAGCTAGCTAGCCTCTTTATTATCCGCATGGCCTAAAGGTTCTCCGAAGACCCGCTTCGATGAACATCCTATCTTTGACCTCTGCGCTCCTGACAGGGAGCCCCTATAGCCCTATTCATACGCATGCTAAATCATTGCCTCTTAGCCCACTAAGGGAAGGTTAATTTTAGGGATTGAAGATATTGATTAACCTGATCTATAGGATCAATTAGGACCCCTAAAATCAATAATCTAGCTAGTAGATTATTAAAGACTACATTAAAAGCTTCTAAAGTCCCCTTAAATCCATGAAAATTTAGGTTATGAAATTCAGAATACAGGGACCCCCTCTGGATTTTAACGCTATATGAATACTGCCATATAAGTAAATTATAGGCTTCTTTAGGTGATTTTTGCTAAGTTATAGCGGCTTAGGGGCCTTCTGTATAACTATCCCTTAGTAACATAAGGATAATAGCTTAGTTAGCGTCCCCTAGCGCCCTAGAAATATCCGGATTATCTAGAAAATTAGGCATGCCTAATGCTCTAAATTGGATAGCTAGGGCTTGTTTCTATTGATCGAAATTTTCAGCTCCTTTAAGCTTAGTAATCTTAGGGAAGCTATAAACTCTCTTATTAAATTCCTTAATAATCGAATTATTAAAGGTAGCTTATATAAAGCTAGATTTAGGTGCCTTATCTTGTTAAATAGGCTGCTAAACTTGCTACTAACTAGCGGGCTTAGCAGCTTCCACACCCTCTATGCCTCTATTATTAATAGCTATAGTTAGAGCCTCTAGCTTCTGTAATAATAGATTAATAGTATCTTATTGCTTAATAACCTGCTCTTTTAGCTAGTTATTTAGAACCTCTTGCGCACTAAGATTAGGGGCAGAAGGCCCCTAACCTTGTTAATTAGTATCTATCTTCTAATTTTATAGAAGGGAAGTCTTCTATTTATACTAAAATTCCTTTTTATAGAAGGGAAAAGCTTCTATCCGCGCTGAATTTCCTTTTTATAGAAGGGAAAAGCTTCTATTCTTACTAAACTTCCTTTTTATAGAAGGGAATGCTTCTATATCGCTCATGCGCTTCCTGTTTTATAGAAGGGAAGTCTTCTGTAACCATAATGATTCCTTTTTTATAGAAGGGAATAGCTTCTATCTTACAGGTCCTTCCTGTTTTATAGAAGGGAAGTCTTCTATAACTGTACGTAAAGTGCACTAGAAAGAATTTTATAGTAATAGGCCAGGCTTATAACCTTTTAAAATGTAGGGAGCTAGTTACTAGCTAGCAACAGCTATATAGGTGTAGCTCTACGGTCAGGGACTAATAGAACCACCACATTAAATATTTATTTAACGTATCACAATGGAAGGTTTCAGTAGTTATTAACTAATTAGATTTAATCTAGATGACTTTTATAATATCTTATATACTAATAGAATTGATTTTAGTGACGTTATACAGGCAATGTGGCTGTTAGATTAAGAGGCCTAGCTATCTAGCTAGATTAAAAAGATCTTCTTCCTCTTATATACCCACTAACTATATTAGTGGATCTAGGCCATTAGAGAGGTCTTAAGAGCTACTTTTAATTTTCCATAAAATTCATTTATATATAAAATCCAAAAAATTAACTCACTACTATATAAACTAGTAACCTATATACACTAACTTTTAGTCTAAAAAATATTCCTATATTAAATAAAAGCCCTATTTTCTAGCTTTAATTTGCTATATATAAGACTTTTATATAACCTCTAGTTAAAGAGAAAATCGCTATTAAAGATAGCTATAGGGTAACCTACTTACATCACCCTAGCTTACCTAATTACTAGTAGCGCTGCGGTTATGGCTACGCTTATAGCCATAACGCAATTGAATAATTCATAATTAAAAATTGATTTAGATTAGTCATCCACACGGTTAGTCACAGCTGTTGACAGCTGCGACGTAGCCATTGATAGCCACCTTCGCGACCATTGACAGCTGCAGTGCAGCTGTTAGGCTTGCAATGCAAGCTAGTAATAGAAAGGTCCTTTAACTAGAAAGGGCTAAAAATAGGTCTTATTTTTAACAGCTATAAGTGGCTATAGTAAGTAAAGCTATTAGCGGATTTATAGGGGTATAAAGATACTAAATAATCCTAGTAAATACACCTAATATATAGTACCTTTTACCTCACCTAGTAAGATATCATTGGCCTGCTACCCCTAGTCATGTACCTCGTGTAAAATCATACAGGGGTTAGACTATATACATGTACAATACATCCCCTTAATTATTTTACAATTCTACATGACAGGGGTAATTAAGCCAATTAACTATTAGCTAGGAAATGAATAAGCTAATTAGATACTAGCTAGGAAATAAATAAGACAGGGGTAGTACATTTTAGTGCTAGAAACTTGCATAGAAATAGATGTACTCTCTTATAGTGCTGTATGCCCTGTATATTTCAGTTGTAGCTCTCTAAAACAATACAGGGGTTAGTGCACTTATGGCTAATCACAGCTGTTAGAGAGGAACGAACAGCTAGGGCATGTAGATTTGTAAAATAATTCAGGGGGGGCATTGTAACTGGATGTCAGATCAAGTCTTAATACTTGGACACCTACTCATTTATTTAGTTTCACTATCCAGTTTGGATTCTTGAGAAACCTAGTGAGGGTGGACACCGCATGGTGAGACCTCACTGATGATAAACGTGATTCGAAGTTGCAATCACGGTACAGTCTTCAAGTTTATGGTTTTGCCCACCAGCAGCTTTTCCAGTCGCAAAAATACTGACTCTTTTTCTTGTTCAAGAATAGAACTAGGGAGTCAATTTTCAACAAAATAATGCGAACTGGGCTGGTGATTGTTATCGTAGTCCAGTGTCAGTGGGATCTCGACAGATTTAATCGACAGCATTAGCCAGGCTGGCAGGTACGCACGGTACCGAGGTCCTGCCGACTCCTTGCATCCACAACTACCTATGTATGTACATATGTACAACGTGATCGGGTGGGTCTCGTGCCAGTTCGTCATTACTCCTTAATAGCACAGGCTTTTTTGAAACCGTAAGACCGAGGTCCAAAGTCATGGCCGACCCGTTGGCCGGCGATTCGGACCAGGCATGATATCATCCATGGCATCGGCATTCAATCTTCCACGATATCGCGTTTCTTCTATCCGCCATCCAGCCCGCCTACTTCTACTACGAACGGCTTCAACCAAACTGTTGGCCGAGTTCTGGTTCGTAGCATTCCCCAGATATTACTTGCGTGACCTTGCTAAGACGCACATGGTGCCTTGCAGGGCTGTGAAATCTCATATCCTTCTCTAACTGCTGATGCGAACGTACTTTAGCCTCAATTTTTCGGAAGAGCTACCATGGGGGCGCAATCAAAACCAGACATCTCGCCGTGGGGCCGCGCCGCCGCTGGTGCGACAGGCGCTGTTCTTGCGAATGCTTTAGTATACCCTTTGGACATGTATGAACTATTTTGAATCGAGTCAGCCGGTCCATGGTGGACATTATGCTAACATAATTTTTCTGTGACAGTGTGAAGACAAGGCTCCAGGTGCAAGTTCGAAGTGGCAAATCTGGAACACCTTGTAATTCAGACACGCCACATTATAACTCGACTTGGGATGCGATTTCTCGTATTGTGGCACATGATGGCATCAAGGGTCTCTATGCTGGTATCAATGGTTCACTCATTGGAGTCGCATCTACAAATTTCGCATACTTTTACTGGTACACCGTAGCGAGGTCTTTGTACGTCAAGTCTAGTAAAACGAACGGGGCTCCTTCCATCGCCGTCGAACTTGCCCTTGGTGCTGCTGCCGGGGCTTTGGCGCAGCTTTTCACAATCCCCGTTGCTGTTGTAACTACACGCCAGCAGACCGCTCGTGCCGAGGAGCGAACAAGTCTCCTAGCCACGGCTCGCGAGGTCGTCAAGGGACCAGATGGAGTGTCAGGTCTCTGGCGTGGCCTCAAGGCATCCCTCGTTCTTGTCGTTAATCCAGCCATCACATACGGAGCATACGAGCGGTTGAGAACGATTTTCTTTAAGGATAAGGTCAATCTGAGGCCATGGGAGGCCTTTTGTGAGTTCACTGAGCATTTGTGTTCCAGATATCGTCATGACTGACAACCCTCCAGTGCTCGGAGCTCTGTCAAAAGCGCTGGCTACCATAGCGACGCAACCACTCATTGTTGCCAAGGTCGGGCTGCAATCCAGACCCCCTCCGGCACGAAATGGTAAACCATTCAGGAGTTTTGTGGAGGTGATGCAATTCATAATTGAGCATGAAGGGCCTCTCGCATTATTTAAGGGAATAGGGCCTCAGATTTTCAAAGGGTTCCTTGTCCAAGGCATTCTCATGATGACCAAAGAGAGGTGAGTCCGAAAAGGACCGCAAATTCAATAATTTCGTTCTTGCAATGGTGAACTAATTCGAAATATAGGGTGGAACTTATGTTTGTCCTCTTTCTTCGCTACCTTCTATCACTTCGCTCTACCCAGTTACGTAAAGCTGCAGATATTGCGTCCGCTGCCGTGCAGCACAGTCCTCTGAGCAACGCTTCAAAATCATTAGTGGCATCGTAGTCGGTCGCTGTTCATGGATGCAATATCTGGCAGATGGGCATAAGTAGTTTGACACTCATTTTTCTTGACTTAACGCACTCCGTAATCTATATTTCATCTACGTGTCAATCACGTTTTGCGGTTTGAAAGCAAAGGCAAAATAGATCAAGTTTGGAAAGTCGGCTATTTCTTTGTAAGGCTCTGCATGGTTGGGATCAACTCTTCAAATGCCACTTTTGTTCAACAAAGACGTCTTTTATCTGCACACTTGAAAATGATAAACACATTTCTGAATGTCGTCGACCGACCCTCGTAGATGGCATCTTTGAAATAGGATAGTGAACTTACGTACATACCACCTGTTGTCCCCACTCGTGCCTATTCGACTCAGCGAGGTGAGGTGGTGGTGGTCATCGGCGAAGGTGGATCCTCTGAGTCCGCCCGAGAAGATATTATGTCAGCAAGACGGACCACTGGGGAATCGCCTAGGGCTTATGAAACACACACTTTTGTCTTCCATTGCCTATGTAAAGCCATCAAGACTTTCGTGTGTCATTGACATCACTTCGCGCAAAAACAGCCATGGCAAGTGAGTACACACCACACAATCCCATTTTTAAAGCCGTGCCATTTAACACAAGTTCACAGAATCAAAGAATTCCTCGCAGCACAATCAGTGGCGCAAGGCCCACCGCAATGGGTTCGTTCCTTATCCCAACGAAACTGACGAATTAAACAAAGGAAGCTTACACATATGGCAGCATCAAGAAGCCGAAGACCTCGAGATACCCTTCACTGAAGGGTACTGATCCCAAGTTCCGACGAAACCACCGACATGCTCTCCACGGCACTGCGAAGGCACTGGTACGCGGTTTGATCAAGGTCACAAGAAGTTTTACTAACTACTGAAACAGAAAGAGGCGAAGGAGGGCAAGCGAGATGTAGTGTAAATGACTGCAAACATTCTTCGACAGCCTGGGAATGCCGCGAGAAAATTTTAAGGTTTACATGGGAAACAAGGTTGACAGCAAGGGAACAAAGGGAATGCTTTGCAATTTCGCATCTACGATATGGGGCCGCGGTCCATAGGGAATAAAACCTTCCAAGGTTCATCTTGCATCAACTCACCACCTTCGTTGTCATTATCTTGCCATAATTTGTTGATTGAAGAGACGTCGCATCAGAAATGCATACTTGTCCTCGGGGATGCACCGGCGAGTTTCTAGATTGGCGTAATGCTTCCCCCTACTACTAAAATCTCGGGTATTTGGAGACGATGCGGTCCATCTAAGATACTAAGAGTAAATGCTTCATGTTGAAGTTGTTGGCATAGACTACGTCAAGTTGACGTGATGACTATCTGCGGAGAACTCGCCATAGTGTAGATTTGTCACAAGCTGCTAATTGTTCGAATGATAAGCCGCACGATTGCGATGCCTACCACAGATGTAGCTCATTTGTTTTGTTTCTCGAAGGATCACAGATTCATCGAAGGTCTTGTTTCCAGTCTATGAGAGGATGTGCTGCGCAGGGCTGAAGAGTTATTGTGCTTTGCACTATTACATACCTACCTATCTGGAAAACACCAAACCCTGGTACACCTAATAATATAAATCCTTTGTTATCCTGACATTTGCTACCTCACTGTACATTGATGTGAGTTGATACAAAAAGGGGGCAGTCAAAGCAATCAGGAGCTGTTTCATGACCCATCTTGGCTGCCTCACACTCTAGGGGGGAGCCAGACAAGTCATGCTGAAAAATAAAACCAATCAGGATGGTGGGTGGTGCATGCATGCAGCTTCGACTGTTTTGCTTGTTGAACGAGTCAGCTGGCTGGTCCGTACATGAACAGACAGACCTATTCCCTGTTAGTACCTTAGGCTCCCGAGGCCACACGCCCCAAAAGTCCTTAAACCACTTCCACTTGAACTGGCAGGACAAGTCGTGGCGTCCACCTGCCATTTTCCTGATCGTTTCTTGAATGGCGCTTGCCTTCGCGGCATATTTCATCATCGATTTGTTGCCTGCCTGGAAGCAGATTCTTTACGTTCTGTCGCAATAGTTGTTGTGTTTGTTCACTTCTTTGTGGTAAGTCACCCATTGTCTTCACATTTTGCACAGCCCAAACTCCCTGGCCATCACTACTCCCCGTGCCACCGTCATCGCAGGAAGGTAACCTATCAACAGCTTCATCAGTGTTTCTTTAACCGGAACACGCTCCAGTATTGAGCATTTGTTTTTTTTATTTTAACTCCTTTGAAGTCAGCCGGTCACTGCAGGAGCCACACATCCGTCTCGAGACAGTTACCCAACCCCACAACCTATAACAAAACGAGATAAATCACAGTCCACCACAGGCTCTAACTATTGCGTACCTTACTGTTGGACAATGCTCAACATGTCCGGAAATCACGTCGTTGGGAACCGCAATAGCACTCCAGAGGCTCATAGCTCTTCATCACTTCGGCCGCCTCCTTCGAGAGCCATTGGGTCCGGTAGCTCTCTTCGAACCTCAACCGATATGGCTGCCCTTACTCCCTCATCATCTGCAAGTCGCATCCGGCCCTCGTCCGACTTCTATGGTCAGACTCAACAGTCACAAGGCCAAGGCAACATAGACAATGACTCTCAAGACAAAATCGCTCAACAGTGGATCGCCGATATTGACCAGTACGAGACAACGTTGGAGGAGATGGCTGCTGCAACTTTAGACCAAGACTTTAAAGATGAACTCAGTGCTATAGAGCAATGGTTCCGAGTTCTGAGCGAAGCTGAGCGAACTGCGGCATTGTACGCACTGTTGCAACAAACGACTCAGGTTCAAATACGATTCTTCATCCAGGTTCTCCAGCAGATGGGGAAGAACCATCCCATGTCTGGGATGCTGTCTCCTGCAAATTTTGACAAAGGTTCGGGATTACAATCACGCCGAAAATTTCCTGCAATGACAGACTGAATTTTAACCATTTTTAACACGTCACAGATCCTATGTCGAATCGTTTGAGCGACGCGATGAATAAGTTAAACGTTGATTCGACTCGCAATTCATATTCTCGAAATTCTGTCACTGCAGCAAATAAGCGGAACTCGGGACTGGACCCTTCCACAATTAATGCAATGTTCCCGGATGCTGCAGCAGCAATTGCCACTGAAAAGGCCAAGTTCACTCAACAAACTGGCAACCCCCCTTCCTCGAATCGTAACTCTGCAGCTATGGACGGTCGCCTTTCTATGCCAGCCGGCCAGGAAGCTCGAGACCCTGGTCTAGCAACTTCTGCTTCACCTTGGGGCAACTCTCCCGGAACTGAATTGGCAAGTGGTAAACCTGGTACGTCTCAAACCACGCCTATGGGCCAATTCGTACAGCCTCCACCTTCCGCAGGGCTAAGATCCCCCCGACCGCAAATGTCGAGTGGTTCAGCTATTCAGAATACTACGCTTACTGCTCCAGACAAGAACACGTCTGACTTACCTCTACTTTCCCCGTATCAATCAGGAAGCGGTAACTGGGCTTCCATGGTAAATACGCCTATGGCACCCACGTTCAATACAGGGAATGCGAGCAGCAACCAAGCCGATATGGTAGCCAATGCCACAGCCATGAAACTTGCTGCTCTGTCGACAGTCAATAATCGGTTTGCTCTCGACGATGTCAGGAAGTATCGTCGCGCCAGGTCGAATGATGCCCAGGGTAGTGGTCACGCACAAATGTCACCCCCTAGTCAACTTGTCAACTTACCTGGTACTAATGTCGTCATGATCAATGAACATGGGCAAGTTTTGAGTCGCGACCAAGTGTTGGCCATGCAAGCACAACAAGGGTTAGGGCTGAGTGGTCAACGCTCGCGCCCTAGCTCGCCAGGTATTGCATTACATCAGGGGCTAGGGCCAGTTTCTCACTTCACCTCGCCCCAGAACAATGGGTTCTTGAGCGCCTATGATGGTTCTTCTGGTTTATTAGGTAGCGGGATTCCATCCGTGAATCTGGGGCAGCTGGGCATTGGTGGTCATGAAGGATATTTGTCAGATCACTCTGATATGGTACGTGGCCGCTCGCCGAGAGGTCGGAGAGGTAGTTCTAAACCCCCGGAAGATCCTACCGACCCCACGTTGCTTCAGGATATCCCAAGCTGGCTCCGCAGCCTTCGGCTTCACAAATACACGGACAACTTGAAAGACATGAAGTGGACGGATTTGGTCGAATTAGACGACAAGGCCTTGGAAGACCGAGGCGTCAATGCCTTGGGCGCTCGGAGGAAGATGTTGAAGGTCTTTGACCAAGTCAAAGGTACGAAAATCCGGAAGTCTCATCTCACTCAGTGAAATTTGCGTCAATTTCTAACCTATGATACAGAAGCAAAAGCTAAGGGTAGACTTGGGTAGTAAGGTGTCACTGCTGAAAAGCTTAGTGGTATTGCTTATATACCCATTTTAGTGGTAATTTATCTGCACCTACTTCCTGCTAAGGATTGTTCAAATTGGCTAGCGATCTTAGGCAACATCAGTGCCGTTCGTGCAATGTATATAATCTGCAAAGTCCTTGAATACTATTCCGTAAAACGGCTCTTATTGTACACATGTACATAGTCATCCATCCATACAATTTGTTCTTTACGAGATTACACTACAGGCGCAACAGTTCGGAAGAATACCTATCCACAAGAGTGTACAATAGTAAGGCATAAGTAATGTTAGATGTACTTTATTGTGAGAGTTAAGATCTTAACTCTCACAATAAACTAGAATAACTTAACACGTAGTGCTGAAAATTTAGTACGTAGTAGTAAGTAGACCTAACATAGAAGTACTATAATACTAATATTATAGAGCGTTGCTATTCAGAGCTGTGTTTTCTTGCTCACCGGCGCTGTACCCACCGCGTAGCGTAATAGGGCCACATACATCCCACATCCCACTAGCTAGGCATTGCTAGCAACCATAATGTCAAATCTAACACATTAGCCATAACTAATAAGCAAAACAAATGTTAGAATTCAATAGGCCTAAGTCTATAAATTCTCTATGTAAATTAGCTAACGAAAATCGCTAGCGCGTCTTATGTAGACTTTGCACACTGACAAAGTTCGTTATGTTTCGTGGATCACACCCTTGGCTAGCTGCACAGCGCCAAAATTTTCAAACATCTCACGGTCGCCTAACCCGTCGATTATGCGACGGATAGTACTTATTCAAAAACGCTAACGCCGGCCCCGGGCCGGATTCGACTCTGCAATTTAGACGTATCAGGTTTGAACTCTTCATGTTACATCGAACAGTCTTTCAACCGTTTTCGGGATATTTGGAAGGTGATTTGCGCTGACTACGATTGGCTGTAGTTCTTAACAGGACAATGGAGCCTCCAGATGATCCAACACGAGAAATGTAAGAGCATGCGATAATTTCCCATTGTTTCGCGCCGCTCTAAGAGGAGGATGGTGTGCGGTCTCATGGAACTTGTAGCTTGTCATGAACATTCTTTCCAGAATGGACACTAACGGCAACTGTACAAGCGTCACCGATGAAGCATCCGATGCAGATTCGGATCTCGAAGAGCTTCAAGGCGATATTGCTAGGTTTGATGCATCAGTACGAGAATTCCTGGAGTCCCACCGGGGAGCAGCCGATGGGATTCGTGATGCCCGAGGAGCGTCGCGGAGAAGAGGTGCTCGGGGACCTCGAAAAGCTGCCAAACCGCGGGGTGATATCACAGCCCGGCTCTCAAGAGTTAACCACGCATTCTTGAGTGGCGATTACGATCGTGCACTGGACATTGCATTCGAGGTTATCAGAATCAACGCAGAAACTCATCAAGCATGGACAGCGTTGTCGTCCATATTCAGAGAGCGTGGTGAGCTAGACAGAGCGCTCTCGGCCATGGTGTATGCGGCCCACCTCCGGCCGAAAGATGTATCAGGTTGGCTCGGGAGTGCCTCATTTGCTCTAGAGCTCGCCATTGACGACGATTCAGCCAACCTGCACACCGCAAGGCTCTGTTTCTCTGCTGCTCTCCGAGCAGATCGCACTAATATTGAGGCCCGAGTCGGCAAGGCTAGCGTTTGTCTTCAACAAGGTCACCTGTCTGCGGCAATTGCGGAATACGAATACATTCTCAAGCGTGAGCCATATAATCTGGATATCATAAGGAAGCTTGCAGAGGCATGCGTCGACAGCAGAAATGCAGCATCAGCCGTTTCATCTGCAATTTCTGCCTATGCACGGTATTTTGATAAATTAGTTGACACCGGGGAAGAACGAGACTGCAACTTGCTTTGGCATGATATTGGTATGCTAGTGGAGCTTCTGGCATCCGCTGAAAACTATCAACAAGCAATTTTTGAAATAAAGAGGCGTTCAAGATGGCTTGCGGGACGCATCTCAGAGGCCTTTTGGGACGAATGGCAAATTGATGATAGAGAATGGGATGAATCCGATGAACGTCGATTATCTGTACCCGGCTTCATGGCCTGCGAGAGTAATTCCGTGCGATTCGGGCTTTTCCTGCCCCTGGAATTTCGCGTGCGCTTGGCAATATACCGCCTGAAACTGTGTCATCAACAAGAAGCTTTGGTATAACTTCCTGTCTTCATACATATGCTACTCGAGACAAGCAGCTGATTGATCGTCTAGAACCACTTGAGTTGGTTAGATCCAGAGGAAGGGACCACAGAAACATTTGCAAAAGAATTTCCCTTCCTGGTGTATGATTTAGGCTTCGAACTTGGCCAAAGAGGTATCTCAGAGTTGGCTATGAAGTACTTTGAGTTACTTCGCCGCTTGCCAGGTGGCCCAGACGCTGCAGTCCTTTTACAACTGGGGCGATGCTACCTTGACTCCGGGCAGCAGGCAAAAGCAGAAGAGCTATTTCTCGCGGCACTAGATGTTGATGAAGATAATATTGACGCCCGCATTGAGCTAGCCAATATGTATGAGAAAGCTAGAGAAGACGAGGAGGCTCTCATTCTGGCTGCTGAAGCCTTGGCCCTGCGTGGAGCCCAGGGCCGGCCTGGCCAAAATCAATCTGATGAGCATGAGCTTCGGAGCGTCCACAAACCCATCGGCATTATCCCGCATACATCACGGCAGCATTCCCGAAGGGGTGTAGCAAACAGAGCGGCATCATCGGGTGGATCAAAGCGACCAACGATTCCAAGAAGATATAGACTAAAGAGGCTCGCCGGTCCAGACAAGCGCCGTCAGGATGAGCAAGCCCGGGCCGTCAAACTTTCCCACCAATACGGTGTCGTGCGGAGCTTGAAGCAGCGGATTGAGCAAGGCGATAAGGAACTTATACCAGTCTGGATGGACTCTTCCAAAGAGCTTATCGATGACTTCAGATCCTTGAAAAGATTCTACAGTTGGGACAAATACTTGCACTTTTTGGGATCAAGTGGTCTTTCACAGCCAGGTGTCGCAAACCTACCAGAAACAGAACTCTCACAGATGTATGAGCGATTGGCCCGTTGTAAGTTATCTGAATAACCAGTATACACGAACTGGAGACCATTTCTCCAGAGTCTTTGGCTTGCGCGTGTCAAGACGCATCGATTCTGCTCATTTTACTGACCATCGAAGCAATGGCTCCGCAGTCCGAACAATCAGGGTATCAACTCGACTGCCTTGGTCTTACCACGCATCAGGGCATTACTTTTGATGATTGGCTGGATCTGTTCCTTGAATACGCAATCGGATTAGCGATTGTGAACCGGCGCCAAGAAGCCTATCAAGTCTGTGCAGCCGCCAAAGACTCTATAGTTTTCCAATCCACGAAGCATGACTTTGCGATTTACGTTGCATGGAGTGGTAGGGGTGAACCCAATTCAATCTTTTTGTGGCAATATGTGCTGACTACACCTAGTGTGTGCCATATACACCAACGACGAGGAACGCTGCGTGGCGATTGCCCGGCATCTGATGCGCGACGGTGCAGTCTCAGATTCTTTCCGAATGTATGCTCTGGTCTCTCTTCTTTGTCAATCGCCAGTCTCCTGGTACACATCTGGGCCAGCCCAGAAGTATATTCTGCGACAGATAAAGGCTATCGATGCTAGCCATGAAACGGCAGTCCAGCAGCGAGGAGATAATGAAGAAACTGAGCGCACGGATTCTGTTGGATTAGATATTGACATATGTCTACTAATGCTCTACGGCCATATTCTCTTTACTTCGACTAGTTATTCTTATGCATTGGGTATGGCCAGCGGCTGAAGCAGAGGGGCGTCCGGCAGCTAACATATATCTCTCACAGGGTATTTTCTTCGCGCCCGGTCACTTGATCCAACGAATTCCATGGTGAATCTAAGTCTAGGCTTAGCCTATGTACACTACGGTTTGAAAAGACAATCGACAAATCGCCAGTACCTCATATTGCAAGGCCAAGCCTTTCTATCAGACTACTCTCGACAGCACGTGCACGATGGGTCTTACACCGCAGCAGAGCGATATTACAATATGGGTCGTCTATTTCAATTGCTTGGAATTGGCCATTTGAGCTCAAATTTTTACGCACAGGCTTTGGACAAGTGCAAGGACGAAGTTGCGACAAGCGATCTCCCGTCTCTGATCCTAGCAAATACCGTGATATCTCTTTTGACTGTCGGCAATACGGAAGTTGCTTTCGCCGTTCTCAAGGGAAATTTGAAGCTGTAGACTAATACTAGAAAATGAGCCTATTTAAGGCTAGAGTCCTATGGCCGAAAACTTGAGCAGTGTAAGGGCTTGGGCTTTGCCCAAGCATTAGTTATAGTGCACAGCAGTCGGGGGCTAATATAAGATAGCTGGGGGGTATAAGGGGCATAGCAAGGGACAGGTATCCTACCTTCTTTTCTTCTCTCCTCAAGTTTCTCAACATCATATCGACGCCCAACAGCAGTCGCCTAGGGGTCAGTCCATAACAAGCAGCTTCGTAACGGGAGCATTGGCTTGTAAGCGAATGTCATAACTTATACATGCGTAGTAGGAAAACAATCGTTAATTTTATATTTTTTGTATAGTCTTAATGTGGTCATGATTATGTACATGTGTTTGGATAACTAAACGCGCATCCGTTCAAGATCAAATGTGCATCTGCTATTAGTCCTAATCGGTTAGAACGACCTACCTACACCATTTTAGTATGGCTTATGTTTATAATTCGTTATACCTACATTTAAAGTTCATTATGATGCCCATTAGCTAATTAGCTAAATAAAACCCCAATAAATTGCATAAAGCATAATATACTAAAGGGTGTATGTAGTGGCTAGCTACTAGACTAAAATTAATAGAGCGTGGTGGGGTATGAAGCGCATCTATGTAGACGGGTAGTAAGCCCGTGACCGTTTTGGAGTCTGACAGATGTCTCTTCGCCATATAACGACCAGCTATCGGTAACATCAGATGATGGATGACGTTCTGCTCCTGTCATCAGTATGGTCCTCACCGAAGTGTTTTTGCATGGCGCTTTTGTTCTTCTTGGGCTAGTTCCCTACTCTGTTGCTGCAATTCATGGGACAGAAGTTGTCGCAACAGGTGGCGCAAGTCCTGCTGTCGTTCCTGATGCTACCCCAACTCGCGAATCGGTCGTGACCGAAGTCTGTGAAGCTCGCACGATCAACTATATCACACATGCACTTCCACAGTCCTGCTTGACAAGCTCTTGGAAGAGATCTTCTCCCACTTCTAATACATTAACAGCCACTGAACAGATGAACGTCAACATTTCAACGGCTAGCAACGATGAGCTTGTTTCTTCTGAATCGGTCGCTACAGTATCTGACCTCAATGCAACGGAAACCGTACCCGCCGAACCGACCGTGACGACATTCATGTCATTTGAGGATTGGAAAGAAATGATGTTGCGTCGTGCCGGTCAAGACCCTCAAGATCTGCGATCCCGACGACCGAGCGAGCACCTTGCGAGTGACAGATACTCCACAGAGATTGGTCACGCAGGGCTCGGCGAGGAGGGCGAGATATCACTTAATTTCGAGCATTACGGCGATGGAGACGAAATCGGCATTTCAAACTCAAAACAATCGAATAGTGACAGTGTTGACCAACAGGTTGCTGGCAATGCACTGGCTCAAGAGGACGGGAAAACTGCGGCAGTTCATCTCAGCAAGGACGCTGGTAAAACTTGCAAAGAGAGGTTTTCGTACTCTTCGTTCGATGCCGGCGCAACTATCCTGAAGACATCTCCTGGAGCTAAGAACGCCAAGGCGATATTAGTCGAGAACAAAGATACATACATGCTCTTGGAGTGTGATAACCGCTCGAAGTATGTAATAATCGAGCTGAGCGACGACATCTCGGTAGACACCGTTGTTTTGGCAAACTTTGAATTTTTTTCCAGCATGATTCGCCATTTTCGTGTCAGTGTCAGTGACAGGTACCCCGTCAAACTTGACAAGTGGCGCGAGTTGGGGACATTTGAAGCTCGTAATTCGCGAGATATCCAGCCATTCTTGGTGGAGAATCCACAGATCTGGGCTAAATACGTCAGGATTGAATTTTTGACGCATTTTGGAAACGAATACTATTGTCCCATCTCACTATTACGAATTCATGGGTCTCGCATGCTTGATTCATGGAAAGACAGCGAAACCAATCGAGATGACGATATAGTTATTAACAAGGATGAGATTAATGGTAGCAGCATTGCCCCTAATGCATCTCAAGTCTCCGACCCAGCCTCACAATTTGATGGCCAATATATTGCCGAAGTAAAAAACGTTACTATTTGGAAATGGTCATTTGAGCGGAATGTTTCCACGATTTTCGGAATGACTTGTCCAGCATTCTCTTCTGCGAATCGCGACTTTTCGAGCAAGTCATCCAGCTGTGCGCTTATCAACGAGACCGCATCATCCGACTCTGACCTACATATCAGCGAGGTTGCATCCGCTGGTGTGGCTTCTACGAAAGCTATACCACACTCTGGAAAGCTCACAGTTTCGGATGATAGTACTATCAAAGTCTTCAACACAAACACCGGATCCCAAGACGAAGAGAGAATCCCGAGTGGTGTTGTCTCCAGTGACACAGTTTCAAGTATTAACAGCACCGTGGAAAATGAGCGATCGCATAACGCCACGGCTACGTTTACGAAGGTGTCGATATCTGGGGGCCAGACGATGAAGCATCGAAGCAGCGGAACAACGGGATCGCCCGCTGCATCTCCTACAATGCAGGAAGGTTTTTTTCATGCTATTACAAAGCGGCTTCAGCAGGTCGAGTCAAACCTCACACTCTCGATGAAGTATGTTGAGGATCAGTCGAAACACGTGCAGGAAGCACTTCAGTCCCGTGAGCAGAAACAGCAAGCCAAGATTGCCCTGTTCCTTGATAACTTGAACAAGACCGTTTTGTCTGAACTCCACAGCGTCCGCGAGCAATACGACCAAATCTGGCAATCCACAGTTCTCGCTTTAGAGAGCCAGCGAGATCGTTCAGAGAGAGACATGATGGCTCTTAGTACACGGTTGAATTTGCTGGCAGACGAGGTAGTATTCCAAAAAAGAATGGCTATCGTTCAAGCCATAATTCTCCTCTCGTGCCTATTCCTTATAATCTTCTCTCGAGGAATTTCACTTCCATCCTTGGGGCCCCTGCTAGATCAATCATCCGCGACTACTGCTTACTCCCCATCCAATCTCCCGAAAACTTCGCAACACTTGGCTTATCAAGTTTGCAAAAAAAGCGAGCTGGAAAGCCACAGATCCCCTATGACACAAGCACTACCAGAGGATGTTGAGCCTCATGCGGACGCTGACAGATCTTTCGGTCCTTCATCAACTCAATCGAAAAATGATTGCTTAATTGAAAATACAGCAAGTTCCAGCCATTCGTGTTATCATCGCCTGTCACCACCTCTCAGCTCTAGTCCTCCGGATGAACTGCAAACGCTGGATGACGATAGGGCCGCGAATAAGTATGCAAAATCCCGCCAGCTGCTGGGAATGTCACTCAACAACGTTCGCAAACCTTTGCCGTCTCTGCCTGAGCACCCTCCTTCTCCAAAGATCACATGAGTAACGATGCACTGTACATAATTCTAGACGATTCCTCGCTTTAGCCACAATTGCAAATATTCCAATTCAGGCGTTTTAGAAAGAAAGGAAAACACTCAGTTAGTTGGCGTTTGTAAAGTGCATTGAGTCGCTGTCAAAGTTCAACCATCTACGCATAACACCATGACGCCATATCAAAAATAAGACTTTTTTTTCATCATGTCAGGTTTCTAAATATCTAGTCTTTTGGATGTCCACATCTTCGTTATTGTCTTCCCAGCGTATATTACGCACCAGGGGTGAAAGAAGCAAGTGATGTGAATGAGCTACCTAAAGATGACTGAGGCCCAGATTGCTCAGCAATGGAACAGAGCAAGTTGTTGAACTAAAGATGACTGAGGGCCGGATTGCTCAGCGATAGAAACAGAGCAAGTTGTTGAAAGGATCTTTTACCTCCAGATCACGGCTTGTAGCTAACATCAGTTTTGTGTGTCAAGGCACAAGTTCTGAATTGCAGCCTCGTAATCGTACTCCTCTAAAGCCGCAAGCCTAGTCCCACGGTCATACTGGGATCTTCTGCGTCTCTGCTCGTCTCGATAATGCTGGCCCGCGTTCGGAGTGAACAGTCCTGCGGGCCGTTAGTATGTCTCACTCACTCATCCTTTCGTTGGATCAACCTATGTGGCAGCTCACCAACATGCTCCGCGTTCTCGCAGCTTCTTTTCATTTTTGACTGATTGTCCGGTTCAGGAAATGATTCCTCTTGACCGGCTAAATCGGGTCTAGGCCCATTACAAGTGAAATACAGCTACGGAGCGTCAGCTTTTTATCATCAAAACACTGCTGCTGAAATAAGGCGAATTACCAGTACCTTTGGGCGGTAATGCGGAGCCTCTAGCATAACTGAACTATTTCTGAACTTCTGGACCAAGCAGTCTTTACCTTGAATTGCTGACGATTGTTTCATCAGCTTGAGCAACAGGAAATGGTGGTAATCTCAGTCTTACTTGCATACGATATCTCGGCAACTTTATCGCTTTTGAAGCAATTCCTTGTCTTGTTAGGACTTGTTGATCAGTCAATTGCTCGACTTACCATCGCTGATTGCCTCTAGTTTCCACAAACTTCATGATATATTAGTAACGCATCCAATGTCATCTTGATTGTTGAACTGACATCGATTATATCTAAGGGCTACTCAGGTCAGCTCGACAAACAGTACCTTTCAACGCTTGCTACCTACATCTACGAAGTTGATGAAGGCATAGCCAACACTGAGAAGAATATGGTGAGCTTCAATTCTTTCTGCTTCCTGATTGAGAGGAAGGGTGTTGAAGCATGAAGCCAACATACTTGCAGTCGTTGGCGAAGTCTATGCGCAGATACATGAAATCGTATTTTCCCCAGCTAGACTCATCGATGATTCTTTTCAGCATAGTTTGATCCACTTTATTGGGGATATTTCGAAGCATGATCTTGATGGGTCAGCAACATGTTGAATACCATCTTTGTTTGAGCACCACTTACTGTCGTTCGGACATCTATACCGTCACGAATTCGACTGATGTCGACGTAATTGTGATGATTGGCTGATCCATTCGACGCGATTTTCGCGACACGAGCAGCGTTTTGTCTCCGGCCATCTGATCTTAGGAACCCCGGAACTGCCCTTGACGGGCTATAGTTGTTCTGGACGGTAAGAGCTGGAGATGGCGGTGCGCAATAAAGGGGGCTAAGGACAGAATAAGACGAAGGCACAGCGCTGATTGGAGACACAGGTCCTTGATTGCACCCAGTAGTCAGGGAATTTAGAATATGGGGGACGTTAGCGAAAAATGGCGACTGCAACATGAATGGGTACATGGTAAATGGTTGACTTGTAACGTCGGCTCTAGAAGTGGCAGAACGAGTATCTGAAGGCAAATCTCGCGACTCATAATGCAAGCGGCCTTGTATGTCTATATCGCAAATATGTGGCACCAACGAGGGTAGATTGTCTGATTCGTTGGAGGATGTGTGCGGCGTAAGGACTAAATGAACCCCCTTCTAAAGTCAGCGATGAAAAATAGGTAGACAGCTAACTTTACCTCGGGAGTCGTGACTTGTGCGAATGTTGTAAGCATCTTCATCGAGTAAGAAATATCACAAAATTCTGCAATCGCTTTAAGGGATCCATTTGGTGTACAGGATGCTTTGACAAAGGCGAACAAACGGCCGTATGACTGGAGAAAGGATTGGGTGATGTCGTGTAATTGACACATGTCAAAAATGGCCTTTGGGGTTGTAGCGATCACCTGTAACTGCCCAAATGTCGGATAGGCAGAGTTCAATCCCAAGTGGTCTAACTGTTACGTCGATGTTTGTTAAATAGCTGGTCATTGACATGCAATCTGAAAGGCCAGAACGCTACCTGATCCCTGGCAAGTGGGCCACAGTATTCAACTCTCCAGTTTCTCATAGCCATCATGATAGTTGTCAAAATGGAGCAAGAGTCCCTGATGTCGTCAAACTGTACATGTACTTTTCCAGCACAGACGTCAACACTTTTGTGCCCATAGAAGCGTCGACCATGTATTTCTAGATCCTAGCGCACACTTTTGTAAGCTAGTGTTCCTATTTTGCCGCTAGGCTTCGACGGAATAAACTCACATGGAACCATTGCTGAACCTTTTCCGCGGTGAGTGGCTCTTCAGCTGAAATTGAGAGATATCTGGACAATCCTAATTCACTGCTGAGACTGGTGGCAACAGGTGAAGCTGCTTCAAGCTGCCTCGTTGAGCTTGCTTTCATTAGAGGGTTAAATGATGAGGCAGTTGGCGACAACCTAGTCCTTTGACTGTGGCGAGGTGTCAAAAATGGATCCCTCTCGGGTCCAATACCAGAGTTATACTGTTGATCGAGGGGCAATGCTACTGACGCGTTGCCTGTGACTGGCAGAGGCAAAACACGGACAGCCCTGCTAGCTTTGCTCTTCGTCCTTTCTTGAGATATAGAAGTAAATCGAGTATCTGGCGTGCCTCTCAGTGACTCTTCTACCCCGCTGGAGGAATGAGGCGAGGACGAGCTATCAATTTCAGGAGCCATGACTGGCAGTGGATGTGTCGAATAGTGTTTCTGGAATCGGTGTTATGGGACAGCCGGCTTTCAACCCGATCTTTGCTTTCTTCGGTATGAAAATAGAGCTTAACATGCCTTGAAGGGTGTTGAAGTAACGGAATTTGTAAACTGTGAATCCGTGGGAAATGCATTTTTAGGCTTGAGGTGGAGACGTACTGGGAAAATATGTGAATCTGGCAAGGCTGGAGGAAGTCGCACCTGCCACACATGGTTTCTCGTGGTAAACTTGTTAGCCCCAGTGTTGCTCACTTTTATGTCAATGTTGGCTCTTAGTCCGAGCCGCCCCTGTTACCCTTGAAATTTTGCGTCTTGTTCGCCGCGTTATGCATATTCTCAAATCACTGCATTTTCATTGGGGGTCATCAGAGTTCTAAGAAAATTACTGGGCCAACGACTTCGGTTCAGGCATACCATCAGATACCTTTCGGCTTCGAACACTGGAGACGTCCTTTTCCGGCTCAGCACGTCACACCTCCAGGTTTCCGTGAGGGATAGTTAGTTGCATGATTCAAAACGTCAAATGTTTTCCACCAATCTCCAGGTAGGTTAATTCTGCACAGCTGGTTCTTATTGAGTACGTATATTCCGATACCTGCTTGCTTACACATCTACTTACCCTAGATGGGTTGGTTGGTAGGCGCTTGATCTG
This sequence comes from Epichloe festucae Fl1, assembly GCA_003814445.1. NCBI lineage: Eukaryota > Fungi > Ascomycota > Sordariomycetes > Hypocreales > Clavicipitaceae > Epichloe > Epichloe festucae. The sequence goes on from CP031390.1 coordinate 1,240,407, forward strand.
ACCCGTATCATCTTCTTCCCCACCCACGTATGGATATCATCTGGCTCAATCTGCTAGCTGACAAGTGTCGATACTAAACAGATTAACATCATCGAAGGGCCATTCCATATTTGCGCATCAGTATGCCACGGCGTCAGACAACCTTCAACGATTATGTCTCCGCCGTTCCACAGGTTCGACCTCTTTCGTCACACTCCACTGACCCATATATATACAGTCCATCTGACCAGTACTTTAGATAATTCTTTCATCGACTGATTCCGACTTCCTCGAGCATTTGATACCAGTTCTGAAGGATGCGGCCAATTCGAGACGGACCCCGGCCTTGATACAGTGTCTAATCAGGTATTCCGAGGATCGCGAGGCGGACATCGAGCGCATTGGTCTGACAAAACACGAAGAATTCCTTGATTCCGTTTCTCGCCTACAACATGTCCGTGAGGGCACTGTTACTTTAACATACGAAATTCTTGAGTTGAACCAATCAATTCAAACCAGTACTGAAAAGCTGGCTGAACAAAAAGGTGCTCTTGTCAACACGAAAGCTATTCGTCAGAACATTGCAGACGCCACGGACGCCCTCAAAGAATCACTGAAAGTCCTTCATGCTGTGAATCATGCCCACGACCTTACACGGCAAAAAAAATATTATCCCGCACTAAAGTCTCTGGAAGACCTTCAAAATGAGTATCTGGTTCCTATTTTACAGAACCGATATGCCACACAGCATCGACTGGCTGATGTCATTCAAAAATCGATACCTGGTTCTCGAAAGGCTATATCCGAAGCCGTCATGGCTGATCTGAACACATGGCTGTTCCGAGTCAGAGAGACCTCACAATTTCTCGGAGAGGTGGCATTTTATCATACAGAAATGCGGAGATCGCGACAAAGACAGAGGGTAGAAGAAGATCAATTTCTCAATAACTTCAAACTCAACTCATCTATTGAGCTCGTGTGTGATGAAAGCCAAGAGTTTGACGTGCTAGACAATGAGGAGCTTCAGGTCAATTTCACGCCACTTTTTGAAGCCGTGCACATACATGACGCACTCGGCCAGAGCGATCGCTTTCGTTCCGAATACGCCACTACCAGAAGGCAGCAAAAGGATCTTCTTCTCCCGACTTCAGTGGAGTTATTGGCTGATGACGAGGCGTCGCTGTCTAGTTTGTTGGAGGGCATTGCTGGGTTCGCGATCATCGAGAAAGAAACCATGCGTCGGTTGCCGCATTTACGTTCCCTCACAGAGGTGAGTTTACAAGCATTTTATACGCAGAATAGTAGTGCACCTGATTGACCACTTCTAGGTCGAAGAGCTTTGGGAGTCTATGTGTAGTGCTGCCATTAACCTCACAGCGCGAGCGTTGAACGATGTGAGCAATGCTGAAGTCTTGCTTAAAATAAAGGGATTCATTGCCTTGTTTGTGCAGACTATGGAGGTGGGTGTTGTGCTAAAAACAATGAAACATGAGCGACTTCCTAATGAATGTCCAGGGATGGGGCTATCCTGTAACAACCCTTGATATTTTCCTACTCACACTCTTCGACAAATATGCAGAGCTACTTAAACACCGCTTTAGTGAAGACTTTCAGGAGGTAGGCCAAGCTCGAAATCGAAATCGCCATTGTACCACCAGCCGATGCTCACCCAAATATTAAATTAGATTGTCTCGACTGACGATTACATGCCAATGGCGATCAACTCCCGAGAAGAATACGAAAAGGTCATCAATGTTAGCTGGTTCATACAAGCTCAGCCTCTTGAAGAAGTGACGTAAGTATCTCAGTACTTTTATTGATGATACATCTGACGATGGCAATTTAGATTCCCTTGCGTCCTACCATTCTCCCAGATGTATCCCCTTTGTTGCATCGATGTTCGCAATTTCCTCAACCAATTCTACTTTTTCTCGGACGATCATTTTCAACATGCCGAAGTTATTGATGAGACATTGCGGAAGGTATCCATCATATTCGTCTGTTTTGATCAACAAGTTCTTTTGGCTAATGTGCTGCAACAGTCTTTGGACGAACTACTCACTGAAAAAGTTTGTCGATCACTAGTTGAGAGATTGTCTTCACAATACCTCGGACAGATAGTACAAATTCTCATTAATCTCGAACATTTTGAGATCGCCTGCCAGGAATTAGAGCATTTATTGATCCGAGCACGGTCCTCGTCCTCAGCAGGCGGTCCGTTAAAGTTGAATGCCACGGAAGAGTTCCGCAACAACAAAAAGACTGCAGAGAAGCGAATCTTTGAGCTCGTCAACAGTAAAATTGACGATCTAGTCGACACTGCGGAATACGATTGGTCAGAGAAAACCAGCTCAAGTCTCGTGTTTCATAGTGATCTAATCGTGAAAATAGGTTGGCCGCGAACGTAACTCCAGAACCGAGCAATTATATGCAAACATTGACGCGATATCTGTCCAACATTATGAACTCGACCTTATTAGGACTTCCAAGGGAAATCAAGGAGCTTATCTACTTTGATGCACTGTCACATGCTGCAAACAAAATTTTGGTTTGCTTATATCCTCCCCTCCTTTGGGTGCATTACGCTCTCAGATGCTATTCTGTAGCTAATTTATTCCTAGGCACTGCCATTATCTCCAGAAGTAAAGAATATCAACAGTAACGGAGTAGCAGCATTGGCACAGGATGTGCAATATTTGACTGAATTTGTCAGCAGTCTAGAAAATGGACAAATGCTACGTGAAAATTTAGACGAACTCCAACAAACAATCAACTTGATGGGATCAGATAATCATGAAGAATTCTTCGATATTTCCATTCGGAACAAGAAGTACGGCCGCGTGGATGCTCTAAATGGGCCAATATTGCTAGAGAAGTGAGTATCTGAATTGTTTCCAATGTGCACGGTGCATAGTTGACCCGGCTACTAGATTGACCCCAGTTTCACAACTCCCTGGCAGAACCGCGCCGCTCTCCAATTTGTCATCTCGATTCGCTATGATGAAATAATCTAGCGAGAGTCGAGATCACACGGGGCAGGTGGACACAGTGCGTTCGAAGCAAATAATAATGCACATTCGTAAAAGGGCTCTATTCGAGAGAACAGCATGCAGGTCAAGATTGTGACTATTGAAAGCATATAACCCGTACGCCTCACCACCCAAATTACAAAAACGTGCAACCTTTCATCAAAGCGCATACCAGAAGCCACGGAATCCAACGGTGCTTCACCCGGGTCGTAATGAAAACAACAAAACTAAACAAACCGCCCACGTGAGCAGTCTCCTACTCGAACTCCTCAGAGGACATTGGTGCCTATCTCCATGTTAGCGTCGAAGATCTAGGAACTACTCTATCCTGTTTGGGAGTAAAAGTGAAGAAATATAGGTTAACTTACTTGTTGTGCTTGCATGGCAGTGTAAGGATACATTCCTTCCATTTCCCCGTACATAGATGCTGGGGCTTGCGTTTGACCATACGGAGCTGGAGGTGCAGGAGGAACTTGGCTAGCGTACATGTTTGGATTCTGCCGATAGTCCTGGTCAGTGCCAAGGTGGTGGCCACTCATGTAGTCCGCAGGAGCCATTGTATGGGAGGGATGGTTGGGCTGGGCCATATTAGCGTGTTGCCCAGGCATCTGTGACTGGTTGGAAGGCGCGGGCACAGTCTGAGCACCCCCAGCCGACTGTGCGGCGGTTCTTTTTGCATGGGATGACGCTTCTTCCCGAGGGACAATATCGATTAGAAAATCGAACATGTCAGATTTGGCCAAAGCGGACGCAATATCTGACCTCTGAAGAGTGCGGCGTTTATTCTCCTCTGCATGGATCCAAGCACGCATGGTCAGCTCAGTAATGAAGATATCGCAGCCCCTGGCGAAAAGAATGGGTGCCTCTGCGGAAATCATCTTCACTTCTGGGTCCGCCTTCATTACTTTTTTAATGCGTGCAAGCGGCAACTGATGGATCTTGTAATCATGCGTGTCGCTCTCCAGGTGTGTTATCGTTTGCTGCCAGTAAGTCGTCAGAATGTCCTTATATTGGCCAGTCAATCCTTGATGAACCTGTACGTCGAAACATGTTAGAAGTTGTCTCTAGGTTGTGACAAGGTAGGAGAAGCAAACATACATTGGCCCATGGGCCGGTGTAAAGCTCAGCCGGGGCGAAGCCTTGCGACGCGAGCTGATAGATAGTCAGTTAAAAAGTAACACGTTTTCACTAGCAAAGATAGACGAACTGCCGCACAAGCTCCTGTGGTTGACTTGTCGTTAGCAAACAAACACAGGGTGGATTTAGTAATTATAAACACATACCGTAGTGGCCTCCATGAGAAGGATCGTAGGCCGGAGCTGGTCGATTTGGCTGTGCGTGAGATTGCTGAGATTGATTTTGAGGGTCCATGTCGATGACAGCGTCCTTTAGCAAGACGAAGGCAACGGATAATAGGTTCGGCCGTTCCACTACCTTCCAGCTTTGATAATTGACTATCGAGGGCCAATTGCAATTTATCCCCTAACACAAGAAGAAGAGGGGTTTGTTCAATTGTAAGATCGCGTCGCAGAAAGCTGCGTGCCGTTGAAGCAATGCGGCAAATCAGTCTGAAACGGTTGGCGCAATCAACTTCGTGAGGTGATGCTGTTGGAGGAACGACGTATGTGCCCAGCTTGCAGGGACGCTCAAAGCCCTTTTTAGGCAAGGTGCTCTCCATCAGCGAATCATGCCCCGCCCCGACTTGACCCACAAGCATATTATGTAATTTTCCTCGCATCGAGCAGTCGGCCTCTTCTTGAATCTCTATTTTTTTTTTAACTTGTTGGCAGCACCGAAGTTTCGTACCGCAGGCGGCATCGTCACTTTCTTCACGATTGACTATAACCATGCCCGAAATTGCAACGAGTTCAATTGATGGCTTATTGAGTCAAGTTGAAGAGCGCCTCCGAAAAAACTCTTCAGCCTCCAGCCCAAAGGTCTTTCCAGCAAGTGGGTTATCTCATGCTGTCACCAAACCGAAGACCAAAGGAGAGAATCTTGGCGTTCGCAAAACCCAGACCAAAATAGCTGTGGCTGGGCACCAAAAAACTGTAGGTCGGTCGCTCTGACAAAGCTTTCCTTCACACTACTCTCAAACTGCCTTAATTCTTTCTTTCAATCCTTCGGGGGTTTGCTGCAATGTCTTCTGTCAAAAGCAGATTTGTGACATACAATGATGGTGATGAGAAGCCGCCGCTATCGGCACTCTGACATGAGACTCACATCCGTTTTGGATCATGGTCATTTGATCACATGATGTCTCTAATATCATAGTTACTCTGAATCACGCGCAGCATCTAGTTGTTTACTCGTCCCTTCCCTTTGCGAACATGTTCATCACCTAGACGATTACTAACATTACAGATGCAGAATACCGCAGGATCCGATTGGTTTGATCTACCGAAGACAAATCTCACGCCAGAGTTCAGGCGCGAATGGAAATTGCTGCGCATGCGAGGATTACTAGATCCAAAGCATCAAAAAAAAGCGTTAAGGTTCAATGCACCAGAATACTCTCAGATTGGAGAGGTTGTCGCTGGACCAGCAGACTTTTACAGCTCTAGGCTCACCCGAAAAGAAAGAAAAAGCACGCTTCTAGAAGAAGTAATAGGCGCGGTGGATGAACGGAAACTTCAAACCAAATATCAAGGCATTCAACGCGAGAAAGCGTCAGGCAAAAGGACTTTTTATAAAAAACTCGTGTCTCAACGGCAGAGGCGGCAAAACTGACCAAAACGAGCTCACTTCCCTCTGAGCTGAAAGGCTACCGACTGTTCACTTCTACCTTGTTCATGATCCAGAGCCAATGACCAACTTTCAGCCTGTTGGAATCTGAGAGAGACTTGGTCTCGGATTACCTTGGCCGGCAAGGGGTAGTGTGTGCTGACTGCGGATATTGCGCAACAACTCTTATGGGCTAAAACTCTTCCCGTTGAATTGCGCCAAGATTAAGCCACGGGTGTTCATCAGCGGCCATAAAATGACTTGCTCTCGGCAGGAAAGCCCCGTATGGGCCAAGGTGACCTGGATGTGGATGTTTGCTCCCTGTGTCGAATCACCCATATCAGTCAACGTGATAGCGAATCAACCAATGTATGAGACAGTATAGAAAGAATTCGTCACCGTCATAGTCACCTTTCTTTTTTTTCTATCAACAGGTATAGTCATCGTGTTTCGTGCTAGATTTGAGGTACAACAACAAACAGCAGCCTCCGCTATGCCCGCTATGCGCGGCTCGGAGGACGACTTTATAGCAATTGAGATAGGGATTTATAAAAGGCTGATTTAAGCACGTCCAAAAAGTGTCCCTGAACCTTGTGCCCGGATAGCCTAGTTCCGTAATAACATAATGTTTTATCAATCGTCGGGGTTTCTTTTGGTGTGGGTTTATTTCTTCGCAGGAGATGCTGGCTATACATGGCCAGGTGAACCTAACATAACCTTACCAGATGCACAATACTTCGCGTCGTGTCACGCGAATAACATATTGTCTATCAATGAAAACCTTTTTTCGATACGTTGACGAAAGGATGAGATGAGATGAGATGTGGTCCGTGCGTAATTCTTTTTGGCTCCAATTTTTCGGGTAACACCACGACGCTTCAGCGCTCCTAGTTATGTACCATTATCCCTTCAACACCATATGACTTTACAACTCGCTAAAGCGGGCAGAATGCGTGCCTCACTTACAAGCCGCCCCTTAAGCGCAATAGCGGCTGAGAATTGGTGCAGACCTTCAATGTGTTCTACCACGCAGCGTACATTCACAAGATCATTTGCGTCAGTGTTCGTCACCTCCAAAATGATCGCTTGATACAGGTCGTTCACACTGACATGTTCTCAGGTCCCCGAAACGAGAGCAGGATAACGCTGTCGAATTGCGATCATCTCCGACGTCCTCGACTACTACCCCCGGCTCTTATGGGAAGCGGCACATTCGCCAACCAAGATCTCTTCAAGCCATTCACCTCAAGCCTTTGAAAAGAGAGGCTAAGTTTGGATTACCTTCGTGTGATCTACAATTGCGCTCGTTCAGCGTCCAGCCTCTCGAGTTCTTTTCCGACTTTGCCCTCAGAGCCGCCTACTACCTCGGCCTGCCAGCGTATGGGCCTGTCCCGTTACCTAGGCTAACGGAACGATGGACAGTTCCGAAGAGTCACTTCATATTCAAAAAAGCGCAAGAAAATTTTGAACGAGTCACATTACGGCGTATGATTCAGATCAAAGACGGAAATCCCGATACGGTGCAAATATGGCTTACCTACTTGCGAAAGCATCAGTTCCATGGAGTAGGGATGAAAGCCAACGTATGGGAATTCGGTCAACCTGGTGCAGACGTTGCGGACGGGACAAGAGAGAGCCAGCTGGAGCAGCTTGATACTACTTGGCAACACTTAGGACAGACTAGAACTTTGGGGGCCTCTTCCAAAGTGGAGGAGTTACTAAGCCGTCGTCGATTTCAAGAAGCGACTGGCCTGCGACAGCCTTTATCAACGGGTGGTGAATAAATCCTTGTTCATTCTTCACCATACCATAGTAGTTACCTTTTACCTGGCAATGGCCAGGTGTCTGGACCTTGCAGAATTGTATGATTACACTTCATCTTGAGTCGACGTAAATAAAATAAAAGCCTATCACGAGATATTGTCTAGCACAATCTCAGTGGCAATTGTCTGGTCGTCAGCCTGCAACAGAAATCAGATAGACAAACAAAAACCCCAGCTTCGGCAATATTAGCCATGAGTCTGAAGGGAAAGGGGCGGGCGAACCTCGGAACAGACATGAAATTGAAAACGAGATAGCTCCGTCGACCGAACTGCTCATATTTACTTCAAGATGTGAAGTTCGTTTGTGACGTGCCTTTCCACAATGCATCACATTTCAGAAAAGATTCGGGTCCCTCGTTTGTAATAGCGTGATGGCCACAACCCCAGCCCCAGACCACCCTCCTTCCCCCACTTGCCCCTACTGTAACCAGTTTGCAGTCAATCTCCCCACCAACTACTAGAATACTGCCATGACATGCCTTATAAAAAGCGATTGACAATGGAAGGCAACACGCTTTCTTGGAGTCTCGACCAAGTTGAATTTGTAAGTCACCTCCAGCATATCGAAGCATATCGACTGTACTTATTGGACCTTTTAATGACATCACACTAACGATGTCTGCGACAGTTGATCCTGTCGCTGTATGGGTCGAGATCACCAGAGAAGATTGCCACGGATCAAGCTCTACTAGCCAATTTTCAATCGTCGCCGCAGGCCTGGATCTTGGCACATGAGTTACTTCGGCGGCCCGACGAGAAGGTGCGGTTCTTCGGGGCTCTCACCATCATCATCAAGCTCAATAGAGAGAGGTACGTCGCAAGCTCAATGTTGTTATTGTCATATGTTGGCTCATAGTTACAGCACTTCACTAAGCGAGGAAAATGCGAAAGAACTCTTAGTGCACTTGATTACGTGGTATCTTGAGTCTTTCGAACTTTCTAACAACGCACTGGTTCCCCGCAAGCTTTCATCCGCCCTCGCAACATATTTCATTCATTTTCATAACCTGTGGCCAAACTATGTCCGTCATCTTGTCGCATGCTCGGTGTCCCATCACTTCCACAATCCGTTCAACCTGGATAGATCTGATGAGATATCAAATCTATTAGTGAATGCCGAGAAGGATAATCTCAAAGCAGTGCTATGGGTCATAACGAGTGTCATGGAAGACGTCACCAAGATCGATTTGAATGCCATCAACAAGTAAGTGAAATAAGCTACGAATGAAAACCTACTAACACACCGAAGCTTTGGTCTGTATGACGCAATTGTACATCAAGCATCGGACGTTGCAAATATCTTGTTCGAATGTTTGACACATCGCCATCTGTCTGCAATTGGTGATGACACGATAAGGTGCTTGCAGGTATTTCAGCTCACACAACACGAGAAAATACAAAAAAAAGAAAAACCTCTGACATTCGATTACTCAGGCATGGCTTCTTTTTGCACAGAAAATCTCCTCTCGCGATGGTCAAATCATCGCTATGTTTCGACATCTTGTGCCCACAATCATGTCTCTTCTGCCTCTTGATTCTCAGTTTGAGTCTTCAGCAGAACTTTTAATCGAAATTCTCTGCGGCTACCCTTCTCTACTGACAAATGACCATCTGGACCTATTAACAGATCTTTTCGTCAGTCCTTGGTCGGACCAACAGTACACACGTCTTGTGCAGGGGAATGGAGGTTTTGACTCAGCTCAATTTGGGCAATTGATCTTAGCTTTCGGTGAAGAAAGATGTCAATGGTTGATGCAGGGAAACGACCCCCGATGTCAAGCAATTCTTTCCAAATTATGCGGACTCCTTAGTGCCAATGGCCTTCCAGCCATTGAAAACAAAATTTTTGTTCCTGCAATTGAATTTTGGTCGAATTTCACGGAAGCCATCTCAGACCTTGCCTATTCGAGCAATGTTGCTGCAACACCATGGGCCGAACAAGCCATGAAGCTTGTTTTGGAAGCCATCTCGAACGCATGGCGCAAAATCATATACCCTTCAGCAGAAGGAATTAGCGACTGGGACTATTCTGACAGGGCCAGCTTCTCAGATGCGCGAAAAGATGTTATTGATCTTTTGCAGTCCACGTACAGTTTGTGTGGATCTCAATTGATCGCAACATTTGCCGAACTGGTGCTTATGGCATTGAATGATTCCGCTTGGTTGCGCCTGGAGGCTGCTGCTTTCTGTCTTGCCGGGCTTGCTGATTGTGGAAGAGAGGATGGAAAGCTTGATGAATCACTTCACCCCGTCTTTGCTTCGTCTCTTTTCGAAAGGCTCAACTCTACAAACTCTGACATACCCCACCGCACGAAGCAGACCTGTCTATACCTGGTAGAGCAATACACCGAATATTTCGAAAGGAACGTATTATTGCTTGCTCCCGCATTGAGACTGCTTTTCAATCTACTCGGAGACCGATCCATGGCACCGAATGCATCCAAATCTATACTTCGATTGTGCTCATCCTGCCGACATCATCTTCATCCGGAAACAGACAGCTTTTTGACAGAGTATCAGAACTTAGCTGCATGTGGGCAGCTTGACTGTACATCCAGCGAGAAAGTAATTGGCGCTATTGCTTGTGTTGCGCAGGCAATCCCTGAGAGGAACCAAAGGAGCCATACATGTTCCAGGTTACTTAAGTTTGTGGAGGACGATGTCCTTCGTGCTAAGGAGCTAGCCAAACGGTTGGCCGAAACGAAACTGCCCTGCTCTGGGCAGCGTTGTTTCGATGACACAGTCGGTGAACAGCCTTCACTCCACATAGTTCTGAAAGCCCTCAGATGTTTGTTGGGTGTTGGTAAAGGATTCCAGTCTCCAACTGAGATAGCCATCGACCTTGAAGATATCTCTTCCCAGCTCAGTGAAAATGACTCTCTACTGGCTTTACTGCACAGACAAATAATTGGAATTATCGTAGATGCTGAGTGTCACTTTGGTGATAATGCTGAAGTTACAGAACTGAGCTGTGCTATACTTAGATGTGGTTTTGCAGAGAGTGAACCTGGACCTTTCGTTCTGGATATGGACGTTGTCACAGAATACTTGACACGGCACAATGGTGAAGTGCCGAGACTGGGGTTGTTTGTCACCACGGCTTGCTCATTCGTCAGTTCTCTTCACGCGCGAGGTAGCCCCTCGAAAGATAATGTCTACGCAGCTTTGTTCCTCTGGGTGGTCAAACTGCTGCAAGCCCTACCTGGTAAGTGTTTTCATACACTAAAATGCGTTTCTTTGAAGACATTTGCTAACTTGAACCTGTCTGGAACTTTCAACAGAACCAGAGCATGATCCGGAGTTGTCCCAGAATGGTATCGACTTCGCCTCACGGTTGCTGGTTAAAAGCCCCGTCACCCTGCTGGCCCTACAGCCTCCAGAAGCTGCCGAATTCTTCTTTCTTTTCACGATTCAGGTCCTGGACGGTAACGAGCCACTGCCGAAAGGGGCCGCTGCAGATTTCTGGGTACGTCCAACCAAGCAAGATTGCTAATACCATATCGGCATTTTCTTGGTATCTTGGTATCATTTCACATTCATTTACACATTGCGCTAGCTAAAAATCAGCTTGAATCTAATACGCTGTGCAGTCGAACTTCATCGCCTTGAAACACCATGGAACGGAAGTTCAAGATGCCGCAAAGCGAGCTATGGAGACCTTAGGACCACTCTTAGCCCAGAGTATAGCCAGGAACGTGGGAGGGCATGCCTCGCGGAGTGAGCTGGATAGATTGAGTGAGCCTATCAAGAAACTCATCAATCGCTATCCCATGGCAAGACAATGGCTTGAAGCCGGCCTCAGCCACAACTCATTTCCAAGCGACAATATTACACCAGAACAAAAGGGACTGTTTGTCAAGAAATTAGTGAGGTGAGTCATTGCTATTGTCCTGCTCGTGTATGGAAGTCTGACTTGAATTTCAGTCTCAGGGGATCACGAGCTACCAATCAGGTTGTGCGAGAATTTTGGCTGTCTGCAAGAGGCAGCAGCTTCGCGTACGCCTCTTGATATCGTGTAGTTACTTCCCTCTATACTACATGAACGGGACGCCAACGCGGGCCAAATCTCGATTGGACATGGATGTCAACAAGACTCCAAACCCAAAACACTCACGAGCCCAACGTGCTGTACGTCGGTATCTTGCAAGTGATCCGCTCGATTACAATGGACTGAACAGCCTGGCCACCCAAACAGCGCTTATGTGTACAAGTTATTACAGTTGAAAGAAATAGACCGACGCGAAACCAACGTCGTGCCAATCCTAGAGTCCCGTCGCTGATCTGACAATTTTCATGGTATCTTCTGCGCTCTGTCGTGCTTTGCGTGATCCTTCAGCCTCCACTTGATCTAGATAGTCGTTGTTTTCTTCCACAAGCTTCATATAACGACTTCTGATACCCTGAAGTCCTAATATCACTGCTTCTGACACTATTTCTTTGAAAAGACGAGGGTGTGCTGTGCTGTATGCTTGTGCAAGGTCCTGTGGAGTTCTTTGGTCCGCATCGAAAACAGCTAATATGCTCAGGAGGTTAGATATCCCAGGACGTGCTAACGGGTCAAAAGTAATCCCGGTGATTGAATCGGTCAATGCTGAAGAGATTTTTGCTCGGATCTCCGCAGGGGTGTCTGTAATCAACACTCTTGATCGGGCTGTCTTGTCCGATTTGGACATTTTTGATGTTGGGTCTGAAAGTGACATTATCCTATGCATGGGAGCTGTGGGGATTCATTAGTGAAACACCCAAATATTCGAGTCTAGAATTCTTCGCATAGCACATACGAATTAGGGTCTGCGGGTAAACCAAATGAGTCCCATAAGCATGGTTGAAATTGGTTACGCATTCACGGGCGAATTCTAAATGTTGTTTCTGATCATGGCCAACGGGCACGTGTGTAGCCCTTTTTTATTGTCAGCTCTGTCTGGCTTTGTATTCTGCTAGATCAAGCGGCGCATGAAGTTCATACCTGTGAACGAGGACGTCGGCGGCTTGAAGAACAGGGTATGAAAGGAGGCCAAGCTTCAGACGATTCTCGACTTGGCGCTCCTCCAACTGACTTTCGGGCATGATATTCATTTTTTGCTTGATTGATAGTCAGTCCTGTTTATGCCATGGCAACTCCAGATTGATGATGTGGTTATTGGAGGTATATATATACCTTCCATTGGGTCATCCGAGATAAATAGCCAACGGATGCAGTACAGGCCAAAATCCACATAAGCTCTGAGTGAGCCGGAACCTAAGCCAAAATTTTAGTTTTTAATTGCATGGCCATTGAACGACATTTTTAACCAGCAGCTGAGGGGCAATGACTTACAGAGGATTGATAGAATAGAGTGGACCGCTCAGGGTCGATTCCGATGGCCAAAAGTGTGGCAAGGGTTTCCCTTTTGCACCGCTTTAGCGTCTCGGGGTTCTGTGGTGTGGTCATTGCATGGAGATCAACAATTGAGTATATTAGTTTTGTGTCTGCAGGTTCTCGATGTTGCAGTTGTACCCATTGTCGAAGAGCCCCTGCATAATTGCCCAAGTGAGGTATACCAGTGGGTTGAATGCCCGAAAAGACGACTCTCGTTTGAGGCTTTTCACTTGCGTTGTCATTGTGCCATGTCTGGTTGCTTCGGTAGTTCCTTAAACCCGCAGTGTGAGCGGCGGCACATTTGCTATGTTGTGGCCTCCAAGACGGACCACGGGAGTGAGAAATCTGGCTACACGCATGCAGTCTCCTCTTATACATTGCGTATTCGTATCTGGATCCCGTCCTTTGCACTATGCGGGGAGTTGGTATTCCGGGCAGGCCTGATCTGTTCGAGCGCTCCGATGTGACCAGATTCTAATAGGTCGTGTAGTGCTTGCCCACTGCGAGGTCGAATATTTGCATGCTGGAAAGGCAGTAGCGCTAGCCCCACGAAGCATCCTCCAACCACAAGAGGCAAATGGGCCCCTTTAACACATAACTCCTTTAAGTAACTAGTAACTACCCACCTAGGTACCTACTTACCTAAGTGGCCAGCAATTTATGAAGTGATAACTGTTGTCTCCGACATAAGACATTCTAGCAACATCGATATCACAGCCCATAACACACGTGGAGAGTCGTCTCTGGCGATGCCGAAGCTGTCGAGGCGCTGGCAGCTTGTTTCGCCGAGCAGCTCAGTAGCAAGACCAGGTTGATCGACTTACAGCGTGAGGCGATGATAGGAGTTCCATTGGTACAAGACCAGCCAGGCAGGAAGTAAAGCACAAAATGCAAAATGCACAAGACTCGTTTACTACACTGCCAGACAGTTATAGTAACCAAATAGCCACAGCCGAGTAGTAAGTAATTATGGGCCTAATGAAAATGTGGCCAAGTGATGAATGGTCCGGAATTCATTATGTACAGTGACAATGTACGTACCTGAGGTGATACTTGTGTCTAGAGACAAGCCCCGCATCTGCTCCCCACCATGTGAGAACAAGTGTGTGCTTATTTGAGTTGCTATTGCCGTAGGAATTTCTAGAATGACTATTTCAAAGCCGTGCCTTTCCGAACCAGACACTAGGTGAATGTCTAATAAGCGAAAGACTGCCCCCTCGCACACGTCGGGTCGTGGCTATTAACAATTGCCGACTGAATGAACCAGAGGATACAAGCTCTGCACGAGTGAGTAGCTGATGCTCGTTCGGTCAATTGCGTCGATCTCCCGTGGCCAGAAATCACGAAAATCGTCGAATCTTGTCCAGTGGAGACAGCTCAAGACCATCACAATGGCGAACACAACTTCACGGCTGGAAAAGCTTAGAGGTTTGATGAAAGAGCGGAAAGTCGACGTGTACAGTAGGGGACAAAGAAGAAGAAGAGGCGCATCTGCCTACACAATATGCTAACACGTGAATAGTAATCCCATCCGAAGACAGCCATAGTTCCGAATATATAGCCTCCTGCGACGCCCGACGAGAGTTCATAAGTGGATTCACTGGATCGGCAGGATGTTCTGTCATAACACTTGACAGTGCTGCACTTGCCACGGATGGTCGCTACTTTAATCAGGCGGCCAAACAGTTGGATAGTAACTGGACATTGTTGAAACAAGGACTCCAAGATGTACCGACCTGGCAAGAATGGGCTGCAAGTTGTGCCAGTGGAGGTAAATCTGTAGCTGTGGACTCGTCGTTACTCCCTGGCTCAGCAGCCAAGAAACTCAATGATCAAGTCCACAAAGCAGGAGGCGCAGGGCTCGTTCCATTAGATGAGAACCTCGTTGACATTGTCTGGTCCACTGATCGCCCAGCTCGACCACGTCAACCTGTAACAGTCTTGACTGATGATCTTGCGGGGAAATCGGTTACAAAGAAAATCATGGAACTACGCCAGGAACTCTGCAAGAAGAACTGTCCTGGGTTTTTTGTATCCATGCTAGATGAAGTGGCCTGGCTCTTCAATTTACGAGGCAGTGATATCCCCTACAATCCCGTATTCTTCTCTTACGCGACTATCACACCGACAGAAGCTATCCTTTACATCGACGAGTCACAGTTAACGGATGCTTGCACAGCACATCTGCAAGCCAACAAGGTGAAGGTTAAACCTTATGAAACTTTCTTCAGTGATGCACGGCAGCTTCATAGCGAGGTCGCGGGAAAGAGACAAGGCGATAGCGACGGAATGGGGATAGGAAAATTTCTCATATCAAACAAAGCATCATGGGCGCTTAATCGAGCTCTTGGAGGTGAAGGTTCAGTCGAAGAGATGAGAAGCCCAGTAGGAGATGCCAAGGCGATCAAGAACGAAACAGAGATGAATGGCATGCGGTCATGCCACGTACGAGACGGGGCGGCTTTGATCGAATTCTTCGCATGGCTGGAGAATCAACTAATTGAAAGGAAGACCATTATTGACGAAGTGCAAGCCGCGGACAAGCTTGAAGAAATTCGATCGAAGCACGATCGTTTTGTTGGACTATCCTTTACTACTATATCATCCACAGGACCAAAGTAAGATGATTTAACTTCAACAAAGAGAAGGGAGCAGCAAGAGCTGCAGTGGTGACTGTTCGACTGACACAACAATAATACAGTGCTGCTATTATTCACTATGGACCTGAGAAGGGGAATTGTGCCGCCATAGACCCAGCGAGCGTGTACTTGTGCGATTCTGGTGCGCAGTACCTTGACGGAACTACAGACACCACCAGAACACTGCATTTTGGTTCGCCCCGAGCAGCCGAGAAGAAGGCATATACCCTGGTTCTGAAAGGCCTCATTGGCCTCGAAACAGCAATTTTCCCCAAGGGTACGACTGGGTTTGCTCTGGACTGTTTAGCTCGACAGCATCTCTGGGTTAGTAATGGCAAATTGCATGCATCTATCGAATGAAGCAGAGGTGACTGACTTGAACTAGAAAAATGGGCTTGACTATCGACATGGCACCGGACATGGTGTTGGTTCGTATTTGAACGTTCACGAGGGCCCAATAGGTATCGGTACTCGCGTTCAGTACACTGAAGTTCCACTCGCACCGGGAAATGTTCTTTCAAACGAGCCAGGCTATTATGAGGATGGAAATTTTGGTATTCGAATTGAAAACATCATGATGGTGAAAGAGGCTCAGACTGAGCATTGCTTTGGAGACAAGCCATTCCTCGGCTTCGAACATGTGACCATGGTACCTTATTGTCAAAGTCTGATTGAAGTTTCACTTCTCGACAAGAATGAAAAGGATTGGCTGAATGCATCTAACGCGGAAATCTTAGAGAAAACGAAGGACTTTTTTGAAGGAGATGAGTTGACTACGGCTTGGTTGAAACGAGAAACCCAAAAGATAGAATGATGATACAGTAATGCGGATTAAGAAAGCTAGTTGAGCCTATATGCGCGCAAAAGCAGCGAGTACATATGTCAACGCAAATGCAGAGGTGAACCATGGATTTTTCATCCCGGCCCGATATATTGCGGACACTGCGGGCACCCGATCGAGACGAAGCAAACGAGAAAGGTCAAGGCCATATCTGGAAGACACCTGAAAAAATATCAGTATTAGTCATTTAAGAAGCTCGTCGTCATCTGTACACCCCCGGTTTGTTACGCGAACCATTTCTTCAGGAAGGAGTGAAGTGGGCTTGAGCGTTCTTACATAAAAGGAAATTGCGATCACGCTTCCAATAATAACCAATGTTTGCGACAGCAGCGCTGTGGCAAACCCTGCCAAAAAGCCTGCCAATCCAGTTACATGTGAGCCAGTTGAAATGTCTCGGGGCGTATGTGTTTACGGACCTGCAACGCTACCACTCGATACTTGTCGAATATTATCTTGTGTTAAAAATGAATTTCGATTTGGAGCTGAGGAAGTCCGGTCAGTGCGATTGGCTACTGGACGAGCATCCAGTTGGACCATCGGCCGTCGAAGAAGCATTGTACAGGCGCATGCGCCTCCGCCAACACTAGCAGCAATGAGTCGTGCTGGCCCTCGGGCAATTCGGTTTGCAAACATCGGTGTTATATACAGTAAAACGGCCGGCAAGGGTAGCGTTCTCTGCTCGACTGGGCGATGTGTAAAAAGGCTAGTTCGAGCAAATGTCGGAATCAATGCAAGCGGAGGGTTGTTTCTCTGGAGGACAATTGCGACATTACGTCAGCCCCATAATTGTTCTTGGGCAACTTTGTGGGGGTCTGGACTAGAGGCGTCGCTCAGAATTTTTACTTGGGAGACTGCATACGGGGAGACACCCGTGGCGAGGACTATGATATTCGGGCGAACAGTGTACTAAGTTACATTAAGAGAAAAACGAAGGAATTGAAGAAGTGGTGTGTTCTGATGTATTATCTTGTTGCCTTGCCAGGTCCGTCCCGTTACCCCCTAGGCTAGCCCAGATACTGCGAATACGCCTGGCAAGTTGAATATCCTTTCGCATTATGGTGACTCTTTGCGCATTAATCACGCATGAGTGAGTGTCCTCAAACAAATGAATTATAAATGCTTCGGCTGCTTCTTGTAGAGCTTGTATGGCTTGGCTTTGCCATACAAGCTCTTTACATTTTGGACGGCAGTTCATGCTGATTTCGCGCACCTATATAAGTGTGTTAGAAAAGCGGTAGCACCAGTTCCCGGAAAGCATGAGAAAGATTACAAGGCGCATAAATGGGAGCCTTAAGAACACAAGCTTCGTATGTCCCTGATACTCCCTGATCTCGCGAAGCGCTGTGGCGCCTGGACGATAACGTCGCTTTTGTTGAATAGGAACTGGGTCCCCGGCTATTGGCATCGTCAATGAACAGCTTTTTCCCGAGCATGTGACCAAAGACCGTTCACTATGGTACTGACCCTGAATATCCCCAGGACGGTGTTGCAAACTTTGAGGTGACCTGACTTTCCTCAGCTTCATCGTCATGCCGAATGTGATGGTGTTTAATGCAATATTTATCCAAGAATCACCATGTTTTGACAGCTTGGCGCTAAGCTCGGAAATCTCAAGGGCCGTTTGAACAGGCAATGCAGCAAGGGAAGTAGGAGGACCTAGAGCACAGACTACTGAAAGTTATATTCAGGGAAGTGCTAGCTGTTGGATTGGGATTGGTGTTTACAGGGCAGGAAGAAACCACGGACTGGTCTCGCCGCGCTCTGTACCAGATCCAGATGAACAGAACCTGGCTGGTGATACCCCTGTGGCTCAGTCAGGCCCACTCGCGCGATATCCGCCGCAGCATGAGGTGAAGCAGGATTTTTCACACTGTGACTCCGCCTAAAGCTGGGTCTCATGATATGTTTTTCCTGTCAGCTACCTTCTCGGCTGAGTTTATGTAATCAAGCACAAAGCTACCATGTTATGCCAGACGGGTGGAGTCGCTCCAAATCTGGCCACATATTGAGATAACTGATAAAGTCGTACTCGTGCTGAGACGGAAACACTAGTCCACTCTTTCTTTAATTCAGCGCCCCGTTTAAACTTCCAGCATTAGTCCTTGAAGTCTTGAATCTCTGAAACAAGCGACGGATAGACATTCGTGATCTGTCTCTGGTGTCGATGGAACAAGTCATGGATGGCGGCCGTCTGCCACTCGAAGAGTGGTTCTGGGAGATGCCAGTCTGTACTCGCTGGTGGACGGCAGCAACGATCTTGACAAGTGCTTTGGTGCAGTGCCACATAGTAACGCCATTTCAGTTGTTCTATAGCTTCCGAGTCGTTTTCGTGAAATCTCAGGTATGTCTAGAAAAAGGACACGCAATTGTGTATCGACTTCCTCGGAATAGAACACTGACTTTCCTATGCAGTATTGGCGCCTCTTTAGTACTTTTCTATATTTTGGACCGTTCTCGCTGGACCTACTTTTCCATATATATTTTCTTCAGAGATACGCCCGCCTTCTGGAGGAATCTTCTGGGCGGTCACCAGCTCAATTTTCATGGCTTCTCTTCTACGCCATGGCAAGCCTCATCATTTTATCACCACTGGTGTCTATGCCATTTCTTGGCCAACCTCTGTCTTCAACACTTGTCTACATTTGGTCTCGTCGAAACCCGGACACCAGACTTAGCTTCCTCGGTCTTCTTGTTTTCACTGCACCATATCTGCCTTGGGTCCTTATGGCTTTTAGCTTGTTCATGCACGGATCAATACCTAGGGACGAGATTATGGGTGTAGTAATCGGCCATATATGGTATTTTTTCACTGATGTTTACCCCCCTCTTCACAGCGGATCGCGGCCTCTTGACCCACCGTCGTGGTGGAGGAGACTTTTCGAGGGTCGAGTGGCCGAAGACTCAGGAAACGTGTTCAATGACGATCTCATTGCTGCAGCGGGAAGAAGGGAACCTCGAGCGCCCAATAATTTGTAACAACGAGCTCGAGCTCAAGCTTTAGCCAAGCGATAAATACAACCAACCATACTGCTTGCCATCTTTTGTCATGTGCGCGTACAAGGGGCCGGGACTCGTAGTAACTTTGAAGAGCAGAAATTATGTTTGGTAATGACGAAGCCGAAGCCGAAGCAATAACGCTGATTATAGGAGTGATTGAGTCTGCAGCAGGATTTTAACTAAAAGCAGCGAAAGTGTGGCTCATAGCCTAGCTACCCCACTAGGTAGGTACTAAGGTAGGTAAGAAAGAGGGGGCGGCAGAATATTGCGCCTTTAATAAGGTACTCTACTCCGTATTTAATATTGATAATATTCAGCCTGCCAAGTATCAGACTGACTGGCTTGCCTCACGCCCATCACCTCTGTGTCTAACTATCTGTTCCGCATCTAGAACTGTTAACAGTGGGAATACTTGCACATATCTTGCTAACCCCACTGTGCAAGAACATGAAGGCATATCTGTACGATAACTTACCGGTAAGCGAGCCTGTACAGACGACAACTACGCTACAACAACAAAACCTGCAATAAGTGGCGTTTCTCACGAAATAAGTTAGGGCGACCAGCGCCTTCCCCACGACTCGGGCCGAGCTATCGATGCCGATGCGCTTAGTAGATTGGGTGTGCTCTATTACCGTTTTCCGAATATCCAAGATGTAGACAAATTGGCCGCAGATCGAGGGTATAAGAATCGAGATGAAATCACAGTGTCCCCGGAAAGTATGGGTGAGGCTTACGAGGAGAAAGTAAAGATGTTTTTCCATGAACACTTGCATGAGGATGAAGAAATCCGTTACATCAAAGGTGGACAAGGCTTCTTTGATGTAAGGAGCAAGGACGACGAGTGGGTTCGCGTACGGCTGGAAAAGGACGACCTGCTTATTCTTCCCGCTGGTATCTATCACCGATTTACCATTGATGAGGAAAATGTACGTGACCACTCCAATCCCGTCTTGGTCTTAGAGCCAGCCGCTGGCTATATTCAAGCAAACTGCTAATTAGTTTGGCTGGCTGGGACAGTTCGTACATGCAATGCGACTTTTCAAAGATGAGCCAAAATGGACGCCGTTGAACAGGGGTAGATATTTGGATGGAAACTCTTTTCGTGAACAGTATGTTAAACAATTTCTGGCTGGATAAGTAGACAGTAAGACTTATTGCTGTGTTGTGAGGTTTCCTGGCTTATAGTATGAGAAATAAACTACATTACTAATTAGGCCTATGGGCATTGAACATTCGCTGAACAAGGGATAATGCCATGGCACCTACGTACATACGTACATACATAGAGATATACATAGAGCACCACACCACGAGGTCCCCGCATCCATGGCCGTGCTGGTCCTTCACATATTTATTTATGTACTTCCCACTTTCGTTTCGCCCGAGCATCATTCTTCGTATCCGCTCGTCTAGCCAGGGCCCTTTCGCTCTAAATAAGATGGAGGAGAAAAACACCTGCGATAGTGCAACAGACTTACCAGAAGGCAATACTAACAAGCCCCGTCTACAACTCCCAACGAGCTGTGATCCTCCACATTCTGGCTCTCCCCGGCCACTTGTTTGGATTGTATGTCCTCTTTGACATTATTCACATTTTCCAACTACTGACTGAAGCCTCATACAGATCTTCGGGGGAACTGGCCATATGGGTCGATCTCTTGTCAAGTGTGCGCTCTCCCGAGGTGACCTTGTCACGACGGTTGGTAGAGTTCATGAAAACAATGCCAATGGCATGACAACCCTACATCAAAACTGTCTTAGGTCACTCTGTGACGTGCGCTGCCGTGAATCAGTAGCTGTTGTGGTACAAAAAACACTTGAGAAATTTCGACGATTTGACGTTGTCGCCAACTGTTCTGGCTATGGTGTTATCGGCTCTTGCGAGGACCAAGATGAACATGACCTAAGAAACCAGTTCGAGACCAACTTTATAGGAACCCTTCATATAATTCATGCTACTTTGCCATACTTCAGGAGACAAAATAGCGGACGCTATTTGATATTCAGCTCAACATCCGGAGCCCTCGGCGTGCCCGGATTAGGCCCATACTGTGCTACCAAATATGCAGTTGAAGGATTGACTGAAGCAATGCTCTATGAAACCGACTCGTTCAATATCAAGGCCACTCTAATAGAGCCTGGGTTGGTGAGACGCGATGAGCCGGATACTGATAACAGTACTTTGCCTACGTGGGGACATTTCTTGATTAAGCCTCCAAGTGATGGATACGCGTCCGCAACCTCACCTGCACTACATGCACGCAGAATGGTTCAGTGGCTTGGAGATCGCCAGCCAACAAGTGCAGTGAAATGTGCCGAGCTTATCTGGCAACTGGCTCATTGTTCGTATCCTCCCTTACGATTACTACTAGGGAGCTACGCGATTGAGAGCATTCGTGACAGAATGCGATCAGTCACTGAGGAGCTAGAGGACTGGAAACATATCAATTTTCATAGTACTGTACCAGATAGTGAGGAAATTATTAGAGACGAATAAAAGTCTGCACCTTCTCACCACATAAACAGTTAATATTTGCTATTCACGAATAGCTCTATAAACGATGTTAAAATAGCCATAAAACAGCTTTTTGAAAAAAAAATGGAATTAATAATTCAAGCGGGACGATTTTTTTTTAACTCTGAATTTGTTCATACTTAAAACTTTTTTTGTTCAAAAAACCTTTTTTGGTCGGAAAAAAAGCTTGCGAAAAAAAAAAGCTATAACGAATTAAGTGGTCTTTTAGAGCCAAATGGATTGTTTTTAAAAAAAATTACAGTGTCTTTATTCTTTGTACTTTTTTTTTTGGCGCGCGCCACAGCGAATTTTCTCGAAAAAAAAAAAAGCATAGCAATAATAGGCCTAAATATAAAAAAGAATCGCAGAAAAAAAAAGCTTTGAGCTTCTTTTTTCTTTCTCTTGAAACATCACGAGCAACAATTCAGAAAGTATCATGGCTGAGAAACCGACATCTACACAATGCATTGGGCCAAGTCATCGTCCAGCAGGGCAAAAGCCAAGCGCGACAGTTTCAGCCGAAGTTGCATTTGAAAATGTTCGCGTCCTCCCTCAAACACCACAGCTTATAGCTCTGCTTAGCATGATACGAAACAAAAACACCGAGCGAGCAGACTTCATTTTCTACTCGAACCGCATCATTCGGCTTCTAGTTGAGGAAGGTCTTAATCACCTTCCAGTAATCGAACATGATATCACAACACCAGTTGGTCGTACATACAATGGGCTGATGTTCCAAGGCAAAATTTGCGGAGTCTCCATCATGCGTGCTGGTGAAGCTATGGAACAGGGCTTAAGAGACTGCTGTCGGTCAGTCAGAATTGGCAAAATACTCATACAGCGTGACGAAGATACAGCTCAACCAAAGCTTTTCTATGATAAACTGCCGGAAGACATCGCAGATCGATGGGTCTTGCTACTGGACCCTATGTTTGCAACAGGTGAAATCCGAAGAACCTGTTGGATGTCTGCAGGTCAAACTAACCGAGCCGCTTTGTTCTATAGGTGGTTCTGCTATAATGGCTGTACAAGTACTTAAAGCACGTGGAGTCCCGGAAGACCATATTCTTTTCCTTAATATCATCGCTAGTCCAGAAGGGTTGAAAAAATTCGCCACCAAGTTTCCTCGCCTCAAGGTAGTGACAGCGTTCATAGACCAGGTACGCAGCTCCCTCTCTCATAGGTCTGTCTCAATTGCTAGCGGATAGACTAACCAACACGATCTCCGCAGGGTTTGGATGAGAAGAAGTATGTCAACCCTTCCTTGATGATGAGTACCGAGCCATGAGCTAACAATTTGCTAGTTACATCATTCCTGGTTTGGGGGACTTTGGCGACAGATTCTACACCATCTGAGTGCTTTGGATTGTAGTATTGCAGCATATGTTATGCTATGTGTCACGAACGCAAAGCTTCGCATAAGTCGAGTGAACCGTCGAGAGAGAATGTCGTCACGTATAGCTGCTGTTACCGATTTATTGGTAGTCGTCATCATCTGCAAATACTCCTTCGCCGCCCTCCTCATCTGTACCAGCATGCCTGTCATTTTGACTTCGTTTTAATGATTTGGGTGTCCTCGCCGAGCCTTCATATCTACTGTTCGTAGTATCTTCTTTCGCGACCGCGTCTAATCACAGGCGGAAGTCAACATTTGTATTTGCAGCATGCATGCGTGTAAAAGGAGTGAAATGGAGGGAGATCCTCACCTGCAGCATCTACCCACTCTCCATAAACATCGACGGCTGCAGAGAGATCTGCAATCAGTCAGCGCCAAAAAAAAAACCACGACGTATTCTTGGGAAGGGTGCGCAACGGACAATTTACAGCGCACTGAAATTTTTGTCCACAAATTCGACAATCTAATTGTCCGACTCCCGCTTTTCTATCTAGCTTCACGCTGACAGACTTCTCGTGGTTGCAGAACAGACACGTGAACGTTGATGGTAACGGATCAGACTAAAACTACTCGTTAAAAGCCTGCACGCAAACGATGTGCGATATTCGGATCACAAAACCTTTTTGGGTCCCATGGGCTTCCGTGACGACTTCTTGCGCTTTCCCATAGTGATGGTTAGAAACGGGCTGTTGGGTGAAGCGTTGTGAATGCAGGATAGCGATAGCGAGTACTTACCAAGACGTCGGCGGAGGATGGATGGCCTGTCTGTATTGGTTGACCTTATCGATAATGCAGACAATGACTTCAGAGGCTAAACTTATGTTATGTAATCGAGCTGACACTTTCTCCGCCGAGGGGCCGAGGACCGAGACATGTACTCCCTCCTCTAGGGAAATTCACGAATTTAATTAAATAAGCAAATGGCGGACGCTGCAAAGAGGGAAAGTCACTGCGCTGTGATTGTGGTTGCTGCTCAACATGACGGCGTCGCCAATGCGTGTTTTTGATCAATTTCATACCCATTTTGCGAATGCAGCCGCAACAGAACAGAAACGAATGCTCCGCTTGGTCCTTTTCACAGAATGTTGTTAATGGCAGGGCAGCTAGGAAACCTAGTCACTGTCACTGTCACCTTCTGTACCTAGCTACCTAGCTAGCTAGGTAGGTATGCAAGATCCCGTGTGATAAAGGAGGGGCACATCCAACCAAGGCCAGGCCGCCTCCTCACTGACATGGCGGTCTCGTGTTTTGTAAATTTGAATGACCCAGCCAAGAACTATCTCTCCTTCTATCCATTTGGTGTACCTGGTCCTTTACCTACTCTTTTCCAATCAGACACGCAATATTAGACTTCTCAACGTGACCCCTTCTCCGATAATGGCTGCAAACCCCAATGACACCATATTGGACACTCTCCGCCACATTCAACGAAGTCAGACACAGTTGTTGACCTCGGTTGAGACTCTGACGGAAAGATTGAATGCTCAGGAGTCCAAAGCTACTGCTTCTCCTCAAGCTCTCGCCTTGGCTGATGTGCTCGACTACGATGCATCGTATGCTATGTCTAGCTCAGATGCCCTCCATCAGAACTCCAAGGACAGCACCTCTATCCCAGTCCAGGCTGTCCCAGCTCCAGGCTTTCGATCTAACCTGACATCTCGCATTGTTCTTACGTAAGTAAACTCCCCTCTTGACACGAGTTTGAGAAATGAAAAGCTTACAGGCGTTTAGGACGTATCCGAAGCAAATCGGAATTGCTCCTTTGGTAATGAATTGGGGCAATCCTGACCCACTGAAACGCGGCCCAGTCGTAGTTTCTCGGTCTCCGTCTACTATAAGGCGTCGCAACGGTTTGTGGTCAAACTTGACTGAGATGGACGGGGTATTATCGACTGCTAACTACGACATAGCTATTGGAGGTTGGTTCAAGCATCGCTCTTACTCGGGAGTATATTCTGATTCACTTCCTCACCATTAATCTTGCATTAGCTCAGTAAGTTTAAACACTAAGCATAAGCAAGGAGCTACATTAACAGATAAATACAGTGGAGGATCGTATGCCATTTACTATGCCCTAGCTGTCGCTAGTAAGGAGCTCAACGTCGATCACAGGTGTGTGGCCATTCTACAGTGATAGAGCTAATAGTAACTCATGACATCCATTCGAAAGGCCTGATTTTACGAATACTGAGCCTGCTGCCCAAATTGGTCCTTTTCTTCACTGGGGAGACCCCCGTAAGATTGTAGCCATGGATCCATGGGGTCATTTAACCCCATGGATATTTAAAGACATCCTGAAACAAGAACAAGGTAAGCCACTTGCTACCTGAAGTCCGCCTGATGCATCTAATTATGTATAGTTGATGTACGACCGACAATTGCCATCACTAAAGCGCACATGAGAGTAGGCCTTACCCTCTGGACCACAACGTGTTTGTGTGTAAAGAACTTACTTGATATACTTCACAACTGACATTGTTAGCTCCCCGAACTCGAAGATAGCGTTACAAAGGGGCGACTGTGAGGGGAAAATATTGTTCTCTTGTGGCAATGCAATGGCATGCTAACCATGCCTCAAGTGTGCCAGATGGCAAAGTGTGCCTCAACGAACTCGGCGAACTTGCCGTTACCAAGTTCGCTGTTGAACCAGTAAGTCTTTTCTTTTGAACTTAGCATTCATGTCTAATTCTTTGACTTTAGGTCTGGTATCTTCCTGGTGTTGCGGAAAGGTTCGGTATTGGTGCGTCAATGGTCTCGTTTACTTCAAAGGGGGTTTATTTAACGCCAAATCAGATGAAGGAACGCTTCGCCGGTCGCTATTCGAGCACACTGGCGGCAGCTACCCCGAAGTTCGTATCCTGATTGAAAAGGATTGTCGTTGATGCTAATAAAACACAGTTGATCACGCGTGGCGACATAAAAGTTTTCTTGCCCCCAATTGGTATGCATTGAACTGACTTTCTTTACCTTTTTCCTGTTTCTCGTCACTAATAATGAAAAGGCGGATTGACCGTGTACTGCTTTGGAGATCCAGACAAGATGTCAGATGAGCATGTGCGATTGTCTTTACGCATTCATGACGAGGTGAGGTATCATTCAATCCTGCCTATTCTGTGGATATTCTAACTGCCCTAGTGCAATGGAAGCGATGTATTCGGTTCTGACATTTGCACATGTCGTCCCTACCTCATTTTCGGTATCGAAGAGGCCGTTAAAGAGGCACAAAACGGCGGAAGTGGTGTGGTAATTTACTTCAGGAAAGAGGGCAGGGCACTGGGTGAGGTCACCAAGGTACGTATTTCCATGTTCCTTGTTTCGCCTTCACTAGGTCTGTAATCTACAAAACATGGTGCTCATGACTAACGGAAATCACTCTTAGTACTGTGGGTTTTGCTCTCGCCTTGTTTCATTGTTACTTAGGATTCGAAATCAAAACTGACTAGCAGAAGTGGTCTATAATGCTCGTAAACGTGGCGAAGATCGAGCTTCCGACTACTTCTTGAGAACGGAGAACATAGCCGGAGTTAAAGACATGCGTTTTCAAGCTCTCATGCCAGATATCCTGCATTGGCTAGGCATTAAGAAAATTGATAGGATGCTAAGCATGAGCAAGTGAGTACTTCCGATGACACAGATGACGCAGACGCGTCATTATATCTTGAAATATTATTAATAAGTTTTGGCAGCATGAAGCATGATGCAATCGTTGGGCAGGGGTAGGTTGAACCACGTTCTATAGGTGGAAGTTTCGTACGAAACCTAACAACAAAACAGCATCCCTATCTTAGAACGAGTTGAGCTACCCGAAGACTTGATTCCTGCTGATTCGCGGGTTGAGATCGATGCAAAGATAAATGCGGGTGAGTTTTCACATAGTGGTTGATATAAGTGTAAACATACTAAAAAGATGTTCAAAGGGTACTTTACCGCTGGAAAGCGTCTTACGGCCGAGGAACTCCAATCCGTCCAGGGACGAATGTGGGAAGAGTAAGTTGGCCAATTCAAGTTGCTTGTCAAACCAACCTAAATAACCGCTTCATAGCATCGACCATTGAACTCTCTTCGGGGATAATTAGTATTGCGGCATATCCTTAGACTGCCTAGAGCTTTATATACATTAAGTATAGAAATAGTACAGTCTAATCACTGTTTACCTTATCTACAAGTTTAAATTAGTCACAGAATATGAAAGACCAAGATTTAAGTTCGTGAGTGGCTAAAATCTAGCCCGTCTTATTCTGTTGCTCAAACGAGTGTCA
Source organism: Epichloe festucae Fl1 (assembly GCA_003814445.1). Classification (NCBI taxonomy): domain Eukaryota; kingdom Fungi; phylum Ascomycota; class Sordariomycetes; order Hypocreales; family Clavicipitaceae; genus Epichloe; species Epichloe festucae. The sequence goes on from CP031390.1 coordinate 1,267,971, forward strand.
CGTTGTATACAGCATGAATGGCAGTGCAGCGATTGAGTGATACTGACATCTTAGGTTTTCACAAAGGTTGCACGTATACTACACCGATCACCTTCATTCCAAGCGCTTCGCTTGTGCAAGTGGATTCGGACGACGACAGTAACACGACAACGCGGGCATCCAAGATACGTTAACCACAGCTTCACCATTTGCTCCTATTGATATACCAGTCATTTCCTTTGAGTGCGCGAAGACCTCAGTGAGGCATTGGACTATTAGGTTTCTGACTAAATACATTGCATGATAGTATAGGTACTTCCTACTATGTCAAGCTCACTCAAAAGTCGGTTACGCGCACTCAAAGGGACATGCATTATTGTCTATAATAAATACTAAGAAGGAAAAGATAATCTTTAGCTGTTGGTAAATTACAAATTTGTATTACAGTGTACTATTAAGGCAGTCTTTCTGGTTTAAGGAAAGTTAAGCTGATTCATCCAGCTCATTGTCAGCTTACCAGAACCTTGACTTTAAGGGGCCCATCAGTAGGTTTGCCAGATGTTTTGAATCAACAGCTCGTCAGCGGGGTCATCGACGGTTGAAGAAGTAGGAAATGACTAGCCCATGCAAAATCCAGCACTTTCCCGGCGTTTATGATGCCGCTTAATTCGGGCAACCATAGAGTTCTAGTAGACGGTTCTGTAGCATAGTGTTCAATGATTAGTTTCAGTCGTTTTGTCAGTGTCTGTCTAATGCTAGAGCCTCATCAGAGATCTGGATTCTTTTCGAGGATAGGCTGTTGCTCGAGGCTTTCCACATATTCTGTAACATATGACGAAGACGAAGGGGATGTGGTTTGCTAAGCATCTCCAGCGGATAGTTTAAAGCCAAATGAGGAGTGGCAGATAAGCAGGAAAATTGGGGTGTATTGTGACGAGGCGAGTCGTGGTTGCCAATTTCCGCAGCAGCGTAACTAAAGCCTCAGAGAGAAACACGTGACAGTGTTTGAAGTGGTGAGAGAAATTTGTGGGCCCGGGGGAAGGATTTTCCACTTCTGTTACCTAGCTCGCTTAGACTTTCACTGGTGCACACAAGAATTGAAAATATTCTTGCCCCTCCACCAATCCTTCCAGCATCACCAGTTTCTCCAACTGCTTACATATCGGCCAGCGAACATGGCGGTTGGAAAGTGAGTTTTGCAAGTCTGTGATTGCTTCTACGCAAGATCCTAACAATGTCTAGGAACAAGAGACTCTCTAAGGGTAAGAAGGGTCTCAAGAAGAAGACCGTCGACCCTTTCTCTCGCAAGGATTGGTACTCTATCAAGGTATGTAAAAAGCGAATTTTAGCAAAATAATCACAGGATTTGCTGACATGATTTAAAAAGGCTCCCAGCTCTTTCAGTGTCCGAGAGTGAGTGCTTTACACTGTCGACAAAACGAAGTTGATTGTCACAACTCGACTAACAGCGGGCAAATTAGTGTTGGCAAAACCCTGGTGAACCGCACAACCGGTCTGAAGAACGCAAATGATGCTCTGAAGGGTCGCATCGTTGAGGTTTCCTTGGCTGATCTTCAGAAGGATGAGGAGCATTCGTTCCGCAAGGTTCGTCTGCGCGTAGACGAGGTTCAAGGAAAGAACTGCTTGACCAACTTCCATGGCCTCGACTTCACTTCAGACAAACTTAGATCCCTCGTCCGCAAGTGGCAGACTCTTATCGAAGCCAACGTTACTGTCAAGACGACTGATGACTACCTCATTCGTCTTTTTGCCATCGGCTTCACCAAGCGCCGCCCTAATCAGATCAAGAAGACTACCTACGCTGCTTCTTCCCAGATCCGAGCCATTCGACGCAAGATGACAGACATCATTCAGCGCGAGGCCTCTAGTTGCACTCTCACCCAGCTGACGTCGAAGTTGATCCCAGAGGTTATCGGTCGTGAGATCGAAAAGTCCACTGTTGGAATCTACCCTTTGCAGAATGTATGTACTGACGCGAGATGTTGTAAGCCATGAAAACGAGCTAATTTTCTGAGTTCAGGTACACATCCGCAAGGTGAAGCTTCTCAAAGCCCCCAAGTTTGATTTGGGTGCTTTGATGGCCCTTCATGGAGAGTCGGGGACAGATGACCAAGGTCAGAAGGTTGAGCGGGAATTCAAGGAGAGAGTTCTGGCTGAGGTTTGAAATGGGTTACGTACAAATGCGAGATGAGAGGGATTCTCATAAGTGGTGTAGTAATCCCTGGGCAGCATTGTGTCGGTTATAGTGGCGTAGCATCATAGGCAATCGGAAGGACAATTTCTCCATCAAGGGTTCAAAAAATGAAAAGGACTTTGTTTCTACAGTATTTTCCCCTTTGACCTCTCGTACTCTCGTGTAACACCATGCTGCAATATTCCAAACGGCAGGTGGAACTGCGCGATGTAGCATCGTGGGAAGTAGGGTCTAAAGAATTGGCACTGATTGTCATTGCGTATCAACCGAGTCTTACTAGGATAAGAAGTTACCTCGACCACATATTTTATATCTACAGGCCTGAATACCTTCAATTTATAGACGGGCGCATTTCATACGTCCTCTTGCAAAAAGTCAACAATAGCTGCTCAACAAATTAGAGACCGTATGATTCAGAGATCAATGAGTATCACTCATCAGAAAACTCACCTTGTCGGAAAGCTTCAGGTCGCTCCGATATAAGCCAGTGTCCAGCATCAACATCTACGAGGCGAAACCGAGGAAAAAATTCTCCGATGACAGGGATTGCATCATCCGCAATGTAGTGACTCTTAGTCCCACGCACAAACAAGGAAGGTTTCTCAAAACGACGATCTCGCGGTTGCTTAAATGGGAAGTCGCCAAGTTTAGGCAAAGATTTCCTGAGAATATCTAGAGGAATGCGGAACTTCTGAGTGCTTCCTCCTGCGGGTCTGTAGAGGTTTCCAAGGAGAAACTGCCTGATCGGGAGGGACTGCGCTGAATTAGCAGCAAAATCATGTCTGTGTGTGTGTCTGTGTGTGTGTCTGTGTGTGTGTCTGTGTGTGTGTCTGTGTGTGTGTCTGTGTGTGTGTCTGTGTGTGTGTCTGTGTGTGTGTCTGTGTGTGTGTCTGTGTGTGTGTCTGTGTGTGTGTCTGTGTGTGTGTCTGTGTGTGTGTCTGTGTGTGTGTCTGTGTGTGTGTCTGTGCAGGCGTTTGTACCTCTTCAAAAGCTTGCAAGATCTCATCTGCTTCGGCTTGACGAGTGATGTCCGCGTCTTGGATCTTCTTCATCGCCCTAATGTACTTAAGAAAATCGCTATTCAATGCTATATCGACAGGAGCATTATCGACAGCTACAATATTTGATATCATCTCGGGAGAACGGAGAGCCAGGGTCATGGCTGTCTTGGCCCCCCTTTCGAAAATGTTAACATCCCGCGATTACTGCAGATATGGACCACCACGGGAGATCATTTGACCAGTTGAAAATCAGACTTACATTGAGTGACCAATCAAAGTAACATTGCCCAGTTTCTGGTCTTGGATAAAGACCGACACATCTTCTGCCATGGCACAATAATCATGTTGTGGGTGATGGGGTGATTCGCCATGGTTTCTCAAATCCTTTGCGACCCAAATTCGTTGAGTGACCTTGCAACCATTCGCTGAACAAGCTTGAACTCACCAGAGCATAAACATCCACGCCTAAGTCTCTCGCCAATATCCTATGGAAGAAAAAGTTTGAGCTTTCACCCGAATCCGGTGTCAAGGGACGACGACCTACTTGCTGATGCCTCTATTGTTCTTCTTAGATCCAAAGAGTCCATGAAGGAAAATGATTGGTGACTTTTCTGCATGACTTTGTTGAGGTTTCGCAGGCTGGTGTAGGTCATAGGCCAGCGGGCGAACGGCCTTGGGAACGGACACCTGGACGAACCCTCTCACGTGGTGTGATGTTCGTACAGCTAACAATTGCACACGATGCAGATAGGCAGATGGAAACGATGATACGCCCATGGCGGAAAAAGAAAGAAGAAAGAACAAATAAATGGTACAAGGACTTTAAGTCTCGACACTGCCTGGCTGATGTAAATATCACTTGACTGAGCTCTGATTGAGTCGGGCATTAACGATTGATATTTCGATGTCTTTGTCCTTATTAGGACGATGCTCCGGTTGTATTGCATGACTGGCCACTAATTTGTGTGTACCCTAACAAACCAGCAGCTGCACAGGGGACCTGCGTTGGGTACGGACTACTTACCTCGGTATGCAGGTATACAGATAAAATAGAGGTAATCAAGGGCGTATAGGTCATCCCAGGATTACGTCGATCTCCTGAAGTCTTTCATTCCTCAGTAGTCGATCAATCCTCTGCCATTTAGATTCAATCGATCAGCCCTCTGCCATTTGGATATTGCTCGTCTTCTGTGGATGATGCACCACATTTTATCGCGTGCATTGCCTGGTCAGGTACGACATTTGGAAGCAGGAAAATGTGTGCTCCATGCGTTATCTTATCCTTTGTAATAGAGCTTCTGCCCAATGGGAGTCACTACGTGGGGCTGGCTGCCAACCTGTCCACAATACTCCGTACAACCCCATGAACTCCTCGAATCCTCGTCGATAGCTGCAACTTTTTTGTAGGTACTGTCATTTCAGCTCGCATCAAAACAACTCGAAAGAATACGTCAATCTAGTTTCCCATACTTCAACGCTCGGTTCGAGAGCACAAGATGGACTTCGACGGCCTTAAAGAGCAATGGAGTGATGTGGAGGAAAGGGACGGTGTGCGTTTGAGCTGGAACGTTTTCCCTAGTTCACGCATGGTATGTATACGGATCGCATGTCTAGTCACCACTACGAAGCTAAATCTGATTCAGGAAGCCTCGCGCTTGGTTGTGCCTATCGGAGCCCTATACACTCCGTTGAAAGAAAAGCCGGACACCCCTCTTCTACAATTCGAACCTGTCACTTGCAAGCAGCCATGTCGCTCCGTCCTTAATCCTTTCTGGTGAGTTCGAAAACGATATGTGCCCTCTCGATTCGCTCTCTTGCCGAATCGCCCCATCGCGCAAGTAACCGATCTTCAAAGGTCACATCGTTACATTCACAAAGATCATATAAATCTGACTAAGTTCGCAGCCAAGTCGACGTTCGAGCAAGAGTTTGGATATGCTCCTTTTGTCTCTCCAGAAACCAACTTCCCCCCCATTATAAAGACATCACAGCCAACGCTATTCCTCCCGAACTTCACAAAGACAACACGACTATTGAGTACCGTCTGTCACGACCGGCTCCCGCTCCGCCGATCTTCCTCTACGTCGTTGATTTATGCCAAGAGGAGGATGGGTTGTCTTCACTGAAAGAGTCTCTTGTAATGAGTCTGAGCTTATTGCCCGAAAATGCCCTCGTAGGACTTGTCACTTTCGGGACTATGGTGAGTAGTCATGTGTCAGGTTCTTCACAAAGATATGACTAATATTTCATCACAGGCTCAAATTCATGAAATAGGATACGAAAGTTGTGCGAAATCCTACGTATTTCGGGGCAGTAAAGATTATACGGCCAAACAGGTGCAGGAGATGCTAGGACTGTCGTCCTCCGGTATACGGCCCAATGCTCAGACTCAACCTGGGCGCCCGTCGTCCATGGGTCCAGCATCTAGGTTCCTGCTGCCTGTTCAGCAGGCCGAATTCCCACTCACAAAAGCTCTTGAATGTCTTCAAAAAGATCCTTGGCCGACAGCCAACGACCGGCGAAGTTTGAGATGCACAGGAGTCGCGTTGAGCGTCGCGATTGGGCTGATGGAGTCTGCATTTCAGAATGCTGGAGGCCGCATAATGCTTTTCGCTGGTGGGCCTGCGACGGAGGGCCCCGGTATGGTGGTAGGACCTGAATTGCGCGAGCCTATACGATCTCATCATGATATTGATCGTGATAACGTGAAATACTACAAGAAAGCGTCAAAGGTTTGTGGCTATATTGCTTATGACCAGATTATCACTAACATTGACTTGGTGGCTAGTTTTACGATAATTTAGCCAAAAGGACAGCACATAACGGTCATATCATCGATATCTTTGCCGGTTGTTTGGACCAAGTTGGTTTGCTTGAGATGAAAGGTCTCTGTAATTCCACGGGTGGTCATATGATTCTGACAGATAGCTTCACATCTTCTATGTTCAAGCAGTCTTTTGTTCGCATATTCGAAAAGGACGGTGACGACAATCTTTTAATGGGCTTCAACGCAGTCTTAGAGGTTCTGACGACCAAAGAACTCAAGGTCACTGGCTTAATTGGCCATGCTGTATCTCTCAACAAGAAGTCGGTCTCTGTGGGAGAAACTGAGTGCGGAATTGGAAACACGTGCTCGTGGAAGATGTGTGGGATTGATCCGCAATCAAGTTATGGGGTCTACTTTGAAGTTGCAAGTCAAGGCCCAGCGACTCACCAGCAGGCCCCTCAAAAGGGCATGATTCAATTCTTGACGTACTATCAGCACTCATCTGGACAATTCCACCTTCGTGTAACCACTATTGCTCGGAACTTGAGTGGCCCTGCGGGGGATCCTGCAATTGCTCAATCATTTGATCAAGAAGCTGCTGCGGTTCTAATGTCCCGTATAGCTGTTTTCAAGTCCGAGGTGGATGATGGGCCTGATGTGCTTCGATGGGTTGACCGGATGTTGATTCGCCTTTGCTCTAGATTTGCGGACTACAGGAAGGACGATCCCTCCTCTTTCAGGTTGGAAAAGAACTTCACTCTATACCCACAGTTCATGTTTCACCTCCGAAGAAGTCAATTTTTGCAAGTCTTCAATAATTCGCCCGACGAGACAGCTTTTGACCGCCATGTGTTGAATCATGAAGATGTGGGAAATTCCCTGATCATGATACAACCAACTTTGGATTCCTATACCTTTGATCAGGAGGGTGGACAGCCAGTTCTGCTCGACTCGGCTTCAATTCAGCCAACACATATCTTGCTATTGGACACATTTTTCCATATCCTTATCTTCCATGGCGAAACAATCGCTGAGTGGCGAAAGGCTGGTTATCAGGAGCAAGAGGGGTATGAGAATTTTGCTGCATTGTTGGAGCAACCCAAAGAAGACGCTCGCGTAGGTCGTCCCCAAGTTCACCATGAGATGATAGCACTGACGACTTCAGGATTTAATAACCGACCGGTTTCCGTTGCCTCGATTCATTGTCTGTGATGCTGGTGGCTCGCAAGCACGATTTCTACTGTCCAAGCTAAATCCCTCTACTACCCACACTACTGGGCCATATGGAGGTGCAGGGGCGGCCTCGGCTCAGACAATATTCACTGATGATGTCTCCTTGCAGACATTCATGGATCACTTGATGAAGTAAGCTATCAACCCATCTAACACTACCATGGACACCGCAGCTAATAACTAACTACCTTTCCCTTTTTTTCCATGAACGCAGGCTTGCAGTGAGTGGAACAAACTAAGAAATATCCATTCAATATCAGACCACCGGCCAAGATTACAGAGGACAGTAAGGTGCGAGCAAGCATTACAAGCTGGTGACTAGATGCTATACTTAAGCTTCCCTTGCAGGTCATGGTGACGTATTTAGCTATCCGTTTCGTTGCCCTTCGAATCATGATAGATAAATGAGACGCCCAATTCAGCTATACTAAACACGTCTGCGTACCGTAATCATTGTTCTTGGCATTTTGCATGATAATGGATGCTCGTTTCTGTCCCAGCTTAGCAGGCCATGTAACTACGATCAATTTCAGTCCGATCAAGGCATGGTGAGTAGCCACAGCTCCTGCGCACCATACAGCCATGTTCTACCTACACCCAATTCGGACCGATTGCGTCGAATGATCCATAGCGGTTTCATTGCCAGCTTATTTGGGGTGATGCAATGAGCAACTGCAACAATGACTAGGTCGAACATGATTTGGGGATTATGTAATCCACATATCGTTAGATTAGGGCAGGATGGTGGGTCACACGCACTTTTCCCTAAGCCAGCGCTAGTGCATTAACTTCAGTTTCGACAAAACTTGTTCACAATTCGCCTGGGAATTCCTATTCCTCTGCCTTTCGGTAAAATTTCCGCTTCCCCTTCTGGCACGCAAACCACGAGCCTCTGCCAACTTCAGCCAATATGCGTAAGCTATTTATCGTTGATATTTCTTGTTCATCTTCTACCACCAGTCTAACGAGTTCACAGCTCCCAAGTTCGACCCCAACGAGATCAAGGTCATGTTCGTAAAAACCAAGCAGTTGCCCCTTCCGCATAACCTTTGCAAAGACACTTTGCAATGTACTGATTTTAAACAGCCACCTCCGAGCCACTGGTGGCGAGGTCGGTGCATCGTCCGCCTTGGCTCCCAAGATTGGTCCTCTTGGGTTATCCCCCAAGAAGGTCGGAGAAGACATTGCCAAGGCTACTGGCGACTGGGTATTTACGCATCACCCCCCTTTCCTCTTGCACATTTCATATGGTGACTGACACCTTCAGCAGAAAGGCTTGCGCGTGACTGTCAAGCTCACCATTCAGAATCGTCAGGCTGCCGTGTCTGTGGTTCCTACTGCTTCCTCCTTGATCATCAAGGCGCTAAAGGAGCCTCCCCGTGACCGAAAGAAGGAGAAAAATATCAAACACAATAAGTCCGTCGGTCTGGATGAAATCATCGACATCGCCCGCACTATGCGATATAAGTCCTTCGCCAAGGAACTCAAGGGCACTGTGAAGGAAATCTTGGGAACCGCCTACAGTGTCGGATGCCAGGTTGATGGCAAGCCTCCCAAGGTTGTCATCGAAGGTATTGACAGTGGTGACATCGACAGTACGTTTATGCGTTTCTCAAGTAACCACATGGTTCATTAGATGCACAGCTGACAAATTTAGTCCCGGATGAGTAAACGGTTTCTTGGTGGATGTTCCGGCTGTGCTACAGAATGACGACCAACGACACTCGAGCAATATATCATCTAAAACCTTCGTTGCTTGCCTGAGTCCTGGGGCCTAATCCGTATAGTCCTTCCGTGCCGTGTAATTTGAAATGAGACTATTTTTTGGTGACCTGGTGACGAACAATCCTTGGCTACACTCTGAAATTCACCTTCACTGCTTCATGGTTTATTTCAATTTTTGTTCAAGGAAGACGAAATTTAGCTGTCTTTTACTCACCGCAACACCCTGTAGCATGTTCTCTGTGGGTGTAGCGGTCCATGAATAAGGCACACATTTAGAGATACTTTGTATGTCATCACTTGTGTTCTTACTTTTAAATCCAATGTATCAATAATTGCCGTTTATCAAGAGGTAACCGGAAAAACAAGTACTTCAATGTTCTAGAGTGATTGTATCTGATGTGTTAATAATTATTCATAAATAACACCTGACAAACAAACTACTTGCACATTCTAGAGTGCGGTCTTCGTTGCATGGGCACTTGAGCTTGGAATATCTACCTACGTACGTACTTCGGGGGTGTCATATCAGACCTTGATATGTACCCAAAATACTATAGCGAGTCGCGTCTCGCCCTCTATTTTACATGCCTATGTACCTATATAGGTAGACGGCATGGAAATATCGCGAGCGGTAACCCCCGCCCCAACACTGGTTGTCGATAAATAAATGTTAGCTTCCCCGACTACGAACCACAGTTCGCACCCCAGCACAACTGCACACTTTGTCGAAGCTTACCGTGATTGAAAGGGGATGCGGTGCAGAAGTATATTGCTGTATCGTCTTTACCATCCCCCGCCTAGTCTGCGTTGTTTTTCGATAGGTAGCTGTAGTCCTCACTTCTCTAACGTAGGGTAGGTAAGAGGCAGTCGCCCAAAAGTTCGGGCCCGCAAAGGGGGGAGGACACCTGCCTAATTTCTCTCTCGAAACGATGACATCCCGTACAGGTCGTCCAGGTCTATCGCAAGTATTGTACGATTAATACAGTCAGTGCGACAGGCACCGTCCCGCCATATGCGCCACAGCCCTCACCACGGGGGAAAATGCCAAGGTCTCTGGAACCAACATCAGCAGTTCGTTCTGGCTGATGAGCAATATCAATCACCATCGACCCCCCCCCTCCCTTTTCCGCACCCCTTAGTCTGCACAAACCGACATCGCCAAAACCTTCGACGCCGCAACTAAATACCACGGCCCAGCCCAACATATCCTATCATTCATTACCACGGAACACCAGGCGAGCTCCACGAGCTAACGTTGGGCATCTTTAGCTGCCAAGCGTCATCAAGAGGAAGACGCCCCAGATGTGAAACGACTGTCTTTTCACCTCAGCCATGCGTTGATCCGCAAGCCATGACCATTCATTGACAGCCGAGTTACCGCTCATTCTCCTTTTCACCCAAATCGCCCCCAAACACCCACAACTGGACATGTTACCAGCGCCGCAGATGCATCCCAGTGTAGTGCCGGAAAGGCAGACCTGCGACTCGATATCGACTGTTGCCGGCCGAGAGGGAAGTGATACTGATGATGGCCACAGAAGGTGGAATCTTCCGTCCCATAGACGCTCTTTCCCGATAGGAATATCTCAGCCAAGTCAACAAGCTGCCCATCCAGTAGTGCATCGTATATCGCTGCCTGAACATAATCTACGCAGGAAGACGCCGGGTGGGACGGTTGATGCTGGTTATGATGGCTCACACATCCAACCGTCCCCCGGACCGCCGCTGAAACATATGATTCTCCCCGTATCTGCCAATACCAACCCGCTTTCTCGCCCGACCGCCATCTCAGTGTCGCCGCAGCACTGGGATCATACCGCATCGTCTATCCACCTCGACGAAGACATACGCCCACAAGTCAGCCATCTGCCATATTCATGGACATATTACGACGAGTCATCATCAAATTTCAATCTGATTAGCAACTTAAACCATCACTCTATGGTCCAACACCCGGAACTGAACCAGCCGATTATTCGAGCAAACGAACATAACGTTCGGGCGTTTTGTCCACCGCCAGCACCTATCAGTGGCTCGCTCCTGTTTTATCAAACGGCCTGGCAAACAGGATCCTCACCATGGGACGTTCGCAATCATGATCAAGGTCGCTGCTTTGGATCTAGCCACGCAGGTCAAGATGTATTGCCTGTGGCACGTGGAACTCGCAGGGATGGATCAACCCAACATCTCCCAATCTACTTCGGAAACCATGACACGCACGCGATTGCAAACCAGAGCCTGAACAACTTGCAACAGCACTCACAATATTGTGAAGGCGTTAGTACAGTCCTGACAGCTCAGACAGCAATCTCCAGCGGCCAACTCCATTTCCGCGAGAAGGCCTTGCAGTATTCCTACCAAAGCTACGTTGACCTGCTTTCGTACTTGCAGGCGAACGGGAAGACCAACCCGATCAGGACTAATCCAAACACATTCGACACGCAAAAGCTTCCTGCTTATCCTAAACCACCCCGGCTGTGGAGCACGGGCAGACCTAAAAATACCAGTCTCGCAAGCTCAAATCCCACCCCCCCGAACAGCTCTGCCGCGACTTCAGCCCTACGGACCACCAGACGATACAATCTCGATAGTAACCGCCTGCCCCATAGCGGGATTGATTACACCCAGGCAGCTCATGACAGTGGTATCAATCTCCAATATAAGACCCTACGAACGGACTCTGATATAACGCCATCGTCCCCGACTCATGATGCCCATGTGAAACCTTTACCAGTTGCCAACGCCGTGTCCTCGTTAGAGGTCCTGAACAATCTGTGTGAACAGAGTAGTTGGAAATGGGTGGAAGGTATGTTAATTGGAGGCTGTCTTCAATACGGCCTAGAGCGATACGATGATGCGTTCAAGTCCTTCTCAAGGATTGTCGCAGTTGATTCCAGGTAAGTTGCTCGCCACAATACCCTCACTCCTCTGCTTGATCTCACAATCACCGGCTTCCCAGCCATGTTGAAGCTATCAGTCATATGGGCGCAGCCTTGTATTGCCTCGGACGTCAAGATGAAGCAGAGAAAAATTGGCTCCGGGTGATAAAGCTACGACCAAATTATCTCGATGCCACGGAACACTTGGTGGGCCATCTTTATAAAAATCGCAGTGAAGAAGCTATTGAAGTTATATCATATATCCAGAAATCACTATACCGCGCTGCGCAAGACTCAAATTCAAACGACGATGAGAGAGTTGTTTCAGACTCGAGCGATGGGAAAATTTTCTCGGTATACAACGGCTTGAGGATGGGCCCAAGTACGCTGGTAGGAGGTGAAGAAGAAGATACAACAGGATTTGGATCAAGCGGCTATCCAATTTCTGGTGTCGACAATGGAAGAATGCTAGCCCTTGTCCACGCAAAAGGCACGATGCTTTATGGTCAAAAAGAGATTGAGCGTGCTTCAAAAGCGTTTCAAGAAGCCGTGTTAATCAGCGTCGGCAGGCGAGTCAGCGGCATCCAGGAACTCATCCATCGTATCCAGCTTGCACTCTCACCCCAGAACCAGCACAAATTGTACGGAAGTATTACTGCACGCCCTCTGCAGCCTCTAATGCTACCGCCTGAGAGGGCTCGTCACACTGCCCGGCTTGTATTTGGCAGCAACGGCGAGCTGCCGGGGCTCGTATATCTGCGGAATGGGATTCTCAAGCGGGCTGCGGTACAAACAACCAGCAACTCACTACTGTCCCTGGCTAAAATACTACAGGACGCCATGTCAAATGGCAGTGCTGATTCATGTTTACTTTATGGAGCGTCGCAAGTAAGCGATATCCTCGCCCTGTACTATCTATCTCTATCTCTTCAGGAAAGCCCATCCACGGCAAACAATGTCGGTATACTTCTAGCCGGAGTTCAACAAACCATTGCCAGTACTTCAATGACTTCGCCGCAACCTAGTATACCAGGAATCACACCGGGAAGTGGCCTTGCGCTCGCGCTCGCTTACTACAATTACGGCCTCTACCTGGATCCAAACCACGTCCATCTTCATACAAATCTTGGGAGCTTACTCAAAGACATTGGTCAGTTGGATCTCGCAATTCAGATGTACGAACGAGCAGTGTTATGTGATGGTACATTCGACATTGCCCTGACAAACCTTGCAAATGCTGTGAAAGACAAGGGCCGGATTAATGAGGCTATCGTCTATTACGGGCGTGCCGTGAACGCAAACCCCGGGTTTGCTGAAGCAGTCTGTGGACTTTTCACTGCCTTGAACTCGGTATGCAACTGGCATGGTCGCGGCGGGGCTCTGCTTGAATCTGGACAGTACGACCGGTGGCACGTTGATGATGAAGGAAGGCTTGTCGACATTCATACCAGTGGTTGCAGTAGCGGTCTTACGAAGCGTGTTGTTGACATCGTCGTGCAGCAACTGAAAGATGCGTCCCATTGGGGCCTAGGGATGTTGCAAGAACCCGCCATACATAGGTTGACAAAGCAGTTACAACATTTGTGCAAAAACCCCTCTTTCAAGCTTGATGCCGCCCTCCGTCGCTGGGCTGGACAACCCTGGGAGGGCTCTCGGCTATTACGCTTGATAGAGCGTGCCACAAAGGTCATACAAAGAAACTGGTATGTAGATCTGCATCACACTACAGGAAAAGGTGACACGCGATATTCGAGACCGAAACTACCCCAGAACCTCGCTGTACCGTCCGCCCCGACCGTACTTCCTTTTCATACTTTCACATGCCCTCTCTCTGCAAGTGACATTCGAACCATCGCCCAGCGAAATGCTATTCGAATCTCCTGCTCAACGCTTCGATCGCCCTGGATACCTACCACGGTCTGCCCCCCTCCGCATCCACCCAGCCCACAATTAAACGTCGGATACTTATCTTCAGATTTCAACAATCATCCACTAGCACATCTGTAAGTCGCTTGTCATTGCTAAGTTTCGGCTAATTGTGAGACCGGACGTTGAAGGAACTAAATATGAAAAGGATGCAATCAGCATTTGGCTTCCACAACCCGCACCGTGTTCAGGCAATCTGTTATGCGACTACACCAAGTGATGGGTCGATTCATCGACAACAAATCGAGAACGAGGCCCCCGTGTTTCGAGATGTCAGCAACTGGCCACCAGACAAACTGATTGAGCAGATACATCGAGACAATATTCATATTTTGGTAAATCTCAACGGCTACACTCGTGGCGCACGGAACGAGATATTCGCCGCTAGGCCAGCTCCGGTCCAGATGTCATTTATGGGATTTGCTGGCACACTAGGCGCAGAGTGGTGTGACTACCTTCTAGCAGACAAGATGACTGTTCCACAATCGACCCTGCGGCCTTGGAGAGACAACGTCTCCATAGAGAATATTTTCCATGATCATAGCGAGGGGGCTGACGGTGATTGGATGTACTCAGAAAACATCATATTCTGTCGCGAGACATTTTTCTGTTGCGATCATGCACAATCTTGCGCATCTGATGAGACCAGCACCAAATGGGCAGAGGTAGAGAGACAAAGATGGGAAATGCGCAAGGGACTTTTTCCTGACATGGAAGATAATGTTGTCATTCTGGGCAATTTCAATCAACTTTACAAGGTGAGTGCTGGATTATTACTGGTTGAAGCATCCATCACGATAATGACGTGTCAATGTGAACTTGATCAGATCGATCCTACGACATTTCGGTCTTGGTTACGTATACTTGCTCGAGTACCACGAGCTGTGCTGTGGTTGCTTCGATTTCCCGAGCCCGGTGAGGGCAACTTGAGAGCGACTGCAAGGCTTTGGGCTGGACCTGAAGTGGCATCTCGGATTATTTTCACTGATGTTGCCCCCAAGAACCAACATATTTCCCGAGCTCGTGTTTGTGATTTATTTCTAGACACCCCTGAGTGCAACGCACATACCACCGCTGCGGACATATTGTGGTCCAGTACGCCATTACTCACTTTCCCACGATACCCCTACAAGATGTGCTCCCGTATGGCGGCGTCCATTTTACAAGGCGCACTTCCTCATTCCACCGAAGGCCAGCGAGTGGCTGCGGAGCTCATCACAGACACGGAGGAGGAGTATGAGCAACGAGCGATTGATTTAGCAAATGGCCTAACGTATACCCTCAGTGTGGCTGGTTGTGGCCAAGCCAAAGGGCGGTTGGCTAATATGCGGAAGCTATTATGGGATAGCAAATGGCACTGCAGCCTCTTCAATACCCGGAGATGGGTTGAGGATCTCGAGACAGCCTACGAGGAAGCGTGGAAGAGGTGGGTCAACGGCATCGGAGGTGACATATACCTCTGAGCAAGTGTTTGCCACACTGTGGTCTGGAAATTACGATGAAGATGAAGAGATGACGACGTCGAATGATTACGAACATTACTGCAGCTCAGGTTATTGCGGTATCTTGCAATATTATGAAAAATAAGGAGTTGAAGTTGACACTCATTTGACTACATTTTGCCGCCTGGAACGACGTCGGCTGAAATTAACGACTGTGAGCCGGCTTAGCCATCACCATTCATTCAACCACCGATCGGTGGGAAGATTTGCCCCGTGAAATGGCTCGTTGGTTTTGGAACAAGCTCCGCCGTGCAGATCACCCACTAGCGCTCCCATTTGTGGTGAGATCGAGGTCATTGTCTGCAGGAGATGTCACAACTGCCAGCCTGACGCCGCCCATGGGCATGTACTGTTGTGGGCAAAGGGCATGCATTTTGTCTGTTAAGAGCGTCTCATCTTGCCTGCACCACTAGTCTCGCTCACCACACTACCGAGAGAACACGAGAAATGATCTGCCTGGAATCAATCACCACAATTCTTACAATCTGTGTGATGTGGCAAGTTCTTATGCCAATATCGCACAGAGACGATATTGCACGAAGAATCGAGTGTAATGATAATGCTAGAGGAGACAACATTTCACCCGTCGCTGATCATTGTAGCAACTTGCGATAATGCATGATGTGAGAACACCAGACTTGCCCAGATGAGGACATGGACCAAGGTTCGAGCAGAACGCACGCCATCGATGAAATGTCCCCATCGCTAGTAATGCTAGTCTATTTCTTGATAATGCTAGCTTATGAACAAGTTCATTAGTGATTGGTCCCTAGATATGTTGTTGTTGTTGTGCTTGTTCTTGTTGTTGTTGTACCTATTGAAGGATCTTACCAGTGTGCCCTGGAGACGTCCCAGCCGTCTTGTCCAGGCTAGCTTGGTGAGGAAGTTATACGGACGACCATTTTGTTCTCAACACGTTTGTTGATAGAGTTTACCCAACCTCTTGTCCGTGGCTACGGGCTTGATGAAGTGCGAACAGCCACTAGATTAATGCCGCGTTTAGGTCCTCGACTTTACAGCTAGATTACGTACTGTGCAGATTTCAACATTAGTGCTCCACCTATACAAGATATAAACCTTCTTAGCTGGATCCGCTAATTTTTTGGGGGGCGGGATTGTGGTGATTGAGGTCTTATTGTTACAGAAGCTTTGGCGCATCGGGAACTTGCGAGAAATAATCCACATATTGTTCCCCGCAACGCGGTCGTTCATGTCGCGCTTTGGACTAACCTGGTCAGTATATGCATAGATACGAATATTGCCTCATCTCTCAATCATACTTGATATTCTACCAATAATTTTTTCGCCGACTTAATTCTGTGCTACTAGTCGCTGATCAACATGAAAGCAGTATCGTAGGAGCATTTGGAAGAAAAAGAAGAAGAAAAAGAACAAGGAACGCTCATGGGCCTGTGGCAATCAGCAGGCATCTCAACATTCTTCACATTCTTCTCTCTTTTTCTTGGCGGAGGGAGTAGATGCCTGGCGCGTAGTCCTGAACTATCTGAGGTGACATCGATTGACAGCCACCAAAAATAATACGTGCAAAAGAAATGTCGACCAAACTGACACCCAGGGAGGCGAGTGCTAGTCAGTATTATCATGGCTGCTGATTAGGGAGAAAGAAAAACCTTTTGTTTGACTTTGAGAGATCGACTCCAAACTTTATAGGCACCCAAGTATCCAGGTACCTAATACAAGTGCATCATCGAGAATATACAATCATACGTTAGGTCATGACACAGGTTGCGACCACATACGTATCTGCATAAGTAGGTACTTGGGTTATGACGCCCCAGTAACCTCCACAGAAAGCGCGTCTGGCTGCAGATCTTAATAGACTGGATTTTTTTTTTGCTTTGTGACACTGGACCCTAGGCATGCACCGCACTCCGTCTCTTCTAGCTTTCAGCAATAGTGCGACATGCAACTATTCTTCTGTATTACCTGTAGCCTACCATGCAACGCCATCTCCGCTCATTAGTGCCCACTTTCAGGCTCAGTACCTGTAAAAATCTCAACATGGGAGCCCTCGAGGTTAGCCCCAAAAGAAAATTTGGAGGCTTCAATTTTTATTGCAAGTCACGAAGTAATGGCTTTTGGGGTGACAATTATCTGACCATTTCTTACCCGACGGCGATGGCGATGGCGATGACGATGGCCAAATGATGACTGCTTTGTTGGGCTATGATCCAAGCGACCCTGTCGACGCACGGAGCTAACTCGCATTATGGCCCATTACGGCCTAGTAGATACCTAAGCCTGGGCCAAAAAAAAAACCAACAGCGCTAACAAAGTATCCCTGTCCGTCTTCGTGACACACCCTCCCCTCCCCTGGCCGCAGCCACACCCCTGGCCGTGCCACACCCCCCAAATCGACAGTGGTCCACAAAGTATCTGGTGTCTGACAGCGGCACTAGGATAATAAGTACACCGAGCCTCATCGGACCTGCTCGTCAAAGACGCATTCTCCTACTTACTTCGTCCTATACGCCGCCCCCTCCCCTTTAAACCTTCCTTACAATTCGCAATATTGTTTCGATATCTTTAATTCAGATAGTAGGCAAGAAGCACACTGATCTTATGGTGACATATCCGTTATATTGTCGAGAGTCGGAGGGATACAGTTCTCATTATCGGCACTTTGTAGCGTTCTGGTATCTTAGGTATGAAGTTGCCGTCGTCTTTCTTGGTCCATTACTCTAATCAAATTAGAATTTCTATTCCATTATGGACTCCTTACAAAAAAAGGGCCCTTGGACAAAGCATGAGGATGATATTCTCATCCAATTAGTTCAAACACACGGTCCTGTCAACTGGGTCGATACCGCCGCAGTACTTGGTACTCGATCAGCAAAACAGTGTCGTGAACGGTGGACCCAGACCCTCAACCCCGAGCTCAATCGCGAGCCAATAACCGAGGCGGAGGGCAAGGAAATCGAGAGATTAGTCAACGAAATAGGGCACCGCTGGGCTGAGATAGCCCGCCGCATGAACAGACGTAGCGACAATGCTGTCAAGAACTGGTGGAACGGCAGACAGAACCGAATGAAGCGCAAAGAGCGCTCGCGCGCCATCGGGCTTCTAACCACTTCGCATGAAGACATTCCTGGAGCACCATCGACAATGGCGAATGCGACATTCCCCTTGCCTGAAGTAGCCTGTTCTGCAATATCCAACAGGCCCCCGACCACTTCGCATGAAGACTTTTTTGGAGCGCCATCGAATATGGCGCGCGCGACACTCGCCTTTCCTCAAGTGGCCTGTTCTGCAACATCCCTCAATTCAGTTTCTGGTCAGTACACAGCAACGTGGCGCGAGACCCCTCTCCTGTCGCCATGTTTCTCTGAACTTGCCGAGTCCGATTCCGGTTCAAACTACACAACGTCCCCTGCCGATCTCCAGTCCTACCCACACCATATTGAGCTTCCACCTCTCCGCGACTGGCCTCGAAAAAGCGCAGTTGAATCGCAGCTTCCCTCAGTACACGAGTCCAGTCTCGGTGCTTTTAATCACGAGAACCAATTACCCCCGCTACGTAGCCAATCGCAACTTCTCACAGCACCGAGCTCGCCAATCCAGCAACAGCAGCAGCGACAGCAGCAGCAGCAACATTCTCAAAAGCCCAGGTCGGCCGACGACGAAGCGACGTCATCAGACGTGGCGCGTCACAAGATGAAATTGGCCTCTTTGTTGGCGTAGGACACATTTCATATGGTCTTGATCATGGACTCATTTGTCTGCCTTTGTCATCTTCGCAATGCAGTCTACCAATGTGTCTCGATTCAGCGCCACATGAGCGCGTGAACGCGGGGATATATGAGTGGCAATATGCCCTCCAGTGGTAATATGCAAATTGTTCATGAGTTGCGTCGTTTTCTCCACGGGGTGTCCTTCAGTGACCGCAGTTTGCTCTCCGCCTTCAATCACGATACATGCAACAAATAATTTCTTCTTTTTCTTTATGCGTTTTCTGCCTCGCGTTTTAATACGTATTTAGCACCCCCTCGACAAGGCTTATGAGAGCTGGCTCGCGGTTGGTCAATGCTAGATACATGTTTCAAGCTATACCCCTATTATGATGAAGACCTGGCTTATTAATATAAAATTAATTGTGTATATTACTGAAAAATGTCGTCGGGACTTGACTCGCGACTGGTCTGGCGCACACATGGGTTAATTGGGGATGGGAACTCAAAACACAATCGAGACGCTTGTTCTGGTAGGAAGTAGTTGCTAGATGTTTTAGGTCTAATTGAACAAAAGTCTGTCTGGTCACTAATTTCGAACAGCGCCATTGGCACCGAAGCAGCGAAGCATGCTGGGACATGGAAGGATAACCGAGACCTTCATACTCTGCGGGGAGAATCCACCGACATATGTGCATATCGTGAATAGAGCTACGTAATTAAGAATACTCTACTCCGCAATTCGCGCACATCGACGACGGGGGCGCAGGACTCTCATTGATGTAGCGCTACGAGAGGAAAAGGGCTGGGGTCAAATCGCTTGTGAACTACCCAGGATATTACCCAGGATACCGGTTTTAGGGGTTTTCAGAAAATGCATCGCAGCCTGGCTGTTGCAGGAAATGGACTGGCCAGTCATCAGTGCCACCG
Source organism: Epichloe festucae Fl1 (assembly GCA_003814445.1). Classification (NCBI taxonomy): domain Eukaryota; kingdom Fungi; phylum Ascomycota; class Sordariomycetes; order Hypocreales; family Clavicipitaceae; genus Epichloe; species Epichloe festucae. The sequence goes on from CP031390.1 coordinate 1,287,817, forward strand.
ACCAATCACAGCTTGAGACATTGGAGCCCCGGCAGGCCCGCCCCCGCTATCCCTCAGTGAACATGGCTGCAAGTTCTACAGTTAGCTGTATTTGGAATTAGTAGATGCGGAAAGAGTAAATATGGGATAGTTTGGATCGGCAAGAAGCGACTGAGGATGGGGGCATTGCCTCGGGATCCATTTGTTTTTCGCCGGGCGAATGCGCATCGATCTTGACCTATCTTCGAATATCAGGCGTTCGAAAGGTCAAGAAAGAATGAGCCTTTCTTTGGCCTTGCGATGTTCTGAACAAATCACAGCAGGCTAAGATATCGTGCAATCTATCATTACAGCATTCATGGAAAATTTAGGCCAGTTCGTACCCCAGTACAAGATACACTTCTCCTCGGCCCGGACAACATGAAATATTGCTCATGGGATTCTGGAGCAATATTTCCACAGCTTGATCCGAACGGCTACTCGCTGTTGAAAGCAATCGCTGCAGCTGACGATCGTGGTGCTAAGAGTGTGAACCGATTTATGAACCAAGTCTTGGGGTAGCATTTGCCGATCGAAGGTTTCTCGGTATATGCATATGCGCATGGATTTGCTCATCCTCCAGCACCGACACGGGGCGTACCAGCCAGCCTCGCGATTGTACTGGAACGGCGAAATTTCATCATTTTCATGGACTTCGTCAAGGTTGATGGCCAACTAACTACTTTTTAAAAGCAAGACAACCCCAGCTCAATTGCGATCTCAGGTAAGCGAGAACATGAGCCTTTGGTGGAGGTTTGTTGCTGAGTCCTGATAGAAAGTCCTAGAAGTCGAACTCATGTTTGAGTAGATTCTCCGTGTCTGCGGAGTACGGAGCACAAACGTAGATCACAAGGGTACATAAAGCACAGGTGCAACCCAGCCAGGGAGGGAATGGAAGGTAATGTGCGGATGAGGCCGTTCGGCTGCATGCCTGCTTCCGGGTCATGGCGCTGGGTCCTGGGGCAGGTCAGGGATACAGCCAACGTTCTACATAGATATGACGACACAAGACGTAACAGGTACAGAGTGGGAGGAAAGAAAACCCCACATCCCATTGGTTTTTTTTTTTTAAAAAAAACAAGATGGAAAAAAAAAAATATCGGTAAATTTAAAGTACAGCATGCCCAAAGTCATCGGTTTCGCAATGGGATACATAATAGACATCCCATCCCCGTCTGATGTCGTTTGCTGTACGCCCGAAAATCACCGGAATGGTTTGACGTGGGGCCAAGACGTGATCCACCAAGGACGGCCCCGGCCCCATAGGTAATATTAGTCTCCCGTTATTTGGGTAGCTTTGTGTGCCAGTGTGTAGGCCCTGCTGACCGTCAGCTGGGACTCTCAATGCATGGCCGGCTGCTATGATTAGTTATGTATGTTGGTGAACCGTTTTCTTTTCTGGTGGGGGGCGCGATGGAAGATCCGCCGCCTTCCGCCAGTGCAAGGGCCCATGTTATTGGATCCTGGTCATTTCCATGTCTGGGGTTCTTCAACTACCTACCTCTATGGACCTGGCTATTAGCCCATGGACCTGGACATTAACCCATGACCGTTTTGGTGGCTGGATGCCGGGGCCAGGGTGTGGAAGCCCCCTCTTCCCCAGTTCCCCTCCCCCCTCCCGATCTTTGTCAATTTGAGCTGAGTAAGGTGTTACAACTTCATTAGAGGTGGTTCCTGAAGCCGACGATCTTCGGCCCCCTTCCAACCTAAAACGGTCTTGGTAAAGCAGGCATCTCCTTTCAGACCGTTATGTGCAGTTGCGGGTTCTGCTTTAATGAAGCGCCAGTTTGGAGCAGTCGCGACTCAAGTGAGGATCACAGATTTTGGCAATTGGCATTCCCAGAATCATGACTGCCAATTAAGCCGAGCACCGTGCACGATGATCTTTCGATGGACCTTGACACCACTGGAGGTTTAGCTACATTCATTATATTGCTGACGCTGTATTATAATTTCTTCACTTCGTCTGCCCTTTCTGCTTCGACGTACAGTGAAAGGACACGTCATTGTACAATATGCCCAAGTTGGAAAGGGAAGCGCACAATAAATACACTGCCCTCTTGTTGGGCATTTGTACCTTGATCCTGGCATGAAGACTTTGCACAGGAAACCATCAACCTTTGCTCAGCCCGAGTGCTTGACGTTGACATCTACGGAGCACTCTGTGGACAAAACAGGACTAGTGGCCCGTTGGATAAACACAAGACTCCACCAGGCTCGATTGTATGTAGACACCGTTATATTTACATCCCTACCGCCAAGCAGTGCAGATTACGGATTACTGCTGGGGTGTAGCATTTGTGGAGTGGCTCTACGGAGTAGACACACCCAGCTGGAAGTGTCCTGAGACCATGGGTATTGCGGAAGCTGATTCGCTCAAATACGAAAAGCGCATTCCGAGATCCCGAACCAATCTACCGGTAATATCTTGAGCACCGGCAGGGTGTGATTCCATGGTCGTACTGTGTGTATGGGACGTGTCCCATGTATCGATGAGTGGTCTTGGACCAGTCAATCATGTAGTGGCACTATCATCCGTGCTCCGTATCTCAGCAATATGGTATTGTACAACCATGTTTATAAACTAAGCGACGAACGATTGAGCATTCATTCAAGCAGTGCATCAAACGCGTGCTACTGAACCATTGACGACACTGCGTGACAGCGCCATCAGAATCGATGTGAAGCGCACTATGGCCGGGGCAAAACTCGCGATTCAAGGCGAGATCCGCCTGGTAGCACTTGATCAGAACGTATTTGAGAGGTGGCTCATAATTTCCACACTGAGCCGATATTGGACTATCTATCCTGCCCTTCAAGAAAGCGAGTGCCTGACGCGTTGAACGTGCTGATACTGGCTACTTGTCGTGAAATGTTCTCCGTAAACATTACCACGCTGTATCCAAACTTTACGATCGTTTGCCTTCATCGCGGACCGGCCCTAGGTGGAAGCATTGCTGTCGTCTATTCTACGTGATTTTGTGTGATCTCTTGCTCAGATGATGCACATACATAAGAAAGAGACTTATTCACGAGGACTATGTGTTTATGACACTAGTCGGTTAATACGTCATGTGTTGATAGTCTGATGATTCGTCCCAGGTTTGGCGTTAGTTATGCTTTGTCAGGGAGTCTCAAGTCCAATGAATCGCTTAGAGAGGTCAAAATTTGGCCAAATAGAACCTACTTGTATCACTACTATTGACGTGTCCCCCTGCTGTTGAGCTTCCGATACCAACAACATCAATCACAAGCCCATCGGCTCAAGGTTTCGGGTTTAAAACATGACAGGAATCATGACCCGAGCGAATTCATGAATGCATACATGTGTTCAAATTTACCGAAGTTTCTGTGCGAATATTGTTGTATATACAATCGAAAGGCTTATCTGCACCGCACACTCGGTCGGGCTGCCAAGTCTGGCGTCGTAGCACAGGTCTGACATAAGTCGACCGTTTATTTCTTTGCGCGTCCATGGCATCGAAAGCATGCCTGGTATTGCATTTCAGAACAGGTCTCTGTTTGATGAGCGACCTTCCCTGTACGTTTCCCTTAGGGTGGAGGAGATGTATAGTCACCGACTACAAGTTTGCGAGCCACAATACCCATTTTGAAGGATATCGCGAGAAAATCGTATGATGTATTTATGCGCTGCAGCGTACACTTCACCACTTGCTGTATTACAAGTCTTCACTACAGCAGACGTGTCCAGGTGTCTTACATTATGTTATACTTATAGATAACCCTCCTGGGTAGGAGGATAAACTGCTTGTATTGTTTCTTTCATCTAGTTCAATCACAAGCTTCCTTGACCGCCTTTGTTCAGCGCAAGGAAGAGAGGATTATTGTGCATCTTGTAAAGGTGGCCAATATTCACCTGGCTGGGTATTGCTGGCATATATTTTGTATGAAGAACACTTGTATTGCGTCAGATTCATTGGCCACAACGAATGAGCGCAAAAAGAATTATAAAAATTCAATAAGGAAGGATGGAAACGTTGCTATTCATGTTATGCAGCTTCCTACATTACAGAAAAATAAAGGGCCACGTCAATATTCTTGAGTATAGCAATATGCGACGTCATCCAGATTTACGACAACCGCGTACTTGGTTGGAAACTTGGAGACATATTTCTATGATGAATTTAGATTGTGCTTCGTTATGGCCCAAGATAAGGAACGTCTAAGTTGGCTAGCTAATGTAATCACTAGGCTAGATGACGCCTCGTTCTGTTACCGCTACCACTACTCACTCCTCTTGCTACAAGCGCGCGAATCAGCCCCCCGACACTCAGACAACCAATCGTTGAAGGTTGGGGATATTGCAAATGCTGAAACCCATGAGTCATGTTCTGCGCTGTACCAATTGCTACGTCACGACGCGAATTTCCGTGCCAAATTGAAGTCATGTGGTGTTGTCCTGGCTGCGTCTAGCGAGCGATATTTATTGACCGTATCATTTTTACAGCTAGTTGCAATTAATAATTAGAAATAAAGTAAAAAGTTCAAAGAGCAGCCGTACTGGGGTTATAAACAGCAGAGCAAAGCATAGGACAGTACCAAAATTCGCAATACGTCATGGAATGCATCTATGACAGCGATCAAATCGACTCAGTTCCAGGGAAAAGACCATGTTGAAGTAAAACGAACTGATACTAGGCGTTGTTAGGCCTGCCATTCGTCATGTTCGATGGGGAATTCCATCAGAGCAACTACGAGATTTGTATCTGCGTTTTCCCATGTGAGAATTCCATATAGCCATTGATACCCGGCAAAACAATCATAACATACGGACACTTAACGGTCAACTCAGCCGCAACAATACGAGCATTACATCTTCAGAATCAACATACACATAGTGGCTGGCTAAATATTACGCCTACTAGCTCTTGCTGAGAACTTTCTGCGTGGCTTCCTCCTTACCCAACAAACCCAGATTCCGTATTTGTTTGGCACTCGGTGCGTCGTCTCGGGGCGTCGCGGTATCAGCTCGGGCGTACGCAGCTTGCATTGCCAGCGCTCTTGCATGCTACATACTCAGGTCAGCTATCATGGCTCAGAAGCCGCGGAAATCATGGCCACACCTACCTCCTTCTTGTGGTGTAGGCATTCATAGTAGTCCTCCAGAGCTGGGGAACATTTCTTCTTTCCGGAATCGTCTTCAGCTGAGGTATTCACGACGTAGCAGGCCATGACTTCCTGCCAGAACGGAAAGCAGCGTCCAACACCTTAACGCATTTCCGGTCAGTTGTTTAGTCAATATACAAGGAGGGAGCCATGTTTATAGATACCTCCATGCATGCCATATCCCGATGCCATGATGAGTCGGCCTTAACAGGTACTATAGTTGAATCGTAACGCAACACTTATGATGTCTGGTTGGTTGTTGAGGGCAGCTTGAGGAATTGATGCGTCCAGAAATTGTGATGATGTGATTGGAGCAATGCTTAAGCATAGACTTAACGTAGGTACTTGTGCATCCTCGAAAGAAATGCCTGCACAGAGGTATACACGATTAGTCTGGCGCCTCGGCAGATGCCCCCGGTAGGCGCATAAGTACGGAGTAGGCCCAGTTAGTTGCACAGCACTTCCTGTAAGCCAGCTAAATCTAAAAGGGAGGTTTTGGCGCGGAACGATGCGTCGTAGGGTTGAAGGGGCAAAGTTCGAACTAAAGCTTATTAGCCGGAGTGAGATTTTGTATGTATCAAATATTCTAAACACATCCGATTGTTTCCGAATCGATTCACTTATTCTTGGTATCTTCGCACATCATGGCCAGCGCCTTGTCTCCGGCGAAGGTGTTGCTGCTTGCAGTGCACTTCGCTACACATGCCGACATCGACAGCTTTGCAGTGCTATGTCAGCTTAATGCGTCCACCCTTCACGAAGAACTTCTGCTTCGGATTCTCTTGACTTATTTACCTGAGACTTTGAAACCTGCCTCATATGTGGGATTTCTACAACAGCTCTCCAATGGGCAATTCCAGGACACAAACGCTCATTCCCTGGACTTGTCACCTGTTATCAAAATGACAGAAATTAGGGCTCTCAAACAAGCCAGAAGGTTACATTTGCGGTCACTGAAATGCTATGGGCTACAGTCAGATCTCAAAGGGGATGCACTCGATAGATTCTTGGTATTGCGAGCTCGCTCATTGGACACCGAAACGGGAATATCTTCTCAATTGTTGGATTTGCTTTTGCCATTTGTCCATCGAAGTTCGTACCTCCATACGTGGATTTTAACCATCGTCTTGCCCTATGTCAAGAAAGAACAAACGACCGACTATCGGAAATCACCCGAATTCTCTTTGAACCAGTTTGAGACGTTATCTGATCGTCAAGCGAGCAAGTATCTTTTGCTGCAATCTGATTCATCGACACAAAGGCAGCCGAACGTTGATTATAACCTGAGGAGCATTATTGGGCCATGGCTATACAACTTGAATCGTTGGAAAGAAGTATTGGCTGGTAACGGAGCGAATTTTCCGGGTGTCGTCTGTGAAGGCTGGCAAGAAGCCATGGATTGGCTAATTCTGCAAGCTTCATCGTCGTGGCCTGTTGCCGTTCAAGCTCTTGAGAAATGGGGGGGGCTGGACGATGTGGATTTCGGTTACGAACTAACCATGGAGCTTCCGAAACAACACCAAGATTATTCTCGCGAAACTTACGCAACAACGACGCTCGCCTGCGTCTACTGTGTACAGGACACTAGCCTCGAGTGCCTATCCAGACTTTACGATATAGTGGCAAAGCTAAGATTCAAACTTGCATATGATGAGAAGTACAAGTCTCTCGAGGAAACGCTGGTAACGTTGCCAGACTTGTCTCTGGACAATGCGTCCACATTCTGGGAAGATCAGACTACAAGTTTTACGAGAAATAATGTTATGGAACCAAACAACCGGCTTACCAGCCCAAATGCCGAATCTACCAAACTTCTGCTTGCTCTGATTTTGAGTGCATACATTCTGACACTCTATGGCCTTCCATCGTCAGTAAGGACAGTCAGAGACCTCACGTTTCTTCGTGACATGCGAGATCAAAAAGCCGAGTTCATGAAAATATTGCGGGCTATTGACAACCAGAAGTCCACTCCTGACGATGAGTACATGACACGGACTCAAAAACATTTGCTTTGGCTACGTGGCTGGCGTGACAACATAACACGTGGCCCTCAGATTATCGAGAACGGCACTTTTGGCGCGATTGATGGAGATTTTATGGATGCCGAACTTTTAAGGCTCCTGTTATCAAAAGGGCGTATGTATGGACAGAAGTCGAAGAGCCTCGGCAACGATATCTGATGGTGCGCACCCGGCTGAGGGTAGTTCACTGACACTGTCTCAATAGGCTACGATCTAGCGCGCTCTTTGTATGAAGATGCAGATAACAAACGTCTTCCAGTGGAGGTAATGCAAGAAGCAGTTTACAAATCTGCCTTGGCTGCGTTTGATAACGCGACGAATCCCAATCGGGCTCGAGGGGGGCTTAAAAGATGTGGTGAAATGTAAGGACGCACTCTGGATAAAAAGACCATCGCCACTAACTCCCACCAGACTCCATGCTCTCCCGAGTACGGTCGGACCATCATTAGCGGGAACCATGAGGATTCAGGCTCTGCTAAAAGCTACATACGCTTTGAGTGATTACCGTCTGGTTGTAAGGGCAGGGGAGCCGTTCAGTGCCGTTGTGCTGCGTGTGCATTCTGACCCTATCTCAATTGTTGGAAATATCCTTGAACAGAATCATGGCGCTTACACGAGACTTCAAGAATTCTTGGAGATGGGCGTCAACATATCTAAAGCTGGACTGCCATGCCATAGTAGTCATCTGACCGCTATTGACCTTACAACAGAGCAGCTTGATGCAAATATCGAAATGGCCGAGAGGCGCATCACGGCTTTGTGTGTTCAGGCTGCTCTGAGGGAGGAAGATTTTGAGACGGCATACTCATATGTTGCAAGTCGATTAGGCCCTCACTCTGGCAATATTTCCAGTCTCGCACATCCTGCGTTGGATAAGTGGTCCTGGAAAGCTGCGTTGCAGGCAGGTCAATACATTCGCACGGAACGGTCTAAAAAGCCAACTCATCTTGGTACTGCAAGTGGTAACCTTGATATCAGGCACCTCGAGCAACGCATAGAATGTCTTGCAACAGCCTTACGCCTTGCCCCGACTAGCGAGCTTCAGGATATTCTGAAGAGTTTCCGGCGATGCGAAGAGCAGCTCGACTCAGCGATCAAAGAGGAGGTGGCCAATGAGGCAGCTTGGGATACCGAGGCAGATGCTGATAGACTGCCTGGGGCCTTTGGCTATACTTCAGTGGAAGAGCAATACCTGCCGAGAACAGTGAATGCCAGCGCAGCGGCACGCCAGGCAGATGAAGCACCAATGTCTCTTCTTGACCTGTCTCGAGCGACAGCCCGCATTGCACAAAGGAACCTTTCCACTATTTCTGGCCTTCAAAGCATTTCGGGCGAGAGTGATTTGGATTATACTGAGCACGGCGAAGAAACTCACCACCGAGTTAGAAAACGTGACCAGTTACGAGAGGCAGCAACCGGGACTTTGGTTTCGGGCGTAGGGTGGCTCATAGGAGCAAATGTGAACCAGAAGCACACGCCACGTGAGGGAATGTAAATAGAAGCAATGATGCAAAAAAAATTATAAAACTCAATAATACTGCATTTTCTTTTATTTAGCCAGTACATTGATTCATATTGTCGGTTGGAGAAAATACCATGATCCGAAGTGCGTACGACAGCATTCGTGGCCGCTGAATACTCTTCAGCAACCCGTATGGTCGGTCAGTGACGTGTAGCTTTGGTGATCTTTGGGATGACGGAAACACTACCAGTACATTTACAAGTCAAGGAATGTGGCATGGCCAATACTATGAAGCTATGACATGACATGTCAGCTACCGCAATAACACGGCCCATGATATGCGATCTTCCATTTGAGGCCCATGACAACTACAAGTGTGAACTCCATGTCGGCGGGACGCGAACGCTACAGGTCAGCGATCAAGAGCTGCCATGTGGCTTCAAATGATGATCAACGTTCGCCAAGTTTCTTGGCATAAACCTGGCTCTCATGTACGAACCTGGGTAGCAAAAGCTTGCGAAAGGGCCTTGGACATAATGTGGCAGGTTCTCACTCAGAGCCAGGAAATAGACCAATAGTAACAGGGAGCACTATGACGACGGGTTGACTGACCTGTCCCGAACTACTACCTGAGGTAGAAGGTCAGCAATTGCGCACATTGAAACACGAATACTTCGAAGAAAGCCAGGTAAGTGACTCAGCTAATGTGGCGTTGAAACTCCAAACGTGTTTTCGTAAGTCAATCACTAGGACCTCAAATATACCGTGAGACGAATTATGACAAAGCAGTAGCAGCCATGCCATATACACACATGTTGGGCACCGGCCATTCCGAACGAGGACGCCTGACTATCCGAGGTGCTGAAAAAAATCTTACAGGAGCTGGGTCGTTAAGTCGCGGGTGGCGGCATTTTTACGATCAATTTCGATTTAGTCCGAATTGGTGCGAATCAATGATTGCGTAGCTTCTTAACGTTCTCAGATGTGAATACCGACAGTTGAAGTCCATTTCAGTTGGGCAATGCGAAGGTTGATAACTTTTCTCAGGATAATGTTACATGTCGCTGCAAGAAGCAGCTGCCGTTGTCGATTGCGAACCTAGTGCAGAAAGGATTTGCTTGGCCAAATGCCGAGGCCATTGCCTGTGAACGTTGTGCTGCCCATAGCTATCATATTCTGCCGTGCAATATGACGATGCCGAAGATAAAACTCTGCAGTGGTTTGAGGGCTGATACAAGTGACCCCATCCGTAGCCCAGTTGCCGCATGAATAACAAGGAAGTCAAAGAAATGAACTTATAGTAGACACACAACAAACAGACATAAGAGACCTAATGGCAGATAATAAACAACAACGAAAGAAAAAAGGGCTGGATCATAGTGAAACAGATCCAGGGGACTCTTCAATCTTCTCTTTACCACCCATGACGGGAGTCTGCTCAGTGGAACAGTCCTAGCATGATATCACATCGTTTCTATGTTGATGACATGAAGGGCTCCGGATCATAAGCTAGGAGAAGGTGTAACAAACGATTCCCGGAGATCGATATGAAAGGCAATCCTACCCAGGCAATATCGGTGGTTGGGGAGTAGATAAATATTCCAGCTCATCGAGTAGATTGGTCAGTTCCTGCTCAGGTTAGCGAATGGTCTTGCACATATGATAAGTGGCCCGAACCTCCATATGTCTCACGAGCCTCAGATCTCGGAGCTGACTCCCCGTAGCCAGATCCACTCGCAATGCCTTCGCGATCTCTGGGAGCGCTACGATCTGCTTGACGTTCATATCGATCACGATCATACCCACCAGTGGCTCCACGAGGACCGTACCGGTCTCGATCATCGCGGCCTCCATACCGTTCTCGACCGTAGTACTCATCACGATCTTTGCGTTCATATGCTCCTCGATCAGATTCGCGAGTATAGCTACGATCATCGTATCTACGCTCGTCTCTGTAGGCTGGACGGTCGTGGCTACGTTCGTAGCCGCCGCGTTCATAACCGCGATCTTCTTGTCGGCGATCATAGTTCCGTTCATACCCACGGTATCTGTAAGTTTCATCGCGTCCGTAGCCGCCGCTACCACCGTATCCGCCGCGACGACGATCATCAAAACGAGGACGAGGATCTAGCCACAATCAGCCAGAGTACAAAGAGTAGAGGTTGTCGATGCTATACATACCTCGCTTAGGTGGTCCAAAATATTTGCCGGGTGTTGGGGTACGAGGGCATGCTCGGCGTGCTTTTTCAATACTCAAGGTGCGCCCTTCAATCTGTTCACCTTGAAGACCTTCTCTTGCGGCTTCAGCTTGCTCTGAGGTGACCATCTTGACGAACCCAAAGCCACGGGACTCCTTCGTATGTGGATCGCGCATAATTTGACATTTTTCAACGTCGCCATACTTTTCAAACATCTTGGAAACCTCCGCCTCAGACAAACGAGGATGAATGCCAGTGACAAAGAGATTTGAACCTGGATTGACTGCACCGTCGTCATCGTCTTTGGGACCAGAAGACTCCTTTGACATACTTGAGGGAAATAAATCGGTGAGTTGAACGATACCAGAGTTTTTTAGAGGACTTTACTTACGCTTCAGCGTTTCCGTTTGGTGAAATTGATCGACGACGACCGCCCTCGTTATCGTCGCGAGTGGGCCGAGGGGATGCACTCCTGTTGTCACGATCGTAGCGTGGACCCTCGTCTAATTAAAAAAAAAGAAGCATTAGTACGTTGAATAGAAGATAAAGGTTATCAGGACAAGGTGCGCAAACCAATGCAAATATTGATAATTTGCAGTAGGTTCTGTGGAACCGAGCCTACCTTCATAGCGGTCACCACCCGCAGCCTCGTAATCCATCGAAGTGGTTGCCATTGCGTTTTATGACGACCGCGAGAAAGGATAAAGAACGGATGCTGGATCTAATTCTCTAAAGAAAGAGTTGTGTGTGGTATGTGGTTGATGCTGTCGAGGGCGACGTAGGAGCATGTAAAGTTGGCTGTTGCAAAAGGGAAAAAAAAAAGAAAGAGCACAAAGACATAACAGTAATAATGCTCCATGTGCTGACTGGCCAGAACTTGTGCAAACGCGCCAAAGAGCCGATGATTAGGCGGCAACCAATGACGTGTACCCTTCAAGAATAAGTGGACACCTCTTTTTTCGCCTCAACCCTGTTCTGACACTACTACATATTCCAAAGCAACTTTCCACTGTATTAACTTACATGTACGTCTGAAACTTCTGAGTCACTGCCGCCGTCAAGGACCAGGACCAGCTTCTAACTCTTGCTCTTCTGATCCGACCACGAGTTTATCTTCACATTTATACATCGAGCTTCTCTCCAGTTCCTGCACAGGTCCCACAGCTTATTACACTAGACGATGAACCTGCTGAAATCGATCAAGCAATCCTGCTCATGACCAAAACATGGAACAATATGGTCTGTTTCCACACTTGCGTACAAGCAAGTGATAGTATCGTTCGTGATTATGGAATAAAATGCTACCAGTGTCTTAGAAGAATGACTGAACGAAGACGGTGGAAGAGTACACACTCCACCCATAGTTCCAGTGCTCTTTGCTCCAAACCGATTTGTAGCAGTTATTCAACGAAGCACGAATATTTGAGCAATATGGAATTTGCATTGATGTAGGTGCTTGTTGAATGGACTCATTCAGAGTGACTGAATAGCAACTGCACAAAGTCTCGGGAGGTCACTAGAGCCGCCGCAAAAAAGCCGTTAGGAAGGAATGTTGTTACTACCAAACATCTTCCGGGTCTACTTCGTGACTTTCGCCATCCTTCCGAATGTGTTGAAGCGCTGCGTCTCTTCTCATAGGCTTTCGCATGTCGAAAGCATCCTCGCTTGATTTGCTTGCGTCTGTGGCATGTTCACCGTAGTAACCCTTGACGACACGATATACACTATAGCCCAGATTTTCGTAAAATGCTATAGCGCGATGGTTGCTCTTTCGGACAAATAAGTCTACAAACCAAGCATTGTTGTCATCCGCTGCTACCTCCAACTGCTGTGTAAGGATCTTGCCAATACCAAGTCTACGTGCTTCAGGTGCCACTGTAAGAGCAGTAATGTGTGCGTGCCACGGAAGATAATGCTCTGAGTACTTGTAGGCATCCGGAGATGATTCTACCTTGCCCATGACTGATCACCCCGGGTGTTAACCAGACCCGTGTGCAACTAAGAAGGTAGCAATACTTACTGTAACCGACGATGTTGCCATATTTGTCTTCACATACTTGAAAAAGAGATGGCCACTTCGCAAAATATTGTAGATAGAAACCCGACTCATAAGTCTCTGTCAAAGGATCCAAATTGCATTTGGAAAATTTGTCAATGTCTTCAGGTCGAAAACGCCGGAAAGTTGACATGCTTGCACGATGTTTCTCTTTTAGAGTTTACTATTTGAAGTTTCGAGATAGACCTATCAGCACCTCACTGGACAGGTGACCTTGGTGCATACGTACCTCGACGGAGAAGGGTGTGTTCGACAAGGAGAAAATGGTGCCTTGACCGATCCCCTCGTCGTTCGTTCGCCCTTCGAATTGGCTAAATTGGGTCTAGAAGAAAAAGAAATCGACGCCGAGGGAAGGAGAAGACACAAAGAGACAAGAAGGTGATGTTTTGAAACGTAAAAACCACAGGGCGAGGTGGTGTTACGCCCCAATAAAATTTATTAGGGGTCTCGGCTGACCAATTATAGCGTCCACACTTACTCCGTACATACAGCTCGAATTTTGAATTTGGTACGACAGCTTGTCTTAGCACGCATTACATGCAATGAAGCAGCCGCTTCGGTAGACATGTGTCTGTGGTTTGTTCAGCTGCGAATTTTGCAAGCCCCAATCTCGATCGTTTTCAGGTTCGAACATGCACCTGTTTAAACAACAAAGAAAGGTACATTATTTATTTGCCCAGGGGTGCCGCCAAATGTTGCCCCCCTCATACCTGATTAAAAAGCAGAAGCATTCTCAGTTGGGTACCACCATATTAGCTACCCCGCCAAGTTCGGGCGCGATGATCCAACACATTTTACTCTTCTACAACTTTTGGCCTGTCACTGTAGCTACCTGGCAGACCGGAGCCTCTAATTTTAGCCCTTCAAATCGCAGTACTTGCGACGACCACATTCTATGTCCTGCGATCCCGGGACTCGTCCGGTATCGATCAACAAGAGCGCAAATTCGCAACGCGTAACACACCCCCAAGCGATAAGGCTATCTGTATCGATTTTTAGCTTTCGTCGCAGTTCGGCTCGAGCGCTGACGGCAATTCAGAGTGCACCGAAAAATAAAACCATCGAGGCAGCATGTCTCCGTCACCGGTCACGCCGCAACACTCTCGACGTTCTTCTATAGCCGATAGCCTCCAAGGACATTCATATGACCGGAGACAGTCAAAGTCCTCAACTCACGACCCCGCAGCTCCTCTCCTGAATAGCTTGGGTCATCACGATCACATAGACCTCGGGGTGCTGAACAGCGGTGGCCCTTCTCTAAAGCAAGGAATGGGCAATCTGGCAGATGAGCTTGCTGACGCATTCTCTGATTCGGAGGAGGAAGACGAGGTTGAATCTGAAAGTGGTCAACGTCGGATTTCCGATTCTCAAGGAAGAGCAACGCAGAACATAGCCACAAATGACGCAGCAGGCAACGGGACAGACATCCCATCGACAACGAGTTGTCAGACCAGCGACGAGAGTAACAACCTGAGACTACTATCATCTCATGGAAGGGAGAATCGCAATATTGCGACGGAGTATGATGGTAGCGAGTACGGCTCAGAATCTGATCTAGATTGTGCTGGTTTTCCGGCAACCTTGGTTGCCAAGATCGACGGAATAGAGTCTCTGGCTCGACGCGGGACAGAAAACTACGGTGGTCCAGGTGATGATGTGTTCCGGCGCGTGACCGACGGCCTTCGTGATCTTGGGTCACAATCGACTGTTGAAGGAAATGCTTCGAGGTCAGATTTTCAAAGCAGAGTTAGCTTTCTTTACCCCAAGTGCTATGCTAATGAGAACCCTAGACTGATAACTGCACACACGGCACTAACCACACATCTTGTGCATCAAACCCGTCAAATTCATGGCCTGACCTTCCCTCTTCTATCGCCTTTGGCCCCTGCACTGGACGGTGAAACGATCGAGGATCTCATTCCATTACTGGTATCTCTGTCAGCTCAGATGCCACGCCCGTCAACGTTCGCATTCAGCTCCTTAACTGTGCTTCATACGATCACGTCTGACTTGATACAAACACTAAGCTACTTGTCAGACACGCTACAAATGTCACGTCAAACAACGGCAACGGCTACGAGGCGTCTCAAGAGTGCGAGGGAGCTGGTCTCCGAAATACGGCGTGATGAAGAGCTGCGCGAAGAAGGAGAGAGATGGCTGAATCGAGGTAACTGGAGCCAGCGGCTCGCCCGTCGAGAATGCGCAAGCGTTTGTGGTGAGGTGATTGACGGTTTTGAGGATGTCTGTAATGGTTGGAGACAGCGACTGTTGGCCCAAGCTGAATCTCAAGCTTGATTCGAGGGCACGTTATGATGCTGTTCTCATCGGTCACAACGTATTGAGGCATAGCCTCTTATACTGCTTAATACCTGCGCCATACAATCAACCTCCCTCGAGCTACTATCTCCTTCGCACCCCTTGCACTCGTGAGAAATGAAGCTGAGCCTACACGTTCTCACACATTACGGTTTCGAATATGTCTCCCTAATTCATAGGAGACGAGGCTAATAAGAGATTGCACAGAAGGGTACGGTTTGCGTTCATATTTTCTTCCTTTTCCCTCTTCGCCATAGATTCAACGAGATATGATTGAAGCACAACCTACTTCGAGCACAACATATAATGATCGCATTAACATGGGTGTTCTATGACAAACAAACAAATTCGACATCTTGCTTCGGATTTTTTTTTTAAAGGCCTCGGCGAATACCAATTTATGAAAAATTCGGCATCATCTTACAAGGCTTTGTCTTCCAACACGAAACCCATCTTGGGGCAAATAAAATCCACACCTTGTAGTAAACAGGCAGCCACATCCAAAACCCGCTACCAGTCAGTCTATTCGGGCCAAAGGGATGTATGGAGTAGGAGTAGACTTGTAGTATGCGGAGTAAAACGCTTCTTAATCTTTGATTTCTATTTCACGAAAACTAAGAATTTACCCCAGTACCACCCTATTGGGAAACTTTCTCGGAACACATAGCGCAGAACGGTCGTAGTATGCGATCACAATAATAAATGCACAAGCCGATGTTGACGTTCACGTTTAAATTTACGGATGGCGAAGTTCGGAACTATCGATTGCTATTGGTGGTCTGGTCGCGAACGCGACAGAAACGCGGTTCACCAGGTCTTGTTGTAGCCGTTGCGCGTCCGCTGTAAGATATTGCAGCCAATCAAATTAGGTACGTGTGTTCATCGCGGACCTACACAGTGTAAAATACCGATTATTCGCGCATACGGATTGCCAGCGTCAACAGAACTTCAAGGAAACGCTGTGTGGCAAGTTGGCAACGCATTTCTAGATTACCCTCATCACCTGCTAATATGATTGCCTTTGGCCAAGTCTAGGGTGCATCTATTGCCATCGACCAGTGCCTATTATCTTTGAGGCAGATTTTCAAGAGTGTATGTTACCAGTCATCACCTCTTGCCAACCTTCTAAGAAAGATCTTGGGGTCTTCAACTTCCCAGTTGTGACAGCAGCGTAATGCTTTTCATAAAATCAATTGTAATAAACTTTCAGGTGGTGGCATGCTCTCATCGCAACTCAACATTATGGGTGCCATGCCATCTACAGACTACCTGACGTTCATTTTGCTTAATGCACGGAAGAACAAGACGAAAGAATATATTAATCTATTAACTGGTCAAAATACACGGGGCAACTCGTGTCGATGGGGATTGGTGAGGAACGGTGTCTGTTTCGGATGAAACTCCTAGGCGAGTTTGAATGAACATAATAGAATTGACAACCACAATCTTGTCTATTGGATAAGCAGCAGTTATAGATCATGGTTGCTTCAGTTCGAGACGTCAGCGAAGTCTATGGTAGTTCGCGAAACGCATACTCGCTAGCCGCGTCTGGACGATCAAAACACAAACAAAACATATTTCATTGGCATATACCACACCACACGTTAATAAAGCTGTCTGTTAATAATAAAAGACGTGTGCCATGGCCTTGAGTGGGACCACGGCCGTTTACGAACCCAATCAAGCATAGCGTTGAGAGTCGGTCGTTAGCGCTAGGCGCCTCTTGGACCACCACCCACCTCCCATCTTCCCAGTTATCAACCTCCAGATGGCTCGAAGACAATCGGTGCCTTCACCATCATTCAACCATTCATAGGTCCAAACCTCCGCCGAACATCGCGACTGGCACTTTTCCAACTCTCACGGAGGCCAAAAGAGATCGATCCGTTAACTAAACAGATTTTGAAGCGCCCTTTGCTTCGGCCGAGACCTATCAGGCCGTCATCACATTGAAGCCCTCGCTCAACTCTACCTCGTCGCTGCCTCTTCATACACCGATCGCAAAAGTACCAGTTGGGCTGGGGAAATCAACTCCACACACAAGGGCTGCGTGCCCTCTCATGTGCAGCGCTGACTGCCCCAGTGCTTGCAAACCGGCCGCTTGACTTCCAACAGATCCCGCCACCTATGCCTTGAGCTCCTAGCTCGTGCCGATTCTGAATCAAATCTAGTTGCTGAGCGCCATATCTAAAAGAAGATGAAACTTCAGCACGAAGAAGTTTCGTCATCTACGCCTACGAATATGCCATATACTCAATTCACTGCCGACGACGAATCAGCCTCAAACCCAGGGCCAAGTCGGATTGTGACACCTCCACCGCCTCTCAATCGAGGTCAGACAGAGTCAAAATATGAGCTTGAGCCGGTAAATACTAGAAGAGCACGTAGTAGGACGTCAGCTCGGGATGAAATCCATGCCACGGGACTGGACGCAAATGCTGTGGAAAGTGCTTTACTGCGAGAGCTGCAGCGACCACACCGTGAGAGCACACCAGGTGCAAGCTCCCATAGAAAGCGACAACGAATAAATGGCGATAGGTAGGTGTGCCAAATGGCTACTGTTCGTCCTCGCGTTGTAACGACAAGGCTGACAATGCTCAGGTTCATTCCCACCCGATCTGGCCAAGATCTCCAGGCTAGCTTTAGTCTCCTGCATGAAGATGGTTCTCCAGCAACTCCCTCGAGACAAAAGAAGCGAACGCCACATGGTGAGCTTTATTTTCAGAAAAGTAAGATATTGACGACTGGCATTAACACGGCAACCTTTGCGTCATGTGCTAACATCGCTTGACCATAGCCGAAGAAGCGAATAGAACCTTTTCAACACTACTTCGAGCCGAGCTTTTTGAGGGTTCTGTACCCCAGGCAAATCCCCCAGCCATGTCTCCAGATAAGCCGACTGCACAGTTGTCTGGGACACGCACTCATGATGGAACCCGGGCACAGACTCCACCAAACAATAACACGACGTCGTCTCTCCCCTCATCACTAACGCCTTCAACACCACATAAAAATCTATTCTCATACATGTCTCCTCGGCACCATAGTCATGTGGCAGGACACCTGACTCCTTCAAAAACACCCCAGAGCCGTCATGGACCAAACCTAGATACCAGAGCTGAAATATATAGCCTTTCTCCAGTACGCTTCGGTAGCCAACAGATGCTCCTTAGTCCTCGCCGACAACCCCGAGCCGTCAGCAAAGTCCCATATAAAGTTCTCGATGCTCCTGAGCTGGCCGATGACTTTTACCTGAATCTTGTAGATTGGGGCAGCGCCAATGTTCTCGGAGTGGGACTTGGTTCCAGCGTGTACATGTGGAATGCTCAGACAAGCAAGGTTAACAAGTTGTGCACGTTGGAAGACGACACTGTGACAAGCGTCTCCTGGATTCAAAAGGGCACCCATCTTGCAATTGGTACGGGCAAAGGCCTTGTGCAAATTTGGGATGCAGAGAAGACGCGGAGGCTCAGGACCATGACCGGACACACCGCTCGAGTTGGTTCCCTAGCTTGGAACACCCACATCCTGACTTCAGGGTCCCGTGACAGACTGATATATCATAGAGATGTTCGAGCTCCCGATCAGTGGCTGAAAAAGCTGGTGGGTCACAAACAAGAGGTTTGTGGACTCAAGTGGAATTGTGAGGATGGTCAGCTTGCCAGTGGAGGCAACGATAATAAGTTGATGGTATGGGACAAATTATCAGAGTCACCTCTGTGGAAATTTTCTGATCACACAGCGGCTGTGAAAGCTATCTCATGGTCTCCCCATCAACGTGGACTGCTCGCATCGGGCGGTGGTACAGCAGACCGCAGGATCATCTTCCACGACACGGTGAAGGGGAGTGTCATCAACGAAATTGACACAGGTAGTCAAGTCTGCAATATTGCATGGTCTAAAAACTCCAACGAAATCGTTACAACGCACGGTTATAGCCAAAACCAAATTGTGGTTTGGAAATACCCATCAATGACGCAGGTTGCGAGCTTGACTGGACACACATACCGTGTCCTGTACTTGGCAATGAGCCCAGACGGTCGTGTGGTTGTCACCGGAGCTGGAGACGAGACATTGCGGTTCTGGTCCGTCTTTGGACGACGTCCCGGAACCCGTGAAGAAGGTGAGGCGGGTGGCGGGCGACTCGCAGATTGGGGTATCATTCGTTGATCTCGTTCACAGAGTCTTTTGAGGCTCTGACATCACTAGGTACTTCACGATTTCGTTCCGGTACCACGCGACCATGATTGAAGCTCGCCTATTTATTTATTTGCAACAACTTGATGTTTTTAAATCGTGAGACTGATTCAGTCTGACCTTGACGATTTGTGATGATTTGGGATCAGAGGGGGCGTTGGGAGTGTCTGTTCATGGGCAAGAATGTTGGCATTCGAACTGTTCGAAAGTCTCAAGCTGGAGGTACACGATGGCTGTCCCTCTAACGGCAACAGCGGTTTTTTTTTCAGCTCAGTTAACAATATGTATCCTTGGCTTACAGAAGAGGGAATGCGCGTCATAGTAATTCGTCGGGAAGAGAAAGTGCGTGCAACAGCGGCAGCACGTTTTATTCTTATGCACAAAATAGCGCGTTGCCACATGAATCACAGCAAACATGAATATATTTATATAAGATAGCATTGCTCTTTATACAGGGTAATATAATGTCGCGTCCAAATCACGGTCCTGATCGTTCAGACATTGATATCGAAAAGCTTGGGAATGGATGGAGTACTTCGCAGGCTCAGGTGTGACCACTGCAAGATATTTAATGAGACAGAGGCTAGTCGTGAGTCGAAAGCCGTACATCAGACGGCGCCTGGAGCATTCGAGTTTGACTTTGCACCACATTCACGATTTAGTGGAAGCAATAGCATGTATTAGCCTTTGTCGTCTCGAATCCATCAATATGTACCAAGAGTCCTAGTAGACAACGCAGACACAGCAAAGCGACTATGATTTGGTAACTGGCATGGCCAACTACTGGCACCTCAAGTACTCCAGTGTAAGCTTGGAGCATGTCTGACCTTGACACCTCTTAACATAATCTTTCCGACTACTATATCAGCCGCGACCGCCTCTCCCGTGTAACATCTTTGGCCCCGTTATCAACTCCTGTTCTTCTTATATCGACGGTCTCATCGAGAAGTGGTATCTCGTCTAAGCTAATAATTCGATCCATGGTGCCTACCGGCCTTGATATGTAGCCTGGAGATTGTCGACTTTGATGGTCTATTGGAACTATGTCTTGACTTGTAACCGGATCTGAAGATTGCATCTCATGCTCGGCAGGAGACCCCGAAGTGCTGTCGTTATGGGGCGTTAGCAATGGTGATTGTAGCATAAGCTCCGGTGTGTTTTGCCATTTGAGCACTTCGGCTTTCATTGCCTCCAATTCTTTCTGAAAACGCTTCCCAAACACATCAATATAATAGGTCGAGCCGTTGTATATACTCCATGCAAATACGATGATGAGGAAAAATGATGACGCGAAACGACTGTTGAACCACAATGGGCAGGGTAGCATTGTGAGAACAGCGTAGCTGTATTGAATCACCATGAAAGCTGGCTCTTGCAGACTGGAGGGTAAGGACAGGACGAATTTGCCAATCCAGGTTCGGGAGTAAGATCGACGTAGCCATGTGAAGGAAGTCGGCCGCCCAGCAGCAATTTTCTCTCGGCGTCTGACAGTGATAAAAAAGTAATAACTCAGCTGCCATATGGCGTATGGTATCGTGCTCCAAGATAGCATCGAGAAAACGTTCGCATATGCGGATGAGGAGCCTGGGGCTGCGTGTCTAATTGCCCAAATAGCTGGAAATCTAGCCCTTTGATCATCGGAAGAATAGAGATGAACTAAGCAGTGAAGCGTTGCGCACGGCATGATGTGGATGAATAGAGATGTAACCTTGTCAAAACTGTGGAACACAAGAGAATTACGCCACATAATGATAGCCACAGCGTTATTGCCAAAAGCTAGGCAGTAGGTTGAAGTGAGGAGTCGCTTAGAATTGGGGAAGACCCAAATGCTAAGAGAGAGTAGCATATTGACAAAATAGCAGAGATCTGCTAGAAAGTAATGGTACCCTCGACGGTGATAGATGAAAAAGCGAATGGGCATGAAGTAGATGAGCTGAAACGTATACCATAGGTGGAAGTATTGCGGATATCCGCCGATAAGGTACCCGCTGATGAAGATATTCATAACACCACATATAAAGGACACCTTTTCCCTTAGACTGATCGCTTTCGTATCGTTCCATTGTCTACCCAGCTTATCAACACGCTGTCGCATTCGCTTTCTGTATCGGTCTAACTGTTCATCGGCTGAGGGCACTCTCCTCCTCCATCCTTCAACCATGCGGTCGCGGGCAAGCTGAGTTCTAGATTTGAGGGCATCCCTTGATCGACGAACTTTGTTGGTTTGAGCCGAAATTCCCTTTTGGAGCTTTTCTAGTTGCTGAGGGAGAGTGAAGTTGTCCAAAAGGTCAAGAACGGTCAACCGATCGAGAGGCGGAAGAGCGTCAAAATCATCACGATAGGAGCTACTCTCGGAGAAGGAGGGATTTCTTGATAGTTGAGGGCTTTTTGGTGTGGTCGCATGCAAGCTTGGAGACTCTAAGACGGCAGAATCAGAGCCCAAAGACGGTATTGTGTCATTGCTTTTTACAGGCGTATTGTGAGATTCGGATAACGATGACGGCCCGTAACCTGGCTCGTCCGCCATATCAAATGAGTCAACTCTGGATTAAATTACGTTAGTGATACCAGCAGACGAGGCGATCGACCCAAGGGTTTGTTTAAACTAACAAGCAAGCTGCTTGTCGCAGAGAAGGCTATCACAGGAGAATTGTGTACCTGGTATTGTTAAAATTGAAGTAAAGGGGGGGAAGCAAGGCTTTTGATCATTCCGAACAGAATTTGCATGACTAGGAAGTCGAGAAAAGACGAGCCCAGAAAGGGTTATAAGAATTATTGACGGAGCTAGGTGACATGCGTCACTTGATTGCCAGTTGCTAGGTGCACAGGTGGGTGTGAGCGGACCAATCAGTTCAGGGATTTCGACCACACCATGGCTGCCTACTTCTAATTAGTGCGCCAGCATTAATAAGTATTATTAGAGTGCCGCACCTCGAGTTGCAGCCCTTTGTGGCAATCCGTACACCCGGCCCCGTTGTATATGTATTGATCTCCGCGGAAGCATAAACTTAGAGCCTAGTGTCGCTGGCTTATAGGTACGAGGGCGGCGCCTGTTCCTTTGTCTTTTCACTATCGGCTTTTTCATAGGTAGGTGAGGAGATGACCTGTTTTGTCCGTTGGAGAAAAACTGGTGCAGGCGATACATTCGCAGCCTTTCGTGGCTCTCTGTGTCTCCAGCGCAGGCCAAAATACCAACAAACTACAAGTGCTATTGGAGGCTGTCATCGATGAGCAGAACAATGGAGACGCTATGCGGAGTCTGCTATTAGATGCCTCAGATCGCATAATATGATTGCTCCCACCAAGCACTGCTGTCATCACTGCTCATATTAAAGGCTTTTGCCGGTACAAATGGAGCACGACACGTGACTATACGGGTGACTCGTCTCGCGCAGAGCCCGCGTTTGCTTTTATAGTGGGACTGGAGGGCAGGCTGCTGTCCGCTGGGCATTTAGCTTCTGAACATGGGAAGTCGCATTGGAGAAGGCGCGACGCGTTGCACCACTTCATGCTCACACGAATGCCCCGACCACATTAGCCTCCCTAACCCTCGAGTATCGCACATAGATCGCGCAACTTCGTTCATTGTTGAGTGTCTGATACTCGGTGTCTAAGATCTCCTAGGCCAGCCAGTTCTTCTTGTGCCTGCTGTCTATGCGTTTTGAATCACGACGCCCTCTCCTCGCAGTCGAGCCTAGCAATTTCAAAACAAGCCGCCGCCGCCGAGCAGGTTTGTTCGGCGCATGTCAACGTGAACATGGGGAAATTAATCCGTTTAGAATTGTTCAGTGTGTTCATTTACCAGGGTTTTCCGCGCATATCCGTCTATTAGGCTGACCTGATTTCCAGACTTCAAATCTTACAAGGGTCACCATACCCTTCTTTTCGGTGATTCGTACTTCACGTCAATTATTGGGCCAAATGGATCCGGCAAATCTAATTCGTAAGTTAAAAGCTTGGAACTGTGGTTCAACCCTATACCAAGCCCGTTTCTCATGATGTATCTCTCTAGCATGGACGCTATATCGTTCGTTCTTGGTATCAAGTCGTCACATTTACGATCTGCACACCTCAAAGATCTTGTTTATCGCGGCCGAGTCTTGAAAACTTCCAAGATAAACGATGATGGTTCGGCAGAATCCCGCAAGGATGGCGAGAACTTGTCTGGCTCGGACGAAAAAGCCTCTAGAAATGACCCCAAGACAGCATGGGTTATGGCAGTCTACGAGGACGATGCTGGTGATGAACAACGATGGAGGCGCTCTATCAACTCCTCAGGTGCGAGCGAATACCGTATAAATGACAAGGTTGTCACCGCACAGCAATACAATGAAGCGCTCGAATCGGAGAACATCCTCATGAAAGCCCGTAACTTTCTGGTATTCCAGGGCGATATCGAAGCCATTGCGTCACAATCGCCCCAGGATCTCACTCGTCTTATTGAACAAATATCTGGCAGTCTCGAATACAAAGCAGAATACGAGAAACTTCAGGCTGAAGCCGAGGAAGCTGCAGAAAATCAAAACTTCCAGCTGCATCGCCGCCGTGGGATCAATTCCGAGATCAAGCAGTATCGCGAGCAAAAAAAAGAAGCCGATAGTTTTCAAAGAAAAACGGAGGAGAGAGATGCCGCTATCATATCACATTGCCTATGGAAGCTGTATCACTATCAAAGAGCCATGGATGAGTCGAGTACTGCGATTCAAGATCACCAAGAAGATCTGAAGGAATCGAGGCGAAATGTGGAGTCCTATGAAGCACGTCTCGAGGATGCCAGACAAGACCAGAATGAAACTAGTCGCCTAGTATCTCGAATTGAGAAGCAGATTAAGTTGAAAGAAAGAAGCATAGAGGACAACCAAAATAAACTGGTACCTTTCGATGAAAAAGTTCACGAGTTATCTCAACAAGTCGAAAAAGCCCAAGCACAGAGCCAAAAGGTCACCAAGGAACGAGATGAGCAAGCTATGATTGTCGAAAAAGTACGAAAGGATATTGAAGGTGTGGATAAAGCACAGGCAGTCTTTGAAAAGGAAACTCGAGATCAGCTAAAGAAACAGGGGCGAGATATCAGCGATACAGACCGCAAGGAGTATAATTCACTTCGGGCACAGGTCATGTCTCGCTCAGGAGCCAATTTGGCCAAATTGGAAAATTTTGAGCGACAGCGCAAAGCTGACGAAGTTACTGTGAGTAACTTGCGAGGAAAGCTCGACAGCATTATTGCTGCAATTGAGAAGACTGAAGCTGAGCTGCAAAACATCGAAGAACGGAAAATGTCCGCAGAGGCGGCATCTCGGGAAATTTCAGAAGAGATCACGAGCAAGAAGAAGGATTTTAATCAACTTCAATCCGAACGTGTTAGGACTAACCAAAAACGAACCGAGCTGGAGGAGAAATTGGAAGATGTAGCTCGAAAGCTGCGAGAAGCCGACGATGGTCGTCGCCAAAATGACCGCGAAACTCGACTGAAAGAAATGGTAACGTCGCTCAAACGAATGTACCCAGGAGTTCGTGGCCGAATCGGGGATCTATGCACGCCAAAACAGAAAAAGTTTGACGAAGCCGTTATTGTGGCCCTTGGAAGAGATTTTGATTCTGTAGTTGTTGACACGGAAAAAACCGGGGTGGATTGTGTGCAATACTTGAAGGAGCAGAGGTTTCCACCTATGACCTTCATTCCCCTGGACAATATCAAGGTCAATGCAGTAAATTCAGCAATCAAAGGTTTCACAGGAGCCAGACTTACCATCGATACAATTAACTTCGACGCGTCCATTGAACGAGCAGTTTCATACGCTTGTGGCAGCTCCGTGGTTTGCGATAACTTGGGTATTGCAAAACATATTTGTTATGAAAAAAGAATACCAGTCAAAGCGGTCACTTTGGAGGGCTACATTATCCACAAAGCTGGCCTGATGACTGGTGGTCGAGGTCCTGAACCCAAGGGAGGAAAGCGCAAGTTTGAAGAGGTTGATGTGCAAAACCTTCAGCGTCTGGCGGCAAAGCTGAAGGAAGAGATAGACCGATTGCCAAAGTCTGACCGACGTGGGACACTTGAGGAATCTCTTCAAATTGATCTGACGGGGTTAGAAAGGCGTCTCATCGCTGTTCAGGACGAGTTGACTGCCTTTGGCAAGAACTGGACTAGCAAGAAACGCGAGGTCGATAACTTGAAGAAGCAACTCAGAGACTTGCAGCCCAAGTACAAGGATCAAGTCGAGCAACTAGAGAATAGCATCGTGACAGTCAAAGAATTCAAGGATGCGGTCGCCCAGGTAGAAGACGAGGTATTTTCCGAATTCTGCAAAAAACTTGGCTACAGCGACATACGGGCATACGATGCATCCCAGGGCAAATTAGAACAGGAGGTCTCGGAGAAAAGAAACCAGTTTGAGGTTCAGAAACAGCGACTAGAAAATCGCCTCAAATGGGAAATTACTAGGCATAGTGATACAGAAACTCGTATAAGGAGGATGCAGGACCACATACGGCGCCTGAAAAAAGACATTAAAACCTACTCAACCGAGAAAGCAGAGATCGAAGAAACCATTGGCCAAGAGCAAGACGAATTGGATGCCTTACGAGAGACATTGGACGAGCAGAGGGCTGAACTCAGAATCAAGAATCAAAAAGTAGGCGAAGCGCGGGCTGAGCTGCAAAAACGGAGCAAGGATATTGAAGCCCTCCAGCGCGAAATAAATTCCTTGGAAACGATGGTGCAAAAGAATAGCGCAAGCAAGTCAGCATTACTTCGAAGATGTCGACTTGAACAAATTCAAATCCCGCTCGCGGAAGGCACTCTAGACAACCTCCCGAATGAAGACGATCTGCTGCGACAAGATCCCGATGCGATGGATGTGGACGGTGATGATGAAGAAATGATGGATCTTGCTTTAGATGATCATGGAATTGCAATCGATTTTGAAGGGCTGGACAGTGAACTGAAAAAGGTAAGAGTCTGTTTGATGACGTATTATTTATATCTGATGGGGATTTATGACAAATTGTTCGCTAACAGAGGCAGTCCGATAATCCCGAGATAGAGGGAAAGCTGACTGAGAGAATATCGATGCTTGCCTCTGAACTTGAAAAATTGAATCCTAATATGCGGGCTATGGAACGCCTGGAAAGTGTCGAAACGAGACTCAAACAAACCGATCAAGAGTACGAGGATTCCAAGCTCGCTGCGCAGGCTGCGAAGGACGCATTTGGCAAAATAAAACAGCTGAGATACGACCTTTTCAATCGTGCCTTTACGCATATTCAGGATCAGATATCTCATGTGTATAAGGACTTGACGCGGTCTGAAGCATATCCACTCGGTGGACAGGCCTACCTCGATATTGAAGAAGATACTGACATGCCATATTTGTCTGGCATCAAGTATCACGCTATGCCCCCACTGAAAAGATTCAGAGATATGGAGCATTTATCAGGAGGAGAGAAAACAATGGCTGCCTTGGCACTTCTTTTTGCTATTCACAGCTACCAGCCTAGTCCTTTCTTCGTCCTTGACGAGGTAGATGCCGCTCTTGACAATGCCAATGTCGACAAGATCAAAAAGTATATTCGTGAGCATGCCGGCCCTGGAATGCAATTCATTGTCATCAGCCTCAAGGCGGGGCTTTTTCAAGACTCTGAAAGCTTAGTCGGTGTCTATCGAGATCAAGAGATCAACAGCTCAAGGACATTGACTTTGGATGTGAGTTATTGAGATACCTCGCAGTCGTTGACTGTTCATGCTAATATACTACTCTAGTTGAGAAGATATGTATAGGCGGAACTCGACGCCAACAGGCTCCCATAAGAATCGGCTTAGTCTTGGCCAAGTAGAGGGTTGGTTGTAGGGATTTCACTCTTCTTGAAGCGTCGTTTAAAATGATTTGTGTTGATAATCTGAATGTTGGCCGTTTGCCATTGTCAGCCGGATGTCCAGATTTAGCTCGTGTGAATTTATGAGCGGAGACCAACATGAACCGACTGTGTTAGTTCTGTTCTAATGTTTTCTTCATTTACTGGCTAATAGCATGATGATGCCTCCATGTGTTACAGCGTGTATCTAGAATACACTTTCCGGTCAGTAGGTTTTTAATGTATGCTAGTTGCGGCAGATAACATACATGGTCGTGTGTGAAGGCGGAACGAATCATTGAAGTGTTCTGTGACGAGGGCACGCACTTGTACTCCGTAGAGGTCGGCATTTGAAGGTCTAGTAGCGACAGCCGAATTCAATCTTCATGAAACTAGATCTGACGCTGCAATGGCATGTATCTGCATCCTCTCGGGGACGGTAAGGCCTCGCACCTGTACTGACAAGGATCCTCGGTCAATTAGGAATTTTATATGCTTGTGCATACTTTCATCGTGCCTATCTCTATGATGCCTCACCTTCCGCAACAAGGAAGTTTGGGAGAATCCTGCTATCCGCGGGAATAGGTGTACCTAGGTACTTAGTTAGCAAGACTAGTTTACGTCCGTAGTACACGTCAATCGCCCCACTAGATCTGGACTGTGGCGCACGGGCCAATATTAAACATGGCTTTTTTTCTGTCATTAAAATTTTATTACAAACTCACTTGCAACTTCACGTCATCTTGGTAGCTGTCGTCGAAAAATTCGCCCCCTCCCCGAACCCTCATTCTATCCCGGTGCACTACGGAGTAGCTTCTGAAACTGTCGCTGCAACGGGGCGAGCTCATGAAAATATTTCGAAGAATTGTCGTCGCCGAATGAGTGCGGTGTCACCGCTTACTCCAAGGGATGCCTTGATTTGCGCTTGACGATGCTAGACTCTGTATCTACATAAGCTTTAAGCCTTTCCACTTGCCATTTATGTGGCTCGATGTCCTGCCGCCATTTGTACTGGACCTTCCGAGTATAAAGTCAAGTCTACACACCACAACAGGCAGCCTTGCCCGCGAATTTTTGCCGACTTACGTGAGCTTCGTGTAACCGAGTCAACCCGCAATAATAGCGACAGGTATCATCACCCGTCAAAATGGATCTGGCTGTGAACCTCATCAAGTCAGTCATGCGGGCTTTCTACCAAACTCGTGACATACTCGTAATGGACGCGCTAATTCTGCACGAAGCGTATGCATTGGCCATCCTCCTGATATGACCCGCGAAAGACAATCTGCTAACCAGGATTGCGCGAGCTTTTGCAGCCTCCGAGACGATGATTTAGCGTATTTAATGGCCATCAACACGAAAGATCTTCACAAAATCTGTGGTAAATTACGAGAAGATCGCTTCTTAACCGTGTGGGTGCTGATGTGACCAATGGGCAATCGTTTCCATTTGTTCCAGCAATCTCAAAACTAACAAAACTAGACACACCAGGTCAGAGCTACGCGAGGGAAATCCACGTCCGAGCAACCGTACTTGGTACTACATAAACTACCGGCACACTATCGATGCGATCAAATGGCGAGTGTATACGATTGACAAAGAGGTTCAAGGGGCACCAGTGCCAGCAAACGAAAAGAAAGAATACTTTTGCACTTTCTGCAAGGCGGAGTGGACAGCAATGGAAGTTCTTGATAGCGTCGGCCCTCACGGATTTATCTGCCATCGTTGTCACCATACGCTCACTTTCGAGGCGGACCGAACTTCAAGCGGCCATGAACAGTCAACTCGTCTCAATGACCAGTTTAAGTTTATCAGCGAACTTTTGCCCAAGATCGATGCTGTCCACATCCCTGAATGCGATTTTGATCGCGCCTTGACCAAAGCGCGCCCAGTGGAGCGAGATGTCACGCATCAACGAGCAGCTACTATCCCTGTAGACGGTGGCACAAATCGACCTATGGCCGTCAAAGGGCTTGCCAACACCGGGCCGCAGTCTATTGCTGTTAATATTTCTACCTCGGATGGTCCGTCAGCGGCTGATAGAGAGGCTGAAAAAGCTCGAAAGGAGAGAATAGCGCAGCAAAATGCTCTGCCGTCATGGATGTCGAACAGCACAGTGACCGGGGCGTCCTTTTCTGGCGTCATTGGGGATGGGACAATTACTGCTAACCAAGAAAATGACAACAAAGATGTCTCGAAGGGCAAAGCTGTTGATACAACGACATCAGCACAAATTGACGATATTTTTGAAAGGCTCAAGGCTGAAAAGGCAGCAGAGATGGCCAAAGGAGTAACACAGTATGGAAACGACGATGAGTTTGGCTCGGAGGAAGACGGCGACGAGGATGAATTTGAAGATGTACCGGCTACCAGTCACTCGTCCAGCTTGGGCACTTCAAGTACAGCAACCATCAAGCGTGGAAAAGCAGATGGGTCGCCCGAGGAGAGACAACGCGCTGAAGGAAGACCCCTAAAGAGAGTCAAAGTCGAAACTATGGAAAGAGATGCCGACATTGGTGATCATCAAGGCAGTGGGGATGAGGATGAGGATGTGGAGTTTGAGGATATTTAACTTTGGCCACCGATATTTGCTCAACAATCTGGGATTGTATTACGACACCTGTATATATTAAATCCTATTTATGTTCCCAGACGGGGTAATTTCAAGTATGCTGACATGAAGTCCACTCCGAGAATACGCAGGCGATCACGACGGAAGTAGGACTCTCAAAATTTGCGAAACAATCAGTGCATGATGCCAGTATGCATGGTAAGCCATTTGGGTGAACGTTTGGATTCTCCATTCACAGCACGGGCTGACGGAGTGCTTCGTCCGTAATGAGTCGGTCTCAGCGTGTGTGAGGCGCTGTGCTCATGACGTAGTTTTTTTCTGCCGCCAATTGGACCGCAGCACTCAACAATGGTTTTGCAATCAGGTAACACGACCGAGCACAAACACCGCAACTATTCACATCAATTTCTCATCTCTCGGTACATTGACCTTCGTTCGAGAACCTTTCTCATTCAGCTGAGCTGCTTGTCCTCGGCTGTAACGTAGCTATGTCCTAGAAATGGCAACCAGCTTCCAGTTTCCTCGCATTTACCTTCTCACAACACACCTCAAAGCCGAAGAGTATTCTCATTTACGAAGCTCAGTGCCCTCCTTAGTTAATGACATCAATAAGGCTGACCTGATCGTTGGCAAAATAGCGAAAAGAGAACGCGCCGAGTTTGAGCTTAGACGGCATAAATTAAAAACCCGACCCTTGGATGAAGGATGCGGTATATATGAAACATGCCATAACGAACCATTGCAGGGAAGTGGAAACATTGCAGGACCATCAGAAACCAAGGGACCTAAAGCTGGTGGCAATCAAAGGCCTGTCTTGAGTAATGATATAAGTGGACTTATACAGGTTGTAAAGCTCTCATGGCTCACAGACTGTCTCGCTCAACAAAGGCTGCTTTCTTGCGACAAGTATCTACTCTTTCAGGGTGTCAAGTTGGTGGAAGAAGGCGAGTCTCTCGAACAAGAACCAGTTGATCAAGAGTCCTCGATTGCTCAAATACTCTAACGTGCCGTTGTAGATGGTAGATCGGCTACCTCAAACAAACCTTCACACGTTACGACACGGTCGGGTGCAAGCGAAATCGTTTCTTTTACACCTACACCCTCGTTGCTTCGACAGACGACCTCTGAGCACGAAGGAACTGCAGTCTTTCCAAATATACCCGACTTTCTCCACACTCAATATTCATGCCAGCGTCCAACACCAATGGACCCCCCCAATGGCAACTTCATTCAGGAATTGAAGAGGATCCGTACTTTTCGTCTTTTGCAAGGGGATAAGATTGGTGTTCGAGCTTACTCGACCTCTATTGCTACACTCTCTGCGTATCCATACACTATTCAAAATCCAACTGGTGAGTCATTATGTAAATGACAGTCAGATAACATGTTTTCATTACCCAGGATAATCTTGTTGCTAAAATTCCCCTCTAGAAATAGAGCTACTTCCGGGATGCAGCACTAAGATTTCTGCGCTCTATCAGCAATGGTTAGAAAATGGATATTCAACAGAGACTTTTCTTGCAGCCTCAGACCCGAAACTGGCAGTTTTGCAGTCGTTCTACGACATATGGGGCGTTGGTGATACGATGGCAAGAGAAATGTACAACAAGGGTACGGCCTTCCATTCGTTCCGTTGAATTATTTCATTATTGCTGACGATATATCCCAACTTAGGATGGCGTGACCTGGACGATATTGTGGAATATGGATGGCAATCGCTCACTCGTGTTCAACAGATTGGCGTGAAATATTACGAAGACCTTAGAAAGACAATCTCTCGGCGAGAGGTGGAAGACATCGCGAGGCTGATTCTTGTCCATGCCCGCAGAATTGATCCCGAGTTCGAAATGGCTATTGTAGGAGGCTACAGGCGTGGGAAGAAGGAAAGCGGCGACGTGGACGTGTTACTAAGCCATCGCGAAGAGGCCAAAACGATGCAAATGGTAGCAAAACTGGTGCTTAGCCTTGAATCTGCCGACCTCATCACACACACCTTGACTTTATGGACCAAGAATAGCGAACGGGGACAACTGCCGCTTGCCTGGCAAGGCAAAGCCTCGAGCCATGGTTCCGGCTTCGACACATTGGACAAAGCTATGGTTGTATGGCAGAACAAGAAGCATTTCGGGGACAGTGCATTGCACCGGAGAGTGGACATCATTGTCAGCCCATGGAAAACAGTTGGGTGCGCGTTGATAGGTTGGAGCGGTGGAACTACTTTTCAAAGAGATTTACGTCGGTATTGTAAACAAGAGAAAGGGCTCAAATTCGACAGCAGTGGCATACGAAGACGCTCTGATGGAACATGGATTGACTTTGAAGGATCCCGTGCCGCCAGGGAATCTATGTCTACCGATGGATGCGACTTCAGTGCTGCACCAGACATGGAAACGGCCGAAAAACGTGTGTTTGAAGGGTTGGATTTACCCTGGCGTCCTGCTACTGAAAGATGCACGGGTTAGTGGTCTCATTTTCGTGCAGGGTTTGTTTGGTATAATGTGAAGTTTCTTGCCATGCAGCGGAACTCCAAAGCAATTGGAGCAGAGGAATGTAAATCATGTTTGAAGACTTTATTAATACAACTCCCAATGCACTCAAGACCGCTTTCAGGTGTGCCGTTTTCCAGTGAATTGAGTGAGGTCAAGTTATACCTGCAACGGCAGGATTTCCATGTGAATACTTTCCGTACTAGGTGACTAGGAAATCGGTCAACTGTTTTCTCGGCGTACACGTTGCCATGCACACTTGTTGTACTTATTTCAGATCGATGGCATGGTAAATTAGCTGTCCCAACTCCCAAACCCTGTTCAATGCCCACTGTACTAATAAATGTAGTCCTAAAAAGCGGCGCAAGTCTGGAAGGTTTCAAGGACACTACTAGCCTGCAAGATCAAGACCCCCTAAGCGGGGGTCCGCCCGTATAAGTGTTGCACGAAAAAAGAGGCGCAGCCGACTGGCCACTAATTTGTGAGTACATTCCGCAGGGGCTGAGTGAGCGGAATTGTAGTCTCCCAGGACGCAAAGTCTATAAAACCCCCTCCTCTAGCCCAAGTAGGAGCCAAAAAGCTTCCTCCATAAAGGTGTGTACACACGTGTTGATATCGTAATTAGCTCTATGCTGTAACGATTCTATCGCGCAACTTATCGACAACCCAAGATCTTGCAGTATCCCTGCTTTGCAAACATGACTCTGATTCTCGAGCTCCCTCAGCAGTATGGGTAAGTTCCGAACCATTTCTTCTCTCGTGATGGATGGAAAATGAGTAATGAGCTTTTTCGCTCCTATTCCCTTGAGCTTGCTGGAAGGGACACTATGCATGTGACGCTGAGATGAGTGGTTTGCTAACAAAACATGTGGTCAACTAGTCTGGTTCTTGCGGTTGCAACCTCTAGCTTTTTTGTCAACACGCTCCATATGATTCGGACCTCCTCCCTTCGCAAATCCAGCGGTGTAAAATATCCGAATGCATACGCTTCCGCGCAAGAAGCAGAAAAGGACAGCAATGCATATGCCTTCAACTGCGGTAAAGATCATGCTGACTCTCGATGGGCCATTCCGTTCCTAACTATCTAGATAGCCCAACGCGCTCACGCGAATTTTACTGAGAATCATACTTCCTTCATTGGTGCGCTGTTGATCAGCGGATTGCATTTCCCACTCGCAGCTGGCATCTTGGGCGCAACCTGGAATGTATCTCGCGTCCTGTATCTTTACGGTTATACAAGCCAAGCCGGACCTTCAGGGCGCAGAACGTTCGTAACTTCCCAATCTGCGTGGTATATATAACTGACGTTGTATGACGCTAATGTTGACGAAACTGTAGTGGCGCCTTGGGATCTGCCTTGTCTGACTTCGTTCTGAAGCTGATGGCTGTCTATACCTCAGTTCAAATCATTCTCGCGAAATGAGTAGATAGTTCGGCTGAGATGCAGGATGATGAGTGAGAGTTAGGCTGTCAACGCTTCCTGTACCACAACAAACACTTGAGAACCAAAAAGCCTACCAATTGAGGTGTAATTCTTTCCCTATTGATGATAATCACAACTCGTGACGTTCATCGTCGGAGCCTTCGCCTCTTCAATTCATGGTCTGAGCTGATTGTTTCACCATGAGTCGACACCGAACCAGCGTAGTAGAACGTCTCTTTGTCGTCTGATAACTTTTCTATCCCGTTGTTCCCCAGGAGAAAGTCACCAAAATATTTCATCGCACTGAAGACTTCCTCGCCAGTCGGCACAATGTGTTCCTTTGGCAGAAGGAAACCGTAGCTACCAGTGTCGCGTAATTTGATTTGGTAGCTGAAATGAGCACCCATTTCGTGGTAAAACCAGTCAATAGCAGACCCACCTCCTGATTCAATGCGAGATACAGACTGGTTGTGCCCGTGGCCATTTCTTATGGCTGCGGCACCTTCACATGCAGTTGCGACCGAGTAAGACTCCCCGTTCGCTGTGCGAATAGCTTTGGCGATTCCAGCTGCCAACTCCTCCAGGTTCTCTAGGTTGGGAGGAACGGCTTGGCATGAGAAGGAGTACGGGAAAAGGACCTGCTGTGAGTACGAATGAAGATCGATTAGTCCAACGAACTGGACATTATTTGAGCTTTCATTGCGAGCCCATTGCGCGAGCTGCATAGCTTCCACAGCCTGAAACGGCTGCTCACCTCCATAACTCTCGGAGCAAGGATCAGCCTGGGCCGCGGATCCGTCCCAGCCATACCCAAAAGCATGATCGAGATCGAGACCGAGACAGTAACGAAGATTTGTCTGCTGTCGCGACTTTCTCCAGAGTCGATCTACCTGCCACGAATATTCCATGCCATCGGGGTTGACCGCTGGCACGAAGACAATATCAAACTCATGAAGAAGCTGTGTAATCATGCGCTCTTTGCCAAACGACATGATGAATGACCATGCCAAATAATTTACAGTGCTAGTCGATATCCACTCCCGGGCATGAAGCCCACCAGTGATAATGATCGTTTTTCGTGGAATCGTGGAGTCGACAGTAAGAGGATACCTGAGACGCAGAGCTGATATATCTCTTCCCTCGAATGATCTGCCTATGGATATATACTCGACAAACGAGGGGAACATGGCTTCGAGTAGTTGCATCCAACGAACGATTACTTGCAGGGGTTGATAATCCTGGAAAAAAAGATTATCCCCAGCAGACGTTGATGGCGACACGGAGATTGAAGCCCTAGTAGACCTGCCTGGTTCTTTGTCGTCGTAGGTATTGTTGTAGTATGGTAGAGAGCTGTAAACTGCTAAGGCGAGATTTGAAATAAGAGGAGTTTGAGCCGTGCGCAAGGAGCGGGGAAGAAGACTCAGGAGGGGAGCTACTTCATCGCGGCGCAAACGTATGTCAACAAACTCGTCTGTGAATGCCCATATGTCCAAGAACAGTCGATGAGTAGCTGCGGCAAGAGCAATCTCCTCCTCAGAGGTAGTGATATTAAACCGCAGGACGAGTTCATTGGCGTACTTGGCTCGTAAGCTACTGGAAATTTGATCTTGCTCTGTAGTCCGTATTTGACGGTGACCGAACAATAGCTCGATTGCGCGGCTGCGAATCCTCGTGAGGAATGGGAAAGTGCCTACGTTGGCTGTGTTTGGATCTGGAGCTGTAAGCCTGACATGAACGCCTGCGGCTACGCAGATGTCTGAATATTGTGGTAGCAGCAGCAATGCAGATGCTGCAATACGTGCAAGTCCGGGTTTCATTTTGATAGATGTTGGATCGAACTGAACCGGTCGATGTTTGGCTTGTCAGCTACCTACCCCCTTCGCAGGGCCGTTACCGGTTGGTCAAGTAGCCAAGTTCGGAGCACCTTCGCGGTGAGAATGGAATCGAGGCAAAACAGAGCGAGTGTGCAGAGTACTAGAACGGCTGCGTGGCTATGCGACGCCGTCAACTCGACTATTCATCAAGCCTGCACGGCGAAAGGGAAGCGTTACAAACAGAGTTTGGCGCTGTAATCTACGTGACTACCTCTATCTACAGTGGGGTAGCATATGTACCTTCTCGGAAGTTCCAATCGTTGGCGCGCAAAAGCCCCACCCAGTTCCCATGTCGATTCAACCGGCTGTGGCACCTGACTTCGGCCGCCAGCTAATACGTCTGGAAAAATGCGCCTGTGTCGAACTTGATATCGGCTCATGCATGACTCATGAATACCTCAACATGGCCCTTGACTAACCAACCCCGAAAATTAGAAACCCGTGCAAAGTCTGATGATGGCAACCAAAAAGAACGTTATTACAAGAGGCACTGTCTATCTAACTGTAAAAACATCCAATGTCGAGTGCGTCATTGGGGAACAAGCCCAACTAAGATCCTACTCACGAAGGATGGTGTTTGATGCCAATGACACTCCATCTAGTTGTAGAACATGAAAGAAAATGCTGCGCCTAATAAATAAGTAACCCCGAGGCTGCCCCTCTGACCAGAGCGTGATAATGTCAAGCAGGTGCCTCGTCAACAAATGTGCAATGCATGTGAGACTTCCTAGAGACAAGTGTCGATTGGTATGTTCTTTAATATGCGACTTGGTCTTTACTGTTTCGTTCTCTGAACATCACCCAGCAGGTAAATACCTTGTCTGGTGTTATAGTGTCTGGAAGCCCATAAGTCAACTGCTTTCCCCGACACTCATTGAGATGCCGTGATCCGTGTATGAATACGATGCAATAGGACACAGTCTACCGAATGAGAAGAACTCAGAGGTCTGGCACCTAGCTGTTTCTACGGAGTACATGTACATTACTCAAGTTAGATAACACAGTGTGGTTGCAACCACCAAGGTCCCTTTCTAATAACAGTCTACAGAATTGACGGAGCCCACCTCTCAGGCTATCTCGGAGCTAACCATCGACCCCCTTGCTTCCGCGTTGAACACAACCACCTCCACTTACCCTACTGGCGCAAGTGTTTGCAGTCCACGCAAAGGTTTGAAGTCAACTCGAAATTAATACAATACGCCCCCCTCATTGATGAGACACCCGATAAATTCTTATATTAAAGAAGTGGCTTAGCACTGATGCTAATCGCCGAATTACATCTTGGTCACGACACATGGGAATACATTGAAAGCCCCGTTCGTTCCGCTGTGGAAGACCTCCGCCGAATTCCAATCTAGATCAAGCTGTCTGACGCCTCTGCCTTTCCCAGACGGAAGTCGCCCATTTACAACAATTTACTCAACTGCTTCAGCATACAGCGGCCAGGCGCTGCCAAATACCATGCGAATTGCCCGCAATCATGCCTTTCCTTCGCCGGCGAGGTAACATGGCCAGCGAAACGGATATTCGACGGTACACGCTATTCGACGAAACACAGACAATGTCCAGCAACGACGACGCGCTTACTGGCCCGATCCTACCAGCATCACAACCGGCAGTACTTGAAGATACGAGCCTTCCGTCCCAGCAGTACGCACTTCGTTCCGAGAATACAGAGCTTGGTTCCGAACGGTCCGTCACCGATCCCGAGAGACAAAACAAACTTCGCCGATTTTCTATCATGAGATATCGGAACGCCTCAGACTCTCAGCTGTCCCTTAGATCGAAGCAGCAGGCCGAGATAACTCCTCCAATTCCACAACGTATGTCACAAGCATTCAGATGCTGTAGTCTTTGACAACCGAGAACTAACTTGACACTCGAAAGCTCCTGCAATTATCACGACTGCCCCGACGAACGATCTTGCCAAACCAAGAAAAATGGCGTCCCGAATGAATATAGCCGCGAAATTCCGTCGCTCTAGCGATATATCTCGAGATGAGAACATACGTGATCACGGCTCTGGTAAATATACTTCCAGAAAGCTTCAGACAGACGAGGGGGCCAGCCAGTCAACAATGAATGTGAATGAGCAAGGTCATCATCGCCCGTCAACCCAAGCGACTACGGCATGGAGCAATACGTCGCCGAGCACCTATAATCATCGCCAGTCAGAGTCTTCGCGGTCTGACGTGAGTTCTGCGGATCGCAACTGTCAAGTAAATCAAGGAACCACCCCGAAGAAGTCTCAGATAACAGCACCGTTTCTGAAGTTGCGCAGGAAAAAGAGACCTCAGCAGTCGCTGTTCCCCCTTGCTCACCTGCCCCAAAAAAATGGATCTCAAAACAAGAATCTGTCGTCGGCGTCCTTGGCTGTGGCATATGCTCGACCAGCGTCATCACAGAGTGCCACCACTCCGCGAGCTGGTAACGGTGCTTCAGAAGACAGCCAGTTTACGCACAGCTCGGCGGCTGCTACCTTACTGAGTCGAGGGAGCACGCATCGTTCTGGGCAGTCTTCGCCTACGCGAGCAAACCTGTTAAGGGGCCGATCGTCAACTATGAGCTCTGCAAGAAGAGACTCGCAAGAAGACCATTTAGTCCCTCCTGCTACTCGAACCTCAACATCAACTGGCCGCAAAAGCTTTGGCGACTTGTTTGGACTAGGTCGTATCCGGCAGAATTCCGAGCTCAGTCGCCAGGGAACCTTGACCCCAGCGACCCCCGGGTCAAATGGATCGAAAAGTAACTCGCTACAACTTCCAAGGGACTCCATTGTTTTACCTGAACGGCTGGATGACGAGTCTCCTGCAAAATATCTTGCCCGCGTTGAGGGCGTAGTGAGCCGTGGTACCATTGCGTCCGCTTTGGCAAAGGGCACTGATGCTTTCTCTACCACAGTGCTCAGAAGCTATATGCGAAGCTTCAGTTTTTTTGGTGATCCTATGGACATGGCAATCAGAAAATTGCTGATGGAGGCCGAACTTCCCAAAGAGACACAACAAATTGACCGATGCTTGCAAGCTTTTGCCAACAGATATCATGAATGCAACCCCGGCATTTACTCGACTCCGGATCAAGCCTACTTCATAGCCTTTTCCTTGCTGATTCTTCATACTGATGTGTTCAACAAGAATAATAAGCACAAGATGCAGAAATCCGACTACCTCAAAAACACGAGGGGGGAGGGAATATTCGATGATATTCTTGGGTGCTTTTACGACAATATATCCTACACGCCATTCATTTATGTGGAAGACGATCTAGATTTAGCGAGCGAACGCACTCAAGTGAGCAAGTCTAAAAGAAAACAGATCCTTCCTGGAAACGTGGTAGATCCTGCAAAGAGAGCTGCGAAAGAACCCATAGACCCATACACACTGATTTTGGACGGAAATCTAGACGCCCTGAGGCCTAATATCAAAGATGCGATGCATTTGGATGATCATTACAATTATCTTGGAACCGCTCCCTCTTTAAATTTGAAGGATTTGCAAAACACGTTCTTCAAAACCGGAGTCCTACAAATAGTTTCGGCTAGATCGCGACCTGATGCTTTCATGTCGGAACGAACGGCTACTAATCCTAACGATGCTCATCCCGGAATAGTAGACATCAAAGTGACGAAAGTCGGACTGCTTTGGAGGAAAGATGCTAAGAAAAGAAAGACTCGCTCCCCATGGCAGGAATGGGGAGCAATCTTGACCGGCGCCCAGTTGTATTTCTTTCGAAACACGAGCTGGGTGAAGAGTCTGATACATCAGCACGAGAACCATCTGAAAGGCGGACATGATGGCATTCCAGTAATTTTCGACCCACCTCTCGAAGAGTTCAAACCGGATGTCCTGATGTCTACCCATGCCGCAGTGGCCCTCCTCGACACCACCTATAAAAAGCATAAAAATGCCTTCGTATATGTACGGCAAGGAGGATTGGATGAGATTTTACTGGCAGAGAGTGAAGAAGAGCGCAACGACTGGCTTGCTAAGCTGAATTATGCTGCTGCGTTTCGAACGTCAGGGGTTCGCATGCGTGGAGTTGTTGGATCCAACTACGACGGTCAAGGGCGACGTGGAATACGACGTTTAGATAGCTCTGATGCCACACAAATGATAGAGACTCCGACAGGCTTGGTTTCTATTGCCCGAGGGCGTATTGATAAAAAAATGGCCGAAGATATTCAAGTCGCCCGAAGAGACGGTATACAACAAAAAATATTCGAGGCCGATAAGAAAGTCGACGAATGCCAAAAAAAGCTAGAAGAGCAGCTGAGAAACGCGAGACACTTGCAAATTCTTGCACCAATTCAGCCGAGAACAAGGGAGCATCTGCTACTGGCCGCTGCACGTCTTTCAGCCCAACTGAAATGGACTCGTATGGATATTTGGCGGGAGAGGTGCCATCGAGATATTCTGATCCAGGATCTAGCTGATGACGAAGCTATTCTACACAATGCCAATAGGCAGTCAGACCTAAGCAACTCAACACCAACTTCAAAGCCTCTTGTGTCCCGAACTGAATCGAAGTCAAGAGGCCCAACCGCCGCCGAACGAAATCCTCAAACCCCAACCACAGATAGCTCATTGTCCCACATATCGAGCTCAATTGGGAACAATCAAGACATAGATTCGCCCACAAAAGCAGCTTCTCGGCCATCTCCACATAGTGTAACTAAAGAAGCGACATACACACCACCCCCAGGACCAGTTGCGACGACGAGGCATGGATCAGTGTCGAGCGTCGATACATCAACGAACCAGAAGCCTTCGCCTGCTGCTTCTCAATACAACCCAGCTCAGGATGCGGAATCTGTGGCTGCTTCACAAGCATCGGATAACCAAGATGATGTTGATGCTGACGAGCGTGATTTTCTGAAGCAGGCTGGACTGTGGGAGGCAAGATCAAGGCAAAATACACTTGACAAGACTTCGATCTCAGCCTCAGCCGAAGGCCCGGAACACGCCCCCCCTGCAGACCGAGACAAAATAGAAAGAAGCAAGATCAGGCGGAGCCTGCAGCGTACTCTTAGAGAGAGTGCAGGACACCTTTCACACCACCGCAGTAAGAAGGGAAGCGTTGCTGGCACTTTATCTAGCGGATCTCTTGACGATGTGCCTCAAGAAGCAATGCTGTCACGGGGGACTGGGAGCTTTGTAGTTCACGGGAAGAAGGCGTCAGTGATCAATCTGGGCACAGAACTACAGACTTTGTCCCAGGACGACAAGATCTTATCGCGAAAGCAGCCTCAACTATTGCAGTCGGAGCAGATACCTGCCTCCCTATTTCTCAGCGACGAGCATGACGATGATTACCTCTCCGCTCTGGAGGCGCCTTCAGAATCTAACGATTCTAACAGTAGGAGAGGCTCGGCTGCTAGTGCAAGTACTACAACGGCGCGAAGTTTCAAGCAACTTCATAGGAAATACTCGTCAGCACAAGCCGTAAGGAGTCCCTCCGGTGCGATGTTAGTCATCCCTTCGGACGGAGAGAGTGAGATGGCAATCAGCCTCACTGATGGACGAAAGTCAACACAACTCACGCCAGAAAGAGAAATTGATGGTGATGCCGAAAGATCATACTCGAATAGTGAGGGATCGGTCAGATTGGAAGAAGGGACGAAAGTGGCCAGCAAGAATGATGAAAATGACGGCTCAGATGATGTAGAAGCGAGTGCGCAGCATGATCGCGATGCGTTCTCCAGCCATTCTATACAAGCTGTGACGGTATGAGTGCAACCATAAAGGAGTTCAATGGAAAATAGTCAGTCCCTATTTGTTTTCTATTTTGTTGTATTTATAGCGGCGTCAATCAAGGCTACACAGTCCGCCAAAAGGATCGATGAAAAAGTGAAGCATTCTGATGCCCTTTGATTCATCAGCCAGAGCACAACTTGTGGTACCAAAATTGAATGGTCCCTTCCTTTTCATCAAGCCTTCTAGTTGTGTTGAGATACAGACTAACCCAGCATCAAATCATGCTCGAGGTGCGCACTTTTGTAGACTCGCGGACTATGAGCACGTTCAACTGTACCTGATGATAACGTTGATTGGTGCATCCATGCCCCTGAAAACTGTTCCTGGTACTGGAGAGAAATAAAACAGCGCGCCGACAACTACATTGTTGCGCGAGAGGCTCTTGTGTTTTATTTGAACTCTTTCATTTTTTATTTTGTCAAATAAGAGGCTACAAATTATCGCGCGACCTAGTAACTCTCAAATAACTTCACTGCAGAGTTGAGTGAGCATCTGCCAAACCCATCATCTATGGCGCGATGTCCTAATCATCTTTCGCATACTCGTCTCATTCAACCTGAAAGCTCCTTGCAACCATACATCATCACTTCTTGGCCTTCTTCTTCTTTTTAGCTGCATTAGATGCCGCGGCCTTTTCTATCTTGACGCCGCCGCCGCCCACAAGACCAATTGTCTCTTCCTCCCTTACCACGCCGCCTTGTGTTGAGTCCGCAGCTTTCTTTCGTCCTTTTTTACCCTTCGGTCGATAGGACGATCTGTCTCGTAACGGAAGCCATCTTTCTGGATCCGGAGCTTGGCCATCCACGAGATTTTTGGGCATTCTTCTTCTCCGCTTCTTAGTAGCACGCTCGACATTCGTGTCATTGGTGAATGGCCTCTTTTTGGACGTCGAAGATCTAGGGGAAACCAAGATACCCGAATTGATGAGTTCGTCAACCTTGATTCCATGAACCAGGCTCTCTACAGGAGGAAGCAGTGTCGTATGTTGCTCTACTTCAAATGCATTAGCGGCGGCCAATGCTGCCACCAAGCCAGCAGAAGTCACGGGCGAGGCTAGCTTCTCTTCATTCAACTTTTTGAAAATGGCACCTGCCAGCCTAATATCATCCTTACTGGAGGACAAGACGAGCTCAACACCAGCTTCTTTCAGAAGCGAAAAAGCCGAACAAGCCGGGCGTTGGCGCCAATATTCCGCAGCCTTGATGAGTTCTGCTTTTGCGGAGTTGTGCCGTTTCTGAGTCTTCTTCAGGACCACGGCAAGGGCAACCAAGCCTGGACTAAAGCGGACCCTGTGGCTTTGCTCATTATCGGAACCTTCTAGTCGGGAAAAGAACAATTCAAGCGTATACAAGGCTGCTCCAGGATTTCTTCGTTGCAGATGCAGTTGAATTATGACGAGAGTGAGTCCAGTATCATATGGTCGTCTCTTCGAAAGACTGATGAGACTCTTGAGCACGTCCTTCTCAGGCAATCCTTGCGTTTCCGCCGCCGCCCCGATCACAGACATATTGTTCAGCTCGGGACTATTTGTTGGCGACTCAGCCTGATCTACAGTCCTATATGCCCTTGTCTTGACACCACCTGTTTTGTGCGCCCACAGGCTAACGATTGAGGAGTTCTGCGCAAGGATATCAGACTGAAATTTGAACAGCTTAGCCTCAGTGGTAGACGATGACCGCCAAGTCGCAACCTGACGTTCCAGCAGAAATGGATTCTGAGGCGTTTCCCCCATTACCAAAACATTGTTTTGGCTGATAATTCTTAGATCCGGATCGGAGCTGCTGTATTCAACACGTCAGATTAATGGGTGAAATGATTGACAAGATGAAAAGTAATGTTGTCCACAACTCAACATCAATACTCACGTGTCAAGTCTCAGTGAATCATGTATTAGCCTGGCGCGATCGATCTCTCCA
Source organism: Epichloe festucae Fl1 (assembly GCA_003814445.1). Taxonomy (NCBI): domain Eukaryota; kingdom Fungi; phylum Ascomycota; class Sordariomycetes; order Hypocreales; family Clavicipitaceae; genus Epichloe; species Epichloe festucae. The sequence goes on from CP031390.1 coordinate 1,331,090, forward strand.
AGTTTGGCGAAAACAAAAGCTTGTTGGGCGAGGATGGGCTTTCGTTCCTCTTCCTTCTCTTCTTGGCTCAGCTCATCAGAGGCGTCGCAAAGGGTGAGTGCACGCTGCAGGAGCTTCGATGCAATAGTCAAAGATCCTCGGGCAATGTTGGCGCATGCAGAATTGTAGCATAGCTCGAACGATTCGGAAGCTTTTTGACACTCGACTCCGTGCGACGTAGCTATGCCGTTCCACTCAGCTTGAGCTTGAGCGGCTTGAATATTGATCTCAAGGTCATGATCTTCTTCATTAGTTTCGGCGCCAAGGAGACGGTTGTAGATTGATTGCGACTCGTCGAACTTTTCTGCACGATAAGCGACCTGGGCTGCAATGTGGCTGAGGCCTCTCTTGTGAAGCCCAGTGGAGGCGAGGATTGTGAGAGCTTCGTCCAGCTTGCCCAATTTGTACAGAGCATACGCCTTCTCCAACGCACAAGTGCCTTCTAACTTGACTCCTCCTTCAGATATAGCGCGGGATGCATCATCGAAACGATCTAACTTCAGCAACGCCACAATTCTTGTATGCTGTGCTAGCTCATCGTTTTTGTCGTTTCTAAGCGCGGCATTGGCAGCTTTCAGTATCTCTTCAGGGTCTTCTATCGAAGTTTCGCGCAATAGGGCCGCTAGGGCAGTAGTAGGATCTTGGGGCATGACGATTATGGTGGGAAAATCATCACCCAGAGCAAGATCGACAACGAGAATTGACCAGGAGGTGACAGAGGAACGTTATCGTAATCGGTGTAAGTGGTAGTGCACTCGAGCGGCGCGTATCTGGCAAATTGGAAAGAAATAGAGTGACCAGTTCAAGTTAGCGAAGCGGCGATGATGATCAGGGAACCACTTTGTGTGATTATGAAGCTTCTGCGGGCAAGCTGTCCTTGGTTGACGGTTGACGCTCCAGAGATTTTTGACGTGTCGCGGGGTTGCCCTGATTTGGGAGTTCTCCAATCTGATCGTGCGGGGTGAAACATTACCAAAAATAATAGGGATAATAATAGTTATATTTCTTTAGTCTATACTCTAGCTACGCCCTATATAATTAGGGTTAACCATTACCTAAGCTATTCTCCACCTTAATAGGCTAGCCTATTTTAAGATAATATTAACTATAATACTATAATTCTTCTAAAACACTATAAGCTATTTACCTTCTTAATTATTATTCTCTATCCCTTACTAATTCTATATCTCCTTCTCTAGATTTTAATTAGCTATATCCTATATATTTAGTCTTAGAGGTTATAGTCTTTCCTAGTATAAGATATATATCTTTAGATTATTAATATAAATCTTTTAACCTTATTCTTTATCTAGAGGTTTAATCTTATATAATACTAATAATAACTTTCTTTTAATTATTAAAAGCTTTCCCTAGGTCTTATAAAACTTCCCCTTTAGCTTATTCTCCTTATTAATTTTCTTCTATATAAGATTACTTACTTTAAACTATTATAGTAACTTAGAAGAATTCTCCTTATTATTTACCTTTTAAGTTTAAACTAATTCCTTTTTTTTCTCCCTTAAATTAAAGTATTATAGATTTATTTCTTAGACTAAGATAGAATTAGTTTCTAATTCTAATAAGTTTATCTTATCTTAATTATTACTAACTCCTATGTATTTAGTAAATAGATTAAATCCTAATATTAATATTACTAGAGTTATCCCTATGCTTAATATAAATTAATTATTTAGAATAACTATAATACTTAAAATAGCTTAGTTTTATAAATTAAGTAATACTCTATCCCTTTTAATTACTTACTTTATTAATTATTATTTTACTAGGTAAATATTTTATTTAATAAGCCCTATAGAAGATAAATAAGAGATAGGTCTAAAAGTAACTATTATACTATATTTCCCTATAGTTAATTTAAAGTTTAGATTTTTAAAGTAAGATCTATTATTATAGTATATTTTTCTTAGCTAACTAAAAATAAAGCTCTAGTTTTTATTCTATATCTAGGTAACTAAATCTCTAGTAGCTTTATTATAGGATTAACCTAATATAAACCTTATTATATAGTTAATAGTAATTAGTATATATAAGTCTCTATTTTAAGCCTTAGGAGTAATAAGTCTAAGGTAATCTATTATAACTAATACCTATAGTTCTAATATTATAATAGTTTTTAAAGCTAATCTTAGTAACCTAGTTCTAGTTTACTAGTAAATAAGATAAGATTAATAGTAAGACTTAATATCTTTTACTTTATCTAGCTAGAAATATATCTTATAAAGCTTTTATATTATAATAGTTAGGCTAAAATACCTTACTATATTATAAGCTTATTAAAGTTTTAGTAAAACCTCTTTAAAGATTATATATTTAGCTAAGGATTTATTAAGTTTTAAATAATAAAGTTTTTAGTTTATAATTTAATATTTTAAAGCTTAATACTAAACTAGTTTCTATTATTTAGTTAGGATTATATAAGGACTATAAATAATTAAAGTAATAATTTCCCTATACTATTTAGAGTTTAGCTATTCCTAAAGCTTAGTTTTAACTATTTCTAAAGTTTTATTATTTAATCTTTCTCCTTCTAGTATAATTATTATATTTATTAAAATTATTACTAGTTAATCTCCTATAGCTAGGAATATATTAACTCCTATTTTTCTCTTTACTTTATATAGATTAAATCTAAGTTTCTCTAGTAGTTATAATATCCTATCTATAATCTTTATGATTTTTATTATATTAGGATAGTGTATATATTCTATATTTAACTCTTATAAAATATTTACCTATTAAGTAACCTTTCTATAAACCTTAAAGAGGTTTATTATTAAATTAATAATCCCTTTATAGTTTATATATACCTTTAATAAATAAGGTAAACTATTAACTAGCTATTATATCTCTCTTAGTCTAATAATAATAGCTAATATTTCTTTTTCTAGTATTATATAGTATTTTTCTATATCCCCTAATCTATATAATATCTATATAATAATTTAAACCTTTATAAAATTTAAGTTTATAGTGCTTATACTAGGTTCTATATCTTCTAGCTAGAATAAAACTCCTTTAGTTCCTATATCTAAAGTATTTATTACTAAATAAAACTATATCCCTAGCTAGGCCCTAAAAGTAGTATTTACCTAAATACTATAGTAAATCTAGAGTAAGGTATTTTAAGCTTCTAGTGTTTATTTAGGTTTTTCCTTTAAAACTTCTGCCCTTTAAACTAATAGCTTTCTAGATTTTATAACTTTCTAAACCTCTTAAAAAAAGGCTTTCTTAATAGTTAATACTAGATTTAATTTACTAGGGATAAACTTTCTTAAGAAAGGTATTAGGTAAATTAAAACTAAGATTTTATTCTAAGTTTTTAGAGGCTACTATTAGAAGTGTTTTACTAGGTTAGTAAATCTTTTATAATATTTCCTTACTAGTCTAATCTTTTTATCTTTAATAGAAAATCCTATATAGTTTACCTTTAATATAAAGAGAGTTATTTTATATTTACTTAGTCTAATTAGTGCCTAAGTAATTCTTAAGAAGTAGTGTATTTATAAGAAGTTAAAGTGATTTTCCTATGTTTTAAAACCTAAGTAATAATTATCTATATAAATAGAAAATAAGGTCTTAATATCTTCTATATATCCTAATATTAATTTGCTTTTAGATTTATCTTTAAAGAATAAATACCTAAAGGTAGTGTCTTTAAATCTAGTGTATATTCCTAGTAACCTAGTTAATCCTTATACTATATTATTATAGTAATATATTCTATTAGGGCCTAAGAAAGCTATCTTGTGTTTATTAGGTAAATAAATTCTAATTACCTAGAATCTATTTAAAGCATTTGCTTATAAGATTATTATTAACCTTCTATAATAAATTAAATCTAAATTAGCTTCTATATTATAGCAAGGATAAGCTAATTTAACTATCTTACTATTTATATTATAGTAATTATAAACTACTTAAAAATCCTTTTTAAGCTTTAGGGCAAATATTATTAAGGCTACCTATTCTAAATCTCTATAGTAAATAATACTTACTTTCTCTATAGCTAGAAATACTTTCTTTAAAAACTTATAATATATCCTTAAGTAATAGTATTACTTCCTTTTCCTAGGGTAAGTATTTAGAACTAAGGGAATGTGGTATTATAATAGGTTAGTTATATAAATATCTTTAAGCTTCTTAATAAAGCAATCTTTAAATATATAATATAGCCTTATAATTATTATCTATTATTTTACAGTCCTTATATAGTCTTTAAGTGTAATATTAGACTAATTAAACTAAGAAACTATAGTTTTAGACGCTAAGTTTACTAATAGTTAGTTTATATATAAATTCTAGAATCTTAAGGAGTACCTCTTAATTTCCTAATTTTCTATATAAATTTCTAATTTACCTAGTTTTACACTATCTTATATAGCTTTCTTCCTATTTATATTATAAACTAGCATATAACTTACACTATTTAAGTGTATTACTAAGTCTATACTATAGTCCTTACTATTCTTAGTTTTATTAGTTAATTCTTTAATCTAGTTATTTATATAGTAATTTCTAATTTTTAAGGGGGAGGCCTTAATTTTCTCTTTTCCTATATAAATTAAGCATAGGTAGTGTATAAGAGTGTATATAGCATAATACTATCCTTTTTTTATAACTAGCCTTTCTTACTTATATTACTAACTATATAAATACTAATTCCTATCCCTTATTTCTTCTACTAAACCTCTAATTATTATATTTATATAGTAATTTCTATTCTTTAAGGGGTAAACCTTAATTTTTAGTTTTCCTATATAAATTAAGTTATAGTTATGTCCTAGTGTATTTACCTCTAGATCTTAAACCTTTAGAATACCTAAGTCTAACGCATTATATAACCTATATTTAGCTTCTCTAGGTAAGACTTGATTTTTATTATTTATATAGTGATTTTTACTTAGTAAGGGAGTACCCTTAATTTTTGATTTTCCTATATAAATTAAGACCTTACTATATCTAGTAGCATTTACCTTATATTTTTCCTAGTATATTATAGTACTATATATATCCCTTAGGATATTAAATAAGTTAAGATTATCTCTCCTATCTTAATCCTATTCTTTACCTATATTAATCTTTATATATTTCTTATTTTTTCCCTTATTAGTTTTCTCCTTATTTAAGTCTTCTAAATTATCTTTTACTAAGTCTTCCTAGAATAATTCTAATTCCTTACTACCCTATGCTTTTTCTATATCTTATTTAAAGTAGTTATAATTTATATTTAAGGATAATTCCCTTTTCTATAATACTTTATAATATTTAATCTAACTCTAAGTAATTATCTAATAGGCTAATATAGGTTTTAGTTAAGGGATACTAGTATAATAAGAGGTAAATAATTTAATTTCTATCTTAGAGCTTAACTTAATAGCTATTCTATCTATAATAACGTTTTATAATAGTTTTTATATAACTATATTAGTAGACTTTAATTCTAGTTTGCTAATAAGAACTTATTTACTAGTTATTTTCACTATATTATCTAATTCTAAACTATATAAACTATATAACTTTATTCCTATTTTACTTATAGTAATATTATTCTTCCTATTAATATCCCCCTTAGTCTTTTTATCTTCCTAATATACTCTTTATTTATACTTTATTCCCTAAGTATTCTTTACTAGTGTTCCCTTAAAGCTTATCCTTTTAATCTTATTTACTAGCTATAGTAAATTAAGAAAACGCAAATAATTACTAACCTTATTATTTATAATACTTAGTTTTTTAACTCCTAGTTCTTAGCTTCTTTTATAATCTAGCTATTTAATTCTCTTAGGAGCTATTTAACTTCCTTTAGAATTTCCTAGTTATCTTCTATAAACTCTATAATCTTCTCTAGATCTATTCTCTATAGTAACTAAGCTCTTATATTAGATCTTTAGAATAAGTCTAGGTAAGGATATATTAGTAAAGTTTAAGTTTTCTCTTTTATCCTAGTAATTATAATCTTTTCCTATCTATAATATTTAATAGTATTTACTCTTTATAGCTAAACTTTTCCTAATAATATATCCTAATCCTAAGCTAGTATTATATAATATTTTAATAATACTAGGATTTTACTTACTATAATCTAAAGGTAAGTATAGTAAGAAATTTACTAATTTCTATTATTTACTATCTAAATAGATTATTTTTCTTAAAGTTAAATAGTTAGAAGTCTATATCTTTTTAGGTAGCTCTTACTTACTAATTCTATACTTAAGCTACTATTAAGCAAGGCTAAGTTACACTAGATACCTTTAATATAAGCTATAATATATCCTAGGGTTATTAGAACCTTACTATCTAGCTAAGTAATATTATTCTATATAATTATAGTATTTATTAAACCTAAAGACTTATAGACTAGTATATTAGGGTATACTACTTCTTTATATAGTTTTATAAGATTAGAAACTATTAACTTTACCTTATTGCTTTTTATTTTTTAATAATATTATTATTGAAATGTAGGGAGCTAGTTGCCAGCTGGCAACAGCTGTACAGGTGTAGCTTCTACGGTCAGGGACTAATAGAGCCACCACGTTGAAATATTTAACGCAACGCAACGGAAGGTTTCGGCAGTTATCAACTAATATAATTCAATCTAGATGACTTTTACGATATCTTATGTACCAATAGAATTGATTTTAGTGATGTTATACGGGCAATGCGGCTGTTAGATTAAGAGGCCTAGCTATCTAGCTAGATTAAAAAGATCTTCTTCCTCTTATATACCCACTAACCATATCGGTGGATCCGGACCGTTAGAGAGGTCTTAAGGGCCACTTTTGATTTTCCGCAAAATTCATTTATATGTAAAATCCAAAAAATTAACTTACTACTATATAAACTAGTAACCCATATGCACCAAATTTTAGTCTAAAAAAAAATTCCTACATAAAATAAAAGCCCTGTCTTCTAGCTTTAATTTACTATATATAAGACTTTTGTATGACCTCTAGTTAAAGAGAAAATCGCTATTAAAGATAGCTATAGGGTAACCTGCTTATATCACCCTAGCTTACCTAATTACTAGTGGCGCTACAGTTGTGGCTACGCTTGCAGCCATAATGCAATTAAATAATCCACAATTAACAATTGATTTAGATTAGTTATTCACACGGTTAGTCGCAGCTATTAATAGCTACGACGTAGCCATTAATAGCTACCTTTGCGACCGTTAATAGCTGCAGTGTAGCTATTAGGCTTGCAATGCAAGCTAGTAATAGAAAGGTCCTTTAACTAGAAAGGGCTAAAAATAGGTCTTATTTTTAACACCCCCTCTACAAAAGAATTACATATAAGCTAATTAAAAGCGTACAAAGTGATATAGGGTAAACAAGAACTTTTAGATAAAAACAGATAAAAAAGGGAAAAACAGGAAAAAGATAAAAGACCCCCTTTTGAATTCCTAGCTATTATTAAATATAGCTCCCTTTTTAGCGTTGTTTTTAGTTCCCTATTAAAGGGATTTAGTTATTGGTTTTAGTGATTATTAAGCCCTAAGAGCTTAATAAAGGCCTAATAAAGAGGTTTAGATAGAGGCTTTGTTAGACTGTCTGCAGGCATTAACTTTGTATCTAGATATTTAATCTTAGCTAAACCCTCTAAAACCTATTGCCTAATATAGTTAAACTTTAGTAAGGTATGCTTTATACGGCTATGTAAGGCAGGGTTATAGGCAGTGGTTATAGCGCCTTGATTATCGCAATATATCTAGATAGGGGGAGAAATAGGGGTTTTTAGCTCCTTAAATAAGCCCTAAAGCCACTGTAGCTCCCGGAAGGTCTCGCAGATAGCGTTAGCTTCAGCTTCTAATGTTAATAGAGCTATCATACTAGCTTTCTTTGATTTCTAGCTAATAGGTCCGCTAGCTAGCTTAAATAGATAAGCGTAGGTTAATTTAGAGGTCTTTTTATCCCCTATAAAATCACTGTTATAATAACCTATTAGGCTTTTGCTAGCTATACCTTTAGGGTCTCCCCTATAAATTATAGCAAGGAATTTAGTCCCTAATAGGTACCTAAGCAAGTTTTTAGCTGCTTTTAGGTGCTCTATATAGGGCCTAGCTAGTGCTATAGATAGCCACTAAAGTGTAAAGGCTACGTCCGGCCTTGTAAGCAACATTAGGTATATTATAGTCCCTATAATGCACTGATAGAGCTTAATTTCGCTAGCTATTAAAAGCTTAGTGGTTTGCGTAGCTAAAACGCCTGGCTGAAGAGGTATGCTAATAGGCTTACTATCTAGCATATTAAATCGATTTAAAGCCTCTGAGATATACTAAGATTGATGAATTTTCAGGACCCTATTAGGTCTATCTCGTACGATTTAAACCCCTAAGAAGAATTTAGCTAGCCCCCTATCTTCTATTAGATAGACTTTATGAAGTTCCTTTTTAAGTCTTTGGATATAATGTAAATCTAGTCTAATTAGAAGACAATCATCCATATATGTGATAATAAAGGTTTTAGTGGAGGAATTATAGAATATAGCTAGGTTAGAAATTAGAGGGCTAAATCCTAGGGACTTTAGCACTGTAATTAGTGCTTGTTACCATTCCCTTAAGCTCTGTTTTAGGCTATATAAAGATTTCTGTAATAAAATTACTTGATCTTTAGAAGGTTTATAGCCAAAACTTTTAGCTAATTTAGCTAATTTAGGATTTGCTTTAAGAAATTCGATAAATCCGTCTAGAATAACCATATAAATCTGTTGTTGTAGCTTACTATTAAGAAAAGCTCCTATAAAATCAACCTGTTTGATTTCCTAGTTATTCCAAGCCGCTAGGGCTAGTAAAATCCTCTAGCTAGGGGGAATGCTTATGGCTGCAAAGGTCTCTAGATAATCTAGACCTTTGATTTGTATAAATCCCTTAGCAACAAGTCAGGCCTTGTATTTTAAAGGATTATTTTCTTTATCCTTTTTAAGCTTATAAACAAGCCTATTCTTTAGTACTTTTCGGCCCTTAGGTACTTGGTCTTTCCCTATAAATTTAAAAGTACTAGCCTTTAGAAGCTATTTATATTCCTTGTACGTAGCTTCTATCCATTTATCCCTTTTAGGGCTAGATATAGCTTGCTTCTAGGTCTTAGGTTTGGGGCTATTAGGGTTGTTTTCCTTTAGCTTCTCCTATACCTTAAAGTAGATTTCTTTTATAAAATCTAGAGAAGAAGGGGAACTAATATTAATATCTATGGGGTTAATATTAGGGTTGAAGTTGGTAATTTTGTTAAAATCAAGGTCCGGAGTTGAAATCTGATTTGCTAGTGAAGTTACAGGCGTGGCCTCCTCTAAGGCCTCTGGAATTGGTTCCTTAGGGGGTTGTACAGGCCCTATAGGGTGTTTTTCTTAACCTATAGGGGGATTTTGATGTCCTATGTTGTCTATAGGGTAATCCTTTAAACCTTGATTTAGATCTTAATCTTCTAAATCATTTTCCCCCTCTAAAGGGTTATCCCCTATAGAAAGCCTAGGTAATCCTTTAGAGATAGGACCTATAGGCTCTATAATCTTAATAAAGCTAGTCTTTATAACTAGCCTTTTAGAGGGGATGTACACTAGGTAAGTATTAGAACCTAGTGTAGCTAATAACCTTCTAGGGATAGTCCTAGCTGTTAACTTCTAGGCTTTAGGTCGTTTTTCCAGGGGGATTAAAATCTCACAGTGAGATCCTATGGCTCTAATACTGCTAATATCAGTTATACAGGGCTGATTTAGCTCCCTAGCTAGCAGTTGTTTAGGGCTTTTATCCTTTGTGGTATTAGTAGTTATATTAACTAGGTTAATAACTGCAGGTAATACAAAATACCATAGATATAAGGGTAATTTTGCCTACTAGATAGTAGCCCTTAATCAATCTAGAATAGTACGAATTAAACGCTCTGCTAATCCATTTTGCTCATAGATATAGGGACTAGAAGTCGTGAATTTGATCCCTTTAGAATTTAACTAGCTTTAATAACTAGAATTGATTTCTTAGCCCCTATTAAAGTGAAGGTGCCTAGGATACTAACCTAGTTGATTTTTAAGCCCTCTGAAGAAGCCCTTAATAGCCCTATAAACAGTTAGGCCTTCCTTATTAGGTAATAAGAACACTCACTTATATCTAGTTTTTCGATTAACTAGAAATAAGCAAATTGACTGTTTATTGTACAGTACAGGGCTGATTTTTAGCGTATCCCCCTCTATTCAATCTAGAGCTCTAGGGGGGTTAGGGATAGCTAATTTCCTAGGTCTTCTAACTGCCTTAGATTAATCACAAGCTATATATTTAAAATCTTTATCCTTAATTTTAGAAAAATTAGGGATTCCTTTAGTTATAAGGCTTGTTTTCTTTAGCAAAGGAAGCCCTAGGTGCCCTAATTATATATGCCATAGGCTAGCTAGTTCTAGTAACTTTTAATATTAAAGGTCTTTAGGGCCTGAATTAGGGTCTAGATTTGGGTCTAGATTAGGGCCCTCTCCGTTAGTCCCCTGCTAGGCCCCTTAAGAACCACAGGCCTCTTGGGGAGGTATTAGGGACCTTTTTCCTTCACTAAGGCCCTCTAACACCCCTAAATCTATATCTTTAGATTTATAAGGGACCTAACCTAGGGCTATAGGCGTTAGAGAAGGGACTAAATCCCCTAAATCATCCCGTATGATTTCTTTAATATCATTATCTTCGTCGATTTTAGCGATTTCGTCCAAATCAGAAGCCTAATCTAGCTTTTTAGAGGGAATTTGAACCTCTATAGGGTAGCTAATAGGATAGCTATGACCCCTAAAGCTAGCATAGGTAAAAGGTCGGATATAATGAGATTTTTTACAGGGCCCTTTATGTAACATCAGTGTAGATTGGTTTTTAACGTGAAAGAAAAAACCATGTTTTTCTATATCTAGGGCAGCAATACAAGACCTATCTTTAAGATAAAGATGGTTTTTTATAAAGCAACCGCCAGATATATAGTGAATAAGGCCACTAACTATATTAACATTAAGCTAAGGAAAATATAGAGCGTCCTTTAGCACTAAGGTCCTATATTTATTAGGTTTCTTTTGATATAAGACCTTAAAAACAGCACTACCGTGACCCTTAGGATAAATAGGGCCACCACCGGTTATAATAGGGTCGGATTCCCCTTTCTTAAAAGGGGTATAATCCCTAAAGACCTCCCTAGAATTAACTATATGTACAGTCAAACCTGTATTATATAATAGGGCCTTTTTTATGTCTTTACTGTAATAATTAAAACCATTTAAGGAATTAATTTCTTGTTTTTTATCATCCGAATCACTAGAGCTAGAATCAGAGCTACTATTGCTAGGGCTCTTATAACTAGTCTTATAATTACTAGGTTTCTTATATAGATTAAGGGCTCCGTTAGAAAGGTTGTAATTTCCTAGCATAAAAGAACCCTCTGTAGGCTGTTTATTATCCTTTTTATCTGATTTTTAACCCTTTTACTTCTTTTTCTTCTTATTAGAATTAGAAGAGCCCTTATTTTCTTTAGAGCCTTCTTTCTTCTTCTTCTAACCTTTAGGGGCCTTTTCCTTATCTTTAGCACCCTTTTCTAGGTCTTTAGCCCTATAATTCAGGGCTTTAGCTACCGTAGATAACTTATCCCTCTGTTTAGCTAGAAGGTCTGCTATTAGAAATTCAAGATTTAGGGCTTCTAGGGGGACCCCTATAGCCCTATTCGTACGCATGCTAAATCATTACCTTTTAGCCCACTAAGGGAAGGTTGATTTTAGGGATTAAAGATATTAATTAACCTAATCTATAGGATTAATTAGGACCCCTAAAATCAATAATCTAGCTAGTAGATTATTAAAGACTGCATTAAAGGCTTCTAAAGTCCCCTTAAATCCATAAAAATTCAGGTTATGAAATTCAGAATATAGGGACCCCCTCTGGATTTTAACGCTATATGAATATTACCTAATAAGTAACTTATAGGCTTCTTTAGGTGATTTTTGCCAAGTTATAGCGGCTTAGGGGCCTTCCGTATAACTATCCCTTAGTAACATAAGGATAATAGCTTAGTTAGCATCCCCTAGCACCCTAGAAATATCCGGATTATCTAGAAAATTAGGCATACCTAAAGCTCTAAATTAGATAGCTAGGGCTTGTTTCTATTAATTAAAATTTTCAGCTCCTTTAAGCTTAGTAGTCTTAGGGAAGCTATAAACCCTCTTATTAAATTCCTTAATAATTAAATTATTAAAGGTAGCTTATATAGAGCTAGATTTAGGTGCCTTTTCTTGCTAAATAGGCTATTAAACTTGCTACTAACTAGCAGGCTTAGTAGCTTCCACACCCTCTATAAGTCTATTATTAATAGCTAAAGTTAAGGACTTTAGCTTCTCTATTACTAGATTAATAGCATTTTATTGTTTAATAACCTGCTCTTTTAGCTAGTTATTTAGAACCTCTTACGCACTAAGATTAGGGACTAGAGGTCCCTAACCTTATTAATTAGTAGCCATCTTCTAATTTTATAGAAGGGAAGTCTTCTATTTATACTAAAAATCCTTTTTATAGAAGGGAAAAGCTTCTATTTACGCTGAATTTCCTTTTTATAGAAGGGAAAAGCTTTTATTCTTGCTGAACTTTCTTTTTATAGAAGGGAAAGCTTCTATATTACTTACGCGCTTCCTGTTTTATAGAAGGGAAGTCTTTTATAACCATAATGATTCCTTTTTTATAGAAGGGAATAGCTTCTATCTCGCAAGTCCTTCCTATTTTATAGAAGGGAAGTCTTCTATAACCATATATAAAGTGCACTAGAAAGAATTTTATAGTAATAGGCTAAGCTTATAACCTTTTGAAATGTAAGGAGCTAGTTACTAGCTAGCAACAGCTATATAGGTGTAGCTTCTACGGTTAGGGACTAATAAAGCCACCACGTTAAAATATTTAACGTAACATAACGGAAGGTTTCAGCAGTTATTAACTAATATAATTTAATCTAGATAACTTTTACGATATCTTATGTACTAATAGAATTGATTTTAGTGATGTTATACGGGCAATGCAGCTATTAGATTAAGAGGCCTAGCTATCTAGCTAGATTAAAAAGATCTTCTTTCTCTTATATACCCACTAACCGTATCAGTGGATCCGGACTATTAGAGAGGTCTTAAGGGCCACTTTTAATTTTCCGCAAAATTCATTTGTATATAAAATCCAAAAAATCGACTCACTACCATACAAACTAGCAACCCATATGCACTAAATTTTAGTCTAAAAAAAATTCCTACATAAAATAAAAGCCTTATCTTCTAGCTTCAATTTGCTATATGTAAGACTTTTGTACGACCTCTAGTTAAAGAGAAAATCGCTATTAAAGATAGCTATAGGGTAACCTACTTATATCACCCTAGCTTACCTAATTACTAGTGGCGCTACAGTTGTGGCTACGCTTGCAGCCACAACGCAATTGAATAATCCATAATTGACAATTGATTTAGATTAGTCATCCACACGGTCGGTCGCAGCTGTTGACAGCTGCGACGTAGCTATTGACGGCCACCTTCGCGACCGTTGATAGCTGCAGTGCAGCTGTCAGGCTTGCAATGCAAGCTAGTAATAGAAAGGTCCTTTAACTAGAAAGGGCTAAAAATAGGTCTTATTTTTAACAATTATATTAAATAGCTTAGTTACTATTAGATAATTAGGGCTATCTAAAGAAGTTATAGAATACTAATAGATATAGTAGTTTTACTTAGCTATTTCCCTAGGTTAAATAGTAAGACTTTATATTCTTTAGTAGCTTAAATATTCTCTAGAGCTAATCTTTAATAAGGTTAAGGGTTTAAAGTAATATTACTTATTACTACTTCTCTTAGAGTAAAACTAGTAGTAAGTTTATAAGGGTTTACTATAGTCTTCTCTAGATATAGTTATAATTATTAAAAATAAGACCTATTTTTAGCCCTTTCTAGTTAAAGGACCTTTCTATTACTAGCTTGCATTGCAAGCCTGACAGCTGCACTGCAGCTGTCAACGGTCGCGAAGGTGGCCGTCAATGGCTACGTCGCAGCTGTCAACAGCTGCGACTGACCGTGTGGATGACTAATCTAAATCAATTGTCAATTATGGATTATTCAATTGCGTTGTGGCTGCAAGCGTAGCCACAACTGTAGCGCCACTAGTAATTAGGTAAGCTAGGGTGATATAAGTAGGTTACCCTATAGCTATCTTTAATAGCGATTTTCTCTTTAACTAGAGGTCGTACAAAAGTCTTACATATAGCAAATTAAAGCTAGAAGACAGGGCTTTTATTTTATATAGGAATATTTTTTAGACCAAAATTTAGTGCATATAGGTTGCTAGTTTATATAGTGGTGAGTTGATTTTTTAGATTTTATATATAAATGAATTTTACAGAAAATCAAAAGTAGCCCTTAAGACCTCTCTAATAGTCCGGATCCACTAATATAGTTAGTAGGTATATAAGAGGAAGAAGATCTTTTTAATCTAGCTAGATAGCTAGGCCTCTTAATCCAATAGCCGCATTGCCTGTATAATATCACTAAAATTAATTCTATTAGTATATAAGATATCGTAAAAGTTATCTAGATTAAATTATATTAGTTAATAACTGCTGAAACCTTCCGTTACGTTACGTTAAATATTTTAACGTGGTAGCTCTATTAGTCCCTAACCGTAAAAGCTACACCTATACAGCTGTTACTAGCTAGTAACTAGCTCCCTACATTTTAATAGGTTATAAGCCTAGTCTATTACTATAAAATTCTTTCTAGTGCACTTTACGTATGGTTACAGAAGACTTCCCTTCTATAAAATAGGAAGGACCTATAAGATAGAAGCTATTCCCTTCTATAAAAAAGGAATCATTATAGTTATAGAAGACTTCCCTTCTATAAAATAGGAAGCGCGTAAGCAATATAGAAGCTTTCCCTTCTATAAAAAGGAAGTTTAGCAAGAATAGAAGCTTTTCCCTTCTATAAAAAGGAAATTCAGCGTAGATAGAAGCTTTTCCCTTCTATAAAAAGGATTTTCAGTATAAATAGAAGACTTCCCTTCTATAAAATTAGAAGATAGCTACTAATTAATAAGGTTAGGGACCTCTAGTCCCTAATCTTAGTGCGCAAGAGGTTCTAAATAACTAGCTAAAAGAGCAGGTTATTAAATAACAAAATGCTATCAATCTAGTAATAGAGAAGCTAGAGTCCTTAACTTTAGCTATTAATAATAGACCTATAGAGGGTGTGGAAGCTACTAAGCCTACTAGTTAGCAGCAAGTTTAACAGCCTATTTAGCAAGAAAAGGCACCTAAATCTAGCTCTATATAA
Source organism: Epichloe festucae Fl1 (assembly GCA_003814445.1). Taxonomy (NCBI): domain Eukaryota; kingdom Fungi; phylum Ascomycota; class Sordariomycetes; order Hypocreales; family Clavicipitaceae; genus Epichloe; species Epichloe festucae. The sequence continues at coordinate 1,346,447 of CP031390.1, forward strand.
GCTGCCTTTAATAATTTAATTATTAAGGAATTTAATAAGAGGGTTTATAGCTTCCCTAAGACTGCTAAGCTTAAAGGAGCTGAAAATTTCGATTAATAGAAACAAGCCCTAGCTATCTAATTTAGAGCTTTAGGCATGCCTAATTTTCTAGATAATCCGGATATTTCTAGGGTGCTAGGGGACGCTAACTAAGCTATTATCCTTATGTTACTAAGGGATAGTTATACAGAAGGCCCTTAAGCCACTATAACTTAGCAAAAATCACCTAAAGAAGCCTATAAGTTACTTATTAGGCAATATTCACATAGCGTTGAAATCCAGAGGGGGTCCCTATATTCTGAATTTCATAACCTGAATTTTCATGGATTTAAGGGGACTTTAGAAGCCTTTAATGCAGTCTTTAATAATCTACTAGCTAGATTATTAATTTTAGGGGTCCTAATTAATCCTATAGATTAGGTTAATTAATATCTTTAATCCCTAAAATTAACCTTCCCTTAGTGGGCTAAAAGGCAATAATTTAGCATGCATACGAATAGGGCTATAGGGGTCCCCCTAGAAGCCCTAAATCTTGAATTTCTAATAGCAGACCTTCTAGCTAAACAGAGGGATAAGTTATCTACGGTAGCCAAAGCTCTGAATTATAGGGCTAAAGACCTAGAAAAGGGTGCTAAAGATAAGGAAAAGGCCCCTAAAGGTCAGAAGAAGAAAAAAGAAGGCTCTGAAGAAAATAAGGGCTTTTCTAATTCTAATAAGAAGAAAAAGAAGCAAAAGGGTCAAAAATCAGATAAAAAGGATAATAAAGAGCCTACAGAGGGTTCTTTTATGCTAGGAAATTACAACCTTTCTAACGGAGCCCTTAATCCGTACAAGAAACCTAGCAATTACAAGACTAGTTATAAGAGCCCTAGCAATAGTAGCTCTGATTCTAGCTCTAGTAATTCGGATAATGAAAAACAAGAAATTAATTCCTTAAATGGTTTTAATTATTACAGTAAAGACATGAAAAAGGCCCTATTATATGATACAGGTTCGACTGTACATATAGTTAATTCTAGGGAGGTCTTTAGGGATTATACCTATTGAAATGTAGGGAGCTAGTTGCCAGCTGGCAACAGCTGTACAGGTGTAGCTTCTACGGTCAGGGACCAATAGAGCCACCACGTTAAAATATTCAACGCAACGCAACGGAAGGTTTTAGCAGTTATCAACTAATATAATTCAATCTAGATGACTTTTACGATATCTTATATACCAATAGAATTGATTTTAGTGATGTTATACGGGCAATGCGGCTGTTAGATTAAGAGGCCTAGCTATCTAGCTAGATTAAAAAGATCTTCTTCCTCTCATATACCCACCAACCATATCGGTGGATCCGGACCATTAGAGAGGTCTTAAGGGCCACTTTTGATTTTCCGCAAAATTCATTTATATGTAAAATCCAAAAAATCGACTTACTACCATACAAACTAGCAACCCATATGCACCAAATTTTAGTCTAAAAAATATTCCTATATAAAATAAAAGCCCTGTCTTCTAGCTTTAATTTGCTATATATAAGACTTTTGTATGACCTTTAGTTAAAGAGAAAATCGCTATTAAAGATAGCTATAGGGTAACCTGCTTATATCACCCTAGCTTACCTAATTACTAGTGGCGCTATAGTTATAGCTACACTTGCAGCCATAACGCAATTAAATAATCCATAATTAACAATTAATTTAGATTAGTCATCCACACGGTCGGTCGCAGCTGTTGACAGCTGCGACGTAGCCATTAATGGCTACCTTCGCGACCATTAATAGCTGCAGTGTAGCTATTAGGCTTGCAATGTAAGCTAGTAATAGAAAGGTCCTTTAACTAGAAAGGGCTAAAAATAGGTCTTATTTTTAACACCCCCTTTACAAAAGAATTACATATAAGCTAATTAAAAGCGTACAAAGTAATATAGGGTAAATAAGAACTTTTAGATAAAAATAGATAAAAAAGGGAAAAACAGGAAAAAGATAAAAGACCCCCTTTTGAATTCCTAGCTATTGTTAAATATAGCTCCCTTTTTAGCGTTGTTTTTAGTTCCCTATTAAAGGGATTTAGTTATTGGTTTTAGTGATTATTAAGCCCTAAGAGCTTAATAAAGGCCTAATGAAGAGGTCTAGATAGAGGCTTTATTAGACTGTCTGCAGGCATTGACTTCGTATCTAGATATTCGATCTTAGCTAAACCCTCTAAAACCTATTGCCTAATATAGTTAAACTTTAGCAAGGTATGCTTTGTATGGCTATGTAAGGTAGGGTTATAGGTAGTGATTATAGCGCCTTAATTATTACAATATATCTAGATAGGGGGAGAAATAGGGGTTTTTAGCTCCTTAAATAAGCCCTAAAGCCACTGTAGCTCCCGGAAGGTCTCGCAGATAGCGTTAGCTTTAGCTTCTAATGTTAATAGAGCTATTATACTAGCTTTCTTTGATTTCTAGCTAATAGGTCTGCTAGCTAGCTTAAATAGATAAGCGTAGGTTAATTTAGAGGTCTTTTTATCCCCTGTAAAATCACTGTTACAATAACCTATTAGGCTTTTGCTAGCTATACCTTTAGGGTCTCCCCTATAAATTATAGCAAGGAATTTAGTCCCTAATAGGTACCTAAGCAAGTTTTTAGCTGCTTTTAGGTGCTCTATATAGGGCCTAGCTAGTGCTGTAAATAGCCACTAAAGTGTAAAGGCCACGTCTAGCCTTGTAAGTAATATTAGGTACATTATAGTCCCTATAATGCACTAATAGAGCTTAATTTCGCTAGCTATTAAAAGCTTAGTGGTCTGCGTAGCTAAAACGCCTAGCTAAAGAGGTATGCTAATAGGCTTACTATCTAGTATATTAAATTAATTTAAAGCCTCTAAGATATACTAAGATTGATGAATTTTTAGGACCCTATTAGGTCTATCTTGTATGATTTAAACCCCTAAGAAGAATTCAGCTGGCCCCCTATCTTCTATTAGATAGACTTTATAAAGTTCCTTTTTAAGTCTTTAGATATAACGTAAATCCGGTCTAATTAGAAGACAATCATCTACATATGTGATAATAAAGGTTTTAGTGGAGGAATTATAGAATATAGCTAGGTTAGAAATTAGAGGGCTAAATCCTAGGGACTTTAGCACTATAATTAGTGCTTATTGCCATTCCCTTAAGCTCTGTTTTAGGCTATATAAAGATTTCTGTAATAAAATTACTTAATCTTTAGAAGGTTTATAGCTAAAACTTTTAGCTAATTTAGCTAATTTAGGATTTGCTTCAAGAAATTCGATAAATCCGTCTAGAATAACCATATAAATCTGTTATTATAGCTTACTATTAAGAAAAGCTCCTATAAAATCGACCTATTTGATTTCCTAGTTATTCTAAGCCGCTAGGGCTAGTAAAATCCTCTAGCTAGGGGGAATGCTTGTGGCTGCAAAGGTCTCTAGATAATCTAGACCTTTAATTTGCATAAATCCTTTAGTAACAAGTCAGGCCTTGTATTTTAAAGGATTATTTTCTTTATCCTTTTTAAGCTTATAAACAAGCCTATTCTTTAGTACTTTTTAGCTCTTAGGTACTTAGTCTTTCCCTATAAATTTAAAAGTACTAGCCTTTAGAAGCTATTTATATTCCTTGTACGTAGCTTCTATCTATTTATCCCTTTTAGGGCTAGATATAGCTTGCTTCTAGGTCTTAGGTTTAGGGCTATTAGGGTTGTTTTCCTTTAGCTTCTCCTGTACCTTAAAGCAGATTTCTTTTATAAAATCTAGAGAAGAAGGGGAACTAATATTAATATCTATGGGGTTAATATTAGGGTTGAAGTCGGTAATTTTGTTAAAATTAAGGTCCGGAGTCAAAATCTGATTTCCTAGTGAAGTTACAGGCGTGGCCTCCTCTAAGGCCTCTGGAATCGGTTCCTTAGGGGGTTATATAGGCCCTATAGGGTGTTTTTCTTAACCTATAGGGGGATTTTGATGTCCTATGTTATCTATAGGGTAATCCTTTAAACCTCGATTTAGATCTTAATCTTCTAAATCATTTTCCCCCTCTAAAGGGTTATCCCCTATAGAAAGCCTAGGTAATCCTTTAGAGATAGGACTTATAGGCTCTATAATTTTAATAAAGCTAGTCTTTATAACTAGCCTTTTAGAGGGGATGTACACTAGGTAGGTGTTAGAACCTAGTGTAGCTAATAACCTTCTAGGGATAGTCCTAGCTACTAACTTCTAGGCTTTAGGTTGTTTTTCTAGGGGGATTAGAATCTCACAGTGAGATCCTATGGCTCTAATACTGCTAATATCAGTCGTATAAGGCTGATTTAGCTCCCTAGCTAGCAGTTGTTTAGGGCTTTTATCCTTTATGGTATTAGCAGTTATATTAACTAGGTTAATAACTATAGGTAATACAAAACACCATAGATATAAGGGTAATTTTGCCCACTAGATAGTAGCCCTTAATTAATCTAGAATAGTACGAATTAAACGCTCTGCTAATCCATTTTGCTTATGGATATAGGGACTAGAAGTTATGAATTTAATCCCTTTAGAATTTAACTAGCTTTAATAACTAGAATCGATTTCTTAGCCCCTATTAAAGTGAAGGTGCCTAGGATACTAACCTAGTTGATTTTTAAGCCCTCTAAAGAAACCCTTAATAGCTCTATAAACAGTTAGGCCTTCCTTATTAGGTAATAAGAACACCCACTTATATCTAGTTTTTCGATTAACTAGAAATAAGCAAATTAACTGTTTATTGTATAGTATAGGGCTGATTTTTAGCGTATCCCCCTCTATTCAATCTAGAGCTCTAGGGGGGTCAGGGATAGCTAATTTCCTAGGTCTTTGTACTGCCTTAGATTGATCATAAGCTATACATTTAAAATCTTTATCCTTAATTTTAGAAAAATTAGGGATTCCTTTAGTTATAAGGCTTGTTTTCTTTAGCAAAGGAAGCCCTAGGTGCCCTAATTATATATGCCATAGGCTAGCTAGTTCTAGTAACTTTTAATATTAAAGGTCTTTAGGGCCTGAATTAGGGTCTAGATTCGGGTCTAGATTAGGGCCCTCTCCATTAGTCCCCTGCTAGGCCCCTTAAGAACCACAGGCCTCTTAGGGAGGTATTAGGGACCTTTTTCCTTCACTAAGGCCCTCTAACACCCCTAAATCTATATCTTTAGATTTATAAGGGACCTAACCTAGGGCTATAGGCGTTAGAGAAGGGACTAAATCCCCTAAATCATCCCGTACGATTTCTTTAATATCATTATCTTCGTCAATTTCAGCGATTTTGTCTAAATCAGAAGCCTAATCCGGCTTTTTAGAGGGAATTTAAACCTCTATAGGGTAGCTAATAGGATAGCTATGACCCCTAAAGCTGGCATAGGTAAAAGGTCGGATATAATGAGATTTTTTACAGGGCCCTTTATGTAACGTCAGTGTAGATTGGTTTTTAACGTAAAAGAAAAAACCATGTTTTTCTATATCTAGGGCAGCAATATAAGACCTATCTTTAAGATAAAGATAGTTTTTTATAAAGCAACCGCCAGATATATAGTGAATAAGGCCACTAACTATATTAACATCAAGCTGAGGAAAATATAGAGCGTCCTTTAGCACTAAGGTCCTATATTTATTAGGTTTCTTTTGATATAAGACCTCAAAAACAGCACTACCGTGACCCTTAGGATAAATAGGGCCACCACCGGTTATAATAGGGTCGGATTCCCCTTTCTTAAAAGGGGTATTGTTAAAAATAAGACCTATTTTTAGCCCTTTCTAGTTAAAGGACCTTTCTATTACTAGCTTGCATTGCAAGCCTGACAGCTGCACTGCAGCTGTCAACGGTCGCGAAGGTGGCCGTCAATGGCTACGTCGCAGCTGTCAACAGCTGCGACCGACCGTGTGGATAACTAATCTAAATCAATTGTTAATTGTGAATTATTCAATTGCGTTATGGCTGCAAGCGTAGCCACAACTGTAGCGCCACTAGTAATTAGGTAAGCTAGGGTGACATAAGCAGGTTACCCTATAGCTATCTTTAATAGCGATTTTCTCTTTAACTAGAGGTTATATAAAAGTCTTACATATAGCAAATTAAAGCTAGAAGATAGGGCTTTTATTTTATATAGGAATATTTTTTAGACTAAAATTTAGTGCATATAGGTTGCTAGTTTGTATGGTAGTGAGTTGATTTTTTGGATTTTACATACAAATGAATTTTGCGGAAAATCAAAAGTGGCCCTTAAGACCTCTCTGATGGTCCGGATCCACCAATACAGTTAGTGGGTATATGAGAGGAAGAAGATCTTTTTAATCTAGCTAGATAGCTAGGCCTCTCAATCTAACAGCCGCATTGCCCGTATAACATCACTAAAATCAATTCTATTAGTATATAAGATATCGTAAAAGTTATCTAGATTGAATTATATTAGTTAATAACTGCTAAAACCTTCCGTTGCGTTGCGTTGAATATTTCAACGTGGTGGCTCTATTAGTCCCCGACCGTAGAAGCTACACCTGTACAGCTGTTGCCAGCTGGCAACTAGCTCCCTACATTTCAATAATAATATAGGAAGTATTTATTAGAATTCCTTAGTACTTATCTCCTAGAGTAGTTAATATATACTTAGACCTAGATTACTTCTCTCTTATATAGTCTTATCTAATTCTAGAATTTCTTTAATTTATTATTATAATAGTTCTCCTAATATATTCTTAGGTTTAGTCCTTAATTTAATAATTCTCTTAGCTAGTCCTCTAGTAAATACTAGCTTATTTACCTTCTCTTTTCCCTTTAGTAGTGTTATAATATTAACCTATCTTACTTTATTTTCCTCCTAAATATAGCTTAAGGAATAGTAGTTTAGGAGTAATACTATAAATAATTAGAGTTTTAAATTAAGAATATATCCTTTAAGTAAGATTAGTTAGTCTATTTCTATAGCGCTAATAAAATTAGTTTAGTTTAAGTTATTTAATTCTCTTTAGTAATCTTTCTTTATTTATAGCCCTTTATAAGCTTACTAGTCCTAGTATCTATTAAAGTCTTTAGATAAGTATTTATCCTTCCTAGTATAGTTATAACCTATATATCCCTATTTACTATATAAGAAACACTAGAAAAAGTCTAGGTCTCTCTAGGGTTTATCTTAAGGGTATATACTAATATTATTCCCTAAAGGTCTTCCTAGAGATTAAGGTTTATTATTTAAATTATATTTTAATTAATTATACTAACTAGCTATTTATTATATATTCCTAGTAGCTTAAGCCTAGAATGCTTTTACTTATCTTACTAGGTTTACTATTTAGTTAGTAGCTTATTTCTCTCTTTACTATTATTCTTCTATTTATTTTTATAGTAATCTTATTCTAGCTATTAAGATTTTATTATTAGATAGTTATATTATCTTTTTAGAGGTAAATAAGTAATAGTTATATAGGATAAGTTTTAGGTTAGATATTATTAAGTCCTTTAAAGCTATACTATCTATTTACTTATTTAAAGTAAATAACTAATCTAATACTCTCTCTTATAGTTATATATTTACTTCTTTATTTACTAGATAAGTAATAAAGTTTATAAAGAGAACTTATTATATATTAGATTTTATCTTAGAAGCTAGACACTTAGCTTATTAAATATAAGTATTTAGTATCTTACCTAGTTCTTATATAAAACTATATACCTCTTACTAAGTAAAAATTTTAATAAAGGGATTAGGGTTTTTAAACTTAGCTAGGAATTTAAAGGCTATTTATTTCTAAGTCCTATCTTTATATTTTAAGTCCTTATACTAAAGAGTTACTTTTCCTTATAGGCCCTAAATAAATATTAAATAAGTAAAGGTATTAATATATTTCTTTAGAGTTTATACTATTATAGCTATTATTTTATAATATTTTATATATTCCTTAGCTAGCTTATCTCTTAGTAAGCTAGAGAATATAATTCCCTTACTTATAGTTAGGTTTATAGGGAAGAAAAAACTACTTATATTAAGTATTTATCTAGTTTCTCTAATTTTAATAGGTTTTTTAAATTAGAGTAATAAAGAAAGGAAGAGTAATAAGATTTTATTTACTAGATAAGGTAGTCTTAGAGGGTAAATAGGGCTAATTAGGCTAGGAATAAACTCTAAGGATCTTTTATTATCCTATTCTAAGTCTAAACTTAAGTCTAATTTTTTATAAGTCCTAGTATTTAGCTTTACTAAAGCCTAATCTTATATAAAGTAATTAAGATAGGAAATAGGAGTTTAATAGTTTCCTAGGATAGATTAGTGTTAATAAAGGATAGTTCTATTAATAATATATCTAATTTCTTAACTAAGATTAAATAGTGAAGTTAGGGTTTTTATTAAAAAAGCTTATAAACTTTATTATAATAAAGTTTTTAAGAAGATAGGAAAGTATTTAAGGCTAAACTTAAATTATTACATATAATTCATTACTTAGCGTTTACCTAGCCTAAAAAAAAGGAAGAAAAGAAAACTATTTTAGTCCCCCCTAAAAATAAAACCTTTTTATTTTTACCCTCCTTAACTCCTTCTTACTAAGTCTAAACCTTCCTAATCTAAGTAATCTCCTATTATAAATATAGTATATAGTACTTTATTTACACTATACTATCTAATTAAAAGATTAAATAAGTAACTAAGTAAGGTTAAAAGTAAGTTAAAAGTAAGGGTATAGTCTATACACTATATCTCTAATTATAGTAGTATAATCCTTCCTATAAACTAATGTTTTTAAGGTTAAGAGCTACTATAGCTAGTTCCTTAAAGTATAAAGTTTAGTCTTTAGTTTATACTATATCTAGCATATCCCCTAGAGTATCTATAGTTATAATACTATATAAATATTATAACTTCTTAGTATAATTACTTTAGTAAGTAAACGCTCTTAGTAAGTTTTATAGTATATCCTATAAATAGTTTTTCTAGTTTATAGTACTTTCTATAAGCTTCTTAAAGTTATAAGTTTAAGGTCTATATTATATTATATCTATTATAATATATGCTAGTTTTCTATTAACTAAGAGTAAAATTCTAGTGTTACTAAGTATATAAATATATATTCCTATGCTTAAGTTCTATAGTTTAGGTTAAATTCTAAGGTTAGAAAATTCTCTAAGGTTATAATTACTATCTACTATTATTTATTTTCTATTTACTTACTATATTATAGCGCCTATTTTACTAAGTATATAAATATTATTTCCTAGGGTTAAATTCCTAGGCTTAAATAAAGTTTATAGTATTCCTTAATTTCCTAAGTTTAAATGCCTTATTTACTAGTGTTTAGCTTATATTTAATCTACTAGTTTATAACCCCCTAAATTAACTAAGGTTATAATTATTTACTATCTAGGCTACTAGTATTATACTATACTAGTGCTATAGTGTTTTAGTAATTATTCTTTATACTTATTCCCTAGTAGTTATTTCTTATTTAAGTATCTAGCTTATTTATTTCCTATAATAAGGCTTTCTTATTCTTTATTATAATACTACTTCTTAAAATAACTAGTCCTTATTATTTATCCTATCCTAAGCTACTATTAGCTATCTTATTATAGGTATTTTAAGAACTCCCTCCTATAATTATTTATAAGTTTTATATAGCCCTATAGTTCTATGCCTATCTTATTAAGTCCTATAGTCCTTAATATTCTTATATTATCTAATAGTAGTGTTTTCTAACTATAGCTAGATAATCTCCTTAAGTATAGTAATAACTATAGCTATATTCTATTATTTTTCTATATTATTTCTAGCTATAGTTATACTTTAATAAAGTTTATAACTTCTTTTACCTTTAGTTTAGTTTATAGTTCTTTAATTATTTAACTTAATAATCTCTTAGAAGTTATTTATTAGGTATTCTTAGGTATTAGATATTTAAGTTTAGTAATAATTTAACCTAACTAAAGGGTATTATAAGGTCCTAGTCTTATTACTATAAAATATTACTAAAAATAATAGGGATAATAATAGTTATATTTCTTTAGTCTATACTCTAGCTACGCCCTATATAATTAGGGTTAACCATTACCTAAGCCGTTCTCCACCTCAACAGGGGATAACAAGGAGCACCAGCCAGTGGCAACCACCACTAATCGATTCTAATCGATTATGGCCAGCTGACTGAAGTGCTGCCAGTTGCCTCCGAACCAAAGCGCGGTTGTCCAAAGAACTCTGCAGCCTTGCACTGGCCTGAAGCAGACAGCGATTCAAGTGCGCCAACAGCATTTTTCAAAATTAATCCAAATATTCATCTTGGTATTTCTTTCTCTTTTTGCCCAATACAAAATTTTCGGTCTCTGCATCCGCCGTTCGGTCGATTGGCTCTGCTGACCTCGCCCGTCACCATGGATTTGGATATTGAGATGGGAGACGTCGACGAAGGCGCAATGAATGTACAGGTGTTTGAGGAGCTGCCACGAGCGGACGATATCCTGGTAAGTAGCATCTCCACCTTGTTTTGCCATGTTCTAACTAACAATCCGCGTCATCAAGCAATCGGAAGAGCTTGAAGAGCCTGGGGAGGTGGCGGAGGACGAGCTTACCGGACGCGAAGCAGGTGGTGGCGACGAAGGACAGACCCTTGTGCCTTCAAAAATTCACATCAGAGGAGTTGATACTCTGCACACGGACGACATTAAAGCCTATGTCAAGGTTTACTTTGGACCTGTTGACAAGATCGAATGGATAGACGACAATTCGGCCAACCTTGTATTTGGCAATGAGTTCATAGCTGGCGAGGCTATCATTTCATTGAGTGCGATAGAAATAGCCGATGTCACAGCTCTCACAGTAGGAGAAAGCCTCCCTGCGAAGCCATTCGATGGCAAACCGGCAGTTTCTCTACAAGTTCGCCTCGCTCTCAAGAGTGATAAGAAACAGACAGGAGCTGCTCTACATAGTCGATACTACCTCTTACATCCTGAACATGACCCGGAAGAGCGCCGAAAGAAATATCAAAAAAATCAATCAAGATTTAGAGACAGAGAAGGGGATAATCGGAGGAGTGGCATTCGACACAGACGTGCCTCGGATGATGATGTCGACACTTTCGATGCCAGTATGTATGATGACACACCGTGCCAGCGCCACGCACGGCGCAGTTTAAGCCCCGATAACTCAGTGAGATTTCATGCCTCAGAGAACCGCGGAAAGGAGCTATTTGCGAATCGGGTCTCAAAGAGGAACAGGTCTGCCTCACCGCGTCGAGATACTGGCAGTGATGGGCACATGGACGCACTAGACAGGTCCTCACATCAAAACAAGACTCACGCAAAGTCGATCAAAGACCGCATATTTATCGCTAACAGTGGCAAAGAGCTTTTCCCAATCAAGGCTACCGAGAAGGGTGGTAGGCTGGATCAACTTGAAGAATCCATTGGTTCGGCCAGATTGAGGGACGAAGACATGCCGAAGATAGTCGACGTATCTCATGCTCGATCTGATGGCGGTTTCAATATAAGAGGGTTAGCAAACCAAAGAGGAAGTGAGGCAAGCGGCTTTGCCATTAAAGGTGCTGCTTCAGCAAACGCACGGGAGCTTTTCCCTGATAAGCTCGGGACCACAAATGCGGGCAAAGAATTGTTAGACTCTGCACGTAGCAAACGAAGGCAGAGGGCTCAAGATCTCTTTCTGTAAAATGAGCATGACATTCGAACCGCTGAGAACCGTAAAGCGACGGTTCTTAGACTTTGCACTTCGGGATACCATATTCGGCGTTGAGCTGTGTTTTATATTTGCCGCGAGTCTCCTTTTTTAGTCCAAGGTTCATATGATAGGCAAGCCAACTACGAGAGAACAACGCTAGGAGTGACATACGGCACATCTAGTCTTTGCTGCCACACAAACTTTGTACAGAAACACTATAGAAAGGCTGTTTTTCACCACCATTTTTCCATGTTTACGTGAAACGAGGAAACGGCCAGCCGAGGGTGAATCCACCAAAGATTCGTAAAGCTCATCTGTCACTGTCGGCGGGCCGCAAAGGTGAAATAAAATTGAGTCATGACGGCTGTTTTCAAGCGTTTCGCTCAAGGCTGCAGCAAAGATCCTGCCGCTTCGGATCCCAACTTTGGCATCAGAAAAGGGGCCCACCGCGCTGTCTTTGTCAATAAGACGCTGCTGATCCTCGCATTTGCCTCTCAGAAATACTTTGAACGACCTTTTGGTTGAACCATCTGAAAATATGGAAGCCATTCGATGGGCGAATTCAACATTTTCCAAGCCGCTATAGGAGGGAGGGGGTGCTTTACACACAAAACTTGCCGCCAACGCAGACGGAAAGCGTCGCACCCAAGATCTGGTTTCACGGTAGGATTTTCCACTGCAAGTTCCAGGTATGGTGATTCGTGGGACCCCAGGAGCGGTGCAGCCAACGTAGGAGGAGCCTGTAGCAGAGAAGCCGCCTGCCATGGCCACGCCAGGGACATTGGCCGGGAAGAAACCAAGTCCGCCAAATAAGAAACCGTCCGCTTTCATGCTTAACAAGTACGCAAAGAGTACTGTTTTCATTGGAAGCAGAGCACTCGTATCAGGGCAAGTAAGACACATGCGGACTTTTGAAAGAGCAGGCTACTCAAATACATCGTCTCTCAACAGTTCGGATCGCTCAGGCATATAGAGAAAGCCTCCACCAAATTCTAATGCATAAACAAATAAGTCTTGAACAACAATTTGATACTGGCCTATCGGGCAGCTCAATACTTTTTCGAAGTATCAACCTTCATGTAAGATCGTATTATGCACACAGCATTCTACCCTGACTCCTGTTCCGGCATCCCGCACGTGCCACGGACTTCTTTTTTACACTCCAAATCTATGTTTGGCTTCGCCTCGGCATCGTGATTTCATAAAATGAAACTCTAGTGTTGTCTATTTGACTTGAGAGACAGGGGATGTACGACCAGCTTGGAAGCCGATGCTGAGGCCACTAAGCTCAATTTTTGAGATCGTCACCACCTTTAGCTGAAGGTTTTCTCAATTGCGCGATACAGCACAAGCTACAATAGTAGTCTGATTCACTTCAACTGCCTGTACTGACACCACTGTCTTTTCCCATCAAGACGTTATACACGCATCAGGGCTCTGTCCAATTCACCTGATCCATGACTTCCCCAGCAGAAGGATGCGTATAGCCAATTCTTAGACGTAATCGTAAAACCTATTTCCATGAGATGTCAGTACAAGAGGAACGTACGTCGAAGGAAGCAAGAGAAATCAAGTGAGCCTGAGTCGTGAAGAGGAGGACCTACCCCTTTGCACCCAGAAACTCGCATCATCTGAGTAGCGTCTCCATGGGGACTTAACTCTGCGGACGAGATACTGAGCAGTTGGAGTTTTTGAGTTTTTGGGACTGCCGCCTGCAGTCCAACATTGGATAGTGAGATTGATGGAGACATGTTCTGAAACTTTGCTACTGCCTGAATGAGGCCTTCTGCATTTCTATGGATTTGCATTGTAACACTCAACTCGTTTGCATTATAGCACTGGTGGACTGGTTCGGCTTGAGTAGGTTGAGGTGCAATCGAGTTTGCGTTCAGAATATTCATGGCAGACGAGGAGGTCGCTGAAGGGGTGGCAGCTTGAGTCGCGCTGGAACCGAATAGATCTATAATCGACGACATATTGGCTTGTTGCGGAGGAGGTGGTGATGCTGCCCCATTACCACCGAGAATATCTGCCAACAAATCTGAATTTGTAGTTTGCGCAGTGCTGATCGGCGCTGACGCTGGCGCATCCATGAGATCAAGTAGGTCTTGCTCTGTGGGTTTGAGCACCTTGGACTTCCTATTCGCAGCCTTGGACTTTCTAGTAGGCGCTGATCCAAGTACGCGAGAAGACTCTTTAATTTGTGGTGGTGGCATTTTTTCCAGAACGCCACGCCGAATATCATCGAATGAGAAAAGGTTGCCATATTCAACAGCTCGCTGTTGCACCTCCACGTCGAGGCTGGTTTGATTACTCTGCAGGATGCGCTTTATCCTTTCCACCTGTGAAGCGTCTGAAAACCGAGTAGTGAGCTTCATCAGAGCGGTGATGATGTACTCAGTGGAAACTTGACTTGCATAGCTGCTGTTCAAGATCATCGCCAACAAGTCAATGACATCATGGTCTCTGACTTCGTGGACATGGTTTTCGTCTTCGACTTGGGCACCATTCAAGAGAGAATCAGCGAACTCCCCAATGCACCAGGCACCTGCTTGTGTGAGACTTTCCTGAGTGATATCTTCCTTGAGGTTAATGTACAACTTCCGTACGGCATAATTCTGAAGCTCTGGAGTGGTTGCTATCAGGCGAACAAATGATGAAAGAATTTGTTCCTTGACATAATTGCCTGCCAAGCACAGGACTCGTAACATTGTGTCAAAATGCCATCTTTTATTTGGCGCAAACTTGTCAGCGGCAATACCAATTTGACTTGTCATTGTTGGCTTGAATTCGTTATCAGCAACCTCTAAAAAGGCTAGAAGCTCGCGAATAAGGACGCGGACATTGCCCTCATTTATAAGTGTGAAGCTGAGATCGAGTGCACGCCTTCTGATGCTGATATCCGGATCTCTCAAACATTCCAGTATCGTATTCCGATGTCTCTGAACTGCGTTAGGTTCGATTGCCACCACTTTGATCAAAGTATTGAGAGCCACATATCGGATGTTGTTGTCACGATTCGTCAGAAATTTGCCGAGAATGTTGACACCAAGTACTCGGAGACCGGAGTCTGCTTCGATATCCAATATTGTGCGAACAGCCTCATACAGAATTGAATTTCCGACGTTTTTTGACGAATCTGTGTTCGTTGCGACCTGTGCCAAGATATCATTGATCTGTTCGCTAACGTTCAGATCTCCGATGGCGAGCACTCTGAGCAGTCGAAGAATTTTGACTTGGAGGAATGGGTCCGTTATCCCAGTAACATCATGCTCAGGTGCATAACCAGATGTGGAAAGGCCTTTCAGAATTTTGACAAGACCAGGTGCGAAGGGTCTGAATTTTTCCACTATGCCGTCTTCGCCTCCTTCTTCTTCATCGGCCTCGCACAAGCTAGTGACCAGTGTCAGGCCACACAGTAGAACCCCATGATTTCTATCCGCCAACAGATGTGTAGCTTTCTCCAGAAAGTGTTCTTGCAAGTCGGGAACTTTGCGGCAGATCCGCATCGCGCAAAGCGCTGCCTTTCGTCGAACGTAGGGGTTCGATGTGGAAATGAGAGTCTCGATCTCGGGAAACAAGTCTCTTGACATTTCGATTGAGGCAATGTTGCCAAGTGTACAGAGGGCAAGTCCAACAATGTACTGATTAGAATGACCCAGATCACTAGGAAAAGTTAGTATCTCAATTAAATAAATAACCATGCTAACACGGTAGCGACATCAACGGCTTTCCAGTACCCAAACATACTTTTTCAAAGAGTTGGTCACTAATGTTAGAACTTCTTGATTCTCATCCAACAGCAGGCTTGTCGCGAGATGACCAAGGCGCTTATCGGCAAATCGAGGGGAGGCTAGTAATTTCAAGCATTCAATTTGGCCGAAATGGGTTCTTTCGCCAAGAGTGAATAGGTATAGCAACTTGGCGACATTATTACGGCTATTCCAACAACGTCAGTCCCTTGGTATTGGCCAAAACACCGCCCAAAAGGGCGGAAGTGCTAGCACCCACCGAACACCGTGATCATGACTTTCTTCCCGGAAGCTGGCTCGTATGGCTGCGCTCTCTTTCTGAATCACGGCTCGCTCGTCTGCTATCGTCTTGGCCGCGCGAACATTGCGAATGAATTGCTTGACTACAAAACTGTTACTATACGTCACAATCAAACTGCCCAATCATCAGGAATCTTACGCGAGCTCATAGTGGAAGGAGCCCGACCAAGTCGGACTGTCGTTGGTAAAGTAGAAGCCGTTACAAGCCTCTGACGACGTTGAGGTCCGCTTGACTGAAGTTGATAAAACTGGCAGCTTAAGAATACTGGGAAGACGGCCTCTGGTTCGATGACTATGGTCAGACGCTAAAAGCCGTCAGAAAGATCGTGCTAACTGTAGACAAACAGCTGGCACTGTTGGACCACGGTTGGAAGAGTTGCTGTTGCAGGCTGTCTGCTCAAACGTGGGGCAAGGAGCTCTGATGGATGACCCCCTAATTAGGTGCCGTGTGTTGTGGCGCTGGCCTTCGGGAGAAGTAGGCTTGGAAAATTTACGGCCCGATCACACTCAGGCAAACATAGACCGGCGCGCTACCAAGGTTTCAGGATGGGTGTTCATTACATACAGTACTTACAGGGACATCAACAAGGGATCCTTTTTTTTTCCTTTTTTTTCCTTTTTTTTTTGGAAAGGGGAATATATTTTGAGCACATTAGGGCATGTCACTTATTCGTTAGTCCATCCTTTGTAATCCTTTGTATGTACGCTCGAGCTCGCCCAATACCCTAGATTGCGGAATATGAAGAGACATTGTTAGACTCCGTGAGCTTCTTGAATGCAATACGGTTGAATTATAGTATATCCCCCAGCATACCCTTTTGGCACCTTCTATTTCGGAAGACACAGTCCAGGACTGAAAGGTCCAGAGTGAATAGTGAAATTCCACAGTTCTCAATTTAGGGCAAATATTTGGCGACAGAGTTACTTGGCTTTCCCAAATCTTTTCTTTTCAAATGCTATTATTTAGCCAACCAACTGCAAGGAAACGGTGCGAGAAAGACTGGAAACCCTGAAAGAAAATCCGTTGCCCATCCATCTTCACAAGAACAACTGTCCAATTGACAGGAAATCCCGAACCGCTCGAAAGTTTTCCTCGCAGTAAGACAGTAATTAGAGGTCGGCGGAGCAGAGAGGAGGAAAAGAAAGCAGATTCCAACACAATCCTCTGGAGCGCCGAGTTGTTCACGACTCAAGTGTTCATCGCAGGAAGCTCCGAGGCTGCCGGGGCTGAGCGATATAACGTGCCCGCCCTGTAACAGCGGAGTATCGGGCAACTAAGCCCCTCGCAACGTTCAATCTTTCGCAGGCTACTTCTGCATCATAAGCTGGACGAACTCATTATCTGTTAGATAATATTAGTAACGTTACAAGACGGCGGGATAGATACTATCGTACAGTCGATTCTGCCATCTCCGTCCTGATCAGCCTCGCGAATCATTTCATCGACTTCGTCATCAGTGAGTTTCTCGCCGATGGAGGTCATCACGTGGCGCAGCTCCGCAGCTGAGATGAAACCATTGTTATCACGGTCGAAAACCTTGATCAAATGTAAGCACATGAGGTTCAGGATAGCAAGGGTCGAATATCGTTCTTCTTAACCTTAAATGCCTCTCTAATTTCTTCCTCGGAGTCGGTGTCCTTCATTTTCCGAGCCATCATTGTCAGGAATTCTATACAGTTAAAGCACAGATTAGCATAGAGCATTATGGTTGTCTTTTCTAGATAGAATAGGGGCAATCCTTGACAGATCAGAGTGTTGAGTCTTGTGAAGCACTGCATCAATGACTTACCAGGAAAGTCGATAGTACCGTTGTTGTCGGCATCAACTTCATTGATCATATCTTGCAATTCGGATTCGGAAGGATTCTGGCCCAGAGATCGCATGACAGTACCTAGCTCTTTAGTGGTGATCTGACCTAGAAATAGACGTTAGCAAGACGCGCGAGAGATGACGTGATCGAATCGTCACGATTTAATAATCAAAGTGGCGCGTTATGGATTCAATGGCTCAAGGGACCGCTGTTGATCCTCTGGCACTATCGTTCGAGTCGTGATAAGACTAACCATCACCGTCCTTGTCCTGTCCCAAGGCAATGTGTTAGTATATAGTTACAGACTCCAGAAATCATATACTTCTTTCAATTCAAACTTACAAATAAAGAAAATGCCTCCTTAAACTCGGAGACCTGCTCCTCGGTGAGAGAGTCGGCCTAGGACCAGCACAGTTAATTGATATGTTCAGATCGTGGAAGCTGTCGCCGCTAACTAAAACAGCAGAGCAGCCCCTCATCAAGAGTCGAGGGGCTGCGAGGCAGCACAGAGGCGGACATGATTTTGCAGAGCCTGTTTTGAATGAAGAACTTACCATGGTGGAAAATTTGATATCCGGAATGTGATGCGGCAAGAATAGCGGAATGGACGTGTACCGTTACGTGTAGGTTGTAGTTAGAGACAGGGAGCATTTGTTCGGGAAACGTCGTAAAGAAGAAGCCAGAGGTGGGGAGGCTGAATTGCATGACTTTGTGCCACTCACATGTAGGTACAAGGTACACCCACTCACTGTACCTAAAATAGGCCGCTATCCTGTCGCACACTCTTCAGGGCGTGGGTTCACACTGTGTGTGGAAAGCTGTCCGGCTATTCCGTAATCACCATGCACAAAATGGTTCTCCCTCACAAAGGCTGACCTCTCGACCTAAATACGTCGGATTTTAACCGTAGAATGTCACATACAGTATCGGGCACCGAGTACCAGTTAATTTAGATAAGAAATCGCTCATTGATATCAAGGCGGAGGGTGCTGCTATGACGGTGTCTTTGTAAGCCTCAAAACATGGTGACAGAGAGTTTCAGTATACTGATCAAATTTCCGCTACTGCTACTTGCAACATCGTGCCATAACAACTGCTTACTTGGCCTCGTACCTCAATCCTCATTGGTTTCCATTACGACTGCCCAGAGCGACATACGTTAAAGTCCGCTGTGTCAAAGGCTCGGACGACTCGAATCATGGGCATTCAACTACTCCGTAATACTAAGTCAATTAGGCAACCAGTCGCTAAAAGTCGCACCGCCCTTTCGATACTATGAAGGATATATTTAGATATCGAATCGTATACGGAGTACGAAGCAAGTTTACCCAACACCATGTTATAGAATTCACTCAGCTGTATCGACGATTACTGGACGGAGTACTTGGCCCACGCGACGACTGTTACTGCTTTATTCCATGTTCAGCTTATCCGCACTGTACGTCACTTCTCCTTCATTTTATGGACCTTCTGGGATCAGTGGTTTTGGGGGGCCTCTTATTACATAGATGATCTTGAACATGACACCAGTGACGTGCAGGCTCTGAGCTCCATTTGCGATTTCGACAACACGACACGCCCCTATCGTCGCTTGCGAAAAGAAAATGAGGACGCGCAGAAATACTTCAATAGGCGCGTAGTCTACCAACAATACGCATTTTTGGCTTTGTGGCTCGATATCATTCTCCAATTGAGTTCCAACGTCGCAACACCTTTTACTTGATCTTGCTCGCGGCCTTGGTCAAGATCGATTATTTTTAGACGTATACCGAACAATTGCGACGACCGCAGGTGCAATCATCTGGCGTCCGCCATGTGGCGAGACCGCACCAATCTGTGCGTACATCTGCTCGAGTCTGATACTATTGACGTTAAAAGGAGAAGGCGCCGCAAATGTCATTGTTCTGCAATTTTGACTCTTTCATTCGCAGTTATATCTCTTACCGCCAGTCATACGCGCATCACCCTATTCAACGCAACAGACATGGTGCATTTAATGCAAGTGGTGCCAGACCCTTCTCGAGTTCTTACTTGACCAGTCTCGATACTTCTGAAGACAGGCGGGGACTGCTATCGGGCAATGACTTTCAAGATGATGGCGATGCTGTGATTGAAATGGACCTTCTGCCTCCCAGATGGGCTGACGCATCCGATGAAATAACCGAACTGCTGGCTGAAGTCGCTACAAAGAGCCATAAACTTGAAAGGCTACATCAGAAACATGTTCTCCCGGGATTCAATGATGATGAGGCAAAAAAAACCGAGGAAGCACAGATTGAACGATTGACTCAGCAAATAACGAAGTCTTTCCACGAATGCCATCGCAGAATCCAGCGAATCGAACAACTCGTGCGGGAGTCCAAACAGTCGGGGGCCCTCAGCAAAGCTGAGGAGACAATGGCTAAGAACCTCCAGATATCTCTCGCAACAAGGGTACAAGAAGCGAGTGCTAGTTTCAGAAAGAAGCAAAGCGCCTATCTCAAAAGTAAGAGGTCCTAGATCAGCCTATCTTTGTGTTTATTCTCGTTGAACTAATCTGATGGCATTCAGAGCTGCGGGACATGGGTGGTCTAGGCAACTTCGCACCGGCCGAACGATCATCTACACCACAGCCTAGCTTGGACATGGACCCTTCGCTGCAAGAATCGGATGCAGACCGATCGTTTTCTCAGTCTACCCTTCAAGCAGCGTCTCAACAAAGGCTATTGCACACGAACGACGCTGCCATAGCGCAACGAGAGCGTGAGATCGAAGACATAGCTCAGGGAATCATTGAACTGTCAGATTTATTCCGTGATCTACAGAATATGGTTATTGACCAAGGCACTATGCTCGATCGCATTGACTATAACGTTGAGCGTATGTACGAAGACGTCAAAGGGGCAGACCAGGAGCTGAAGGTTGCGTCTGGGTATCAAAGAAGGACAACTAAACGGAAAATAATTCTATTATTGATAATACTCATTGTTGGCTTGTTTGTTCTGCTCCTCATTAAGCCAAAAAGGCATGAGTAAGACCTGAATCCTAGATCACAAACCCAATTTTTGGTGTTACAGTTGGGCAAAACCGCCATAACCACGACTATTTTTTTTTTGGAAATAAAAAAATGGAAAGCTTTGTATTGAAAAGAGCTGCGCATGAAACCCTGCCGCATGATAAGGGCAACCCGATACTATTCGAGCTGTAGCATATGTCGAATTATTCATTAGTGTTATATATATACACAAAGTAACTTGCATCATATCCACATCATCTAGATAATGAACACCTGTCCCTACTCCAATGTACCTTAGTCTATGGGTCATTCTCACCTCGTAGTTCCTTTCATCTCATATCGAACGACTGCCCAAACAGTTTGGAATACCTGTCCCAGAGCTTGGGCTTTTGCTTTTCCAGCTGCCGCCTCATTTCCAATGCACTATGGAAAATATCCGAGCCCCACGCCTCGTCAAATAAGATTTTCATATATTCAGGGGATAACTCGTGCCTATCTCGGGAGCGATCTCTTGGACGGCCAGGCACTTGCCCTAGTGCAATTTTTGACAGGATTGCCGCTCGAAGTACCTGTAAATCGATAAGCACACCGAGGTCTCTAAGTCGTGCCAATAATCGCACGCCGCTAGCGATGTCGAAGTCAGTGATCCTATCTTCTGCATGGGCTACAAGAGATGAACACGCTGGAGACAAGCCCAGCTTTTGGTCAAACCCCCATCGCACGATTGAACGCTGGAGGCTGGCATCGAATATTTGCTGGACTGGATGTTGTCGATGGCTGAAAGGAAGATCTGCCGGAATGCACGACATCAAGCAGTCCTCATTACCACACGCCTCGATACGTGTTTTCATCGTGTCTTTCGAACAGCTCGTCAGTGCCACCAATTCTGGACTTGAGTAGGCAGTTGAACTGCTATCTGTTTTACTCCACCGATGATTACTCGAATCCATTTTCGAGGTATCCAGATTGCTGAGGCTAGGGCTAGACGCTGGATTCATGTATCGTTGCAGCTCTTTCTTAGTGTCATTTGAAAACACCGTCGACTTCGATATATCCATCGAGATATCACTCTCACTTCGTCCCTTCAACAAAGAGTGAGGGAGGTCTCCAGGGCAAATAGGCACCAAACCACCCAGAGGCGGGGTATACAGCTGTACAATCTCCTCGCTGAGCTGCTGGAGCTCACCTAGACGGCCTGACCGACCAAGATTGTAAAGCAAAAGCTTCCAATACCGCAAAGGTATGGCGACCTCGTGAAGGGCGACACGACGGATTATGTCAATAGCCCCGTTGAGCAGAGACTGTGACTCTATTTTTAACTTACCGACCCGACGTTTCCCCTTTGTCGGATGTTTGCCTATCCCTCGAAATGTGGTCTGAAGCAATTTAGAGGCGCTTTGTTGGTTCATGTTGACTTTCAGGGCCTCCATCCTATCCAGCACTTGTCTTGCTCTGCCGAGTTTATATGTCGTCAGTTCAAGATGGAGTAAAGCATTGAGTCGACGAGAAGATGTGCCAGATTCGATAGCCCACTCGACACCTTGCAACAATCTTTCTCTTCTCCAATCTCTACTGCGGACGGATGATGCCATAAGCATCTGCCGTGTTTCGACATCGTCAAACTCATCCGGGTGTATATCGCAGGCCAAAAGATCTGCAAGAAGTAAATCTTCTTCATGCTTGGCAAAAAAAACCAAAATTTTGCAATAGTTTTGATTTGAGACAGCTATTCCTAGCTTCTCGATGCGGGCGAGGCGCAAATTGACCATCTTTGCGCCTGCTTCTCGCAGTGCCAGAGATTGAAGGGATCTCGGGCCTATCACGCGAAGGCCAAGTCTATGTGCAAAATTGATGGCGAATTCAATAGATGTCCAAGAACTTGCAAACCAGTTCGCTATAATGCTGTCACTATACTGGCCTTTATTGGAGTGGTCATTATGGCTGGACTGAGAGGAAACTTGTTCGAGCAAGGATGTTTCAACTCCGGCGATTGCTCTTTCTTCTTCCGTCAGAGAAATTGATGGGTAGTATTGGACAAGAAACTGTAGGAAGGGCTTGGATCTGTTTGATTTGGGAAGATCTCGAAAGACGAGCAGCTTCTTCCGCCAAAGTCTAGCTAGCTTTGAATGGCCAGCCGCGAAAAGAACTGGAATGATATAGTCATACAATTGCTTGCTTGTGCTGGAAACATATAGTGCTGTCAAGTTGCTTTGCATTTTTGGTGATGGATCGACGATAAAACTTGAGAGAATAGCACCAAATATGTCGGTGGATGGTGAGAACTTCGGAGCAAGACGTAAATGCCATCGAATACTGTCATCGTGCTGACCTTTTTCGAGCATGTGGTGCATGATTTTCATGTATATATTTGGCCAGTAGAAATTTTTCTTCGTCAGAAGGTGGTGAGCTGTGTCAACCAAGACATTCAATCGAGAGTTGTCCGCCAATGCAGCCGTCAGGACTTTATCACGGAAGGTTTGAGCGTCATTTCGGCTCAGAAACTCCCAACATTCGTCCCTTTGCAGCATTTCAAATACATCCCATATGTCCTCAGAGCTGTCGCCTCGCTCCATCGCTTGAATAAGATGTGTCGATGCGTCGTGGTATGTAGATAACGTAGCCGGGTCAACATCATCCAGATCGTTCCTGACTGGAAAGTGTGATGATGATGTAAGTTTCTGTAAAGTTGAGATTGTCGACTGCTGCGAATCGCCCTGCCCTAGTTTGGCCAGCTTCTTCCATCTTGCCAGATGTGACACATGGCAGAACTCACGACGTGGAGCATTCTCAAGCACGAGTGCCACAGAGATATCGTGTCGTGATTTCAGATTCGCATTTCTTTCCGGCTTTTTGCTTGATGTATTGAATGGTCGTACTAGGGCAACAAGGCATCGCTGTAGTGGTGGGAAATTTCGCCGCGGAACCGCTTCGGAGGTCGCAAAAGATATCTGTCCGGCATTTGGCAAACGACGAAAAGTCAGCCTTAACCTTCGCATTCCCGAGTGTGCCTCATGCGAACTCTAACTTGATCTCAGATCACTCATAAAAGTATGCATATATAAATCTTATGATAAACGGTTCAAATTTTGCATTTACTCAGAGAGGCTCATTTCAATGAAGAACCGTACATGGTGGAGCCTCGGACGCCTTACTTGAACTAGCGTTGCTGAGTCATCCCTTTCCGGCTCCCACTCCAATCACAATGGCCTCATTTCTGCCCATGAGCATTTTGACATACCCTCGGTCATCACACCCCAACTGAACCTCATCGATCGTCACGCCTCTACGATCTCTACCGCAATTCGAAAGTATCACTTCAAAATGGGGTAAGACTTTTACCCTTGTCTTCTCACACTTCACTGTCGACTCCAGCTGCGTCAACTGGTGTAGCAGATAATCCCTCGGAAGACGATATTTGCAGCTTAGACTCTGACCAACGTGCAGAATGATCGATGCGAAGAATAAGGTGCCTGAGCACCAGCGATTCTACCAGAAGGCTTACAAGGCACACACTCGTCTTTGGTTGATTGTATGACTGGTGAATTTGCGACCTCAACAGTAACAACCGCGCTAACTACACACAGAGCCCTCGCAGCCGGTGGTACATGACTCCTTACCTTATTGTACTTTGGGGTGGCTTTGGAGGTTTGTGTCACCGCAATGGATTCTATTTATTTTGGAACGCTTCCTAACATTCTCCAGCCACCCTGTACGCCGCTGGACGTAAAATTACTGGTCACAACACCTGGTTCGGCAAGGATTAAGGTCGATCTCATTGGAAAGCCGCGGGGGATAGCGGTATATCCGTGTAATTCATACTCTAGCTGATAGAGGAGCTCCAAAATGCAACTTTTATTTGTTTCGTATGCGAATTTGAGGTGGTTTATTGGAGAAAATCCGGTTGATCTTGTTCACTTAAAAGGTGCACAAGATGCTTCAAACTAGCTGGTGTTTGGGTTCTTGCAAATATGCCATGCATGAGAAAACTACGATTGAGACTGTTGAGATTCTAAAAATTCTTTGTCTAGATCCACACTTGTGCTATCTGCCTGGTTGATTCCCATTGATCAATATCCTGTAGCGCCTGGGGCCTTCTCATCTTTCCGCAGACTCGTCAACATTTCCCGAAAACGCTCTTTGCCAGATCCCGCCGCACCCCCTTTTGTACCCTTGCCGCTGATATCGACGAGTTTAGCAATACGTTCCCAACTTGTCCCACCCGAGGCAATATCCTCGCGGCTCTCAAGAAATTGCTCGGCCTCTTTTCTGGTCTGCGCAATTCCTTTTTCTTTCTTCGTGTTGTAATTTTCGTAAAAATCGTCGATGTTCTGCTGCGCCTCTTTGATAGTCTCCTCGCGCTGTGCGGCGAACTGTTCCGTTCGTTTAGCAATCTGAGCATCGCGCTGCTCTCGCCATCGTTTGATAACCTCGGGCTCTTCTTCGTCGTCCACTTGAGCATGAAAGCCAGAGTTATAACTGACAGATGGCCCCGTAATCGAGCTTCCACCTGGTGGCCCGCCAGTACCCTTGAAAATTGTGAGTTCACCGTTCATTGGCGCTTGGAAATCAGCTTTACATACCGCCGATGGACTAGCGAGGTCTGGGAATTGAGACTCAAACGTGGAAGCTCCGACAACGCTCTGGCTTAGTAAATCACCACTATGCTCAGCAAGTGCAGCATCGTCGCTGGTTATAAACTGGCTGGCGTCATCACCAAGTAGGGCCTTTTCCCTGGCAAGAAAGTCGTCAGCTGACGGCTCAGCGGAGGGGTCCTTGATCTCGGTTTGCGCTTGAAACATGATTAGCGATGCAACAGGAGCAGAATTCAACTTGATAACGAACCTCCGGCATCAAAGTCATCAATGGAAGGAAATCGATCCGCCATTTTTCGTCTAGTAGCAATTCTCGGTCATTCGTGGGCAGTTTTGGATGATCTGCTTGGGATTACTCGGGATGCTCAACGTGACAGGTTGTTTGCATTAGCGTGCCTCGTGGTGACCAACTAATAGCTCCACAACTGAATAAGTCGTTCGCGTCTGGTCACACATGTTCTGCCGGGCGGTAAGACTTGCGCAATGTTCAATTGGATGTGCCACAGTATTGCATAGGACGGGGCGCAGTTGGCTTATTGTTGTCACGAACAATTCACAATGTTGCTTCCTCACATCATAACTAGGTACAAAACACGTCAGCTTGGAGCCCCAGAAAGTTTGGCATATCTTGACGAATACCACCTTTCTGAAAGACGACGTAATATCCGAATAGCACCTGAGCTCGTTCTTGGCTGATACTTGAGCTGCCACAAATTCTGCCTGCTGATATCTCAACTTTTTCACCGTCAGCGCCAACCAACAATTTACCTGAATAATCTACTCGATACGGCCGACTTTGCGGTGAGACTTGAGGTTGTTACAAACCAGACGCCAATTCAGCGGTACAGCACCCGTGCCCGCATGCTGTACAGATCACAATTTTTTAGTTTACCAGCCTAGGTTATATCAGTGTCTAGAATTGTGCAGCTCCCACCACAACAATGGCCTATAACGACGATTCGGTTCTCGCTCGGCTTTCGTCACTTAACGAAAGTCATGATAGCATTGCCACAGCAGCCCAGTGGATTATGTTCCACCGGTAAGTTTCTTCCAAATGCGTCTGTCGTATAAAGCGTTTTAACTTTTGTTCTGCAATTAGCCGGCACGCGGAAAGAACCGTTCAACTCTGGATGCAACGATTGAAGGATTCCTCCAGTACGAAGCGACTAAGTTTGATGTATCTCGCAAATGGTAAGAATCTTGTGTTCTGGTTAACCTATGCGACACTTGAACAACAATAGTTGCTTACGCTCCAGACTGTTGCAGAAGTCGTCCAACAATCTAGGATTCGGCATAAAGACGATTTCGTGATTGCTTTTTCTCCTGTCATCGCTGAGGCAACTTCACTGGCGTACAAAGGCTCTCCTGCAGAAATCCAAGCCAAACTCCGCCGCGTAATGGATGTCTGGAGGGACAGATCCATATTCGAGGCTCCGATACAGAAGGCCATTGAAGCCCGTCTCGATGGTATGTACCAATGGTAACCAAAAGGGGGCATTCAGACCAGAACTTCTAGTGCTAATAAGAGGGTAGAACTAGACAAAGCTCGAGGTGCCCCAAAATCTGGGTTTGGGGGTTCGCCTTTTGGCAGCACATCTGTGCCATCCGAGCTTGCTCCTCTAGTCGATTCTCATCAGAAAGTGACAAAATTGAGCGCGCCGCTCACAAATACTATTGCGTCTGCGATCGAAGAATACGACAAGCAACTAGATCCAGATAATGCGGTTCCTTCGGCACCAGTATATGCTGCTCGTCTGAATGGTCTTTTAAAGACCCTAGCAAATGCAGAGAACGCTGTTGCTGAATGTGTCAAGGCTCGTGAAAATCTTGTGTCAGGTCTGGAGAAACTTCTCAATGCAACCCGGGACGCCTTGGCCGGCGATAAGAGGGCCGCAGAAAACCTGTGCGAGCGTAAGACGAACATTGAAGACAAAAAGCAAGAAGTCGAATTGGCCATAATGCGAGCGCTGGGTCCCGCTGAGAGCAATGGGGCATCGATAGAAGGCGAGTCTGGGAGTCCCGGTTCAGAACCAGATCGACCAGAGATGGAGGCTCTGACGCCACCTCCCGCGCAGGAAGAGCAGGCTATGGTGCCGTTGGAGACATCAGGAGAGACGGCGACCCTATCGTCGACAAAGGTTAGCCTTGACGTGAATCAAGAGTCCGCCCTCCCTTACCAGTCTATGTCTGTTTCTGCCAACGGATCAAACAAAAGACGGCGCATCGAAGATTCTGGAGATTTCACTGACCTCACTGGTGATGGCATCGACCCTGAAGTAGCGCAATTGCTGAAAGACGACGGAGAGTTTTAAGCCAGGCTACGCAGCCGATATAGCGTATAAGCCATACTCGGGATTCTTCGACTTGATTGTATGAAGTTTTAATGTACAACTTTTTGAATTTGTATCGTAATATCATTGAGTATTCGTAACATGCCAATGTTCCCAAATGCAAATGTAAGTCGTGTTTGGTAAATGTCCATATTCTTCTCCTTGACTCCTCCCCCAAACGCCCAAAGAATGAGGGACCAGTGCGCCAATCCCACCAGCACACTTGGAACGCAGGTTATTTATGTCGCGGAAATCGCTGGCGTAGACTATTTAGCTGCATCCTGCAAAAGGAGACCAGTCGAAAATCTGTGGCAAGACCGGATATTTCAGGCAGTAGGCAAGGGTTCCATCGCTTCGTGGAGCATATTTACGAATCATAAAGACAAAAAATTGTACTCCGTAAATTCAACGCATCAAATGCATTGGCAATGGATATCAGTTAGTAACGCAACCGGCTTGCAAGCTCCGTTCCGTGTGCTTTCTTTCTCCACTTTTATTTGCCAACTGTGTCTACGTTCATCTTAACACATCCGTATGACGGCATGCTAATTTTTCTTGGGTAGCCTTCATACGCGAAAAACATTGCAGCTTACCACCAGCCTGGATTGTATGACATGCTCGTTGGTACTATGATGAAACGTTCTCACATCTTCTGAATTGCTCCCCTTTCGCAACATGGTGACCGGCGCAGTGCGGCGGACGCTGACGTCTACACTTCATCTCGGGTGCTTCCTCAATGCCTCAACGAACCTCCAGAGAGCCCATCCTGCCTCGTCGCAGCTGAGGCTATTTCACGGCGCGCTTTTCAACAAGGAATTATTGCCGCGATTCTCCATCGACAAAATCAGCGCACGCGCTCAGCAGCATCACGCGACATTCAATCAACAAGCCCGTATCCAAGGAGTGCTGTTTAGACGGTGTCAAGTTCCACCATGTGTTCAACAGTTTACCACGGCTCTACCCATGCTCCATCGAGCACCCCCACCCAATACAGCCCTCAACGGCAGCAGCGAGGGAACAGACAGCCTCCCGGAAGAGACGTTAGACGCAAATAAAGACCGAGACTTCGAGAAGAGCGACAAGGCTGCACAAGCCGCTCAGGTAAATTTGTCGGCGAGACTATCAAAGGAAGGCAAATCTCAGGGCAAGGCTGGTGTAGGGGAAATATGGAGGCTGATCAAAGTCGCCCGACCGGAACTTCGGTGGCTCGCGGTGGCATTTGTCTTCCTTGTGGTTTCATCCAGTGTTACTATGTCGATCCCTTTCTCCGTGGGCCGCATTTTGGATCTTGCAACCAAGGGTGAAATTGAAGACGTACGCTTATTCGGACTGACTCTGAACCAATTTTTCATCGGGCTTGGCGCCATCTTGACGTTGGGTGCCATGGCAAACTTTGGCAGAGTCATTCTGTTGCGTATTGTCGGCGAGAGGGTCGTCGCCAGACTGAGATCGCAGCTGTACAGGCGTACTTATGTGCAAGATGCCGAATTTTTTGACGCAAACCGAGTTGGAGATCTAATTTCACGGCTCAGCTCCGACACGGTCATCGTAGGGAAATCCGTAACACAGAACCTGAGCGACGGTCTTCGTGCCCTGTTCAGCGGCGGCGCTGGCTTTGCCATCATGGTCTGGACGAGTCCCAAACTAACCGGGCTCCTTCTTCTTATGTTCCCCCCCATCGCTATCGGCGCTGTTATATATGGTCGCGCAATACGAAATATCAGCAGATCCATTCAGAAAAACCTGGGGACGTTGACCAAGATTGCTGAAGAACGCCTAGGGAATGTTAAAACAAGTCAAGCTTTCGTTGGCGAAGTACAAGAAGTAGGGCGCTACAACAAACAAATTCGACGAATATTTGCGCTTGGAAAAAAGGAATCTCTCATCGCCGCAACCTTCTTTGCCTCTACTGGCTGGGCTGGCAACATGACCATTCTTGCCATGCTCATCGTGGGTGGCAGCTTTGTCCGCTCGGGTGCCATGTCTCTTGGGGATCTCACCTCTTTCATGATGTACACCGCATTTGCTGGCTCTAGTCTTTTCGGTCTGTCAGGATTTTACTCTGAACTCATGAAGGGAGTAGGAGCTGCTAGCAGACTCTTTGAGCTTCAGGATCGTCGACCTCGTATTCATCAAACAGTTGGGGTCCGGGTCAAATCAGCACAGGGTCCAATACGATTCAATGACGTCAGCTTCGCATATCCAACGCGTCCAGCTGTCAACATCTTCAATGGTCTGAATTTTGAAATACCATCGGGCAGCAACGTTTGTGTTGTGGGACCCTCGGGCGGAGGAAAATCAACAGTAGCCTCGCTGCTGCTGAGATTCTATAATCCAACATCGGGATCGATCACAATCAACGGAGTTGATATTTCGACAATGAATGTGAAGTCATTGAGGAGGCGAATTGGCATGGTTTCTCAGGAACCGGTCTTGTTCTCTGGTACAATCGCTGAGAATATTGCATATGGAAAACCTCGTGCCTCACGAGCAGAGATTGTTGCAGCTGCCCGAAGAGCTAATTGCAACTTTATCAGCGATTTGCCTGATGGTCTGGAAACACAAGTCGGAGCCAGGGGATCCCAATTGTCCGGTGGGCAAAAACAGCGTATAGCCATAGCACGTGCGCTACTCAAGGATCCTGATATTTTGATCTTGGATGAGGCCACCTCAGCGTTAGACGCGGAGTCAGAGACACTCGTGAATGAAGCTCTCGCTGGCCTGTTGCGTGGACACAATACGACGATCTCGATCGCACATCGACTCTCTACTATTAAAAGATCAGACCAGATCATTGTTCTTAACAACGAAGGCAAGGTAGCTGAAATTGGGAGCTACGCTCAACTTGCCACGGATGAAGGAAGCGCCTTTAGTAAATTAATGGAGTGGCAGATGAGCGGAGGCGACATACCTGACCCAAGGCAAGCTGACCCCGGACCAAACATAACGGAAGCGGAGGAGCTGGAGGAAAAGCTGGCCCGAGAGGAGGAGGAAGTCTACGAGGGGCAGAAAGATGACCCTGCTAATCAATCATCGCAAAAAAAAGTTAAGCAGTGAGAGCGGCAGGACTGAGAGTGGGATGCACTAACTACAATGGTGTCGAGAAAGTAACAACACACGAGTGAGCACTTATCGCCATTATCCAACTTACGATAAGGCGATGGACTGTCTCAAAATTTGTAACAAGAAAAAAACCCGTTATTCTTGCCTTCCTTGTCGGGAGCTGTTTAAGACGCAATGTACTTGTATTCTCGAGCTTGGTGGATCCTATGATTTGGGGAGGCATGGGACGACATGGATATCAACACTCCATTCGCAGCAAGGTGTCTTCACACAAGCGGCAGAGTCCAAGCAATAGGCACCCAAATAGATACGCCGATGTCTTTTTTTTTTTTGGGTTTAGGGTTTGGGGGGGGGGTTGCCCTAAATGATGGCAAATATCTCAATAAAACACATTACAGGACGAGCGAACCCTTGTAGAGAATCTAATGTGGCTAAGCCTGAAGTCCCAGGGGAATGAATTGGCAACTCAGGAGCGTTAATAGCAGCAAAGCATATGAAACACGACGATTACGTAAACACGCAGCAATGGAAGTAAAATATGCAGCAGTAACTAGGCCTCAAACAGAAGATACATCTCTATATATGTGTTTGAACTTCGTATAATTAGGTACATTCCCGGTTTCACGCGCATGAGGCAATCGCGATGGCATCACTACGGAGCCCGTCTTGTAGCACCTTGGCCGGCCTTATGCCCTTAAATGGCTCTAAACCATAGGCAGCCTTATCTAATTGAATAGGTACCTATGTTCATAGGTAGATGGACAGGTATATCTTCCGTTTTGGGCCTAGTTGCTACTGCGCATTCCTAAATTCGTTACTGCGTGTTTACGTACTCTATTTAATGCGACAGCCATATTATTTTTCTCAGTCTCTCCTTCCTTTTTTTTCTCCAAAATCATGATGAACAAATCATTCGCAACTGCCGAGTACTACAATGTGAGTTTGCTGAGCAACATGGGCGTGGTTCCTCGGCCTGAAACTCTGAAACTCTGGCTTGGCAGTCACATGCTTCAGCTATTATGTACTGCCACCACTTACGCACTTATCCTGTTTGGCTGAATCTTACGACTCAACAACCATCTGCGACAAGTAGCAGCTCCGGCATATTCGATAGATCAACGAAATGTTCACTGTATCGGAAGGCCAGTTCGTGCACGACGATGCCACGCTCTACTCCAAAACCTGGACGGTATGCAGTATCCAAACCTAAAATCAAGACTGCTCCTTTCAGAGTTACTGACGAATCCGATCACCAGCCGAATGGGCCTATCATCGCAAAGCTCGTCTTTGTTCACGGCTTCAGCGAGCACATAAATCGCTACAACGACTTTTTCCCAAAGCTTGCGGAGAGGGGAATTCAGGTTTTTGGCTGGGATCAGCGAGGCTGGGGTCAAAGCGTCACCAAGCCTTCACAAAAGGGCCTCACAGGCCCGACTTCACAGGTCGTAGCCGATGTTGCCGCCTTCCTCAAGGACAAGCTTCCATCTCAAAGCCATACCATCACGGTGCCTGTTTTTGTGATGGGCCACTCAATGGGTGGCGGCGAGATCTTGACCTTGGCTGGAAACCCACAATACACCGACCTCGTCCGTCAAGTTCGGGGATGGATTCTCGAATGCCCCTTTGTTGGTTTCGCGGCAGGTGAGGAGCCCAGTATCGTGAAGATATTTGCTGGTCGTTTGATTGGCCGGCTTCTGCCCAAGCATCAGCTTAAGCACATCGTGCCGCCCGAGTATCTCAGCCGGGACGAGGCCGTGGTTCAGTCAGTGCGAGATGATACTCTCTGCCATAACACAGGGACGCTTGAGGGCTTAGCATCGCTCTTGGACCGGACTGCAATTCTATCTTCTGGCCAAATTACGCTTGGCAAACAAGTCCAGAGCATCTTGTTGACTCACGGAACAGAAGACAAGGCTTGCAGCTACGATGCAGCAGTGAACTTTGTCCAAAACCAGCACAACGTGGATGACAAGACTATAAAATCGTACGACGGTGCCTATCATCAACTCCATACCGATCATTCCAAAGATGAGTTTACCAAAGATGTTATCAATTGGATTTTGGAGCGCTCAGAAAGGAATAGCAGGGAAACTGCCGAGACTCCTGAGGCAAAACTTTAGAGGGGCAAATTTCATGCGAACGGTGCAGTCATCGCCGTGGCTTATTATGAGGGCTAGATATGTTAGTTCCTGGTAGCTCACATACTTCGCTACCACGGAGTCTATTGGATATCATGCTGCGTCCAGTCCTTTTGTGAGGTATCGCAAGAGATGGTGAAGTGACGTACTCATTCCCATTTTCCTGGGTTTTAAAAAAAAGTTCTTCTCGTTTCAGGGTACACGAATTGTTAGTCTACGTCAATTCCATTCCAGTATCGTGGTGGCCTGGCGCAAACCGATCAGCTCTGTCAACTCTCTCGGGGCTTGCCTGGGGCGGAATGTAGCAACAGCAAAGAGTCCCGACTATGCACGCACGGTTCACACAGTCGGTGTGGTTGTACATGTAAAGTTCGAATTTTGTGAGAATTAGTTTCGTACCTTTTGATTCCCCACCCTGCCAACGTGTCTCTGTTACGGATTGAGTACGGAGTACCTAGTACTACTATCTGGGTGTGATGTCGATCAAGGTCACGGGTTCAGGTGACAATGAAATAATGAATGAATGGCTCAGTTCTTCCACGGCAGGGAGGGTACCTAATCAAGTAATGGACGCAGGCGCCTTGAGTTGAGTTTGGCACATCACATGGGCCACAATAACCTAGATCGCACGGGTTTCTGTCAAATTGTCAGTTCGCGCTTTTTTTTTTTCTGACACGCGTGACCGCTGATCCATGAGGGCTTGATCCAGTCCCCCGGATGACTTGATAATTAAACGTTTTCTAATTCGTATGGCCTACGGGAGCCTACGGAGTAATAATTGCTAGTCACCGAGGGTGGGTAGCACAACGCTTATTTGTCTTTTCCCAGTTAAAGCATCAGCCTTCAACATTGTCACGCAATTCGCTGGCTTCTCAACCCCTCCCTACATTGTACAATAACCAATGCTTTCCCATTCTTCCAACGAAATTCCAACAAAGTGAGCCCAGTCCAATCCGCGGCTCCCCTCCTTTCTATGCTCTCGCCACTTTTCGAGCTGGCGCGGCGGTGATCACTCGCCCACCGATCTTCCTCTTCGTTGTCGCCTTCAGCGCGCTTCCGGCTTGCCACTTCCTCTGGTTGTTCTTCATCATCTTGTACATCTGAACCTGAACACCTCCAACAATAGCAACCATGACTCCCGATGCGACCAACACCATCACTCACCATCCATCCATCTTTCACCTTCAACAGCTCTCGTCACCTGGTCGAAGCACTTCACGCTCACCTGCGCGTCAGAATCATCACCACCATAGTCATCACAACCAGCACCACGCCGCCAGTACCGCATTGGAGTGCATCTCATCTACTGGCCAGGACCATGACGCCGTGGAACGTCACCATTCTCACGCCTCGGATGTGGAAAGCCAGATAGCCGCAGGCCCCAACTCCAGGCTGCCTCCCGTCAATTCCGAAAGTGACCCGTATGGACTGTCATTTTCATACAAGACAGAATCCGACCTGGACCAGATCAAGGCCAACTCATCTCGTAAGAGGGATGAGGCCCGGGCCAGCTCCTCATGCTTGAATGTCTCTGGCACAAGCGCAGAGAAAACAGGACCCAAACGGGATGCTCGCAAAGTCCGAGGCTTCTATGAAAACCAAAATGCCGCTATCGAACGCATGCTGAAGTCGGTGGAGGAGCACCGTGCTGAAGCCCGCCAAGAGCAGGGCGATGACCAGCTCAAGTTCCGAATTGCGATTTACGGATCTCTCGCCGCAAACATAGTTCTTACAGCACTGCAACTTTACGCAGCTATTTCTTCGGGCTCTCTCTCCTTGTTCACGACCATGGCTGATGCTATATTTGACCCTCTCAGTACATTGACCCTAATATTCTCGAACCGAGCCATCAAACGAGTTGATCCTCGTCGGTTTCCAGCGGGCAAAGCCAGACTCGAGACGGTGGGCAACATCATATTTTGCTTCTTGATGACATCCGTTTCTCTCATTATCATTGCATTTGCGGCCCAAGAGCTCGCTAAAAGTGACACTGCTAAAGCATTCCACTTACCCTCCGTCATCTCTGTGTGCGCCGCATTCTCTACCAAATTCTGTCTCTTCCTGTATTGTTGGTCCATCAAGGACAAGTATAGCCAGGTCAACATTCTGTGGCAGGATCACCGAAACGATCTTTTGATCAACGGACTCGGAATACTGACCTCAGTTGGAGGCGCCAAGCTTGAATGGTGGATTGACCCGATGGGTGCTATCATCCTGTCTCTTCTCATCTCGGTCGTCTGGCTTCGTACCGCATTCAATGAATTTCTCCTACTAGTCGGAGTTGTGGCCTCAGTTGACATGCAACAACTCATTACATACGTGTGCTTAACACACTCCCCTGCTGTGCAGGGAATCGACACGGTACGAGTATATCACTCTGGCCCGAGGCTCATCGCCGAGGTAGACATTGTCATGGATCCATCTGGCACTTTGGTGGAAACTCATGATATCGCCGAAGAGCTTCAGTTCAAGCTAGAAAGCTTGCCCGACATTGAACGAGCGTATGTTCACATTGACTACGAGACAACACATAAACCAGAACATGCGTACAAGAAAGATTTGTAAAGTTGCCTTGGGTTCATCGCTGGCGAAATCGAAAAGAAAGCAAATTCTGAAACGTTTGGGATTTTGGCTCCTTCATGAGATGAGGAAAACCAACCTTTGATGCTTGTTGTAACTTTACGCTCATAGCACACTTTAATAAAAGATAATCCAGCTTTGACCCGCATCAGTTTCAGGCTTAGAACTAGCTTCGATATATCATCTACGGCCTGTGAGGGCGACTCATCAATAGGTATTAGGGACTGCAGTGAGAAAGCGACCAGAGTTGGTAATGGCGAGAAGTTGAGCTCAAGCCTTGTCGACCCCGCCACGGATGCCACTCGTTGAGCAGGACGGCGGCTTGTTCACGGGCGACGGGGTTGTGGAATGTGGATGGCGAGGCAACCTGATGGGACATCAGGACCCCTGTCCAATACGTCACGGTCGTTATCGACATGACTCCACTCAAGCTGTTCCGTAGGGGTTGAGACGAAAAACAATCCTAGAAACAAAACAAGATTCCTATGTACCTAACCCAGACCAGACAGCTCTCCACTTTAGCTGGCTACTGTGTAACTTGTGAGCTTCAACAGAAACCTTCAACAACAGAAACTTTCAACTTTATTTGCGCACTGAACGCTCGCCATCCCACTTCAAATCCCCGTTCCAATCATATGGACCTCCAATAACCCATTCCAACGAAATCACTCGGGGTCGCCGGCTTCGAGGATTGACGACTCCTTCATAATGTCGGCACCAACGTCGGCTGCCCGTGAGCAGACCTATGCGACGGTGAGGTTTTTATGCTTGACCCAATAACATTGGGGACGGATTCCGACCGGTCATGGCACTCTAGCCCAGCCTTACTTGTATCCAATTCTGACTCGCGATGAGAAGATCGATCCTATTTTTTTCGACTGACCACCCGTGAAGCAAGTCGTGAAGCAATTAGCATGTTCACCTTAACTGACTGAAAGCTTGAACAGATGTTGTTGAACGACTTATACCTTCCCGGTGCGCTGGTTCTCGCTCATTCATTACGTGACGCAGGAACCGATAAGAAGCTCGCCGTCCTGGTCACACTCGACTCTGTTTCCGCGAACGCCATAAGTCAACTCGAGGTTAGCGAGCTCCCGTTGTTCGTTGATGAATGACCCCGCACGTGCGCCTGTAGCGAGACCTGCTCCATCTTGTATCTGCCAGATATTTATATTCATGACGATGTACACTTCAGCTGGAAGTTGCATGTTCTCGGACTAACAATTCTTCTCGTGGCAACACTTCACAGGCTGTCTATGACTACATCCTTCCCGTATCGCGAATTCGCAACGAGCACCCGACAAACCTGTATTTAATGAATCGATCGGATCTACACTCAGCTTTCACAAAGATCAACCTGTGGAAACAAACCCAATTCTCCAAAATTGTATACATTGACGCAGACGTGGTTGCTTATCGGGCCCCCGATGAACTTTTCGATTTACCCCATGCCTTCTCAGCTGCACCAGACGTCGGGTGGCCAGACATTTCCAATACTGGTGTCATGGTTCTCACGCCAAGCTTAGGGGACTACTATGCCATGCTAGCCATGGCAGAGAGAGGCATCTCGTTTGACGGTGCTGATCAAGGCTTAATAAATACGTATTTCGAGCACAGCACCAACCGTTTGTCGTTTACATATAATGTTACGCCTTCAGCTCACTACCAGTATATACCTGCGTATTTGCATTTCCAGTCTAGCATCAGCATGGTTCACTTCATCGGCGCCAACAAGCCTTGGTTTTCTGGCCGCCATTCGGCACATCGTAATGACCCAGTGGATGAGATGATAGGCCGCTGGTGGGCAGTACATGATCGTCACTACAGAGCACAGGTATTCCCCCCCCCCCCCCTCCCCATGAGAAAGTTTTTTTCACGCAATAATATCGAAGTTCCATATCCTAATTCTTTTGCTAGACTTCTGCTCCTGATTCAATGCAACGAGATCAGCAGCAGCACAATACGGTGTACAATGATGCTACGGATGGTCCAATGGCAAGCACTCCGGCGGTTCATACAGTCGATGACCACACGAAGAAAACCAACACGAGCCCCAGTATTGTTCAAGAACAAGCAGGTAAGTCTTTGTTCAATCCAGTGCCGAGGAAAATTGTTTTTGACTTTGCGAGAAATATCTGCTCAGAGCATTCTCCCCGGCCGGGCTCCATCACAGCTTCTCGAATGGCAACAGATGCCGAGGATTCTGGGCGTGTTGAAACCGCGGAGCATCATCCGACACAACAGACACAACAGACAACACAGATAACACAGACAACACAGCATTCTCCTACACCAATAAACACCTGGGATGCTCAAAGGTACGAATATGTTCTCTCCCATCTATCCCTATTGTTCTTTCTCACGACTCGACCCATCAATATGGAGAACCAAGTGCTGAACCGCTCATGCCATGTAGACAGCCACCCCCAATTGATTCAAAACCGGAAGCCATCAACTTTCCCTCCACCCATTATGAGATGTCGCGTGATACTACCCCATTTGTACCTCCGGTGCGCTACCCCAGCCCGCCTAGGAATATGTGGTATGAGATCCCGGAACAGCCTCCGTCATCAGCTGACAAGCCTCGACAAATATTCCCTTGGGAAGCGAAGCAACCAACTCCCTCTCGATCATTCATTGACCCATTGAGGCAAGAGCGATTTCAAGTCTCGCGAGCTGCTGAATCAAGAGAAAATCAGGAAGCTCTTGCTCAAGATCTGTCGCTCACTGGTGCTTCTCCAGATTCCGGGATCCCCAGTATCAGTGTGACGACGGGAACGCCTCAGGAGGAAAAATCAGAGACTGCCCTGGCCACTACTGGAGACCCGTGGAACTCTTTTTCAAGGGCCAATGCTTGGGACGAGGTTCCTGAAATTGGCCGATATGTAGAGGGCTTGCAAAAACGTCGTTGCTCAAAGAGTCGAGGTAGTTTCACGTCTTCTGGGTCTGCCACTAGTCCCTCAGCAGCAGCCGGGACGCTCCAGATGCCAAGAGCATTAAAAGTGACGGAATTTCCAACAGAAGTAGAACGACCGAGCTTGCCAGTTACTCCAGCCCCAATGAAACGACCTTCTTTCTGGGGTGAAGACAACCATCATTTCAGTGCAGGGGATAGAGCACATCCTCTTCCTGCGGCCGAAGGCGTTCCGTCACAGCCAGACTGGGTATGTGTGCATGGGAGGCGCTGGAGACCAACAGACTGCCCTTGCAATTTAACTGACGTGCTACTCCCCAACAAGGATCCAGCTGTTCAGCTCCAGAAGTTGGCTCAGCAGCAATCCGAGGCACTGTTGAGAAGGCTTAGTGGCAGTGATGGTGCGACAGGCAGACGACTCCGTCATGACATCCCGTCCAGACCGCTGCCCTTCGGATCTGCGTCTCTGCAATCTCCAACCTACGTGGCACAAGCCTGTCCGTCTAGTGTCTTGAGTCCTCAGCCGGTACCAGGCAAGACCCGGGCAGCAAACCTCGTGGAAGGCTTGGTCGATGCTAAGGAGGATTCTCCGTCAGAAACTCACGGCAAAGATGAGGGCACCCGTGCTGCTGAACATGAAGGATCAACGGCCGCTGCTTAGATTTTGACCGACCCCCACGTACAAACAACCATGCTTGATCGTCAATTCATTCGCATTTCAACCGCATTTCAACCGCATGTTATCTACTATCATATTTCCACCGCGCGTTTTCCATATGAATAAAGCTTCATGTTTTATTAATCCTGCCTCAATGCCTTGTTCATACGTGATTGTGCAGTTGGCGGGACTACAATCAGAAGCGATCTCGTACTGGGAAGTGAAATGCGCGCCTAGTCATTTTGGTCGCATGCAAATGCTCCCTACGTGACCGCTTCATTGTTTGAAATACATACAAATTCCTAGCTCCGCCACAGGTTTGATAGCTTGGTGGTCAGCTGTATCCACTCATCTTGCCATTGCAGATATGGGGGGTCACGAGAAGCATGAATCCTGCGGACGCACGAGAATGAGCTCTGTATCTTATAAAGCACTCTATATGCCTTGTATGAGAACCAGCACCACCTAAAAGTATCTAAAAAAAACACCTCATGTCTACGTAGACCTACTCTCTGACAGTGCGCCTCTACCTACTTCGTTGCATGATACAGATGAAGTCAATAGGCATCGCGTTGTTAAGGGCATATATTTGCGTGCGGGCTTCGGCTTTATATGACAGTTGCATTAGCAAAGCATGCACAGTTTTCTGATACACCGTATAGAATGCATGTGTCATTGGCTCTTTGATTTTTATTTGGGGCAGAACCCAGGCCACTCCATTCCGTCAGACTTAGTCGTCGTCATTTGCTTCTTCAACAGTAGCAGCCTTTGCCTTTCCCTTGCCTGACGTTGCTTCGGAGCCTTCGGGCTGACCGCTTCCTGTCTCATATGGAGGTGGATCGCTATCAGCCGCCCCATTTGCAGAAGCTCCTCTCGTTTCTCGGCCTCGTGATTCAGTGCTCTGGCCGCCGGCGACTTCCATGTCCGCGGCGGTGCTTGATGAAGGATTTTCCAGAGCCTCAGAGCGATTCTGGTTGTTGAATAGTTGAGCAGGTCCACCCCAGTTTGGTGCAAGAGGGCTTGGTGCAACTACAGGTGTTGGCCTCAGCGTGCTGGATCTGGCACCAGTGTCGTCTCGGAAATTGGGCTCCGATGCAGCTTGTCCTTGTCCGTGACTGGCAGCCGTTCCAGCATTACTATCTGCAATTTCGTGAACAGGCGGTGTCATAGAACCAATGACTGCATGGCTTGCCCTGATGGCTTCGCCTGTCAGTGGTAACTCGGCATTCTGAAATAGCGGTTGTGGCTGATTGGTCACTCCGTCCATCCTCTGAAGAGGTATCATGGACCACCCAGAGGGCAGAACGACACCGTCTGGCAGATCAGGGCTGCCAGAAGGAATAGCCGGTCCATTCAGTGGTGCTCCAAGGCGAGCCATGAATGGGCTCCCTATTCGAGGCGGAATACTGGCGAACGAGTTGCTCGGAGGGAATTGGGGAAGCACTTGAGCCGCCAATTGGGGATTTTGAGTTTGCAACAATGGCCCATTCATCGTGGGCTGACCTCGCGTCAATGGATCTTGCTGTTGTCGTCGTTGGCGAAGTTGTTGCATTTCGGCCATCAGGAGGTGTGCTACTTGAAGCTCCTGTTGGGCTGCTTGGAGGTTTTGAAGTTCACTTTGCACGATCTGCTCAGTCTGCTGCAATAAGCTCCCAATCCGCTGCATGTTATCTCCGAGCGGCGGCTGGTTCTGAGTCGGCGTCGGCCTGGCGGTCTCGACTTGGTTTGGAACTTGAGGTATACCAAACTGTTGAGCAAGCTCACGCGCTTGATGGGCATTCGCACCGAATCCCAAGCGAATAGGTCCCAGGTTGAACACCCGAGGGCCAGCTCCTCGCTCTGCAGGTAACTGACCACCATTTTGATCTTGACGTCCCGCTGGTGCATCATTGCGATCGGCCTCGCGTTGGCCAGCTACTTGAATTCGCAGGTATCCTCCACGATTCTGGTCCCCTCGACCACGGTTCGTCGTGACTGGACTTCTACAAGTTGGGCATACTTGTTGACGCTCCAACCAGCTCTTCAGACATCCAAGGTGCAGCACATGGCCGCAGGGCAGCTTCTTCGGCCGGACTCTATCGACGGCACCAGGCGGGCTGACAGGGTCCCAGGGCCGCATTTCTTCTCGGCATATAATACAGGTGTTTTCTTGAGAAAGCTCCTCCGGAGTTGCATCAGGATATTTGTTCATTTCTTGAATGGCGCGACGATACCGTAAGAGGGCATTGAGCCGCTTGATGAAGTCTCTGGAAGTCATGAACAGGTCCCTCATTATGTGGATTGGTAATCCATAGAACCTTAGCAGCATGAAGAAAAATGCAATGTAAATGCCGAGCTTGATCATGTCTGAAAGGGACGTTAGAGAGAAGAAGTATTTTACACTCAGCATGGAGGATCTCAAACTGACCTGTAACTAGATCCAACCATAGAATCCATTCTCCCTTGGCTGCCCAGCCAGGTACCTCGATGTCGATTTCGTCAATGTCTTCTTCGTTGGGTACGGGCTCCTGATTTTGCGTCTCTCGACCTTCCGCAGCAGCACGCTCGCGGTCACGAATCATAGCTTCGCGCCGGGCTCTAACTTCCTGTTTTCGTTCTGACAAGCGCTTTTTTGTCTGTGCTCTGACAATATTTTGCTCGACAATAGACAGGATATATCGAACGCCGGTTCGCCACGAGCATGTTGCTAACACCGCGAATTCGAATAAAAACATGACCATCATATTTGGCCTCGCTTTCTGGATGACGGTGTTGACTGTATATTTGAGAATCCAAATGTCATATATGAAACTCATCGCCAGAGACACACTAAGTCTCAGATGAAAAAGCCTTGGGTTTGCCGGAGGTTGTTGTTCAAGGAACTCGACTCTACCATCGCCAATCCAGCCCCATACTCTACCTGTAACGAGAGCTGTAAACATGAAC
Organism: Epichloe festucae Fl1; assembly: GCA_003814445.1. Lineage (NCBI taxonomy): Eukaryota > Fungi > Ascomycota > Sordariomycetes > Hypocreales > Clavicipitaceae > Epichloe > Epichloe festucae. The sequence goes on from CP031390.1 coordinate 1,388,195, forward strand.
AGAAACCAGGCGCCGATTTCTTCTCGGAATATGGTCATTGCCAAGCATGTTTCTGTGATGGCGAACCATGCCCTCTCTGTGAGCTGTTCCACCTCGACCGCCCGAAGGTTTCCGTAGCATAACTTTGTAAGGCCATATATAAGACTGCTGTAAAGCAAGAGTGTGAAGTTCACCAATACCTTTTACGTGCATAATTTAGCATTTCGTGCAATGCTAGAGAGGGGGGTGACGGCCACGTAATATCCTTACAAGTAGACAAAAATTACTTTGTGCGAGATGAACCATGGCTGAATAAAAATTCGCCCGTTGCTGAAATGCCGATATGACGACGGCGCCAGCAAGAGCCGTGGAGACCTAGGAATCGGGTCAGCGTTATTCCAAGTTGACAGGTGTATAGAGCTTCCTGAAGAGCTCCAGGTGGCTTGCTTGTACACATACTCCGGCGTACCAACCGAGGCGCATCTTGGGCATCGGACGTGAGTTCTTTTGTTGCTTTGGGATGAAGTCAATGAATTGGCATTTCTCTACTGCCACATCATTGTTCCTGTCTTGTCTTCACCGCAGCCTGAATGTTCACCAGGAACCAAGCTGTAGATGATGCGGGATCTTGAAGCCACGTTATGGTAAAGTTCTGGAACTGTGACCTACCAATGACGCAGGAGCTATAGTAAGTATTACCTGGCCTTTCTGCATCCCGCACGTGATGTTCCGGGAAGTTGCGTCGTGTAGGATCCGAATATCAGCCGACGCAACAACTGCCAGAGCTAATTAACCCATTGCCTCCATGTACCGCCTTCAAAGATGTCAATCCGCTTCTCGCATGACGAATATGGTTGTACGGTTGAACAATCCTTACCTTCTCTTTCTTGTGCTGGTACCTCTGATCAGACTTGAACGCAGCCAACATTGACAATCAGCCCGCATTACACGTTGCTGTGAGCTGCCGTGAGCTGCCTGCATTCGCCACTAGAAGAGAGCTAGTACATTTAGCGGGGAATTAGGTGGAAAGGCACTTCTTCCATTTTAGGACTAAGGGAGGATGTCCCTTCGCTTTACCTAACCAAGCGCTTACCCTGCACACCGTTCACTGGACAAGGACCATCATCAACTAGCCAGTGTTCTTTTCTTGTACTACTTATGGTGACAAGGGATGTTATGTTGATATCGATGGGCGAGGAAAGGGGACATTTGATCCATAAAGGGAGCACTTGTACGGAGTAGTAGGCACGCTCTCAGGATCATTCATCATCATCAGGATCACACTTGTCATTCTTCTGCCCAGCGTTGCTGTGGCCTTGTTATTCGAATATTGTTTATTACGCATAAAATACGAAATCAGCCTTCTCTCTCAATTGATAATGCGAAACTGATTTGACAATTCAATTGATCTTAATTGCCCCTACTGAACAATGTCGAATTCAACGTTGTAATTGCGTTGACCACAGCCATCTCTGAAGCCTCTGTTGACACGCGCGACCCCGTTCCGTGATTTGTGGCCTTGACGGCCCTATATTGTGTCTTATGATTGGCTAGACTTACGAGATGAGTTGGTTCGACACTGATACGGTGATACCGGAACATTTCCGCGATTAAGCGAGCAGTTGACAAGGCAGACTTGGCGGTGCACATCGACAGCAAGTCGCCCCAATGCGCGGGCACAAAGAAATCCATCCACCTTGAGGCTCAGTCAAGGACACGGCCCCGCAGTATCAAGGTTAAACCGTTACCGTACTGTAATACTATTGTGTGATGACCATGGATCGTTCCCACCGTCGGAACTGTTTGCCAGCGAAGCAACGCCAAAGCATCTAGACAATTACGCCAACGTGCTGAATTCCCGGATCTCGCTGAAATGCGGCATGCGAGAAAAGTAGTTTCGTGCTTTTGGACACACCACCCCCACCAGCCATGTGCCGTCAGCAAAATCGTGGCAATTGCTTAGCCAGGCAGATCATGGCGCCGCCATCTCTAGCTGCATGGAGCGTTTGAAGGCACACACGGAGTAAGTGAAAGATGAAATGCGCAGTACGGATTAGTAGCTGGCTAGGCAAACACATCGTAAGCTTGCTCCATCAAGCAAGCAAGGCCTTCTTCGTCAACGGAGGCCAGTGGGGGGTTCCCAGGGAGCCTGTGCGTTGAACCCGACACCCCGGGCAGCAACACCCCCCTTTGTGAGATTGTGTATGTATGTACATTGTATCGTGATCTATCTAGACGGGTGTGCAGCAATCAATGATGAGATAAGGTGATGAGATGCGGGGAGACAACAAAAAACCTGGCATATAACAAGAATGATATTGCAGCTTTGAATCACAGGACGACCATGGTGAAAACGGCAGAACAGTCAGTTCCTGCATTTTGCCTGCGCAGCTGATCGATTCGCTGACACGGACGGACTGGGGGGGGGGCCGTTGCATAAGCATTATCATCTCCACCTGGCTTCAAAGTGTCAGCCAGCCTTGCAAGTTGCAAGACTTGTCCACGCACGCCTTCGAGTTCCGACGAGACAAGATTAATTAATATTACTCTACGGATCCGTACGCATTACAAATGGCGGGATGACCTGGATTACGTATGCCTGGCCTGTGCCTCGAGAATTGACAGAGTGGAACGGGCCTGGCCCCCACTGATCATGCGCAGGCTGTCATGCCGCACCCTGGTCTGGTCTGGTCTGCGTACATCTGCGCGCTAGGGACCATCCCGCTTGACCTTGTTTGTGTGAATTCACCCTGGCAAAACCTTTAGCGGAGAGGGTTTAAAAAAAGGAAGGAAGGGAGGGGGTGCGAGGAGCTAGCTCCCCCCCGCTTGTATCCAGAAACTCGGGTCAGCAAGTTATCGGTTGGAAGATGGGTTGGAAGATGGCTGACGTGCCAGGTGATGGACGCTTGTCAGGCAGATGAGGTTGTCAATTGGTGCCGGTGACAAATCTATTCTGGTCGTGCCGCGCCTCCCCTCCCTGGCAAAATTGGCCAAAGTGAAACATGACCAGTTGAAATGCCACTCCGGTCATGAGAAGCAAGAATGCTGGAGGTAAGGGGGCTTTCCTCTTTCCGACGGCAAGCCGATCTATCTCGCTTTTGATGTCTTGGCCAGTCCAGTGAAACCATTGAAGCAGACCGGCCCATTCATTGGGTGCCACCATCGTGATTTCCTTTTGAATGCAAAACCCCAGGGTCGCTGTGCCTCTTCGGTAAACGCAGCTAGTGGTAAAGCTAGATCTGGCGATCTAGATTCACATGTTCACTCAGCAATTCCCCCTGGACTGGAATATGGTTTCCTGAACGTGATAGGGCCGGTGTCATTGGTAATTTGCCCGCACCTATGGAGATGTGATGCTGCACCTAGTCTGAAATTTGTCGCGGAAAAATAAAAATAAAAGCATCACCATGATAATAAGAAACGAAGCATGCACGTCATGTCAGAGGTACGCAAAAGGCCAATAATAGTCAAAAGTTGGATTTAATCGGCCGAAATAACCATGGTGAAGAAGCGATGGCAGGGGGGGTCATGGTTAAGTTAAGAAAAAGGCTCGAGTTTTGTGACGAGTCCTGTCTTCCGCGTGTTCGGGGACGTGTTCGGGGACGTCTGCCAAGATTTAGGATCCCGAAGCGCCAGGGCTTTGAACAACAAATCGCATCAATCGCACTGATTGCCAGTTTGGGAACGTGTTGATCTGCCTGCCGTTGGTCCGATACATGTATGTAACTGACTGCCTTGCCATCCTTGACCGGGGCTCAGAACCAGGGGCGCGGGATTGCGAGCAAGCAGAAAAGCGGGTTGTCGAAAGCCAAACAAACTGCCGCCGATGTCAACTCTGTACATACGGAGGCACGGAGCAATACATGTAACGACATATGAGGCGTACATATGTAGTATTGCCATGGGCGGAAAGGTGACCAACTGACGGGCCGGCATGCAGGCCAGGAATCCAGAACTGTCAGAACAAGGCGAACAAGGCGAACAAGGTGTGGATGGGCAGGCGGGCAAGGCGGGCTGTCAGACCCCTGATCCATGCGAGTGAAACGGCCAATCAACGGCATCGGAGCCACTGCTCCATGGATGGCACTGAGTTGTCATTGGCTCTGCATCACGATTGGCTTGGGTAATTCCTGGCTCAAGAGCGGATGGTTTGCTGACAAACAAACAAGGGGATATTTTGAATGCATCAATGTGAAAATCAACGTCAACCTTTTTTACGTTGAATGTTGTGAGTTCATGACTCTGATTTTTCGAGACTTCTCAAAACCCGAATGGCGTCTTCATTGACTCTTCAGGGCGCGGCGACAACTATTACTGTGTGGGCGTTGTTCTGACCTGCGTTTTAGAACAGACGATTGAATAAAACATCCGAGTCAATGTTTCAATGTTGAGAAAACCGCGACGATTATGCACTGCTGACGACCAGATGATCAGGGGAGCAGCAGTAAGCAAGCAATCTCAATCCTTGCCAGGTGTATTTTGCTTGGCTGTCGAGAGAAATGGAAGGGGGGCGTTCTCACCGGAAGGGTCAAATGGGAAAAATATCTGCGGAGCAGGAGCAGAGACTTTGTGCAACACGGGGTCCTAATTATAGTTATCGGGATTCACAGGCAGTACATACATATATGTACATGTAGATGAAATCTGGGGTCCCAATAACTACTGACCAGGTGGATAATCTAATACGGAGTCACGGAGAATACTCCCCGCAATTCTTCATTTAAACACACTGGGCTCACCGCGGGCACGAATTTTCTCCCTCCTAGCATGAATGTGTATTGGCATTCGCGTAGCTGCCATCATGCTCGGAATTGGACCAGTTGTAGGGGCTGTAATCTGTCACGGAGTTGCCCTGGGTGTGGCACGGGGACGGTGGTTGGCCATCAAACCTTGAAAGTGTTTGTGACTGGAGCTGTCAGTTACTCCCAGTCGGATCGGGCACCCAGTCAAGCAAAGAAAAGCAAAGTCCGCAGAGCCGCATCGGAAAAGGGGGCCAGGCAGGCCAGGGAGAAGGGGGCACTGACTTGGCCTCTCTTCTCATCAATGTTCCGCAGGAGGAGGGAAGACGCCAGGGGGGGGGGGGGGGGCATCTTCTTCTTCGAGGTTGACAACCACGAGATGCCCATTTTTCTTGTCGAAAAGCAACTCGATCTACGCCATTGACGCGTGGAGTACGGCAACTCCCCCAGGCGATGAATGAGCGCAAACCACTGCTTGTTGCCCGTTACTGGTCACTACGCCAGCAGCAAGCAGGTCGAGCCCGTTGGAACTTGCCCGTCATGATGGGAGCAGTGATGAGGCTGGCCTCGGTCAGGATCTACGATATTGACTGTGACGCATATTTGCAGAAGGCTCATATTCCGGTGACAAGATCAGCGCAACACGACTGAGAACGGTGGCTAGCAAGACTCGGCGAGATCGCAACAACCGCATTATAAAATCAAAGGTGAGGGAGGAGGCCATCCTTCAAATCTATCCGTCGCGGCAAGATGCTGTTTCTCGTCAGCGTGAATTTGCCGACTGGCGTGGGAAGGCGCTCCGTGGCTTGACCAGGCCTGGGCAACGCAAGACCAAGAGGTTTGACACGAATTTCCCAACACAGCAATGGCTCTGTTGCCAGTAAGTCTCTTAGCTGCCTGAACCAGATAATTTTTTTTAACATGTCCCCAAGACCGTTTTTTGATTTTTTTTTGATTTTGGAGCTCTGACTAGCATGGGCAGTGAGTGTGTGCAACCCGGAATTAATGCAGTGTCACTCTAGTCTGTTGGTCCTTCGGAGCCATGCCTCTTTTTGTTTGGCCTCGAGCGAAGTAGGCAGACTTGACAAGTCGCTGATGCACGTCGACAGCGAAGAGATCGGTCTGATCTGGCCATGGTGATTACGCTGACGGTTTCACAGAATGCAATTGGAAAGAGAGACACCGTGTCACCCCTCAGAGCTTGCATGAAGCCTCTAAATACATGGGTGTAGTATGTATGTGTATGCATGTACGTATGTATGCATGGCACGCCCCGACAACCACAGTGAGATTGAACGAGTCTGAAATGTCTGCCTACAAAATCCTAGACTTCTGTATGTCTCAACGCTCTGGGTTGAGTCACTCTTGGGTGCTGTGCGATCCAAGCTACATGAACTCTTGGCTTCCCTCGGTGTTCTTTCGGGCACACTGCAGTCAGTACTGCATCGTCCACATATCATCATCACCGTTGACGCGAAGAGGTGACCTTCCTCAGTGCCGGATTCATCATCCAACAAGCTCTATTTTCTCGTGGTCAAGAACCCGGAAAGCCCTAGCTTGAGTGAGACCCGATGAAGGAGCCCTTCCTTGCCTTATTGGACCAGGTGGCGTTTGTTGCCCCGAACTCGCGGTACCGAGCAGTGAGTGGTTCGAGTAATTGAGTTTAGCGGAATCGGCTCGCGCTCGCTGCCATGCGGGCTGCGGAGTGCTCCGCGAGGAGAATTCGAGGAGAATTGTTCCATTGGGCTTTTTGGCTAGCTAGCGTGACTAATGCAATGAGGAGACGGTGAGGACGAACCGAACCTTTGGTGGCGGTAATAACGGCATTTTCCCGACAATGACATTCATCAGAAGAAATCACGAAATAAGCACTAGTAGCATGGCACACGCCAAGGTTCGTGAAGAGGTGGGACCCCTTTTTTTACACTTGGTAATTTACTTCTCGCTTACCCATGCATCGATACAGAGAAGAGCTTGTACAATGTTCCATTTACAGACATGTCAAATTGTACATGTATGTGAGTCAACATGTCAGTGGTCACTCGCCTGACAACGCTTTGTTGAACGTGGTGACGTATGTACGCCTGACAGAACGGGGATGGGGTTATTACGTGGGTACCAGGGTTTTATCAAATTGGACGGCGGAGAAATGCAACCTGAATTTCACCGTGAGATTGATCAGCGCAATGTGGCAGTTGGCGACGGAAAGCCCCTGATGAATTTCTGGAAATGTTACCATGTACATGTACGGACTCGACGACTGGAACCTTGTTCGACGGTCCAAACTCACATTGGGCCCGAAATAGCATCGTATGTACATAAGCACTGACAGAGCGGAGAGAAAGTTCGCAAGATCCGCGCCCGCAATGGCCGGCAGATTGTAACATTTTTGGCATTCACGCGTCCCCGAGACAAGTAGGTGAGACGGGTGGTTGTCCTGATCTGTTGCCAATTCGGTCCCGTATTCGAATCATCGGACCAACGCTTCGATGACCCGTACACGCACGTACGTATTCTTTCGTGTCTTCTCGTGTCTGGAACTGGCAAGATACATGTAGCCCTTTTTTGTGTTGTCTCAGACGCCAACCGCCGATTTGGGGGGATTCTTCTGTCTTCAGTCTTTCTTGTTGGGCGTCACTGCGAATCTGCTGCATCTAAGACTTGTGTGTGTGGCCAAAGGAAGTAGTCCCATTCGAGCTTAGTATGTCCGATACCCCTGGCCTCCCAGGTTCCTCCTTCTTGTGGCTAGTCATCCCTGCGCAACCCGGTCCGATGGGGGTCGCCGCGCATCGCGTTGTATGTACGTATACACGGATTATTAGATGGGATTAGATGGGATGGGATGGGATGGGACGGGATGGGATGGGATGGGATGGGATGGGATGGGATGGGATGGGATGGGATGGGATGGGATGGGCCCACTTGTATCTCTACATCGTACGCGTCGCCCCTTGCAGCGCCCGAGACCCTTCCAGGCGCCCCTCCAGGCGCCCCTCCAGCATCTCTTGCTCTCCCACATCCGCACTGGACATTCTTCCCAGCATCCAAAACTCCGGATGTGAGTGACACGACAAGTAGCGGTACGCACGCAAGGAGATCATCGTCGCATTGATGCAGTTCGTTGCGCTGGACCGGACCCGGTTCATCACACGCCCTCCTCGTAAGAAGACGGGCCACGCCCAGGAAGCTCCAAACGACAAACGCCTTCCTCCCCCAGAAGACGACGCTCTCGATTGAATACCGAAGTAGCCAGCCCACCAGGCCGAGAACCAGGAAAGACGTACGCCCCTGGTCCCTGGACAACGACAACTCAACTGGCGGGATACGGAGTAGATGAGATGCCTCCTCAATCCTTATTTTCCTTTGCCAAAACGGAGCCTTGCTTTGTTTGCGCGCACACCCTGGCCCCTCCCGGATGAGGCTGGCGGCGTCCTCCTTCTGCCCTATCGCCTTGTCCGAACTCGACTACTCCGTCGTCATCTCGACCTTCTCCCAGTAGATCCCCGTCCGTTGGCTGGACCCTGGGGTGGACAATCCGTCTTTTGTTACGACGGCATGATGTCGCCTATATCTACTTCTGGGCCCCCATCTGCATGATGGATGTTGTCAGCCTTCTATGACCCAACAAGCCAACAAACATCTCGTTGAATCACTTCAACGGTCAATCGTTACCTGTATTTTCCGAAGAGATCAAATATTCTTGCACGCCTTTCGCTGAGAGGAGAGACGCCGACGTTCGCAACGCTCTCTCACTTATACCAGTTCACACACAACCGTCCACCGATCTTGGATCCTTCCGGCTTTATCAACAACACACAGTCCCCCCCCTCTGACTGTAGAAAGCCAAGACCTGCTCTGTCTTAATCAGCAAATCTGTGCTTTCTATTTTGATTCTTCAAGTGAACCAACGCTGTGACCCAGCCGAATACGAGCGGAACCCGGCCGCCCCGTGAGTCAAGACAACCACCGGCGCTCCGCGAGCGTGGAATGGAAACTAGTTGTTCCAGCGTAAGTGTTCTCGACGGCGTGAGCAAGCAGTAGCCGCCTATGTAAAGCTTAGAATCCCACACCCTCAAGCACGGCACTGAACCCTCCACAGACTGGTTGTACCGATTTTCAACTCGATCACATCATGGCCTCCATGGCCGGGCAGTCTTATACCACCAGCCTGTTCCCACAACAGCAGCACAACGACGGTTTCAACAGCTATCCCGAACCCCCTCAAAACACATTCGCTTCCGCGTCCCCCATGGACATGGGCGTGTCATATCCAGCTGCCACAACCTCAGTGGGATTTGAGCCCTCGCTATATGCCGAGACCTCGAGCTACATCTTGACGGGTCATCCATCTCCCGGTGTCTACACAGACGACATCTTATCGTCTGGCCTTTCCGCAGCATCTATTCCTTCTGCGCCCTCGTCAGCAGTCGGTTCACCGCAATCGAATCACGGACAGCTGGGAGTCTCAGATTGGAACAACAACAACAGCAGCAGCAACACAATGAGCCTCCAGCCCAGTATCGTGGGTAGCGACTACATGAATGGCACAGAGTACTACCACAATGGCATGGACGACTACACCACCTTCGACTTTGGCGCGCAGCCAAAATCCTTTGTCGGTAAGTTAAAAGCGCATACATGCATGCTTTTTTTGTTGCGCGTCCTTGATATGATATCAGCCCTTGTCCGGCTTTGCCTTGGATTTTCCCTTCTCTCTCTCTCCCGGGAGGCTCGGTGATCCCGCTGCCGTCTTGCAAGCCATACCTGAGACAGACATTCGCGTGGCGGGCTTGGCCGATGCAGGTGGCTCCATGCCGCCGCGGTGGTGCGAGAGGCAGTGTATTTTTGTGTGACGGGCCCGGCTTCTCCGTCCTGCAGTGCGGCCAGGGGAGGTCGCCTGGCCGCAACTGCCGCAACTGCTGCTGCAACCGCAACTGAACGAGTGACAAACCTGCGAGATACAGTTGGTTGTCTCTGTCTGGCCGGCCTGCATCCCCCCCCCCTGCGCCGGCCTGCCCCCTGCCCCCTGGCCCCTGGCCCCTGGCTCCATGGCGCGCCCAACGCCGGGCTTCCCCGGTTTGGCTCCCTCTCGGACGCTTTGGCCACCATCTCCGCCTCGGCTTTACCTCCGTCCAGCTTCCAACTTCCAACATCATATTTCTTTTTTTGTGCCGTTTGATGTTCTGCCCTGCCCATCCGTCGCGACCCGCGTCGTGTTGATTGACGACAATGAGTCTCACAGCCAAGGCCACTGACACGATTTCTTTCCCTCCAGATTCCTCTCTCATTCACCCAGAGATCGCTCGCCCACAGATGCCCATCTCACCTTACCATGGCCACTTTCACCATCCCGCCACCCACGCCTTCGTCCCCTCCCCGTCGCTGTCATCATCGCCTCAGCCGAACATGGTTCGCCCCGGCAGCACCTCGCCTTTTCTTCAAAATGGCCCCTTTGCTCCTGCCTACACTACCGGCCCATACGGCGCTAATATGGACCCCCACGACGGTCGCCGAGTTAGCATGGCCAACTTGATATCGCCAGGCGGCTCTGCCGACTACAGCGGTGATGAAGCCAGGGAGAAGCAGAGATGCACGTATCCCGACTGCGGCAAGGTCTTCAAGGACTTGAAGGCCCATATGCTCACCCATCAGACCGAGCGCCCTGAGAAGTGTCCAATCCAAACTTGCGAGTATCATATCAAGGGGTTTGCACGCAAATACGACAAGAATCGACACACACTAACTCACTACAAGGGAACCATGGTGTGTGGTTTCTGTCCCGGCTCTGGTACCCCTGCCGAGAAATCCTTTAATCGAGCAGACGTCTTCAAGAGACATTTGACAGCCGTTCATGGAGTCGAGCAGACACCTCCCAATAGTCGCAAAAAGACATCTACGGGTGTCGCTGCCGGCAGGAAGCTCACTGGCTACGCCCCAGACGCCACCGGAAAATGCAGCACTTGCTCGCAGACATTCTCCAACGCCCAGGACTTTTACGAACATTTGGACGATTGTGTGCTCCGCATTGTCCAACAGGAGGACCCCGCCGAGGCCATCAACGCGCAGCATTTGGCCGAAGTTGAGAACGATCAAGTTGTGCATCAAACCTTGGAGAAGAACCACTTGCCCACGACGACACAGGCCACGCAGACTTTCCAAAATGACGACGACGACGACGACGACGATCTCGAGTTGGGTGACGATGACGCAGGCGACTATGCTTCTTCCAGAGCGAACTCTTCGCCGTCCAGCAGGAAGAAGGGCAACCCCGCCAATGGCGTGCAGAAATCTCGTGGGTTGACGCACGCCCGGGGAGGTGTGCCTATGCCAACCAAGACCCGTGGTCGCAAAAATCGCCGCGACTATCCGTCATCTTGGGGCTTTGACAAGGGTCAGATGACTATGCGAAAGCGTATCATGGCTGTTTTTGACGGCCCTCGAAGATTAGCCAAGGATGACATGATGCTGTCAACTGATCGCGAAGTTCGAATCAAGCTGTCGGATGGCAAGGCATACGTGACGGATCTGGATGTCCGAACTCTCGAGCGTGCCGATGGTTTCCATGGTGCCACTGATGTGGAGAAGGGTCCATGGGTTTCTGATGATCCCACTGAGGAGCAGCTGAAAGAAATGCAGGAGATGTTGAAGACGACCTCTGGCGCTTCCATCTAAATCGCAGCGAGGTCTTGCCATGATACCATTTTCTACGATATACCGAGACTTCGCGTATACGCAAGGAGTCTCGTGACGAAACCTTGATCAAAACCCCATATTTAATAGCCATACTAGAAAGGCAGCATGATACGACAGCGTATGTAATAATCCATCTGGACACAGGCCAGCAAGGATTGGAAGGAGTATGGTCCTAAAGCGGCGACATCATTTGACGGAGTCCTGGTTTTTTTGGAGGGTTTTCGCTCTATTCGACCATTATAAATGGATATAAATGCCCAGCATCATGGTCCCTATCTGCTCTGGCAGCGAGTTTAGCCCAAGGGAGGGTTAATCTTTTCTGGGACGTGTACTTGTTTGTTTCTTTCTTTCGATACCCTGGGGTTTTTCTATCGCACAATGGCAGCATCTTGGAGCTTTGCTGATAGCTTTGCTGATGGCTTGCTGATGGCTTCGAAGATGCCTCTAGCTAGGATAGTATTCAAATCGAATGAAGGGTCTTGACTCCCTCAACATGCCTCACTGCTCCTTGATGTCTCCTCTCGTGTCCGGAAAATTGTAGCGTCACCCACGGTGAGACGCAATGTGGTTGCTGTGATGGGCGGCGAACCGGACTCAGGAAGAGCAAATTGGGCGCCGGTACAAAATCTTGGTCCATGATTCGTTCGGCGACACGCGGCACTGACCGTCGCGAATCTCTCTCTCAAAGGTTTGCAAAAGACAGTGAGTGAGCCTCCCCAGACCAGAGGACTACCTGTCCGCGTCCCTCGGTGCTGTTTCCCCCCCCCCCCCCGCCCCCCATACGACGTGACGAACCAGCGTGGCGACGCCGAACACAGCCCTCGTTCGTGTATGCCATGCCCGGCGCCCGCCGTGGACGAAGCCCATCGGAGGCTCAGCCGTTCAGCCATCATCTCTGGACCGCGAGCCTGCTCGCTGGCCGGGCGGTTGGAGCACGGGGTTAAAGGATTGTGACGGACAGCGCAGGGAATGGTCGTGAATGTTACAATGAGGAGAGATGGGCTGGTTGTGTCCTAGCTAAAGGATAGAAGACAGAAGACCTCGGGGGTCCAAGTGACGAGGAAGCAAAGCGGGTTGAATTCTACAACGCGGCACATTCAGAGACGATAATGAAAGGGGGTGACGTAACAAGCAAGGACTACAGAGCGTGTGTATATAGACAATCTCGGCCCATGATAATTGTGTTTTCCTTAATAGGGAACATAGTTTGGCTTGTTTGCAGACCAGTGTGGCACCAAAGAAGAAGTCAATTGATTGGCCTAGGTTCCCTAACGCGTTGAGGTTCTAGTTCTGTGCCTCGATGCTCGGTCCTTTCTTCTTCACACCCACGATTAACTCGTAGTTCACTCTCGAGTTCTCTGCTGCGCTCAGCGCCCTCCTCACTGTCATCTCATGCCTCTCTCGGACCATTCTCCTGAGGGCACCCGTGAGAAACCCAGCTATCACATCCACCGACCACGTGTCGGGAATCAGGCCCAGTACGTCTTCTACGTTGAACCATCCACCAAAACGCTCGAGCAAAGCCGCAGTCTGCTCCACACGATCACTCACATCGGCGATGGCAAAGAACTCGCCGAGTACTGCCTGGAAAAGCCGGCGTTGCTGGTCTGCTTCGGGTAAGCTATCGCTTCGGTAGCGGAGCTGAGGTCGGGAGTACACGCTTGATCCCCCTCTGAGACAATAGGCGACCGCAGTGTCGTAATCGCCCAGCTGATGGACTAAGAGACGGAGGGCTTCCTCATGGCGATTCCGGCGTCCTGCCAAAATGATTGTCTCGGGCACGAGCAGGTCGCCGGGAAGGCTTTCGATGCGCTGTGCAATAGCAGCAGCATTGTATTCATGCGGGCCGCTGAGAAGTTGGAGCAGTCGTAGGCGGCTGTTCCATACCTCATCGTCTGGTGGTGCATTCTGGGCCAGAAAGTGGTGATATGTAGGCTTCGGGGCCTGCAAAGCCCTGTATGCATCGTAGGCTGCCATGACGGCTTCCCGGCTTGATGGGGAGGTTTCGAGGTCGCCGAGTACAACATCGAGGTAGTATTTGAGAAGTTCTCCCACGTATGTTGTGAGGCCCTTGTCAAAGACCAGGTGCTCCAGGTAATATCTCACTGCAGCAGGTGCCTCGGCTCGCAAGATTTCAACAGCTTCAGGAGGCTCAAACTTGGGAGATCTCCCTGCGTCTTCGGCAAAAACTTGAACGCCGAGCCGAGGATTCCTGTTGGCAAGCCAAACTCCATATTCTTGAACCAGAGCGCGACTGCCTATCTTTCTGAGATAGTCCCTCACGCGTTGCTCGCCGTCTTGGAATTCTTTCATCGCATCCTCTTCTCCCTCGATAATACGCTTCCATGTTGCTAAAACATTGACAACCATCTTACGGCTTTGGTACAGTCTGCTGAGCACAAATAGCCGATGATACGATTCGAGCACGTCAACAGCACGATCAAAACACTCAACACCACTGTCGACAAGTCCATTCAGCTCGGCCCTGACGGCCCCCCCCCCGGCCAAGCCTTGGAATGAGCGTTGATCCAGTTCAAGCAAGACAATCAGTAAAGTGGCATCCACGGTTCGAAAGACTTCACTCTCATCTGGTACACTGCCAAATCCCTTCATTTTTCTCCAGGACGACAAAAAGCGCCTCAAGAACTGCATGGTACGAGTATCGATGCCCTGCAGAGCCTCCTTTGCTGATGTCTCAAACGAGACGCTGCGAGAAAACTGTTCGGCAATCCTCTTCACACCAGCGTAAATCCATATTCCGCGAGAGCCTTCGATTATGTCGTTACGTACTCCAGGGACTAGTGACAAAACAACTCGAGGATCCAATTTACTGTCCACCAAAACATCTTCCAAGGCATTGAGCTCCGAATCGATCATTTCTTGAGTCGATGAAAGGGCCAATAGACTGATTAAGAGGAGGAGTCCTGCCTTTTGTCTCAAATAGTCCATAGTCATGTAGTCCAACTCAGTCCTGGCATCTCGACCGCGGATAAGCTTCAGGACATAATATACAGGCCTTTTGTCAATATTTACCATACGTTCGAAAGCGACAGCACCATCGAGAATGGTGTCAAGCTGAATGATCAAAGGATTTCGAATGGCCCACCATATGCGATTGCCGTTCCAGACCACCAATTTCGTTTCGGCGCTTGCAAGTCGTCGTGTGAAGTCTTCTCCCTCCTTATTGCGCGCCGACTCCCAGCCCTCGGGCAGAGAGTCGTCGTCTTGGGAATCATCACGCTCGAAAAGCTCTCGTTCCTTGGATAGCCGCTCAATAGACAGAGCTGTCCTAGAGTCAGAACTCTTGAGTGACGAGGTAGAAGATGTTCCTAATGGGCCAGGAAATGGCGCAAATCTCTTCTGGCTGAGCTTCAAGACAACCTCATCAAGTCGGGTTTGCCCTCGTCCCATCAGTGTTGCCATTCCATAGGGTTGTCCCGTAGGAGGGGAGTTGGCCTCCAGCCAATATTTATCCGGGTTCACCTCTTGGCCGGCATTAACATGCTGGATTTCCAAGCCAAAGCGAGGACCCTGATCAGAATCCTTGCAAATGGAGGCGATGACGTGGCCATCTTCTTGGTCTCCGAACCCCGTTTGCGACGAGGTCATTTCAAATTTGCTCCCATCAACGATGATTTGCTCGGGATATCTGTCGAACTGAATGGTGGCCCTTGTAGGCTCTCCATCTAGACTGACAAACATGCCCACGCCTGGTTCCGATGCTTTCGTCCCTATAACTAGTAGAAACTCTTCAGGACTTGGTGAAGCTATATGAGGTCTTAGAGTAATGGGGGTGTCCGAAGATGTTGTCTCTGTCTTGGGAGATGATTTGGAATCACTGGTCGGTGCCACAGGTAGAGGTTTTTCAACCTGCACGGGGGTCGATTCAACTTCGATTGATGGTTGAGGACTGGGCGGAGGCCCAGGAGTGGCTGACTGTTGACCCGGGGTGGCATCGTTAGCTTTACTCGACGTGCGACTGTGGCCAAGGGTTTGTGTGTTTCGATTGGAGCCTTTTGGGTTTGCAAATTGGTCGACGGTATGAGACTCAGCCTCGGGAAGATGCCCTGGCACTCCAACTTGCTCTGCAGGGGTCTCTTCCAACGTTGATATGCTCATCAAAGGTATTGTAAGCTGCCTATAGATATCTAGCAGAGCATATGATCTAGAGTCGGCAACGCAAGCTATAGAGTCTCGGCGCACGGACAAAACACTTCCAGCAAAGGTTACTTTCTGATCTTACATGTTAGTGGTGGCGTCGTGTGTAGAAGCAGTCTGAACGAACTCACGGGAGCTTCCAACACCTTGTCAGCAAGGCGTACAACTCGAATTTTTGACTTCAGAGACAGTAGAATGGTGGCATCATTTCCTGACGTGTTTCCGGAGTTACCGTCCAAGTCGGTCTCGTTCAAGTCCACACCACCTATCCAACTACAATTCTTCACAACGCTTATACCGGACACTGGACTTAGTTCGGGTAGAGAGTAAAAAGCAGCTGTTGAGTTGCACAAGATGCAGGCCTTGCCAATTCGGGGCAACAAGAGAATCTCTTGAACTCCGGGTTCTTTGGTAGACGATGTTGAAGATGAGTCCAAGGATACGGGTGATAGCCTCGAAGCTGGGATATATACTGGTCGTCCGACTTTGTCGTTTGGATCTGGTGGTATGTGGACGAAATGCAGGATTTCAGAAGCCGATGTACCGATGTACAGATTCCCATCTATTCACACTTTAATGACAGCCACATGGCTACTGGCACGTTATCGTACTTACCATAGTATTCTACACAGTTTATTTTCACATTGCTCTCAGAACCATCTGTGGACAGAGGAACTTCTTCCAATAGCGGTCGCAAGATATATGGCCCAGTCTCGTCACCGGCCTGCTCTTCAGAGCCAGTGACTAGCTCTGCAGCGTGCGATGCCATGCCGGCAATTGTATCATCTGCGGTTTTGCGACAGACCGATCATATTTGCAGATGACAAGATTCGGCAACGTCTACAGTATCGTAGGTTCTCGATTGAGAGACGGATCATGAACGTGCGCTGTTCAATGATATCGAGTTTGTCGGCTTGTTAGATGACCAGGCGTTGAGCGCGGAATGGCAAGCTTGCACTGGCTGCGATTGGACGTAATAGGGCTTCGAGTGATGTTCAAGCCTTGCAGCTAGATTCGTCAGTAACCGGGTACATTTGTGAGTTGGAGACGCAACAATGTGTCTTTGCATTGTCGCGCTGTACATGTAGTCCGAGACCCACAGCACTGCTCTTACTGAGCTTGTGAATGGTGGAATAAGTGCCACAGGTATGTACAGTGGGGTGTATATATATGTACAGGCGATCCGCGCCACACCCCTTGCTCTACGGATTACGAACCTATGAACAACCAGACACGTTGACATCGCCCATCGCCCCATCGCCCTCCTCCTGCGCCAGGGTTACTCCCAACCTCTTTGGCCGGTCTCCAACACTCCAACATCTGGCTTGTGGCTAACTCTGTCAGCGAGCCATCTCGGTCGTCCTGGGCACCTTCCAGCCTTCTGTGTATGGCGGTTTCCGGCCTAAAAGATTACGCAACAGTTTCCGACAACGAAACTTGACGGATAGCACCGGCGCGGCGCAATGGCTGAAGCTGAAGCTGCGGATGAATCTGTATATGGCCCCGAAGCTATACCAAGTACAACAGGGTCCACGATGCCAACCGCCGAAGGAGTAGGAAACAAGTTTCAACATGCCATATCGGCTTGGAGAAGTACGATGACATTGTGTTCTCGCTTGTCACTGATACTTTGTGTCCGCTGACCAAAATGAGCAGGCGTCGATCTGACGACTTTGATCTCGAATCTCGACAATACCGCCTCTGAAATATTGACCTACCAACGAGATTCAACCGTCCAGCGCAAAGAACTGGCTCAAAAAACAAAGGATTTTCGAAAGCTAGAAGATGCAAGCAAGTTAACAGAGATCAAAGGCCTGCTGAAAGGTATACTTTTTATACTCTGTATTCGTTTGCATCATCATGCTTTCGTCTGATTGCTGACACCACACTAGCCTACCAGAACTTTATCGACCTTCTTACGAATCACTCTAAATCCGTCAACTCGGCTTTCTTACAGGCATACACCTCTATATCAGAAGCTCCAGATCCATACCCCTTACTTGAAGCATCCGTGGATTCCATGCTTGTGTCCGAAGAGACCGTTCCAAAACTTGCCGACGAAAACAAGCACCTTCAGGAGAATGTTTCAAAACTTGCTTCTCAATTAGAAGAAACCGAAGCTAAGCTTCAGTCTGAACGAACAGCTCGGAAAGACATCGAAACAACCCTTGACAGCAGGATTAAAGAAGTTGAATCGTCTTGGAATGCCGTGCTGGAAGAGAAAAGAGACAACTGGCAAGCCAAAGAAAAGAGCTTGGAAGAAAAAGTAGAAAACCAGGATCGACTTCTCAATGAGATGCGCGCAAGCTATGAAGTCAATCAGCGCCTTGGCAAGACGAGCGACGACCAAGAGAGCAAGCGAGGTAATTCGTCAAGTGCTGAGCTTGAGATGCTCCACTCAGATATCGAACGAACCAGCGCCCGACTTGCTGAGGTGGAAGCTCGCAACGAGCAATTGAGGCTCGAACTGGCAAAAGCCAAGTCCTCTCTCTCTACGCAGCCCGAAAAATCCCTTGAAGATGACCCCAATTATATGCGCATGAGGAACGAGAACTCGTCATTGATCCGGAAACTAGATTCGTTACGGATAGAAAAAGAGACGATGAGACGCGACTGGGATTCACGACTTCGCGCAATGGAGCGCGAAACGGCACATTTGAAGGATGAAAAGGAAACCCTGAAAGCTAAAGTTCAGAAATGGGGCGACTATGATGACGTTAAGCAGGAGCTGGAGGTTCTCAAGAGCATCGAGTTCTCTACAGGAGATGACGATGAAGCACATGAGAAACCCGAGGAGAGCGAAGACAAGGGGGACTCGCTAGAAAAACTCCTCTTGTCTCGGAACAAGAAGCTAAGTGACGAGCTCACAGTCCTTCGGGTTTCTCATCAAGACCTCCAGAGTCGCTTGGAAGATTTGCAAGAGGAGCTTTCTAGAACCAATGCAGAGTTGGGGAAATCGCAGAATCTGAACCAGAAGTTGGAAGAAGACCTCGAAAATATGCAGGCGGAGGGGGTCAATGCCTTCCCGTCCGGTGCGTCAGTCGCGGGCACATACGTTACTCGGGCGCAAACTCGAAAGGGCAGACTGTCACCTACCTCGTCGATCATTAGCGGCATAGATCCGCGCAGTGCGCCAGGGGAACGGGAACCGATGGGAGGAGGATCCGGGATCCTGCCAATGGTTACGGCGCAGAGAGATCGGTTCAAGAAGAAAAACACGGAGCTCGAAAACGAGCTGGCCGAGACTCACCGGACTGTGCAGCAACTGCGACAAGAAGTGGCAGCTTTGCAGAAGGACAACCTGAGCTTGTATGAGAAGACGAGGTATGTGTCAACATACAACCGAGGTGGCGCTACTTCGACCTCGTCATCAGCGTACTCGTCCAACCCCAATCCTTCCACAGTTTCCATGGGTGGAAGTGGGAATCCAGGAATCTCCATGGACAGGTATCGCAAGGCCTATGAGTCAAACATATCGCCATTTGCGGCATTCCGTGGCAGAGAGTCTGCTAGAGCGTATCACCGAATGAGCCTTCCCGAGAGGGTGGTGTATTCGATCACGCGCATGGTCCTGGCATCTCGTGCAAGTAGGAATCTTTTCGCAGCATACTGCGTGGCGCTCCACGTCCTTGTCTTCTTCTCGCTGTACTGGCTCGGCAGCACTGACATTGAGAAGCATGCGAGTAGCTTGGGGGGGTCCTCGATGGCAGCCGCAGGGGTCGGGTCTGCGGGATCAGGTGCGAGTCACGGGAGTTGGAAGCAAGATGGCTTCGAGGGATCTTGATGACGTTTGCTGCCATGCTTGATGAGATATTGGAAATGCAGGTCTCAGGCTGGTCCGAGGTACAGGCAAGTGCGGGGGCTTGGGGGTTGGGGCTTTCGTGGGCGAAGTGGGTGTGTCCATGTATCTGATGGGAGTACTTACTTGTTGGTAATCTGGCAGAACAAGACTATTATGTGATTAGCTTCTTACAAAAGAAGTAATGCAGTATAGTCCTTTCATCAGGCTACGTATCTTGGCCTCGCTTCCATGTAGATTCAATGCAAAAATGTCATATCCCTACTCGATACATGATACGTTTGCTGTCGGGGATCCAACAAATCAAGTCATCCAAACTCGCTCTCATACCAGAATGTATGCATGACTTGGCTTTGTGCCTTGTGCCGCGTGCCTTGCGCCGTGTGCCAGGCTTCGCAAGCTGCGCAGTCTATTAATATGAGGCGCCGGCCCGTTCTGGCGGCCGAGAATGCAGACCAATGAAGGAAGATGGAAAGACGGCTGGGACAGGACGTCTCGACGCATCACGGTCTGTCATACGCTGAGTGCCACCTCCAATATGTACACCCACTGTAAGTAGTATGTATCTGAAGCAGGGCGCTTACGTCCGTAGACAGCAGCCAATCAGCACTATGCAGGCAAGCCTCCCGCCCATGCCATCCCGACTTGATTGGGTCACAGTTGCATGCATGTACACCGGGCAGAACGGTGTCTGCCAATGAGTGAGTCAATAAGCTCCTCTCTCTTCCCGAGAATTATGCCTATTTTCTTGGTTGCTGGTAGCCGCAGGTACAGTGACAGTGTATGTACGGAGTAGGCCCTGTCGCTGCCATGTCTTGCCCATGCCTGTCAATCTATATAGAAGTGCATGTCACCCTCTCTGTCCTGCTAGAAACATCAAACTTGTCGTCTTCAACTGGCTGGTATATATCCATCGCAGTTGGATTTTCTTTTTCTTTTTCTATTTTTTTCTTTTCCTTTTCCTTTTCCTTTTCCTTATTTCCTTATTTCCTACTTTCATTTGTCTTCGTTATCATCGCTGTCCCGAGTTACGATTGTCATTTACCGTGTGCTCATTTGATTCTTGTCGAGGTTGGCTCGTATCAACCATCGTCACTTTCACGACCTGCACGTCTACAGAAACTTCTGCACCTCATATTTGGGCGACACCGAGAAGTTAAAATCAGAGTCTCGATTGACGGGGACTCGGCTTCACTTCCACTGCCACAATTTTAGTTTTAGCACACTATTATGCGTCCATCAACTATCGTCACGGCCACATTGGCTCTGGCCGCCAATGCTGCACCAACAACATTTCCCCTCTTGGACCTCAAAGACAATCCTGTGAGCGCACTCGACGGCTTATCCGGCTACTTCAACCTCATCGCTTCTAAAGTCCAAGCCGCCAAGGCCTTGTCTTCGTTACCCACATGTGACCTGTCCAAAGCTCGTATGCCCGTCGGTGAGTTTGCCTACCTGAATATTCACACGACTCTCATCAGTCAAAACTGATATCAATCTCCCTTGTCGTAGGTGTCGATGGGCTACCCGCACCAGATGACGGGACAAAGGTGCGCCATGTCGCTGTCGGCCGCGGTACGCAAAACTACACATGCGATCCAAACAACGAAAGCGTTGCTCCCAAGGCTGCCGGCGCCGTGGCCACGCTCTTCAATGCCAGCTGTCTGGCTGCTCTCCACCCAGACGTCCTGTCGCGCATGCCCGCCATGGCCGTACACTTCAAACTTGAAGAAGATACGGAAAAGCTCGGTCCCAGTGCCATGGCCAAGTCTGGATTGCACTACTTCACTGACGGCTCGACGCCGCACTTCGACATGGACACGCCCAAAGAGGCTATCGCCCAGGTTGACTGTACCAAGGACGGCTCCTCCAATGCCCCTGCAACAGCTGCCGTGGGACAGCTTGGCGAGAAGGCCGTCGCCTGGCTCCGCTTGGCAACCAAGAGCGGCACGACAGGAGACATCAAGCATGTCTATCGAGTCGACACAGCTGGTGGCTCTCCGCCAGCCACTTGCAAGGACATGCCGGCCAAGTTCCAGGTGGAATATGCAGCAGTGTAAGTGACCGCACTCCCTTCTCAAAGCTATGGCTTGCTTGGGCATTTCAGACTCTAGACTCCTCTGTTGTTCGGAAATTCGTAGCTGACTTGCGTTTCCAGGTACTGGTTCTGGCAAGGGAGCTCCAGAGAATGAGGGCGTCTTGGCGGGGTTATCAATTTGTTGATGGTTGTCAGGACTTGATTCTTGATTGGGTCGGGTAACTGTGGGGTTAATGAACAGTGTCAGTTGTTCTGGAACAATGACTAATGACTTGCGCAGTGCTCGACCCTGAGCTGTACATATATATATACATATACTTTCTTACTTGTATCTATGCACTGTACTCCGTAACTGTCTATAATGCATCAATTTTCGGAGACTTTGGAACTGGTGTGCCTTGCTTTGACACTCATAGTAAGCTCGATGCATGCACGCGCCGAGGTTCCGCGTAGAGACGATGCTGGTCGTCACCACACATATTCCTGCAAGTAGTTCCACAGCTTGCTCTTGCTAGAAACTGGAATTAAAGTCTGTATCTCCATCAAGCCCCCCCCCGACCATGACCGTACAAGCGTCACTGCTTCAGCCAACTATGCTTTCCACCAGCCAGGGAACATTCGTTGCTGCCTCACAAGTGGGCGGTGATGGTAGTCTGCCATCACAAGATGCACATGAGGCCATGCTCGGTGGCGACGCGAACATGCCGTTGCAACCACAGTCAGAGGCGACCATTTCTCACCGGGCATCAAAGTCCGCAACTTGGTGGCCGAGGAAACGGGAGAGGGATACGGACACTAAACTATTGGCAGCCAAGGCTGAAGCCATCGAGAAGTACATTCCTCGTGCAAGCCGAACTACATGGTGACGAGAAGAAGGTATCATCCGAGGTGTTCTTTCCTTTCGATCTTGCGCATATTGTCTCCGTCGATACCCCTTTCTTAAACACGAGAGCAATTCTTCAAGACTCCCGAGAGGGACAAGGTGTAATGAAAGCAGGAACCCACCCTCGCGCCATATGATGCAACAATGTAAAGACGGACTCCTTTCCCGGATCAGCCCTTATGTTAAGACGCAAGAAGAAGTGATGCTTGACATCTTTGGCATGACGCTTGGCTGGGGCGCTGTCTACGGTGAGCATGTCATTAGAAACGCGAGATATGCCGGTTTGGAAAGGCCAGGGCTGGGTCGTTTCAACGGCGTCATTGAGGCAACGGACGGTAGAATGCGGCCAATTATCCTGACTTCCTGAGTTGAAGAACAAAGGCTCGGGGTTCGTCCAGGAGCTGTCTCGCCTATAACTACAGCATTTTATAGGACTACTCCAGACACCGGCGCCATCGTTGGATTCAATGTCTATCCAATAGTGTCATATTTGAGTTGCTTGCCATTATGAGCTCTTCTTATAAATACAAGCGTGGAACTGTAAAATCCTTGCAATAGGTCGCCGTTGCAGAGCCTGTTGAGTAACGCCGCCTCACCTTGCGTCACTCGCAAACGTGGCACAATGGGTCATATACGGCAAATGACTTCTGGGTGCATTCCGCATGTATGTCGAAAGTCAAAAGTAGTGTACAGGTATCAAGCAAGACCTTAAGGAACACATCATGAATTAAGCTAAAATGCAAAGACATCATCTCAAAGGCTGGCGCGGGGTCAAAGTCGAACATGAGATTTTTTATGTCATTGATTTTGTTTCGTCGAGAACTCTTGCGAAAAAAAAAGGGAAATGTGTATGCGGTATTTCCCTTTCGATGCCATGCTCCCACCGTAGCCTTGGATGCACCACGAGATATAAGCCACGAATTGCCCCGAAAACATATCAACGTTTCTCAAGTTTTCCTGCGCCTTCCAACACTAAAACCAATCCCTGCTTACGCTTTTTTGAAACATTCATGCGGCAGTAATGGCCTGGCGAAGACGAGCACCACGCTGTCTCGAGTTGAGACGGACCTCGTCACGACCAACAACCTCGCTGGACTTCTGAACAACCTCGTCGCCCTCAGTCAAGATGAGCTCGATGTGGCAAGGGTTCGACATGTAGGGGTTAATCTATTGTGAAAAAAAAAATTGTTAGAAAATGACTTCTTTATCCTTGGGTATGATCGTCCAATCCATCGGAAACAAGGAGGATCGCGGATCGAGCTGGGGGCCATAGGAGAGGCAAAAACGTACGCGACCATGAGCACGGTATGTTCGGCGGCGCTGCTTGGGGGCCTGGTTGACCTGGATGTGCTTGACAACCAGGGCGCCAGTGTCGAGACCCTTGGCATCAGCGTTGGACTCGGCGTTCTTCAGGAGGTCCAGAAGATACTGGGCGGACTTGACGGGCCAGCGGGCCTTGGAGACACCGAACTGCTTGCCTGTTGAGAACGATTGTCAGCTGCTGATGATTTCTTCTATACCCATCAATCCCAGAGGAACATCGAAACGTTCGTCGCCGAGTAGCCCAAACAGTCATGATGGGTTTTGGTCATCGTCACATGGTGCATCTCGGTAGAGAAGTTTCGACACGCACGTCCTGCAGTGCAGAGGAAGCGATTCGGAATTTGTGTTGGGAGAGAAAAGTCGTACCCTGGGCACAGCGGCCAGTGCTGCCGGCATATCGTCGCATGGGGACAGCCTCCTTGTGCTCCTTGACGTTCTCGAGGAAGGCAACAGCGCGCTGCAGCTTCCAGCCGTTGATGGCCTGGGCGGTCTCGCGGGTGTTCTTGAAGGAAACTCGCAAGTAGGCGCCGCGAGCGCGGGCCGACTTGGAGGACTGGATCTCGGTGGCGGCGTATCGAACCTATTTTCGGAAAGAATACAATGCGTCAGTCCGCGTCCGTTATCAAATACATCGTCGTCTTTCCCGCTCGCTCGCGTCCGAGACAGACAGAACCGACAGCGACATCGACATATTCGGCAGCATTTGCCATTGCAAAACAAAACGAATCGCCCGTCCTCCAATCAAGTGATCCATATTGTTTTTTAGCAGGGTAAAACTCACCATCTCGACGACTTGAATGTGGTGACTGATACGGCGGCAACGTGGGTTCGCTGGCTGGAGTTGAGAAATTCAGGACTTCTGCCCCGAAGGCGCTGGCTGCTACCAAAACTCGCTTACCAATTTGGGCAATTGTTAGGGTTTGGCTGCCCTCCCTGGTCAGCTGGTGCATCCACGGCGCCCTCTGTTTTGGGAGTCAAAAAACGTGGCAAGCTCACCAGAAATTATCAAATAACTAGATGAAAATTAAAACAAGAGTTCTATTTCATGAGATTATTTCATATTGTTCAAGTCTCCTCAGTACATTGACTCATTCCAATTTCCATTGAAGCGTGCATCTTCGCATCCGTTAATTTGGTCGCAGCTACTTGCACGTCCTTCGTACACGTGACCCGGTATACCCAGCCAATTTTTCTTCGACCAAGTCCACATCGGAATCGGAAAAAGGTCGGGTCGTGCAGGTCGTGCAGGGGTCTTTTTCAACAACGCTCTAACCTGGAATGGAACACAAGCGGGTCCCCAGCCAAAAAAAAAAAAAAGCTTCCAGGTGAAAGCTTCAAAAAATTCTTCTGGTGTCAAAGTCTACCAATCCCTCATAAAGCCAGCGGCAAGTCCCATTACAGCCCTCAAGAGTACACCAGAGCACTTCACGACTTGTCCAACATTTTTAAAAGGCGACAGCTCGTCTCCAATTCTATAGCCTTTGATCGTAACATCTTCATCAATGGCTTTCGGTACTCGAGGCGCTCCCCGCGGTGGCGGTGGCATGCGAGGTGGTCGTGGAGGAGGTGGTCGAGGAGGTTTCGGCGGTGGCAGAGAAGGTTTTGGCGGAGGTGATCGCGGTGGCCGAGGTGGTGCTCGTGGTACGGTTTGTCTCTGTCGAAAGACAGTCGTCTGGTCGTTGATGTACTTGATTCTGACTTGATGAAATTAGGTGGACGAGGTTCCTTTGGTGCTCGTGGAGGCGGCGGCCGTGGAGGTCCTCGCGGCGGTGCTCGAGGTGGTCCTCGCGGAGGCGGCAAGCCTGGTCAAAGGGGCGGTGCCAAGGTCGTTGTTGTAGGTCTTCAATGCGTCTACTTTTCGTGAATCATGTCGCCATATGGACCAAGTTGGGAACTAACCAGGACATCTTGAACAGGAGCCTCATCGTCACCCTGGTGTTTTTGTTGTCCGTGGTGGCAAAGAAGACGGTATCGCTACTCGAAATCTTACTCCCGGTGACTCTGTCTATGGCGAGAAGCGCATCTCCGTCGACGAGACTGTTAAGAACGACGATGGCACCTCGACAACGACCAAGGTTGAGTACCGCATGTGGAACCCCTTCCGAAGCAAGCTTTGTGCTGCTATCGCCGGCGGTGCCGATAACATCTACATGAAGCCTGGTTCTCGCGTCCTTTACATCGGTGCCGCTTCTGGTACATCCGTCTCCCACGTCGCCGACCTGGTTGGCCCTACCGGCTACGTCTACGCCGTCGAGTTCTCCCACAGATCTGGCCGTGATCTTATCAACATGGCCTCCAAGCGCCCCAACGTAGTTCCCATCGTCGAGGATGCTCGCCAGCCTGCTCGTTACCGCATGATCGTCCCCATGGTCGACGTCATTTTCGCAGACGTTGCTCAGCCCGACCAGGCCCGTATCGTTGCCATGAACGCCAACTGGTTCCTCAAAGTCGGCGGTGGCATCGTCATTTCCATCAAGGCAAATTGTATCGACAGCACTGCTCCTCCTGCTGAGGTCTTCGCCAACGAGGTTCAGAAGATGCGTGCTGAATCCATCAAGCCTAAATATCAGATGACTCTGGGTAAGTTGTATTCGATCCATAAATGTAATCTTTGTGTGTTCCTGCGACTGATTTTCATTCCATAGAACCCTTCGAACGTGACCATTGTTTGGTTGCAGGCGAATACCTGCGCTACAAGTCCTAAAAAGAACTCGGCGCTGGGAAAGAGAGACCTCAACATATTTTAATGCTTATGTGTTCCAAGTCAATATCTGAATCCGCTGCTTGACAACTGGCTGAGTACTCACAACGTGCTCGTACGACTTGAGAGATCTTTGAGACTGTCATCTGCATCAATGTTTTCATGCTGATTTTAGGGGGGGGGGAACTTCGGGGATTTTACTTTGTCATGTTCCGTTTATTTGACCAATGGTTTTACCACGGCGAGAAGGCGTTCCGGACTGGGCTTATTTTGTATGTAGCATGCTTATGGGCGTCCGGCCTTGGGCGTCCGGCCAAGTTGAAAAGATACACACCCTGCATTAGAACTATGAGTCCGTGATTTGTGATGCTGAACCTGGGACACTGTGGTTCCATCTTGATACGTCGTGTTGTGCTTCACGAGGCCCATCCCTCTGCGACCTGATCGACATGCTTACTCACGGGTGCGATAGACGCTGGTGGGGGAATCGCCAAGTGGGTTAGTTAGTTGATGATAGCACCGATATGGGTATCGTATTTCACGGTCAGCAGAGGTGCTTGTCCGAGTACAATCCATATCAGCATAACTCTCTGGCCTTCTGAAATAGTGACCATGATCAAACAGGATTGCACTCCGAAGCGTTACATGTGACCAGGGCGTGAAAGGGTTTTCGAAACCTCACCCATGAGATTCGTGTTGCTAGTGTCCATGATCCACAGCCTCGCAAAAGCAGCAGACGATGCAAGTGAGTATTATTCCCAAAATATTTTTTAGTTTGGCATGGAAAAGTGCCCGCCCAGCGCTGTATATCACAATCATCATTACACAATCATGCAATTTGAGGACTACTCTACCGCCAGCTAGTCCGGCGGTCTGTCGACGTGCCGTCTCGATATCCAATATTCGACAGTGTAGATCCAGTTCACGTCCATAAGGCTGTCATGTCAGCCTCTTTCGGCCCATATTCTCGGGTACCTGCGTGCAACCCCTCACTTGATTGGACACAATGATGATGGACTGCCGGGACTTCCGTAGTGAGCTCATGCAAGGCTACTTGTGTATTGTGGAATCGAACAGGGCTTACAGGGCGGCTTTTTTTCGAGTCACCGGGGCTGGAGTAAGCAGCTCCATGTCACTGCCGGGAACCAATTCTGTTGCTCGCTTGGTCAATTCGCGTGATCAGAGGAAGCGTGTCCAAGCGAATAGAGTAACTTTCAGCCATGGCTGTCTCTGTTGACCATGGAATTTCAAGACGGTGACTGATGACAACGTGGTTTATTTTGCTTTTCGTCATGGTCTCTACCCCTGTTGGCATAACGTGTTACATATGGGCTTGGTCATTATCCATGGCCTGCCTGTTATCGAAGTCGGTCGTGATTCAGTCCTGGCATGCATGGTCATTGTTTACCAAGTTACTTCCCTGTGTCTCTCTGTTCGGTTTCAGTTGTATTTTTTCCCCCTGTCCGGGTGCCTGGGAGGGTCTCCCGAGAGGCAAAGACCTTGTGCTGCTCATGTTATTTCAGGCGCGCCTCAGCGTACGTGGCGACATGCGTTCACGCAGTCTCGATGCCATAGATTGTTGGACTGCACAGTACAGACACTGGATCCCAGATTCATGATTGAGGCTGGCGGAGAAGAAGGGTCATACAAAGTGGGTAGACAGGCAAAGCATGGAATAATTTAGCTTCGAGACGGCTTCTTTGCCAAAGCACTGTCAGGAGTGCGCCTTGAGCTTCAATGGAGCCAGGGGCAGAAGCATAGTGAAAGCGATACGCGCAAGGTCCAGGGAGGAAGGTAATGTGTGCTCAACGAAAGGCAAGACATCCATGAAATGCACGCGGTGTAATTTCAAAGTTACCAGATGCCACGCTGAGAGTTTTCTTGGCTCGAGGTCGGCTACAAGGTATGTTGCAACTTACGACCAGGGTGTCGCGTGCAAACGGCATTTGATCGATTGATAAGATGATCTGATAAGCCTTAATGCATAGATTACCATCAAGAAAATCTTCAAACGTCTCGGAAGCCACCACCACCCGCCCTTTTTCGATTGGACCCGTCGCGATTATTTTTGCCGTTTCTTATCCATATCACATGTCGATGGGAGTAATTTCCATGATGCGCCTGCACTAAATTAATTTGCGTTTCGTATCGGTCCAGGGGCTTTCACGGTTTCCAGAGCTCATGAACTGGCACGGCAGACGGGATGCCGTCGAGAGTGTGTGGGACGGGGGGGGGGGGCAGAGTCGACATGGGGGCAAGACGATGCGGCTGGCTGTGCCGCCCATTTGAGTCAAAGCGTGTCTATTGTTCATAATTCATCGTGTGAAGAAGAAGGGCCATCAAAATATCGACTCGGTCAGCGGCCCAACGAATCGCGCACAAGTCGGCGGGATCTTGGGCAGTTGTTGGTGGTGGTCCGTTAAGACGTTAAAATGGCCAGAGAAAGCCTGATGAGCGGCCGGGTCTGGAAAGTAATGACGAAGAAAAATGCGAACAAATGTGGCTTCTCTGGGGAGACAGACATCTTCCTTCCGATCTTCGGCGCATGCTGCACGCAAGGCCCGACGCACGCAGGTTGAGGTCGGGAGGAAGAAAAGTGGCCTGGTGGCACAGTGCGGCACACGCCCCCAAACGCCTGTCGGGTGCCTGGGTCTCCGTGCCAGATAGATCCACTCCAGAGTAATACGTCCGTACAGGACTGAAGGTTTAACCAGGTTTGCTGTCCAATATGCTCAATCTTGTGTCGTCGCTGATTGATAAAATGACGAAACTAGTGGCAATATCATGCTTTCTCATCATCATCAAGTCATCGATTTGACCACGCCTATCTATTACGGTGCACCAACTCGACCACGGGACACGAAGGCGTCCTTATCAGCGTGCGCAAATGGCAGTATCTGTTGGTTGGCACGTCATACATTTGGGAGATTGATTAACTTCATTTCCGAATGAATTGAAACCCTTGTTGCCAAGCAGGCCCGTCCTGCCAAGTCTCGCACAGTGTTAATAAATCCCTGCCGCCGGACGCCTGTCATCCGGTCTTAGCGTGCCCCTAGTCTGGCCGTCATGCTCATCAGCAGTGCAGCAGTGCAGCAGTGCAGCAGTGCAGCAGTGCAGCCCACCCCCGCCACTTGGTCCCCCATTTCATCTCTTCCGGCCCCGCTGCCTGCCCTGCCTGCCCAAAACCCTTCGGCCTGCAGCGTATTTGTTCGCCGACTCCAGATCTTAGTCCGATTCCTCTGTCCTTTCGACATCTTGATTCTTCTCTCAGTCACTCGAAGAACTATCACTCACCGCACCTATCGATTGCAATTGCCCCTTCTTGCATCAGTCATAGTCATCACTTGCAACGATCCTGCCAACCTACCTCTGTTTCCCTCCGGCGGCCCTGCAACCCTGCAGCCCTACCGTTCGTCCGCAGCGGTATCATCGACCCGACCAGACCCAGACAGCAGCCGACTTCCCCTAAAAATCATCGTCTTGCCACCAGACGCACGCGCTTCTGTCAACCCGACAGTTGACCGCTTTACGCCTGCCCCCTCGCATCACCCCCCCTCCCCCCGTCTCTTCCCCCGTCTCTTCCCCCCCCCCCACGTTGGACATCGTTTCCACCGTGACGCCGCTCGCATGTCTATTTTGAATGAGAACTTGGCTCGGGATGAAGGCCTCGTTACCTCAACCTCTGACTGCATTCCCTCAGAGCCCACGGCACCGTCAATTGCCCCGTCATTGACCTACTCTGAAGAGTCAGACGACCATGATGAGCTGACTGCTCGGGTCCAGCCCCGTCAGCGCCGAGCGTCGACGAGGCTCATCGCACAAAATGCCCGCGATATCCAGCGCATTACTGGCGAGACAACGGCCGAATTCGTCGGTCGCTGCTGTGGCGGCGGTTGCTGCTTGATGGGTCCCCGTCGCACTGGCGTCGACTACGAGACTGTTCCTTTACCAGATAATGATGCTTTTCGATCATTTGGTCTCAAAATTGGAGATATTCCTACAGTATTGACCAAGATTGCCGATATGCCGGAAAAGACGATTTCGTTCAAATCGATCCCCAGTCCTAAAAGTGCTTCGTCTCCCAGCGATTCTGGCATCTCCCTCGACTCAGACCGAGATTCCATTAATTACAGTGGTGCAGCCTCCACGACAGTTAATGCGCATCTCGATCGGAACCTGGCATCCATCGATACGTCCATTCAGCCTCCTACATTTGTTCAGCCACATCCTCCCTACCATGTCTATCCAGCAAAGATTCATACGGCCAGAGAATTGACCAAAGATGGCGCGGAGAAGCGAACATACCATTTCGATCTTGATATCACGGACTACCCTGATGAGGAGGGCACCGACTTCAAGGTTGGAGGTGCCATCGGCGTCATGGCTCCCAACTGCGAACTCACAGTCGAGGACGTTCTTGACGCCCTCATGGTGCCGCGGTTCCTCCGCAACAAGCCAATCCTCTTGACTACCACCAAGGGTAGATATCCTACTGTATGGGGCGATGACAAATCAAGAGAACTGGTCACAACACGTCGCGACCTTCTCACTTGGTGTACCGATCTCCAGTCATACCCACCAACCAAGCCACTGCTCCGGGTTCTTGCTGAGCACGCTGCCGACGTTAATGAGAAGAAGGTTCTCCTGTTTCTGTGTTCGGCAGAGGGTCAGGGGATCTTCTGTGATCTCCGCACTGGTCCTCACATTACTGTTTCACAGCTTCTGAATGCCTTCCCTAGCTCACATCCGCCTATGGATGAGCTTCTCTCCTGCCTTCAGCCGCTAATGCCCCGTTTCTACTCTCTCTCCAACGACCCACATGAGTCCTTCCAGATCAGAGACCAGAAACAGCATCGCCTCATTGAAATCGCCGTTACTGTTCATGAGACAAATGACTGGAAGAATGGGTGCCGCACGGGCGTCGGGTCAGGGTTCTTTGAACGACAAGCTCGTCGCTATATCCGGGCACAAAAAGCCGGAGAGAAGAACCCGGAAGTCTACATTCCCATGTTCAAAGGTCTAATGGCCAATCCTTTGGCCAAACAATTCAACTCGGATGGGCCTATGCTGCTTATTGGCGCCGGTGTCGGTATTGCCCCATTTCGTGGATTCGTTCAGCGACGTCTGAAGCAGGCCAACTGCGCCAACAAAGTCTGGGTTCTGCAGGGAATTCGAGACTCGCTCGTCGATGAAATTTACAGCGGCGAGTGGGGTGTTCATGAAGACGAAGTCAAGCGTGTTGTGCAAAGTCGCCGAGGCGAGGGGCGATATGTCCAAGAGGAAGTGCTGAACCAGGCTGACCTTGTGTGGTACATTGCCAACACCCTTGACGGTCGCATTTTTGTCTGCGGTAGTTCCAAGGGCATGGGCGAAGGTGTTGAGGATGCCCTCGTGGAAGTTGCCATGTCCAAAGGTAACCTGGAACGTGAGGAGGCGAAGAACTTCTGGCAGCTCAAGAAGGAGGCTGGCCAGTACATTGCTGAGACTTGGTAAACGGCCAAGTCTTTGTCTGATTCCCAAATCCTCGGGGCGACGATTTTTCTGTACACTACAGAGTATATCTGCATTCTTCTTTATCTCTTTTTCTTAAAAAGCTGGCAGATGTAAGATAACGGGGTATCAGACGACCAGTTGGGTTTTCTTTGGGGCTTCATCTATCCGATTACTGCCGCATGAGGAAGGCAAAGAGTCGAGCATTTTAGACAATTAGCTACATCACATGCATTGATTGCCTGTGTATGAACCAGCGGACATCCGGGTCTTTGTGGGAATGGCGTCGCATTGGGAGTTTTTGTTTCTTCGGGCATACATCTCATTGACAGGCCATTGTGCGTCTTCTTGGACATCATTCAAAGGAT
Organism: Epichloe festucae Fl1; assembly: GCA_003814445.1. NCBI lineage: Eukaryota > Fungi > Ascomycota > Sordariomycetes > Hypocreales > Clavicipitaceae > Epichloe > Epichloe festucae. Next base: position 1,420,366 of record CP031390.1, read on the forward strand.
GGAAGATGGGAAGTTTATCTAATTTTTTTTAGAAATAAGGAGCATTCAATTGCAAACACACAATCTACTACAGTAACAGCGACAAGTTGTACCTCCTCTAGTTCAAGAGCAAGACGCGATCGATTAATCCGGGTTGTATTAATCTGTACTTTATTTTGGGGTCAGGACGGGAAGATGATGGGAACCACAGAAACTAAGTAGCAACTCGATTTCATGCATCATGTCCTATCCAATTGTTGGTGCGACTGCAAAGGTTTAAATTGTGACTGGTCGTGAATCTTGTGGCTACCCTACGGAGTACACGGTGTATTATATTTCATTCCTTTCGACTCTTTGGCTCGCCTGCCGATGGAATAACAGAGTGCGAGTTATCGCCAGCTGATCATGTTGGACAATACATGGCCTAACTCCCCCCGAGTAGGAGTAAGAGAAATTACATTAGCTTGACGGAGCAATTGTCCGACGAGAAAAATCGTCTTATAAGTTAGGAAGCATGAGATATTGGGTTTGTCAGGGAGTAGAACAGGTCGGGTCTGATTTGTCAGCAGACGCGCAAGCTCTGACACAGGTAATATGTACATATGCGGATTACACAGCCATTGATCATCATGGACAAATCCAAACCCAACGTCATCTGCTCCACCAGTGGTTCCCCGCCGGATTGGTAAAGTGAGTTCGGCATCGGCATAACGTTTTGCTTGCCGGCCAACTGACCAGACATATGATGATGTTATCGCCAGGACGAGGAGTCCAGTCCACCACATGCACATGCTTCCGCTGCAAGATATAAAGATGCCATGGCCCCCCCCCCTTCGATCAGTTGATGCACCCTTGTTGATCCGATAACGACTCATTGCTATTAATCTACATATACACGCGCTATATCTCAAGACTACATCTAATTTCTTGACAAACAGAGCATAACCGAGGAAATCAATCAATACAATCCCAGCAGCCAAAAAATGTCCGCCACCAAGCTTTCCGCCGACCTTCTCCTGCAGATGGCCAAGTCCCGCCGAACCATTTACGCCCTCAACAAGAACCTCCCCATCTCCACCAGCCGCATACAAGAGCTCGTCAACGAGACGACCCTCCACACCCCGTCGTCCTTCAACTCCCAATCCAACCGGGTCGTCGTCCTCTTCGGCGCAGAGCACGACAAGCTCTGGGACCTGACGACCTCGACCCTTCGCTCCATTGTCCCCGGCGACAAGTGGAAGCCCACCGAGGACCGCCTCAACATGTTCAAGAGCGGAGCGGGCACGGTCCTCTTCTTCGAGGACCAGGACGCCGTCAAGGGCATGCAGTCCTCGTTCCCCGTGTACGCCGACCGTTTCCCCAACTGGGCCACCCAGAGCGCCGGCATGCAGCAGTACCTCCTCTGGACCGCCCTCGAGCTCGAGGGTCTCGGCGCCAACCTGCAGCACTACAACCCCCTCATCGACGAAAAGGTCGCCGAGACCTGGAACCTCCCCAAGAGCTGGGCCCTCAATGCCCAGCTGGTCTTTGGTGGGCGTGCCGCCGAAGCCGGCGACAAGGACTTCAAGCCCCTCGAGGAGCGTGTCAAGGTCTTTGGTGCGTAAAGGGCCCGCTATGAAAGCGAAGACGTGATACCCTCTCACGATCCCACGAGTTTAACTGGGAAGAGAGCTGAAGAAGAAAAGAGACTTTTGCGTAGCGTTTTTTTCACGGGAGTTGATACATGCCAATAGTCCTGTTCTTGGGCGGCCTCTCCTTCCCTTTAACTGCTGGTTCTTTGTGTGAGGAGGGAGTTCTTGGCGCAGGTGACATGCACATAAATAGAGTTAGGTTATTGGTTCTCCTCTGTAGACTAGATAGAAACCTCTAGACTATGTAGATCGATAAAGAGTGAACCAGAATGGATGGACTTCATTAATACATGTCGACATTGGGTCTTCAGTGAATTTTATGCCATGCCACCGAGGATATGCAGAATTCATGCGTTGTTCTGGTGCCTCTCCTTGTCTCTCAATCTTCGACGACGCGCCCCAATGCTTGTCCCATTTTGATCCTTTGCCCCTTCTCTACCGCCCAATGCCACCCTGTCGATGGCTTGCCCGGCTCGGTTTTCTCAGAAGGGGCTTCGAAGACCAAGACAATGGTGCTGCCCAGTTGGAATCCACCCATCTCCTCACCCCGTCGGAGCGCGTGTCCGCCGAGAACGGAGCTGGCGTTCTCATAGGTGGCTTCAGCGAACCCAAGATACTGCTCGCCGCGTTGCGCAGCTTCCTCAGCAGCTTTGTCAGCAGCTGTATCTGTGAGCAAACTATTTGTTCGAAGCTCACGATCAAAATTGATCTTGATAGAGCCAACGTTCGTTGCCCCGACAGGGACAAAGCTGAAGAAACCATATCGCCATCGTCCCAAAAGTACGACGCGCTCGTTCAACGTGAAAAGGCCAGGCAGAGTTCTTTGAAGGTATGGCGAAACGCTGAACAGCTCGCCGGCAAAGTGACGCCGTCGTTCCACCACCCAGTTGGTTGGCGAGTGGAATCTGTGGTAGTCGCCTGGCGCCAAGTAGATGACAGCGTAGTACAATGAGGTGCCCCTGTCAGAGGACAAGATGTCATACCAAGGTTTCTCTCCAAGAGCTAGCTCGGCACGAACTTGCGACACGGCTCCCTGGGAAACTTCTGTTGACGCGTCTGGGGTGGTATGCGGGACTTTCTTATCCGCTTGACCGGACAGCAAGTCCGGGAGAGTGTACGAGATGCCGTTCACTTGGGCAAACTCTTCTTCCTGTTTCACTATTTCTTCGTCCTTGTGAGCTGCCTCGCCTTGCTCTTGATCGGATGATGAGCCCAGACGCGAGGATATACTGGCAGTAGGCGTATTTTGGCCAAGAAGAGCGTCAACGCTGTAAGTCATTCCTTTGACCTGTTCAATATCCCCACTTTCGATTCGGCCATACTGAAGAATTTTGCCGTCCGAGGGTGAGACAAGAGCACGGCTGTCAGGATCGATGGGTCGAGCGCCCGGCTTCAGCGTTCGGTAGAAGAAGGCAGCTAGGTTCGGGTAAATATGCAGGTCTGGCTCGGAAACTTCATCAAGACTAATATTTTACACCGTCAGTGGCGCCGCTATCAAGTGGCCAAGGTTTCGCAATAACACATACTTGACACCAAAGATGAAGGAGTAGAGTTTGAATCCCGGGACTCGCAAGTAGTAAGGGATTATCAATTCGTTGAACTTGCCCCAAAGTCGCGAAATGGCCTTCAATGGCAGGGTTGACATCACTTGGACTTGCCTAGGACACGATCAGTTGACTGCCGCCATGACTTGCCGCCATGACTTGCCGCCAAGACTGCGGAGAAAGTGATTCCGGCCAATCTTACCATGGTCCCTCAGGCCGAATCTTGGGCCGTCTCCTTGGCTTCTCATCCGTTGTTCCATCGGCCTCCTGTTGCCGCTTTCGTTCCTCTCTGGCTGTGACCTTGTAGAACTGGACCAGGCCAAGGAAACCAATTCCCACGCCGACGGGGATATGATACCAAGTTATTTTGCTATTCCGCAGAGCCTCGCCCAGACGTTGTGAAAAGCGTGGTCGTTTGCCCGAGTTTGAAGAAGAGAAATTCCGTACTGTAATTGGCGCTCGAGAGGAATTTCTCGGCTTGACGATGAGGCTTGCTATAAGCTGTTGTTGTGGACAGCCGGAACAACGAGAACGCATGGTAGCCAACACATGGCGTCGCAGGAGCTGGCCAGAGCCAACTCCTAGAGCAGCCATCGTGCTTTGAACCGACAACGGGATATGGCGATGACTGAAACCAGGAGGAAAGAGTCAGGCAGGTATGGGCTACAGTGATCTCATCTCATCCGTCGAGCATGGTTACTGTTAAAGTTGCCCAGAGTGACTTTCTCCACAATCTGACGTACATACGTGCAGTCCGGTGCTGTGATTGGCGATTGGTTGCTCATATCGGCAATTACGGTGGAAAATTCCGCCGAGCTCCTGGGCATCTCCCAGCAGGCCACGGGAGGTGTCTGGTACGTACCTACCAGGCTTCACACTTGCTACCAGCCTAGGATGCCAGTGCCACTTTGACTCTTCTTCGCCTTTGCTTGCTGCTGATGCCACATCTGCCTAACCCAAGACTTATCAACCTTCCCTGAAGCGATCTGTCCTTACGGGCTACCACGATCAAGACGACAACTCCTCCACCTTTCTACCGGTTTGCCAATCGCACAGTGCTGTTGCAGCATCTCCGATTTACCCAAAGCTGCTGTCCGTCGTTGGACCTGGGTCATGATCCGCCACCCAAGCTGTCTGCTCTCACGTTGATGAACATCTGTGACAGCCTGAACAGATTCGACTACCGTCTCTCTCTTATCACTGTCTGTATTGTGCATGCCAGTGAGTAGCTGACGATGGCGTCAGAGACGTCCAAATCACAAACCGCCGAGTCCACTGATCCCGCAGCTTCCGGAGCTCCCGATGCGCTTGCGGTCAATCTTCAGATCGTCTCCCCGTCGGTTGGCGTGAACCGTCCGCTTTTGTTTCCTGATCTCCCTGCCGTGACCACTATCAGACAATTGAAGGATAAAATTCGCCATGCACTTCCCTTACGTCCTGCAGATGAAAACCAGCGACTGATACACCGTGGTCGAGCCCTATTGCGAGAGTCGGATAGCCTGCTAGAAATATTTGGTGCCAATACTGTGAGTAGGCACTTCTTACCTAGAATACCAGCTTGCAGGTCCCCGTTAGACTAACCGCGATGCCCGAACAGCTTCAAACACCAGATCGCCAAACGATCCATCTCGTCATCAGGGATCCCATCGACAGCCACTCGTCTAGTCCCGCGCCAACCACGGGACGTGATCCAAGTCCACTAACCGGGAGTCAAAATTCAACGTCGACGATGCAGGCCTCTTCTCAAATGCAGTCTACACCGCAACCCACTCCGACATTTACTAGACGAACACACTCTCAACCTGCTGCCGCCGCAGGATCTCGGGCTCGAATCCCCTCTCCCGCTCCGTCTCAAGCAGCCCTTCCGACAGATCCCACCGCTACTTTCCAGCAACAGCATCAAAATATGACGAACTGGATGGGCCAGATCCAGCGCGAAGCGATGGCCAGAGCAATTGTACATCAGAACCAGCGTGGTCGAGCCCACATAGGCATGCGAGGGATTGGAGACTCCGGTGGAGGCCATGGTCAGATGCCTGGGAATCAAACCGACCACAATGGAGGTCGAGCCAGTCCGGCTCCAAGTCAAACCATATACCGAGAAGTCGTTGGACCAAATGGTCTTAGTTACCAGGTCCAAATGGAAACTGTCATAAGGTCGGCGGCCCCAGGTCAACAAAACGGGCTGTCTCCCATTGACGTTCAGAATATACTACGTGGAGCGGATGCCAACCAACTTACAAATATTATGACAAGTGCAATGCAACGAAGTGCTTCTGGGGCATCCGTTCATGGTCGGCCTTTGCATCAACCTGGAGTTACAACTACATTGCTTGGCTCTGGTGTTCAAATGGCTGGAAGCGGTCGTGCCACTCCCGACTCATCTATGAGATATCCCAGTGGAATGGGCGGCATTTTCGCTCCTGTGGGCACCTCGTCCAACTCGCCAAGGCAAGGCGTAGAGGTGTACATCTTATCATCACCAGAAGGACCTCGTGCATTGTTAATCAATAATGCAACCTCGGAGACTTACTACACTCCCAGATTGCGGCCTCAAACTAGTATGCCTCGCCTCCGAACAGCTGCAAGCTTTCCGAACCTAGCCCGCGCTACCGCGCTCACTCAAAGTCAACAAATAATCCAGCCGCAGCAGCAGCAGCAGCCACAACAGGGCAATAATGTAGGGCCAGCCAACAACCAACCTCCTAGACCTGCCAGAGACCGACAGGCTGGAGCCCATCCGGCCAATCCGCCGGCTGCGGGCATTCCACCCTTGCTCCTACGAGCGTGGCCCCATATCTGGCTGATTCTCCGCTTAGCCGTGTTCATCTGGCTGTTCACGAACCCAACTTCAAGCTGGTCAAGATGGTTTACAGTGATTTGCCTCGCTGTCTTGGTTTTTCTCCTGAGCACCGGCGTCTTGAACGGAGTTGCTGAAAATGCTTGGCGGCCGTTCGGGAGACATTTAGAGCATTTTCTTCCCACTCCAGAGCAACATGTCCGGAGACAACAGAGACCGCCAGCCGGTCCTGGCGTGGCACAAGAACATCAACCGCTTACTGATACTGCAGAGATAGATGCTGCTCAGATGGCCGCGAGATTGGTAGCCGAGCATGAAGGCCAGAGCTGGCTCAGTGTGCAGTTTCGTAGACTGGAACGAGCTGGGCTCTTGTTTCTAGCCAGCATTGCCCCAGGCGTCGCGGAGAGACACATAGCCAACTTAGAAGCAGAGGCGCAAGCCGAAGAAACCAGAAGACGAGAAGCAGCTGAAGCCGCGGCAGCAGCATCGACCGAAAGCACTGGGGCTGCTGAAGGAAGTGGGGATCAACACAATGATGATGAAGTACAGGCACCATTGCCACAGGATGGTCAGCGGCGAGAAGAACCCCAAGGCAATCTTGGTAGAGACGGCGTCGTAAATGATCTCATTGCCTTGTAAAGCCTGAAGAAGGGGACATTAGAGTATCGTTAGGCGACATACCGTGTACTACGTGGTCGCGAGCGTCTGCATGGTTCCAATGTCCCTGCAATTAGCAAAATCACCATGTCATTTACGTGGTCTCTTAAGGCGCGCATGCATGGCATTGCAGACAATTTATTGATGGTGATGGGATCCCCTCTTTTCTCATTCCTAGAATGCGGCGTAGATGACACAAGTTGGATTGCGGATACAATAACAAGCACGCTGACAATATGATGTATAAAATTGTTGCATCATCTCACGGTGTCGCTAGATTTGGACCTGGACGACATAGGTTAGAGCATCAATAAAACAAGCTAGTGGGTATCTATGTATAGCAGCCAAACGGGTTCTTCTTCTTCTTCTTCTTCTTCTTCTTCTACGTATTAAGATGGCGTTGTCTCGGCCGCACCCTTTCCGTTCTGGTTCAGCAGACATTGACGAGAGAGAGCCTCGGAGAGGAGAGAGCAGAGCACATCGGGCACAATATGGCGCCGATACCCTCTTTGATACTGGATCTGCCATCTGCGTCCCACCTATGCCTGCAAACTACTCCGTAGAATAGAACTATTGACAGACTCACCGTCTATGTAATGTCGGCATGCCCCTTGACTTGACCATGGAACTGCAAAGGAGCATTTATTTGCAGAAAAGCCTCTCAACCTATTCACCAGCCCTTTGGTTCCAAACCTCACATTTCACATTTCACATTTCACATTGCGCCGACATGAAACCGCCTTGAAGCTGGATAGCCCGGCGTTGGCACATGCACATGTGTGTGTCTCTTGCATGGCGAAGGAGGAAAATTGACTGACACATTCTGGTGGGAAACAACGTCCGATTGATTCGTACGTAGACTGTAGACTGTGACTAGAACTCAAAGTCAATCATCTATCATTTGGTCAATCAGCTTTTTTTGGGGTGCAACGACGGGGCCTGGATTGAAAAGCGATTGCTCTTATCTTATCAGTACGTAGGTGGGCAACTTCGCGGCATGAATGAAGTCAGCAAGCTGCCTGCCAGCTCCCAAAGGCCGTGGTGCTGCACACCCAGTTGCCCAGATTCCTTATTCCTTGATACCCTTTCCGACCGCACGAAAAGCACATCGGATTTCTGAAGAGGAGGTTCCTGCCAAAAGCTGCAACCATGAGCGGCGGGTGGAATACCAGTATGCAAGCTCTCCTTTTCTCCGTCTCTAGCTTTTCTCCGCCTGTTCGCTAATTGATCTTCTCTTTGGGGGGAAAAAAAATATTCAGTAGAGTCTGATGCGGTTTGTACATGCAACAAATAGTCTCGGAGCTTGAATGGGGAAAAAAAAAACCCCCAAAAAAAATCTATGCTGACCAAAGGGTCAACTCAAAAGGGCGTATTCACTTCCCTCATCGAGAATCTCGGAGTCAAAGACGTCCAATTCGAAGAGCTTCTCACCCTCGATCCCTCGGAACTTGTGACGCTACAGCCGCTCTACGGAGTCATATTCCTCTTCAAGTACCCGACTGACCGACCGTATGCTACGCCCGACGGCCCACTCGACGGCGGCTTCGACCACGACGCATCGGAGCAAATCTTCTTCGCCGCCCAGACCATACAGAATGCCTGTGCGACGCAAGCCCTGCTGAGCGTGCTGATGAACCAGACGAGCCATGTCGACATTGGATCCCAGATGCGGGACTTTCGCGACTTCACCATGGTACTACCGCCCGAGTTCCGTGGCGAGGCTCTGAGCAACTCCGATTTGATCAGGGAGGTGCACAACAGCTTCGCCAGGAGCAGTCCCTTTGCCGACGAGACGCAGAGGACGGGCGAGGCCGACGACGATGCGTTCCACTTCATCGCGTATACCCCCGTCAATGGCATCCTGTACGAGCTGGACGGCCTGCAGCCTGCTCCCATCTCCCACGGGCCGTGCGACCTGGACTCGTTTCCCACAAAGGTTGTTGACGTCCTGCAGAGGCGCGTGGCCCGGTATGAGGCGACGGAGATTCGATTCAATCTTCTTGCCATGTGTCGCGATCTACGCACCAGAGCTCGTGAGTTTGGGGACGACGAGCTTCTGGCGAGGGAGGATAGGAAACGCCGGGACTGGCACTTCGAGAATGCACTGCGGAGACACAATTTTGTTGGTTTCGCTGGGGAGGTGCTCAAGGGGGTGGTGGACGGGAAGCTGAAGGAAGGAGGCGATTCTGCCGTGGACAAGTGGGTTGATGAGAGTCTAGAACGGAGGAAGGCAGCTGAGAAGGCGTTGCGTGGGGGGGACGGGGATGTGGAAATGGAATGAAGTTGGATTGAGGAATTGGGGCTGACTGTTCTCTCGTGTTGCTGATACACAGCGTGCGTTGTCTCACAGCCATACGATCGCTGTGATATGGTCGCACCAAGGAGCATCTCGGTACAATGGTCTCAGACGTCTTATGCGAGATGGATATCTGGTGGTAACGAAACCACTCACTGTCTATCTATGCGTTATTTACTGTCCACCATGTGTCATGGCTACATTTTCCGAAAACAGTTCGTTCATCTTCATAAAAAATCCGGCGACGGCCGTATCCGCAACAATTGCCAGGCACCTCAGGGATATTCCTGTCCCTGCTCATCCACTGGCTGTGGAAAAGTCGTTGGATATGGTCTTGACCCGTGCAACGTCTATGGACTCATTGCCATTGTCGTGATCCTCAGAATCCCCAGCATCATGGCCGACATCCTGACCACTTCGTTTGGCCCGAATCGCTCTGACAAACCATGGACTGCGTCCGTTTCCCTTCCAGGTCCAGTACTCTTTCAAATCATACTCGCGGGGCTCGAGGCGTCCACCGCTAACATAGACAACAATGCCTACCAGGCCATTCAACACGGAGTAAACAAGAATCCCGCTGTATTTGTAGAGTCAGCGTCAAATTTCGGCGGGACTGGTGCGACCAACGACTCACGCTATCAAGCCATAGGCAACACTGTAGCTGAACGGTATAAAAGCAATGACCACAAACGATGGCAGCACGTCGCCAATGTAGTGCCAGTTGACTTGTGTAATCTGCCGTATCATCATACAACCAACCTGGGCGGTGCTGGTGTCAGCGAACTTGTCGGTTCCAGGACAAGTAGTTGTCAGAGAATGTCTCACCATTATGAGTGTGCAACCCGTTGCCCACGGAGGCAGAGAAGCAAAGATGGGCGCGAAGAAGATGGAGACCAGGAAGCACAAACCAGTGACTATGGCTGTGAGACCCGTTCTACCGCCTTCGGCTATACCTGCACCGCTTTCGATGAAGGCCGTGACAGGAGAGCATCCGAACAAGGCACCAATGGATATGAAGAGGGCATCTGTGCAATATGCCAACGTAGAACGAGGAAAGTCTCCATTCTTGCGGTTGACCACGCCGCAGAAACGCACCATGGAGTAGAGAGTAGCAGTGGCATCAATGATGTCAACGTAGAGAAATGTGAAGAGGGCAAGAACGAACTGGGATCCGGTATTGTCAAAGGTCCAGTCAAGCTGGTTCAGTGTCTTTTGCATAGGATGCCACGCGACGATCTGTTTGAAGAAGTCGAATCGTGCGTTCCCCTCCTCAGTATCGGGAAAGTAAGTGACAGCTGTGCCGCGTCTTATAATGTGTTAGCCATCGTTCTCGAACGCGGTTCAAACAGTTAATATTATTGCAAATGAAACTCACGGCCACGAGATTACCGATACCAGAGCGATACCAATGACAAGGGCGTATTTGATACGGTATGCCATTAAGAAAGCGGTGACAATTCCGCCACAAAACACAGCGAGCCATAGCTAAAAACTTGTTTAGCAGGTGTGACTGAAGAAATGAGACGAAAAAAAGAAAAAAAAACTTGAACAGTCCTATAAATACCTTGGGATTCGTCATCTGGCCATTTTCACACATCCCAGTTGACTTGCTGAGGAGTTCCGCAGGACAGCCGCCCAGAGCTAGAGGCGTTGTCAAACCACCTCCTGTTATAGCTCCAATGCCGACAGAGTAGGATAGACCAATCTCTGTTAAGAACAATCCGATTCCAACTCCTGTGGCGGTCTTCAACGTAGATGGGATTATCTTGACGAGCCATTGCCTCATTCCTGTCAAGGCTAGCACGATGAAGATGATGCCCTCCACAAAAACGGCGGTGAGAGCAGTTGAATACGGAATCTTGCCATTGCCGTTGACGCCAACAACCTGGTCAAATAACTTGAATCAAAGCTACCCTTGAGAGGTAAAATGTGATATCGGAAGGAGCTAAGTGTGCTTACCTGAAAGGCGAAATACGCATTCAGTCCCATGCCTGGCCTGCGATAATATTAGCTGGTGTCGGAAAACTATAGAGTCCGGTCCTTACGCACGCAAGAGCAACAGGGAGATTTGTCACAAAGCCAAATACCAGAGAAGCCATGCCGGAAATGGCGGCTGTAGCAGTGATCAAGTCGCGGCGAACAGCTATTCCGTGTTAGATGATTCATCTAATGTCGTGGGTTCACTAGATACATTCGTCTTGGGGAACGAACCTTCTTTGCATGACTTGAATTCAGGTACACTGTCGCATACATGTTTGGCCGGCAACTCGCAAATGCATGGTCCCCCAGTTTGCGAGAGCAAAGACGCCTGTTCTGAGTTAGAACTACTCAAGGCCTCTGGATGATGAATGCAAGGGACGACGGACATTAACAGAGATGATGTATGCCATGGTGGCAAACGTGGTCAGCCCAGCTCGGATCTCCCTACAAAAAGTTGTGTTTTCTATGCAATCTGGCTGGTAGAAGTTAGTACAGAGCCATTATTGTCATGATCTACACAACCAACATGATCACTACCGACGAGGCGGAAGAAGTATCCAACACGAGACTTTGCGATCCATTCATTTATGGAACCAAAGAATCTGCGCAGTTCCGCCAGAACATTAGGCTGCTCTTGCTTGGAAGGGGTTGTCATGATGGCGGGCTGTACTGGCTCGGACTGTCTGGGTTGAAAGCTTTCGTATGCGATGCACGTTGCCAATGTTGCACCATGGACATGGATGGAGTAAACGTGATGAGGGGAGAAAGGGCCATGGATAAAAGTATATAAAAGTAGTCAAGGGAGTGGCGTGAGTGAGCAGTGAAGGAATCCTGATCCTCTTTCACAACTGACACTTGGAGGCAGCTGTAAGTACTAAGAACTGGCAAGCCATGACCTTGACCAGCTGGCAGTGACTGGCGGGCCGATCTTGAAAAACGTCAGGGCTGGCAGGCTGCTGCTTAAACCATTATTCTTCTTTACTCCCCCCCGAACACCCAGTGGAAGGAATACGAGTTCAAAGACTGAAAGTTTGATGAATAAATGAACGCGGACCAGACGGACTCGATCCACGCTTCAGAATGTCTTGTTATACACCTGCAATGCAGGAGAGACACACGACCCTGGACTAGAACAAAATCATCTGCCCAGTAAGAATGTAGATCGAAGGCCCTTTTTAAATTATGTGAGATGTCCAATGGTGCTTGTGCGGCGTTGCTCGAAGGAGCCGTCAAGCCGAGATGCCAAATTTAGTGACGCGGTTTACTGTTTACTCTCGTGGAAGGAAGGCATGCAAAGCACAGCTTCGGATTGACGTGACACGAGGCGGAAACGTGACCTTTTTTTCCTTTTCCTTTTCTCTTTTTTTTTCTTTTTTTTTGGAACACTTTTATCCGGCTGAGTGTGAATTGCTTTTGGTGATCACCACGGCTAAATCTTAAAGTAATGAATCGTAAAGTAACGAATGACGATTCTTTGCGTGGTGGTTGGTTTTGGCGAATCAAAGCAGGCGTCATTGAGTACTTGGAAAGAATCGAAAATGATTGAGAAGGGGGCTGGGGCTGGGAACAAAGAGATTCCCATCCCCCTGGACTTCAGTCTCCTCTCATCTCATTCTTTCTTTTGCTAGTCCCTTGGCAGGTCGCCAATAACCCACGTCCAACAGAGAGAGAGCTGACTTTTGCTTCACTACATGCAAACGAGTGCAGTATCATAGTCCTCTGATGTACTGTGTAATCATGCTCGATCGAGTACTCTTATTTGTGCCACGGTTCCGCAAACGAACTGCAATAAGCCGGTCCAGGGCAGGGCTCCAGGAGTCCAGGCAATGACTTTCCGTAGTTCTGAATCTGCAACAACGCACGAGCCAACAGCAGTTCAGATCAAGTACACAGACAGACAGACAGACAGACAGACTTGAGCTCGCTTAAAAAATTGTAGCATGACATGCTTCCCGAGGCGGGGGGACTTGATGCAACGACTGTGGCCAGCCTTCCAACGCGGCATCTTTGCGGTTGCTTTCTCTTCACAGCCCTTAGTTTTCCGGATTTCTGGAGTTTCACAGCAGCGGTTCCATACATTCAATAAACACCGTGTCACAACCTTTGGCCCTTCTCTGTTCAGCTTTCTCATCACTCGAGCTTGAACGCAAATGGGTCTGTCTCAAAGGCATAAAATTGGCGACCCAATCAATGTCAGTCCCTGCAGCCTGACCAGGAGACAGAAAAAGAAAGAATCGTCACGAAACCGGACCAAGAAGCAAGAAGCCTGAAGAGGAGAACATGATTGTGCTGACTCTGCATCAAGCGCAGCTCGCTCGATAGACGCGTCGGAGATCTGATGCTCGAGCTTCCTTCATTCCATCTTCGACGACCTGCTGTATTGAGCCTCAGGAACAAAAATCGGTTACACTTCAGTCTCTGTACCCTGATCAAGTCCCTCTCGTGTTGTCGCACTCGAAGTACGTGCCTGTCTGATGTGTTGTTTCAGCAACCAGGGTGGTTCGTCATTCGATACTATTGGGTAAACCCATATACTGGAAGGTTCAAGCTACCCGGTTGCCAACCGAAACCGACAACATCGCAGCGATTATCACTTTCAGTTTTCTCTGCCATGTGGGATGTGACGTGGACGGACCCAGACAAGAAGTTGGTTGGGGAGCATCGTGCAAGAAAAGACAAAGAAGGTAGCGAGAACAAAACCCTGTCGAGGCACTCGGTATCGACCACAAGTTCCAAAGGTTCTAGTCATTCCGCATTTTCTCGTCTCCGAGCAAAAGCAACAAGGCAGTCCTCTTCTTCCAAAGAGTCCACCGCACGGGACACTTCTGGACCATTGAAACTCTCCACACCTGAAGTTCCATCAAAGAACTCTTGCCGCATCGAGATGTCAGGTGGACTGGATAACCAGAGCGATGGCCACGCAATGACCAGCGCTCCCCTTCTTGCAGCAGAGCACGGTGCAAGCGATGACAAAATTTTGGGCCTTAATTCAAGTAACAACGAGTATTGTAAGCCTTTCACCGAGATTCACGCAATGGCCACCCTACCGTCTATCGATGCCAATGTAGCTGATCCGCTTAGCAGCAATATCGTCCCTCAAAACAACTGCGCTAACTAATTCGGATGATGTGTTCTCCTCCCCCGGAGCCAAAGGGACAGAGCGCAGGGACAATTCAGAAACGAGATATAATTACCAGAGGCCGTACGGAAGATTTGTGGATGGTCTCAAGCGCCCCCCTGACCTCCAAAGTCCTATCAGACAGTCGTTTAATCACTTTAATGGCCGCCCGCAACAATCACCAACGAGGTATTGGCCAGAAATACACGCAATTATCTTTGGAATAGACAATGTGGCTAATTTAGGGTTGCTAGGCCTTACGCTGCAGGAAACATCATGACGAATGGCGATAAGTTGGTCAACAATCCAATTCCACCAGCAAGATCGCCCCTGCGTCCTGCGACCCAGAAGTCATATGAAACGAAATCCATGAACAACGCCTCTTGTTGGCGCAAACCCGTTGATTGGAGCGCAAAGAATCTAACATGTCCGCCATATCAACCGACCGAAACAACCAGCGGCCATGATACAACCTCATCGGAAGAGCTGGCCAAGGAGGTTGAGTTGATGGCTCGGGCACCACCTACGGTAGCTTTGACGAAACTAAAGGAACCGTACAAAGTTGGTATGAGTCTGGATGAGCAGCGGAGACTCGACATCGAGAAGGAAAGATGGATGATCTCTGCATTGCAGCATCATGATCGGAATTGGCAGCAACTTACGAGGGAAACAGCCATGAAGGCGCCGGAAACCGAATCGACGGAGCCACCCAAGCAAAAGCTCCTAGCCTTTTACGAGCCTCAATGTACGACCTCTCAACTATTCATAAGTCTTCTGAAAGTATCAGTTAACTGACGTCTCATGTGCCTACCAGTTTCAGCGCGATATCTAGCCGCGTTCTGGCGGAACAAAGCTGTCCATCATCTTTCAGATCGTCCACTGTCATTCAAAGCTTCGCCAAATCTTCATGCGATATTCAAACCATCAATATGTACACCATTCTCAGAGCTCACGGCCTCTTTCGACACCGTCTACTCCATGCTACTGCCTGCGCTGTGTCCCGAGCCCGAGATCCTGACGATTCTAAGGAGCATCAACACGTGTCTGAAATCGAGAGGATCATTGAACTTGATCATAATAGATCCAATACCTAATATAAATGCCTTGGGTGAAAAGATGAGGACCTGGTTCGTGAAGAACCTTCTCCGAAACCTTCAACAGAAGTCGCGATGTCTCAACCCGAGCGGCACTTTGCCAAATCTCCTGTCTCAAGCATCACTAAGGGGCCCAGGAAGCATTGTGACAACAACCCAGTTTTACGCAAACCCTCAAAACATTGGTCGTCATGACCAGGAATTTGAATTAGGAAATGACTTGGCAGCGAAAAGTGCGAGGGACGACAGGGAGGTGAGAGCAGAGCTGAGGAGCATTGCGGGACGTATGCTCTGGAAAGAAGTATGGGGCCAGTTCGTAACACCAAACACTTGGTGGTGGGAAGATGCCGACTGCATGAAAGAGTGTCTCGAGCTAGGAACCTTCTGGGAATACCACTCTATACAAGCGGTAAAATCCAACTGAAGACTCGTGAGTTCTGCGAAAACCTCTGGATGATGAGCTCATCAGAGCTTCATCTCTCTTTGCAAAGAGCACGAAACGGCACCGACACTATCGACATCCGGGTTTGCCGATATGGCAAATGCATTGTTCTTGCAACGTGGACCGGATCAAGAGACTTGGGAGGCAAAATAGGTACAAGCATGTGGCTGGCAATCAAAGTAGAGGGCCAGAAGGGCGCGGAACGAATCGTAATACCGAACCACGGCGATTTGCCGAGCCTGGCGGGCTATTTCTTGCACGGCAAGTATCTTGATAAACCGGAATGCGACCTACGATTGTCAATGGCACAATGAATGTCTCAATATGGGTTGTGAGACGGGGGTGGGCGAAGACAGCTTCCACCAAATTAATGTACCCGAATAATACGTGTTGATAAGTCTCGTAAGAGCAGGCGGCCACCAGGTTTTGTGATGCACAAAGTAATGTGTTCTTGGAGATTGGAAAACGTAAGTAATAACTAGCCGGTTATTTACAGAGACGGTTTTTCAATCAGTCTCTACATACGTACTCCGTACTTGATGCAACGACGTTTTTCTCACAACGGGAAAGTACGTAACACCAGACCCACCATGAATTCGACGGTACGCGCCGGTGTGAGACAAGAGGGAAGACCCTTTCTTTCTTCGCGCAGAAATAAACGAGTGAAACCCCTCTAAAAAGAAAGGTCTCTGAAAAGAAACGGGCGTGTAGGAACTTTTTTTCTTTTTTTTCTTTTTAGAGGGGGGGGGGCAAGGCAAGGTGGGGACAATTCACCGAGCCATCAACATGTACATATACGATTGGCAAATTGAAACCGGGGTTTGATTCGATTTCCTCAAAGATTAAAATTAGGCATCACAAATGTATCAAAACAGGGCGGCTCAGTGATTCCATCCCATCAAGAACCCATTGACTCCATCGTAGAAAAGAAATAAAGGAAAAGGGGGACTTCTTTGAACGCCGCCCGAACAAATGGGGCCCGATGAAGAAACGACGTTGGCAGAATAAGCAGCGCATGATAAAAGGGTTAAAAAAAAACATGCCAAAGTTGTCCGACAGAAGCGCCATCGCCGTCTCATTACTCGCGACCCAATGAACGCCAGGCCAGGCCAGTCCGGCTGGCCGCCCCCCCTTTTTTTGCCTCAATTCTGCCGGATACTCGTTCCATGTCTCGGGTGCTCCGTATTTCGCGCAGAAAAGAAAAAGGCAAGGAAGGGGTGAAGGCGCCTTGGCTGAACTTTGAGCCCGAAAGACTTGCCCCCCCCCCTTCCTCCTCCACCCCCCTTGTTCTTCAACTTGCAAAAAGGTCTCTGGGCATGGGCCGGACGGGTTAATACGGGTTCTCTCTCGTCTCTCGACGGGCGCTAACTTGTTGGGGGGGTTGGTTGATGCGCGGATATCACGTCAGGCGGAGTCTGCTACCGTAATAGTTGAAGAAATTGAGAGACATGCGGATATTACATGGACAGGCTCTAGAGCGAAGCAACGGTGAAGTCGGTGAAGGAAGCAAGCGCCGGCTGCTTGTGGAGAGACAGGGACTCAACTTTCTTCGTCACCGACTACGAAGGGTCTATTATCCAGATGGGAATTAATTGTGAGTGTGATTCTCCAGGAACGGAGATGAATGCACACGTACGGCGTACCGCGGGAATACCTCTATGCCGCAAAGCTACAGCGAATTCGGTTGAATGTATACGGTCTGGGGCATTTATACGCAGTAGATGTGAACCTGAGTAGTATTTTTCTTTTTTGAGAAGACAAAAACCAAGCATCCGTACTCTGGTCATGGAAACGCCAAATCCTTCTTCACTGGAGGTCATTCCTCCCAAAATGCCAGACAAAGATCCACTTTTTATCAAACCCCAACGGTCGTAAAATTAAAAAAGAATAATGTCACCGCGGTGCAACCGTGATGATCTGATCATGGTAAAAAGGCGTCGTCAACGCGCCAATGTCGTCGGTGGATGAGAACTGAGGGAATGGAGGCCTCTTCCTCGCATACTATGCCAGTTCAAATAAGAAAAAACGCTAGTGATCAGAAAGGTGTCATGGTTGGAACAAAAATTCCAATCTATGGCTCAGCAATGGTAGCCGCCATCCGCTGAATGTGTCTTGACATTGGCTAGTTCCGTCGTGCTTTCAGACACGATAGTTTGGGAACTGCCTGCGGGTGACCCGAATTGGCATCGACGCCGAGAGCGGTGATCCATCCTGTTACTTCTATCACGTCTGTCTCCAGCTACTTCTGATGTGGCTGGTCGCTTGTTCGTTTTCAAGCTGTTCCAAAGGTCCTTGCAGGCCGACCATGACGTCGTTGTGTAAATTACGGCGTTCCAAAATCCTTGTAGGGGAAGCACGAACGCGCTCATAAACTCCAGGGGTATTGAAGTATCCTTGTCATGAACCAGGGAGAATACTCGATTGGCACTGGAGGGGATCCAGGTGATAATAATCGCCGTGAAAAACAAGATAGAGCATTTGGTGTACGACCAGGCTGCGTTGTTGAGTTCGTGGTTCCGTCGACGGGCGATGTTGGCAGGCCTTCGCGATGCGGTTTGTGTTGAAGCATTTTGTTGCATTGTCATTCCCTGCTTTTGTAGGGCAAGCTCGTCTCTGTCGTGTTTGGATGCAAAAGCATCTGCGGAGATATGAACCGAGTACAACCCATTTGGGCCCCGAGAGCTGGGTCCGGCTCCGCTAATCGACTCCCGTGGGTTCATCTGGCCAAGAGGAATATCTTTGTCCCCAGCCACCTCCGTTGTGACGGTCACTTCTGTAGTTCTGATTGTGGTGACGGCCTCGCCGTTGACGGACAATGGGTCGTGGTCGGACGAGTGAAAGTTTTGCAATTGCTTTCGTTTCTCGTATATGGTACGGCCAGCTCGCAAGTAGATGAAGAAGGTAACGAAAATCACCACCCTGATGTTATTAGGTCAGTGGCTTTGCTACGCAGACTGCTCATATCGACGGCCAAATGCTTACCAGACAGGGCCATAAAAGACAGCGATTCGAAGGATATCCCAGTCTTGGCTGATCCAACACCACAGGGTTGCGTTGCCGTAAACACGCACTCCGTCTCTATTTCGGATGAAGAGAAACGCGAATGCGGGGATAGCTGGCAGACCGTAGCACCCAATCAAGTATGGAATTTCCATTCTTCTTAACCGCGCAGCGTCAAATTTGTAGTAAAAGGTAAGATAGACATTGATTGCCATTGCCAAGGTCCAGAAAGCATCTGCGGGCATGAAGCTATGCGTGCCAAGAGCCAGGAGTGGTCAGCACAATATCGACTGCAGAAGATACAAGGTCACTATCGAGCTCAAACATACAGTTGGATGAGACCTCCTTGGAATTGGCAACCGAATGAATCCAGGTCGTTCATGTATGATCGGGACATCAATGTCCCAACAACGGCGAAGACATTGCCAAATGAGGCGTAGAACACGAGTCGGTTGATTGGCTTATGAAAAGACGCAGAAGAACAAAAAGTGGCGATAATGAACAAACATCCCAAAAGTGACAGAACAGAGCACGCCCGCTCTATCACACTGATAGCATCAAGCTGACCCTGGGTGATGGAACTCATGGCCCAAGTCTTTGCCTTGAAGAGGATCGATGGGCAAATGATGCCTTGATTCCCCTCAGCAGTCGATGAATCGAAACAGTCAGGCGGGTGCACCTCTGATCATGGTCAAGAAGAAGGGGTACCGTATTGACACGACTTGTTGAATACAAACGGCGAGAAGTAAGGGGATATTTGGTTGGACTGCTGGGGCCAGCGATGGTTGAAGACTTGAAGACTTGAACTGGAACCGACGAGATGAAATGATGGACCACCAGGAGACCAGATGAACACAATAATATGGCGGCTTGCGCAACTGATAACGAACGAAGATGAAAAGAGGGCTGAGAGAGAGTCGAACTAGTAGGATTGCCTATGGCGCTGGCACAGAAGCATTCTTAATAATCGAAGCTACTTCAAGGTAGCCGATCTCTCGGCCGGAGGGCTGCAATTCGTAGTAAGCAGAGGGACTGGGTCAAGTTCAAAGAGTGGGCAAATTGGGCGGGGGACGTGGACGAGTAATTTTACATAATTATGGTCGATGGAATCTTCAGCCTGTTCCTCGGTAGGATCTGCAAAGAAGAAGGTCATCGTCACGGTTGGCGGCGTGGTCAGGGTGTCTGTTCGGGTGTCGGGGAAACTCAACAAGTTGCGGGAAGACGATGAAACATGAATCTTACCTACTAGACTTAGTCCACGGAGTATGACACGCCAAAGGACGCCGGCTTTTTCGGCCACAAGGTCAACAACTGGTCCCACTCGAATGAAGTTGAGTCCTGAACAAAGTTTTGCAGCCTGCCTTCTCGCACACAGTCTGGTTTCTTTGCAGAGAGGGTCTTGCAGAGGGTCTTGCAGAGGGTCTCGAGGCCTTTCTTTGCATCACAACTACTCCGCAGAATATACCCAAGTATGGTGTATGTTTGAAGTCTGTGCCTGTGTGCCTGTGTGCCTGTGTGCCTGTGTCCCTGGGACTACGCGACTTGTGGCGCAATCTAGTGTCGGCTGCTTCTGCTTGAAGCCAGGATGTACAACCAGACAGGGATGCAACGTGTGTCGTGTATGTACATGTATGAATCCAGTCCGTATGGAAGTCCATTCGATAAGGCGTCGAAGGGCTACGCTACGCCACGCCACGCCACGCCACGCTACGCCATGCAGGCGAGTGACTTCGTGCTAATAGTACATAAAAGAGATGATTTGACCCAAGAAATGTCTGACCCGCCTTGAGGTCTTCGCACACGATGACTTTAAGACACAGCGTTGTGGTGGAGCAGAATCAACGGGATTGTTGGTGGAAGTCTTCCACGGCTGTGCTAGACACCGGGCCGTGAGCGCCATACTCAGACATGAGTCAAATATGATTGTATGTACGTCCGTACGGAGTAGGATGTACGTGCGGGTGCGGGTGCTGGCAGCTTGTTGCCTACATTCAAAGTTTTGCGAGGAGTCGAGGAGAAGTTGAGAACAGGGAATATCTTGGGCTGGGCTGGGGCGGGGGGGTTTCTTTTTTTTTTTTTTTTTTTTTTTTTTTTTTTCCCTTCGTTCCTGTCCAGGTTCCAGGTTTCAAGCTCCATCCCCTGATATCCAAAAGTCTGACGTTTGATTGCTCCAATCGCTGACCTCTTGCCCCATTTATTGTCCGCTCCTCAGCCGCCTCTGGGCAAATCACAATGTGATGAAGGGTCCGGGGAAGCGGCATCACGTCGTGCGCGCGTGTTGGTTTTTGCTTTCTACATGGTGAGACACGGGCTTCGGCAGCTCGCTGAAGAACGGGTCGAGCACCAGCACCAGCACATGTTAGTACAATCCAGCCTGCCAAGTGAGCACCTCAGTAGATGGGCCTGGCAGCCTCGCCTTCGTCAATAAGTGGCTTGCATGTGATGATACTGGATGGGATGCAAGCAATGCAATGCAATGCAATGCAATGCACGAGGCAGCCCTCTCTCTATCCGGCTGCATGTACATACGGACCAGACATGGCCGTTTCAATTGCAGAAAGGCAAGAACAAGGGGGCGCACCTGACTGTGGCACGCCGTCAACTGGCAACAGTTGCAAAGCCAACCTGAATGAATGACCGGCACTTTTCTCACTTTGCCACCACCAACAATTGGCAAATCATCTCTCGTCATTCCGTGCTCCGTGGCTAATATTTGCTAAACAACCTAAACGACCGACAGAACCAAGAGGGGGGTTAATAATAGACCGTGCCGGGCACAGACTCAGGAGAAGAAGCATCGTGTCCTTCTCGTCAACGGGGTTGCCGCTCCGTGCGCTAATAACGTCAGTGTCTTGTCTGGGGTCTCTCTTTCGACCGGACCGGACTGGCTCGGTGCCAGATGCTATCAAATGAGGTCCGTCTCGTTTTGATGCTTGATCTGGGTAGTCAATCACAGACTCACAGCCAGTCAGTCACAGACTCACAGCCAGTCAGTCACCTGTCACTTGTCACCAGTCTGACATTGCCAAGACAGGGAGGGGCGGCAGGGCTCAATCTCTCGAGCCGCAAAAAGCACGTTCTAGACCCTCACGTGTTCGCGCATGGACCATGGTTCTCGTAGCACGTATTAAGAAGGTTCGTTTTGACTGGAAAGCATTGTCTATATCTCAATTGTATGTATATCTCAACGGTCTTATATGGCATAACTCGAAGTATGTATGGCAGGAGCTTGTCAAACTAAGACGACTCGCGCGGTCTAGCACAACCAGTGGCTCATTTGGCCACTGGTAGTTGTACAATGCCGCCCCCTGAATTATCTTACAAATCTGCATGCCCTACTATGTAGTTTTTTATTCCTCTCTCACCGCTGTAATCAGCTGCAAGTAATACTATGATTAGAGAGCTAAAAGGAAAATGCACAGGGTATTTATGTCACGGCTTTCGGCCTGGGTTAGGAAGGTCTCAAATTCTGACCTCCCCCAGGCGGTCTCTGCTATATACATACGTACCCCGCCTTGCGCACACGTGATACGTATCTGGCAGCTGTCTCTGACCACTCTGCCTCCATGCTCCTGACAATATAGCGCTATAAAAGAATACGTCCGTTTCTATATAGGTCATTAGTAATAAAAGGTGCCTTTTAATCCCAGCCCCTGTCTCCCTTATTTCCCTGTTAATGTACATACATAGATTTGTAAAATAATTCAAGGGGTGTACGGATTATTGTATTCCGATTTAGCAATTCCCTTGTTGTAGCCGTACGAGTTGTGGATCCATGCCTTTCTGCTTGCTTCCCTTGTTTCAGATGTATGTACCTGTGTTCCGGATTAGCCGTGCGCGGAAAGTTACATCTAAAACTTGCACGTACTCTGGAGTATCAAAATCTCCCGGACATCCGCATCGACTTTTGGATAACTCACTTGTCTCTTGCTCTCACGGGCCGTGTCCAACCACTCTGAGGCAAAGATGGTTGCGCTGTTTCCCGTTGCAGGAATGTCGCACCACATGACGCCGATCCCGTAATTTTCGGCCCATGTTCTCATCGAGGGCAACTGAATGCCCGTGATGAAATCGTCGACCTCCACGAGCCCAGTATAAGAAGGGATTTTGTTTGTGTCAAGATTCTTGGATGAGCCGCCGGCCCAGGAATCGAACAACCCGTTTTTATTATTATTAGAGTCTTGAATGCCGGGTTAAACCATTCTGGCAAAGTATTTTCCTGGTCCCCATTAGTTTGAGACTTTGCTTTGAATGGGAGAGAATTGCTTCTTACCTAGACAGAGATGAGGCTGATACTTCTTTGCAGCAACGAAGACGTCCTTAATAATATCTCTTTGGGGTCCGTAGTGAACAGACGACCTCTTGCTAATCGATGTGGAAAAGTTGAACAGGCCAAATCCATAGTGGTGCTCTACAAGACCGTTTTGTCAGGCTTCTTCTGCATCGGCTTTGAGTGCATAGGCGGGTTCAGAAGTTCTTACTGGTGGTAGGGACGAAATACCGAGCACCAGCGTCCGAGAACAGATCAACCCATTCCTTGGGATCGAACGCTTTTGTCTGAAGAGTTTACGAAGAAGTCGCCGTATCGAACGTCCTTCCCGGAAGTCCTCAAGTGATACTGATGGGTTTGAGTCTTTTCATTTGGGTTTTGCATCTAGTACCAATACTTTTCCATCATCCATCAGTAGTTATCAAGCTATCTTGTCGTCGATGAATTCTGAAACGTACCATTTGGCATAGTTCTTGTTCTTCCCTGTAATTCCATATGCAGGCACAGAACATGGACTCCAGTGGATGCATCGAAAATTCCGTATTTGATGTCATGAAACCAATCTGGAGCAACATGCATGAGGTTTGATGTGTGCCTCCGTGGCCACGTAGTCGGCGAAACCACAAGTTCTGGAAAAAGTTTGGCTTACTTGGTTGCCACCTCGCCCATCATAGCTGGCTATCGCAGTTCCAGTACAGGTTTTTCCAGCTTTTACTCCAAGTTTCTTCTTGACACTAATTTGAACAACGTCAGACTGGTTTGGCGCCAGACGCTTGAGAGTCCCTGGTACGAACGACGGCGTCTGTAGAATCCGAGTGAACTCGAACAAACAGACGATCCGTCCAGGTCAAATAATTCTTGTTTTCAGTGTTGTGAACATAGACAGCGATGATGTGAACGTAGTCGCTGTCATCATTCCACTTGAACATGATATTGGGCCGGGTGATGCGCAGCTCAGCGGGTGATACATGCTCGCCTTGGCAAAGAAGCACGTGTTGATTGACAAATTACTACACCGGCTGTTGACAAAAGGGACCGATATATAAAACATCTCAACTTGAACTTATTCTTCAGACTTTTTGCAGCGTTTGTCGAAGCGCTGGATACTGGCGTACAGGACAAGCACAGACCAGTAGGTTAGCAAACAGAGCCGTGTAGGTCATCTTGTCTTGTCATGTGAGAAGAGTAGAAGTTTTTCGATAAGATGTGAATTTGTGAAAGAAAAGACATTTTTTCGCAGAGTTGGCCAGAAATGAGGCCATTCTTCTTTATAGCTTGGGTAGTTTGAGGAGCATTTTGTGACAATTCTCTAGTGATTTAGCCGTCGAATGACTTGGATCATCACGAAGCAGACAAAATGCTAATACGAAAACGATAAGCCGTCTTGTCTGACCGCACCTCTGTGAAAACTTCTCCTATTGGATCTGGCTGCACCCCTTTTCTTGCCAAAACCCCGGGAGACCAAGAGTTGATCTAAGAACCCTGGCAAGACGTCAACGGCACCTACAACGTCATGATATTGTGTTGCAAAAGATTGGGCGTGGCCACGCCAACAAGACTGCGGGGTTGTTGTTCACAGCGGGACAAAGAACAACAGTTGCTAATCACGGTCGCGATAGGTTGTGTTTCTGCAATCCTCCAATGTATTGTATTGTTATGAGAACTCAAGCAATGACCGGAAGCCGCTTAACAGGTGAAAGAAGGTAGAACTTGGCGCCTCATTTAAAAACCCCAAGAGAGACAGTGAATGTCAGCAACATCACCGCCAGTCAAACTACCTCAACATCGGCCGTGTCTTGATCAAACGTTACCTCGACTGTGGAGTACGCTTTAATGAAAACTGACACTGTGATGTTTAGCCATGATATTCATTATCCAGGCTGGTCCATTGTGGCAGAAGTGTTTGGTCTTGCGGGCGGAATATCCATAAATTAAAAAAGAGATATGGCTGATTCCCACTATGTCGATGAGCGAGAGGGCAATTTTCAAAAAAAAAAAAGAAAGAAAAAATCAGCAACAAGGCTGGGCGATACTGCAGGCTCTAAATAGCATATGTTGATACGATATTATAAGGAGCTATCTGAACCAGATTGTCGCAAGAATCGCGCTTCATGATGTGAATTCGTTGATCAGCCTGTTTTCGCGCAGCCTACCCTTGAGCCCAGACGTATGAATTTGACATTGTCTCTTGTGATAACAGCCTTATGCCAGCGAGAATTCTCTGAAATTTTCTGCGGGAGACGAAGCAAGAAAAAAGAGGAGGGCAAATTCTTGACATATCCAAAATCTGCCTCCATGAACGTGCGTCTCACTGCTGGGAACTTGAGAAAATGACCAGATATTTAAGTGGGTCGCGGTTGCCACTACTTTCGCGTCTGCTTCATTCTATCCTTGGGACGTGAATCAATGAAGAACGTTCAGATCTACGACTTTTCGAGGGCCCAATTTTTGGCAAGTTCTCCTGCCCCCGAGGATGCGTGAAATTGTCTTTTGCAAGACCTCCTGATCACGTCTGATGTCGCGTTCCGAGCGATGCCGTCATCATCGTTGCCTGAGATCTCATCGCCCCCAGAGGCTGGCACTGTGAGGCGATCCAAGTTCACATATCGTCAGCTCGGCCAGCTGGCTTCATTCAGCACGTCCACTCCCCTCCGGGTCGTCGCACATGTCGATCTTGATGCTTTCTATGCGCAGTGTGAAATGGTGAGGCTCGGAGTGCCCGAGGATCAGCCTCTCGCTGTGCAACAATGGTGAGTATTTGGCGCTGCATCCTTGATGCCTGCCAAGCACTATTATTCCAAAAAAAAAAACCAGAGAGACACATTCTAATGAATTCTGCAGGCAAGGACTCATTGCAATTAATTATCCGGCGCGTAGTTTCGGCATTGGCAGACACTGCAACGTCGCCGAGGCAAAGAAGCTGTGTCCTGATTTGATTGCTCAACACGTCGCGACATGGCGAGAAGGGGATGAGAAGTGGGCATACCGTGACGATGCGGCCGCAAACATTGCTACGGACAAAGTGTCACTTGATCCGTACAGACTAGAGTCAAGGAAAATTCTCGCTCTCGTCAAGGATAGCCTTCCCCAACATTTACAGAAGGTTGAGAAGGCTAGCATCGACGAAGTGTTCCTCGATCTGTCAGCCCATGTCCACACAGTCCTGCTGGAACGATTCCCAGAGCTATCAAACCCTCCACCATATGATGATTCCACGGAGAAACTCCCTCTACCCTCTATTGCGGCTCTCGACTGGAAAGCCGATGCGTTGGTAGACTTGGATGAAGAGCAAGAGAGCCAAGATCCGGACTGGGACGATGTGGCCATCTTGGTTGGGTCAGAGATTGTACGAAGTGTACGCGCTAAAATCCGCGAGGAACTAGGATACACCTGTTCTGCGGGGATAGCCAGTAACAAAATGATTAGCAAGTTGGGCTCCGGCTTCAAAAAGCCCAACAGCCAAACCGTAGTGCGGAGTCGTGCGGTGCATGCCTTTTTGGCAGACTTCAAG
Organism: Epichloe festucae Fl1; assembly: GCA_003814445.1. Classification (NCBI taxonomy): domain Eukaryota; kingdom Fungi; phylum Ascomycota; class Sordariomycetes; order Hypocreales; family Clavicipitaceae; genus Epichloe; species Epichloe festucae. The sequence continues at coordinate 1,446,688 of CP031390.1, forward strand.
GTGACCAAGATTCGCAATTTAGGCGGCAAACTCGGAGATCAGGTTGTGTCAACGTTCAACACAGACCTTGTCAAGGAGCTCTTGGATGTATCATTGGATCAGATGAAAAAGAAACTCGGCGAAGAGACAGGGTTATGGCTTCACAACACTATACGAGGTATCGATGTCAGCGAGGTCAATTCCCGAACACAAATCAAGTCTATGCTATCTGCGAAATCATTCAGACCCAGCATCAACACGGAAGAACAAGCGGTCAAGTGGCTGAGGATTTTTGCCGGCGATATATTTTCTCGATTGGTCGAAGAAGGAGTGTTGAACAATAAACGACGGCCACGTTCCATCAACCTGCATCACCGACACGCTGGCCAAACTCGGAGTAGACAAGGACCGATTTCATCGGGCAAAACAATCAACGAGGAAATTCTGTTCCACTCTGCAAAGGAGTTGCTCGAGCAAATTATCTCAGAAGGCAACGTTTGGCCATGCGCAAATCTTAGTCTCAGCGTCGGTGGTTTTGAAGATGGTGTCAAAGGAAACATGGGCATCGACGCTTTCCTTGTCAAAAGCGACGAAGGCACATCCCCTCGTCCTCCTCGATCACCAGAGAACCAGCCAGTTGAGACTGAGGACCGCTCATACAACAAGTCAAGAGCAGAGAGTGGTGGAATACAACGATTCTTCTCCAGGGGGACCGAGGACGACAGGAAGGATACATGCAAAAGCGCTCTCAGTGACGGGTCGCCATGTCCGAGTCGAACCACAGACTCAACGGCGCGACTAGAGGAAGAGCGTCGATTGTCCGTGACCGTACTTCTATGCCCGCGATGTAATACCGCTTATGATGATCCACAGGATCTTCAAAGCCACCAGGACTGGCATATGGCCAAAGATCTTTACGAAGAAGAAAGGGCCGGGCATACTCTTGTCCAACGTCCAGCCGCGTCTCACAGTTCCAACCCAAAGGGACCGGGTACGGGATCAAAGCGACATCGAGAGGGCAAGCTGGAACGGGGTCAAAAGAAGCTCAATTTCGGCTGACTCCGGGAAGGATTGTTATTTTTTTTTTTGGCAACTTTGGTCATGGCTACAAACATGCGTTATTGGCATATCTGTCCCAGGATTCGGGTTATACAGGACCTATCTTCCCCGACGATGCACTTTCAAGCTGGACTATAAGACATCGTCCTCGCGCATTATACATACCACCAGCAGTGCCGGTGTTTCGTCCACTCGCTGTGCCCCATACTTGTGGGTTATACCTTGGAGGAAAGCCCTTTTTTGACCAGGTCAAACCGAAGATGGAGCACCCAGGTATAGCCCGAGACTTACAGGCGTCCTCGGTTTGTCCTGATGCCGATGCAGCGTCTTGGGCCTCAATGCCGAAACAGGTTCAGGACAATCATTCCATTTGAAACGAGAGTACCTGGAAATGGCAAAGTCGGAAGTGTACGGAGTAGTCCGTACTCCGTACGCGTATACTTGCCTGAGCCACAAGCTGGAGCCCTAGCTTATTACGCAGCTACAATAGCTACAAAGCCGAAAAAAACAATTGTGGCACAAATCGCGTTGCTTTCATAACCATACATAGTTCGCAGTCAGGACGACGCTTTGTTGGTTGGAAAGATCTTCCGGTGGAGCCTGCACATATTATGTATCCGTACATGGACGACGCACTCGAGGGGTTAGCTCCAAAAAGCGTGTTGAGCTGCTATTGGCTGGAGCATCGATGCCCAACAGCGGCCCGAGACTCATAGTCAAAACCTTGTACAACAAATGGCGATGGCTGAAGGTATTTAATGCTGGTACTCCGTACGGACTACTCCGTACAGCTTAATCCCGTGCCGTTTAGCATTTTTCACACACAACGGACGGATAGCAGCATGATCAGTGATGGACACGCTTCCTTGCTTCTGTGGACTGTACCATGCAGAATGCGCATGCCATCCCCCGCGTGGTATACCGGCACGTTGCGCTTTCGTTTCATCGCGACTTTGCAATGGCGCGTATAACAATCCGTACTTGGTCCATCGCGAACTCGGTTCAACCAATGAAGACGTGCTCAGCTCACGATAGACAAGCAGCATATATATCAATGGTATATCCCAGCGTCAATCAGGACTACATGAGCCGTGCGATTATTCGTCTCTTGCTCTCCAATTGGTCTTGACGCGCGTACCAGACGAGTCACAACAAAGTACCTCACCTTATTTAAGCTGTGTAATCTCTGTTTTGAGTCGGTTTGACGTATGTCTCTCGCACCAAAAAGTAACACAACTGCTTTTGCCACAGCGAGTCGGCAGCTCGAGCCGATCTGAATCTTGTACGCCGTCAGTCCTCTCGCAGCAGGCGGTGCCTTGTTTTGTCAGATCCCTGTTGCGTTTACTACATAGTGCTGGGAGAATACGACGACAACAAATTACTCCGTACTCCGTACATAAAAACCGAAAGGTGTACTCCGTACATATGTATGTATGAACAATGAACATAATACGTACAAGACGGCACTTCTGGCTCCAAGCGCTATTCCTAATCGGACACCGGCGATAGCATCATCCGCAACCCACAGGATCCTGTGTCATCTCACACCACCAGCTGCGCAGCGGAGAGCTTTCGCGGCTGCATGGTTTTCTTACACTCGCACATAGTACGGAGTGCAGAGAAGGCAGCAGAGGATACGAAGACGGTACTCTGTGATAAGGATGTTGATCCTCGAGGGACAGCATCCGGGAGTTTTATGCAGTTCATCATCCCTCCCCCCTCTTCATGGTACCCTCGCTATTCGAGTGCTATCTCTCTGCATGCCACAGGCCTGGTATCATCATCACGCATCATTATTAGTGGCAGCCGACCGATGCGGAGTGAAGAGCGATTTCGCATTGAGCAAGCGGACCAAAGTCCAGTTCACGACTCGTTGGATCCACCAAGCACATCGGCATCGCCGCATCACGTTTTCACCTCTTTTTTTTTTTCTCTTTTTTTCTCTTTTTTTTTTTTTTTTTTTTTTTCTCCTCTTTGGGGGTGTGTTTCCTTTCTGCCGGATCGGCAATTCAAGTCAACCTGGTCTTGAGATCGGAGCGTCGTCGTTGTAGGGACAAGCTGTCTTCTTTTCTTCGCACAAAAAGTCACGGTGGTACTCCGTACAGTGCAGCCCAACCTGACCCAACCACTCAGATCAAGTTGACCAGTCACACCGGACCCAGACCCAGGATTGTCAGTCAGGCTGCTTGACTTAGGCCTGTTACCGGACAGGGGTTGTGAAGTGTGTGGCATCATCTGGCTTGCCCACCAACCAGACCTGCCGGCTTGCTTGTTCCATCGCCACCTCGGTCGGAGATTTGGCAGTTGGCCCCAGTTCTGCCCAACCTTGCTGCCCTGCCTGCTGCCTGTGCCAGCCATCTGAGTCTCCCGCCTGGTTGCTTGTCAAGTTGTGTGTGCTCGTTGCCCACTGAGCCGCAACCGCCGCCGCCGCCACCACCAACCGCCGCGACGACAGCCACCAGCTGGCAGATCACATTGGACTGGATTGACCTGCTGGCCGTTTCTACGCCGGACCGGGCCATCAGCATGATTTTGGAACCCACCAGCACAACCCACTGCCGCTGCCACTCCCACCCGCTGCTGTTGACCTATGTAATAATACCTGCCGGACCTTCTCGCCCCTCTCCCCACCTGCTGACCCAACCGAGTGCAGGTCATTCCTTGCTGATTCCGAGTTTTATGCATCTGCCTCCCAGGCTGCCCTCAGCTTCTTCCTCCTACGTGGTCCCTTGACCTTTTCTACTCTTCCCTCTACCATCTCACTCTTCTTGCTCGTTGCGTCCTGCCGACTCGCATCTCCCCCCTTCCCCTCCTACAATCTCGACCACCACGATAAGCACTTGTCGAGCTACCCTCCCCCGCGACCGACAAGATGTCGAGGCAACAACCCCGCAGCCAAGGAACCTCTACACAGGCCACCACGACTCGACAGAACGAATACTTTGTGCCACGCGATGGCATTGACCGTGAGGTCATCTCAGCCGACATTTGCCGCTACCTGGGCAATGATGCCTTGGTGCGGCCTGGTCACTATGAGGTATGGAGGGTTTTTCTTTCCCTACGTATTTTGGATTTTCATTTGCTAATCAAGATTGACTCGAATAGAATCCCCAAACCGGCCAGGTCGTTCAAGGCTACTATATCACCGCATACCGAAATTTGACAACCGTAAGCATCCGCATGAACCCTCCAGGATATATTGGTGAGACTGAAAATAGAAATGTTCAGGCCATGATCGAGGATTTAAAAGCCGATTCGGCGCGTTGGGATAGTGAAAGACGGGCGCAGACTTCGCGCAATACCCCTGGAGGTATCCACGCCTCGAGAGATGCCACTGGCGTTCCTGCGAGACTTTCATCTAACTCTCCAGCAGTCCAATACCGCTACTCCGAGACTCACCAGTCCCGCCAGCACCATGGGCCAACCGAGCCCCCTTACCAGTCGGAATCCTACCCTCGTGATTCATTTGACGGCCCAAGATATCCTGGAACTGGTGCTCCGGGATACACCGGTGCTTCCAACACGTACCAACAGCCGCAGCAACAATCGTATGGTGCCGCCAACGGCGGCGCTTTCAATGCTGGCTATCAACAGACTCAACAAACACCCACTCCGGACCCAAGATATGCTCCCAATCAACCCGGCCCAATGATGCGTCCAGGATACCAAACAAGTCAGGACCCTCCGTACATCGGCACTGGTGCCAACTTACCACAGTCAGGTTATGGAAGCTCCAATGATCCTTATTCAAGTCGTATGGGAACTTCCGCTGCTGCTCCTCAGCAGCCCATCTACTCGACGGCACCACCGCCTCAGCCCGGGTATTCAGCGCCAGCGCCGCAGTATCAATTCCAAAGCCAGGCTCCCCTTTCCACCACCGGCAGTCATTCGTATTCAGCCATGCAACAGCCCCATGACCCGTTCTATGGTCGAGGTGCGTCCAAGCAGAGATCATGCGAACCCAGCTCACCCAAGAGGCCCCGAGTCTAATTATTTTAGCTTCCCCCGCAGGCCCTGTTGCTTCCCAGCAGCATCCCCAGCCCCAGCAGCAATCAATATTCGCAGCCCAAGGACAACAACATTTCGACGAACCACGCGCATCCCGGCCGTCCGTTGCCGCTGCAAGGAATCAAACCCCCCCAACAGGATCTAGTATCCGTCGTAGTGATAGGGACAGCGATAGACAGCAACATCGGCCTGCTCGAAGATGACCAAATCCTTGGAGGCCAGTTTCTTTATCTCCTGCGTTCTTACTCTTGTCTTCCCACCTCGGACCTGTTCAGGAAAAGTCTCACGGGCTGCCAACATTTGTAATTGTGCGTTGCTTCTGCTCATTTAATCGTGGATGACCGAGACCTGGAACCCAACCACATAGCCGGTTTCCTGGACTGGCGTCATGCGCTCATTGTTTCATCTGCTCCAAGGATGTTTGTAACCTTTGGATTCACTCTTCCTGGGCTATGTTCTTCAGAATAGCAAGTTTGCTGCTTCATGAGCCACTCCACGTGGACAATCTCTCGTCCGATACCTCCAACTATCGCGTCTTCTGGATCGAAGAGCGACTCCTCTGGATTTGGGATGAACCGACTCGTTCTTAGCACTTCGCATCTGTTCTCATTTGCTCTCTCCACGCATGGCCCTCGGTTCTAGACATTTTTGCTATGAATTTTTCGTTGGTTGGGATCTTGCATTTCTCGCGTTTCTTTTGCTACTCTTTACGCCGGCTCTTTCGAGGGCCCTGGATGAATGATGTTTATTCAAACTACGCACATGTCTCTGTTCTCTTTCTCGATGGCGTCGGTTGGGTCGAACGACTTGGGATTGTCGTCGACATTGGTTTATATTTTGGGGTTTCCGTTCCATTACCTTGCTGCCTGGATCTAGTCCTTCTGTGGAATCGCCCTAATGGCTGGATTGTGACTTTGCTCGCCACCATGTCTCCAATTCCGGACCGGCTTACCGTGGCTCTGGATCGTCGCCTTGCCTTTGTGTGCGCTTGAAACGGGGCAATGTCTGGGCAGCTTGGTAAGTTACTCGAGCTTGTATATACTAGCCAGATGTCTTCAAGAGGATCCTCTCCCGCTATTACTTCGCACTTCATTCCGGATGCCCTTTTTTCTCGTCGTGGATCTCGCTATGCCTTTTCTGCGCTCTAAGAGTGAACTAACATGAGAAACTCTTCAATCCTGTCTAGATATTGTGAGCTTGTGTCACGCTGGTGGGATATTCCGAGTGAAGAACCCCCCCCCCCTTTTCCTTCCCTCGTCTCTGGATCGCATTCGTCTGGTTCTATCTTCATATCACAAGCAAGGACTACCTTATAGGAGCTCGATATTCCAGTTCAACTATTGGATAACTTGTCCTGGTATGTTGAAACTCAACCCTAGGCACAATCGGACACTTTGAACCACATCATTCTGGACGTGACTACTGGAGACCAATCCCATCTTTCTCATAGAAAAGACGTCTTAGCACGTGCACTCAACTTAGTGGCAGTATCGCCACCAATTATATGACTTGGGTTTCATTTCATTCCATTCGGAGAACAGAACATCTACCTGTAATTCAGGAAATATACACCAAGGTTCTTCTCGCAGTAAGTTCAAGGAGTTCGCCTCAGCAATGTATATTGTACTTGACGAATCACTACATTATACTGTGCTCCTTCATTGGGAAAACCACAGCTATGGATCACTGTTGCACTCTGTTTTCACGTTGTCCCTTCTGGCACGATTCCAAGCGGACAAATTTACATGGACTTCGAAACATCCTCATCGCCCTGGGGATACTGGGCTCCAAAGACTTCTTCTTGTAAACCCTGATTCGAACTTACAGCACTTCTCCACCAAAATTTGGACGATTTGCGATGAAATTGGGAAGGCCTTCCTGGCACGGGACGTGGGGAGCATGTAATATGTCATGCTGTATTGAGACTTTGGGTTGCACAGATGCTTTGATTGCGGATATATTTAGGACGGTACTATGTGCATCTTTGTGATTTGTGAGAGGACCGGCGCAGTTTGGATGGCGAAAGTGAAGTTGGAAATGCTACTGCTTTATTTGGAAGGGTGATTCTAAAAGGGATTGAATCATGGAATGAATCAATGGATGCCTACTATACATTATGTGCCAATTGGAAGCCGACTCGTGATCTCTGCCCGACAACAGTGATGAAAACCAGGTGTCGGAAGGATGGATGTTGTCGCCGCCAGGGACCAGAGATAAGTTTCGAAGCCGCGGTTGGGGGATGGATTCCACGTCACCGCCACTTACGACACACTCACGACACACTTGTTGACCACGCGACCATTCAAGCTATATGATCTTGGATGGACCAATGGCCCGAGGGAAAACAAGACAAGGCAAAGAAAAAAGGAAGGTAGGTCAGGCCGCCTGAATGGTAGAAGGTAGGAAAATCCGACTGCCGAGGCTGAGTAAGACGACAAATTGTCAGCATTTGTTTCAGCGCATCCCCAGGGTGACAAGATCAAGCGGTAGAGCCTTCATGTTGAATGGGAGGAAGTATGGCCATAACTGGGCGTGGCTGCAGATGAGCATGGCATTGAAGAGAGCAGGTGATGAGGACTAAATGTACATGGGCGGGAGCGGCATTGACTGTGTTACTTTCGGCTTGGGATGATGATGGAGGTCCGGCGATGGTGATTTGCGTGCATTGGATGCCGCTGATCCAAGCACTTGGCGAGGGACGCGTTGGTATCGCAAGCGCATCACTGCCCTGTGTCTGACTCTGTGCCTGGCAACTGATGATTTATTAGCCTTGGAAAGTTTCGGTGTTGGGCTTCATTCAGATGGACCCTTGGAGGGCGGTGTGCGACGTCGTGCTTGGAAGGAGGGCTGAAGACAAGAGAAGGGGGATGGATTCATCACCTCCGCACAGTGCACATCAGGCACGCCAGCCAACTTGTTAGGCCTAATCCGTAGAATAGAGTATTACACGTCGGCTCGGGCTGGCTCTTCTGTAGTGAGAGCCATGATTAGACGTCGAGACCCATGTCCGAGACCCCAGCGAGCGAGTGCGAGGGCATTCACTCGATTGGAGTGTGCTGATATATGTGGTCAGTCCATCTGGTTACGATGTGCTCCATCTCTTGTTTGCACATGGTAACTAACCAGACCGGATAGAAACGATAACGGGTTGTGTGTGGCCCCAAATTCGCAAGGTCCAAAAAAAAAATTAAAATTTACCATAAAAATATTGTACCGCTGTGGTGGTGCTGTGGTGGTGCTATGGTGGTGCCGTGGGCCAAGTCAAGTCGAGCCACGCACGACCCCAATCCGTCCCACTTTGTTGAGTTTACCACCATCCTGGGTAATATTTTTTTCGCCTCCCACTTCCGCCTCCCTTCTTCCCTTCGCGCTGCTGTTCACGGAGGCTTGCCTTCGTCTTTGCTCTCTCGCACTTTGGCATCTTGATACCCCTTATCTTATTCTTCCTTCACTGCGCTCCTGCGGCTCAGCCAACCCATCTCAAGCCAACGGCCGCCTTGTGTATGCGCAGATTGGGTGCATACCTGGACTGGCTAGGCTTGGACTGTTTTAGGGACAGACAGGGACGACAATTGACTCTTTCCGCCTGCATCCGCCCACCCACCACCGATACAGACTGGTTGGTGAATGCCCCGCCATCTCGTCCCTGAGACTCGACCGACCACATCCACGTAAACCCCCTTCCCGTACATTTACGCCATTCCAGCCTCGCCTCATCCCGCCAAATTTTTTTTTTCGGGGCTCAACATGGATACTGCTGCGCTTCGGGAGTTGCTCGGGGGCAGCTTGGCCACCGATGCCGACAACAGACGACGGGCCGAGTTGCAGCTGAAGCAGGTACGTGACTTGGAAAGGATTATCGCACCGTTCGCCATACTAGGATCAGCATTCAATCGAGGACATCGCTTTACTACCGCTGTCTACCGCTGTACCAGCACCCTTGTGGATCTGCCATTGACGTGTCTTTGCTGAGGCCGGCGACCATCAAGCATGAATCCGAATACTGACATGCCGGCTTTGCAAACTAGATTGAAGAGCAACCAGGTTTCGTTGATGCTCTATTCGACATTCTGGAGGCCGAGCAAGAAGCCAGTGTGCGCCTTGCAAGTACGTCCTTTCCCCCCCCCCCCTTCTCGCCTGTCCAGCTTCCCCCAACGCTTCCAAGCATTATTGATTCCTAATATTTGTCCTACTTAGCCGTTATTTACATAAAACACCGTGTCAATCGTGCTTGGTACCAGACCGACAATGGCGAATATACAATAGCTGAAGACGAGAAGGCCCGCGTCCGAGACCGCCTGGTGCCAGTCCTCGCCGCCTCGGATGGTGCTGTTCGTCAGCAGCTCATTCCTGTTCTCCAGCGCGTGCTGCAGCACGATTTCCCGAGCCGATGGCCCCGGTTCATGGACTTCACCACCGAATTGTTGAATACCAATACCCCCAGCTCGGTGCTTGCTGGTCTCCAGTGCCTGCTGGCCATCTGCCGCGCATTCAGATACAAATCTCACGACAACACAGACAGAGCCCAGTTCGATGCAATCATAGAGAACAGCTTCCCGCGCCTGCTCGCAATCTGCAATGAATTGGTGAATCAGGAAAGCGAAGAGGCTGGTGAGATGCTTCATCTGGCTCTCAAGTCTTACAAGCATGCTACATGGGTGAGTCATGAATTCCTGGAGATCCTTTGGCGTATAGAACACCAGGGAAAAAAAAATTCTAGATGGAAAGAGGCTCAATAACTGACCAACGGGGATTTTTCTTTCCACCATCCGAATAGCTTGAGCTTTCCAGCCATTTGCGTCAGCAGCAGGTCAATATTGCTTGGTGCAGCGTGTTTTTGCAAACTGTCTCGAAAGCTGCACCGGCGGCAGCAATGCAGGGCGATTCATTCGATCGTGAGAGAAATCACTGGTGGAAGGCAAAGAAATGGGCCTTCTTCAACTTGAATCGACTCTTCATTCGGTTCGTTTATTCTCCATCCATCCATCCATCCATCCGTTCTGATACTGATGCGAGACACAGACACGGAAACCCTGCCAGTCCAGGCAAAGGCGACGAGGCGGCTCAATTTGCGAAAAACTTCATCAGCACAGTGGCGCCAGAAATCCTAAAGCACTATCTCCAAGAGATCGAGAAATGGGTCGCCAAGACATGTTGGCTCAGCCGACCTTGTCTTTCCTACATCATTGTTTTCCTTGACGAATCCGTCCGTCCCAAGGAGATGTGGACACATTTGAAGCCTCACCTGACAAACCTTGTTACTCATTTTGTCTTTCCTGTCTTGTGTCTCTCGGAGGAAGACGTTGAGCAGTTCGATGATGAGCCTGAAGAGTACCTACATCGCAAGCTCAACTACTTTGAGGAAGCTTCTGCCCCCGATGTTGCCGCCACAAACTTCCTGGTCAACTTGACCAAGAATCGAAGGAAGGAGACGTTTGAGATACTCAAGTTCGTCAACGCTGTGGTTAATGAATACGAACAAGCCCCAGACGACAAGAAAAACCACATGGCCAAGGAAGGTGCTCTGAGGATGATTGCAACGCTTGCCCCTGTCATACTCAGCAAGAAGAGCCCGATTGCCGACCAAGTAGAATACTTCCTCGTCCGATATGTCTTCCCCGACTTCACCAGCAGCCAGGGTTACCTCCGAGCACGAGCCTGCGACACCATTGAGAAGTTCGAGCAGCTCAACTTCCAGGATGTTAACAATCTGCTGACCATCTACCGACATATACTCGACTGTATGGCTGATCCTGCTCTGCCCGTTCGCGTCACGGCAGCTCTTGCCCTCCAACCACTTATCAGACACGATGTCATTCGTACCAGCATGCAACAAAGTATTCCTACTATTATGCAGCAGCTCCTCAAGCTGGCCAACGAAGTTGATATTGATGCTTTGGCCAATGTTATGGAAGACTTTGTCGAAATCTTCGCCACGGAACTCACCCCCTTCGCTGTTGCCCTCTGCGAGCAACTTCGTGACACTTATCTGCGCATCGTTCGTGAACTCCTTGAGAAGGAAAGCAAGGCCGGAGATGACGGTGAATTGTTTGCAGATTACGATGACAAGAGTATTACCGCCTTGGGCGTTCTGCAGACCATTGGAACTCTCATTCTTACCCTCGAGAGCACGCCAGACGTTTTGCTCCACATCGAGGCTGTTCTCATGCCCGTAATCAAAGTCACACTCGAAAACAAGCTTTATGGTATGTTGAGGACAAATGTTGATCTTCTTGTTTGACCAAGCGAGTCGGGGTTTTTTTTTGGGGGGGCGGCGGGGGGGGGGGGGGGGTTATTGTCAGAAGCACGATTTGCTAACGCTTGTCCAGACCTGTACAACGAAGTGTTTGAGATCATCGACAGCTGTACCTTTGCCGCCAAGGGCATCTCGCCAAACATGTGGCAGGCCTTCGAGCTGATTCACACCACCTTCAAGGCTGGCGCCGAATACTATCTCGAGGATATGCTCCCCGCTCTGGACAACTTTGTTCAGTACGGAACACCTCAGTTGATCCAAAAGCCCGAATACATTCAAGCACTCTATTCTATGGTTGCTGACATGTTTACTGATCAAATTCAGGGTGGAGTTGAAAGAATCTGTGCTTGCAAGCTCGCGGAAGCCATGATGCTCAGCCTTCGAGGTCACATTGACAGTTGTGTTGAGGGCTTCATCAACATGGCTATGAGCATCCTCGCCGTCCAAGAAGTCAAGCTCAAGAGCTACAAGATCCATCTTATGGAGATGATCATTAACTCTATTCACTATAATCCGATACTTACACTACACGTGCTCGAGAACAAGGGCTGGACGAATCGGTTCTTCAGCTTGTGGTTTGGTAGCATGACCTCCTTCAGCCGTGTGCACGACAAGAAGCTTTGCATCGTTGCAATTTCTGCTCTTCTCAGTATCAATCATGAACAAGTACCTGCAAGTGTGTCCGTCGGATGGCCGCGACTGCTTCAAGGCATTACAGAACTTTTCCGAACCCTTCCCAACGCCATGAAGAGTGAGTGTCTAAGACCCCAGTAGCCGAGCTCCACGTTGTCAATATCTTTGACAGAACAAACTGACCGGTGGTATCCTTTCCATCTTAGATCGCGAGGATGCCTTGCGCGACGACTTCCACCTTGAGACCACGTACGACTATGGCGAGGAAGACGAATGGGACGAGAATGAGGCCAACTGGAATGCGGATGAAGAAGACACGAACGAGGAAGAGGCCCTGGAGTCTAAAGATGAGAGCAAAGCTTACTTGGAATTTTTAAACGATGAGGTTTGCAGAGACTTGCGTGCTACGACGAGACAACTTTCAACGGGATGTGATGAAACTGATGCTCGTCAAACAGGCTCAAAAGTACAGCCGAGCGATCGAGGACGCCGACGAGGACGAATTGGGAGAAGACAGTGTCCTATTGGAGTCGCCACTTGATAAGATTGAACCCTATCAATTGTTCAAGGGTACCCTCCTGAGTAAGCCCTGCATAATCTCGGCGCACGTGGACAAGATTGATTCTTTACGCTTTTACTTACATGAACCTCTTTATAGAAATGCAACAAGAACAGCCCCAATTTTATACGAGTCTTGCTGGCCACCTGTCAGCCGAGGAACAGAATATGCTGCAAACAATTATAGTGAAGGCTGACGAAGTTGCTGCCCATCAGGCTCAGCAGGAGCTTCAGGCTCAGCAGGAGCTTTTAGCCCAACAGCAAGCACAAGCTGCAGCAGGCGGCGCACCGCCAAGCTAGTAGAGAAGATGAAAATGTCACTGCAACCACCTCTTGCGCTTATAGTTTCGGGTTTTATTTTTTATTTTTTTATTTTTTTCGACATTCCTGTATTCACACCCCCCCTTGCCGGAGGTTGACAAGACTATGAAAAGCATTGTTGAAGGAACATGATGGGTTACACGGGAATCAGCTTCAGCAAGCTGAGGAGGCATTTACTGAGAGAGAGAGAGAGAGGTCCAAGCTGAAAGGCAGGGACTACAGGTTTGATCAACCGACAAGGCCAGGTTCTCCGACTAGTCTAAAGAGGCGGAGCGAGGCTGCGTCGAGGCTGCGTCGAGGCTGTAGGAGATGGTTGAGCTCTGCCGCCCCAAGATGGCACTATGTGAAAGACGACATCAGGATGGCGCTCATGACGAGAGCCGGTGTGAGAGATGGAGAGACGACTGCCGAGCCAAGGGACAAATGGTGCTCTGGCGAATATTCACCGGGTTGGGAATTGCACTCTAGATACGTGTGAGATGACGTTTAGAAGAGTATTCAAAGTAAGACAAATACCATTGTAAGCATCTTGGTTGGCGTAATCCGAAATGTCGGAATTTCTGGCACAGTCCGTATACACTCATGATTCCCAATCTCGGCCTCATGGCCATCACGCATCACGCACCACGCACCACGCACCACGCACCACGCACCACGCACCATGACCATGCACCACGCACCATGACCATGCACCATGCATCATGCACCGTCATCAGACTCATCACCATGACAGAGGGGCTTGTGCATGGCGACATGAATCAATCCAACCAGTCAGCCAGTTAGCCGACTGGGCCGACTGGGCCGACTGGGCCGACTGGGCCGGTTGAGCTCCACCGCCAGTTCCCGCCAAGACCAGCTTCCTTTCACCTTCTCCGCATAGCTCGTTGTGCTCCCAGGCATCATCTTGATTTTGCCTCCCCGCGACTGGCGAGGCGTAGATCCGCCGTTTGTCGTTTGTTTTGTTTTGTTTTCTCTCCACCGAAACGAGAAGAAAAGAAAAGATGACTACTAGATATCGTGTCGAGTGTGCGTTCGATCCTGAGCTTATAGCTGTACTAGACGTGGGTGGGGGGGGTGATGGTGCCGTCGATTTGCTAACTTGGATGAAAGATGCTCTCAAGACTCATCGACGTGACCAGTTCATAGGTGAGTTGCTCTCATTGCAGCAGCCTCATTTCCAAGCTGACAGACGACTCGGAATGGCAGAATGGGTCAAGGGACTCCTCGCAGTCCCGTTCGTTCTGTACTCCCAGCCAACGGGAGTGCTGGGCGATGATGCCAGCGTCGTCAAGATGTCCGAGGAGGCTCATCGGCGATACGCAGAAATCATGCGTGACGTGGAACTGATGATTGATGATCACAGTAGGTCTGCTCTGCCCTCGCTCCTCCTTGCATCTGGCCTCTGAATCAGTTGGTGATTGGAAATCTACATTTTGCCAAGGAAGCCAGAGTTGAAAACGAGTTTGTTGAAATGGGGCTGGCTGACCTGAGGACCACCACCACCACCACCTCCTCCTCCTCCTCCTCCCACAGTTTTGCGTCAAAAGCAGTATCAATCCCAGAACCAGGGCCAGGATGGAACCATGGCCGGACTGTTCTCCCCCGTGCCGTCCAAGCTGGGCATGCTGGTCCCGACAGCCGGCCCGTTCTTCACCAGATTGCCCCTGGAGGCCGCCTTCAAGTACCAGGACCGCAAGCGGTACATTTCTTCCAGAAGATACGTGGCCCCGTCGTTCAACGATGTGCGGCTCGTCCTCAATTCGGCGCAGACCATGGCCGTGACGGGCGGCGCGCTGCAGTTGGCGACGTTTGACGGCGACGTGACGCTGTACAATGATGGAGAGAGCCTGGAACCTTCGAGCCCCGTGATTCCTCGACTGTTGGGTTCGTGTCTTTCTTGCTTTTTCCTCGCCACCTTTCCCGGAAACGATGCAGACGTGTGATTGATTCTTACACAGACCAGATCTCTTGCGCAAGAACATCAAGGTTGGCATCGTCACTGCTGCCGGGTACACGACCGCCGACCTGTATTACGGCCGTCTCCACGGTCTGCTGGAGGCGGTTGCCGCCTCGACAGACCTGGACGACGCGCAGAAGCAGAGCCTGGTCATCATGGGCGGCGAGGCCAACTATCTCTTCAGGTACGAGCCCTCGTCCCCCCACCGCCTGGCTCCCGTGCCCAGGCCAGAGTGGCTCACCCCCGAGATGGCTTCCTGGTCCGAGGCGGACATTGCCGCGCTGCTCGACGTGGCCGAGTCGGCGCTCCGCGACTGCGTGCGCACCATGAACCTCCCGGCCACGATTGTTCGCAAGGACCGCGCCGTCGGCATCGTTCCCTCGGAACCTCGTTTCCGCATCGCCCGGGAGAGCCTCGAGGAAACCGTTCTCGCGGTGCAGAGGATCCTGGAGCTGAGCCACCTGGGCTCGCACGCGCGGCCGGCCGGCCGAGCGCAGCAGCCCGGCAACGGCAACGGCAACGGCAACGGCCACGGCCGCAGGGGCATGATGATTCCATTCTGCGCCTTCAACGGCGGGCGAGACGTCTTCGTCGACATTGGAGACAAGAGCTGGGGCGTGGCCGTGTGCCAGCAGTGGTTCGGCCGCCAGGGCACAGCCATCAGGGGGGAGAACACGCTGCACGTCGGAGACCAGTTCCTGAGCGCGGGATCAAACGACTTCAAGGCGCGCAGCGTGGGGACCACGGCCTGGATCGCCAGCCCAGCCGAGACGGTCGAGTTGCTGGATGAGCTGGCTGACCTGATGCAGAAGAAGCTGTCTTGAGAGCAAAGTGCGTGTGTGTGTGTGTGTGAGAGAGAGAGAGAAATGCAAGTTCCATCATGTACCATATATCGGACCTGGCGCCCACACCATCGTATCAAATATAATATCAAGTCGATGCAAACCGTTCAATCACCTTTTTTTTCCCCGCCTCGAAAAGTTACTGACACGGAACCACATTGTCTCCCGCCTCATCATCATCAGCAATCTCCCATCTTTCTTTCCTCGCTCACGTCCCCCATCGACAAAGTGACGATTGATTAAAACGTAACGCCCTGCGCTAACAAAGATCCATCAAGGAGCATCCAAACAATGGCTTCCTCGAGCCCGACCCGTCGTCACAATAGACAGCATCTGGAAGCAAGTTACCAACTACCACCGTCCTTCCCCAACCACGCAGGCAGAGTCGGCGCCACTGACCCCCTCCCCCCCCCACGGCTCCATCCATGACAGGCCTCAAACCAAGTCAGTCCTCCGTGCAAAGGGCTTTAAAATAAATTAAATAAACAGGGCACAATGTAAGCCCAACCACAACATAACGCATCTTAAATCCACCAACGAAACGAAAAGTGCCCGAAAAGTCCCACGGCGTTCGCCCATCTTTCCAACCCGTCGACGGCGTCTCAGCCACACCCACGTAACAATAGAAACAATCGGTATTGTTCCGCAACGGCACGCGCACGCGAAGCTCGAGCCACTTCCATGCACGGGGTGTCCCAAAAAAAATGAAAATCGCGGTGCCGAACAGCCGTTCAGCCGTTTTCCACCCCGGTGCCGTCAACGCCAGCGATGATGATCTCGTCCTCTAGAGCATGACGAGCACTGGAATGTATTCCATTCATCCGGCCAGCGAGCTCGTTGTCGGTCCGCGGCGCCCCCAAGATCCCCCCCCCCCCCGGGCCCTGTAAGACGAGACGAATAGATGGGTGAAGTGAAGAAGCGGGAAAAAAAAAAAAAAAAAAATTTGCCACCAGAGAAGCCGACTTAGCCGTGTCCCGCCCGCTTTTTGTTCTTCTTTCTTGATCCCCTGTCGTTTCTATCAGTGGCGGCCGTCACGGGATGGCGAAACCATGTTGGTTGGTTGTAGCAACTTGTACGTGACCAGCACACACACAGCACATCCCAATCCACGCAAAGCTCATCTCATCTCTACCATGGCGGAACGAACATGCCGTGGCGGTCGTAACATGCTAATTTGTATTCAATAGCTCGAAATTGCCGCCCATCCTATCTACGGGCTGAGTGCGCCCTGTCATCCAAACACCACATTCCGCCTAATCGCCTGTCTGTGATTCTGTGACACCACCCGGGTCCCTCCCTGTTTATGTATCTCGGACCAAAACGCGTCGTTGCCCCCGAGACAAAAGAGAGGATCAAGTGATTGAATGTAAAAGGAATTATGAAAAAATTATATAGCAGACAGCCGCCATGCAGACCACAAGAAAGGACAACTACCTCCCTGGGCATCCAGCCACGAGTGCCCATTCAACCAAGACAAAGAAGAGCGGGAAAACACAGGAGCCATGAGTGAAAGATGAGGCGGGCTGGCCCAAGCCCCCTGGGCTTGAAACCTTGCATTATATACGTTGCCGCCTTTTTTTTGCAAACGAGGTCAAAGGTGGAAGAAAGATATTTAAAAAAAAAACCAAAAAAAAACCTTAAACGCCGTGGCTCAATACGATTGCTCCGTGATTCTAATGCCGTAGATTAAAAACCCCCCAAACACCGTTGTGGTCAATTGTGAGCAGGTGGTTCCCCCCCTCTTGCGGCGCTGAAAGAGACACATGGACGAGGAAAGAATTTTCTTTGCACGCGCCACGTGCCTTTTAGTAGCCAGGCTGTCCTGGCATCTTGCCCAGCGAATGAGACCCAGAACTCTTCGGGGGTAGATGGCTGTGGCAGAAAATCTTCCTGGCCGACCCTTTCTGGCAAGCATCTTTTTTGGTGGCATCAATCATCTGAGCCTGATCTTCGTACGACTCCAGCTGGCAGCACTCAACATTCTTCATCCAGCGATTGTTCACCACCTCGTGCACGGTTATGCGCCTGCTGGGATCGGGGTTGAGCATTTGAAGAAGAATCCGTCGCAGGGCTGGGGGGTTTACGCCGACATCGAGGGCGTAGCAGTTGGGATAGTCCGTGTCCGTGATGCACGCGTCGCATTCGGGATGCTTGCCATACCACTTGTCCCAGCCCTTGACCAGCTTGTCGTAGTGTAGATTGCCACGTTCCGCGCGCGACCAAATGGCTCCGCCAAAGGTGAGGTAGATCATCACAATGGCTGAGCCCCAGACATCAAGGGCACGCGCATCGTAGCTGTGCTTCTTCTCCAATACCTCGGGTGCAATGTACGGCTCACTGCCACAGATCCCAGGCGGACACAGACGGACCTCGCCCATGTTCTGCCCGCACTGCCCTCCCGACTCGCGGAGGCCGGGATGCGTTCCGCTGAATACTTCGGAGACGCCAAAATCGGTGATCTTGAGTTTGCTGTCTTTGGTGAGCAAGAGGTTTTCGAGCTTGACATCTCTGTGAGCGATGCCGTTGGCGTGCAAGTAGTTGACTCCCTGGACCAGCTGCTTGAAAAGACAGAGGCGGTCCTTCTTCTTATCCTCGCCCTTGAGAAAACCCTTCTGAACGAGGCTGAAAAGGTCACCTTCAGAGCAGTATTCCATGACGTGATTCCACCTGCCATGGTCGGTGCACAACCGAATCGTTTCGACAATGTTGGGGTGGTGCAGACTCTTGCCAATGCTGAACTCGGACTTGATCTTCTTTTCGTAATCTTGCTGGCTTTCCCGATTTGACTTGCCTCGGAATTCCTTGACGGCGTAAAGTTCGCCGGGGCATCCTTTGCGGACCATGAGGGTAACCTTGGACGCCGCGCCCTTGCCAAGGTGCTTTCCGTGGCGGCCAAGCAGCTTGCTCTGATACTCGAATTCGGACAGCAGCTCGGCAACGTCCACAGTGAAATCGTCGGGAAGACTCAAGCTCATGCGCCGAGCCTTGGCGCCGGTACCGGCGTCTGGGGGCAGGGCCCAGGGCAAGCGCTCGGGGGGGTACATCTTTTCTTCGTCGGCATGTTTCGCGACGTTCTGAGCGACAGGTCTGTTGGCCATGTCGAAGCTGCTCGCTCGACGCGGAGTCTTGTTCAAAGGGCGATTCCCACGGCCCATGGTGTTGCCCACAAAGTTGACGGCGCGGCCGCGGAGCGTCAGGCCCGTGGACGCTCGGTTCTTCTTGCCGAAATCGGCAGGGTTGGGGAGTGACCCATTGGTACCAGTCGACGACCGATTCGATTGCACCATTTCTAGTGGTGATCCTGGAGAGGGCGGAGAATTCGAGCGCGTAGTGGTAGACGACTTGTAGCCATTTGGATAGCGGCTGCTGGTCACGCCGGTCACGCCGTTCCCGCCAAGGTAGTTGCTTGATTGGGGCGCCGATCCAGACACGGGCACGGGAGAATGCGACATGCCATATTCCTTGTCCTTTTCCAGAGTGGTATTGGAACGTCGAAACAATCGCGACATTTTGCGCTTGAGATTGCTGGTAGAGCTGCGACCAGTGCGCCGCAGAGTGGGTGCGGGAATGGGTGTGGGTGTTTGGTGGGATGAGGGGTTTGGCTCTGTGACTTGTTGAGACGGCGGGTCGTCGGCGAAACTAGACGGAGCAAAAGGTGCTGTAGGTGCAGAGGTTTGCGGAATGAGCAAAGGTGTCTTGTGAGAGGTCGAACTTGGCGGATTTTGAGCCGTCTTCGATCTCGACAATGCTTGGTAATCGTTGTAGTGGCTGTGATGGACGGTGGTGAAGTCTTGCGAGTGACGACCTCCACTCACAGGAGTGACCGGCTCAATGGGTGAGTCAGTGCCAGAGCATTGGTCGCCTTCTTCAAAAATAGGATCATTGATGTCGGGAGGAAGGTGCAAGGGCGAAGGCGAGGGAGAAGGAGAAGAGTGATGAGGAAGAGGAATAAAATCCGACGGGGCCGTTGACGGGCTGGAATATCCCAGAGGTGTCGGCATCGGTGTCGGCGCGTCGGACGGCGATTGTGTTGCACCAAAAGTGGAGGGCGTCGCTGTATTGTGGGTAAAGTCAGCAGGCAGGCCAGCTGGAGCTGATTTGACAGAGCCGCAGGCAATCACGTCACCGTGCCGCAGGGCCGCAGGCGGCGAAGGGGGGGGTGAGACTTTTGGGGGCGCGCACGAGGCAGGGCTCCGGCCAGCGCGAGATGAGCAGCCATGATGAATGCAGCAAAACCTGCCAGCCAACCACGCACCCGAATGAAGCGCGGGGTGGACGAGTGAGTGGGCATGCTAGTGGCCACTTGAGCCATTTTGTGAATGTGCCATGTAGCCAGCCCGAGGGAAATTTTCCATCAGAGACTCTGGCCCATCGTGTTGGTGTGGAGAAACTGGCCAGAGGCAACTTGGCCAGAGTCTCTCTCTCATGCAACCTTTCCCCCGCAACAAGGGTGCACACACGGGGATTTGGTGCAGGGGTAAAAGAAAGAGGGGCCGGCGCCTGCCTGTGGGTGGATTTCAAAGCTGTGGGCATGATGAACGACCCAATTCGAAACAGGAAATGGTGGACAGTACGGATAGACAGAGCAAGGAAATGCCACTGCAGATGCAGAGTAGGAGAACAAGAAAAGAAAAAAATGACAAGTCGTGCTATAGACTTACCAGCAATGTTGGACGTCGACATGGGCCGGGCGTCTTCGAACGAGCCCATGGGTGAGTTCCATGGATAGAGATGGGCCAGTGAGACGGGCATGGGTGGTGGTTGTGTGTACATATGTGTGTGTGGTTCTAGGGCGATGGAATATGCTTAGTCAGGAAGGAAGCCCCTGATGGAAGCAAGCAGAGAACAAGTGTTGGAAGAAGCGACGGAAGGGCCCGAATGGGAATGGCGAATTCGAGCGATTGCTGACAGCCTTGGTCCGAACGAGTTGGAGGTCCAGAATGCGGAGTCGCCGGGCCCTTGGCTTTTTTTTTGGTGTGGTGCCGGACCGACGAGGTGGCTGCTGGTCTTCTTGCTCCTGCTGATATGGGAGGAGCAACGATGAGGTTAGCCAGACGGGCAGAATGTGCCCTTGTCCCCTGCTGCGAAGCTTGCCGATCAGATGCTGAGATATCGAGATGCGCTAGCCCCGTCCCTGCTATCGGTGCAAGCAATAATGCACACGCTGGGAACCACAAACGCAAAAGGGCCGAGCAAAGAACGTCTTGGCAGCTTGTTGAAAGAATGGTGCCAAATGCAGTGGTAAGTTGTTTTGTTACACGTCAAGTGCCAGGTCGGAATTTGGTGGCTGCTGTCGACTGCCAGATGCGAGCGAGGTGGTGAAGGCGGGCAAGTTTGCCGTCCCAATTTTCGTCGTTTCGTCGAGATGGGTGCCGATGGTGTTTTGCCGGGCTTGATGAATAGTTCGTCTCTGTTCACCCTTGGCACTGCCGTCGTTGTGCTTGAGAGTGCGCAATGTGAGGAGTCAAAGTTGGAAGACTCCCTCCCTCCCTGTGTGGAGCAAGTCGATGGCGTCGAGAAAGCTTGAGCTGGCAAGCGTGATGGGAGGGTGGTGGGTGGTGGAATGGCGGAATTGGCTTGGTTGTCGGGGGAATACGACGGAGCTGCATCGACCACGAATACGCTTCCGTCTCGACAATGGGTCGACAAGAATGGTCAAAGGTAGAGGGAAGAGTTAAAATATGTTGAAGCGAGAAAGCAATGTCATGAAGAGACGAAGACGAGGTCAAAGGTGGAGAAGAGGGTCTTACATATCAAGACGAGGCAGGGCTGGGCAGGGCAGGGCAGAGCAGGGCAGAGCAGGGCAGAGCAGGGCAGAGCAGGGCAGGGAGGGCAGGGCAGGGCATTAATAGTTTAACAGAAACATCCGGCCAGATCAGGCGAGGCGAACCGAATGAAGAGTTGACAACAAGAAAATGTCAAAAGGGCTGCGAGTCGAGTTGAAGTCAACAAGGGTGTGTGATGCGGGAGTTTCCACCGATGGCAGATGGCTGATGGCTGATGGCAGATGGCAGATGGCAGTGCCACCAAGCCAAAAAAAAAAAGGCCATTTGTTCGCGAGTCCACGGGCCGGGGATTACCTGCCGCCATTTCGGCCGGGGGCAACCAGCACTACATACATGTACATATGTACAACACGGACATGTCATCAGCGCAGGGTTCGAGCAAGCAAGTCCGCGCGTATGTACAATTGTAGGCGTGGCGTTGGGGCAGTCATGATGGAGCACGGAGTTTCGGGCTGAAGGTACAGAGTACAGAATACCATGCCAGGCCAGGTACGGAGTACGGGGTACGGAGTACAACAGGACGAAGTGCTCCGTGTAGCCTTGGCTGCCTTACTGTGCCGCGCCGCACAGTAAGGCAGCCAAGCCAACAAAGTTGGCGCCAAGGAGGTGTGTGGTTAGCGCATCGTGCAGTTTTCAAGCATGCCACATATACATAACTTGTAATAATCCGTACAACATGAAAATCTCCATGCACGAGGTCCAGATGTAATCCGTACCCATCGTCGCATTGCACCTGCAACAGCCTGCCTAGTAATCCGTACATACGATCCAAGATAGAACTGGTACAGTTCGACGTTATGAATCTCGCTGTCGTGCTCAAATCGAATCCGTCCTGATGGAGTAATTGGTCCCGGTCCGGTGAGCATGCATGCCGACCAGCCGGCCAGCATGGCGTGGGTAATGTGTCTCTCACTCTCAGCCAATCCGTAATACATGCGTAATGTACATTTTCTGTTTCTATTTTTCGCTCCATGACGCCAGACAACGCGTCACAATGCTTCCAGAAACCATGGGTGTCAAACTCAAACTGCACATCTTCAAAATGCACGCAGGCCAGTTAGAAGACTTCGCTCGTCGTCTGTCTCCCTTGCAAAAATCATGAATGTTCCGAGCCATTTGTGTTGTTTGGTGTTTCTCATGCTGATTATCTATTCTAATTTTTCTCTCTTTTTTATCCCTTCTTTTTTTTTTTTTTTTTTTTTTGCCAAGCACCTAGTTTCGGTCTGCCTTCCTTACGGAGAACATATGTACGGGGCGGGGCGTTTGCATAACAATTGAGCAGGACTGCTGGATGAGGGTCGCACCTGCACTCGAGACAAGCACTATCCAAAGGGATCCGATAAGGATCTGATAGGGATCTTTGGGAAGAGATTGCCAGTACCTCCATGCCAGTGCGAACCTCCGCTATGTACCAAGTACTTCCCCGGTAATCCACATGTATCTGCCCAGTGCTTTGATGACATCTGAAGGCTTGGCACATTTCTCCCGTTGTTTATTGTAATGTGAAATTGCTTGGCTGAGCACATGGTTCGCCGCGGACAAACCGAGCCTTCGATTTCATTGGTTTTTGACACTACGATTATTCGATTCGATACGCAAGACTTGAGGCCGTCTTAACATACATGGCTCGTCATCCGACCAACTTGCCAGAATCGCGCATCGAAGCACAAACTTGTTGGGGCCTGGGCTATTCGCCGTCGGCCTTTTGTATAGCAACCCGGTTTGACGACGGCGGATCACTGCTCGCCCCTCCTTATCCATCTTCAACCACATATAGACTTTGTGGGTGCATCCTTTCCTTGAGCTAAAGCTTGGAGTCCAAATCAATTGGATGGAAAATGAAAAGGAAAAGGATTTCATTACGTGCTGCCACTTCCCGTCATGGCTGGAGTTGTTGCGCCTTGAAGTTCGATAACTGCAAAATTTATTTCCCACAACTAAACAAATCGGCCAGCTGATTATCCGCTACCAGCATCTCAGGCACAGACTTTCCTTTATATATATGGTCGTCCATCTCGTTTCAGTCATTATTACTCGATACGGAGTAGATGGGCTCGTTTTTTAAAGTCACGAATAGTCTCAGGCGTACGGAGTGCTAACAACTAATTAATACATATGTAAGGTCACTAATTCGACTTCGTAGAAAAGAAGCGCGCGCGACGAAGGAAGGTGAAGCACAGTGTCATAAAACCTGGGGCTCTACAGGGTTGGGGGGGGGGGGCGTGTGACACAGATTCCGCTACGAAACGACCCGGGCCACCCGAGGTTTGACTCTCTGCTTCCCTATGACTGATCTTCACGGATAAATTCCTCGTTGTAGACTTGTTTGCATTAAGATTGTAAAGTCTAAGACATTTTCGCGTCGGCTCCTGCTCATCGCATCATTCATTGATTGGGAACTGATTGGGTTGTACTGACCGTAATCGTACAGCACACCAGGACCAGATTGAAGGCATCCCAGCCAAATCCAGCCGGATTGGATTTTGGATGGATTTTCGTTGCCGCCTCCATCTCCGGTCGGTCATTTCCATGAGTATCACTAACCGGACTTCAAGTCACACAAACCTCAAAAGCCCACGGCCTGTCGCAACTCCTGACGGACATTCGCCACCAAGGATTCGACTGTACAATTTGCAACCTGCAGATCACCTCCCACGAAGACCTCTTTTGGCATGAGCCTGCACGGCGGACAAAGACTGTCGCCGGCTCAGAAGCTTGGCGTGAATGAAATCAATCTTCTCGACGTTTGCTCGGCGCTGCGTGTCTTCAGATGCTCCAAGCGCAACTGGCTATATGGAAGCATGGGACAATTAAGTCACATAACTGTAGAATTTTTGCTGGAAAAAATCGCTCATTCGTCAACCAGAAATGCATGGGCATCGGACAATCACGGATTGCGAAGGACTAGATCCAAACAACGGACATTTTATGTATACAGCCGTCATTTGCGACTCACGGCTCCAACGATGAGGCATTTGACTCAATTGCTCCTGGGCAAACTCATCCCAGAAATCTTTTCCGTTCGCTCTCGTATCTGTCACCAAACTACTCTGTACCAAAAGGGTGGCCACAGGATCGCACTTGTCGCCTACTACAACACGTCAGCGCACCAACAAGCCACTGGAACAACTGGCACATTCCAGTGGACGTCCCGGCGGTTTTCATGGATAACGCTCGATGGAGTCAACGCTGGTACGAATCCAAGACATTGCCAGACTGCCAAGCTTCAATCTTGACTGTTTGAAGCCACTCAAGACGGGAGATGAGCCGCTTACTCTCCGTCCCCCCCCCCTTGAAACCCTTGTTGATTAGGAGGACGCTCCAAAACGGTGATGCCAACTGACATCTGCCAAGACGGCAACTTGATCACGGCTGTCACGCTGGCTGGGCCGCCGAGCGAACTCCATCCCCCTGCCCAGAACGTACGTAAGGGGACGAGGGGACGAGGGGACGAGGGAGGCAACAGCAATCATTGAACGTCGGACGCCATGATTGCCGATGCGATTTCATCAGCAACCGACTCTTTGCTACACGCGCCCCCCTCCTGATGAGCCTGACGCCGCCAGTGTGGCTTCCACGGTAGTCAAAAGGGGCGGAGCCGACGCGGCGCCTATTTTTAATTCAATCGTGGCTATTTCCACGGAAAGGGAACGTCCCGTTGCGCGTTCTGGAAATCCACTACACGGACTACTCGGGCAATGAATGACCCAAGGAACCCCACCCCCTATCAGCACAGAGTACAGAGTAACCTTCAGCACATAATAGGCAACATAGCTTGATTGTAACCTTAATTTTGCACCGTACCAGCCGGTGGCTTGGGCCCTCGTGCCCTCGCACTGAACTTCCAGTCAGTCTCATGGTCCTCCATACGGCCCGTGCAGACATGTCTCACAGAAACAGCCAAAAGTGTAACCTCCTGCCTGTCCGCTACATACATAGTCAGCCTTGGCTGACCGAAGCACGGCGTTACTGCGCTCTCTACATGTACATGTACATCATTCCTTGAACCGTATGGGGTAACGGCCGGGGGCGAGGGGATGCTTGGGATGCTTATTTTATTACGAGCAGGGGTCATTTGCTGTTTATTCGAAGCCGACGACATGTGAATGTTTGCTTGGCGAGGAAGTTTGCTCAAGGGCTGTCACTTGTCAGTCTTTGGCTTGTTTATTTTCTTCTTCTCCTCCCCTCCTTGACACCAAACTGCACCCTTGGTCTCGTCCATGTTGCCTGGCCTGCATCAAAGCGAAATTTGCCAAGTCTTGAGCTGCATGTTATTCCAGAGAGGGAAAGAAAGCCCAGCCTTGTGTTCGATTGGCTGCAGGCTGTCGCTCGTGCTGACCCTATGATTTCTTCGTGCCTCCGACTGTTCCCTCAAAATCCATGCTTTGGCATTAATTAGCAATAGGTCATTGGTGGCAATCGCCATACTGTGAGACTGGGGGGCTGCTGCCATAATTACAGAGTAATCACAAAGAAGAACAAGTCTGCCAAGCGTCGTACAAGGAAGAGAAAGGGGAAGAGATAGCGACTTGACATTTTTGGGCATGTGCGTCAAATGGTTCCTCTCGACGATCTCACCTCGGATCCGAAACTTGCCAACAAATGCTGTGGCTTGACGGTGCATGGTGGCCTAGAGATCCATCGGCAGATCAGCTTGGTAATGATAGTGCTTGTTGATGCCATCACTGCCTCCGAGGCGCCTCTGACCACCCTCAAATGCTGGGAGGCATGCGCGCCAACATTGGCGGCCGACTCCTTTGCAGGTGCGCGTCTTGCCCGTCTCGTGACCTAATCGTTCGGGCGATCATGTTGCCAGAGATTCAAGGAAATCATCCACATGCGCGATGAGAAGACGCATGACTCTCGTGGTCTGATTCCACGGTTATGTTTTCCCGATGCGTTCATCTTGCGAATGTTTCGTCGGGTTGCCATATGTAAACGGGACAGTAATACGGAGTGCTGGTGATGCCTGGCACAGCATCGCCAGATTCGCCACACATCAAGACGGGCATGAACTCCGAATCCATTCGGACAAACAGCAGAGCTGATACACCCAGAATAGGACAAGCACAGTGTCATATCGGGAGGATTCGTCTAGCCGCACCGAGTCGAAGTGGGTGTACAACGTAATAGCTGCGGAGTTCATGCATCTGATCTGTCGGTTTAGTGCTTCTATCGGAAGATCGATCCAGCCCAATGCGAGGGACATTGTTCATTGGTCGTCCTCGTGGCATTTAGCGTGCAAGTCACCAACAAGATATGAGAGTTTACTAAGACATCTTGGGTAACAATCGACAACTTCATACTTGCCCAGGTGCGTATAGATATGATAACACTGATGTATCATGCGCTCCGAATCGGGGCAAAATGAACCCTCAACCGAATTCAATCAAAGTATCTGATCGCACAACTCTGGGGTAGCGAAGGAGACAAGTACAACAAGGAAGGGGCCTAAGATCGTAGCTTGTTAGTCGGTCAGCCTTTTCATGGGACTTCATGCACCCAAGTCTTTTCTTCTCAATTCGATTGACATGTACGGAGCAGCCAGCATCTCTATGTCCACCCAGGAGTCCAGCCAACAAGTCTAGACTTTGCCAAGCAATTCGCATTCTGAGCAAGGGAATGGCTAATTCGGAGAGAGTGGATGTCTATTCCAAGCCCGCTGTTTTGTGTTGAACGATTCGCAGCCGATGCCAATTCCATCTTATCGCACACGGCTTGCTGCGGAAAAAGGCGCATGTGTCAGCTATTAATTGATGCTCCACCGGCAAGACATATTATGATAAGGCTACCAACAGTAATCCGTACAGATCCTGTGGCACACCCTAGGAACCCAAGGTGGTGAGCCAGTGGAGCTGGAGCTGGACTGGATTGGGTTCAACAAGCTTTTCAAATGTTCAATCCACTGACATGGTAAAGATGAACATGCGGATTACGGATCCGTAGAGGAGGAGAGGAGCCTTGACAGATAGCGCTTGTCCGAGCCAGCGAACCAATAGCAGCAATTATACTATGACCCTTGGCTTGAATCTTCAGACAGCCCCAGTTTGTGGACGGAGTAGCGAGACTTGACTCAATGTTGATTTGTTGCGTGTGTGTGTGCGTGCGTGCATGCATATTCGTGATCATGCTCATGTCTCATGTTCTTCGCATCGGTAAAAAAAGCCATGACTCCTGATTCCCCTTGTTGTTGACGCGCAGCTCTTGCCGCTCTCCCACTTTATACGGTCCCACCTGCCTCGAGCGCAAAAGCGAAAACAACGAAAAAAAAAAAAAAAAAAAAAAAACTGTACCAACGACATTGACTTTCTGTACCCACTTCGTTCGGGCTGGCTGGAAAGGCTGGAAAGTGCTCGCCACATTACGCCATGCCTTCACATCCTCTGTCCGGCAGCAAGCAGACTCGTGAGTCCTCCTCTGCTTGTGTCAATTGTTGCCAGACTTCTTGAACTGCCTGCCTATTAATAATACAAACTGCTCCAGGACGCTGAAGCATCCAGTCAACCCTCGTCAGAGGCACGTGTTGCACACATGATGCCTTTGACCGAGCGAGTCCACCCAACAGGGGTCAGCGCTCTATGCACCTGGTTGCCTTCAAGGTGGTAACACAAAAGGGCAGATACTAATAAGGATGCATCATTGTGTTTGCGACGAGCCTTACAGATCTTGAAAGATGCTCAACGCCTACATCGGCTGGGTTTTCGATGACGTTGAAACATCGTTTCTTTTGTCGGCACCTCTTGACAGGCTGA
This sequence comes from Epichloe festucae Fl1, assembly GCA_003814445.1. NCBI lineage: Eukaryota > Fungi > Ascomycota > Sordariomycetes > Hypocreales > Clavicipitaceae > Epichloe > Epichloe festucae. The sequence continues at coordinate 1,474,839 of CP031390.1, forward strand.
TATTGTACCAACCGTGATACTCGTACATGATATTGTCATATTGGAGCAATGTAAGTACAGAGCCAGCAATATGCCCCGAGTGAGGAACGGCCAACGTCAGCCGCTTTGCGAAACCACTTTCATACTTGGCACAATCATCTCAGATCAAAACTCTCTGGCTGACGTTTGCGCAGTATAAGCGCGGGTTGGGTTGTCTGTGCTGCACAATGATGGACCGCGACCAAAGCTTCTTGCTGCACATTGTAGTCCATCGTGGAAGCTTCCATGACGCTTCGCATGAGCGCCGAGTCGGACTTTGGTTTTTCCCTTCCGACCAAGGGCCTCAATACTATTTCCAGGCCCAGGGAGCGTTCTGTCAGTATAAGTTGGACGTGAAGGAGGATTGGGACCCTACCTGCACAGGCAGCGTGCTTCCACTAGCTTACACTACCAAGACGCGGCCCATTTGTACAAAGAAATTAGTACAGCTTCTTCAACGAGTCCCGATTAGGAACGATGACAACGAATTCAACGGACAGCAATGGGTTTGGAGCGCACTCGAGTGCTTGACGCGTAACGGCTATCTGACCAAGCATCAGCAAGACGACGGGCTCAGTCAGATGCTCGAGGCCATCCTCAATGGCTCGTCTGACGAAGTACAACAAGCCGGGCATCGAAGAAACGACTAGGGAAGACCATCGTCACCGGCTATATTACTCGGTGGCACCGCCATCGCTGGCAGTGGCCCCGCAGAATGGGCCAGTCTCTACGGAGTACGCAAATGCAATAGATCCCGCTGTGGAATTTCTATTCATGCGGTCTCATTGGTCACCACACTACGGAGTACTTTCCGTTGAATCTTGAGCCAACAGTTTCCTCTCTCCTATGAGAGCTTGCAGCGGCAGATGGCCCATCACACAACAGGCCCGACTTTTCTTGTCTGGGGAATCGGCCGGTGAGAAGAAGGAGAAGCAGACAGTCTGTCAGGCTGGGAATTTCTCGTGCTTAAGAATAGACATTGCCGATCGAGGTGGGCGAACAGCTTCTTGTCTTCATTTGAAGGCCAAGTGGGTTGGTTGTCGATTCTTTTGCAGCAAGCATTAGTATGATATGGCGGTGTTGACACAATTTGGATTTCAGAAATCGACGTTTCCCCATATATTCAGGCTTTGCTTTCGTCCTGGTTCTCACTTATTCATTCTGTCAACCGTGGGTACGCCTCTGTCGCATTGTCGGAACCCTTGCTAAGACGACTTGATGTGATGTGCATGGGGCAAGGGCAGGGAAGGGACGAGGGGGGTTCAGGAGTCTCTTCTGAAAACAACTTCAACAGGATGTCATGTCATGCAATGCAGGAGATGGGCGGTAAACAGCAGTCGGCATATGGCATATGCAATCCACTAATATGGGAAACGACAGGATCGGCACAGCCTTCATAGGCTCGGGCCTGTAACACAGTCGCCTGGAAGACGACGGAGAATACGGAGTAGTGTTCGTGTCTTTTTTTTCCTTGATCAATTCGATATGTGCCATCATGTGGTTCAACGCAGAACCAGGTACGGGGTACTCCGTACTGCAGAGCACAATTGCGTCCTCACACGACTCGAGTGGTGGCCGTCAAGCTTCCTTGCTATATTATGCCGGCCCAGGAGCTGCCAAGTCCTTTCATTCATTCACAGTCGACTGCATAGTACCCTGCCCGCCCATGGTAAAGCAATCATGATACGGCAAGATGGAGCAAGGCGCAAGATGTAATAGTCCGTATTACAAGAGAGAAAAAAGTCGCCCCATTAAACTAACATAGTATGCATCGCTGCGCAGCGCCCAAAGAGAGTCCATCCATCAGAAAAGGTGTCTTTTCCCCCATCGAAATTGCCTCAAAATTCACCAGAAGTGGGCAATGTATGGAATCAGTCACATTGACTAGCCAATAGGGCGCTGTTGCACATAGGGAGGCTGTCACGTTCATTTGACGGGGAAAGAAGCATAACAAAAGGGCCGGAACCAACAGGGAATGTGCTAAATAGGAGCGAACGGAAGCCTCTCACAGAGGGGATATAACATTCAAACAACCGTCCTGAAGTTTTGCTTTCCAGGGAAACGCAAACAATCGTAATTGGCGTCCCTAAAAGACACATTGAGTCATCATTCCCTTCTTTCCACACTACAATTTTGCCCGGGTTTAGGCAAGACAGTCTAGCCATATCACCGGTCAGCCGTTATTTCGACAATTGCCGCCGTCTCCATCACCATCGACCTTTGTGCCTATCTTGTCAGTGGCATATCTAAGCTTCTGACATGGTGCAGTCAAAACAGCGAAGAAACACACGGATAGTCAAAAGCTTATAATGGGCCGAAGGTTCATGACTCACGAGCTGAGGATGGAAGCGGCATGCGGTACCATGTTCACCTCCTATATCGTTCTTGATACACACAAACATTGTAAGTTTAATTAGCCCCAGCCAACTAATGGCAGTCTTTCGCTATAGGAGGAACTCTGCTGCACAATAACCCTATCTCCGGACGCAATGTCACCCTTTGGTGCGGACAAGACAGTCATCAAGTGTGGCAAGACTATTTCTGGCATCTGTGTGCCTCGCATCCTGACGACCGACAGTATACAAGGATGCATAAACGTTCTTCAGATGTCTCATGTCGAAGTTCAAACTCTCTCTCAAACCTGGCCGTCCATGAATCTATTTCTGAAGTGCAGCATAGCTCTCCAACTTCGCAACATACTGAGTACGATGCGTCAAATACAAGCCCATCCAACCTAGTTAGTCGGTGCCTGTTTCGGGAGGCAATGCCGCGATACCAGACTCTGTCATTTTCATTATTTCCCGCCACTGCTTGACGTGGATGAGTTCAACAGATACTTGCTGTCGATTGTGGACTGGGAGGAGGCGGGATGGGTTTCCAGAGTGCTGGGAGTACGTCAAGTTCTTCTTGACGACTGGATCCGATGACGGCGACTGGCCCTCGTACGCTTTTGATATATTTCCAGAGATGTACCAGGAATCTGGTGCTGTATTTCGCGATGATGCAGTGGCAGTCTGTCTCCCTGACACAGTGACGGGAAGAATGACGTGAATGAAGTCGTTGGACAAGGCAACAAGGCGGGTGGAGAGTCCGCATCGGACGAGCAAGGGCCGGAGCAAGTGACGTTGGACATTGTCCTTGTTTCCTTCACCAGAGGAGCCATGGATTATCAAAAGAGCAGCCTGATACGCCTGATACCTGCCAAGCTTGCGTGCGTGCGTGCCAATGTCTTCCGAAGCACGCACTGAACGTCTACGAACTGCGTAAACCCGCCGAGCAAGCAAGCAGGCAGGCAGTAATCCGTAATGTAAGCTGCAAGCCGTCATTTGACGATGACGAACCGCATTGCATGTGAGTTTACTTTGGCACAGCGGCACCCATCATGACTTGGTCATGCACATGCATGCCAGCCAAGATGTCAATCGTACGGCTTGCATCGCTGCCCATTGCTTTGCTTTCGTTTTATTCTCACACTGTACAGACTACAGATTACTGCCTACTTATTCACACACCACACCAGACCCCCTTCCTGTGATTGGATTCGACTTGCCAAGATTGCCCCCAAAGGCGGCTTGGTGGTGGCTATGCCTTGTGAATCCCTTGGCTGATAAAGGCCAGGATGAAACATGCGCAACGCATGTGCTCGTCGATTTGCTCCAAATTGCCATTTTCTCTTCTGGCACGAGATTGCCGGGCTCATCATCATCAGGGCGGTTTTGTACAGAGTGGTACGTTCTGTTGATGAGGCGTCCTGAACCCAACATTCCAGCAAATTTCGAAGATCAGGATGTTTTTCGTTGGGTGCTGTGGCTTAATCCCAACTTGTAATTCCTAGATATAAGAGAGGAATGGTTTGCATTATAGAACTGTTTTATTCCCTTATCTGGGGTAACTAATATTAGGCATCCTAGGTTGAGTATTTTATAAAGATACTAGGCATAGAAATGGCCGTACTAGTCACAAAGAGGTCGCGGTGGCGCCTGGTAATAGGTGATCTAGGGAAGACACTCTACATAGACACTAAGCTATGGTGTCCGAAAGATCAACCCATTGTCATTATATACACTAAAAAGCAGGCTAAGAGATTCGCTGCGCGGGACTAGGAGGACTATGTGCAGATTAAAGCTTGATTCGGCGAGGATACTGCTTCCGATGGAACTTGGATCTGACGTGGAAACGACTGACGCCGGAGACGTCGGGGTGAATTGTACGCACCTGAAACGATGACGGCCCTGCCAATGTTCTGATGAGAAGCAGAGGAGAGCTAACGGTCTATTGAATCTAGCTGCAGCGCCGCCGGTTCGGAGTCAAAGAAGGGCACGACGGATGGTTATGACGCTGTTTGGCTGGCCCCGTGCCGGCTCCCGACGACACGAGCGAAGACGAAGGAGAAGACGATGCCCGCGGGACACACCACGCAAGAAAGAACCACGGACCCCTCCGCGACGGTGGACGCGAATAACAACAATGGAGCTGCTGCTAGCGAATAAGCAGGAGGAGACTAGCGCTTATAGACAGAAAGGAGAGCTGTTAGGAACTGAGCTAGCAAAGGATGATAAACCACTGTCTACCAGGCCTGCAGATTCATTGCCAAATGTCAATACTAATTCCGGAATGAATCCAGAATCAAGTACATTGGAGAAGACTGCCATGATAAGCGATACTTTCAACCACGACGATAATGACAACATTAATAAGGTGCCAGATGAGGCCTTCATGGACACACCGTGTTCGCCCATCTTAAGACTGACGAGGCTCTCTAGGATACATAAGGGCGCCCGGGACCTACCAGATGATTAATCGATGCCTGTTGCACCAGAATACGTGCGAGCCCAGGCCTGGCAAGACGCTGGAGGATATGGCCAAGAGGGCTTGTGCTACACTGTCACTGTATTATACATGATAACAGCTAGGCCAAATAGCCAAAAACGGAGTGCGCACCCCTAATAGTAGCTGCGATAAATGAGCACATGGATGCTCAACGATACATACTTACTCCGTGTTACTCCGTGCGGACTACTTTGTTGCTGCACCAGAACCCAGCGAGAGATGGCCGAGGCGTTGAGCCACAGCTTCAACCCGACCATGTTGTAAACTGTTGGATAATACCCCGAGGAATCGTACGTATGTATCCCCGCTGGAGCCCGAATCCGAGGTTTTCAAACCCCCCCCAGGCTTCCGAATCAGTGGACCGCTGACGTGTCGTTGTTATGACTGCGCGTCTTCACCGCCAGCTGGGAACTGTGCCGCTCCATCGTCATGGGGACGAGGACTTGCGGTAAAGTCCGCTCGTATAATCCATAGTGTAAAGTTATATATGTATATCCTCGGCAATGTCAACAGAGTACTCCGTACATACAATGGGAATTGAACGCTAATCCATGTTTGCTCCGCAAACGAAATCCTTGTTACGGAGTACTCCGTACGTTGAGCGATTAAACAGACACAAAAAGGGCCTCATGATGCAATGCCAGCCAGCCAGCACACCGGCTTCAATACCTTTTTTTTTTTTTTTACGGCACCCCGTGATCATCATCCGTACTGGTGCCCAGTTCAGGGGAGAGTGACGCTGCAGGGTCCGACGATCCCCACCAAGTCCTTTGTCCTAAGCCATGGCTTGTTGGTCTGAGACTCGCCCGATTTGCCAATATCACACATTACTACTCCGTAATACGGACTACCCTGGGTAAGCTCGGCGGTCCGGTCCCGGTCATGCAGCCATCGATGCTCACGCTGACAACAAATACAATGGCTGCTGAATCCTGATTACTGGCCGTGCGTGGCCTGGGCTGGAGTATTTCCCGCGAGACCCTTCAAACCCCCACCCAATACTACAATAACTCGATGATTGTTGATATCATGGCTCCATGGCTCCATGGCTCCATGTTGTCTCTGTCTACTGGTGACCCAAAGTTGGGCAAGTTGCTGGTGTACGGAGTTTCCGAGCTTTTCTTGATCCATGTCCTGTTGCTAGTTAGTGCCTGGCGCTTCTGCATGAGCCGTCGCTGGGAAGAAGAAGAATACATATGTAGACGAGGTGTCAGGAACACTTTGTGTATCTCGAAAGTACCTGGGCAATCCGTACCAGGACGTATGTACATACACCCACCCCCACTGTACATGTATGTGTATGTACATGCACGCGTACCCGAGCATCACGGCCTGGTCCCTGGTGCTTGGGTGCTTGGGTTGTTGGGTTGTATCGATTGGCCGGTCGACACGTGAAGCGCTCCAGGTCGAGGGCCCAGAGCTGCTTCCCTCGGATGGCATTGCCTGACAATGCCTGTGCGCAGTCTTGCAGTCTTGCCAGCAGTGCCTGCCTGCCTGCCTGGGTTGCCGGTGCCTGGGTTGCTGGGCTCGTGCCCTCGTGCCCTCGTGCCCTCGTGCCCTCGTGCCATCGTGCCAGTCCCGTCCGCTCTTTCCTCTTTCGCTGGCCTTCTGCACTCCGACTCATCAGTCAACTTTCTCTTTGCGCAATCATTATTTTGTACTCTGTATATTCATTCACCAAATTCACCACATTCACCCACAGACTGCCGCCCCGACTGCCGCCCCGACTGCCCCTTTCTCTTCCATCCGGATTGCCTTCGGCTCCATGACACACTGTCAGTCATTCCACACTCGCCTCGGTCGTCTCTCTAACCAACCCTCCAGTCGCAATTGCATCGAGTCCCGACAACACAACAACTCCTTTGTTTTCTTCTCTCGTGCCGGGCGATCGACCAAACCAGAGGTTACACTAAAATATCGAGCCCTCTGCCCTCAAGTTGACCCAACCCGCGTCAACTCGTTCGTCAGCGGAGCCGACATTGTAGCCTCGTCAGCCAGCCACGAGCACGTTGCCCCGGACTCTGTTACTCGAGTGTAACCCTCTGCCACCTTCGACCCGTTTTCCGTATTTCGGCGCCGATTCTACCGAGTATTCTGACACAGGTCACCCTGTATTGCGGCTGTCATCGTCTCCAAACGCCCACGTCACAACCCTCACCTTGTCATTGAGTACCAAGTATACCCTGCCTTTCCGCGCCCCGATGGGCGCCGATGGGACGGGGAGTTTAAAACACCGCATCTCCTCCTCTGGAGAAAGCCTCCACGACGATTAACTACTTGGCCATGACAAAACTCGCTACGGATTCATTCCTTCCATCTGGCGCCTTCGATATTCCGACCAACGGCCCCATAGCCGGTGTCACTTCTCACTCGGGTCTCGACAACAACCGATCGAAACCACCCATGGTACCGTCCGGAGATGCCAGTAGCCCCTGTGGCACGCTTACTTCTTGGCCAGCGCAGAGTTCTTCTCTGGCGCATGATCTAGCCATGCAGAGCCCTCCCATCATCAACTCTCCGAACAGTGTTCAATACTCCAATTTCGGCTTCCCCGCTGCTCAGCCATGCGTTCGCGTCAGTGACGGAGATTTCAGAGGCATACCCGGTGGCTATTCTCATCCGAATATGGCGTCACTCTCTCCCCCAGCCCGCTGCGACATTGGGGGTGCGTCCCTGGCCAGGTCCATTTCCGCGGATGCAGCCGCTCCACCCCAGGCAGCGTCGCGGTTCTATAGCGGAATTAGTGGCCACTCCTCGCTGGTGGAACGAAGTAACCTCGATGCCTTGAGACGAAGAGCTGAACAACTCTACCGCGACCAGCAGGCAGTCATCGGCGAGATGAGCGAGGAATGGCTGAAGGAGAAGGCTGAAATGTCGCAGCTGATTCATGGTCTGAGGGAGCGCGTCCAGCGTTTGGAAGGAGAAAATACCGTCTTGAAATCCATTGCTTTTCACAACGCACGAATGGCTGGCTTGGTATCACCACAAAATAGCATCCAAAGTGGAAGCTTGGGTGGTTTCCACGATAGTGGTAGCAAATCGCCATCGCCTCAAAGACCACCTGGACGCAACGCCAACGAGACCTCGGCCGCTTTCTCTCTGCCGCCAGGCTTAGATGGCGCATCTCGCCGGCCACACTTCGCAAGACCAGGGGGTAGTCCTTGTGTTTCACCCAACGGCGCTCCTCTCGGAGGGCACACTGGATTTCTGAGCCCAAGAACCGAACCTCAACAATCAGCATCTACGGACTTCCTGCTCTCATCTTCTTCGCCAGAATCGAACGGCGACGTTCCAGTTATTGATGTCCAAGAAATCGATCCCAAATTAGAAGGCATTCCCATCAAAGCAACAGCGGTACAAAAACCAACGTTTGAGCCAGGAGCTGTTCAGCCAGTGGTCAAAGATGCCAACGCCAAAGCTGCTCGAGTGTCCTCTCCCCCGGAAATGGGGTTCCACCAGGCGAAGCGAAAGGGGGTATGGGGAGCATGGGAAAGGGAGAAGCTGCGAAATGATCGACGTCGATCCGGTCTTGCTCCTCTCACAACATCCAAAGACCAAGAGCAGGCGAAGAATATTTTGGCTGCAGACGAATCTCGACGCTTGACAATGCATGCTGGACACACACCCAATCATTCTCTTTCACTTTTCCCGACCATGACAGCCACAGAAGGCAGCTCCACTGCTGCGCGTAGCCAGGAGACAACCCCAAAAGCGTGGCCGTCTTCGAACCTCGGTGAACAACATGATGAGACGGACTGCGACTATGTCACAGACGATGAAGCACAGCAGTCGGACCTTCCCGACGGTGACGACCTGGGAAAGCAGACGGATGGTGTGGTTGATGGGGACGTTGAAGGCTACTTGGAACCAGCGGACGATGTTCCCCTGAGGGGTCCACTGATGATCAAAAATATCCCTGCTCAGGACGAAGTGTTTTGGGCGCAAGTGAATCAGCGGCTTGACCCTATCAGTCGAGGGAAAGATGCACTTCCTAAAGTCCTGCAGCCACAAGAGCTGGACGCCCCGCAGCCTTTGAAATGCGCCATCTCTCCTCGGCCAGAGGATGAGAAAGTGCTAGAGGAGTCCAACACAGCTCTCGAAAGCGATGATGAGGCAGGAGCTGGCAAAGCTGCCGTCGAACCTGACGTCCCGCTCAAATTCAAAGCCACATCCAACTTTGGGGCGCCGTTTGGTACTACTGCCTGAGAGAGAGAGGCTAGTAGTGTCGTGGTACGAAAGCCCACGCACGTGCTGCCTGCCATTCACGAGCAAAAAACATCACCACACCGGCATCATATCTGGTTTCCTCGCCGGTTTTTTTTTTTTCCCTCCTCTCCCACACATTTCAACCGTATACCCCCTTTCATTTGTTCTTCTTTCGTGTGTGCATTATTGGTCTCGTGGCCGAGACAAAGTGTCTGAGCAGGCAGCTGGCAGGTACTTTCAAGACTTGGGTACAAAATCAGCGTCGCATTAGCATATATCATAGCATTTGAACGAAGAAGGCTCTACTAAAGAGTGGCAATGATTTCATTGATTACACAGGAAGCCGCTTGTATTTGAAATATCCGAGTGACGAACAGAAGTTGGTCCAACATTATGTGGAGACACGCGCGACAAGCTTCGTGATCCGAAGGCTACCCTGTAGAGACGCCCGAAACGGACCCAATCTGAATCGACAATGATTTGCACAGCCAAGGCGTTTTGAGGCCCCTTTTTTTTTCAGTATCAATTGACAACATGTGATGCGCAAGCTGTGTTCTTAATGGAGCTAAAGGCCTATTGAGGGTCCGTGGCCATAATACAGAAAAGAACAGCAGCCCGGCGGAGGATAGAGACATCAACTTTATCAACAGGTCTGTCCATGTCTACCCTTGCAGATAACAATTTCGAGGTACGTAGCATCGTGACCCAATTACCGCTGAACAGCTCCAAGAGGGTTGAATAACTCGAGATTTACAACTAAAAACGCCGCCGTTGAATCGACAGAAAAACTGCCAGCTGCTCAATCTTGATAGCGTGCAAACATGTTTAAACGCCCATTGTGAAATCGTGCTCAATGCCAGGAGTGACACTTGCCATGAACTAAAACGATGACGTATCAAGTCAGTGTGTATATTCCTGGGGGTGTTGCGTAAAGGACAGCGAGGGCGAGGGCGAGGGCGAGGGCGAGAGAAGAGGAAGATGGAGGAGAAGAGGAAGATGGAGAACCAACCTTGAGAAACACGACGAGATACTGATCCATCCGGATGGCAACTTCTTGCTCGTCGACGTCTGCGCCTTGGACCTCTTCCCACTCGTCTTTGTCAGCTGCTTCCTGAGCGCTCTTGACGTCCAGCTTGGCGACTTCATCGACGAGGCCTTCCATGCCGGGATCGCTGCCTACGACCTTGCCAGCCTTGAGCTTGTCCCTGCGGATGCGGAGAGCAGCGTCGGCACGATCAAGGAGCGTCTTCATGACGGAGGCGTGTTTGCACGGGTGGACGCTGGCCATCTTGATGTTGTTTGCGAAGAAGGGGAAGTCCTCGAGCGTGACGGTCTTGTCTTTGTAGTCGCCGACAATGTCGTCCATCATGTTCTGCGGGGGGAGGGGTTGCCCGTTGGGCAAATACCCGGAGAGGTAGAGTCGCGGGGTGCGGTAGTATGGCGAGTACATGATGTAGAGGGTGTATGTGCGCCGTCCACTATCAGAATCAGGATGAATACGTACAACTTGGCAAATGAGGGCAAGAAGATGCTTAAAAAAAAAAAAAAAAAAAAAAAGAACCGTTACCTTCTTTTCGTTTCTGCTCCCGTGTCGCGAATAATGGCATCGTCGTCATCCTCGTCCTCCATGTCAGGAATATCGTCCTCATCTAGATCCGTCGTGTCTGCCACGTTTCCCGCGTCGTCCACTGCTCGAACGTCCCTGGCCTTCAGGGGCTGAGAGCTCGCCAATCCTCCAGTTCGCAGCCAACCGTCTTCGTCGTCGCCGGCTCCGGCCGCGCCCTTGAAGTCGTCGCCATCTTTGACCAAGGCTTCTTCGTGCCCGGCGTCGCCGGCAAAGTCGTCGTTCAGCCGTCGATGGCAGGGAACATTTCGGGTGACGAGGTATTGTTTCCCGGGCGGAAGGTGGCTCACTCGACGGCTCTCGGAGTCGGCATCGCCCCACGACCAGGTCGGGAACTTGTACACGAGGTAGTCGCCTGCGGCGACGAACTCTTCTGGCGTGACCTGGCCGGTCTGTCTGAACGTGGAGTTATGCGAGACCGGGGTATACCGGTCTCGCAGGGTGTTGACGGTAGATCTGATGTAGTTCATTGCGGCGAGCCAGACACCGCTGCTTCTGGTGTTGTTGGAGAACTCTCGAATGCAAGCGCGGACTAGCTCTAATCCTTGGCAGTAAGCTTGGAGGTGAGCTGCGTAATGCAAGAAGACCTTTTGTGGCGAACTCTGCAGGGAATTTTTTTTTGTCTATCCCAAGCCGTGATGTGATTGCGGGGGAGAGAGAGAATGTAATGAAGGAAATGCGAGTTCTGGAGTGAAGACACTCTGGACAGGGAATGGGAACGGAATCAGACTGACATTCTAGACTGACAGCTGCCTGCCTGCCTGCCTGCCTGGTGACTTGGTCCAGGTGAGTGATAAAGCTGCCAGGCAGTGGGCACTGAGCAAGGTGGATCACATGGCGGGGTGGTGGAGGGCGTGATTGGGTGACGTTGGTGGGGTCATATTGCTGGGAGAAGCTCCCATCTTATCGGAGATATTGAGGTGAAGAAGCATCCTCATGACTGGGCACGTCATCAGGGTTTGTATTTCCAGAAGGGAGTCATTGTTGCGTATGCGAGCTACGCCCCGGACACAATGTTTCTATTGTACTCAATCATGCTCGTGCTCGCTACATGGTCCCCCAGTAAACAAACTACTGCACTAGCTCATGAATCGTCTTGTTCGCTCACTTCCCCGCCCGCTTCCACTGCTGCTTGCCTTCTTTCCGCCTCGCGCTCTCGCTTCTTGTCCAACAACTTATTCAGCCGCTTCGCCGAGTTGAACACGCCGTTTGTGCCAGATCCACAAGCTGCACAAGTGGGATCTTTTCGAAATCGTTTCAGGGCACACGGCTCACAAAAGTAGTGTCCGCACCGTGTTATGACGGGAGCCTTGTAGTCCTCTTCGCAGATGATGCACACAAATGGTATGTTCTGGAGCAGCGCATCCTCTTCCCCGTCTTCATCATCGTCGCCGCCGGCTTTGTCTCGATTCGCGCTCGCCACTACTGTACCACCCAAGTTCTTCTTGCCTTTTGTGATAGTATCCCATTCTCGATCGAGTTGCCAACCGTGCTTGTAGTCTTCGCGACTATGCAGGTATTTGCTGCATGGCAGAGGAAAGAAGAAAAGTTAGCTCGAGTTCTCAATGGGGACAAAAGCAATGTCGCAGGGATATATGCAGAAACATGTCGTGAAAGAAGATCACTTACCAGTTATCTCCAAAACCACAGAATCCTGTCTTTTTGTAGTCCTTGCACACATCTGGAGCGAAGTCGGTAACAGTTATGGTTCGAATATTGGTTGGTGCTTTCATCGGGCCCACCGTCCGTTGCGGTGCGTCAGGATTCTTCTGAATGAAGGACGCTCGGTTGGCTAGGCCCTTGTATGTACCGTCGGGCTCCGCATGGTTCGTTGTTGACTTTGGCGACCCGAGTAGGTTCTTCGACGAGAGAGCATCCTTGGCGCCCTCATCGTACCAGTTGCTCTGTTTGGTGGCATCATTCGATTCAGAAATGGGAACATTTCTGTTCGCTGTGAAGATGGTCGCTTTCAAATCTTTGCTGCCAGTCGATATGTCCCTGGACGAAGCCGTGATAGCGCCAGCTCTCTTTTGTCTCTTCACTCGCTGACCAGACTCATCCTCCGAGCTTGAGAAGTCGCTGTCGCTGTCGCTGTTGGCAGGTGGTGGCGTGGCTGGTCGTTTTCTGATGTTAGCCTTTCCCTTGGCGCCACGCTTTTTGAAGAGCGCGACCGGCGCAGGTTCTGAAGAGACCGCAGTGAGTTCTGTTGTGTCCATACTTTTGAAATACTCGGTGTGTGCTGTCGAAAGCTGAGAGGCACCGAATCCGTGAGTCGCAGCAGCTGGGTCATACAAATTTCTGGGAGCGTCGCGATGGCGGCGAATGGGTCGAACATCCCGGCCAATCGGGATGTGAGGCGCAAGCTTAGCTTCCAAGGATGAAGACGTGAGGCTGAGGTTGAGGCTGAGTAATGTGGCTGGAGCGCTGAGGAATCTCCAGATGTGCGTGTGCTTACTCATCGACACTTCTCCCAGGCGGCTCTCTCTCTCTCTAATCACAATTCGGATTTTTTCTCGGCATCAGATGCCATGGCAGACCCATTGCCGAAAACCAAATCAGCTCCCTAATTACAGAACAAAACAAAACAATCGAATATTAAGATGGTCACTTCTCGTAAGCAAGTCATCTGGCCGTCAATCGAGCCGTCGTGGATGGGGACTAGTCAGTACAGATTATGAGTTCGCGATCTCACGAAAAAGAAACTTGAGGCCATAAAAAAGAAAATTATTTTGTGGGTGTGCTTCTGCATGTCTGATAATAATTTGGCCATGGGATCGTCAACCTTTGACTTGGTAGGCACGGAGTAGACATTCAGAGCGAACGAAGCTTGCATTAAAGACGACACAAACGGAACACACAAATGACGTCTTCCTCCCTTGAGATTGACAATCTCGAGGGTCGGTCGCGCTGGGCCACTAAGATCGATTGGCCAAGACAGACAAGCGGCTGCAACGACTGGTTCGGCGGAAATGAGGTCTTGTTATGCGATCACCGAGCGTGTAGCCATGTTGCGATGATGTCTTCGGTACTCCGTAGGCTGATTTCTTCTACTACGCGATAGTCCGTAGAGCATCATCCATTGTCCTTTGTGCCTGACAAACGCCTTTGGGAGATGCCGACCTATCGTTGTGTCGCATTCGGTCCATGGTCAGACATGCCCAAACAAGACATATGCATGCAGTATTACTCCGTACATACTATTGATTTGATTCTGCAGGTCTAGGAGCCATATGTATTACCATGTGGGCGCTTCGGTTCTGCATGGAGATTGATTCTCAAAGAGGCGTGGGTTTCGATGCATGTATGGGCTGCGCCAGGCGTTTGTTACCGCATGTTGTTCTTCATGATAAGACTGACTGACTATACTTTGTTATTGCGACGGAGGATATGGAGTACAGTGCAGAATATTGCCTGGTGACGATTTCCGCATGAGTCAGTCTCTTTCATGCGAATAAATGGTTTACCTATTCTGGACCCGCAGGACGTGACTAGTGTGTTTTGATGCTGGTCTTCAGAGGGAGGTCCAAATGTTGTTGTGTATTCACATCAGGGCGGGTCACCAAGTGGGTGGTGCAAGGGTTGAGATAACTTTCTCTTTTTTTTTTTTTTTTCCGATAATGTAGCGTGGAAGCGTGGATCTCGCGGTGATAAATTGAGAGACATGGCTCGTCGATCTTGCCTCTGAACAATTGCAGATAATGAAAATGGAATCTTTCGTGGTATTTTCTAACAATCTGTACAAACTTAGCACTTCGCCATTAGGTAGATGTTTAAATTCATGATCCATGGGCCAAAGTATTTGATATTTCCCTCGTTGCGCTCCTCGTCTTCTCCTGCTTCTTTTCCCTTCCCTCCATCGAAATTGGTGCAGCGCGAACATGTCATCAATCCCCCGCCCCGTTGATAATAAATAACACCTGCGTCCGTCCCCATCACAAGCGCCAATCGCACCTGGAAGCTTGTGTTTGTTTGGATTGGCCCGCCAGCTTGGATGTTGTGCCTGGGAATCTGGGAATCTGGGAATGATCAACAAGCCCAGGTCGCGTTGTACCAGCCATCATTCCATTCGAGGCCCGTCACTGGTCCGTTCTGTGTGTGAGGTGAGCGTGTATGTACATATTTCATTCAGAGTCAGTGCTATCTATCCGTCAGGCACCACACAGTGGGCCTACTAGTGTGCACCCCACTGTACCGAGCACCATACCAACGGCTGACGGGCCAATAGCCAACCAATACCACAAATCAGGAACTGGAAATAACAATATCGCACTATATTATTACAAGCCGCGTGGTGCACGCACACACGCAGTCTTTCACGCCAGCCAGTTCCTTTGTCGACGATTTTTGCTTCCTCAACCTCCTCTTCTTTCTCTCTTTTGCTGCTTCTTCGCCAGTTCCGTCGCCTTTTTTGCTTACCTCGGTGCCCGTGGTCGTGGAATGAGACTTGCAGCAGGACCTGCACTATTATTCAGGTGTCCCGTTCCGTTCGCGCCGTCCCTGCAGGCGCCGTCCCTGCTATTAACCTGACCTTCGCCCGCTTTGCACGCAAGGGGGGCTGCTCAAGGCCCATTCCATGCATCCAGGACATCCAGGACATCCAGGACTGATCGACGTCTGCCAGTCTGTCCATTTGAGCTTCGACGCGCATGGTATCGACTTCTCCAACTGGTTGACGGACTGTACAAGAACCGTCTCTGGACGGCCGCAATCCTTCCTTCCGCTTCTGCCTGACCGTGGCTGCGATTTTGGGCTACACAGGAAGTTTTTTTTACTGCAGGACCCATCAGTCCAACTTGATGGTATCGCAGAGCTTGTAGACAGTCTTCCTGTCGGCCACTTGGTTCACCAGGATGGCTTCGTCTCTGGCCCCTGACAAACGTCCGGATCTCCCTGCTCCTGGCGACGGAGATGCCGCCAACGACCCCTTCGTCACCAACTCGTCCGTCTCTGCGCACCATAGATTTTCCAATTTCGACCAAGAGCTGTTTGCCGCTGGACCTGGGTCTTCACCCACGCAAGCCAGACGCGCTTTGGAGGCGCATCTTGCAGAGACCGATCGTCGTTTAGATGAGGCCGGAAAGTTGGGCACAGCACTAGTTTCCCAACGAAAATTGCTAGCTGAGCAACTGCAACAAGTCCAAAAGCTACAGGTCCAGGGAGAGCTTGACCCAGGTCTACGCAAAAAGCTGGTCGAGATTGAAAGAGATTTCAACGATCTGGCCCGAGAATCCGCTCGCGTATTTCTTCCCAAACAGAGAGTGCCCAGCAATGAAGCACATGCCGGCTCACCGTTTGCTCCAGAGGGCCGTAGTGGCAGGGTAAGGCATACATTGTTGAGCCCCGAACTCCCTTTTCTCTTGATGCACATGACTGACTTTGTCTCTTGAAATTCTCAGCGCTCGGTGAGTCCCTCAAAATTTGAAAGTCAGGCCACGGGATCCCCAACGAAGCTCAGCGTTCCAAATCGCAAGAGTCGAAACCTATCATCCAACCGTGTACATGACATTGAATTTGCTGCCGAAATCAGTACATCACTCATTGCTCAAGTCCGTAACTTACAATCACTACTGTCCGAACGAGATGATGAGTTGAAGATCGCTCAGTCGGAAAAGCAGAGGCTGGAAATCGAGTCGGAGAGTTTTCAACAACGGCTCAAAACCCTCGACGAAAGCGAACATCGTTACAAAGAGGAGAACTGGAACCTCGAAACCCGTCTTCAAGAAATCGCCACACAACAGAAGGAAGCTGCCGATCGCGAGAAGAAGCTCACACAAGCCCTCAATGTATCTAATGCGGAGAAAACCACTGTCCAAAAGGAGCTGGACGATGCCAAGCTGTCTCACTCAAGATTGGCAGAAGAACATGCTGCGGCTGTGAAGCATCTTGATATTGAGCTGGGCACAGCGAAGCGTAACATGGTCATGGCCGAGAGCGAGAGAGCAGCTATGCAACGAAAAATCGATGACTTGGCCAACCAGAATCAAGAGCTTGCCAAAGCTTTCTCATCGCAACGATCACGGGCCGTTGAACGTGAATCGATATCTGGCCTGAGCGACGAGGAGTTCGAAACTGCAACCGATAACATCACACCAGAACATTCGCCTCCGCCATCTCCCGTAAAAGGCACGCCAAGACATTCAATGCTTGAGACCGAGACTATCAAGTCGTCCCTCCACCATGCTCAGCGGACGATTCAAAGCCAACGGAATCAACTTCATCGTGAGAAGACCGAAAAACTGGAACTCAGAAGAATCATCCAGGATTTGCGAGATGATTTGGAGAAGTCTCGAACTGATGTTGCTGGTGCTCCCAATTCTCGTCGCACCCGCAAGGTCGATTCCAAAGAATTCAAGAAACCTGCCCGTTTATTGGGTAGTCACCGGTCCAGTAGACAAGAGATTCTCGTAGATGACCCTGATTGGGAGGACAACGCTGAGGAATCACGGCGCAGGACTTCCATTGCTGGCTCACACCGAGCTGTTGGATCGTTCAATCCGAATGACAGCAGTGACCATTTTGACACTGCCAACGAGGCTAGCGAGTCCGCTTTTGAGACGGCCAACGAACGTGCTACGGAGACGGAGGACTTCCAAACTGGAAATGAGACACTGTCAGGCATTGACGATGATAACGACACGGAGACCGAAAGTGTTTTGAGAGGATTTGCTCGCATGAAAAGACCACCGAGCCTCCCCGCTGGCATGGTGCGACCAAAGACCCGAGACTCGTTCCATAGTACAGCATCGACCTCGGCAGATGAAGACGATCTTCCAGACCTACGGACACCCACCGGGACAATTTCATCACAGAGGAGCCGCTTCAGACTCAGCCGAGGTCCTTTCTCTAGGAGCTCTCGACAAAACAGCGAAGAGCCAAATGTGCGGAGCAGCCCTGCAAGTCACACGAGCGGCGGTACTCCCCAAGCTGGTGGCCAGAGTTTATTCGCGGAACTTCAAGACTTTGGTAGCGACGACGAGTCTTTAGGCGCCGCTACACCCAGCCGACGCAGCATTCGATCCGTGACTCCTGGGTCGACTCGGCGGACGTCAACACCACCTCCCGCCTTGCCAAGCTTACCTCGCGTCGTCATGGTGGACAGCGGTGCGATGACAGACCCTGTCAAGATTACCGCCGAAGTTTTCGGGGAACGCTTGGAGAGACCTCTTTCCATGGAGTCAGTCGTACATGCCGGAAACCGCCTGTCCACTACTTGGAGAAGCAGCAGGACAATGGAGCCAGACTCTGCCCGACCGGTCTCTACCTTGTCTTACAGCGATGCTAGCATTCAGTACGAACAGGATATGGACGTCAAATTGGCCGAGTTCCCAACACCTCCAACATCGTCCCGTCAAGTCAGCCCGCCGACAACACCCCCCTCTCTGGCGTTGTCGCATATTCAATCCGAAGATATCGAGCCCCAAGAGGAGCCCATCATTCCCCCAACACCCCCCACTCTGCGCATGACGCCTCTCGCTGTAGAGCATGTTGAACCTCGACTGGAGGCCGAGGTGTCACCGCCACCACTGTCGCTCTCAGTCATTGCCGCCGAGACTTTGGAGCCCATAATGGAGCCAGACTTGCCCCCTGCTCATCTCATCATGACTTCGGTTGTAGCAGAGGCTATCGAACCCATCTCTATTCCTCAACCAGTACTCTCCTTGTCTGGCATATCCACGGTAGTACTGGAACCTGTGGCTGTGTCTGAGCCAGTTTCCACGATCGTAGCCCCTATACCCGTGGTTCCTGTCGCACAACCTGAGGTTGCGCCGCCTCCAGCTTTGACCATGTCCTCAATATGCGCGGCGGTCATTGAACCCAGAGAAGAACCAGTCGTATTGCCGACCCCTCCAATTTTGCGACTCTCAGGGTTGTCTACGCAATTTGTCGAACCTGTACCGGAGCCAATACCCGTCTTGCCTACGCTCGCGCTATCCTCGATCGCTGCGCAACATACGCAGCCCATCATGGAACCTATTGTTCCACCTCCAACGCTCGTTCTGTCCTCTATCGCAGCTGAGGGTGTAGAACCCGTGATAAGCCCACCAGCCACACCGGTCCTCTCGAACTTTGGCTTCTCCACGATCGAGACTGTCGAGACTCGTCCCATGTCTCCCCGAAGCCCGAGACGAGATGCCTTCATCCTGCCTAGAGATGATGCTACGATTCCGGAGACGCCGACCAACCAATTTTTTGGCTCTGTGTTAACCCGCGGCAAGAAGAGGGATGTTGAGCCCATCATTGCGGAAGATGATACACGTTTGTCTCCCCCTGACTCACCCAATGACGGTACTCCCGATTCCCAACGGCCGTTCAAGGAGATTTCAACCAACACCAGTGCTCGTCCCTCTCGCAAGCCGAGTGCTGCCATGAATGATCAATCTGCTCAGACCTCCTTAACTGCTGGTGCAATCGATCAACTGCTCAAAACCGGCCCGCAACGTTCCTATGGTCATGTTCAGAACTCTTCCATCAGCTCTGTAGGCTCTCCCGAGACAACGGGCACAGTTCGCATCTACAGATCTCAAGAAAGCTTCGACTCGCCTCTCCGTCCCCGAGGCAAGTCTGTGGTTGAAGTAACTGCCGACGATGCCTCGGTCATGACTAGGCCCGGAAGCGCTACCAGCGGGCGTGGGCCTGTGCCTGTGCCTGATGCACCGCCACTGCCGTCAAATCATCGTCAAATCATCGACGCAGCTCGCTCAGAGTCATCTCATGGTCAACAGCAGGGCAACATGGGCCCTCCACTTTGGCCAGCCTCTGCTATGAAGCATCGCCCCCAGACTCCCCGCCAGCAGGCTTCGATGGTTTCGGGTCGAGCCGCCCGAAGCGGATCTGCACACCATGGCACGGCTGAGATCCATCCATCAGCGAGACTTACCTCACAGTCAAGGCGTTCGTCAGTGTCGTCGTTTGCCTCGGAGATTGAGAGTCGCTTCAACATGCGGCCAGGAGGAATGGGAATGGATCCTGCGGGCTTTGGTCCCAACACAGATCCTCGCATGATTCAGGCCATCACCCAAACCATGATTGGCGAGTTCCTCTGGAAGTATACCCGGAGGACAGGGCGCGGCGAATTGTCCGAGAATCGTCATCGTCGTTACTTCTGGGTTCACCCATACACTCGCACATTGTACTGGAGCGATAGCGATCCATCCACCGCTGGCAGATCAGAGCTCAAGGCCAAGAGCGTGCCTATCGAGGCTGTTCGTGTTGTGACTGACGACAACCCAATGCCACCTGGATTGCACCGGAAGAGCTTGATCATCATTTCACCTGGCCGAACCATCAAATTTACCTGCACGACTGGACAACGACATGAGACTTGGTTTAATGCACTTTCATACTTGTTGCTACGGACTGGACAAGAGCCTCAGACTGATGCAGAAGACGTTGCTGGCCAGATAACACAGGAAGATGTTGACGAGTTCAATCCACAGGTCGGCCGACGCCCTGTTCACGAGTCTAGGTCAAGAGGTCCCCCGTCATTGTCATCTTACAACTCTCGTACCACACGAAACGAGTCCCCCGTCTTGGGCACGTCAATGAATATTCCCACGCTCACACCTTCTGGGAATCATAAACATGGAAGTGCTACAAGCCGCACCTCGACAAGCACACTCAGTAAGCTCAGCGGATACTGGCGATCCGGAGCACCGAAACTCTCCGGGACTCTGTCTAGTTTCCGAGGCCGCGGGCCTAGCGGCCAGAATTGGAATATTTATGAAGCAAGTGAGGTGCACGACAGTGCCGAAGATTTACGGGAGTTGATTGAACGCCAAGATCGCGAGTCTGATCGACTCGAGAACGTGAGAGCTTGCTGCGATGGCAAACACGACGTGGGAAGCTTACCACACACTGCACGAAGAGGGCGAGGTCACCCCTCACACTCGCACCCTCATCCACAGCCTGGACCTTCTGCTACCAACACACCAATGGCTTCCATGCGTTCCCGAGCATGAGACAAACAATACACGCAGAATATGCGCTCGATTGTGGCCAACTGTCCTGCTCCGAAAATGACTATTCCTAAAACAATGACTTGGTCCCTTCCAAGGCCCGGCTCAATCTGTTGTGGAACTATTGACGATCGCGACGATATCATAATTCTCCTTGCCCAATCATTCTCTTTGTTCCTCTTGCTCGATTTCTCTGATGTTGTCTCACCGCACGGCATTAAACAGTCAAATTTCGGTTTGACTGAAGTTGCCATTATACTGTCTTTCCGAAAACAACAAAATTTACCGACCACAAACCATCGATCTCTTGGCTAATGCCCTTTTTCTCCTCCTTTTCCTTGTTTCTTCCCTTTTTCCCCACCTTTTATATTTTTCATTTTGTTTTATATGGATGAAACCATGTCTTCAGCCCGTGCCTTCTCTGCGTCGCTCCTCCTCAGGACTGGCGCCACTTGGGCTAGTCTCGCGCGATTGTATAAAACACTTCTTACTACTACTACCTTTACTATTATTACAAGTATACCTTAGGTCAATATGGCGTCCACTTTGTTTCTGCCTCGAACAGCATTTATCGTTCATTTCTACAGATTGCAGCAAGGAGGGGAGATTCAGGAGAAGGGAGGTTGTCCAAGAGGGAGAGGGTGAGAAGAAGCGCCGTCGACAGCAAGGCAAACCCTTTTTGTTTTTGGCCCATCATGATGAGAATGGGGCTGGCGTGGCGAGACGAGAAAGACGGCTAGGGAGAACAGGTTGAGGCATGTAGGAAGATAAAGGAGACCAAGAGCGTTTGACGAATGAATGAAGACATTTTCCCTGTTGCAATGGACGCTCTGGACGTCTGGACGTCTGGAATATGTGAACTTGGAGGCCCGTCGCATGACGCAAGGACCCAGTTTGACCAACGCGCGCTGTGCCGGCAGTGAAGCAAATGCGTGGCTGCCGTGCTGCGTCAAATAAAGTTCAATTCTTCATCAAAGATGCAAACCCCCTCCTCCCATTGGTTTGTTTGTTGCTCTTTGTCTCCAGTCCGTCACGGAAAAACCCCCCAGGGCCACAGGGCCACAGGGCCACCACCGGGTGACCGGCACGGCACGCCAAGCTGGATGGAAGGAGCCAAGAGCTTGCTTGGAACTTGCTTGGAGCTTGCTTGGAGCTTGCTTGGAGCTAATAGTTGTCACTGGTTCATTCGACCCATTTATTCTAATCCGTACATAATCCGTATGCACGTACGGAGTAATCCGTACTCCGTAAGCCGTACTCCGTATGTACAGTATGTACGTCCGTACAGTAATATTATGTACAACCTCTCCACGAACCGACCTTGCCTTCTTTGTCCCGCCCAACAATCGAATCTGCATGTGTGCTGGGTTGCCTACCTATTACCTCACTTATTGCTTTACGTCTTGACAGCTCGACGCTGAATTTGCCTTCCCTTCCCTTCCCTCGCCATTTTGTGCGTCCTCGATTGACCCTTGTCATTTCGCCTTCTCACTGCCATGCATGCTGGTCGTCTTGGTCAATCGCACGCAACACGTATCCTTTCTCGTCCACCCCGACCCGTATCTCCATCTAAACTCCCTTGCTCTGCATCAGACAATCAGACACGACTTCTTGGCGACAAAAAGAACAACACCGACGCACGCTCGATATACTCAGGCACCCTGCTTTGACGCTGCGCTCAAGGCAGTGCAACCTCGGCCCGCCAGCCGCCGCCAGCCGCCGCCCACCTGGCCGGGGACTCGAGACGAACCAACATTTTGCCCTTTCGAAGCTACACTGGCTGTGATAATATAAACCACCCCTCTACCACCCCCAGTATGGGGCCATGGACGACATTGCTTGCGACGTACCTCTTGGGGGGCGTTACTTTTGTTCCAATTGTTGTGCTGATTGTGCTGGTTCATGCACATTACACGTTTCCATACCGACATGACCTGGCACCTGCCAACCATCATGATGAACATGACATAGTCCATCCTGGCGACGAAACGTCAGGTCTGGACGAAGCCAAAAAGAAAACAACTGCCCATGAAGCCAAGGCGCGGGCAGCTCGCCATCTCGATGTCGCTGCCGGCTACTTTGCTGTATGTCGCGAATACACACCAATGGGGCTCAACGCCAAACCCATAGAGCGTGCTACACCAGTCGGGCCAACCACAGTCGCTGCTCCGAGCCCAAGCGTCTACCAAACAATGTATAGAAGCATCTTCGACCGCAAACCCGTCGCTGGGCCGTTGGGTGGAACTAACAACAACATCAACAACAGCAGCAGCAGCATGAGCCAGAGGCCGAAGAAGGCCGGCAACGTCTTTTACGTCGTGCTGAGGTATACTCTTCTTTTCTTTTTTGTTCTCTCCATCTCTCAGGAGACCTTTTTTTTTTTACTAACACGCTTGATTGTTAGGCATGGACATCTCATGCTTTTCGATGATGACGAGCAGCTCGAAGTCAGGCATGTCATTTCCCTGGCTCACCACGACATCAGCATTTACTCTGGAGGTGATGTTACTCCTGAAGGCGAGCTGTTCATCAAGCGAAATGCCTTGTGCCTCACGAGGAAACAAATCGATTCCGACAAGCAGGCGCCAGACAGTCAGACATCTAAGCCTTTCTACCTATTCTCTGAAAATTGTTCGGCCAAGGAGGACTTTTACTTTGCCTTGCTGAAGAGCCAGGAGCAAACTTTTGGGTTCGATTCTAACCCCCCCGTTCCCAAGGGATTCGAGGTAAAGAACATTATCTCCCTGGTCCAAAGGCTACATGCCTCAGAGGACCATGTGCATTCTAGGTGGCTGAATGCACTTCTGGGGAGGATTTTTCTTGCCGTGTACAAGACGCGCGATTTAGAAGACTTGCTCCGTGAGAAAATCACCAAGAAGATATCTAGGGTGAAGCGACCTTCCTTTCTGGCCAACATCACCATACAAAAAATAAACACTGGCGAGACGGCTCCCTTTTTAACAAACCTGAGACTCAGAGACTTGACCGTCGAGGGCGAGTGCGTTGTGGAGGCGGATGTTAGGTACACTGGCAACTTTCGTATCGAGGTTGGAGCTACGGCAAAGATCGACTTGGGAACGCGGTTCAAGGCCCGAGAAGTTGCCCTGCTTCTTGCCGTTGTCCTCAAACGAATCGAGGGCCATGTTCTTTTCAAGGTCAAGGCGCCCCCTAGCAATCGTATCTGGATGTCGTTCCAGTCAATGCCCAAGATGGAAATGGCAATTGAACCCATTGTCAGCTCAAGACAAATCACATATACCCTCATTCTACGTCAGATTGAAAATCGCATAAAGGAAGTCTTTGCCGAGACGCTGGTACAGCCATTCTGGGACGATGTACCCTTTTTCAAAACCGAGCATAAAATCTGGAGAGGCGGCATCTTCCAGGATGATGATGTTGTCGAGTCGTCCGAACCACTTGCGGCTGTGCCAATACCAACCGATGTCGAGACCCTCGAGAAGCTGGAAGAGACCCAAGATCTACTCAATCAAACGCGGCCGATGGAAAAGAGCCATACTCCTACCATCATGGAACAGCAGCCAGCAGCAGCAGCAGCAGCAGCAGCAGCCACGGGAATGTTCGGGAGAAAGTTGGGAAAGAGCGCCAATGGTAGCGCTACGTCTGTCTTGTCCACCGACATCAACTCCAAGCCAACCTCCCATGCAAATAATACCCCTCGATCTCCCAATATCATTAGGAACTCGACAGGTCCTGTCGTGGGCACCGAAAATGCGCATGCTGATCTCTTCAAGCCATCATCGTCACCTCCTGATCATGCTACAAACCTAATGGCCTCTTTGGCCTCTCGCTCTCACGAGCCATCACCGATGCACACGCCCTTTGGATCTCCTGCCAAAGCTCCGTCCGTGATGAAAATGTCCCGCCGGTCCTCAGCATCTTCCAAGGAAGCTGGAGAAAAGGGGAGGGGCAACGAGATTGAGTCGACCCCAATCACAACAGGCCGCCGCAATACGACCTCGTCGGCTGAGTCTCTCATGCGTAGCGAAGATTCAGGTACTGCGTCTCCCGCAAAATCAGCAACCGGGTCGTCCACGAATCAAGCAGGCTCTGTTGGCAGAAGCTTCTTTGCACGGCGTGACACTGGCAACACGGCAGCATCGTCCGACTCCTCTACTAGTGGTGAAATGAAGAAAACGACATTGGCAGCTACGGTAACCAACGCTGCTGAACAAGCTAGACAGTGGGGCTGGAACGCCATCCGCCGACAACGAGAACAACGTCGCAATGGCGATAGACCTCATCCGATTGATCTGAGCCAACCCATGGGCCGCGGCCAGCCTCTGCCGCCTCCTGGAACCCCTCTTCCAGGGCCTAATGACGGGACGTCCAGGTTTGGAGTAGGGCAGGGTACGAAGCGCAAACCTGTCCCAGCTCCAGCATCCATACCAGAACAAACTTCTGCAGAACTTGAAGATAGTGATAAAGAGTCTCGGTCCTCACAGCCACCTCCACTTCCCCAACGAAGACGTAGGGGGGCAAGCCAACAACAGGAGGAGGAGATCAAGGAAAACATGTTGATAGTCGCCGCTCCTGATGATGATTCTCCGCCTGGCACTCCAGCTGCAGAGGACAGGTCGATCTACAACGATGCTTGGGCGAATGGCGCAGGAAAGAAATCGCAGGCTCTATCCGAAGTCGAGCTACAACAAGTAGAGTTGGCACTCAGCCTTGAAAACGAGGTCGTACCAGAAGAGGCACTTCAGGAAATATCAAAATCCCCGTTCAACAGCATGCAACAAGTTTCTCAAGAGCCGCTTATGTCAAAGGTGGAAGTGACGAAAGGGACTCCATTAATAGCTTTGCCAGCCACTGCGGCTGCTGTCGACGACGACGATGACTTTTCTGGTTGGATGGACAATGATTGACAATGGCGGCAACGAGGCTGTAGCGCCGCCACGTCCTGTTATTGCCCCTATTGAAGTCGAGCAAATGAGATGATGGCAACAATGTCTGTCTGTTCCTGCGGGGGACAAAGCAATATGACAAAAAGATGACCATGGTGGATGAATGAACTTGATGCTCGATGCTTGAAGAACCGCTCATGTCCTGGTTTTCTGAAAAACCTCGGGCCGACGAAATTACAATAGCAACTTTTGTCTTTTCTTTATTCTATTTCATTAGGGGGGGGGTTTCACGGCGCAGGCGCACGGAGTTGTGATAGCATGGGCATAAAATCAATCACCTGCAGTCCACTTTCAGAGCCTGGTGACACTCACGCTGTTTGGTCTCGCCCTGGCACAATATTTGATCGTTTTGTGTATATACCATTGACTGTACATATACCAATTGAATTTTCAATAATTTTTTTTTGTAATTTCTCCGATGGGTACTCGTAAAATATTGGACCTGATGCAAGTATTCCTTGTACACACGAGATGCCGGCTATGCCTAGCCAGGTGAACACTGACCAACTTTACAAGGCACATATACCAAAAGAGAAAAAGTGGCAGATATATATTGACTGACAAGTCAGTGTAGAGTCTCGACGGTTCGTCATCCCGGGATAACATTCATCATGACAATGGTCCATGGTAGAATGAGTGAATAATATTCAAGAGCGTCATCCCTACTGTTTCGCAATTCGGGAGCACGTGTCAAGGAGCTGTCGATGTATATGGGAAATCAACCATGCCGTAGTGCAGTCTCAATCAAACTACAAGAACCTCCTCCATCAGCTTCAATCCCGTGAAACAGAGGGGGAAAAAGTTCACCACTCCAGTGACCCCAGGTCAACGTCGGTGTCGGCCAGCATCCGTATCACGGGTCCGGCCTTGGCCCTCATCCCAACCACCTTCATTCTTTGCTTCGTACGCGTCCAGAACACGGGGCAGTCCTTGCTGTCACACCGAACTTCCTCAAGGGGGCTTGAGCCCGCGCAAGTGCGGCAAACGCGCAGTATGTCTTGGAAGCTGCGCTCCTCAGAGGTGAGTCTCGTCTGGAGGGTGAAGAGCGACGCCGGGGTATTGGCACGGCAACTCGGACAGAGCGTGTGGCCCTCGGGAGCGAATTTGGAGCTGCATACGAGGCAGTGCGTGGAGCGCATGTATGATTCTAGCGTCATTTTCTTGGACGCTGGGTCATGCGACGTTTGGTGAATCCGTTGGACTTTGGGCATCTCGTCGTACCATTGCCTGACGTTTGCGCCGACGAGGTTGAAGATGCGCTCCAGCGGCGGGATCAAGTTCTTGGAGATGTAGTACTCTGCGTCGAGTTGCCAGTGTGGGTTGGCGAGCAAGTCCTCGGGGGCGACGCTTCGATCGATCAAGCGTGCGCCGGGGGCGCCCGTGATGATGACATAGGGAACGCGCTCGCCGTACTGGGGTTCTGCGCGCCCATCTTGAAGCATCTTCTTTGTGCTGATGAGGGCTCCGGCCGGAGGGACTCCTTTGTCCGAGTAGGTGCCGAGGCGTACCTCTCGCGCGAAGCAGAAGTCCTGGACGGAGACGGCGCCGCGCATGATCTTGTCGCACTGTCTCTGGAAGTATTCCTTGATTTGGCTGAGGTCGGCGGTTTCAAAAAGCATCTTGAGGGCTTTTTCTTCAATCTTCTGCTCCGCTGGTGTGCCGTCTCGACGAACTGTTTCTATGCCCTTTGCGTCAAACTCGGGCGTGATTTGGTCCTTGCTTTCGTACTTGTTCCCGACGTAGCGCTTCTTGGCGAGGAGGACGCATGGGTGATAGACTTTTTCAAACTTGAGCTTGATGGGCCGTGGGTTCATGTCGGTGATGGCTTTCGCAATCTCGTTGCCAATGTCGAAAGCTTGGTCCTTGGTCCTTCCCTTGAGGTAAACGAACAGACTGTCCGTGTCGCCGTAGACGACTTCGGCGCCCCAGCGCTCGACTGAGTGGATGTAGGCCGTGGCACGCTCGAGAGTCTCCCGACCTGTCTGGACGATGCTGTCTGCAATCTCCGAGCACGGCATTCGTCCTGAAAATGAGGCGGATGTGTATCCGTATGTGACGTTGGCCAGGAGCTTTAGAGCGAGCTGACGGTTGTTGAGCAGTTGCTGTAACACCTTGTCGTCTTTGTCCCTTTTCATGCCGCTCTTGACCATGACCCTTGTCTCCAATATCTCGGTCAACATCTTCGCGAGCAGCGACTTTCGAATATTGGTCTTGACATACATCATGCCATTTGGTGCGATGTTAATGTGGTCTTGCAGCAAAGCAAGGAGCCCCTGTTGGCGCTTGTATTCCGCAAACCCCATCTTGCTTGTGCCGCGCCAGTTGGTGATGCGCCCGAGAAAGGTTGAGTAGCAGTAGTTGTATGCAATCATGACGCTCGGGTATAGACTCTGGAAGTCAAGCACCAAGAGTGGGCTGTTGTAAAACGCGCTTTGAGGCTCCATCACCAGCGGTAAACATTCAAGTGCATTTTGACCACCGACTTGCTTGCGGCTCGGGGATACAAGCATGAAGTTCTCGGGTTTCGCGATACGGAACATGATGGACTCAACCTTGAATTGTGACCCACGAGAGAAGACGGAAAAGAAGTCAACTCCAAGCAGTCGAGCTTGTTCACTCGTTCTCGCGATAAGCTCGTTGGTCTCGAGGATCTCGATGTCCATCATTGTGCGTGACATATAATGGCCCACCAGCTTGCTCAGATCAGACGCCTTGCCGGTCTTGTACCAGGTAGTCAATGTCTTCCAAGAATAATGCGGTACGCGACGATGAAGCAAGTGGCAGGCCACGTTTTCAAGGGTATACTGAAGAAGATTCAATTCGCCTCGCATCGCTCTCCAAATATTGATCATGTGCCGCCCAGTCACACGAATTGTAGATGTCGTATTGAAGCCCCAGCGGTCGCTTTGTTTCCCAAAACGCCCATGTGAGTCGGTCTTCATGCGTGAAAATTCATCGCATAAGTTGTAGTCGTATTTGAACCTCGCCCGCTCGATTAGGTAACCCCAAGAACTGCCGTGTACCTCGTATCCGGTCAAAACATCAGGATCGTATGTTCTGACAACCTCAACCATTCGAACAATCAAGTCTAGTTCGGAAGGCTCTTCAACGACCTCAGTGCTCGTTGGCTTTTGCATCATGCGGCCAAGGCTTCCACCTGGGGAAAGTACAATAATGCCTGTTTCGACTGCATTGGAGGGGTGTTGACTATGTCTCATCACCTCATCAGACTTGCAGGCCCAGAATATACATTGAACTTCGTCTTCTTCGGGGTTGGGCACATATTTGCCTCTCGTGTTGACGTGGATTTCAAGGCTCAGGGTGCTCATGTATTGTACCTCGTGTTCAACACTGGTTGATTTTGCTCTTTGAGTGTATTTGAAGCCGTGCTTGTTTTTGGGCGTTGGTCCATCGATCTGGGACATCCAAGCTTTGGGGGTGGACAGTATTCTTTGAGATGCAGTTTTGATTGCCTTTTGCCTCCAGTTTTTGTGCTCCAACCATTGCATAACCTCCTGACACGTTGGGGGCAATGTAGCAAATTCCCAACTGCGCCAGGAGCAGTGTCGTCGTTGTTGAGCCTGCTTTTCTTGCAAAACTAGTCTTTCATGTGAAACGTCTGCTCTTATTCCGTGACTAGCAGCGGATGAGCCGTCGATATCGAAATCAGGTAGGAATGGAACGGTGTTGCCCTCAAGCCGGAACTCGCGGCCTGCATACTCTCGGTTTCGTTCCGGGACATCTTTTTCCTTGCTGTAAAAGGCATCTTGATAAATGACATTGGGACGGCTAATATCTTCCATGGCCTGGCTCTGATTGGGCGTTGGCGGCACACTTGAAAAGATTAGGTATGGCTTCGAAATAGCTTCGCCAATAGCTCGTTGGATTTTGGTTGCCTCGTCATCTTGCTCACAGGGGCTAGAAGCTAACCTTGGAGAAAGACCCATCTTGTTCGAGTCTTCCAATTTGCCATTAGACTGCCTTACGGTCGGGCTGAAAGATACAATTTTCGCTGGCTTGCTGGGTAAACTTTGCCATAACGATACGAGCGATGATCGTTGGCTAAGATGTAAATTACATGGTAGATCGTTCTGATCCTTGACAACGGAACACGTCAAAATCTCGCTCGAAGTCTTAGAGGCATCTGCGATGTCGGATAATTGATCATCCTTTCGGAAGACCGACTTGAAGCCTTCCTCTTCCGAGGACTTGTACTCGTTTTGCTGAGATGATGCTTTCAATTGATCCGAAATTACCTCACTATTTGGTGAATTCGAGTGAATTCGGTACTTCAATCGCTTCTGGGGACTACTCTTTACCGACATTCCTGAGCTCTGGCGTTTTAAGCCTAGTTTCTGAAGTGAGTGTCGTGCCTCAGCCTTGGGGGCCCGTCCTACCAGGCCCTCGTCCTCAGCGAAGTCCAGAAGCTCTTGAGAGACAGGCACGATAGGAAACACTCCTGTTTTTAATATGCTCAGACCAAGGCCAGGAATGAGTTGTGATGAGAGCGTGGGCGACTCAGGAACAAGACCACGATCCGCGTCACCTGTTGCTGGCTTCAATGAATCGTTATAAATTCCTTCAGTCCTCTTTGTCTCATCGTCATTTTGTGTCTGAATGAGATCCCTTAGGGCTTCTTCATCCGAATCTTCAGGAAAGAAACTCTCGTCGTCTACTGCCAGCTCTTGTATAATCCTTTTCTCATCGACCTCGATACTGCTGGCTGATTCGGCGGTAGATTGTGTCATGATTGAGGGTAGACCAAGCACTGGCATGAGACTATTAGGATACAAGTCCTCGACTGACTGAAGAGATGTATTCACCTCTCCATTAGGGTCAATTGACTTTGCAAATTCGTCAAAGTCTGGTTTTTGATCGGCAAGGCTGGACAACTCCGACTCTATCAGGTTCTTGATCTCATCCCTGTACTCCTGTTCATGGATCCAACCTTGTGGATGGGTTTGCCTTGTATCAGCAGACATTGTAACCATTACCTCGGGTGGGAAGGGACTTTGACCCTGAAAGGCTTTCGACAGTTGCCTCTGGCGCCGCTTAGTCTCGTCTTTCCACAGCCCTGCCATACTGTGTACCAGTTTCAGATCCCCTGGAATGGGAGCATTGCGTTCGGAGAAATCATGGTGAAGTGGCCGCTCTTGGACTATTTTTCGATTGAGAATATGCTGTACACAAATGTCCACTTCGATGGAGCAGTGGCTACCACGAGGTAAGGAAGGGTCATCCGTGATGTGCTCCCCGAGAACTGATTGACTATGCCAGAGATGCGGGGAATTTGAGGAGATATCATGTTCAGGAACGGGGGCACGGAAAGCCGTTTTAGAAGAGTCGAGGTAATCACATCCATACAAGTTGTAATCAACCATGAACTGCAGAAGGTATTGCAAATGAGCCTCGTACGGCTGAAATTTCCGTTTCATAATCACGCCCTGTTGAAGAAGATCGGCCAATCGTGTCATGACAATAGGATTGAACATGTAGATCTTGAGGAAGAGCCGATATCCAACATGAAAGCCGTAAAACGGGATCCCCTTAACCAGAGTTATCCGCGCCACAAACTTCGCACTGTCTCCATACTGATCTCGCCTGTAGCTGACTGCCAGAGCATGATCTATTGAGAGGTGCAGGCGGTAAATATAGGCTCCAACTGTCATAGTTCGTTAGCTCAGATCATACGCTAGCTCTGCGAAACACAGTAGCATACCTTCATCAGGTGCCAGCTGCCCATCATACTCGACATATAAGTACGGAAATGCCCCATGAACATGAGCACAGACTTTTTGCCCCGTCTCGGTAGACCCAAATATTCGAACCACGGGAACCTTGGGACCTTTGCCTATCTGTGAGGCCCGAACATCATTGCGAAGCTGAGGATCATAACGAGTGGGGCTGGCTTGGTAGTGATCGATGCAGTTCAGCCTGACTCGAAACAAACTCATGCTTCTTCATCATGAAATTTCATTATTTCCAGTTGGATCGCCGATTTGATTCCCGTCTCGGTGATGGATCATGAAGAGCATCTTGATTAGAGCCAAGAGGGAGGAGGTTAAGTCTCAGCCTTTCTTGACGCTAATAACTCACGCGCCCATCGCGTCGCGCGCTCTTGACGCCTGGAATCGCGCCGTCACGTGGCGATAAGAGACGTTCTCCACCCCTTGAAGTTATGTAATGACATGCGCAGCCATACTCCGTACAAACACCAAATTTCATCGTTCTAACCTACTCAGCGCAATGGTTTAGGTCACATTTACTCATTACCTACGAGGTACAACGACAAACGTTTATTTTCCCGCGCTCATCCCTTCTGGTTGTCGGAATGCCACCTGCTCCCCCTCGAAAGCCTGAACCAGGCGCCGCAAATAAGGAGGAGAACATCTACATCCCCTCGTTCATCAGCAAAAAGCCATTTTATGCTGGCGAAGATGGTGAAGACAACGATTACCTGAAGCATCAACGGCGAGAAGAGAAGAATGATTCAACAGCATGGTACGATCGTGGAAGGAAAGCCGGCCCTGCTGCTACCAAGTACCGCAAAGGCGCGTGCGAAAATTGCGGCGCAATGACACACAAGGCCAAAGATTGCTTAAGCCGCCCCAGAGCTAAGGGGGCAAAGTGGACGGGGAAAGAAATTCAAGCAGACGAGGTAATACAAGATGTCAGGATGGGCTGGGATGCGAAGCGCGACCGATGGAACGGCTACGACTCGAAAGAATACCGCAATGTGGTCGACGACTTTAATCAAATGGAGGAACTTCGGAAACAATCGTTAAAGGCGCAGAATGGGGAAGATGATGCCGAAGATGGAGACAAGTATGCAGAGGAGAATGATATGAGCAAGCATCAAAGCACAGCAACTCGACAATTGCGAATACGAGAAGATACGGCGAAGTATCTCCTCAACCTTGATTTAGAATCCGCGAAATATGACCCAAAGACACGATCGCTAGTCGACGGAGGGGCTACTGGCGGTAAAGCTGCGGAGCTTTACGCAGAGGAAGGTTTTATGCGATCATCAGGCGAAGCAAGAGACTTCGAAAGCGCGCAGCGATATGCATGGGAGGCACAAGAAAGGAGTGGCGATACAACACAGCATTTGCAAGCGAACCCGACTGCCGGTGCCTTTTATCGTAGGAAAGAGCAAGAAGAGGCCGAACGAGAACGAGCAGAGCGTGAGAAAGAGTTGTTGGAAAAATATGGTGGGGAGGCTCAGAAATCCATGCCCGCTGCTTTGCGGAGCATGATGATCGCCGAATCGGAAACATATGTGGAATACGATGAGGCGGGCCTGATAAAGGGAGCACCACAAAAAGCTGCAAAGTCGAAATACCCGGAGGATATTTTGATCAACAATCACACTTCAATTTGGGGTAGCTGGTGGTCCAATTTCAAGTGGGGATACGCATGTTGTCACTCCCTCTTGAAGAATAGTTACTGTACGGGGGAGGAAGGCAGAGAAGCTTGGGAAGCGGCAGAAAGGCAGAGAACGGGTGCTAATCTGATTGAAGCTGCGGATGGGCAGATCTCGCCGCCCCAGGAGGAAGAATTGGCCAAGAGAGAAACCGGCGACGCAACTGCGAAGAAGCGCTCACGCGAAGAAATGATGAACGGTGTTTCAGAGGCAGAGCTGGATGAGTATCGCAGAAAAAGAGCTGCTGCAGATGATCCGATGGCGAAATTGCTTGGTCAAGATAAACTGTTAAGCTAGTAACACGTTGTAAAATACAAACGTAAAATAGGTTTTGTCTGGTTCACACGGGGGCATTACTTTAACATGTCCCTCTGTGTCGTTCTGTGAAATATGCAGGTGACGAAAGTCTCTTTGTTTGGACCACCCGTTTTGGTAGCCGCGTTTACTACGTATTCAAAGTACTGTTGACGATAGTTCCACCACATTCTACAAATTACAAAAGAGACATTGAAGCACGTCGGGCAAGTTTTCACATACTTGATGTTGGTCAAAATCAATCCATTTTTTTTTCCTTTGGCCAACGCCTCAAGCTATGACGAGAATATTCCATCCCATGAGCGGTATTGCCGAATCAACTATTCCCATACATATCGGAGAACCATCGTGACATGGCTAATGCATCTACTCGTCATCCTCTTCCTCCTCGCCATCAGCACCGCCCTCGGCGGCCTTGGCCTTCTTTCTGCGGACACGACCGGGACGGCCACTACCGAGAGGCGAATTCAGAGCGAAGTCGATGTGCTTCTGGGAGTCAAGGCGGACGATGAACGAGGGGACGTTGACGATCTGCTTGCCAACACGGATGTGGCGCTGGCGGATGAGGATACGGGCATGGTGGATAGTTTTGGCAAGACCGAGCTTGAAGACGCAAGTCTGAAGGCGGCGCTCCAAGAAATCCTCGATCTTCAGGGCAAGCACGTAATCGAGCTTCATGCGGGACTCGTCGAGGACACCAACGCGGACGAGACGGCGAATGAGGGCATTGCCTTCAAAGAGACGCTTGGGGTCCTTTTCGTCAAGGGTCAAGAGCTGACTACGCGAGTAGTTAGTCACAAATTCATCATCTCACGGAGACTACCTGAGGGGTCGTACCGAGCAGCACGACGAATCTTGGACAGAGTCAGACCGACTCTCCAGACCTCACGCTTATTTCGGAGGCCATACTCGCCAACGAGCTTCAACTCAGAGTCCCTGATGCATAAATAGGTCAGTATTCGTCACAATCGACTTAAACAGAGTCAAGCTCATGTTCAGTGGCCGGTGGTACTGACAATCGAGCAGACTCGAAAGGTCTACGAGGTACACGGGAAGTCTTGGAATGAGCGCGTGGAGGCATCCTGATTGAACTGTTAACGATTGCGATCAGAACGTTATCTTTGCGGTTTTTCAGACTCACTTGACTTGCTCCTATGGTGATGGCTGAGGATGGATTAGAGGTGCACACAAAACTGGAAATCTTTCGGATTGTGGGGGAGTAAATTTCGCCAAGCGCGTCTTTACATCACGTGGTTACCACACAGAGCTGTTAAACCCTAAGTAATTCGGATGCAGAAACTGCACAACCCACAATCGAGCCCTAGTTTGCGATTAGCGGACCAGAAAAAAAGAACTGATTATCTAATCTGCCGCTCGCACAACCAACCGCAAATTCGACGCACCCACAAGCGGAGGCTCGCCAGTACACCTTCGCTAATTCTCGATCACGAACCCATTGTTCGCCAAATAAGCCGAGATGGGTCACTCTTACGGAAAGCGAGCGGGCACCCGCGTGCGTACATGTCTACGATCATCGATATGCGACAAAAGCTAATGTCGAAATAGTATGCCTTCAGCCGCAACTTCCGCCAGAAGGGCATGATCGCCCTGAACACGTACTTGAAGACGTACCGGTTCGTACAGTCGACCTAGATTTGCCGTGCGATCAGAAAATTTCGGGTTAGAAAACTGATTTTGGACGTTATAGTGTTGGCGATATCGTTGACATCAAGGTCAATGGTGCCGTTCAGCAGGGGTAAGAACTTTTTGCCAAAATTTGGCAGGGCAAGTTGGAACGAGGGTCCCAATTGCTCTGAGGAAGAGATGCAAAAATGCTGAGAATTGAGTGTACAGTATGCCCTACAAGGTCTACCACGGAAAGACCGGCGTTGTAAACAACGTCACCAAGAGCTCCGTTGGTGTCATCATTTACAAAAAGGTGTGGCACCGATACATCGAGAAGCGCATCAACGTCCGAGTCGAGCACATTCAGCCCTCTCGATCCCGCGAGGACTTCCTGAAGCGAGTCAAGTCCAACGCCGAGGCCAAGAAGAAGGCCGCCGCTGAGGGCGTCACTGTCCAGGTCAAGCGTTCGCCTGGTCTTCCCCGGGAAGCCCGTACCGTTTCTCTCACCGACAACCCTCCTGAAACTGTTACTCCTCTGTCTTACGAGACTACGATTTAAAAAGGTGTATGCGGGGGATTGTGCGGTTCTTCTTTTTTTCTTGTGGTGTTGCGTCCGGACGGGAAAGAACTCAGCATGGCAAGGTCTGCATTTTCGATGCCAATAGGAAATGAAACTAAGTGACATCCACAACAATCCTCTAGTGACATCCTTCTGTGATTACACACTTCCATCGTTACTTTGCATTCAATCTACATGCACAAATAGCTCAGTACGCCAGCCAACATGCTATATGTAATTACCGGAGGAGTGTGTGTGACAGTTATGAGCCCGCATGTCGACGTCTTCAGCCTGGCGTATGCGTAGACATTCCCGCCCTGTAATTTACAAATGTCACGTTCACATGCATGATTTGTATGGTCATTGCAGTGATGGCTTTCACCAGGCACACCGTTCATGTGAGTACTGTTCTTATCAACTTCATGATAACCATTGGACCTCAAGAACAGCATAGGAGACAAAATTCCTGAGAAATTATTGGTAAGTTTGCTGACAGATCAATTGATGGGGGGGGGGGGGTTTTGGCAGCATAGACAGACTACGGAGTTCTACCAAGGGCACGGCGGTTTCCAAGACTTCCACCGTGTTCATGACACAATCGCTTCGGCCGAGGTGAGGTGCTCTAATTCGACAGTGTTTCTGAGAAACGGCTAGTCATCGACCATGCTGATTTCATGGAGATCACATAGCACAACAGTTCGAGCCATTTTCATCATGGCAACTGCATTTGCGAAAGAAAACCTCTACAAGTCTGGGTCTCTGTGGCAAAGGTGTGGCGTCAGAGCAGTGACGCGGACAGGCATCCAACTGTAGCCAGCCCGTGTGCTGCCCTGCAGCCGCGCTCACTTCAAGAGAGGCCAGCGGATACTGCTTTTATCCAAGTCCTCTCTTTTAAGCACAAAAACTCCAAAAAGGTTTCTCTTTCTCTCTCTCGCTTCACAGCGAAGTCAACGACAGCTACATAAATATCGGACACTCTTGTCCCTTCTAGAGGGCCCAGGGTAGGTAAGTTGCGAAGTCGGCGTGGAAGATTCGGCCAACCGCAAGAGACAGACTCGCCAAGCCCCACTCGGTGATGCAGGTGCCACTTTGGAAGCCGTAGTACGCAGCCTGAGACAAGTCTCCCGAGCTGACGACTGCGTCCACGATAGCTTTACGAGACACCACGGGGGAAGTGTGGTTTAGCTGCATGTTCCACTACCTGCCTTCTTTTCGACTATTCACGAATCTCCAAGGCCTCAGCGAAGTTGTGTTTCGTTTCTTGCGTGTGGGGTGAGTGCCCACGACTTCCAGACCACGCACTGCATCTCTTACCATAAATTTCAGCACCTGCGGAGCTTTGTTGCCCAACAGTCGCGACCATGACTTCGCTACGAACAACGGAACACACCAAGTATGTTATGTTATAGATTCAAAGAGGAGCGAGTTTGTTTCATCTAAAGGCTCTGTCTGCACACTGACATGTAGCTTCGAACAGAACCGACCAAGAGCTTGCCATTAGCATCAAGAAGGCAACTAATAGTGATGAGATCTCCCCGAAGCGCAAGCATGTGCGAGCATGCATTGTGTACACTTGGGACCACAGATCATCCCAGTCATTCTGGTCGGGCATCAAAGTGTACGATACCCGTTCATTTACGATGCGGCGTTTGAAGGAAAGCTTACCATGCAAATAGGCAACCGATCCTTGCCGATGAAGTCCAGACGTTTAAAGCCCTGATAACGATACACAAGGTCCTCCAGGAAGGACATCCATCGGCTTTAAAAGAAGCCATGGCTAATAGAAGTTGGATCGATGGTCTCAATCGAGGAATGTCTGGCGAAGGCATTCGCGGCTACGGTCCTTTAATCCGCGAATATGTATATTACCTTCTTGCAAAGCTGTCTTTCCACCAACACCACCCTGAGTTTAATGGCACATTCGAGTACGAAGAGTATATCAGCTTGAAGGCAATCAATGATCCCAACGAAGGCTACGAGACCATCACCGATCTCATGGTTCTGCAGGACAAGATTGAGCAGTTTCAGAAGTTGATCTTCTCTCATTTCCGCCATGTCGGCAACAACGAGTGCCGAATTTCTGCTCTAGTGCCTCTCGTGCAAGAGAGTTACGGCATCTACAAGTTTATCACGAGCATGCTACGTGCTATGCATTCCAGTAGGGTTCCTTGGCAGCGGTCGATTAATAGACTGAACGCTAACATGTTTGACAGTTACTGGAGACGATGATGCGCTGCAGCCCCTTAGAGAACGATATAATGCGCAGCACTACCGCCTAGTCAAATTCTACTACGAGTGTTCGAACCTCCGATATCTGACCAGTCTCATCACCATCCCCAAACTGCCTCAAGACGCACCAAATTTGCTGGCTGACGACGACGATGCTCCTGCACTGCCGGCAAGGCCCAAGCAAGAAATAGAGCGACGACCAACCCCTCCCGCAGAGCCCAAGGCCCAGGAGCCGGACGAGATCTCAGAGTTCTGGAAGGGCGAGTTGGATAGACAAAACCGGGAGTATGAAGAACAGCAACGTGTCCTAGAAGAGAGGCAGAATGCAGCTCTTCTTGCTCAACAGCAAGCTCAGCAACAAGCCCAACGCGACTTTGAGGAACAGCAGCGCCGTCTGGCCGAGCAGCAACAAAGAGAGCAGGAAGCGTTGTTGGCGCAACAAGCGCAGTGGCAGACTCAAGGCAGGCTGGCGGAGCTGGAACGCGAGAACCTCAATGCTCGCGCTCAATACGAACGTGATCAGCTTATGCTTCAGCAGTATGACCAGCGTGTCAAGGCTCTCGAAGGCGAGCTTTCACACATTCAAAACAGCCTAGGCCAGCAAATCACGAGCAAGGATGATCAGATTCGAGCCTTGCAAGAGCAAGTAAACACCTGGAGAACAAAGTATGAGTCGTTAGCAAAGCTTTATTCCCAGCTTCGACATGAGCACTTGGACCTCCTGCAGAAGTTCAAGGCTGTGCAGCTCAAGGCAGCTAGCGCACAAGAGGCCATTGACAAGAGAGAAAAGCTGGAGCGCGAAATCAAGACCAAGAACCTTGAGCTTGCTGACATGATTCGCGAACGAGACCGAGCTCTCCACGACAAGGATCGACTCAATGGTAGCAACAAGGATGAGGTGGAGAAACTGAAGCGCGAGCTTCGCATGGCGCAAGATCGGGCAGATAATCTGGAACGCAGCAAAGGCAATGAGCTATCGACAATGCTGGCCAAGTACAATCGTGAGATGAGCGACCTGGAAGAAGCCTTGCGCAACAAGTCGCGGGCGTTGGAAGACTCTCAGTCGCGCATGAGAGATGGAAGCTCTGATCTTGAGCAGCTTCTTCGCGACAAAGAAATGGAGCTGGAGGTGTACAAAACTGGCATGGACGAAGCCTTGGTCAAGTTGAACGACCTGGAGAACAAGCATGGGGCCACGGATGAAGTATTGGACGGGCAAATCGATGCACTAATCTTGACTAACCTAGACAAGATCAACGCCATCATCGATTCCGTCTTGGAAGCCGGCGTCGCGCGCGTTGACGATGCGCTCTACGAGCTCGATTCATCCATGCAGGCCGGTAACCAGAATGCATCACCTTCCTTTGTCTTGTCGCAAATCGAGAAGGCATCGGACAGTGCTACTGAGTTCGCCACCGCTTTCAACAGCTTCATTGCTGACGGGCCCAACAGCACCCACAAGGAGCTCATCAAGGCAATCAGTGTGTTTGCAGGCTCTGTGGCAGATGTGTGCAGTAACACCAAAGGTCTCTCTAGACTGGCAACCGATGATAAAAAGACTGATTCTTTGATGAATGGAGCAAGACAATCTGCAGAGTCCAGCATCAAATTCTTCCGCAACTTACTGAGTGTTCGTCTGGAAGACTTGGACACTGATCAGAAGATCGACATCGTCATCAACAGAAACCATGACACTCAGATGAACCTCCAGAAGCTCAACAAGCTCGTCGAGACCTTTGCCCCTGGCTTTGGCAAGTTAACCAACAATAAGGGAGACATTGGTGACCTTGTCGACTCCGAGCTCAGCAAGGCAGCAGATGCTATTGCAGCGGCAGCAGCCCGCCTCGCCAAGCTCAAGAATAAGCCTCGAGACGGATACTCTACGTACGAGCTCAAGGTCCACGATTCTATTATAGACGCTGCCACGGCCATTACCAATGCCATCACCCGGCTCATCAAGGCCGCTACAGTAACGCAACAAGAGATCGTGCAAACCGGCAGAGGATCCTCATCACGAACAGCTTTCTATAAAAAGAACAACCGCTGGACTGAAGGTCTGATATCTGCAGCAAAAGCCGTGGCCTCATCGACGAATGTTCTCATTGAGACATCGGACGGTGTCATATCCGACCGAAACAGCCCCGAGCAACTCATCGTGGCCTCCAATGATGTCGCCGCGTCAACCGCGCAGTTGGTCGCTGCATCCCGGGTCAAGGCGGGCTTCAGGTCCCAGAGCCAGGAGAATCTGGAGCAGGCCAGCAAGGCGGTCGGGGCGGCCTGCAGGGCTCTGGTGCGCCAGGTGCAGAGCATGATCCGTGAGCGCAGTCAGGAAGACGATCAGGAAGATTATGCCAAGTTGGGGACCCACGAATTCAAGGTTCGCGAGATGGAACAGCAGGTGAGTGGCAATGATATTCTCGTCTTTTCCCCCAACTTTCTTCTCCACGAAATACCTGCCGACGGCCCAGGCTTTCAAGACAGCACTCTGGGGGCATCGCCATATCCTTTCTTCCCTGGACAACGTCCGTGCGAATTGGTTGTCTTCATCCCACCAGACATCCCCGCCCCCCCGGAATACTTTTCAAAATCTTGTCTTTCATCTACATTGCACTGCCCTCTTCTTCTTCACCCCTAGATTCCACTGCTTCAAAGCCTTGTGCAGCCATCACGATTGGGCTGTTCTTACTCGGCAAGTCCGCGTGCTAAGTTCGGATTTCCCGGTCTGGCGCCCACACTCCTACAAACACACACACACACACACACACACACACACACACACACACATACTTGACTCTTGCCCACAACGAGCTAGCTGGCTCGGATGCTTGTTCCGCAATGTTCCAGACGTCAAGATGGGTGCTGGATCGGGCAGTGCGCATCGGATGGTGGCTGCAGGTCCTGCAAGGTGTACATCACTCAGCCCCCCAAATCTCTATCCCCACCCATCCAAGGGATCCTTGAACGAGTCTGTTACTTGTTTCCCACACCAAGTGGATCCAGATCTTTTCTTGCCTCTCTACCCATTCCTCCCCGCCTCTATCCGTAGTCCCCGCCCCAGAGGCCTTTGTACAGGGCCTCGTAGCAAACCGGGCGAGCGAGCAGTAGCTGACAAAATGGCGCCGTCATCCCTTATTGGGTTGGGGGCGTGTATCAACAGGTCGAGATTCTCAAATTGGAAAACTCGCTGGCATCAGCGCGACATCGGCTCGGCGAGATGCGTAAGATCTCCTACCAGGAAGATTAGTCCTGGCACGAAGTGCACTACCCCGCACTCCATGCTTGTCGTTGCTATCTGTGGTCGTCGTCCCGGGACATCATAATTCATGTTATACTAGCCGGATTGAGTGAGTAGTTTGCTGAGCAATTTCTGCTGTATCTCATTCTTTACTTCCAATTTCCTACTGTCAGGTCTTGTTTTTTTTTTTCAACCTTTGCATGTCCAAAGCTCTCTCTATTTCCCCATTGACCAATACGTCAGTACGGACTATAAGACGTCACGTCATTGTAACATTCCTGTATGTCAGTTACGGTACGGAGTACAGCACTGGATTCGCCATAATCTGGCTCAAAACACTTGTTTACTTATGTGAAATGAACAAGGGCGCGACGCCTCCAGCCCCCCCTACCTGACGTCGCCATTTCATTCTGGTCTACCGCGATGATGCTCCACAAGATGAAGGGCATTATTACCCCATGATACAATTCCAGTAGAAGCCCGAAAAGAAGTGGAGAGCAGTTCATTCCCCGATATGTATTGACAGGGGGCGTGGGATTGAAAAACCGGCTGTCGGGGGCGGCGATGTGTTCTGTATGTACGGGACAGGTAAGGTGGACAAGGTGTGAGATCTGAGCGAGAGGTCTGCGTTCTCTTCTCTGGACATGACAGGGCTCCATGACGGATAAGGGAGGGAGGGGGTCAGGGGGTCTGCATCGGACGGGAGAACGCGTGGCTTGCTGGCAGGGCCGGAGGGATTTAGTGATTAGAAAATGACTCGGCCGTAGACGTTAAGTAGCGCCTGTCGCTGTCGGATCAGGACAGCGCGGCACATGAGTGTTGTTGGTTTCATCAGCGAGGCGTTGTACTGATGGCGACGGTTCGAGACTCGTTGAATCACATCGGACGGATACAGCCATCAGCCATCAGCCACGCTGGAGGACAAGGACAAGAGATGGGGGAAAAAAAAAAGAAAAAAGAAAAAAGAAAAAGAGGGTATCCCGCGGGATCTGACGAGCCGGTCTTAGGGCGATGCTTTAACCCGACTCGGTCGGACTAGTTCCTGTTAAGGAGGTGCTGGAACAACACGGACGGGTTGTCCAGGGTATGTAGTAATAACGGGCAGGAAATCGAAGTTTTGGACAAATTGTCTTTGCTTGAGTTGGTGGCTTGTTGGCTTGGATAATGAGAAGAAAACGAACGCCCCACGTAGCCAGTGCCAGCCAGCCACCACTTCCTGGGGTCCCGCAAATGGCTTCGATGTTCCCGCTCCCGACTTGCGCTCACCATCAGCGCCAAGGCTCTTGCTGTGTTTATCTGTCTCGTGAGTCGTGTTTGAAGGATACATGGGGCATCGGGCCTTGAAGTCAGGGAGATCCTACGGAGCACTATGTACGTACGGTACCCCCCCCCCGATCCAGGACTGCACGTCCATGCTTTTGCCCCCGCGGTGCTTCGAGCATGGAGATCGGGGGAACCAACAACCCCTGACGCTGGCCAGGTGATTCTCGGAGGCTGCAGTTACCCTTGTCAGTGGCGCCGGATTGGCCATCATCTGGAATGACTGACGGACGCGATCTTTTTGCAGCGCAGCGACAAGTTGATGCAAGGCATCATCTGGTCTCCGTACACCCGACGGCATATTCTGCACATTGGGATCGTCCCTGCTATGCCTTCTTGCTCTATCGCCTTGGCTGGCGCTGGCTGGCTGGCCATCAGGATGTCCCCGTTATTATGAACACACCTAATACTAGAGGGGTAAAGAGGGTTCTTTGTGGGGTAAACTCGATGCCACCCGTCCACGGCCGTAGTTTAATCCAAACGAAGAGGTCTCGCGCCAAAGTGAATTAATAAACATGTGGACCGACGTAATAAAAGAAGTTGCTCGACTGAAACCGGTTTGCCATGGTATGATGCATCGAATGTCTCGGGATTTTGACATGACACTCCCAACACGGCAAATACCAGCGCGGCTTGAACCGAGTCGGCGACGGGTTTGACACTACGTGTTTGGTAGGAGGTCCTCTGCACATGATGATGATAATTGGTGTAACTCTCGATGCAAGTAGGCGAGGCCTCTCGCTGGCTGAATGTGGCCAGCAGCACGAGCACAAGGCTGCAGCCTGTGTGTATTGTATTGTAAGGCTGAAGCTTGCAGGACCGCAACTTCATCCGGGCTCATTGGCATACCCATCCTTGGTGTTTCCTAGAGTCTGTGAGAACTTGTGGCGCTTGTTCCCTTGGGCGAGCTTCATTTGCCAAGAAACGGGGTTTCGGGCGAAAAGGGAAAGGGAAAAGGTGGGCCGGGAATGACAGCCAATGGGCACGACGCAAACCAATGACAAGCGCCCGAGGGAGGGAGTGAGACGCCATCAAGGGGCGTGTGGATAGTGGTCGGTCCCAAGAAAAGGTGAAAATAGAGTGAGGACAGGTGTGGGGGTGCCCAGAGTGACAAGTGGTGTTGACGTCGATCAAGGTATGACTGGTGTAGCTTTTAGCACGAATTAGATGAAGAGTGAGGAAAAGCTGAGATCGCGACCAAGCCTTACTCATTGTATGCACGATACGGGTCAGGGACTACTCCGTAGTACTCCCCAGTACTCCGTAGAAGCAAATTGACATCGACACCGAACAATAGCAGCTGCCAGAAGTGGAGAGCATGCACGAGCAACATGGAACACCAGATGCACTATCTCCAGTACTGCGCAACAGCTGCCCAGTGCGAGCGCAAAGAAAGCAACTGCCATGCTTCATCTGCAGCCATCACAGATCATGGCGGTTGAGGGGCCCGCATCTTGGCTTGGAGCAGAGACTTCATCTCGAAAGTAAGTACGTCCGTATGTGCTTATGCTTATGAGTTGTGAGAAATATTCGTAAATCGGCCAGGGATTAGCGGACATGTTCCTATTAGTGGCTATAACCCAGTCCGGTGCACTGAAGAAGAAACGCTGTCGAGATGTGAAATGAGGCAGGTCTTTCGACCTACAGTCAGTACCGAATGCAACTTTTTGCCAAGATGGGGCAAGTGTGAAAGTATTTCTGTCCTTGACAATCTGATGCAAAACTCACGAGAGCCAAGCCTAATTGGAACATGTACGAGATTCCCTCATTCTCAACGATAGATTTCCATCTGAGAATGGGGAATGAATGATACGGGAGTCACGAGCGAATAGTTGAGTTGATCAATATCTTTTTCATGTATTAGTTCCGGATCTCAGTATTGGAGCGCGCGACGCACCTCACCTACCAAAGACCTCACGTCGCTCAGTACCGTCTGGTTGCACGATGAACTGATGGACTTTTGCTGCTGCTCTAGCAAAGAATCTCGGCTACCAAG
Source organism: Epichloe festucae Fl1 (assembly GCA_003814445.1). Taxonomy (NCBI): domain Eukaryota; kingdom Fungi; phylum Ascomycota; class Sordariomycetes; order Hypocreales; family Clavicipitaceae; genus Epichloe; species Epichloe festucae. The sequence goes on from CP031390.1 coordinate 1,519,101, forward strand.
ACTACCCTTATGGCTCACGCACGTAAATGGTGGAAGCGCAAAAGATCTTGCGCCAGCTTGGCCAAGGGCCAGTCTCTCCGCTCAACGATATGTCATGAGTTTGAGGGATGGCTCATGACGAGCCTCACATCATGCGAGCTCTTGCCACAAGTCGGCGTTTTGAAAAAGCCCTTGAACGCCACGAGCACGCACGCGTACACGACAGAAACTCTTGACCCGGAGAGAAAAAAAGGCAAACGTCCAGTGGGAGTGATGACGTCGAAAACTTGATCGCAGCTTCCGCATCCAGTTCTGATTGCGAGTAACCACCCTTTGAATCGTGGAATGGGGGCTTGGCAGACCTAGATGCACTTCTTGAATGACACGATGACAAAAAAAAAACATTGAGCATAGAAATCAGGCAACAGGATAGATGGATGGTGCTCGTGCTGCCGCTAAGACATGCATGAGTAGGGATCTCGAGTGGCTGTGAAAGACCCCCGCAAGCAATTTAAGCGGTGTCAACAACTACTCCTACTCAGTGCAACGCCCAAGATTTCACGCGCTGGAGACGGGGAACGCCAAAGTCGATGATGTTCCGTCGTCAAAATCAAAGCGGTGTGTGGTGTCAGGAGCATCCAAGATCGAAGTTCCGAGAGGAAGTGGCGCCCGCGTTCAACGTTGAAACTAACTTGACACCATGTAACGTTCGCGAATGGACCAATGATAGAGCAGAGCCACGACTAGGCAAGCCATTTTAGCGGCCACGCAGGCTGCGAATAAAGCTGCTTCAGAACCCGCTCACTAAACCACCCATGGTCTAGCTCCTGCCTGTAGCTGGCTCTCGCTCTGGGTGTCGCTGCCCGGCCAGCTGCCCGGCCAGCTGCCAGTTGACAGCTGCCAGGCAACTGCAAGACGCAGAATCCGTCGGCCGAGTTGCTCCACCAGGCTGCGAGTCTTGTCGCTTGCATCCAGATTTGACCATCTCTCGTCGTGCAGAATGAGTAACTAATAACTCGCAATGGCGGGGACTCATTGTCCAGAATTGTCTGCACTAACCGCCCGGAATCCCGGGTCACTCCGTGTCTCCGTGAATCGCATCACCTGCCTTGGCCTCGCGCGACCAAGACTGATTGATGGTGGTCGATGGCGTGCTGCTCCAAACACGATTCGCCTTCTCTCTTGGGGTACCTTTGCTATCAGCAGCAACGCTAATTCCTGTGCTTCATGCCGATCCTCAAGCTTAAACACTGCTTGGAGAGTCTTTTCATGATGGTGGCCCTGACGCACACCATGTCTTCCAATGCACTTGTTCATTCCCCTGTGCTGTCAGATTGTTGACATTTGCTAGTAGGTCAGACGGCGCCCGGCACCGAGTGTTGCAAGCCTCTTCGTCCAACGCTCGTGCCAACGTTTATGCACTGCCTCTTCTGTGCTTTGCACACGAACGATTCGTCATACAAATTTCCACGGCCTGCCCGTGGCTGTTCTCGACCATCATCTGCCTAATCCGTGGATCTTCACTCATCAGACAGACCCACAGGTGTGTCCAGATAAGTCATCTGGCTCCCTCATGACGCAAGTCTTCAGCCTCCAATAATCTTGCTGCCCGATCATGTTGCCCGATCATGAACGCAATGTCCTGTTCCGACGACCCAGGCTTGAATGAGGGTCTTGATACCACAGAAGTATTCTGGTACCCAAGGAACTTGGGCGGCACTTGGAAGTCGACAGCCAGCAATGGGCAGAGGCTGCCCATAGCTGGTAGAGGTCAGGCCACAGGAGATGCAAGGCAAGATGTACTCGTTCATCTCGTTGGCAGGCGAATTACCTGTCCATTGCACTGGGTTGAGGTCAGTCCTCCTGTCACACGACATGAGCAAGGTGACGCAGGTCCTAGTCTGGTCAGACTTGTTTCAATCTTATAATAGCCTGCATCGGCAGTCAAGAACGACGGTAGGAGCCGTTTGACTCCCGAGACGAACGTCGCTGGTCGCCTTGTTGACTCGCACGGAACAGACACATGTGAGTGAAAAGAACCGCATGGGTAACATGGGACTAGCCCGGCACCCGGCCACGGACTGTCGGGGAATATTCCATTTGGGTTCGGAAATCGCTAACCTACTACAGCTTCGACGATCTACGGGGGAAAACCACTGCATGGCATTATTACTGTACCAGTGTCAAAAGGTGCGTTGCTACGGATCTAAAGCTGGACATCGGTGAACCAACTCATCGTCTTTGTCGTAGTTGATTGAACCAAATGGCACTACGCAAAAAGAACCCGCCGTTTCAGAAAAGCGGGTGTCAAGTTCACGGAGCAAAGTCTGGGGCTTGCTCGCCATCTTAAAAAAGAAGCCTAGTGGGAAATGCGTTGTTGCCGTAATAAGTACTCCGTACACGACCTCGTCTTTAGTTGGTGAGGAGAGATGTGATAGGCCCACGGAGTATTATGAATCTTGCTGCCTGGCCATGGGAGCGGGGATTGCAGGATCAATTACGGAGTAATCCGTACAATGAGGGCCAATACTCGCTCTATCTTGCATTTGTCGGTATCCAATCTTTGGGTAGAGAATCTGGACGGAGGACGGACGCGCGCCGTACTCGGTAGAGATTGGCAAAATCCCATTTGTTCGTTCCCATTAATATACAAACTTTGCCATTTTGTATTACCTTGCACCTGATCAAGACTAGTCAGTCCCCTTGCCCGATGGATGCTCAGCAAGTCGTCTTCCCCACATCCTCTCCCACGGTCCCAATCCGAGTCAGTGACGAACGAAAGCTTGACGAACAAGCGTTCATAGGAGCAGGAGTATTCCGTATGTACGATGAAAAATCATACAGGAGCAGGCAGCAAGTCGCTGCGCTGCGGCTTCACAACCCTGCCTGAGCCGTTCCTACCCCCCCCTCATAGCAGCGGACTGGTGACTGGGGGCTCTGCGGTTGCGGTCACGACGAAAACTCTAAAGGCTGGGATTACTGAACAGACTTATTTTCCGACCAAAAGCCACACACATTTACCACGTTTCTTGAATCCCATGGTCCGCTCGTCGATCAGAGCTCGGGTACGGATCCGTAAATTGCTCCACCAACTCACTCCCACACCTAGACCAGGGACCAGGGAACGAATGGATTCAGGGAAACACCATTGCGGGACGTCGCGGCCAATCAGGGAACGCCCAGACGTGCGCGACGGACGAGAAGATGCGGATGTGAAGGAGAGCGGCGACGGCTCAAGGGATTGCCGATGAACAGGTTTGCTTGTTGGCTTGCTACAGACTTGCCTCCCCCCCCCTCCAAACTGGCCCGTATGCAACTCCCTAAAACAGAGGCTAGTCATTGTGCTGCGTTGCGTTGCTTCTTCTTGTCTTGACGATCTGGGGTGGCTTTCCCTTCTCTCACTTTCTGCCTGTTCTTCCGATTTGTAGATGGCGTGGGGATTTTGGGAAGGGGGGTGTGGGGTGGGGTGTGCGATGGGCTGGTCCCCTTTTGGGCGGGTAATGAATGGCATGCTTGCTGGCGATGAGTTGTTTGCAGGGGGAATGAGGCGTTCGGCTGTGATGATGGTGGCTGTTGAAACCGCCGCATGTTTGCTATATGGCCAATACCGATTTGCTGTGCAAGACTCTCACGCAAATTTGGAGGCTGGTCTCAAATATTTTAAATGTTCAAATTGATGTTTCAGCTATGTAGCGTAAACTGGAATAGCAAGTGAAAAGAACAACTTCCAAAAGCTATCAAAACAATCAGATGGTGTCGAGCTCCAGGAACCAATTTGCTTTAGAACTGAGTCGCGTTATTTGAAAAGTATTCAGGAGTTTGCAAATGGTAAAAGCCACTCAGATGGACCGCCATTGTCGTCCGTGAGCGGCTCCATCCTTCCAAAGTTATCGTTCCAAAGCCCGGTCATGACTGTATTCTCTTCGTTGTCCGTAATTTCGCTGTTACAACCATCCGATACTTGCACCATGGTATTCATGACTGAGGGCATGTTACCAGAAACTGGCCAGGCCATGTTATTATGAGCACTCTCCATAATCTGTTGATTATCTGTTTGGCCATAGCTGCTGCTGAAAATAGCGGCAGTCTCATCCTGTGAGGCTCCAAAGTAGGGATGCGTCTCTACTGTAGAAGAAGGGTTTTGAGTTTCAGACATCATAATAAGAGGATCGATAAGGTCATTGCTGTAAGCATTTTGCTCGTTGACTTCTTTTTGTCGTGCGATCGTATGGTGAGGTCTAGAATGGGTGTTCGATGTTGTCGAGAAATAATTTACTTTCGATGTATTAACTGAGGAAATTTAGCGCAAGTCTTTATTCTGGAGAGGCAAACTGACCATCATATATCAATGATCCGCAATGATTGCGAACTTCTTCCTCGGTGGTGCACGGATGCATGGTATAGCAGATTGCATTACTCCCACCGTCCATCATATAGGCTAAAGAGAAAGAGTCATTTGATTGTCCAGTGATAGCCCATTGTCCTCCTGGTCGTGGCTCCAAACGGCGAAGCGCTGAAAAAGTCGGAAGTGCGGGTACGCTTGGGGTTGACATGGCTTCTATTCTCCTCATGGGGCTCACAATCAAATGAAGTGATCGTTGTTGGAGAGAAGGATGGAGTTCATATGCAATTCCGAAATAATGTGTCGAAGCCCCAGTGGAAGCTTTTGCAGCAGATATGCTATGCTATAAGAGAAAAGGTGTCGGAATGAAATTGGAGTGGGGAGGGCGAGTTTTGAGCTGCAAGTGTGGTGAAGAAATACTTGCCATATTAACGAATACTTGAGTGTGACTTGAACGAGTTGTCTTACAGATCACTTCCAAAATTTGGTGGGGGCAGCCATGGCTGTGTGGACAAAGTCACAATAACTCACTCTCCGTTCACTTCTTCTACCCGAAGGTACGGCACAGGCATAAGACATACTTACAAAGGCAGTCCTTTGAAACTTTACCAGAACCGCTTGATTTTATATTAAATTTGGTTATTCATTGGCGGCGAGTAATTGTAAAGACTGGAAACTCTCCAGATGATTCAATATCAATGTTTCACTGGATCCATGCTGGCCATTGAATGAACGTGCGAAGACAACTGAACCTCTACACAGAGGTAGGAAGTGCATGACACCATGCTTAACGTCGAAGGACTGTCTTGCTAACCTTCGGCGTCTGTGTGAGACTAATTTGGCGTCTACAAATTTGAGTATCTTAAGACCGTGATCATTTAAGTCTCAAATGAAAAACCCAGCATGGCTACTGTGCCACTTTTTACACAGACTTATTTGGCAGCAGCTCCCAGGTTTTCTGTCCACTTTTTTGGGGGTGAGGTAAAGGTGAGTTGTAGGAGGGTGTGGGTGTTGGACTTAAAGGACACGCCTTTTGCGAGTGGAGCCGAACGCCGCTCGAACTGGGGGTTGGCCCAGAACGTTCACAGGGGAGAACGACAGGCTGAAGAGCCCTTGTTATAATCGAGAGCTCCTCACCATGTCCATACCTTTTCATGCACTCAAACTTCAAGAATGCCTTCGTGACTTTTCATCCACAGCCTTTGAACCTCGCTTGGGCAACTATTCAAAAAAAGGCAACTTCAGAACTTCCATCACCACCCTCCACAAATATTTTGCACCTACCTGGACACGACGATTTTCGACTTTCTCTCATGGCCGACATCTCCTGAAGCCACACTCCCAACTTCCCAAAGCTTCGACAGTACCAAAATGTCTTCCGAAATGCATTGGGCTGTGTCTCAATGGAATGCAGATCAGTTGAGGGCGATTTGGAGCCAACTCCAGTTGCAGGTGAACCCGTTTGTGCAGGTACTTTGCTTGGATGGCAACCTCTACCGGATGCTTGACACAGGCGCCAAGACTTTCATAGCCCAGAACTTCATGTGAGAAAGACCTTGAAACTATAACTCTGAATTTGACTGACGAAAGAAACTTAGAAACCATGTGAAAGAATCTGTGCTATATTGCATTGACGGAACTGGCCATGATCGTGTTTTCCTCGGTGCTCCACGCCATTTCGTGGCTGGAGGGGGCATGCTTCTTCAGCCTGGAGGTTCAGAACCCTTCTGGGTTGTTCGATCGGAAGCAAAATTCAGAACACCAGCAGTGTGCTCACCCTCTGTTTCGGCAAAGACAACGAAGATTCCGCGTCCACCAAATGCCTATATCCTTTACCGCAAGGAACGACACAATACCGTGAAAGATGCCAATCCTGGCATTACGAACAATGAAATCTGTAAGTGATGTGGAAAATGACTAGTATTCGAGTACTGATATCTTGAAGCTCAAATTCTCGGCCGAGCATGGAACCTTGAGACACGAGATGTACGACAAAGGTACAAAGACATGGCGGATAGAGTCAAGCAAGCCTTGCTGGAAAAGCATCCTGATTATCAGTACAAACCTCGAAAGCCTTCCGAGAAAAAACGCCGTACGAGAAAAGGTCTGCAAACACAAGCTCCAATCAACCTCACCAAATGTGTCTACCCGATGTCGTCTCCAGAGAGCGACATACCGGTCGCAGCATCTCCCCTGCATAATGACCCAATTTGAGTGAGCATAATATCATGGTAAGTTATGGAGTAGGACGGTCTTTTCGAATTTCTGATTTATGATATGATACCCAAATCGGATTTTTATTGCTTGAGAATTTTCTTTCAATTGTACAAAGCGCGGAAACGTACGCACGACCGCCGCGGGGGATCAATGGAGTTATGGGCGCATTACATAGGCTCTCACAAGTTGCATGTCTCTGAATTAGATTCTCTATTGCTACATCAATACAGTGAACCGAGAACATTGAAAACTCCGAACCGTCCCAGACGGCTCAACAACTCCAAGCCCTTCTCTCCAGACACAGAAAACACCAACAACACACTCCTTCTCGTACCGCTCCTCGCCCTTCTCCAAACACCAGCTCCGTACTGGCCAGCAAAGTTCCCGATATCCACAGCTCCCGTCCCATGTCGACATCCAGTGTGTGAGGTACGAAGCGACGAAACGAGTCCGACAGCGCGGTCCAGTCCACACAGGCACATGTGAACAGTGCTCAGGCCTGTGACGAAGTGTCATCCACACGATCCACGATGCATCTGTTACCAATTCAGCGACACTACTACCGCCTCTACGGGATTATTCTTGTTTTTGATTGGAAACCCAATGTTCTTGAGACACGTCGTTTTATGCTAACAAGTGGTTCGTCTTATTATATCTACACGCCGTACATCTGATGACTTCATATCTGAGAGTGGTAGTAGCTACCGTGGAATATCGTCAGAGGACTCAAAGGAACCGAGACGGAGAAGGCAGGTTCTTGAAAAAGCAGGAATTGCGGTGTTGGATCATGGCAGTATTTCCACTGGAGCTTTCCCAATCGCCTTGGATCACTGTAGCTTCGGGAGATTTGACCGAAGCCGGATTACTAATGATCCGACAGAACCAAAGTTGGTAGTGCGTGTTGGGGACTCAGCAGCCGTTCCTGAAGAAACAAACTTGAATTTGGCGTATCATGATGCAGCCGTACCGTTCCAGTCGCTGCTCCAGATGAACGTCCCGCATCGCCACTCGGATCCTTTTTCCTTTTCGCCAGACGGACCAAGCGGCCGGGGACAAATGTAAAACGAGCGTCCTGTTTGCCAGGAAGTTAAGTAAAATGATGTGCAAGTAACGTGCCGGCTGGCAGCGACGCTGTTTAATGGGATGGGCGAAAGTCATTGGCAGGAACGACGGCGCGGGGCGCGCTCAGGGAGGGACAGACATACCGCGATTCACACCTGGTTTCTTTGTGACCAAGCTGATGCAGGGTTCTTCGTGTTCACACCTTGGCACAACTCGTTTGCCTAGCAGCTTGGACCATGACTCCTTGGCTTCAATAGGGTCAAATACCCTATCTGGTAACCTGGGGATAGGCTCCGAGTGATGGCTTTGCGAGTATTTGGGTGAGGGACTAGTGAGTTCGGACCCAACAGGTTCTCCCGATACGGATTTCGTAGGTGATGTGCTGTCTGTCGCAGTGCGTGGTGACGTGTTGTTGGTCCGCGACTCTTGCAGACTGGAGGGTGTGGGATGAACGGGCGCTGAATCAACAGGCTTAAAGAAGCCCTTCAGTGTCTTTTGCCCTGGTGCTGTTTTTAGCTTGGATGAGTTTGTATCGGCACCGGCTTTGCTGCGTTTGAGTTGTCTTGGAGCTGGGTCGATTGGCTCAGCGGGCCGTTTTTGTGACTCGGCCTGTTGAGCGTTTGCTGCACGGCTGTTTGCTGACGCGCCGCCCAGCAAGTCTTCAGAGGTTCCGTTCCTGTCAGTATTGTTGTTGCTGTTGTTGTTCGAAACTGGACGCAAGCCAGTTTCAGTGATGCTACTTGCTCGTTTGGCTGGTTGGCCTGGACTCGGAGCACCATCAGCTGCGACTCCGATGGTAGAAGATTTCTTGAAGAACATGTCACGAATGCTTTGACGACGGTCAAACTCAGGAATAAGTTTGGCAGAGAGCGGCAGCAGATCCCTCTGCGCGAGCTCTCTCACGCGTTTGCCTTGCGCGAAAACGCCTGGTGGATTCATGACATCGAGCAGAGCAGTATCGTTGCCCTTGAAGCTCACTCTGTCTGCAATTGTCGCAAAGACAGGGCAATGATCGGAGCCCATGAGACCCTCTTGAATGTTGGCGAATGTGAACCAATCTTTAATGCCATCGCTGCAGAGTATGTAATCTATTCGACTGCCATTGTTCGCTGGTCTGGTGTTTCTCTTGGTGTCCCAACATGTATTCATGCCCAGTCGGGTCGGGTGAAAGTTGCGACACAAGTCCCACAACACAGGTTCCTGCCTCTCTTCATCACGCTCTCCGACGATGCTGCCCTCAAATATGAGCTGGTTAAAGATGCGCCGAGTTGGAAGGGACACCCATTCCTCAAGAGTCATGTCCTCTTTCCGCAGAGTCTCAAGGACATTTGTAGAGTCCATTTCTGAGCGAATGACGTTCAAGTCTCCGGTCAAAATGACTTCTTTCCCCATGGAGACGAGGTTGCGTATCCTCACATCAAGTGCTTCGAAGAAGCTTGTGCGAAACACGTCTCGGCTTTCATCTCGGTTCGCCGGGCTATAGACTCCCAGCAGCACAAATGCTGGAAACTCCAGGATGACACATCGGCCTTCAGAATCCAGCACAGCTTCCTCCACAGCTCCAGATAGCTGACCAGGTCGTGGATACCCCCCGATTTGCTGATCTGGGGGCAGGTCTCGAAAGCTAGTGGTTGATCTCGGAGCACACAACACGCCAGTGACGCCCTCCTCAGCCCTCAAAGGTGCACAAGTTGCGTTTCGTGTGTAGATGGCGACACCAGAGTATCCTGTACCAAAGAGTGTTAGAATTAGGGTTCTCTGCCGGCTTCTTGGCACAAAACAAGAGATCGTACCCTTTTTGTACTTTGGCAAGCTGAAAAACACATCCCAACCGGGCACCAGGACCATATCATCCTGCAGATCTTTCCGTTGGATTTTGGTCTCTTGCATGACCACAATGTCTGATTCAAGAATGTCAAACATTGACTGCGTGGGGCCGCGGTTAGCAAGCGAAGCTTTGACGGTGGGCTGTTCTCATGAAATCACCTGAAAAGTCCTCTGCTCTCGCCATGGCTGATACCCGAATGGATTCCTGTACATTGCGTTAAGCTCTAGGCCTCACGTGAAGAAGTGGAAGTTCGAATTTACCTTATGCCGTTTACTGTGATATATGTTAGCTCTCGCTTGAGCCCAGCTCTGTGGCTCTAATCAAGGCGACCTTACCATTCCATGTCGTAATCCGAAACGCGGGCATGCTGAGGAGTTCACGACCCAGCGTACTCGCATCCTGCTGAGGGAATTCGATCGGATCTCACAAGTACGTCCCTCGTGACGACCATGACACGCATGCAAACAGCTCGAGGCGACAATCCGTGATGAATTATGTCACTGGTCAACCCCCAAGAGTCTTACTGCTGTGGCCAGATTTGGCTAGATCAGAAATCACGTGCGGATCTTACCTGCGCAGTTTGCTTCTGTTTAGACACAGTTGCGAAAAATGAGAGGCGAGGAGGAAACCGCATGACACGTGGAAAACTGACATGGAACAAAGAGAAAGAACAAGAGCTTGTGTGAATATCCTTGGAAGCAAGTTGTTGCATGTTCAAAACGTTGCTTTGCTTGCGCCTTGGTGGAAATGGCATGCTACCCGAATGCCGACGACTGTGTCACGTGAGTGCTATTCCACCACCTCCGGCCCACCCAGGCTTGTTCGGGATGAGCTGATGTTTTTACGTCGTAGATTCCGTCCTCAATTGATCCCAATCGTCATTGACCGCCATTGTTCGAACCTTCACCCGTCCATCACAGTTGACCAAAATGTTCTCACGAGCCGTCGCCCGAACTACTTCGCGCCTCCCCGCGCAGCTGCGTGCCCCCGCGCAGCGCCGTTTCGCCAGCACCTCGACCGAAAACGAGTTCATCAAGGAGCGACAGCATATCAAGGACCACGCCAAGTCCACCACCGAGCTGTGGAGGAAGATCTCTATCTAGTATGTCGCTTCTTCTAGTCTCGGGGAAAGAAAGTCGCCGAATCGCCGAATCGCCGACTGATTGCCCACTGTTGTTGTTGTTGTTGTCTCTGTCATCCCGGGGCAAAGCCAGGAAACCGGAACATGACGAGGCATCGATGACACGACGGCCCAAGCCAACGACGAATAGAGGCTGGACGAGATGCTTTCCTCGTCTGTCCAAATATGTGTCGCAAGCTAACAGAGGCTTTGTAGCGGTGTCCCCGTCTTCCTGGTTGCAGCCGGCGTCAACGCTTGGGTTCTGTGGAAGAACCACTGGGAACACTGGAGCCATATGCCTCCTCTGGAGGAGCGCATCGAATACCCCTACCAGAACATCCGCACCAAGAACTTTCAATGGGGAAACGGTGACAAGACCTTGTTGTAAGCTCAGAGTCCCACTCCCACTCCCACTCCCACTGAGCTGCTGCCGAGGAAAAGGCAACCGACCCATGTCGGCAAATCGGTCACAGAATGATGACTGACAGTTTTATAGCTGGAACGACGCTGTCAACTACCACAACAAGGACAAGGTCGCCTAGGATTTTCACTGCAAAGGATTGTCTTGGTTCTGCACGGAGGTTCCAAACTGTACTATTCGCCTACAATTCCTTGGGAAAAAGCAAATTAGAAATATACATGTCGACCCCGATGTAACTGATGTGTTAAGGCCGTGCCTCCAGGGTACATCGCTTGGTACTTTCATAGGTGATTTGTATATTTGAACTGGCTGCTCAGCGAACATCTCCTAAACGTCAACTTATTCTCAATTTCTTTCAATGGAATGAGTTGTTGGTATGAATGCACTTGGAACTGACGCGCATGGTGGAAGCATTCCGTGAAATTCATGTTTAATGAGAGAATCGAGGCATCCGATATTGCCCGTGCATGCATGATGCCAGCACAGGAACTGTATCGTAATGCTGCAGTCAACACAAGCTGACCAATTCTCGTGTCGCAGCTGGCCAGGCCCGTCCGTGGTTTGGACAGTTGGCACTTGTTGTTGAGTGCTGCAGACCATGAAAACAGGGCATGTTGGTGGAATTTGGCGGGCCACTTCAGTGACTGCACTGCACTGTACTGGGGTGCCTGTAGTTACCCGTAGCACACTGTCACTGTAGTTGATCTTTGGTGCCCAGGCACCGGAGCTCTCGGCTGTAATAATTGCACTCGCACAACATTGCACGACAACGATCAGCGTTGAAATGGGCACTCGACGACGTCGGGCGCTCCTGTCCATTTGTTGACGCGTCAATCAGCTTAACTCGACGGCGACAATTTCGTGGATGCGCATGCGATTCCGTGGACCACTACAGATCATCCTATCCACTCACCAGAAAACTCACCAGAAACCTGAATCTGGGTCCTGGGATTTTTTCATCATGGCTGCAGCATTCTGAGCCTCTCACCACGGGTTTCTACTCACGCGACTCATCGTGGTTCCTTGAACTCCCACCAGAGCCGGAGCACCGAAGCCAGAAGGTCAACAAATCACAGATCTCTTCCAACTGATCAACCGAAATCATGGCCCGATATCTTACCCCCGCCAAGGTTGGCTTGCTGGCTCTGGTGGAAATGTACACCGAGGAAGCTGTTCCCAGCCATGCCGTGTTGCCAGTCCTCTCTTTCATCACATCCCACCTCATGGATCACGACTCGACAGGTCCCTTGGCCTCGCAGGAAACGCGGTGGGCAAGGGCGGAGCGCACTGTCAGCCTGGTCATTACCATCAAAGAGTTTGAAAAACTTCTCGGCAGCTACCCCTTTCTGATGGGCATCCCGGGGCGGAAGCTGTGGGATCAATTTCTCAAAAAGATATGGGATCTCAACTCACTCGACGCCTTGAACGGCTTCTTCGACAGAATCATGTACTTGCTCGCCAGAACCAAGGAAGAACGCCGCAGGGGTGGGGGAGAAGATGCAGAAGAAGAGGAGGGCGCGAGAATGAAGCTCTCTCGAAACTCCCCACTGGGTGCCTTTGTTCGGAGAGCGCGACTTGAGTTCCAGCGACTGCGCTTTCATGATTGCACAGAGCTGTGGAAGGCCTTTGTGCGGTACCGTCAACCTACTGCACATTACTTGAAGAGAAAGAACCCAAATTTTGGTCGGCTCAGTTTCGACAACGTACTGCTCCTCGGGGAACAAGAGGACTGGGGCCCAGAGAGCGTTTCTGCCTTGGCAGCGGTGGCTTATGGCGACATGCTCACGGACGATGAGAGCAGCACCATTCCCGTGAGCACCGACGACATCGAATGCCTCTTGGAGTTTCAGATTGAGCAGATGCAGAGTCAGTATTGGCCCCGTTTTCCATTTCCAGCAAAGCTGTGTCAAGTCTAACAGGAACGCAACAGAATATGGAAACCGGATCCCCATGGAGATACGGCACCAATTCCAAGACTTATTGCATGACAGTTTTCTCGTACCTAGTCTAACGCACTACCTCAGGTAAGCTCGCAGAGTCTCCAACATGACTTTGAGTGCTGGGCTGACACCACCACTAATCTAGCTTTCTCGATGCTTGGAGATCCGGAGATTACCCCACGGCCTTTGACTTCTTGCATAGATACTTTGATTACACCATGCAGTATCGAGATCGACTCTTCTACCAGTATGCGCTCATGAACCTGGCCGTGTTACAGGCGGACTTTGGCTGCTACAAGGAGGCCGTTTCCGCCATGCTCGAAACCGTGTCAACAGCAAGAGAAAACCGGGATATGACCTGTCTTAACTTTGCTCTAAACTGGTTGTTCCATTTTGGCCGGGCACACCCAAACTTGGTTGACGAACTGGAATCAAACAGCTTACTCGGGGCTGGAAAGGAGAGCCTGGCATTTCTCAGAGTCAAGGCCAAGGAATCCGGCATGTGGACTCTGTGGAGCTCAGTCCTTCTCAGTGAAGCCAAGCTCGGCTTGATCAATGGCGACAGTGTGGCAACATCTCTCGAGTTCATGGTTCGAAGCTCCCAGATCATAGTCGAGAAAAACATGAAGACCATGTTCGGCTCTCAGCTCGCACTTTATGCCGCGCTATGGAGTAGGCTCGGGTTGTCGCAGCTCTCATCGTTGACGTCCGAGATATTCCTCAGATGTCATGCGAAGCATGCGGTTTTCGACGACGAGCTAAAGCACACGTGCCGAATTGCCCTCTCACTAGCAGACCGTGGTCGATATGACGAGGGTCTGCAGTACCTGGAAAACCTAGACCAAAACTCGCTGCGCTCCTGGAAGCCCAGCGAATACTGGCACAAGTACCGGGCCATTATCAAGCTCAAGAGAGACTTGCACCACAACAATCTCGACGGTGCCGAGGAGCTGCTGGACCAGCTTCTGCAAACCAAATCGGACGACCTCGAACCGGATATGGCTTTCATCATCGATTCCCTGCACATTGACTGCCTGACGCGTCGGGGCGACTTGCAAAAGGCTTTCGAGAAGATAGAAACCTTGCTACCAAGATTGAGAGACGAGAACAAAGACATTGCCCTGCGCGCAAGGCTCTTGCTGTTGAAGGTATCATTGCTCGACAAGTGCGGCCGCCCACAGAGGGCCTTCTCAACAGCCATTCGGGCCGCCAACATTGCCTGGCGTGCGAGGCTGATGCCCTGTCTATGGCAAGCGATGGGGGCGCTCTCCAACATCTTGGTGTCCATGGGCGAATTCGACGCCGCATCTCAGCTCCTCATGGCCGTTTTACCGCGCGCACTCGAGAGCGACTCGTCTGCTCTTTCAGCGCGACTGTATTCGTTCCTGGCCGATGCCCACATGGGCTTGGCCGGCAAGATGCAGCCCAAGTCGAGCAAGCGCATCGAACAGATGACGCGGGCATTGTCGGCTGTGCAAAAGTCTTTCCATCACTACTCGGCCATCGAGGACATCAAGAACCAGTGTGAGATGATGGCCAAGAAGGCCATGATTATGAAATTGACGGGCGAGATGACTTTGGCGGCAGATTATGCGGCGGCATATGTAGAGCTGCGACAGACGGCGCAGACGCTCAGTCTCGGACGATGACGAAGCTTGAATGAAGCAACTGCGTATCTTCTGGTTACGCTGTATCATACAGAACTATATTTGTACATGGGGGCCTCATATACCACGTAGAACTAGACCTTTTTTTCAACCCTCGTCTTGAGACGTCTTTTATTTCAACATACCATCCATGGACTTGTCGCCAAAGCCACAAGTCGAACTCAACTCTCCCGCCCCCCCCCCCCAATAGCCCTACCATTGAATCTTCTGCCCCTTCTTGTTCTTCAACTTACTCTCATCCGGTTTCACCACCGCCCCCCCCTCAACCTGATTCGTCGCCCACACCCGATCAATACACAGCTCGAATGGACCCTCGACACGATCCGTCAACCCAATGCCGACCGTCCGGACCTTTTGCCGCAGCAACTCCGCCTGCGGCTCCACCACAAACCCATGGTTCGTGCGCACAAAGTCATTCCACTTGATCATGATGGTTTCCCACTGCCCAGGATACTTGGCGAAGAGCCTATGCTGATGCAGATCAGACGGCTCCACAGCCTCGGTCTGCAGGTTAACAAAGTACGACCGCCCGTCTGATTTGATCCGAAGAGCAAGGTACGTGTAAGGGTCGATGTCCCATACCGCGCGGCCAAAGAGCGTCGGTGACTGGTCGGGGGTGCGAAAGGCCGCGTAGCCGCTGCGCTGGATATTCGGTCGGTCGTCGGGGAGGGACGTGGAGATGTGGCCGTGGAAGCGGGCGTAGGACTTTGGCGATCCCGAGGCCGGGATCGTTGATGATGATGATGATGATGAAAATTCGGTGACGAGGTCGAGGTTACTTTGGGATGAGCCGCCAATGAGCCGGTCGGACATGAGGATGCAGTCCCTAATTGAAGACGCCGTGTTGAATTCGTACAAGGGCCGGGGGCCGAGCGGTCCCTTGACTGCTTCGAGCTTCATTGCTGTTTGGTACAGAACACAAGTTAGTTTCTTTGTTGAGTGTTGGGTTTTGGCAACTTGGAATAACACCTCGAACCTATGCCTGTGCGCCGCCGTAGCTCGTCCATACTCCGGCCGAGTAGGCCTTTCCCTAGAAGGGATTGTGTCGTCCTCATGGCGGGCGGTGACTTATCACCTGCTTGGAGGGGGAAAGAATGTGGAAGTTGGTCGGTTCTCGATGGATGTGAGTAGACGAGGCGCGGAATGCGCTCAGCAAGAGCCAATCGGCTCGCTTTGCTCACAGAGACATGAGCTCGAGTGCCAAGGAAACTACAGTCTTTTCAAGCAAGCCGTCGCAATTGTACACAAGTGCTTCATGTATGCGATCCAGAAAGAGTTCACCATCATCAACCCGCTCTGTTCCAGGTGGATCCATCTGGCACACCCCCCCCCACTCCCCCCGGACCCGGACAGGGACATTGATAATCCGCCGCCCAGCCAAGCTTCTAGAAGCAGGACCAAACAAATTTCCCGCCAGTCCGAATGGCCTCACGAACGACGCCCTTCCGCACGCCGCAATCCGCACAATGGCGTCGCTATCGTCAACATGGCGTGCCACGGTATCCCGCCCGTTCGAGAGAATCCGCGCGAGACCGCTCGTGGTCCACTACTCCCCGTCGAGATACTACGCCTCCGTGCCGGGCCGAAACAAAATCGTTCGAGAGCTCGACAGAGCTTCTCGACAGAGCTCCGGCAAGATGGCCAAGGAGCAGAGCATGTCGCGCATGCAGAGGCTCGCCAATGCAGAGTACTTCAGGGATGGTGGAGGTCCTCTCTTTCCCGGTTAGTCTTTGTCTTTGAAAAAAAAAAAGAATCCCCTTTCCGACACGGAAACAGACAACATGAACATGTCTGTCACTCACCCCCTACGATCGATCATGCAACGCAACGCAACGCAACGACGGAACAAGGAAATACTAACAGTCCACCGACGAAACGCAGGCACATTCGTCTCCCTCCCGCTATCCCGATACCCCAGATCCCCCGGCGCCTTCGCGCAGTACCACTGGTGTCGCCTAAAGCACTGGCTCATCGGCGCCACCTCTGTCCTCAACTTCAAGCTCAAGTCCATGCCCAGCTGGACCACGCGACCGAAATGGAAGGCCCGCAGGGCCAAGATTGCGCCCACCGCAAAAGCCATGTACCGCGAGATGCTCGAGGCCTTTGCCGCCGGCGACAAAGCCACCCTCAACAAGATCTGTCTCGGTGAATTCGCCAAGAAGCTCTCGGCGGCCATCGACCGGCGCGATGCCAAGGAGGGCGTGCGCTTCGAGGTCGTCGGGTACAATGGCCGACTGGTCTACCCGAAGCTCGTGTCCCACCAGATCCACCAGGTGAACCCCCACGACAAGATCCTGATGACGGAGCAGGCCGTCGTGGCCATCTCGTCGACGCAGAAGGCGTCGAGGTACAATGTCGAGACGGGGGCGACGGTTCCCGGTAGCTTGAAGCTGCAGGACAAGATTGAGTATGTCGTCTTGTCGAGGCAGGCGAACTCGAAGACGTTTGAGATGTCGCCGTGGCGGCTGTGGGGAACCACTTCGGCGACTACGCTCGAGGCGTATCTGCAGGAAAAGGCTGTCATAGACAAGGAGCAGGCTAGACGAGCGGGGTGGGATGAGTCGGCGACGAAACAATAATGGAAAGAAGGGCGGTTGACATTTCAAAAAGAAAAAGAAGAGAAAAACATGGCATGAATTGGAAGACGTGGAATTTCAGCCACGGACTTGCTTAATCATGGTAACTGTACTATTGTTGCTTATTGCATGGAAGCGGAGCGGCAAGGGGCGCGTGAAACAAAGAGAGAGAGAGGATTGTACAAAATGTATTATTTCCAATGTAGCAATCTGAGCCTGTGATCGGGTCTCTGACGGATTCACGGGCTTTGCCAACCACTCCCCATCTTTTATGTGTGTCGGTGACATCAGTAAAAGCCCTCCTCGATACAGTTTTCCCGCCAAAAAAAAAAAAAAAGAACCCTTGGTTTTGTTTTTGGCGACTGTTTACTACAGATGTCTCCTGTTTTCAAACTAAAAGACACACACGTACGTAGCCCATCTGGCCATTTAGAAGAATTTACCGGCTTTGGACGTGCTGACCACGACTTGCTGCGGCACACCAGAGTCGCTATATGTCTGCGTCCGGGACTGCCGAGTTCTGGATGCGCGCAGATGGGATGAAGGACGGTCCAGCGCGTCGAAGCGCTCATGACGAATCTTGGCCTTGACGTACTGGAACGACAGGCGAAGACCCAGAGCGCCGAATCCCCAGAGGAAGCCGCCAGCCGGGGCTGCGACAAAGGCGCCAAAGGTGCTCCAGTCCTTGGCGTACAAGCCGTTCTTGATGAGGAGCAGCTGGCCGCCATCGTAGGCATTGCCGTAGTAGACTGCGCCGAAGATGAAGACGGTCAGGATGCCGCCGAGTCCGCCGACGACCACCTCGAAGCCGCGCCACCAGTACGCTCGGTCGCTCAGGCCAAGACACAAGACGGGAATGGTGGCCGCTGAGAGAAGATCGCTGATGAGGTAGATCTGCAAGATCGAAGAGGCTCGCAGCGCGACGACAACGACGGGGACCATCATGACAACGACCATGGCGCGGATGTACCAGATGCTGAGGCGGTTGCGGAACAGGTCATTCGAGGCAGAAGAGACCATGGCAGACTGCAGGCTGTCGAAAGCGGCACAGCTGAGCGACACAACCATGACGAGAACGACGCCGATGACCCAGGTGGGAAGTTGGCCGAGCAAAAGGAAGAAGGCCAAGGACCCCGGCTGAGAACCGTCAGAAGGCCAGGCGCCAGACCAAGCAGCAATCAGACCAGTGCATCCAACGAGCACGAGAATGCACAGAATGACAACCATGGCCATGGAGACGCCGAGCATCAGGTCCTTGTCAGACTTGGACGAGAAGGTCCGCAACCAAAAGCTGGACAGGAAGAAGTCATTGGTGAGAACGGCGACCGGAAGGATATACAAGAGCTGCCAGCCAAGTAGGCTGGAGTCGAGCAGGTGGGACGAATCGATGAGCTCTCGCTTGATGTCTGTCTTGACTCCCACGGTGATGGTGGCCACAATGATAAGACCGACAACCATGCCACCTTGGATGATGTCTGTGAGGAAAGAAATCTTGAAACCACCAAGGGCTGTTGATTTTGCGAACCGTCAGTGAAAAGGATATCTAGAAACAACGCAGCATTCGCGCATGCTCCAGACTTACAAGTATAGATAGTCGTGATGACGCATTCAACAATAATGACAGGTAAACTGTCAAGGCCGGTCAGTGTTGAAACCACCTGGCCGAGAGCAGACAGCTCCGCCACCATGTACAAGAACAACGTGACCAGCGTGAGGAAGCTGAGGTACAGCATGGTGATTGTACCATAGCGTTGTCTCGTCCATTCCGTCAGGACGAACCCTTCAGGACACTTGCGGCGAATGATTGGGCCAAGCGCCCCGAAAATAAGCATCGGGCACGCCGATGCCAGGGCGTAAACGACGACGCCCTGAACACCGGCGATAGTGGCGAGCTCAGGGTATGAGAAGAGGATTCCGGCTCCGAGGGCTATGACTGTCAGTTCGATCGTAGAACGGGCGCGAAGGGGGCTATAAAGGAAGGGGAGTTGGAGCGGCAACACATTTCCCACGCAAGCATTAACTTGATCGAGTAATTACGGTGCAATCTCAGCTTCAGATTCACAGTTGCGAAGTCTCTCAGAGTGTCCTCTGAGAGGTGGACTTTCGCTGACTGCTTCAAATCGGCGCCCGTAGTGAGCCGCATCTTCTCCCCTCCGACGACGAGGTATTCATGCTTTCTCTCCTCGGAGCAACAAAATGAACATATATATATATACAGGGAGTTTAGACTGAATCCTCGGTAAAGAGTAAACAGTCTGCTGTGCAAGCCCCAGAAGAGAATGAGAACACATGCAACCTCGACGACAAGAGAGGAGGAAGAATGAGATCAAAGAACAAACCTACTCTACTCATTCAAGCTGAAATCCAGCGAGATTTCATGTGTGTCGTATATGCTTTCCGGATCCCCGCTGATCCATGATGGGCGTTGGTGCCATGGTTAAGCCTTTGTGGCCAGAAAAGCCACCGCCCCGGGGGAAAAGAAAATTTTTGATTGCGTCGCGGAGAGCCGCCGCGGCCCTACTCACCAGAGGCGATAAAGTTGAGAGCCAAAGGGAAAGCTACAATGAGAACAACAGTCAGCGAGATGATGCTCACACCTTTGCGACAGCTTGCGATGGGCGGTGTGCGTGTGAGTGTGTGTGTGAGTGTGACGAGTTGGCCGCAGGAGTGTGTCTTGCTAACCACTTTGAGTTCCATTGCTTGACAGGAAATCCGACTTGGACTGCTTTCTCATCCTCCAAGCGATTCCTGTACCCAGAATTCTGTGCGAAGGGCATTTGTTAGAATCATGTTGCGCACATCACGCACACAGGTACAGCTGTTACTCACAGAAATGCTCCATAGGTAAGGTAGACGATGGCATTCGATGCCTCGGAAGATGGCTGCCCCATTTTGTCAGGCAGTTTCGATTGATAGATGCTGTCTGCAAGTAGAGAGTCAGTCAGAGGCAAAGAGGATTAGACCCAGTCTCAGTCTCGAACGCCTAGGAACGAGAGAAGTCGCGTTGCGTTGAGGGTTTTATCGCAATGAGAACAAGGAAAATTCTTGATGGATTGCGGCGAGCCAGTCTGGTGGACCGTGGCGCCACCCGGAGACAAAAGTGCTTGAGGCGGATACGACGATACGACCTAATTAGGCTAGCCGGGCATGTTTTTTCGTCCCACCCAATCAGATCCAGCCGGTCCACCAACAATGCCATCACAACCTAATAAATCCGACAATGCCGAACCCCATCACTCGACTCCTCGTTATTCTCTAGTTGAAAGTCAATAACAAGTACTCCGTACTTACGGCGGTTTAAAATGAGTTCCCCTTCCTGGATGACCAGGAGCCTGCAGCGCGAGGCGCTTCTATGTAGTCAACGTAGCCCACCTGTGCCAGGCGCGCGCATGCGTCCGTCGACCAGTTCCGCAGACGCCCTCCCCCGGTGTCACTCTTGAGATAATACATACGCATCCTCCTGTCGTGGCACTTCCATGCCAACAGTGCTGCGAAAGAGATCGCTGCTACGCCAAAAAGCATGGAAGACAGGATGCACACTTAGTAGAGCTGCCCCGTCTTTACTGATTCAGGAGAGGTTACCATCGCACTGAATGCAAGAGAACAACGGAAGACTAGTCGCCTTTGGTGATTCTACTCCTACATACATGGTGTCTCTCCCTTGCTACTGCCACGGCCCCATAGTCAAGCGTCCTTCAACACAGAATGCTAATGCTGGCCACTTCCAGATTGTACTATCCTGTTCCCGATTATGATTTCCTGAATTACTCAAACAGTCAAATGAAATCTCTCCATAACGTAGTCTCTGGTGTTCATTACACAATTCCTCTGGGTTTGTCCCTTTGAACAAACAAACGCGGACGTTCTAAGAAATGCCAGATAATTAAAAGTAAGCACCAACATCCAAGTCGTGGTTTGTTGGCCCGCGGCTCGTTGGGAACATTGTTTGCGCGACGCCACAGAATATGAGCACTTTGATGAGAAAAGCAGCGATGCATTGCGAACGTCGCCGAAATGGAAAGAAATAGGGAAAAGATCGAAGAAGCAAGGCCCCCGAAACCTGTTGCCTTTGCCGAAACAAACAAGCCAGGACAAGATGGCTTCCGGCTAAAGGCGAGGCATGAACCCCAAAGCCAATAAATGGCATGGGAGAAATTATTCAGAGCCGTTACGACAGTCTGGTCTTTGCGGTTCCCTGTTCTCGTCAGTGCGACCAGATAAATCGTTGGGGACGTGAGTGGCATGATAAGGACTCATCATCGGAGTCGGGGAAACCACCAGATTCCCAAACATGTCGCACATGGTGCCATAATATGGAGGGGCCATATAACCACCATACATCATTCCAGGCCCCCCTTGAGGCGTCATAGGGGCGCTCATGTAGGGATAACCGTAGGGCGAGTAAGTCGGCATCCAAGTCAAGGGCGGTGGCTGCGGGAAGGCAACATTGCCATCCGTTTGAGGCGGAGACGCGTCTCGAGGCTTCGCCTCCTGAATATCTCCCTGCGTCTGAAATTTTGGGGTGGTAGGGTCTTCATTTTGATGCTGAACTTCTGCTGCTGTGCCTTGAGTCACGGGCTCTCCAGTGTGTTCGCCTTCAGGCAAATGAAACTCCACAGACTTCTTGTTGAATGATGCAGCCTCCAGTCTTGACAGCTCTGATGCTTTACTCTCAGGTTCTTCATGAGACTCAAGACCCCGAGCGGCGTGCCTGAGGTTGCCAGACGAGAATGCTTTCCCCATAGACGTATCTGGGCTGAAGATTGTGGCACGAGGCCTGCGTCCCCGTCCGTAGGAGAATGACTTGGAGCTACCGGCCAGCGCCTGACCCGATATTCTAAAGCTACCAGTAGGGGAGGTGGCACTTGGGCCATCTGCTGAGGAAGGAATATCAGGATCCCCAAAGGCCCGACGTCTGGGAATGGTTGACCGAACATGTCGGAGCTGCCCCGCTGCCCGCTGTGGTGTCGTGAAAGTTCGAGAATGTTTACGCTCTACCCGTACACGATAGCCATCCATATCCGAACCATGCTGTGAGAAGCAAAATTAGTCGCGAAACTCCTACAGTCAAGGCGGAAACTTACAAGAGAATTAACAAGGTCATCCGCGGAATCTGGTCTCATGAATTCAACGAAACCAAAGCAATGTTTTAAGCCTAATAACAAGTTAGCTATGATGATCGGCAATAATGCAGGGATGGACTATACCGTTTCCTCCTGGAATCAATTTTTTGTAAAGCTGTACGCTTAGAACCTCCCCACAGGAGTTTGCGATAGTCTGAAGAAGTCCCTCAGTCATGGACAGTGGCAAGTTGCCAACGAATGCAGAGCGACGATCTTTGTCGTACTGTTCCATGAGCTCACGCCCACCATCCCATGAGGGCCGACAGAATGTCACAGCGTTGACGTCTGGTATTCGCTTCGGGTCATTGGCTAAAACAAGGAAATTCTGATTTTGAGCGAAATACTAGAGAGGACGCTGTGTCAGATATGATACGGGAAGGCACAAGTAGAAGGACAGTGGGGAATGAGAAGGGCATACTTACTTTGACGGGGTCGCGTCGGTTGTCATACATCTTGTACGTCACAAGAGCAGCTCGAGGTATGTTCAAAGACGTCTGAACGTCCTCTTGAAGAAACTCTGCCTTGGCTACCTCCCCAAGCTGGCCGAGCAAATCAGTTGCCTCAGCAAGGCTAGTTGGATCTCCAGACTTCTTGAAAACGATGAATGAAGCTACTGAAATTAGAGATATCCAAAGCAATACTCAAGGAAATTGACATACAATGCGCTCGAGCCATTTCCGTGCGGCACGGTCGTCCGAGTATGATCATGCCTTTGCCAAATTTGACAGCATTCTGAGCGTGATCGTCTCGCTGTGTCGCGTTTGAGTAAATCTCTCGGACTTGAGACGGAATTCTAAAATGTGGATGACTTACAGTAAATTGACAAAACGCAAACGGCATTTGGCTGCCGTCTCGTTTGATCTTGACCCAGACTTCGCCAAATTGGCTGAAGGTTTTTGTAACCTCCAACTCCAAAGTTCGATCATCATAAGGCTGTGACAAGCTGTGAAATGTTAGGTCTTGAATAGTATGAGTCAAGAGGATGATCCATACTTTGCAACAAACATGCAGGCAGTCCCGGGGTATATTCCTTGCGCGTCGACGCTGGTTGGATTAATTTGCAATTGCGTGTCCTTGCTGGGGCTGGACAATACGACAGCTGTCTCGCCAGAAGTTTCTGCAAACACATCATCTTCTACACTTGACCCTACCAGAAACGCAGATGAACTAAGGGGGGAAAGTCAGATAATCACTTATAAATGCTCGTGTGCCCGCACTTACTTGGTAGTTTTGGGAGTTCCATCATCAGAGGCAGCCTGACGCTGATGCTTCCTGCCATAGATCAGTCAATTACTCGTAATTCAGTGCAATCCCTGAGAACACTTACCTAGAAGATGGCGAAGGAGACAATGCAGCGCTTGTTGAGCTTTGTTTGATTCCTATACGCTGTCAGGATCATGCATAAATGACCGCTTCAGCTAGCGAAAGGCCAAGTTAAACCTTAAAATACTAGCTAAAAGCAATAGAGTTTGAAATCAACAGCCGTTGAACGTTGAAAGAACGAAATCTGGATGGAGGTAACAAATTAAAGGCAGATTCCGACAAGATGCCGCCACATGTCGGGAATTAAATCCTTCATGACACAAGAAGCTATCGCTTAGAATAATATGAGGGCTCAAACTAAATTTGCTGTGACAGAACAAACGGCGCTGGGTGTAACGAAACACAAAAGCGGCCCGACAGATGGAAACGCAGTTGCTATCACTGATACGTACCCACATCAGAATCCGTGTCGGACGAAGGTGATGCGTCAAATCCGAGGGGTTCATGAGAAGCAGATTTTCGCATAAAATGAAGACCAGCTCCTAGTGAGGGAAGCTTGCCACTGTCGACGTTGGGCCGTTGAGAAGCCATTATCGATACACTCAACTGCTGCTTTGGTCAAAGAATTCTTTCGTCACTTTGAAAAAGAATTTACCTGAGATTCAAAAACCTAAAGCAGATTGAAGAAATATCAAATGCAGTAGAGAAGGGCAGTTCCTAGAGGAAGAAGAGCCCCCCCCCGGCGTACGAGCGAGAACTTGCGAAGAATAAGCTGTCAAGGACGGGCGCCCCAAGAAACAGAAAGCGATTCCTACCAGGATTAAGTTTTCCTACTTTCCAAGTGGAAACAAAATACCGGAAAGTGAAAAAAAAAAGAGACCAGGCATGCAAACTTGGAGAGGCGAGTAGGCAGCGAGTGGTACGGGAAAGCTGATGGTGCAGTCAGAATCAGTAAAAACGTGTGTGAAGTATTTTGATTCTCGAGATCGCGTTGACACGTAAGAGAGAAAAAAGAAGGGTCTAGGGGCGAGAGAGCCCTACTTCAACAAGAAGGAAGGAGCGATAATGGAACATGGAACACCTGCCAAGCATCGACGGTGCTCAGCGGACAGTTCTGACAGTGCTTACAGTCCGTCAGAATGTCAGAATATCAGGTTCTCTAGCTCCGACTTTCGGCCCTCCCTGGGGTTCGGGTCGCATATTATTTGCCTGATGAACTTGCAGAATCCTAGAATCTATGATATGACTTGCTTTTGCCATATTCCTAGATGTGGTCGCGCTGTTGTGGTTGTCGTTCCAAACATCGACATCGACACCTGAGCGTCCCCCATGTTGGAATCTGCATATTCGACAACGAGGAGTCCTGGCCCGTTTGGACCGTTTGCTCAATTTTCGGCCTTCGTATTTTTGGTTTACATGACTTCCTCTTGTATTTGAGGTTGCTGTCGCACCTCTCGGGTTTGGCCCCCCTTCCCGATATTCGATATCGCGTGGCCACGCACCCCTCAGGGGTCTACGACCACAATGTGCATGCAAGGAACGCTTCTTCCGCAAATCCTCCCAAGTATTCTTAGCTTCTCTCTCATCTGTCCATGTACTTTCGCATGCTCCGATCTCCCCTCTTTTCGTCCTAATATCGAACATCCTCAACTCATTGCACTTGAGGTCTCCCACCTATTCTTGACCAGCTAGACTTGCCATATTCCACTCTTTGGCTGGGCGTTTGCTACAGTGCCTACAGACACTCTATTGCGGGCTGAGCAACATTATTTGAGCTGGCCGGGCTTGCTAGAGCCACGTCAGCACCTCGATCGCCCCCAGCAGTCATGTGTATCGGATGATGGACGTTTAGCTGCCATGACATGCCGAGTCCGCCTTGCAGAGCCGCCATCACGATCACGATTCGAGCCAGGGATTGACTAGCAAGGCGGCGAAGAGCCGCGTCGTGGCGATTGGCTTCGCTGTCGACGGAGATCAGCCGATGCTGACTGGCGGGATCACGAAGCCGTGACATGTCAAGACAATGCAAGGTCAGGTGGATTCCGCATCCTTATATCTACATATACAGCCACCGGCGACCACAAAAGGATAAGCGGAAAACAAGCTCAATAGTGAACGTGTCTTTCAGTGGCATGGCTTTCGTCATGGCAGATCACGCAGCGGATCCGGCGCCGCAACGCTCATTATTAACACCCAAATCTGCTTCAGTTATTACCACGGAGGCCTTCAGACCCATGATGAAGTACTGCCTGTCCAGAAACGCCAGAGACGAGCCCCTTTGGCCAGCCAATCAAGTCCATCATCAGCGATTGAAACCCTCCCTTGCGACGTGCCCATCCAAGGAAGCAAAGCAGTCAGAGTTGCTGATGGGTCGTCGTAGCTCAGTCTAGCACTACTTCCAATTCGTGCCTCGATTTTTGCTCGCGTCTTAGGGTTAGGGTTACGCCGCCAACTTCGCTTTTGGCGCTTTACATCCTCCATCGCTCTCGGACACAGGCCGAAACGGGTCTTGAAAAATCCCGCGTGGCCATGATGCAGGGACACGGCATGTTCCAGTGCAAAATCAACCGACGTTATCCTAAGGCCCATCATAGCCTCTCTCCCCCCTCTCCCCGCTCCATCGCTCTGCCAAGCATTGTCCATCGAAGCTTGTGTTGGTGACGTCCAAGCAAGAAAAATCAGGCGATTCAGGCGACTAGAGCTTGCAATAATCCCCTTTCCCCTTGAATCATGGAGAAACCTAATACTTGGGGAACTTGAGAATCGACTCGAGTCGCTTCTTCCTCTTGGATGTTTCGCCCTCGACATTCGTATCGAGATGCGCCGTGTCACCAACAAAATCTGCCACGGTCATGTGAGCCTTTGTTGGCAGATGGAGGATGGACTGACTGCATGTGCCCTTACCTTCGAAACCGACCTCCTTGCTCACTGTGCTTTGGCAGCTGTTTCGAATCTCCCGTACAACGGGCAATATGGAACACAAAATGGCAGCGATGCGGTCAACTTTGTGCATTACGCGATCGCGCGTGGTGTTGACAAGGCCAGCCGTTGCTTCGTGCATCGAGTTGATCTTCTCGTTGATCCGACGACGGGAACGTTCCACCTCTTCCTGCACTTGACTGATTCTATCGCACACATGGTCTCGGCTCTCCATGATTTTTTGGTTGACATTGCCATTGGCGTTGTCAATCTTGTCACAGATGGTTGAGCTGATGTCCTTGGGCACCATGTCCAGTTTTTCCACTATGGCATTATGGCTGACGTCAATGCCTCGACCAATCTCGAGAAAGCCATCCCTGGCTCGATCGTTGCTTTCGGTCAAAGTCTTGGACAAGCCATCAATGCTACGTGATATCTGTTTCTGGGACTTATGCACAACGTCAAAGACAGAGCCGCGGACATGGTTCAGGCCCGAAAAGACCCTGTCATGCCCCTGGTCAAAGTCTAGTGCAAGGCCCTGAATATCGAGACGTGTCGTGGTAACGCCTTCTAGGAGGTTGTCCAGCCTCGCATTGAGATGAGCCATGAAAGAACTCTCAATGTCCAAAAGTCGTCTCTCGAGTTCCGAGGTCGATATGCTGACTTGGTCCAGCCTGGCTGAGATATCTCGTCGCATGGCACCGACTTCGTGGCGTAATTCAAGTATCGAAGCTGCAACTTCTGGGGCTTCACTATTTCTCTGCCAATTCTTGTCAAAAACAAATAATAATAAAAATCATAAAAATCACGCAAGGCACAGGACTTACACGGCTGGGAAAGTCGAAAAGCCGACTTACAGTGATGGCAGTGACAGGTGCCATCTTGGGTCTACGTTGGATGGAGAGCGTGTGAAAAAGCCAGCTGAACGAATGCCAAAGGCATTGACTCGAGGGTATGAATTCTTATCGGCTGATGCTTTGGTCGTGCAACTGTCGACTTTAACACTATTAAATGCGTGCCCACACTATACAGGCCCCCCGACAACGATGGTATTTGAGGACCCTGGCCAGTGTTAAGTATCTTGTAGTTATAGTGAACATGACTTCTGGAGAATTTTGCCTTGCTCCTGAGACATCGGGCTCATCATTCCTGTTTTTCTTCCGTTCCCCAATCCCTGTAGTTTCCTCGGAAGTGATCCTGGCATCATAATTCACGGCACAGCTGAACCCATATACGGCTTGCCCCCCGACGTTGCGCATGTCTTCTCCTTACAGAAGATGAATCTTCGGGGACGGCGAGCTGCACACTACCCCGGACTGATGATTTGAGTAGAGCAAACGGAAATCAAAGAACAGCATGCCGCACCCATGACATGACAATGGGCATGTATCATCATGACGGCCATGTCCGGATAAGGCTGACAAGGTAATCGGGGAGTAAGATGCCGCGAGTCACACAGCTACCGGGGCATCTATCTGCTTGCGTTGATGGAGACATGTTTGCTCACGGTGCCGAGATGAATCCCTGGTCGAGTGAAGCAAACAAGCAGGGATGGTCGTCGGGTGGTGCAACGCGACCACGCGACCATGACTGACGAGGGTAAATGTCTGCGTTCATATGCAAGAAGGGGCATGCGGACAACTTCCACAGGGGAATAAAGCAGAATGAGACTTGTCTTCTCCAACACGACACCCTCAATAAATAAAAAGTCGTTGAACTTTGAACAATGAAGACACCCTCGCTTTGGCCCCACATGCACGCACAAAAACATGCATCTCACCTAACCCAGGAACTAAGCCTGTCCCCATTCCCTTGCGGCTGTCTGTCTGCTTATTATGGATTAGTGCCCACCCGGATCCAATCAATGCTGGCGGACACGATGATGCAAGAAAAAGGACAGTAAACTTTTACTAGGGTTTCAGGCAAACCCGTCAAGAGGAAATACTGCATTCGACACATACCGCAGATTTGTGCGCGCA
The DNA here is from genome assembly GCA_003814445.1 of Epichloe festucae Fl1. NCBI lineage: Eukaryota > Fungi > Ascomycota > Sordariomycetes > Hypocreales > Clavicipitaceae > Epichloe > Epichloe festucae. The sequence continues at coordinate 1,547,537 of CP031390.1, forward strand.
CACAATCTTCGTTTTCGCCGCCTGTTGGTGTTGGTGTTGCTGCTGTTGCTGCTGTTGCTGTTGTTTGCAGCAACATGTGATGAGCTTGTCATTGCCCTCCTTGAAACTGGAGAGCAGACCGACCGACCGACCGACCGACCCCTTGTGCGACAGCCTGACCTTTCCAACTTCTGTTCCTTATCATCCACCGAGTCCTTCAACCTCTCTCCTCTCTCCTCTCTCCAAAACCCTGTCTTACCTCGAACCAAAACACCACCCGCCTTCCGAATCCGACATACTCAAACACGAAACCCCCCCCCCCCCCCAATGGCCTGACGGCGTGCAATGGCGATGGCCCGTTCTGATCGCCGGGCCTCGTCGAGCATCGCTTCTTCATCGTCCGCCGACTTCCCTCCGCTCACGACCTCGTCCTCCACCTCCAACATACCTCCCCCGCGAGACAACCTCTACGATGCCCACGATGCCCACGCCGCCCGCAATCACAAACGCAGCCGGAGCCAGAGCCAGAGCCATCACCATGCAAATGCAACCTCCTCGTCCGGCTCTCGCTCCCCGCCGCCCGTCCGCCCGTCCATTCTCCAGCCCCGAGTCGCCGTCGTCTTGAACGTCAATCCCCAATGGCACCCGTACCTCTTCGCCTTCCGCCTGCTTTCCATTGCCCCCGCGCTCTGGTGGGGATTGCCATGCGCCCTGCAGCTTGTCCTGAGCATTCTTCCCGGCCCCGAAAGGGTCTTGGTCGTGCGAGGCCCCCGGGACGAGGACGGCCGCCCACACACCAGCGATGATGATGATGCGCTTCCTTTTGCCCTTACCGAAGGTGCGCTGGCTACAATATGGGTTCGTCCGAGTGTTCCTCTGCCGCCGCCCAACTGGATCTGGATCGCCCACAGCATCCTAATGGCAACTAACTCGTCCAAACAGAGCTTTGCGTGCGGCTACCTCGCCTTCTTCTTCACTGATTGCCTCATGTCCCGATGGTCAGTCGCATGCGTTTTTTTTATTTTTCATTTTTTTGGGCGTTGCACCTTCCACACCACCAAAGCTGACCAACTTCTTCGCACACACAGGCTTATCCACTATACTCCTCAGGCGACCATCGTCCGCCTCCTGACCATCAATGCCGTCAATGCGTACCTCACTATGACGGTGCTCTCCCTGGCCGGCGGCTTCGAAGATCCAAGATTAATGCTCCCTGGGTGGATTGGCATGGCAACTGTACGTTGGGCTCCCAAGGGACCACTCACCACAATCGTCCTATTCCCCCCCCGGGCTAACAATTCGTCTCGTCCGGTAATAGACCTTGACCGTGAGCTATCACATCACGCATCAGAAAATCAATATACGCAAAGAAACATCCACTTCCATCAACGTCTTTTCCATAGCAAGCTACATCAGCATGGTCACCCTGCTGGTACACATGCACTCGTTTCAACAGAATTATCCCGCAATACCGCTGGTCGGACGAACTCGGAAGCTCTGGACCGATACATACACCACGCTAGCTCAGATCAAGCGCTCCATCGAACGAGCCGAGCTTTGAAAGCCCGCAACGTTGAACAAAGGGGCGCGGCAAGACTCGTGGGAATGAACGAATGGTGCTCGGGATGGACGGAACACTACCAAGAGCTCTTTGCTCTCATGCTCAGCCGAGGCAGACCTGTGATTCACACTAAGCACGTTGTATTTCTTGGCGGCGTCTTGCGAACAAAGTACTTCTATACCCCATATTTTAGTTTACCAAGGTCATCTTGCATCATTCATACAATACAACCCTGAATTATTTTACAAATCTACACGACGGGGTAATTGGGCGAATCAGATATTAGCATGGAAATGAAGGAGTCAGGCGCCAGAAGCAATAGGTACCTTGATTTATAGACGATTTACAAAGAAAATCACGTATCTTTTGGTGGCGCTCAATACCCTATGTACTTTCCTTGTATCTTGCTAATAATAGTAATACTTACTTACAGCTGATTGCAGCTGTTAGAGAGGAACAAAAGACTGGGGCATGAAGATTTGTAAAAATAATTCGGGGGGGGCATTGTACTATCGGCTGGCGCTACGATGCTGGGAATCTCGATTGGAATGAATGAATGTAAACGTTGGCACCGGCTCCGATTCTGCTGGCCGGGGCGAAAAACGACATTATCATGGCGTTTTGGGGCATGTCTCACGGGAACTGGTAAATTTCAATTTATTCCCCAATTTCGCTTCACCTCGTTCATTGCATACATCGCTCAAGTTCAAATTGGTCACGTTTGACCCGTCCTGGGCCTCTTTGAAACTTTGGAGAATAAATCGAATTTCCATTTTGCCTTGTTGCCCTAGACTACAGCAGGGCTTGTCTAATGAAGCAAAATCAAAGAGCGACGACTGACAAGCCATGCCAAACACCCGACCTGTGGCCTTACTCATACTTGGAACTGACAAAGCAGAAACTTGCCGGCCCTTCCCACCTGCCGCGACCGAGTGCAGGCCATGCATGACTTTCCCAATCGAGGTTTGCTACCACCAAATCAAAATAAAATCTCACGTATCGGTGAATAAGAATGGCCGTCGGCCTGGAGCGTGATTGGAGCAGAATTGAGCCCCTGAATATCGATACATCTGGGAAGAGTCGCAATACGCGGGGAACAATTTCGTCCCAAACCGTCCTCTACGTCAGTGGATGGGCACCTCCTTGGTGACCGAACCGCCGACAGGACAACGGCGCATTGCAGGCTTAGAAACCGTGGACCTTGATGGTTTTGGCGTCTAGCTCAAGTCCCTCCTTCTTGTCGGTGAGAAATTCCTGAACGTCTTTGCGCTGATCACCCTGGAGCTGGATCACCTCGCCCATTTCAGTGTCGTTGACAATGGTGCCATTGCAAGCTGAGAAAAGACATGGTTAGTTGAGATGAGTCGTTATATTAGCCAGCTACGGACAGGTAGGGCAGTCAATAGAGCAAAGATGAACCACCTACCAAATTTCTTCTTGATGACCTTGAGAATCTTCTTCTGGTCAAATTTCTTCGGGAGACCCTGAACAGTGGTCAAAGTCTTACGTCCATTACGCTCTATAGAAGAGGTCAGCACTATAGTTCCGAGGACCGAGATGCCGCTAATGATCTCCAGCTCACGTGTCCGAAGGACGTGGGTTGTTCACACAGCGGCAGGTCGCCAAGGGAGGATGTGGCACGAACGCTGAATACGTATGTGTATGTGGTTCTGCGCCTGCTTGGTCTCGCCCGTGTCTTCGTCAGCCTCGGCGAAGGGATCTAATGAAGGGTTAGTATTCGAGGTATGACGATGCCCGCATTCTGAAGGGTGGGACCCAGCCCCCCCGCTCTCCCAAAAAAAAAAAAAAAAAAAAAGAACAAACAAGCTGAACGCGATACTTTTCTAACACCGAGGCGATGATGGGAGGACATAGCGTACCAAAGGTCTTAAGATTTTCGATGGACATAAACTCGGACGTTGAGGGGTGACTTTGGGAAATGGGTTGTTGTCAAAAAGGAGGAAGGTGTGGCAGCGAAGGGCCGGAAAGAAAGGTGTCCCGCTTTGAGGGGGAGTTTGTTGCTGACGGTTTCGTAGGAACGCGAAGTGACGGTAGGATTGGTGATGAGCCAAGTACGGTTGCTTCTCGCGAAGTGAGACTGTAGATGCACGTGGAGAGAGGCGAAAGCTGTGATGGCGTTTGCGACAGGAGGCCGGATTGTGTGGTAGTTGACGTGATGAAGGAGAGGGAGTGGGGAGACGGAGAAAATGGTAGCACTTTAAAAGCGTTCGAGGTGCAGCCAGCCAGCCAGCCAGCCACCAGACGAAAGCCAGGTGGTGCGTAATCCGTATAGTGTGCGCACGCACTGTGCAGTGTGGGCAGGAGCGAGCGGTGGCCAAATTGCCCCGCCGCAGCCGCTGGCGGCCGCGAGCGAGCTTGAGTTGTGGTGCCTGACATTTCAGGTGACAGCACGGGTCGTCGGTAAGGCGAAGGGAAGGCGAGAGAAGGCCCTCGACCCGGCGGCCCCCCCGAATTTCCCGAATTACCCGAATTTCCTCGCGTTTTTTTGTTTGAGAGGGACCAACAAGACGAGGCCGGCCTCAAAAACAACTCACTGCTGACCAGCGAGCCAGCCGATACTGTTTGTGGTTGGCCGGGAAGATAACACCAGACGGCCAGTACTCCGTACTATAGTCCGTACTGTAGTCCGTACACATAAGTTGAGTGCATGCGACTAATCCGTATGTACTTGCTCATTTAATGTGCGATGCACGCGCCACTCCATCAGTGCCGCCAATGGCGGCGGTTTAGTATTATTTATTATTAGCCTCGTTGGAGTTCCGTCTGGTGACATCTCCGCGGTCATGGCCGGTGCCCCTCGTGCCTTCCTTGCAAGTTGGTGAGTCGAAACGTTCTGCCCCGCCAAATTGGCGCGGATCCGAAATTTCATGCTCGGCGCCAAATGTTGGAGGTTGGGTCGAATTCAATCCAAAACCCGACCCAGCTGCGATGCTTGCGATGCTCTGACCCCAGGTCCTGGACTGTGCTCACAAGCAAGGCGGTGTTGCTGGACGGAAGGAATTAGTTCGACTCGGATACCGACCCAGGAGGCACCTGAAGCTGCATCTCATCCTCACCCACATCATGCCTTTTGAGCCTCATGAGCTCCCGGCCTCGACACCTCCATTCTTCCAAGATGTGACCTCAGACCATGATGATGATGTCTGGGTCCCCTTCCTGAGCCATGGCTGTACCTTCAGCCCCGAAGTGTTTTCCAGCATCATGATGAACATGATACACAACCCCAATCTCAACTCCACTTGGCTGTATCGCGCAGACATCCTGTACAGCCACGAGCCCCAGGAGGACTCTGCCGACGATGGCCTCCCCGTCCCCGTCATATCCGAGAACGATCAGCCCATCTGCCGAAACATCGCCAACATGAAGACACAACGCACCCTCGTCCGCAAACTAATACCGAGAAGTGAAAAACGGGACAAGCCTCTCAACCAGACCTGCACGTACCATCGTGCCCAAGACTCGGAAACATCAGTCACAACAACACTAGTCATATACGCCCCCCACGCACCTTCGACACACGAACTCCCCTTCTACCACCCCAAAGTCCGGGGCATCGCGCACCTCCACCGATGGGACTCCCTTTCCGGCACCGGCACGATATCAGTACATTTCCTCGGCGGCGCACAAGGCGAGCTGCGGGATCCCAAACTCGGCCGCGTGGCCTACCATCTCCTGGAAATCCTCCACAAACACGGCCAAGGATCCTCACGGGGCTACGTAAAGCGGGTGCACCACGACATCGTCATTCCCCAAGCAAGGTTCCAAGACCGCTACCGCCAGCTCAAGAGCAAATACGCCCGCCGCCTCGTGGAAACCTGGGCAGAGGCCACCGACCCCGGCAAGCACGTCTTCGAGGACCTCGGCATCGCAGCCTTCCTCATAGAGCTCTGGACAGACATGTACCACGGCGGCCCGTTCCCCGGCTTCGTCGACATCGGCTGCGGCAACGGACTCCTCGTATACCTCCTGAAGCAAGAAGGCTACGAGGGATGGGGCTTCGACGCGCGCGCCCGCAAATCGTGGGCCAACTACACCATGCCGTCGAGCCACTCTCCCACGGGCCGCTCCCTCGAAGAGAAGCTCCTCTTGCCAATCGTTACCGCGTCGTCTGCGAACCCAGATGGTCCCACCAATAAAAGGCAGTTTACAATAGACTCTGCCAAAATCCACAACGGCGCCTTCAAGCCCGGCACATTTATCGTGTCCAACCACGCCGACGAGCTCACGCCCTGGACCCCCATCCTCGGCGCCCTCTCCCAGTGCCCGTTTCTCATGATCCCCTGCTGCAGCCACAACCTCACGGGCGACAAGTTCCGCGCCCAACCACCCAGGGACAAAACCAAGCCCCGATCAACATATGCCTCCCTAGTCGACTGGGTGTCCTGCATCGCCGAGGACTGCGGCTGGCAAGTCGAGACGGAAATGTTGCGTATCCCCAGCACGCGGAACACGGGCATTCTCGGCCGCACGAGTAAAGGCTCTGTTCCCGATATGGACGTGGATGGGATACTGAGCAAGTATGGCGGCGCGGAGGGCTACCTTGATAATGTGGTGAAGCTTGTCAAGAGTGGGCCGAGGACGCATTAGAATGTAGATCTGAAATAGGATTGCCCCTCCCCCACCGTCTGTGCTTTTGATCGACATACCCCGCGGTTACTGAATGAGGGGAGGATATGCGCTACTCTTTGTTTTGCAGGCGGTGGTATCTCAGGCCGATGGAACTGTTGAGCATACAGTAAGTAGCTGGTTAGTCACGGGAACAACAAGCGACTGCCCAAAAGAAAAGCACACACAGAGAATAGGCAAGGCAATCATGGATATTCGCAGAAAGAAAAAAAAAAAAACTCGAGTACCTCTCCACCACATCAACCCGTGACCCGCATGCAAAATGCACCAAAGCAAGTAAACGTTCGTCGTCATTATGCTATCAACGCCCAACCATGCATCTTTCCTACATCTCGCCCCCTTATCATGCCCCCAAGCGAAGAACCATGCTAGCACAGCATACTGCGTCCTGAATGACCATTGTTCCCGATTTGACACAGTGACCCCTTCACCCAACCAAGACGTTCCATACATGCAAAACTTGGTCAATTCCTTCTCAAACAGGGCATCCGACATACTAGACACTAGAGATTCCGTTCCTTCGTTCTTTTCATGCATGACACTATTCGTCATTCAATCTTGAGCGGGATTATGTTTGTGTGTTTCCTTTCTGCTGGCGAGTTCCTGTCGTCACCTCCTAGGTAACAGTGCTGTAGTGGTTATTCTTCTCAAGGGGAAACTTGAAAGCAATTCGAATGAAATCAGAAAATTAGCGGTCAAACTAGTGGGCGGAAGCCCCCCCCTTCTCAATGAAACTGACTTGCTGGTGATGCAGATCACTCTTCCTCATCCTCTTCAATGGGTGCTGGCGTGCGGCGTTCGGTGCGGCGCTTGGGCCGTCGATGTCTCGAGCTACTGATATTACTCGCCGAGTCGTCAGGCATGATGTCCATGTCGTCCAGCCCCCAATCATCATCGCTCCCAGGTTCGGCATCGCTGCCGGCAGCCCAAGCTGGTCGTTCGTACCCAGATTGCTGTGAATTGCCGGACCCGGGTGCGGGAAGGACGTCAATGCGTCGACGGCTTTGGAGGTTCTGCATTAAGCCGGCACCGCGTTGTCGCAAGGCCGTTCGAACCACTTCGGCCTTTTGGTGCAGTTTCTCAAATGCATCTTCGAGACTCTCCATCCCTGCATAAATCTCCCGTTCTATCTCCGCAATGGCCGCCATCTCCATTTCCTCATCGTTGGACACGGGTTGTCGGTTGCCCCCCTGTGCGCCAGATGACGCGAGGCTGACAAACGAGGCTGGCGTGGCGCCTCGTGAGTATGGTGAGAATGGCGTGGTATTTCTTGAGCTCATGGCCGAGGCTCCCCTGGGCAAGGGGCTCGTTGAGGATCGGTGGCCGAATGGGGTTTCAACGCGTGATTCGAGCCCCGACATCACCTCGTCTGCGTCGGCCCCTGACCAAAGGAAGCCATCAAAACGACCAGATGTCAAAATCTCCCACTCGGAGCTGTTTATATTGGAGATTGTCACAAGAAGATCATGAGTATGTGGGTTCTTTACAAGATAACTGGCACTCTCGGCGTCTCGAGGAACTTGCTGCAGGCGGTAGAGACGCTGAAGCGAAAGCCCCGACTTGATGATGAAGTCATGACGTGGTCGGTGCACCGGCGTTGGGGCTCTTGTTGCTGGTTTGAGTTCTCTGGATCCAGAAAGGAGTGCGTTGAAGAACGGACGGTCATCGGCCTCCATGTTTGTCATAATGGCAAACGTGAGCGTCTCGTCGTCGACATCCTGCGGGGGAGGCACTGGAGTCTCGCCAGTATTGTTGAGCCACCTGTCGACAGCGGACCGGACCTTTTTGGATTGGCGAAGATAATGTTCCCGAAACTCTTCGGCGATATCCGGGTCCATCTTGACAGGTGACGCAGGTCGAGGAGGAACTTCAGCCGATACTTCGGCAGCTTTCGTGCCAATCTCAGCCAAGTTAAAAGGTGGCCACGATGGAAGCTCAATCCGTCCACTAACCCATTCGAGAACGTCTCCCCATGTCAAGCCTTTGTGGATCTCGTGAGACTGATCACACATGACACACGCGCAGCCGTGTGGTGGGAGATCCCGAGAAAATACATTTTCAAGCCGGTCCAAGAGACGTCGGGCTACTGACCGATGGCCCGTTGCCACTGCGATGGATCCTTGCCTTGACAGAACATTGGAGTACTGGTCGAGCAGGTTGAAGAAGGGTGAGAATAGCGTATCTGCACCGGTCAAGGGGGGATTCAGCGGACGAGCTCCATTCTGCAAAGGTAGAACTGATAGAAAATTTCGCGGAACAGGGTATGAAAGACCACCATTCTGCAAGAGATAGTCGACTCGTGGTATGTCGTGAATATCGACTGCTGGTGGGGGCGGAGGCGGTGGGGGCGGAGGCGGACCGCATGTCATGGAAGCTGGAGTTGCCGTCTTGGAAGCAAATCTGGATTCATTGTCTCCAAAGTCGGGCGTAGATCCGTCTTTGCTTCCTTCGTAGACGTGCGGTGGGAATTTGGCGGTCTGTGTGGGCGTCCGCGGGGACGAATCCAGGGCACTCGATGGCGAAGAAGCCCCATCCCGCGAGTCCATCTTCTTTGAGCTACTTCGAGTCGAGTCTAAGCGTTTGACCGAGTGCCGTGATGAGCTGGATCTCACTGAGCCAGATGAGCGAAGTTTCTCATGAGACTTGTGGTCCCGAGCTTTGACATAAGTTGCTTGACTTGACGAGGCAGATCTTCTGCTGACTTTCGATCTTTCGTCAGTACGAGACGCTGATCGAGACGTGCCCGACACTGCGGATTTGGCACGAGCAGTATCAGAGTCTTTATTGCCGTCTGAGCCCCTTGTCTTAGCGGCAGATAGGTCCGTATCGGGGGGAGTCGGTGGCCTATCGCTTCTCGTCGACGTCGACGGTTTTCGAGGCAATTCGGTCGATTTGGACCTTTGCGCTTCATCGCCGACATCCGTAGGCTCAGGAGTTAGTGGAGCACACTGCCGCTGACCACCCAATTCCTCGCGGCTCACGACGGCCTCTTTACTGTGGGCTTTACTGAAGGTTGGGTACGGCATCGATATGCGCTGCTTGTCCAGCGAGGTCTTGGACATGTTTGCTGTCAAATCGCTCACTGAGCCGTGCTTATCCCTCGATTCATGCTTGCCCCCCTCCATGTCCCTCCCCCTGTGTCTGTGCCTGTCTTTGTCGCGGTCTCTATCCTTGTCTCTCCTATTATGGCGCCTAGTGGAGGTCTCACTGCCTTCAACCCCAAGCTTGCTGCGTGATGAAGAGGTTTTGGATGACCTGTGTCGGTGTTCACGATTCCTGTCCCCGTCCCCGTCTCTGTCCCGGTCCCTCTCTCCGTCTGGTTTCCGTTCTGATTTAGATCGTCGTTGCTTGTCGCGTGGCGCCTCGTCGGCGCCAGAATTGACGTCAACATCACGCTCCTTGGAAGGCATAGTATATCATCGGATCAGGCCTGGTCAGATGGCGGGGGGGTATTCGGCGACGATGGACGGAAGGATATGGCAGATCACCAGGTGTGTAGGGTCGTCTGCCAGAGAAAGTGAGGTTGCGCAGAATGGCCAAGTCAGATGGGCTTCCGTCGGGATTGGGGACCGATGCCTTCCTTGACTGATAAATCGTAGGCTGGGCTGGGTGCGGTGAGGATGGAAGTCGACGTAAGCTAGCGGGGCAGCTTATCGAACAGCGTCCAAAGCGGGGGAACGGAACAACAAAGAAATAATGCTTGAGAAGAGATTCAGAAACAAGAAAAGTCCGAACAAGAAACAAAGGAGCGTCGATGGATAAAGGCACGGCGAGTTGGGGTACCCAGGCAACGGGTTATGCGAGTGGTATTGGAGGAGAGGTGATGATGTTGGCGTGCAGGGGATATTAGCTCACGCATCCTGGTTCAACAGGTGAACGAGTGGTGATGATTCGTGATTTGTTGGTCGAATTGCTGCACAGTGCTGCACAGGATCGCAACACAAAGTCCCCTCCAAAGCCCGCTGTTCAGTCCCGGCCAGCGCGGTTGATTGGAACGTCTGGTCTGGCCCAGAATCGCGGCCCGACCAGCTCACCAGCTCAACCAGCAGGGAAGCCCTGAAGCATGCCCTAGCCTAGCTATAAAGAGATAGCTCTAGGTATATAACTACCTAAAGCTAGGGGGTGTGTCACAAGGCATATAGGGGATAATTCACGCATTATAGTGAAGGTAATTGGGTCGGTCACACGCAGAAGAAAGCTGCTGTATTATGTGCACGTCCGTAATCAAACCGTTACATGCAGGAGGAGTCGGAGCAGGACCCAAACATGCTCATCACCCCCGCCACCACCCCCGCCACCACCACCACGTCAGGCTCTTTCTATTTTCGAAGACGGCAGGCACGTTGGGTTGGGCCTGGAGTTTGCAACCAGACATGAACTCGACCAAATCCTTCCCCCCCTCCCCCATATTCAGCTGTCATCGTACCCTCACGCGTAAGCAAGGTTGTGCGTCCGATCATGCCCGTGTCAAACATGACGAATGACGGGCATGAGATCACCATCGGAATCCCCGAGTCATCAGTATCGTGGGGTTGTGCGCCTGCGCGCGTGTACATACATCTATACAGGAGAAGGCTTAACGGGGTGTCGGCGTGTCGCATTTTGGTTAAATACATATAATTATGATACGACCCATTTGCGCCAACGGAAGGAATTTGGCATCATCCGTCATCCCGGTGCGTGCGTGCGTATATCTCCTCTGCTACGACAAGGTTGCCAATTGTGTGCAAGTTCAATCTTTGTTCTATTTTCGGTTTCAACGCATAATAATTCTATCCGTAGGTATCCAAGTCTTCTCTCGAGAGAATCCTGGTGCCGTTTCCATCACGTAACACATGTTGCATGGCATTTCTCGCCTCTTCGTCGCAATCACATCAAGACGTAATATCCGAACGCCGATTTCATTTCATTTTGTTTTCTCCTCTTCTTGCGCACAACTCTGAAAGTCTCACTCCGAAGCAGCAACTCTGTGCATGCTTCTTACTTCTACATTCAAAAAGTCCCTTGTCCCGTTGATATACAGCAAGCAGCATTACAAGCGGTCCAGCAGGCCCCGGCTCTCCAGCAACAAAATGATTTCGTGAACGATGGAGCGGACATTCTGCTTGCTCAAATCAACAGTCAGATCTGGCTTGGAAGGAACTTCGTAGGGATCATCGACGCCAGTGAAACCCTTGATCTCGCCATCACGAGCACGCTTGTAGATGCCACGGCGGTCAGTCTTCTCGCAGTACTCGAGGGGCGTGGCAATGTGAACGAGGAAGAAGGGACCCGACTTCTCGACCAGCTCGCGTGCCTGCGTACGAGCCTGCTCAAAGGGAGCGATGGGGGCGGCGATGACGGCGGCGCCAGCCTTGGTCAACTCAGAGGCGACAAAGGCGATGCGCCCAATATTCAGGTCGCGATCCTGTCGGCTGAAGCCGAGCTCTCGGGAGAGCTCTGAGCGAACGGTGTCGCCGAGAAGCATGGAGACGGGACGACCACCGCCCTGGTTCAAGGTGGTTTGCAGAGCGCGAGCAACTTGGTCTTTTCCGCTGTTGGTATAGCCGGTCAGGAAGACTGTGAAACCCTTTTCTTTGGGCAGAGGGTTCTGTTCGCGCAGGACTTTAACGACCTCGGGGTACGAGAACCACTCGGGAATCTCCTTGCCTGTCTCGAGTCTGTTGCGCAGCTCCGTACCGGAGATGTTCATGGTGCGTGTGCCCTCGGGAATCTCGTTGGCAGGCATGTACTCGTCGTTGTCGGGGATGTAAATCATCTCCTGGAACTCGACCATCTTGATGCCAAGCTCTTCTTGGTACTTCTGAACCAGGATCTGAGCATCATAGGGGCCATAGTGGTCCTTGCCATTCTTGTTCTTGCCGGGACCGGCGTGGTCACGGCCAACAATGAAGTGGGTGGCACCATGGTTCTTTCGGATGACGGCGTGCCAAAGGGCTTCGCGGGGACCGCCCATGCGCATGGCCAAAGGGAGAAGAGCCAGGGCCGCCATGCCGTTGGGGTAACGAGAGAGCAAGGCCTTGTACACTCGCACGCGGGTGAAGTGATCGATGTCACCGGGCTTGGTCATTCCCACGACGGGGTGGATGAGCACATTGGCCTGCTGGGAGCGGGCAGCACGAACGGTCAACTCACGGTGAGCGCGGTGCATGGGGTTTCGGGTCTGGAAAGCGACGACCTTTTGCCAGCCGAGCTTGTTGAAATACGATCGAAGCTCTGCAGGTGTGACTTTGTTGTTCTTCATGTTAGTACGGTTTTTTTTTAAAAAAAACTTTAAAGCTTCGTGTCATCTTGTTCCCGCCCAGAATTTTCTTGGGTGCATGCGCAATTTGTTTTAAACGGACTTACAGCGAAGATCGAGGAAGTCGTAGTGCTCCAGTCTGTTGACAGCTTCAAGCTTGCCACCGACGTAGAATGCTTTGGCAACACTGAACAAGTGCTTGACGCCAGGGTGTGTGTCATCGTCGCTGCCAAAGACTTCCTTGGCTTCCTTGACCCTGGAGAATTGCATGTTAGTCCAACATGGCCTGGAATGAGAAAGCAGGAAGACATGGGCATACTTGTCTGGTTGGTACACATCCTCAACAGTGAGGATGGCCAGATTGCGGTCGTCTCTTGAGTCGCGAAGCGTCAACTTGGCTCCAGTCTTGATACCTAGAGAATCAATCTGTTGCTGGTCGACATCAAGAGTGATGGGCATGCTGAACAGGGCACCGTCGGCAAGACGGTTGTTCTCTACAACGCTGCACGTCCAATTGTTAGCAAATCAATCAATTTCAATCTCAAGCCTGGAGGTGATTAGCAGGGCGACAGCGGCAATCATACCCATCGTAGTCCGTCTGGTTCATGAAACCTGTGCCATGTCACCGTGGTCAGCTGCATGACAAGGTCCCGTCGCATCTTTGTCACCGGCCTGTCGCAAAGTCGATCCCACCGCAGCAAACATAACAAACATACCCTCGAGAGGAGAAAAGCCTCCATTGAGAATCAACTCAAGGTCGCAGAGATGTCTGTCGGTCAAGACAATGGCGGGGTATTTCTCAGCTTCCTCGCTCAGCTCGGCGTTGCGGGGCAGATCGCGAGCGAAGAGGTCCTTGAGGACACCACCGTGGGGAGAGTTGGCCATGATGTCGGAATCGGAATATCCGCGCAGCAAATTCCCGACTGGCAAATCAGCGGTAGAAGAAAATAAATGAAGCAGACAACAAGGGATGGGGGGATATGAGGGGACAAAATAATGAAGTGGATTAAGAGGGAAAAAAAAGAGAAAAAAATGGAAGAGGGGATTTCGGGCCGTCGCCAGGCACGCGCAACCAGCGAGGCGTCCAAAGTTAGTATTTACTAAAAATTAATATTTCCAACCCGGAGCCGACTTGTTCGTAGTTGTCGTAGTCGGGCCCCACCTTGATGATCACGCAATGGTGGGGAATAGAGAACTTCTTCACCCACGTACATATTAATACATGAAGATTGTAGATAGCAATGGGTTGGTGCAGGAAAACGGTCCAGGGCATCGAATAAGAGGCCGGTAGTCCGACATTCTTCCAACCATTGGGAGCACTCGGCGCTCCGCGCTCCATGGTCAGTCACGTCACGCAAGAATAACGACGGCAAGACTATTTCCTTCGAGACTGGCGAGAGAGACGCATGCCGGTCGTGGCAATTGCTTCCCGTGCACTGTCCAACGTGTCTGTTCCTCGAACAAATGTCCTCGGCTCGCTCCTTGATTTGAAAAGTTGTGTCGTCAGGGGTCACAATGTTTTTGTTCCCATGTCACAATCTCCGAGAAGCTTCCTCCTGTGGCCAGCTCATTCAGGCGGAAGCCGCGGGAAAAAGGTGGATTGTCGGCTTTTTTTCTTTTCCTGGGCCCCGTCTCTGACAATGACGTGCTTGGAAGCGGAACAAGCCAGATCTGTAGCCGCGAATGTCACCGACCATATTCTTGTGCCACTCGACTGATTGTCTGAATCACTCGGCCATTCATTCCCGCTCCATGCGCGGTTTCCCATATCTCAATCGGGAAAAGTCTGACCAAACTTGAATTCTCGGTCTCTTTGATCCGCGTTCGACCGACCGACTTCCGTCTTCTACCCGGCCGACTCCAGGGAAAGCCTCTGCTTCCGTGGCCAGCCAAAAGGGACGTTTTTTTTTTATATGTTGTTCCAGCAATGAAATAATGAAATGAAGAAGTCATCGTGACATTCATAAGTCAATATCTGACATCCTCGCGGATCGGAGGCATTAAATTGCCCCGTGTGCCGTGGTGCTGCTAGCTGCCGAGTGTCGGGTCGGGTCGTCGGTCACACGGGTCTCTATGTATGTACTTTCACTCCACATTTCCAATTTCGTAGCGAATTCCCAATGGCAGGCTTTTCCGTGTCAGTCAAATTGGTCCAGCGATGTCAGTCATCTTTCCTTGTCTTCCAGACGCAAGCTTGCCCGACTCGGCCCGTCGGCCATGTGGCTCTACGGGTGGGGGAGATCGTTTGTAAATCAACGGAAGTGTACCGAGTAATTGACGTCAATCTATTAATGGCTCGGCCACTTAGTCTTTCACCACGGTTAGACGAAAAACAGTGTGTGTCGTTTGCTTTGTATTTTTCTTTTTTTTTTGAGCTGGAGGTATATGAGGGCGAGTGATCAAACTCACGACGGCTGTCATGGTCTAATTTTCCTCATCAGGGAGTCGTTCGTTGCTGGTCCTTTACTTGAGGCTCGAGGTACATGCGAAGTGTTGTCATTCAGAATCGGAATGGCTGCTGCAAACTCGGGACTGTGTCTAGTTGTAAGATACAAAAATTGTTAAAATGCTTGTTTCGTGGGTCCGACAGACGACTGGCGATCTTTAGTGCTTGATGTACGAAACGCTCTGCACTTCCATGATTCTGTTTGGCGACACCACTCCAAAACTGCCTTATTATTAGAGTTAACACGGTGCAGCTTTGGGTCATAACACCTCGGCCGGCTGCGAGCCGTCACGGTCATGTTGGTGCCCGAGGTGGAGTGACAACGACGTGACGGGACCACGATAGCGAAGATGACAGAGGGACTGGAAGTTGACGAACCAACCCACCAATCTCGGCTCACCAGGATACGCGTTGTCGCCGCAGGTGCATTCGCCTAGGGTTTGAGCATTTTGCGCATTTTGCGCATTTTGCGCATTTTGCAGGACGCTCGACCACATCAAACGAAACAAATGCTGGCGCCACCTCCGAATCCAAACCCCATGGGGTAAGGTAAGCTTTGGTAAGCTTTGTGGGACTGCCAAACAGAAGGAAGTGAGGAAGGGTGCTGGGCAGTGGGAACACACTTGCTCCTTCCCCAACTCCTGATTGGGACTCCCTGACCGGGACGCATCTACGCATCTTCCACACGACATCCTCAGACACTCGACTTTTGTATCTGGCCAATTTGCACCATCTATCTGCTGGCGGCAATCTATCGCGACACAGAAGTGCCGTGGGTGAAGACATTTTGGAACCTCCACCGCTGTATTCTCCTCCGTCGACGCCAAAGACGATCACGCTTGGTAGAACTTGTCGCTTGAGACAGCGTTCGGAGCACCCGAGACACACTCTTTGTTTAGTCGCTTTTATGCTTCTCGCCTCGCAAGCCTTGTCTCCCGTTATCCGCTGGCGGATAATACGGTCTTATTGATTTTTTAAAAGAGTGATGGAATGACCCCTTTTTCCTTGAAAATCTGCAGCGAAAAAAACAACCCCCCACAATCGAACGAGCGTTGCGAAACGCAATATCGTGTCCAGCGATATTGAGACATTGAAGTACATAATATACGATGTCGCGATCACGATTCGCGCGGTGGGCCTTTGTAACAACTCTGGCTTTCACATCATGTTTTCTGCCTAACGCAAATGCACGGGAGACGGTCTACATCAAAGGCCTGGGACTTGATGGCGTGAATCGAGATCTGGATGTCAGTCGATATCCAGCGTTGTATACGGGCGATTTTTATGACTGCATGGGAGGAGAGTCCTTATTTAACGTCACTAAATTCGATGTCGCATATTACGCAGACAACCTAACCGTTCTATTCCACCTTGATGGGACCACTAATATTCAAAAAGAAGATATAATGTGTAAGTTCACCACAATCTGCAGGCATCATTCCCAGGCAAGTCTAATCATGTGGCATAATTACAGTACACATATTACTGGAAGCCTATGGCGAGAACAGATTCAACATGACATACGATCCGTGCCAAGAAAAGATACACAGCATGTGTCCCTTAAACGCGGGTGTTCCGATTACCGCCTTCGCGGCCATTCCCCTTGCTCCGGGCAATTGGTCCGGCATTCCATCTATTCCCCTCGGTCTCCCAGATCTTGAGGGCTTAGCACGCGTGCAGATCTTTGCCAACTCAAGCCGAACTCAAATCGGATGTTTCCAGGCGTTCATGACGAACGGCAATTCATTCTCGCAACCCGAGGCTGTTGGGTCTTTGCTTGGAGCGATGGTTCTCATCGCTGTTGTCGCATCATTCGCTACCGCGATATATGGCCTGAGTATCCCTCACATGCGAGTTCATTATGCCCACTCATTTTCTGTATTAGTCATTTTCGAGGCTTTTCAATCCGTTTTCTTCTCGGGCGCTCTATCGGTCAACTGGCCCAGCGTTCTTCCTGCTTGGTGGAGTAACTTTGCATGGACGGCTGGCATGTTTGCAAACGACAAGATCATTCGTTCTGTGAGTGCTTTTACAGGAAATAACGTCGATGTCAGCCAAGTTGGAGGAGCTGGTTCAGTCCAGATTAACAACGGCGGTGGGCTGTCCCGACAAATATATGGGCGGTCAGCACTTGCGAGATCGCTGCTTCCTGGCCATGACGCCCTTTCTTTGAAGTCGCTGGCTCGCCGCGCCGCATATAACGCCAGCAATCCCCATGACTATACATGGGGTGGTCACCCCAGAACTCCCGGCATGCCGATACCCGGAACTTGGCCAGGTTTCGCTGGAACTCTATCTTTGGTCGGCATCCCCCCCGCGGAGGCCTTCACCATCTATATCATTTGGCTCTGGGTGGTGCTGGCCGCTGTGGCGCTCTTCATAGTGACTTCAAAGTTCTTACTGGACTTTCTGATCAAGATGAATTGTCTCAAAACCGATGGACTCGACTACTTCCGCTCACATGTTTGGGGTTACATGCTTGCGGCCCTTCTGCGGACTTTATTTGTTGCCTTCTTCTCAGCGATGACTCTTGCCATGTATCAATTCACGCTAGGGGGGGCTGCTGGACCTACAGCTGTAGCCGTCATCATTTGGCTGGGATTCTTTATTGGGCTTGGCGGCATCGTGGCTTACGCATGCTATTTTCGACTCCGCCATGGAAAGTATGAGGCCAGCCCCGACACCCTGCGCTTCGAACGGGGTAACGTGCTCGGAAAGGTGCCGTTCATCGCCACCACAAGACAGAGCAGAATTGGAGACGAGGAACCCAGTCAAAAGCCTTACTTGTTTGGCACGATGCCCTTCGTGAAGGTGAAGTTTGTCGACGAAGATCCCAACCGAGCTACTGTTCATGTGGATCAAGGTTACATCAAGAGATTCGGCTGGCTGTCGGCGCGCTATCGGCGCACGCGATGGTGGTTCTTTGCCGTCTACTTTTGTTATCAGTTCATTCGAGCGTGTTTCATCGGTGGCGGAGCCCGCGCCCCTCTCGCCCAGGTGTTTGGGCTGTTCATCTTCGATATCGTGGCACTCGTTGCTATCATGAAGCTCAACCCCTTCGAGAGCAATCGCAACACAGCAGTGGCGGTCTGGATGCTATCAATTTCCAAGATTGTCACCACTGGCCTATCCATCGCTTTCCTGCCTGCATTTGCTCTCGATCGAATCATTGCCACCGTCATCGGCATCATCATTATTGTTGTGCAAGGGTTTGTCGCCATTGCGGTGTTGATTCTGATTTTGCTTGGAGTCTTCTCAACATGGATGTCTTTGTCAAGGAATCGTGAAGATTTCCCTGGAGCTCTAGAACAGACCCGTGTTCGTTTCTTCGAACATTCTGAAGCTCGTGCCGAAGACTTTCCGCCAAATTTGAAAAAGACCAATAAAAATAAAGAAGAGGAGGCAGGAGAAGAAGGAGATGAGATGAAGCAGCACCATTTCGAGGTCCGCGATGTGCGACGAGCCCCCAAGATCGAGGATGAAGAGCTCGACCGGTTCCCTGACCTTGAACCACCAATCATTTCGGCCGCGGGCGCCACGGCGAGTGGACGCAGAAGCCGAGCTACCAGTGCCAGTTCACGATTCTCTGTCAGCAGTCTTCCCAAAACCACGCGAGTCCACCGGGCATCCTGGAGCTCGAAGGACATCCCCCTGTGGGACTCGGAAATGAACAGAGGAGATCAACAACGGGCTGGCCACTCGAGGAGCGGGTCCCTTAGAATACAAAGTTACCATGCCGATTCTCATGGCACCAACACGCCGGCCCGACGGCCAATGACACCGCAAGAAGAGCTGCTGGAAGATGCTGGGAGTCAAAAGCCCCCTCACGATCAGACTAAGAAGAGTCATGTGGATGAAGTAGAAACAAGCACCACAGAGGAGGAAGCGAAGGACCACACAGCCGCCGAAGCTGGTTCCTTGATTGCAGTTTCAGCCGCCGAGACGAGTGAAAATGCAAATTCGAAGCCCGAAGCTAAAGCTTCAACGTAATATGAACGTTTGAATTTTGGTTATGAAGCCCAGTTCGTCGCCTAGGCAGAGGCGGCGAAAGATCTGGAACCTTTCAATTCACGTAGTCCGCACAATGCACTTTCTGTCACGAATATAGGGACGAGGTATACTGCGTACAAAATTGCACATGCGGGTCCTGCGCCTGCGGACCCAAAGGGGCCCGCGGATGCTTATGCATCAGAAGGCGTTACGAGGGGGTGTCTTTATTCGTATGGTGTGCGATGTTATTTGGTGACTTATTTATATATAGAATGGTATGGCACAAGGTATCCGCGTTAAAAAGCGCCTCCAGCCACGAGGTATTGGTTTGTGACGCGTATTGCATACTTTCGTCTCACATTGCATACTTTCGTCTCGCATTGCATCAGCCCTGACCACAGAATAGGGTTCAGAGAAAAAGAGAAAGCTAAAACTTAAATGCAGGCTGAAAGTTTATACGGAAAATTTTGCCATACATGTATTTATACGCATCTTCAGACACATACCATCCCTTCAGTTTCTCCAGCTCAAGCACCGCCGATACTACACAACTCGACTGGCTGTCACCACTCTTAATCCCAGACACAGTAACTCTCTGCGAAGCAAAACGCGACAAACATGATACTGGAAAAGATCCCCTACTTGCGAGTTCTCATTTCGCTCTCAGTCCTCGCCGAAGGAGTGAGATGGTTTGGAAAGCTCGATTCGCGGCCAGGAGAGAATTCCCCGTGTATTGGTTTCCCATCTTTTATTTCAGCATTCTTTTTGATGGCGGCACACTTCATGCTGCTATTGGGTTTTGTCGTGGATTCTGCATCTTCTGACTTCACTGAGGAAGCTATCGATGGCCGAGCCGACCTCGCCTTCTTCGTTTCTGTTGTTTTTGCTCACCTTCTTTTCGGTGACTGGGGTCTGGACGAGTCGTAAGTTGATGGCCCGGTGATTGGAGAAACACACCAGACATGAACATGGATAAATTGTATAGGGGATCGACTATGGTTAACTTGGCGCACTTGTATAGTCACTGGAATGCTTTTCTCTCACTGTCAGCATGTGTTGCGGCAGTGATGGATTCGAAACCATACTGGTACGAGACTCTTGGATGGGTCCGTCACTTGGTCACCATCTTCTTGATTCTTTTCGCCCCAGCCTTGTGCTTCAACAACGTCTTCACCAAGCACCTCGTCGCGTCCCTGACCAGCCCGCCCGGTCAACGGTGGCGGCACTTTTGCGACAAGTTCATCGTGGATGTGCTTGTGCCATTGCTGCTGCAGGTAGGAGAGATTTCGGGGGCGTGCATCGCGCGGTTGCAAGCGGCTATAAAAAAGGGTTAGGCGATGACAATGCTTCGGTTTGGTAGAAGGGGAGGGAGGCGGGGGGTTCCAATTCGAATCGTGTTATTTGGGATGGGGTTTACATCGTTCGTGTTATTCGGGATGGGGTTTACATCGTGAAGGTCTGCCTGCGAACTTCTTTACTGGTTGCGAAATGATATATAGTCTGACTTTGCTGCTTTTTGTTTTTACGAATGTTTAATCACATTGTTCTATGGAGCCTTGGTCCCATCTACTGCTTGTCATCCTCTCTGCCAAAGGCGAGACTAGTCACACGGTCATCTCATTGATAGCCATACGACGTCGTATACATTGTGACTACCGGAGATTCAATCTACAGATGCAGCTCCTCAACAACGCGCATTTGAAACGAGTAAAATATGTGTCGTGGGGCATCGCCAAACTGCGCAGTACGTATACTTCAGAGTGACAACTCGTGTCCATGAAGTCTACAGCCGAGTTGTCAGACAACCCCTCACCGAGAGTTGAGTTGTGATGAGTCTGCCCGTCTCGCGATTTTGACATTGACACCGTCGCCAAGCGCCAAAATCCCTCCAGCCACTCCCATACCTTGTTCGCTCCCACGATGATTTATAAAGCATGTCTACCGTAGGGGAAAAGGGGGAAGCCTCAATACCCCAAAGAGGATACACGCCTAGCTGGCATGCTGACGAGAAGACTTCTGGTCATTGGGAAATACTACGAGCTGATCGAAACGAGTGAAGTGCCCCGGTTCGAAGCAGCTTTTGAGAGGTCGGTCGATGGGCGATAGTCCAGGCCATTTAGATAACATGAGCAGATGGGTTTCCGAACACACCTTGGCGTGACGGATCCGTGAATACCCATCCATGTACCTTGACACATGCCATCAAGATTTCACGACCTCCATCATCATGGGAATACATTGAATACGAAAAGAAGACGCCCATGGGGATCCCGGCCCCGGGACTTGTATCTTGTAATTTGCAGCCTATCAGACATGACTGCGAATTTTCCTTGAACTCCCTCGTAGCACTTTCCTTTCCTCTGCTTCCCTATCATTTGTCTGCAACACGCCGTTCCGAGCCTGCATTCCGCTACACGGCATCTCAGGGGGCAGCATGTGCATGATCCCCAACGGAGCACATTCACACACACACATTACTGGGTACACAGACACATGGAAACACGCACGCGCCGGATCTTCTCCATGTTCAACGAGCTACGCAAAGAATACCAATAGCGACGCAAGCCGCGCTTATCAAAGCAAACAGCCCTACCATGCCCACGAGGCACACCCCCTTTCTTTGCGAGCCAGAACCACGAGGACCAAGACCAGGACCAGGGCCAGAACGAGAACCAGAACCAGAAGCGGCTACGACGCTGCCGGTCCCAGCCGTAGAAGCACACGCAAAATCAAAAGATTCAACATGCCACCTGAGCAGCGCGTCACTATCAACGGTTCCATAGCCACACTCATTTTTCAAGTCGGCACTCCTTCCCCGCGACACGGGGGATCGGCACACCCGCTCCAACAGTTCCGCGTCGTCGTCCTCCAGCAGCAACAAGGACAAGGTCTCGGTCGGCGAGAGCCCCAATGCTGTGAGTGGATGAGGAGCGGCTTCGAAATGTGCGGGCCTGGGCATTGCTAACTTGGCGGCGGGGAAGGTCAGACACGATTTTGGTGCGCTGATGATAACTTTTGAGGGGGGATAGAGAAAGGGGTTGTACGTACGCCGCGCAGCCGAAACATTCGGATTGTGGAATGGTCGACGAGTTGAGCTGTCCGCAGTAGCGGCAGGAGGTGGGATCGTTGCTGTTCATGATGATGATGAACTAAACTGTGCGACTTGTGCAGTCAAGATGGGTGGGGGATTGATTTTGGGTTACTCGAGACCAGCCGATCTTGTTTGTGACATATAACTTGACGGATTTCGCGTTCTTGGGTGACGAGTTTTTGAAGAAGATTGTCAGTTCAGGTGGACAAATCCGCGAATGAACAGTAATGATGAGACTGAATTTCAAGGAAATGAAAAGCCCAGAGGGGAGGAGTCCGGCGAAGCACTATTTATACTCGGTTCTTCATCTCCATCACATTTCAGAACCTAATGAAATGCGGCGTCAAAGCTTCCCCCCCCCCCCCTCTCCCAACGTCCACTCTTTGCCTGCCCTCCCCTGGGACAAGAAATAGAAATGCGAGTGCGAGCTTCGTATTGCCTAATGTTGCGAAAGAGGAGCCCAGGCCACTCCTTGTTCTCCCGCGCCATTTCCGGTCATCTCGGCAGGTGAGTCGCTGAACAAAGCACACTTTACTACGGACGAAGTACAAGTACACTACGACACGTGGTGGATCTCGGTTCTGCCTTTCAGCCATCTCAACTTGTTGCTGTTCGGATGCGGAAAACGTTGTGCTTTGCCCTATTGTGGTATAAACGATGCAGGCCTGGTTGGAAAGCAGCCTGGTCTAGCTCCGCTGACAGGAAGTTGTCATCCTTGATGGATAACATTCATAATTCAGGGGAAATGGCGGGGAGGGGGGGGGGAGCCAGAACAAGCCACAACTAAACGCCTCGCGGTTGAATATACCCCACGGATATATGTCCGATGTGAGGCAGTCCAGGGAGATCCTTCAGGGGTCCTTTGGAACAACTTCGCCGTGGAGAGAGGTGCAGAAGTGGCTTGTTGGATCGCCCTTTTGCTATCCTCATCAGTTCCCCCCCCCCTTCCCCTGCATCGAGCGCGGAAGCGAGTGTTCCAGTCACGAGGAGGGATACGCGAGTTGGTAAGTGAGGTTATCCATATTGTCCACATCTTCCACGTGTCAGATGTCAGATGTCAGATGTCAAATGTCGGATTCAGATTGTTCAGAGCAAAGCCAAGATGCCAGGCCGTGGAGGAGGGCGAACGCAGATGAGATGGATGGCCACGAGGTTCAAGGTTCGGATTTCATTTCATCGTCGTGTCCAACGAGAGTAAGCCGGGACAGTTCCGGGACGGTTCCGGAACGGGACCTTGCTAGGAAAACGGCTTTGATTTCGGTGCCTCCCCCTTCTCCTCGCCCATGTCATGCGGGTGTGGTCCATGTGTTGTTCCCCACGTTCTATGTACGTGACCAAAAACAATTGACCCGGTCTCTTCTTTCCCCGTCCCCGCGTAGTCATCCTTGCTCGGCAGACACGTTTTATGAGAGAGGAAGAAAATATAAAACTCCCGTGGTGCAAAAATGGTACGTTGTGTGGTCGCAAATCACACGTAACACGGCGGCAAAATAAACATTTTTTGACCGACAAGGAAATGAATGAAAACCAAGACCAACTGGCGATATGTGAGGAAAAAAAAAAAAAAAAAAAAATTGGACCCACCCTTGTCAAATTTGGTGTTGTATTTTTGGCCGCGGAACTATCCGAGCTGCTTCACTTGTTCTCGGCCGGTACGGATTAGGGAAGGGGGGACCAAAGCACCGCCCTGCCTTGGCAATGCCTTGGCAATGCCTTGGCAAGGCACCACAAGGTTGGACCCGCCCCCCTCCCCCCGCAAGGCGTCGTCCGACATTTGCCGTCATGGTGTGCCGGCCTCGTCGCAAGTGGTAAAGACACGCGAAGCGAGGTGTTGGTCTTGAATTGAACCAGAAGTTCCAGAACCAACAGAAGTGGAGAGAGATTCTCAGCCACTTTGCCAAAAAAAGACCAAATCCCATGCCAAAGTGGCGCCCGCGTTGCAACCTGCGCAATACACCCCTGTGTGACGTGACGATAAGCAGCCCTGCGGCTTGTGGCGATCTGTACGAATTGTGGAATTTCGACGTGGCCCATTCGGCCCGTGGTCAGTGTCCTCCCTCCGTGCAGGCAGGGACGTCCAGAACGCAGAACGCGAGGGGAACAACGTAGCATTCCATCCGGTTGTCCTGGTCCTGGTCCTTGCAGCTCGAATGGAAAATTTACTTGGCCGATCGGCCGAGATGCCCAAGACCAGGCAGCCATCCAGCCATCTCCATCTCCGTGCCCTTCTTCGCCCTTGCCAGCGGTCCATCGCCAATTTGCGTGCGGCATGGCAGCGGAATACCGCCGAACATTGACCGCACCAACTGGAGCTTGCATTCACATCATCATCATCATCATCACCACCATCATGTACCTCGACGACTTGGCCCACATAGCACAGCCCGGCCGGCCGCCATCTTCTGCCAAGACAAGACAAGACCCTGCACTGCCATGGTTGGACACGAGACAACGGTACAACGAGAGAGAAAGCAAATAATTTACAAGCTTGTTTCAAGTATCGGCTCTGTCGATATTGTAACAGAAGCTGCAAAGACGCATTTGCTCGTGCCCAGATCTATCGCTCCCGTCAAACGCCACGTCTACCATCCAGGTCAAAGGGGTCCGTCCGACGTCTTCACTATGTGATTCCTTCAAAACCCAAACATATTCTCTAGCAACCTGGTGTCTGGGTACGTACCCATCCCAATATCCACTCCGCCCTTGGATTGCATTGTGTCTTCCCAACTTTTTGGTGTTTCCCCCTCGCGCAGCGCAACGTTGCCTGTTCGCTGCATCCAACGTACAGACAGGATAAGAAAACTTTGGTGTGTGCGAGTGCGAGTCGTCCATCGCAACATGTTACACATTTCAATGAGCAGTCAACGGTAAGGCCGTTTCCTGATCATGTCCATGACAACAAGCTCTTTTTTTGCCCCTTCAAGACCCCGACAGTTAGTTGCAGAGCCATTGAACAATTACATTGCCTCATGAAAAGACAAAGGAAAAAAAAAAAACGAAACGTCATCGTCCGTGGGTGAGCTCGTTCCCCCCCCTTTCCGATTACAAATGAATACATGGCTGGAATATGCTGGTGGGATCGCTGAACGAGAGAAAAAAAATTGAATGTATGAAGCACGGTCCGTGAGAACAGATCGCCAATGGAATGTAAAAATCCTTTATGCGTATAGGGCCTCGACGAAATAGATGAAGCCGAAAATAAGAAAGGCTACCGCACCACCGACGGTCACTACAAAAAAAAAAAAAGTTAGCACAGATTTCGGCCTGCGCCAAAATGCAGACAAGAATAATAATCAAATAGTACTCACCCATTTTGAGACTGACGCGGCCAGCAATCGCACGGCCACCGATGACAGCCACCCCAGTGCAAATAGCATGGCCACAAGTGGCACCAAGAGTCACCCACCAGTAGTCTTGACCCGCAGCCATGGCAATCGTAGCGATTTGACTGCGGTCTCCCCATTCGCCCAGAAACGTCATGGCAAAGGTTTGCACCCAAGCAGGGCTAAGAAGAAGAGAACACAGGTTGCCAACACCTTGCACAACCCCAGTCATAGATCCGGATCGTCTCGAAGGGCTGCGTGTGGGTGATTGCGAGGGCGACCGTGGTGGCGAGGGGAATCGGCTCTTGGACCGAGAGTTCCTAGCACCAAGGCCCATTTCCAAGCTGTACGCCGACATCTCGCCCTTCTTGCCATGCCCCATCTGCTTCTCCTTCTCGGCGAGCTCCTGCTCGACTTCATGCATTTCAGCTGACACGCCTTCATTTGGATCCATCTTCATACCCTCGTTGAGCAGTTTGGCGCCAAATACGAAGAACAGTCCGGCGGCGAGGAAGCTGGTCAGGCGCTTGGGGATCAAAGTCGGCACGGCATGGCCCAAGACAGCGGACAAGACGGTCATGACAAGCAGGGCGCCAAAGGCAGCTGAGAAGACGACCATACGATCATGCTTCATGGCCATGAGAGCAGCAACAAGAAACGTCTTGTCGCCGATTTCAGAAACCAGAATCATGGTGAATGACAGCACCCATGAATGAAATGGCTGTATAATCCCTTCATCCTTCTCATCTAGGGTGGGCGTTTTGACCATCGTCGGCTTCGTTTTGCTGGTGGTGTCTCTGGACTTGGCGGTCAAGGGCTCGATGTGTTCTCTTGATGATCCGCCCGTGGTAGATTTAGACTTGTCCCGTGGCGAATCGGGTAGATCGCCAGGCTTCTATTTAGGCAAGGAGAATCAGTTCAGGTTCGTACCACGTCACAGATGATCGGGATCCGATGGACTGGGGGGTTAGCGACTCACGTCTAGGCCGGTGTATTCTGTGTTGTCTTCGTCCTTGTGGTCCGACATTTTTGGCTTGTCTGTCTCTTCCTCTTTCCCGGTTCGCAGCTTTCGCTCCTCACTATGTGGTAGGGGTGGCTGCTCCTTGGGAGCTTCGGGTTTGGTGAGGGTTTTCTCGCCTGTTTTGCCTTCCTTCTCCTTGCGAGCCTTGTCCTTTTTGGTCACGCCTCCGTCAGTGCCAGTGGAGATACCCTTTTCGGGACGGTCGCGATTTTTATCGAACATGACGCCGTCATTGGTTTTCGGAATTTTCTGCCCGTCGATAAACATTGGGTCGTCGGGTCTTCCTTTCAGTTTTGGAAGGTTCTGCCCCTGTGCATCGACGGCCCGCCCGTCCGTTTCGACGAACGGGCCAGAGTGAGGCTTTCCATCTTTGCCATCGACTGGGGCGTCTTTCGTGGTAGCTCCATAGCGGGTGCCAGTGCCTGGTTTCGACGTCGTGGCATCATCTGCTCGTCGAGGGGCTGCAGCCGCAGCCAAGTTCGAGTCGCTGTCGCTGTCGCTGTCCTTCATGGCAGGGACTGCTCGCGGCGACAAGCCGGCGGCCAAGGATGGCAGCAGTAGCAGCAGCAGCGGGGAGAGTTTGGTGTGGAATCTCATTGTGACGATGCAACTCCTTGAGCACTTGCCCGATTGACGAGCCCCTTTGGTCTATGAGAAGTTGAATGCGAAAGACCGGGTGCCGGCTTGGATGCAAAAAAAAAAAAAGTTGAAGGATTCGGGCAAAAAGATGATGGCCTGATGATGGATTTGGTCTCGATGGAGTAACAGGCTGCGGTGGCCACTCCGATGCCTGACGAGTGTCAGAAAAGGGGCCTTGTTGTTTTAGCTCGCCGTTGAGGTGGTGGCTTGACTTTATTACTAATTATTAGTGGCGCGCCCTCCGTACCAGTTCTGAAGGGGAAAAGCCTAATGGGCTGAGTTGTACATATTCCGTACAGAAAAACCAACGCGCGATAATCAGAACGGAAGGAATGAATGTGAAGGAGTGAAGGTGGCCGCTGGATCAAGCAATTCGAATCAGGCCAAGAGATAAAATGATGAGAATGAAGAGAGAAGCAAAGGAAACGCCCGTGTCTGTGCAGGCAGAAATGGGCGAGCGGTGGAGGATGGCGACGATTGAGGCCAATGCATTATGCGACGGTTGCTCAGACCAGTTTTGGCCCCTCTCCTGTTATGGATGTATGGTCAATTTTTAATCCGTAATGTTCTTCCGAATCCCCCCTTGCATTTCATCCTGGGCAAAACTTTCTTGTCCAGCATGGTTCATTGGAGCCGTCCATGTTTTCATCGAAGAAGCGACACGGGACCTGACCAGGAACCACCTCCCGCTGATAATATAGCTACTATCTTTTTCGCCAAAAGAAAAATCGAATCCAGACGCCTCTCTGGTTGGACCTGTAACCTCGGACATTTTGAGCGAGATCGTGGGGACTAGCGCGCTTTTAGTCCCACGCCCAGTCTTGACTCTTGAGTCTTGACACCGTGACAGTGACAGTGACAGTGACAGTGACAGTGACAGTGACGGCCCAGCCAGCTGGTGCCATTGCCACTCGCTGACAAAAGCGCAGAGCCACCAGACTTCCGCTAATGTCTGGCTTTTTTCTCTTCTAGCAGCCTATCTGTGTCCCCCACCAGCCCAGAGTACATGAATGTCGTCACGACGTGTTCATTCTCTTCTCATATACTGCATATACTGCATATACTCTACTCATCATTAACGAACTCACCCGTCTTTCTAACAAAGCCATCTCCACCCTAAAGTCGTCTTCGGTGGAGTTTCGAGGTCAAACATCGTTTTGGCTCATTTGCATCTACTCTACTTGGTGCCGTTCTCTTCGCATCAGGTACATCAATAACTCCGCACATCGGACTTCTGTCTTATTACCGCACGTTAATCGGCCTGGCCTGTCACAAATATCTGCCTGTGCAGCACAACCCGTCATTATACCCCATCCACATTCGAATCGACTTGCACATGGATCAGGCAGGTGACAATCGAAATTTGGACTCACCAAGTCAGTCTCACGGACGCCAAGAGGCCGAGGACGGCGGTAGGGGAGTTGCCACAGGTTTGTACTACGGTGTGGACGATATACTCGGGGAAGATGGCAACGGCGATGAGGTTGATGACTCGGACTATCGAGATGAACCTGATGAAGACGACGACGACGAAGATGACGATTTTCATGGTAGGGCTTTCCACGCAAACATCTTCTGGCTTGTACTTCGTACGCCTAGGAACCTGATCCCAGCTGACCGCAAGTCTTGAGCAGATATTTTGCCTGGTGATGTAGAGTTTGAACTTGTTGTCGGAGACGACGAGGGTGCAGAAGAATATAACGACGACGATCTTGAGGAAGAAGACAATGACAATGACGATGATAGAGATGCCGCTGATCCAGTGCGACATATCATGGCGCTTTTCAGAGGTAAATACCGTTGTCGCATGTATCGCGCAAGGACACATCGGCTAATATTTCTACGAAGAAGGCGGAAGGTCCGGTCTATTGACAAGGGCACAATTAAGGGCACTTCTGCGCAACCGCCACCTCGCCAATGTCGTGCTTGACGACCATGCCGATGGGGAGGGTTTCTTGAGCCACTGGGGTATTCGTCGTCGACGCCAAGCCAAAGATCCCAACAGATTCCCAAAGGTACCGAGTGAGGAGGGCCTTAAGCTTATGCGGACTGGAGCCTTCGGTGTCAATGATTACGACTTGCATGCCCAGAAGCATATTGCGAGGCGGATGTTGGAGCGGGAATTAGGGATTGGCGGGCGTGAAGAGCGGAGGCAGAATAGCGACTTGGTAACGCAAGTGAGTGGATTATCGCCCCCCCTTTCTTCCCCAAACGATCTGACTTGTTTTTTTTTTTTTAAAAAAAAAAAAAAAATAGGTCACTGACACCAACAAATCAGGCCTTGATACCTGGAACAGCAGTTGAGCAGATCATTCATTATGAGGATCCTGTATACTCGGGACAATTCTCAAATGATGGCAATTTCTTCTTTTCCTGCTGTCAAGACTTTCACGTTCGCATGTACGACACCTCAAATCCGTACAATTGGAAACACTACAAAACTGTAGCCTATCCCTGGGGTCAATGGACCTTGACCGACGCATCATTGAGTCCCGACAACCGCTGGCTAGCATATACGTCCATTCAAAGCATGGTCTCAATAGCCCCGACAGATCCCAACGATACCGGGGACCCCTACACATTGGAACTTGATGATGGAGCTGGTCGGCCAACGCAGGGGTGGAGAACTCGTGGCGGCTTTGGCATCTGGTCGATCCGATTCTCAAGCGATGGTCGTGAGCTTGTTGCTGGCACGAGCTCCAATTCTTTGGTGATATATGATATCGAGTCAAGGCGTGTTTTGCATCACGTTGAGGGTCATAATGACGACGTCAATGCGGTGTGCTTTGCAGACAAGTCTTCGCCGCACATTCTTTATTCGGGCTCCGACGACGCGACCATCAAAGTGTGGGATCGGAGGAGTATGGGCGACGGTCGGGAAGCCGGTGCTTTCGTTGGGCATGTTGAGGGACTTACGTATATTGATAGCAAGGGTGACGGGCGTTATATCCTCAGCAATGGCAAGGATCAGAGCATGAAGCTGTGGGACTTGAGAATGGTCATGTCCACGAACCGATTCCGAGAATTTGATCAAACATACTATACCAACACTAGCGGCTTCGACTATCGGCGAGAGGCTTATGACGATGAAGACTGGAACGTGCATCCTTTTGACAATTCTGTCGTGACCTTTAGGGGACACAAAGTTTTAAGAACACTTATCAGATGTCATTTCTCACCACCCTCAGCAACAAACTCGAGATACGTGTACTCGGGAAGCGCCGATGGAAACGTGTACATCTGGAACATGGACGCGACTCTTGCCGGTAAGATTGACGTCAAGAAGGCGACAATGGGAACTCGTCGCGTAGACCGTCATACCCGTCTGTATTTCGAGGAACCTACTGGCTGGGGTACGTGCGTTCGTGATGCCAGCTGGCATCCCAGTGCCCCCATGGTTGTCGGTAAGTCGTTGTATTCCTTGGAAGGACAGATGTTTACTTGCAGGACGAAATGTGGCTAATTGCGGCATCAGCGTCGGCGTGGAATGGATACAGCATGGCCCGGGGCACATGTACTCTGCACGCTTTCAACGAAAGCCCTGAAGATGAAGGAGAGCCGGGCATGCGACGCAGTGTGGATGAACTGCTCCGTCCCAATGCAGAAGCGTTCAACGAATCCAGTTTCTAAAATCTGAGGGTGGTCTTTTTATCAATCAATGGGATATATATTCGTTGTTCCGCGACTTGGAGACTAATTTAATACATCACCAGCGATCATAGGCCTGTTTCTTCTTTCAGGACGAAGTCATTCCTACACGGTCGAGGTCAATGGTAACAGCGCACCTATATCGGACGCAGATGATTCGGGAATGTAAATGGCGCAGCATTGTATGTCCCAGCACGCAGTGAGCCTGGTCGAATAGGTGGTTTGCATGAGCAAATTACTGCAAGCGACGCGATATAAGCTGTAAAGAAGATGTCATCGAGCCACTATTAGCAGATAGCCGCGCGATTTTGATCGCCATCTACATCAAGACGGAGTTCTGCAATAACAAGGACGATACAAGACCATAATTGCGCCCATCTTTCGCGTACGAGTGATGGCTGAAGTGAGGGTTGCAAAGCGAGCTTGTCAGACCGGCCCTGATGCAATGGACAAAAACCCGACTTATGCGAAAGAAAACTGGTGCAAACGAAGATGCCTTCTCAGAAAACGCGTTGTCCATCCGGCTCAAGCTGCAATTTAAGCTTTGATTGTTTCCAACTGCCGTGTGTCCTTGGAAAATTGGAGGGTATTTGTGTCGCCAGCTCGGACTGATGGAACATTGCCATGGTCATTTACACCACACGATGCGGGAGTTTACATAGGAGCATGTGTATCGTTCAGGATTGAGACATAATACAGAAAACAAAAGCGTGCAACTAATATTCTGCACACTGAAGCTCATTTTGTTTCTGATCGGGGTGCTGCCACCTTGCATCGCAACGCAAGGATCGGATGAGACACGACGGATTATTACAAGCAAGATGCAGGATACACACTGCCCGTTGTGGCGAATCAGCGGGCACCACGAGCTGCCTACTGGGTCGCGACATGCAATCAGCTGGCTTCTCGATTGGTGCACGTGATGGTCATTTTTCTCAAGTAGCCGGCGGACCATTGCCACGCCGGGCTTCCTTATCGACCCATCCCCTCCTCAAGCTGCTTCAATGCTTCACAGGAAAAGTCGCACGAGTCTTTTCGAATCCATATCTCCCTCCTCTCGGATGCTTACGACTATCGTGAATCGCCGGACCTCAGCAAATCACTAGCAAGAAAAGTCAATCCCTGCGACAGTCGCAAGCCCCGGTACCCAGTCGTCAAGGTGGCTGCTCTAAGTACTCTGCGGTTTCCCGCAAGGATATCTCGATCATGCATTCGCGGTAGCATTTGTGTTTGCAGGGCGACCGGGCGACGTCACGGCACAGTCGCGACGAACGACCGGCACAAGTCACGCGAAGCTCTTCCCCCAAGCAGCACGACGCTACGATCGCGACGGCCATGGCCGAATTCAATGCAAGTCGAGCCATCTATAGCCAAAACACTGCCGACGCCTCAATTCTATGTGCCTTCCGTCCTCCTCCCTCGAGAAGTCGCTCAATCACCCACTGTACACAAGATTCACATTCTTGGAGAGGATGAGAGATCAAAGTTTATCGCGCACGCACTTTCAAGTGTCTACGACTCAGTTGAATTGCTAGGCTGGAGAGATCATTGCTCTTCGAAGTATCGCAACATACAAAGATTACGGCCCAACAGTCGACGAGCCACTTCCCATGTCGCGACCAACCTAGCGATCCCACGAACCCTTGCCAGAGACGACAGCTCCCGTATCGATCAACTTGTGGTCACTGGGCATGGCCACGAGGCCGCTGAAGCCTTGAACACAGTCAAGCATCGGATTGACGAAAACACCACTGTTTGCCTCATGAACGACGGGTTAGGGGTTTTGGAAGACGTGAGAAGGAAGATTTTCGACGGAATCGATGCCTCGCCAAGCTTTCTACTAGGACACATGAGCCATCGCTTGGCTTTCAATCGAACATATGACGCAGTAACTCAGCTCAAACAAGGCCAAACCAAGTTGACTTTCGGCCAAGAGCCTCGAATGCGCGTAAAAGACATGCAAAAGATCACATCACGACCGAATTTCGTTAGGACGTTGGAAGAAGCGGAAGATTTGCACTCATCCTTTACTCCCTACGATCAATGGCTACGGTTCAAACTACCATCGGTCATATTTGACTCGGTTGTCGAGCCTGTCTGTGTACTGCTGGAAATGCCATACCAGGGTCTATTACAAAATCCTCCTGCGCAGCGGATGATGCAGGGCCTCCTATCCGAGATGATGCTGGTTCTAGAAAACATGCCAGAGTTGCAAGGATCAACTGTCATCAGAGACTACGTACACAGCAAAGGCATTCGAAAGTTCATGCACAGCCGAATAATGGGAAAGCGATCACAGCCGAGTAAGCTCACTAGGCGCATCGAGAAAGGACTGCCAACAGACGTCGAGTATTTGAATGGATACTTTCTTCGTCGCGGTCAGAGACTGGGTGTGGACATGCGGATGAACATAATGATGCGAGATATGGTCAAGGCGAAGCATTCTCAAGCCATTGAGCGTCTGAACTCGTTCGTGCCCATCGAAGAAACATCCGTCCCGAGCCACTTGGCGTTCAGGTACAGGACTTCACCACCGTATCAGACTGCATATTAAACCGTTGTAATCTGTTTTCATTTTCGGGGGGTTTTTTTTTTTTTTTTTTTTGGAGGATAGCATAGCATTGGCGTGTATTTGTAAGGGGGCAATGAGAGCAGCTGATTCAATCATAATGGGAGCCGTGGGTTCTCTCAATTTTTTCACGCCAAAAAAAAAATCCCTCATAAGACTATGAAAGCACATGCTTACTATCTGGGGTGTTTATGAATCCACCGTCGCCAAACGTCACTATTCATCTGACATGGATTGTTCGGTATGTAGATGGGCTCACGTGATGCTCAAGTCCCATCATCTGCCCCTCCAACCTGCGCAGAACAAGCTCCAATGACTTGCCCCGCCATCATCTCGAAACATTGCATGGCACAGCCTAACATTTTGAAAGGAAAAAAAAAAACATGGATGAATCCGAGCTCGAACAGGTGCGCAGACCGGTATTTTCCCAAACACGAACTCGCATGGCTGAATGTTTTTTGCAGATCAGAAAGGCTCGCCTCGAGCAGCTCAAAGCCCAGTCTGGCTCAGCAGGCGGCGGCGGCGGCTCCCCATCCGGAGGACAACAAGGGCAAGAAGGCCAAAAGCAGTACGCGCAACCCCCCCCCCCTCCCCCGAGTGACGGTACTTCTGACCAGGTCTCATTCGTCCTATGCGTAGACAGCAAGAGGACGCTCGTCAACACGTGCTCAACCAGATTCTCCACCCCGAGGCCGCGGATCGCCTCGGCCGGATTCGTCTCGTAAAGGAGCAGCGCGCGACGGACATTGAGAACAGGCTCATCACGCTGGCGCAGACGGGCCAGCTGAGGCAGAAGGTTACGGAGGCGCAGCTGAAGGAGCTGCTGAATGCGGTGGCGGATAACAAGGAGGAGGAGAAGATTGTGGTGAGCAGGCGGAAGGGGTGGGATGATGACGACGACGACGACCTGCTGGATTTGTGAAGGAGTGTCGGTGCTTACAATAACGATACCATGATTTCTGTGTTTTTCTCTATTTTTTTTGGGCGGGGGGGGGGGGGGTTATTGTTGGTAGTTGGGTCGAAATGGGTCATTTTGGAGGGGGCTGCCAGATGTTATGTTGATGCCGCGAATGGTGTGATACGTGTATGTGGGTGATACGCTGTACTGATACACGGGATTTGAAAGACATCAATTTTTTGAAAAAAAATTGGCCCTGGGGGAACAAGATTTAAATGCCATTCTGCCTAATCTCCTGCAATCTCTTCGTCTCCTCCCTCGCCCGCTTCCGTATAGCCCTCAGATCGGGAGGTCGCTCGATGCCCAGCTCGTTGCGCAGCTCCTCCACGTCCCGCTCCAACTGTTCCTCCCAAAACACATTGATGATCTCCTTGCTGCGGGATCCGTTCCTCAGCGCCCAGGGCAGGTAAATGGACCAGAACCTCCGCCTCTCCTGGGCCTTCATGGTCGCGGCGGCGAACATGCTCAGGCCTGGCATGGGCAGGCACGTGTTCGCCCACTCGAAGGCCTTGAGGGCGACTTCGCCCTCGCGAACAATGGGCAGCCCGGTGACGGCGTGGTAGAAGTCGTGGCATTCTCGGTACCGCTGCATGACGTACGCGCACTCCTCGTCGTCAATGTAGCGCGTCTGGTCTCGCGTGTCGGGGGAGACGCCCTCGCGGTCCAGCCACGAGGCGTAGGCGCGGCCGACTGTGTTTCCGGGCAGGGAGCGGAGGTAGCTCGGGGAGAGGGTCTCGGAGGTGATTCGCGGTCGGAGGCGGAGGATGCGACGGCCGGTTGGGTCGGCGAGCATGGCGTCACGGAGGCGGTGGATGAAGTACGGCGTTGCGGTGGATTCGCCGACGGTCGCGACGAGGTCTGCGGATGGATGGATGGGATGGATGTAAGCTTTTTTCTCGTCGTGGGGTTGCTTGGGAAACGAGTCCCCAAGGGTTCCCCAAGGAGGGCTGGAATACGATGTACCTGCTCGATATGGGTTGATCAGGGCCATGGCACTTGACCCGATGGCCATGCTCAGACGCTCCATCTTGGTGAGAGGCACATGGCCGGGATAGTTGGGGGGCGGTCGATTGAGCACCGAGAAGTGTCTGTCGCTGGATTTCGACGGTGTGCATTTTGCGCACGCGAGAGTGCGGAGTGCGTGCTGGGCTGAGGAAGTTGCCTGTGGTGCCCTCCTGAGTGCGATATCCATTGTAGTAATCCGTATGTTGTTGATTTATTGACTCATCTCCTGCGGCTGGGTTGGGGTTGTGAGGGACAAGAGACGAAGCTCCAAGGTGGGGCCCCGCTGGCCATTGGACAGTCCGCTACCCATAATAGCCACTAAGAGCTAATAAAGATCCCGCTTCTGGGATTTTTCTTCAGACACGAGAACTATTAGACTCCATCAACATCAACGCTTCAAATCGGATAGAGAACGTGGGAGAAGCTAGGCAAAATACTCGGCAATGTTTGGGTGCGGATTGTTTTGTACAATCTCGCATATGCCGACTTGGTGGATGATTTGATGGCTCAGGATCCTGAGCGTGTTGGTCGCTGTAGAACAGAAACACTTGGTTGCCCGATGCATCTTGGAGACTGAATTTCGTGAGGTGAAAAAAAAAAAACCAATGTCATCCCCCCCTTCTTGTGCGCATTGCCAATTGTTTCCTGACGTGACACGACATACCCTAAACGCCAGCTCTGGATTTTTCATCGAGATTCCCAAGCCACCTGCCACCTTCGCATGAATTGCGCCGCTAATAACCCCTTCTCAGCTCTGTCTGTCCCTGCATGATGCAAATGCAAATGCAATGCAACGACAAAATGACAAAATGCATGCGACTCTCCAGAGAACCGATTGACCAAAAGTCGTCGGCATAAGCTCCCCCACGCTGAAGAGAGACGCCGTCCCTTCATCGAAACGGCAGCTTGTTCAATGTTCAGTCCCTCGCACAACTCACCCAACTACCTAGAGAACGCCTCACAAACCCAAGCATGGAAGCCATCCAGCAGCTCCTCGCATGGGCGAAAGTCCACGGCGTCGTCATCAAAGGCATTGGGCCTAAACCTCTTCCCGGCCGAGGCATCGGGATCGTGGCAACGCGGAACCTAAAAGTAAAAAGCCCCCCCCCTCAATCTGCACCTGGCAAACGCAAATCAGCAACGGGTGAGAAGCAAAAGAAAGCAAGAAACATCTGACACCCAAACCAGGCAAAGGAAGACATCCTAACCGTCCCAGCCGCACTCCTGAGATGCATAGGAAACACGCCCAGAGCCATCATCCGCAACCTCAAGGGCGCAACAGTCCACGCCATCCTCGCCACGTCCCTCTGCGTAGACCCATCTCCCGACCTCGCCCTCTGGAGAGCCGTCCTCCCCACAGAAGACGACATCACCACCTCCATGCCGCTCAGCTGGCCCCCGGGACTCCAACAGCTTCTCCCCCCCGCGGCAAGGGCCCTCCTCGACAAGCAAGCCACCAAGTTCGCCAGGGACTGGGCCCGCGTGTCGGCCGCGTACCCGTCCCTCACCCGGGAAGCGTACCTCTACGCATGGCACCTCGTCAACAGCCGCTCCTTCTACCACACCACGCGCGCGACGGAGAAGAAGCTCCCCAGCGAGGACCACATGGTCCTGCAGCCCGTGGCGGACCTGTTCAACCACTCCCCCGACGGATGCAGCGTCTCCTTCGACGAGGACCGCTACACCATCACGACGGGCACGTCGTATGAAAAGGGCGACGAGCTGTTCATCCGGTACGGCTCCCACTCCAACGATTTCCTGCTCGTCGAGTACGGCTTCACTTTGCCGAGTGGCATGAACAAGTGGGACGAGATCAGCCTGGACCCGTACATGTCTTCGCTGTTCAGTCCCAGGCGGAAGCGGACGCTGCAAGAGGCTGGGTTCTGGGGCGAATACATGCTTGATTCGGAAACGGCGTGTTATCGGACACAGACCGCGCTGCGACTACTGTGTTTGCCTGAAGCAACGTGGAGGGCCGTGCTGGATGGGCAGAGGGACGAGAACGAGGACGCAGAGGCTGTGGACAAGGAGCTGCTCAAGGTGCTGAGGAGGTGCGAGAAGGATATCAAGAGTAAGGTCATGGACTTGGATAGGTGTATGGCTGGGAATGAGGAAATGGCGAGCAGCTTGCGACGGAGGTGGCTACAGATGAAGGAGCTGGTTGTGACGACCATGGCACGATTGCAATGATGGACGTTGTGCAATTGGTTTTTTTTTTTTTTTTTTTTTTTTTTTGGGTTGGATTCCTTTGGGGCATGTGGCGAATGTGAACTCCTTCTCTGAATTTTGAATCATCGTCCCAACGCTCTTCGCGCGCCAGTATCCATAGCGACCTAATTCTCCGAAAGATCTATAGTACAAGCAAGAAAGTAAGCAGACCCAACCCGACTCCTGGAACTTCTTTTGTTTTGGGGTGCGAAATCCTGACATTTTTTCTTCTCTACGTGGGGCACTTATGTTCTCGTCGACAAAGCCGCCTCACATACCAGAAGCTCTTCACTCTGGTCGTGGACGCTTCGCTCCATGAGGGTTGCCCCAGTCACCACCACCACCTCCTTGGTTTTGACCAAACCCAAAGCCACCTCCAAAGTTGGGTCCCATGCCTTGAAAGCCTGCTTCACATTAGTCGGCTGTTGCAATGAGAGTGACGAAATGGACAAACGGAAGGGGGTACTCGCCAGGCATTCCACCGCCCATGCCCATCATGCCCATATTCCCTGGCATACCCATTGGCATCCCGCCCATGGGGCCCATGGCCATCATGTTGCCGCCGCCACCACCACGATTACCTCTCATACCGCCTGGACCGCCGGGACCGCCGGGACCGCCTCGCATGCCGCCGCCCATCATGTTGCCACGGTTGTTGAAGCCAAAGTTTCCGCCACCCATGGGGCCGTTGAAGCCACCGCCCATGTTATTATTGAAACCCATGTTGTTATTGCTGAAGTTGCGATTGTTGTAGTTGTTGTTGTTGTTGTGGTTCATGTTTCCTCGGTTGCCAAAGCCTCCGCGACCTCGGAATCCTCCGCCATAGTTTCCACGCTCATTGTAAGGGCCAGATGGCGTGGATCGTGTCTGCTGCTCCTTGCCTCTGGCGGGGGCATCCTTGGGCAGTGTTTTGAAGGGATTCATTCCCGCATTCCAGTATGACGTGGTCAGCTTTTTGGTGACCGACCCGCCCTCAGTTGCCGACTCGTCGATGTAGTGCTTGGCGGCCGTTGCGGCTTGGCGTGATTGAAAGTCAATGTACACTTGCCTATCAGCAAATCGATTAGCTGGCGGACTCAACTTACCCTTTGCTCGCGGTTGATGGTACGAGAACGTGCGGCCTTACCCTTTGCTCTTTCCATTTACTTTATGCTCGCTAAAAGTCAGCTCTTTTGCCTCGTCCTCGCAGTCTGCTTTTCGCAACCAGCCGCGAATGTCATCGTCAGTCGTCCACCAATTGAGTTCCGAGATCATGACTGCGGAAGTGGCGGATGAGTCAACTGGTCGATCGTCCTCTTCTGATTTTCTTTTAGTCCCCTGATGGGCAGTGTGCTCTTCGGCCTTTTCGTTGTTTCCATGTTGATCGTTGCTACGCTCGTCCATCTGGTCGTCACCTCCGTTTGATTCGTCGTGGCCCTGGTGGTCGTTCTCGTTGTTCTGGGTACCATCCTGTTGCCCCGGTTGCTGCTCGTTGCCCGCATCACCGTAAAAGTCGATTTCGAAATCGGCCTCGGCCATCTTGAATCACGAAGCTCCGACAGTGGGAGCCCTGTAGTACGATCGTGGATTGATCGATAGGAAGTAAATCGTCTCTTGTTCTTAATAGATTGAAGTTTATTAGTGATAGAACGCTCGTCACTGCCCCCTTCAACTGGGAGGGCATTTCTCTTTTAAGTTACAGACAAAAGGTAGCCGAAACAG
This sequence comes from Epichloe festucae Fl1, assembly GCA_003814445.1. NCBI lineage: Eukaryota > Fungi > Ascomycota > Sordariomycetes > Hypocreales > Clavicipitaceae > Epichloe > Epichloe festucae. The sequence goes on from CP031390.1 coordinate 1,586,564, forward strand.
TTGCCAAATTCAAGAGAAGAAAGAAATGAGCAGTGGGAAGCACAAAAGGCTAGCCAGTACGTACAAGATGTAGTGGAGATATAATGGAAAACAAAGTAGTCAAGAGTGAACAGGAGCAGGACTCCTTTGGTTGGTAGTCTCAATTTCTTCCTCTCCCTCCAACAAGCAAAGCCAAGACGGAGATTCCGTGCCTGGCGTTGTACAAGGAACGCGGACCAAGACGAGAGCGGGCCAACAATGTCATGCAGAGCCGCAACCGCCGAGAACTGAATCAACAGCCCATGCAAGATAACACCTCGTCAATGTGGTCCCTATCGAGACCTCTGCCAGCTTCTTCGAGACTTCTCCTTTGGACTTCAACTAGGAATACGAATCAGACCCGGTTCGAGACGTCGCGACCGTGTGAATCAGACAAGTCGATGGCCTAGTCGGTCGAGGGACTTTCTGAAGTCGTTCAAATGAGATCTGGATCGGTTGTAGAACGTGGAACTGCTTGTAAGCCTGTCAGAATTTCAGACGGAGAGATGAAGGAAGGAGGCGAATGACGGGCGAGGCAAAGCTGCAGCAAGCACGAGCCAGAAAGAGCTGCTGGCAGGTGGCAGGGATCAATGGGTCAAGCACGCGTTAGCGCGCAGGGGCGCAGCAGCGGATCATTGATATTCCAGACGGAGACCGGACCAAAGTCCCGTGCGTTCACCCGCCTGCGCGACCTGCACGACCTGCACGACCTGCACGACCTGCACGAGCCTCCCTCTTACGGACCAGGAAGTGGGCCAATTAGGTGTTGCAAGTTCGTGCAACATGAGGATTAGAATATTATCTATGACTCAATTTTTCCAGCCATGGGGGGATGTCTCGGACAATAAATCTGACACGGCATCCCCTTCCACCGACTCACCAGCTCTATGTATGTATGTTGCTCATAGTATATATATACTCCGTATAGTTCGAGGATGGCCACGTCTTCGCAAACGCAGGTGGTAGCAGAGTCTCCTCCGACACTCACCTCTGGTGATTCCACCCCGAGAGCGCTGCCCGAATCCAACAGCAATGGTCCATCCATCGAAGTGGCCGATGAGGCTTCGCGGATGTCACTCTTCCGCAAAGTCGCCGTGGTCGTTCAATTGTCAGGCGTCAACTTTGCCTCGAGTGCAGTCAATGGACTCGTTGTTGTTGGCTTGCCCACGATTGCCGCCGACGTCAACTTGCCCGAGTCGCTGGCGCTTTGGCCGACTTCTGTTCCAAGCCTGGCGAATGCATCAACACTGTTGCTAGCCGGCTCTATAGCAGACGCAATTGGCCCCAGGGCTGTCAACCTTGCCGGCGGTGTACTCAGCGGTGCCTTCATTCTGGGAGGCGGTGCGGCCAAGACCGGCCCTCAACTAGTTGCGATGCGGGCTCTTCAAGGTGTTGGCTTTGCCATGCATCTCGCTTCCTCCGTCGCCATTGTCACACACGCTCTTCCCCGTGGACGTCCTCGAAACTTTGCCTTTTCTTGCCTTGGACTGAGCCAGCCTCTTGGCTTCTCGTTTGGACTGGTTCTTGGTGGCGTTCTTCAAGACTTGCTCGGCTGGAGAGCTGCATGGTATATATACGGAGGCTTGACGCTCGTTTTGTCTGCCGTCGCAACGTGGGCTTTGCCAAAGTCCCATCATGGACAAACATGGAGGCACGCCCTGCACAACTTGAGAGAGAAAGCCGACTGGGTCGGGGCGTTGTTGGCCTCCACGTTCATGGCCTTGCTATCGTACTTGCTGGCGTGAGTACAGACCACGGTTGGGAATGGAGCTCATAGCAGCGCTGACTCGTAGGCATGAAGCATTCTAAGCACGGATGTGCACAAGATCCGAAAACCAGAAAGCATCGCATTCGTCTGCATGGTCGCCATCGCGTTGCCGTTGTTCGTTGGCTGGGTCCACCGGCAAGTGTGCCTTGGCAAGCCGGCTCTGATACCGAACTCACTCTGGAAAAACACTGCCTTTTCCAGCGTATGTGGTATGATAGCGCTGTCGTTTGGAGTCACGACAGCAATGGAACTGTTTGCAAGCTTGTTGTAAGTTGCATGAGGCCCCGTGGGTTTGGTCTGGTCGACCGATTCTCGTCTAACGCATCGCATCCCGCCCAGCTTCCAGGAGGTACAGCAACTCTCTGCTCTTGAAACTGGTATCAGGATACTGCCGAGTCTGGTAGTAGGTGTCATTCTCAATTTCACCACGGGCTTGTTCGTCGACAGGATACCGGCGCTATGGATTGTCACCATTACATCCATGCTGTGTGCTGTTGCTCCCCTTCTCATGGCCGTGATCCGGGTCCGATCTCCATATTGGGCCAATGCATTCGTGGCCCAATTGCTCGCCCCCGTGAGCGTCGATGTGCTCTTCACGGTAGGTCTCATCATCATCTCGGATAGCTTTCCCGATGACACTCAGGCGTTGGCAGGCGCCGTCTTCAACACAGCCTCTCAGTTTGGTCAAGCACTGAGCGTGGCCGTGATGCAGATTGCGTCTACGCTCGTGACCAAGAACAGTGGCGCAAGTGACAAGGCGTCTGCAATAATGGAGGGACTCAGAACTAGTTTCTGGATCATGTTTGGCTTCATGATGCTCTGTACCGTGCTTGGAGCAGCTGGTCTGCAAAAGACGGGCAGAATCGGACTGAAGCGCGACTGAATCGGCCATTGCGGCACCTGCCCACCCGACCACGACCACGTTGTTGTACTTGTACATTATGGACATCGGATAACGATATCGGATATCGGCTGCGCCTCTTTTTTTCGGGTAACAGTTAACTGTTGCCCGATGGCGGATACAGCGTCTATGACGAATAAATCTGCACCCACAACCGTATCAGGGGAGCTGAAGATGCACGTCGCTAAACGCGATAATTCATAACAAAAGCATATAATCTATAATATAATAGCTTTCTCTATAAAAGAGGAGCTTTTATCCTTCTATTTATATAATAAAGATAGCTTTAATCTAATCCTTTTCTAACCTTCTTTATCCTACTAGGGGAGATCTTTTTAAGTCATATGCCTAACGCATAATAGTTATAAGCCTAGAAGGTATATGCCTATAACTTCCACTAAGTCCCCTATATATAAGACATATATATGCACTACGCCTTACTTACTAATAACGCTTATAATAGATATAATAACCTCTTACTACCTAAGTCTTAAGACTAATATTAAGCTAGTCTTATCTAATAAATAGGAAGAGTAATATAAAGCATTAAAGTAAGCTACTTAAAGCTAAGAGATCTAGGAAAGGGTTAATCCCTAGCTCCTAGAGCTTAACTCTAACTATTTAGAAAAGCCCTTTACTATTACGCTAGAGTTATATAAAGCTCTTATTATAAAGAACTAAGGAAGTAATACTATAAAGCTTACCTTCTAAGAGGCTCTTTCCTTTTTATCTTATAAGTTTATATCTAAGTACTAAGTATATAAAGTAATAAAATCCTAAGAAAGGACTATTAAAACTTAGATTATAAGCACTATTAATCCTAATACTTATACTATAGTAATTAATAAGATTAAAGAAAGTAATATAAATAATAAGAAGCCTACTCTTTACTAAATCTCTATTAAGCTTAAAAAGAGGTTTTCTCCTAGGTAAGTAATCATTAAATTAGAGGTATTAGCTAAGTATATAGCTTACCTTACTAATGCTAAACGCGCTAATGTTTAATTTAAGTATTAGATTAAGCAGTAGGGGAAGCTATACTAGAAAGCATTAATATATAAGATTAATAAGGTTTAGGGTTCTAATATAATTTATAACTTTATTATAGCTATTAGTATATGCTTTAACCCTAAATAAGCAAAAACTAAGATTATATAACTAGTATAGACTTCTAATTCTCTTCCTAAAGAAGTAACCCTTTAAGGCATTACCTCTAAGTACACTAGATATTATAGGGTAACTTAAGCTATAAGCTTTACCTCTAGAAAAGGAAGCTATATAATAACTCTTAGGGATTACTTAAACTAAGAAAAAGAGAAACTATAAGGCTAAAAGAATAGTAGCCTAAAGAAGTGCCCTTACTATATAGAAAAGGCACTAACTATATACTTTTAGTCTCCCTAAGTATACTATAGCTTATACTATATAGTAACTAGTAAAAAGGTTCTAGGATTTAAGCCCTTTATAAAGATTAACTATAAAAAGGTTAAGAAATACTATAAAAGCGCTAAATAAAAGAACCTACGCTCTAAGGTTATAAAGGATAGGTAAATAGTAAAAGGTATTAAGGATTATAAAGGAGAAAAGTTACCTAGTGCTATTATAGTAGTAATTATTAACCTAAAGATTCTAGAGAGTATTTCTCTAGCTTAGGGAAGCTATATAACACTTAAGAACGCAAAATATACACTCTCTAAGAGCACTCTCTTTAATAATTATAGTGCTTTATATATTATAAATAATATTAGTTACTTTAAACTAGGAACCTTTAAGAAAATATTTAATAATTACCTTAAAGCAAGAATAACCTTATTCTAGATTACTAGAAAAGGTACTTATGTAATTAAGAACATTTTTAATAGGTAAAAGGGAAACCTTATAGAAAGCCTTACTTTATAAAATATTACACTTATTCCTAGGTTTTATATAAATATTATATTAGAGAGCTTTCTTTAAAAGAAAGGCATTTAGTATTATAAAGCAAACTACTCTTTATATATTAGACCCTTTTATAAGAGCTTATTATTAGCAAAGCTTTAAAGAAAGCATAATATTATATTCCTTTAATATAAGCCTCTTTCCTCTTATAAGAGTCCTAACTAAGTAGTGAATTTATTTATACTACTAGTAATATTCTTAATAATTAATTTAAAAGCACATAATAACACACCACGCTTATAATGTAATTACCTAAGCAAAGATCCGCGCCCTATATATATAAACCCTAAAGAACTTTAGTATTTATATTCTAGGCACCTTAGTAAGAATACTCTAGCTAAGAGTTACACTTATATAAGGGGAGTGCGATTATATAGAACTAAGTAAAGAGACTATAAGACATATTCTCTAGTTTACGCTTACTAAGTTATCTTAAGAAAACCACTAGAATATATATTACTAAGGCTATTTTAGAGAATCTATTAGGATCTTTAAGACTATAAGCCTAGTTATAATAGTATAAACTAGCTAATAGTTATAAAAGATAAGTTCTTAGGTATAATATATGTTTATATATTACCTAATAAATTATAGGTAATAGTATTTAATATGTTAATCTATATTAAACAATGGATTATAAGGCAATTTAGATTATTAATTACAAAGATTAGGTAAGATCATAAAGGAGCTATTATTAGTTAATTTAGTAATATAATATTTTAGACATAGGCACGCTTATAAGGTATTAATCTTAAGCTTACACCTCTATATACTTATAAACCTAATAGAGTTATAGAGAGGGCAAGATAAACAATTATATTATAATTAAATACAATGCTTATAGGCATATAGCTTTTACTAAACTTATAGTTAGAGAGTATATAAGTAGTAGCGTACCTATATAATATAAGTCCTATTTAATAATCTAGGTAAAAAACACTATTAGAAACCCTAGAAATCTAGTTCTAAGATAATGCTTAACTTCTAATTAGGGAGCCTATAGCTAACTTAAGGCTAGATTAGAGCGGATTACATGCATATAGCTACTGCGCTTATCCTCTTTAGAGGGATCATAAGGCTAATAAACACAGATAGTTTTACAAGACTAATCCTAGGTGTTACGTGCAGGTTTGGCACGATGTAAGGCGAATCCGTCAGAGGGGCTAATGGATCTGCTGTCGTAAAGTCATACTAAGTTCGCTGTGAGAGCTACTATTAGGTGTAAGGTAAGATGTCTAAAGAAGGTTAATTCTTTCTATCTAGAGTCTAAATCTAGTCTTATATGCGCCTATATCTAGCTCTACTATGTAATAAGTGCTAGGCACGCCTTAAAAGACAACTATCCTAGTTAGAGGTAGTTAGACTATGACTAGATTCGTACTCTACCTAGCTAAATAAATCAACGAAAAATTATTTATTAAAATCGCATAAAAGAAAAATTTAGAATAGCTATTGCCACGTATTGCGATAACTTTTTAACGCCCTATATCCCTTAATAGGTCCTTTAGAATCATTATGTTAAATAATGCATTTAACCTTTCTAAAATCAATTTTCTATTTACTACCTTCCTATTTTCTATTGCTAATTTCCTATTATTTAGTAAATTCTTAAGTTTTATTACACTAACTATTTCCATTCTAATTCAGTCTAAATTCATTCTCTTAGTTTAGTAAACTAGTAAAATCTATCTAGCTTTTAGTAAATTCTTAAATTCTATTATACTATCTATTTCTATCTTAATTTAGTCTAAATCTATCTTCTTAATCTAGTAAACTAGCGAATTTATCTATCTTTATTACTTTAATAATTAGTAAGGGCAGAGTTAGAGATGCTATTTATCTCTATATTACTGCTATCTTTAATTTATCTAATAATATAGGCAGCGTTCTATTTAAGCTAGGTAAGACTAGTATTACTAGTGCTCCCTATTATAAAACTATTTAGTTTTTTGCTATTTTACTAGGTAGCTTAAGCTTCTTTATTAGCATTAGTAGTAGCGCTATTTTCTCCTATAGATATTTATTACCTAATCTTAGTGTTACTTAGTGTTCTTTGTTTTATAGGGTATTAAATCTACCTAAAACTAGTGTTATTAAAGACTGATTTTTCTTGCTTAGTATTAATAGTAGGCCTATCTTACCTTATAGTTACCTATTACCTAAATTTAGTGTTACCTAAGCTAGCGTTACTAGAGATAGCGTTGCTAGAGTTAGTATTACTAAAGCTACTCTTACCTTCCTAGCATATTCTTTGCGTCTTTTTTACTTCTCTATTAGCTTATTAATAGTTACTACCTAATCCTATATCTTTCTTAATATCTCTATTACTATATTACCTAAAGCTATAATCTTTGCCTTATACTTATCCTTTTAAACTATACTTTATTTTAAAGTGTTAATTTATTTATTAAATTTAATTAGTGTCCTACTTATATTAAGTTTAGTAATTCTCTTTTTCTAGTCTTTTAATATATCTAATATCTTTAAAAACTTATCTTAGACTACTATTACCTTCTTCTATATTAAAGCTATTAGTTAGTAAACCTCTTTTACTAAATCCTTTACTATTATATATGCTTTATTTACCTATCTTCTAGTGTCTTTAAATCCTTTCTTTACCTAGTTAACTTAATTAACTAGGTTATTAATCTTACTTTGCTTATATTATTTACTCCTTTTCTTATTCTTCTATAATTCTAATAATTTTTACATTAACTCCTTCTCTATACTAATATAGAGTAAGTTTACTTATCTAATGCTAGCTAAAGCGCCTGTAATTATAGCATTTACTACGCTATATTTATTAGCAAAATAAAGAGCTAAAAGATCCGCTTATGGTAGTAAAGATAACATACTATTAGATATAGCTATCTACTATTTACATTTAACTATTACGCTATTATAGAAAGCTACTGCTGCTGTTTTTACCTAGCCCTTTACTTTTCTTATTACTTTACATTTTATTAGATTAATAGTAATCTAATATATAGGCTTTCCTACCTATCTTACTATAGCTTATTTTATAATTAATATAGCCTTTTGTTCTTTAAATATAGCGAAGATCTATATAATCACGTTTTACTATAATGTAAAATACACATCCTTTAAGTTAACTTCTAATCTATTAAACACTATTATAGCGCCTTTAAGAGCGAATTTATACGCATAGGCCTATATTATATGTTTAACGTCCTAATTACTATTCTTATAACTTAATTTAGTGTATTTAAACTTACTAAAACTAACTCCTTTAATGCTCTTTCCTTTATATTCTATATTAAATTCTTCTATTACTCTTTTACACGCTACTACACTAATATTAGGCATTAGTATTTAAGCGTTAGTTCTAGATTTAGGCTTCCTAAATCTAAGGAATAATAGCTTAAAATTAAGGTCTGTAATTTGTTTATAGACCTATAATAGTCTAATAATATACTTAGCAGGCATTTTACTAATATTATTATCTATCTCACTTTCTACGTCCTTATATTTACCCTTAGTGCCCCTAGCTTTAGTCTTCTTATTACTTTTGGGTTTAGACTTTAGTTTAGGACTGTCCTTAGTAAGGTTAAATCTAACCTTATTACTATTATTTTTATTTAATTTATTAGTAAAATCCTTATCCTTCTGATTTACTTCTGTTTTCTTTAGTTACTCTTATTTTATAACTCTTACGTAATTATCCGCAATTAAATCTTCTATTGCTTATTTGCGTTTCCGCTACTCTATATCTAAATCTAACTCTATACTTATAAAGTTATTGTTATTATTATTACCTTGCTCTTTAGTATTAACTATATCTTAGATAGCCTTTACTATATTAACATTTTTATTATATCCCTCTGTTAATTATAATAGTATATCTAATTTATCTTATCTTATTCTTAGTTTATCTAAATACTACTACTATTATAACTATATAATTTATTATATAGGATGTAAATATATCTTTAGCTAATTCTAATGTTTTACCTAACTTAAATAGCGTTTAAAGAACTTCTTCTCTTTATAATAGGTTATAGTTCCTAGTTTTACTAAAAGCTTGTCTATTTACCTAATGTATTTAGCTCTTTCCCTATTAGTAGTGGATTGCTACTATGCTAAATTAGTAACTATAAGCTAACCTAATAGTTAATTCTATTATATTAAAGCTAGGATCTAAATACAAAGGTGTCCTGCCTATATTTGCTTATAAAGTGTTTAATTACGTATATTAACCTTATTATTAAAACAAATAAAGTCTAGTATAGCTTCTAGGTTATAGTATGGATTTACATAATATCTATAAAGCTTATATTTAACTTCTAGTGTAATATTTTTATATTTTACTTAATATTTCTTATAGTTATTATAATTCTATATTTCCTATAGCTAAATTAATTCTATTTCTTATAGCTTTTAGAAAACTTTATAACCTATATTATTATCTTTAGGCTTATAGGCTATTAAGCAAAAATAAGACTAAGATAGATTTAACTACGCTTTTATTAGATTTAACTATATATAAGTAGTGGTAGTATTAGGGGATAATGCAAAGTGAGAGTATAGTAAGCTTCCTCTAGTTAGCGTAAAAGAGTAATATATGTAAAAGGGTCTAGTGGCTTTAATCCATCCTGTTAAATCTGGCCGTTTACTATTAACTTTTTTCCTTTATTATTACTATTCTATAGGCAAATTAAGGCCTTTCTTTATGTATTCTCTTTGCTAATTAATTAGGTTCTTCTTAAGGTAGTCTTTTACTATCTTAGCTATATTGATTTACATTTTGTTTTTAGCTATCCATTAATTATCTTTAGCTATATATCCCTTCTATCTAATAAGGAATTTCACTCTTGCTATTTTAGTCTATTTAAAAATCTTAACCTAATAACCATAGATTTATTTAATCTCCTAATAATCCGCTTCCTCTGGATTATTAAACATAATTAGCGGCGAAGCTAGTTCTTCCCTATTAAATAAATCCTTTCCTTATGCTAGTTTTTATAACTATACTGCTAACACCACTAGATAGACTTAAGAGTCTAAAGGGAAATCTAATTAATATGCTAATAGGTTTACCTTTTCTAGCACCTTATATAGCCTTACTCTCTGTGGTAACTATTTTTTCTTAGGCTTACTAGGTAGCTTATATCCCTTATATAATTATAGATACACTATGTCCCCTACGTTAATATTAACTAGTTTGTAATAATTATTATACTAAATCTTAGCAAGGGCAGTAGCTATTATAATTACTAGCTAAGCCTTATACTAGTATAGCTTCCGCAATACTACTATATTATTTGCGCTAGCCCTAGTATTAGTTACGTTATTTAGAGAAAGAAAATTAATAATGCTTAGAGGGCGAAATCTATATAATAGCTTATTAGGCGCTTGCCCTATGCTTACCACTATAGTGTTATTTAGTTAATACTATAGCGCTAGAAGTAGTGACATCCACGCCATATCTAGGTCTATTACTATATAATATCTAATTATAATTATTACTATCTAATTCTTCCTTTTTACTATTCTATTTATTTAGGGATAGTATACTATACCTATAAGAAGTCTAACTCCTATATATCTAAATATCTCTTTCTATATATTAGATATAAATTTTAGATCTCTATTGCTAATAATTTGCCTTAGTAATCCCTAATCTATAATATATAGCGCATAAAGGAGTAATTTTACCTATATTTCTACTAGGTATATAGTGTGCCCTAGTATTAGAAGAGTCCTTTTGCTAAATAGGTAATTTACTAGGCATAACGAATTATATATTATATATCCTTCCATTTACCACATTATATTCGCGGCCAATACTTCTAGTATATCTATTATAAAGTTAAGTAAAATTATGTAAAAAGGCATTAGTTTTAACTATAAAGGTTATAACTCTCCTAGTGGTTTTAAGTAATTAATTATATTCTCCTAATATACTATGTAATAAGCTATATAGTTACGAATCTATTAGCTTATTTGTAGAAAACATACTAATTAAAGCTTTACTACTATCCTAGTAATTCCAAAATATTGCTATTTATTATAAACTAGTTACAGTATAGATTTAACCTTTGTTATTAGAATGCAAAGATAGAAAAACCTATCTCCACTATAATAGTATAATAAACTATCCTTATATAAATCCTATTTATATAGGGGAATTTTTAGTCTAATCTAGGCATTCTTTGCTGCTTATCTCTCTTAGTATGCTCTTATAGCTATAATAATTTAGCTAAACTTTTAGTTAGATTAATACCCTTAGATAATTCTAGCCTTAAGGTTGTTATTGATTATCGCAGTTACAATGTATTCCTTAGTGGCGAAATATGCGCTTATATCTAGTTTATTATATTAACTTTTTTGCGTTACTTCCTTGTAAGTTACCTTTACTAGTAACCTTAAAAGTGCATCTAGCACTATATTTAGCACTCCTAGCATATATATTACTTTTAAGTTAAATTATAATAGATAATTCGTAACCTTAGCTAATTTTAGATTAGCCTTGTCTAAATCTATTGTTAATAAGGAGGTATATTTAATAATGCCTTTTACTAGAGAATAGTTAGTTAATATATTAACTACTGTGTTATTAGATTAAACCATTTTTCAGAGCTTCCTAACACTCTATATAATTATAGCTACTTTCGCTTTAGTTAAACTATATTATTTCTTAACACTTAATATTACCCTTAAAAGAAATAGGATTAGCTATATTTAGTTACTCTTAATATCCCTTCTAGGAATGCTTTAACTATCCTATTCTTTTTATAATTAAAACGCGTATAAACTAAATCCTTTCTTATAGGTGTTAATTTTAAGGAAGAGTGGCTTCTTTAGATTATAATGCTATAGGGTCTATTTCTTACTTAAGAATGTTTTAATGTCTTTAAAAGCCTTTTTCTCCTTCTTAGTTAGTAAAAACATCTTTTATTATGTTAATCTTTTCTATACTAGCTTTAAGATACTAGTGATTTTCTTATCCTTATTATAAAACTCCTTTAATAACGCTATTTTTTATTCCTATAATAGTTAGATTTATATGTTAAACCACGGGATTTTATTGTAGAGAAAACTAGCTATTCTAATAAAAGTTTTAAGACTTAATAAATTGCTTAGAAAAATCATTTTTTAAAAGGCTTTAAGTCTATTATTAGTGTTAATAATTCCATTACTATTTATAATAAAACTAAGTAGTTAAATAGCTAGGTAACTAATAAAAGACTTTTTCGTAGTAATTATTATCCTATTTTCCTTAAGGATTTTAAGCACGATATTAAGGTGGACTAAATGCTCCTTAATACTATCCAAAAATACGATAATATTGTTAATATATACTTGTATAAAATGTTTATATTTTCAGAACAATTTATCCATAAATCATTAGGCAAAAGCAGGGGAATTCTTATATCCTATTAAAGCCACATTTAATGCCTTAAGGCCTCGATTTAATATAACCACTATGCGTGCCTAGTGGTCTCTTCTAACTAGTAGCTAGTGGAAAAATCCTATTCTATTAAATAAAGAATAAACCTCCTTACTATAGGTATTATCTATAATGTCACTTTAGTTTAGTAAAGGGTATATATCTAGTATTACCACATTGTTAAGCGGTCTTATATTAATTATAACTCTTTCTTTCCTTTTCTAACTAGTTTCTCACTAGACTATAAACACTAGATATACTATAGCTACTAGCTTATCTAGGTATATTATCTTCCCTTTTAGGTAAAGTTTATTATATACTTTATTAAGTTTGCTTATATCTTAGCTACCTAATCTATAAGGTCTAATTAGCTTTATTTAATATTACCACCTGTTAATAAGATTAATCCTTATTTTCTTATCCTTAGGCATAGGAATAATGCCTCTGTCCTAATAGATATTATATTTATTAGAAAGCTAGATAAATTTGCTTGTGGCTTTATAGTTAACATTAGCAATTCACACTCCAAATTTATTAGTAGTATATAGAATCTCTTTTAGACATGAAATCCTATATAATAGTACCCTTATATTAACTTTCTTTAGGTTAAGCTTATCCTTTTCCTTATTAGATTTATTGCTATCCTTATCCTTATTTTCTATCTTCTTTACAATATCTTTGCTAAAATAAGCATAATATGTAAAAGGGTTATTAATCACGTAGTTAGTATTAACTTCGCTAGCTACTATTAGCTATATAACTTTTTTATACTTATAAATTATAATAGTTTTGTTAGTTAGGTTATAGGCAATTATTTACCTTTAGCTAGTGTTACTAAACAAAGCATTAGGAAAATATTCTAAATATAACTACGCATAATACACACTTATTTCCTAATTTCTTTATGCTACTTTCTAACTAACTAGTATATATGCTAATGCTTTTAGGGGAATTAACACTATTTACATAGTAACCACCCTCTAATAAGGAACTTTAGTAGCTAGCCTAAAAATCTCTACTAGTACTATTATACTATAGACTAACTAAAAAACCACCCTAGGGCGCATAAAATTAAGCTTTGCTTTATACTTATAAAGGAAATTCATTCCTAGTAATAGTTTTAGTCCTAGATTTAGCATTATATTTACTATTACTATAAAATATCCGGTGATTTTAGTTCTATAAACTATCCCTAGAATATAAAAATCAAACGTGGCTTTTTTAGTTATAAAAAAGGAAGACCTTACTCTAGATATAGGCTTAGGTTCTTATATTACTTATTTTACATTTAATCTATTTTACTAGAGCTATGCCTTATCCACTAAAATTAATAACATTCCTAAGTTAAGGTAAATCTAATAACTCTTACCCCTATTATTAAACTTAATATTAATCTTTAAATACATATTCACTTACTTCCTATTGTATTTAACTTCTTATAGTCTTATAATAGCCTTAATTACTTATCCTAGAACTAGTTAGTTTAGCTTTATTAAATCTATCCTTATAGTGTTTTTATTTGCCTTCTTTTTAATGTTTTCTATAAAGTAAGTTTTAATAAAATTTAAGTCCTATACCTAGGTTTCTATATAATTATTCTCTTTAACCTCCCTTTCTTTAGCTATATAATAACCGTATTCCTAAAGATAGGTTTTATGTTATTATATGTTAGAATTATTATTATATACTATAATATAAGCATATTCCTTATCCCTAGTAAATGGTTTCTCCTAACATTAAAATTACCTAGGCCGCCACTACTAGCTAAATGCCTCTAATAGTCCTAGATCCTATAATTGTTATTTATTATATTAGACTAGGGGGTTATCTTATTAATTCTAACTAAAACCTAGTTACTCTCCTCTATTCTTCTGTGGTTTATTTTACTATAGTCTCTGGTTTTGTCCCTTAATTTACGTGTTTTACTAGTATAGCCTTAGTTAGAAAAAACCTAAGGATCTTTAGATATTCTAATTATCCTATCTATAATGTTAATTTCCTAGCTAAAATTATGTGTTTAATAGTCTATTCTAATTTACTTAAGCTCTATCCTTATTCTCTTCTAAGTTACTACTAGATATCTTAGTGTTAAAATAAACTTTTAGCTTCCCTTTGCCTTTTCTAACTATAGACTAATCTTTACTTTGTAAGTAATTATATAAATCCTACCTTTTATTATTTACTATAGTAATATAGGCTAATCTTATATCTGTTATTATTAGAACCAGACATATCTAGCGTAATCCTAGATAAAGTTTAAGATATAGGCACACTAGAAGCTAATAATCTATTGTTTTACCATTTACTCTAGCATACTAGAAAATTTTTAACGTAAAATCGCGAAAAGATACGTCATTCTTAATGTTTTCTTTAGTGTATTTTGCTTTATTAAGCTATGCTATTATATCTTAGACTTAAATACTAAATTCCTTCTAAACTGCCTTAAAGACTAATAGTATATTACTAAATATAGTGCTCTATTCTTCTAAATTAAGATATTATTAGTACTATACTATTACGTCTCCTTAGAATAGTGTCTAGATCTTCTTTTAAATAATGTCTTATTAACTAGGGTTAGTATAATATAAGTAATCCTTAACTGCCTAGACCTATAATTTAATATTATAGAAAATAGTTTATTTCCTGTTATATATTATAAGGTCTCTGCTAGCCTCTTCTAATTTATTATAAGGCTTGAAGTGTCTAATATCCGTGATTTTCCATGTTAAATCCGCGTTTTATTCTGCGTTTTCTATCCATTAGTTATCCTAATTCTAATTAAACGCTAGATTTATTCTTTTTCTAGGTTAGGAAGTCACGTACTATTCTAGACCTAGGGAATACGTAGTTTAATACTACATCCGGTGTGAATTCGCCTATTATTATATAAAATCCTATAGGTACTGTGGTTACTAATACTATTAGTACTATAAGTATATCTATTATACTAATAGTCCTACTTTAGCATCTAGATAGCTATTATACTAACCCTAGTTATTTAGTGGATATAATATTCCCTAGGTGGCATTTCGCGCTAATAGCGTTAATCTTACTAAGGCATTTGCACTTTACAAGCTTCTAATTTTAGTTATTAGTCTTATCGCTAGCTAGTCTATTCCTGCTGTTATTTTAGCTATTATCTCTTTTTACGTAGCCTAATATTGCTTTATTGCTTCCTATAAAATCCTTATAGTGTTAGATTCACTAATCTTAGTGCAATACTCCCTTAGATCTTATGGGTTCCCTAAGGATCCTAACTAGAGGTTATGAAATTTCTCTAAATCTAGTGAGTTCCCTAAGAGTCCTAATTATAGGTCCTCTAGATATAACCCTATTAGCTAGTTAAGGGGTTTAGTACGCTAAATAATAGTGTTGTTTTTAGGATAGTTTTTAATCCCCTTTCTTTTGTTATTCTTATCCTTATCTATACTATTCTTAGTTCTAGTGGTTATAGTGCTATAAGCAAGGCTAATGTCTTTAGATTATCCCTCTAATGCCTTACTGCCTTCTAATCTAGTAAATTTATTAAGAAAACCTATAGATTTAGCTTTATAAATACATAATTTAACTTCCTTTTACACGAGATATATGGCTTATAAATCTATTAGATTCTAGTAAATAGGTGGTTCTTAATATATTAGGTTTTCGCGTCTTTTAAGCAGTCTGTTATTAAATTTGTATTTTATAAGTTTAATTAAATCTTCTTGTTCCTTAGTTCTAATAAGTTATTATTTTTAGTACTTAAACATAGGGTTTACTTTATTAAAAGCCTAAAACTAGTAAATAAGTTATAGTTTGTTTTTAGTAACTAGGAAGTTAGACTAAATATCTATAAATTAATGTTATAAATAATTAGATTTAGATATATAGTTTTTGTTTCTAGGTTTCCGGAAGGGCATAATAAAAGAATCTCTAATTACTACTAAATATTACGTGTAGGTTTAGCATAATGTAAGGCGAATCCGTTAGAGGGGCTAATAGATCTACTATTATAAAGTTATACTAAGTTTACTGTGAGAGCTACTGTTAGGTATAAGGTAAGATGTCTGAAGAAGGTTAATTCTTTCTATCTAGAGTCCGAATCTGGTCTTATATGCGCCTGCATCTAGCTCCGCCACGTAACACTAGGGGTTATATTAGATATCTTATTAGGTACTTTGCCTCTAATATATATTACATCTAGATTCTAAGACTAGGAAAAGTTATAATAACGAGGAATATCACATTTAATAAGTTAATTTTTTATAATCTAATAAAGGAGAGCGCAATAGAGCTATTAATTAATAAGCTTAAGGCATATTTCTAATCCCTTAAAATTAACACTAAATTAGATAAAGAATTAAATCTTTTCCTTATGCTAACTTTAATTAAACTATAATAAGATTAGACTAAGAGTTTAAACTTAGGGGTAAAAGCTCTATAGACTTCTTAATAAAAGAAAAGAGAAGCTATATACCTTAATAAGTAAATTAGACTTTAAACACCTTAGCTATCACTAGATCTAATAATTAGAGAGTAAGAGACTCTTAATCTAGAAGCTTAGCAAAGTAAGAAGAAGCAAAACGCTTTAGATTTATATGCTTAAGAGAGTAATATAATAATAGATCTAATAAGTAGTAAGCAAGATACTACTATAAGGGCTTAGGAGAGCTAATGTCCTTATAAGGTTCTAGAACACTAAGCATATAATGCTAAGGACTAAGTTATTAATAACTTAATAGGTAATAAACTACCTAAGCTAGAAAAAGAAGCAGAGAAAAACTAGTAATAAGATAAACCTATAGGAGTAAATACTAGACTAGCTACCTGCGTAGAAGGCTTAAGGGGATTACTAGCTATGCGGTTAGAAATTATAGAGAGTCTTAGAATAATAATATAAGAAAGTATATAAATAAGCTTAAGGTTATAAATAAAGAGAGCTTAAGGTAATATACCTTCTTACGCTTAACTAATAAGGAGGAAGAAAAAAGGACCTAATAAAGCTCTTATTAATAGCCTCTAGGACCTAAAGGATCTCTTCACTAAATTTAGGAAGACTAAGGAAGGAGATCCTTATAAGCTCTTTCTAGGAGATTAGGATTTTAAGAGCTATAAAACGGTTTTTTTAGTAATTAACGCGCATTATAATAAAGAAAACAGATCGCACCTTAACCTAAAGAGAAAGGTAGGGACTATTTATTAATCTAATCTCACTAAACCTCTAAAGTTATAGAAAAAGGCAAAGGATTATCTATTTAGAGAGAAATAGTTAAAAGCAATAAACAAAGAGATTAATAAGCTAAAGGAACAAGAAACGTGGTAGTAAATAAAGCGTTTAGTGGCATAATTAAAGCTATTGCCATTAAAATAAGTATTTTCTTATAAGTTTAATAAGAAAGGGATATTAATCTATTATAAAGCGCAATTATGCGTACATAGAGACCTCTAAGATATCTCTATAATTAAATAAACCTATACTATAACGCTCACCGCTTACGTGTTCTATGTATTTATAGCTCTAGTCACTAGGTTTAATCTAGAGACTAGGTAGTATAACGTTAAGAATGCCTTCCTTTATATAAAACGTAGAAAGGATAAAATACCTATAACTTATAAACTTCCTAAAGGTTTTATAATCCTTAAAGAATATATAAAATTACTTAAGGCCCTTTATAGATTAAGGGACTCTCTATAACTATAGTTTAAGGAATTAAGCAAATCTCTTATAAAGCTTAGGCTTAAATTAAGTAAAGAAAAGCCTTACTTATTCTATATAAAAGATTAGACTGTTTTCCTTATATTCTTTATAGATAATATTCTTATAGCGTTTTATAAGGATAATAAAGGCATTACTAACCGCATTTCTAAGGGCCTAAAGGAGGCATATAAATTAGATAAAAAAGGTAAAGCAAGATTCTTCCTAGGGATCTAGATTATTAGAGACTAAGAATAATAAAGGGTGTATCTTAGTTATAAGGCATATATTAACAAGATTAGGGAAAAATTTAGGTAAGTAAGAAAAGGCACTTTCCTTACTATACTAATCCTAGTAGTAAAGTATTATAAGTTTAAGGGTAAAGCTAAGAAGTAAGTAATAAAGGTTTACTAGGAAAAGATTAGATTAATCCTATATACTATAATTATAATTAGACCTAATATTGCTTTTATAGTAGTAAAGTTATTATAATACCTTATAAATCTAGGACTAGAGTATATAAAGGTAGTAAACTAAGCTATTTACTACTTACTTATTATAAGCAAACTCGCGCTATGCTTTAGTATAACTACTAAACTTTAAGCTCTTTAAATCTTAAGTAATACCTCCTTTATAAATAATCTTAAGACTTATAAATCATTATAAGGATACTTAATCACTCTCTTTAGTAAACTAATTATCTAGAAAGCTACGCGCTAAATAATAGTAACTATATCTATAATAGAGGCTAAATTACTTACTTTATAATAAGTAGTAAAGGAGACTATAAGTCTATAATGCTTATTTAGAGATATTAAATTTAATACCTATAAAGATTAGGTTATTAATTATAATAATTAATAAATAATTTAGCTTATACTTAATAAGAGCAAATAATTAAATACTTAACTATATTATATTAATATTTATAATATATAGTTAAAGTAAGAATTTAAGAAAGGAAGCTTTAAAATCACATATTTACTAATAGAAAGGATGCTTACTAATAGATTCATAAAGGCATTAAATTATTAGCACTTTAAATGCTTTAAATCTATGCTTAGTCTTATAGATTTACGTATAATATATAATATTTAAAGCGCATAGGTTACAAAGGAATCATAGGTATATTAATAAGGGGGTATAAAATTAATTACCTTAGAAATACATAAAGGCCCCCTCCTTAGTAAGTAAAGCACTACTAAGGTAAATAGGATTAATAAAACAAAGACTTTAAAACGCTATTACACAAAAACATATATATAAATGCTATTCTAAATAAAGGAAATAAACTTATATAAGGAGGCAAATAACCTCCTTAAGTTAGGCTATTACTATAGTTACCTTCTCCTTAACCACTACTAAAGAGCCCTTAGTAATATCCTTAGCCCTAATACTTAGATTAATAACCTCACTATATATAGAATCTAGCTCTATAATAAGTTCTAATTAGAGTTATAGTGCCTTATAGTACTGCTTTACTATTTATATATATATAAGTAAAGGATTAGGGGAAATTATAATTAGAAGCGCCTTACCTTAGTGTCTTTATCTAGTGCTAATAATATTTGCTTAGTAAGGGGAATATAAGCATTATATAAAGGTAGGTAATAGTAATTACTAACCTTATATAAGTAATATCTCTAAGATTATCTAGACCTAACCTTAAAGTAATAACCTAAGTTACCCTTACCTATAAGGCCTACTTAAACACACCCTTTATAAGAAATATTACGCTTAGGACCTTAAGGAGTAGGTAATTTAGGCTATACTATTAGTATATACTAAAGAGAAAGGGAAAGTATAGTATTAATAAGTTATTTTTATAAAGTTTATAAAGAATTATACCTTAAGTATCCTCCCCTTACCTAGGCCCTTATAGGATATAAGGTTTATAAAGGAGTATACTTAAGGTATTCTCCTTACTTCTCCTTAGGAGATAGTAACTTACTAGTAAGTAGCTTAGCACTAATTAGTAAAGAATTACTAATAGGTAACTTAGACTTAGCTAGGGGAGGTAAAGAATTATTATAAGCTACACTAGGGCTTAGATAAGAATATATAGCTAAATTAGCTATAATATAAGTAATTTACTAAAGAGTAATTAAGCCCTCCTAGAAGTAAAGATTCTCTTTAACTAAAACGTATATATTAGAATTTATATTAATTAAAATATAAGCTAGTTAATAAAAAGTGTATTATAAAGGGAAGAAAAGAAAGCTTATAACTATTATATTAAGAGATCCTTTATAGGAGAGAAGTATAGGTATAAAAGTAAAAGAGCTTACTTTAAATTCACATTAAATTCAGGCACTACTAAAACACCATATATCCGCTAGTTAAGATATTAGTTAGTAATTATAATAACCTTAACACTAACTAGGGGGTGTGTTACCTAATAGTAAATATAGTGTCTATAATAAATAAATCTGCACCTATAACTATATTAGGGGAGCTAAAGATACACATTACTAAACGCGATAATTCATAATAAAAGCATATAATCTATAATATAATAGCTTTCTCTATAAAAGAGGAGCTTTTATCCTTCTATTTATATAATAGAGATAGCTTTAATCCAATCCTTTTCTAACCTTCTTTATCCTGCTAGGGGAGATCTTTTCAAGTCACGTGCCCAACGCACAACATTAACAGCAGCCCCACATCTTGGGCACGCACCACTCCTTTTTCGGCATCGACGGATATCGCGTTTGTTATCGCTTTCGAGGCGCCTCGTTTGCTCTTGTCTACATCCGAGGCCTCACCTCGTTTGCTGACAGATCTGCGAAAGCTTACATATGGCCTCCATTAATCTTCATAGATCTCATTAGCTCGATATAGATTTCATATCATCACTCAGGTGCATCATTCCGCATATCATATTCAACAAGCGCTCAAGGAGGCTAGTCGTTGGATGATAACCTGCCGCATGCGTTGCCTTGGTCCCGCGGAAAGAATCTACGTCTTGGGTGGTCGTGTTATGGACATTTAGAGGCGCGGCTACCGAGAGAAGATGTTTGTGCCCGACGCTGTGTTTGCACAGCGTGTGCAAAACCGTGAAGCACCCGATGCCATCGAGCAACTACATCAACGGCCAAATCAAATCATCACATTATATCTCCTTGAAAGGAGTCGAGAATTCCGGAGAGTCGCGCATCTTCGGCAAATGGTATGTTGCACATGCATAACTCGGGCGCCGGCGCCCCCTCAGATATTGCCAACCGCCAGGCCAACTAACTAACCTGACCCGACTTTCCACAGGGATGGAATAACCCCGAGGGAGACGCCTACTTCCAAAAGCAACGCGAGGACGCCGACAAATGCGACGACAGGAAGGCTCGTTTCTTCCATCTTCTCATGAAAAGAATCGGACAGGAGCTCCACCGGTCCACCAATGCCTTCCTCGTGGGCCGCGAGCATGCGAGTGAGGCCCGCATCCTCGACCTGTGCATGGCCCCGGGGGGCTTCCTGGAAACGTCGATGCGCCACAACCCGGGATCCAGCGCCTTGGCCTTCAGTTTGCCGGTTTCCATGGGAGGCCACCAAGTCCTCTTGCCAGGGGACCTCAGTGTCGAGAAGCGCTTCTTGGACATCACCATGCTGGCCGAAGACATGGGAGTCGACACCATTCCACCGGGACATCCCGACGCCGACGCCTTTCTTGCCCGCCAGCTCACGGGCGATCAGCTTTTCGACCTGGTCATCTGTGACGGCCAGACGTTGAGGACCCATGTCAGGAGCTCATATCGGGAAAGGACAGAGGCGGCGAGGCTGATGGCCGTGCAGTTGGCTCTTGGCCTCGAGCACCTCAGACCAGGAGGCACCATGGTTGTTCTCTTGCACAAGCTTGACGCCTGGAGGACCGCCAAGCTCTTGTGGGATTTCCAAAAGTTTTCGTCTGTGAAGCTCTTGAAGCCCACGGCCGGCCACACAAAGAGGTCGTCGTTTTACATGGTTGCGGCCGGAGTGCAGAGTCAGCATCGCTTGGCCGTGGAGGCGATTGGGAGATGGAAAGCCGTCTGGGAAGTAGCCACATTTGGCTCAGAGGAGGATTATGCCCGGCTGATGATGGATACCGAAGCGGACGTGGATGAAATGCTCAATGATTTCGGGCCCAGACTCATTGAATGGGGAAGGAGCATTTGGAACACGCAGGCGGACGCACTCTCCAAGGCGTCGTTTATTCGGGGGCAGTCATGAAACGCTGGGATCGACCCCCTCTAGGTACTTAAGGGTCGTACGACGCCAAGAACGAGTTCAAGCACCACGACTGTGTGATGACGGTGATGATGACGGTGATGCTGACGACCGTGATCAACCCTGGCCTGGATGGAATCTAGGAACAGGGTCAAGTCATTCTTCATTTTAATAAAGAGCAGTTGCTCTCTTGCACGTTCTGGACATTCGCACGCGTAGCACAACGACCTCCATTCCCTCACCGGCTATATTATCCAAAAAAGAAAAAAAAAAAGAAAAGCCTAAGCTATTTGAGCTACGCTGTCGGACGCGTCGTTGCAGTCCCCTGTGAATCCAAAAAAGCACCCATCTCTCGCGCAACGTGGTCCAAAACGACCTCGTTTCCTCCCTCGGACGGCTCCAGTGACCCTGCCGCGAGGGAGAACACGAAACCTACCGTATCCACAGGGGTAAGGGAGCGCATTTCAGGACGGAGCAGATGCGAAGTTACGTGGTCATGGATCTGTTGGAGAAACTCACTCGCCGCCTGGTGCACGGAAAAGTAGTCAAACGTCATGTCTGACACCTCTTGATCAACGGCGTCAGCAGCACGGCGGACAAGCGCCGAAGGGTGGTACGGCGAAGTGGTCCCAGACTTGACATTCTTGTTTTTGCTGTCGACCCGTGCCTTCGCCAACAAGTGCCCCTGTGCTTCGAGGGCCTGCTGCACGTATTCCACATCCCACGGAGCACGCACCAAGCCGCTGTTTGCCCCCTGTTTTGCCATTCGATGTGCGCAGAGCAGCGAGAATTGCCCGGCGAATTTCAATTCTCGCACGCCCGCCCCGGACATCTTGACGGGGACCTTTCCCTTCTTGCCTTTACGACGATTCGCGGCGGCAAGCCAGTTGGCTGGCGAGATTTGGCGGCTCATGCAGTAGTTTTTGAAATGAGCTTCCGGTGAGGAAGGGGTTTCCGAGCCGACGAAGAATGCCTGTGGTCCCTGCCTGTCAAGTAGCTGGTCCAGCAGCGTCCATTCCAAGGCTTCCTCTTCGGACGAAGCCTGTTTTCCCCTTTGCTGCTGGTGCTGCTGAACAGCAGCATACAGTTGAACTGAATGCAGCGCCGCTCCTGGCCTTGCTGCATATGCCACGCCGACTTGGTGAAGCCGCGAGCGGACGTAGTGAATCATGAGACCACAGAACAGAGGGTGATGCTGAAAAAAGTTGCAAGGCCGCATGGCTTCGCCTCTCCTTCTCGCGGCATTCCATATCAGGGCGAACATGTCGGAACCCCCGCTTGTAATGGTGGCTATACGCTCAATCTCCTCCAAATCTCTCTTGGATGCTGTGCTGGGAGCCTTGGCCACGGCGTGCTGCACAAGCGCAACCGTCTCTTGACTGAACGTCTTCAATTCACGATATCCCTTGTCCACTTTGGGTCCTAGAATACGAAGCGTGTCCAAGTAGTTCTGTCCCGCGAAGCAGAGCCATAAAGGGACCTTCTTCGTCTTGATCAAGAGACTCAGGCCGCGGGTGAACTCATCCATGATGGGGAAGCTCTGGAAGGTGTCTGTCAACAGACACAGGTTTGGCACCAACTCCAAGAGAGCTGCTTTCTCTTGCGCCCATTGTTGGCGAAATCCAACGAGCCCATCTTGCACGATTGTGCTTGATTGTTGTGGGTCGTAGTATCCAAAAGCGCCCGAGTACCGAGGGAAGGACTTGGCATCGAATGACACAACGCCTGCAACCGAATACATGATGGAGGCGACGTGGTGAAATAGGGCATGTCCCAAGTCGTAACAAGCAAAATTCATGTCGTCCTTTGGCCGGGCCTTGGCCGTGGGGTCATGACCAGCGGCCACGCAAGCGGCAGCGAAGAACTCGGACAAGACCGTCAAGGCACCACCATGTCTTTCCAGGAGCGGACTGATCTCTTCCTCCATGGCTCGCGCAAGCTCGACAGCCAGGTTCGCACTGGTAGCTGCTGCTGCGAGGCTGATGCCGCCGTCATCATATGCTTGCCACAGCGCGGCTACCTCCTGGCGGAGGCTGATCAGGTCCTGTAGAAGCATGACAAAGGCAAACTTGCATTCGTATTCGGAGTTGTCTTCCTCGACCGTGTAGAGCAAGTGCTGCTTGTCTGTGTCATCATCCGTCGAGGAGGAAGCAGGCACGTCGGGTGCATTCAAAAACGCCTCGGACGGCTCATAAATCGGAAGCACTCCGAAGGGGTTGGCAAGAGTATGTTGACTGCTCTTGAGAGCGGACATGCCTGATGTGAGCACGGCCATGTCCACATCTGCTTTTAGATTCACCCTGGACTCGGCTGGTACCAGGATATGATAGACCGTTTCCAGAACAGTGACAAAGTACGCGTGTGTACGATTTGTCTTTGCATCCTCGTCGTCCGAATTCGCTTTGGCGTAGATGCTCATGAACCCTCGTCTGGCACGTATGACGCGGGTCAAAGAGGCCGTGAAGTGAGATGGTACCTTGGCCAGATTGTCCAGTTTCTTGGCGATGAACTGGCCCAGGGGGACAAAGTCTCGAACGGCCAGCACATAGGCAGGGCCGGTCTGCTGGGGCTGCTGGTCCGAGGCATTTTTCGAGTTTGAATCCATCGTCGAGCCAAGCCCTTGCTGCTGCTGCCGCTGCCGCTGCCGCTGGTTGGCGAGCTTGCGTGCCTTGCCCTCTGGGCGACTGCCACGGCTCAGCGGTGTACCGATCTGGCCGTCATATCCATGCTGCTTGGCTGTAGAGGCGAGCCATGAAGCAACTGCGTTGGTGTCACGCTTATACTGCTGATATGTTGAGTAGAAGTTGGCGGACAGCATCGTAAGCGGTTAGCGTAATCCGTTAAAAAGGGGTTCTGAGTTCCTGGCTGCATCGTGGACGGACGGAGTGGCGTACAAAAAAATACAATGGTGTGAAAATACAATGGTGTGGGTGTGGGTGTGTGGGGGTGGGGGTGGGGTCTGGATTGTGGGAGCGGGTGTGGAAATAGTCTGCATGGCGTGCACGTGCTTTCACCACACACCCACCTGCCTGCGGGACTAATATTAGTAAGCCAAGAAACAAAGGAAAAAGCCTCACCCTCGCAACATGTCCACCACGCACGCAGGCTGCAGGCAATCACTCTCCCGACGAGCCATTTCACAGAACTTCGACAGTATCACGCGGATGGCATGGGTATTCCATTGTCGAACCGTGCCGTCGATGGCCAGCAGTGTTGAATCACAATTGGCAGTCTTGCAGAGAGTCGCCAGTAGTAGTGGGTAGATGGACAGCTCTTGCCTCTTGAGATGCATCTCACGCGGGCGTCTCCAACGTACATGAATGAGGCTGCGAGTCCGGCGCAGCCATCAAACGAATTGAATCTCATGTACTCTCCGTAGTCCGTACGTTTGAAAATTGTGCAAACTGGCCACTCAGGCAAGGCACGCGCAACCTTCCGCGAAACTGCTCGCCCATCAAGCCAGTGCCGAGAATAAAAATGCAAATGTCATCGCTGTCACGCGTAACAACAGTATCACATAGCACAACATAGCATAGCATAGCATAGCGTAGCATTCCCCATGAACTTTCGTTCACATTCATGATCCGCGCTACCAACTGAACTTCTTCACCAACCGGCGATGGCCGCAACAAATGGGCAGATCCCCATCGAAAAGACAGTATTACCCATGATGTCATTGTTTTGACATCATCAAGATTTTTACTGATTTCGATGATTCATCAACCGAAGATGGTTCAAAAGCAAGTCAATTCCCCCATAAAATTGTAGACGCGCGTAAACAGCGCACCGCACCCTTGCTCCCCCACAAACCCCAATTGACTCAATCTCAAGAGTAGAATTAAACACAATGTCAGCATCACGCATCACCACATCTCTCATCCGCCAGGCCCCGCGCCGTGTCACCATCTCAAGTACGAAACCCAGGAAACCCTCACCATCCGTCGCCCCCCCAAGACGCTTTTTAAACACCGACACGGCACCGGTTCTGTACTCTGCGCGCGCAACCGTCATGGGCGCGCGAAACGGCAAAATCAGGGGCAGCGAAGGGCTGAAGGTCGAGCTAACCATGCCCAAAGAGCTGGGAGGCGATGGAGGCGACGGCAAGACGAACCCAGAGGAGTTATTCGCCGCTTGCTACGGATCATGCTTTCAGGGGGCGATGAACTTGAGCGCGAAACAGATGGGCATCACCATGCCTGCTAAGCCTGAGGACAATCTTATTGAGACGACGCTCCACATGGTGGGGGATCTGTCCAAGTTCGACTTGGGCGTGAGGGTCGACATGCTCATCAAGGTTCGGGGCGTGAAGAAAGATGACATGGACAAGCTGATTGAGAAGACGAGGGAGACGTGTCCGTATAGTAGGGCGATCAAGGGGAATGTCACTACGAACATCACAGTGGAAGAGGTATCGTAATAATCTGAGCCGAGGGATTCTTGCAGAGATGGTGCAGGGGAAGAAGGCTGTCCGTTAACCCAGCCGTCAACGTCAGCTTGATTGACCAGCAGCGAACGATTAGTGATATCAGTAGCGGAACTAAATCGACAGAAAGCCTTGTTTTGTGGCCTCGTATACTCACTCGGTACAAATTCGGCGGATCAAGCAGCAAATAAGAAACTCCAGGAATAGAAGAAGAAAAAGGGGAAGGAACGAGGGAATGGGAACAAGTCGCTTGCTTAAAAATTAATAAACAGACATTGTCGGGATCTACCATTGTTAGGCCCGCATCATCCACAGAGTACGCGCTGGGGATGGGATGGAGCCAGTAAGCCTCGCCGGAGGTAGAGCCGCGGGTTTGTCCACTTCTCACCCCGGCGCCTAATAAATAAAACTCGTCGGGGCTGTGTTCTCGAGGTCTTCACATTGAGTCGTTGTCGCCGCCGGGCCAGAACTCGGCCGTCCGCGTGCCGTGTGCGACGCCCGCATCCGCGTCACACACGGCAACGCGACGGATGTTCCCAATGCTATACGGAGTACTCCATGAACAGCACAAACACGCAAATTGCCATGGTCCATGGACTGCTAGGCCAATCACGATGCGGCGCTTACATTGCCGCCTTTCCTGACAAGCGCCCAACTCCAACGGCCACATCCTCGCTTGCAATTCCAGTTCTCACGCCTTGCTGTCTGAGCCACCACGATGCTGCTCGCGGCCAACATCTGTCAGGCCAGGCGCTTGAGCCCCTCAGCTCCTGGGCCTATCACCGCCGCTGCGATGGCTTCTTCTGGCTTCAACGCTGCGCCATCCACGACGGCTAGCTGGTTCGAAAGGTCTAGATGAAGTCTAGAGACTTGCATATAAAATGCAGGAGCTTTACCTCGAATTATGGCTTTGATTCCAGAAACTTGTCCTCACGCTGCTCATTCTCGCTTCATTTTGGAAACATCGTCTGGAAAAAACTCCAGAAAAGAAAACGAAAGATCAGCCAGTCTATACGTTTCAGTTCGCTTCACATCTTCTTCCTCTACCATCGGCCTATTCTGGACGCTGCACCATCAGTCAAGTAGTCAACTTTGGTCACTCTAAACGGACGATGCCTTGCAAAGTGGACTGGTTTCGTGACTGCCAAGGCTGCATCAAGGAGATCGTGGTCTATCGATGCTCCAAAGCCGGATCCGAGTAAGAACAAATTGGACAAACGTGTAGCTTGAACAAAATTGACATGGAGATGAATAGCCGCAATTGCTGCAACGCGAAACGAAGGGAGATCTCGCCACCAGATGTCCCGCCGTATGCCTATCATCACAATGCCTCGACTTATTACAAGGATGCGTGCATACCAAACCCCTCTGACGCTGTCGTTCAAGGAAGCGGATCGACCGGTATCTATTACAGATACTGTGACGGCAAATTCCGAAACTGCCTCGGCGAAAGGCTTCGTATCTAAGTGTGCCTGAGAAACGATTCAGGCTTTGCCTACCCACGCCTTACACAGCACAGGGGAAGAGATGGAAACACCATTCTTCCTCCCCAGGCTCGCAGGCACAAAGCATGTCGTTTTTTCACAGTTCGTTTGGGGTCAGTCCGTTACAGTGCTTCCCCAAAGGTCTCGAAAGGACGCAGGCAGGGCCCCTCGGCTATGAAGAAGATTACCGATGTATTGGGTTTTTTATGTGTTTTTCTTTTTCTTCTTCTTTTTATTTTGATGTCTTTGTTCTGTGTTCCTCGCCAGTTTCCATAGCAGATATAGTGGATGCCTCAAATACGATGGGCGTTATTCAGTATTGCTAGCTCTACCTAGCCAGAGCAACTTGGACAAACGTCATGACGTGCCCCATTAATAATGGCAGGTGGGTAGTACCAGAGGACCTCCTGCTTGTGGATTCATAAGATCAACTACCATCTCTCCTTCCTCCTTGTGAACCCATTCTCCTTTAGCTTCCGCGAGAGGGTCTTTTTCGTTGCTACCACTTCATCTGTGGGTTCGCTTGTATATAATCGCCTTTACCTACCCAGTTAAGACTATGACACTATTTGCTTGGTGTTTTTTGTTTGAAATTGACCTGGCTATTAGGAGGGACCGGTATGCTAACTTCCTAGTTTGCTTCGGCTTGGGTCTAATCCGCTATTAAATCATTTCCTCCAACCGTTTTCGGCTTTTTGTGCTGGCAGTTTCTTCTTCAGGCATTGACGGGATAAGATTGGTGTCCTTTTCGATGTATAAATTCTTTCCATCCTAAGCATGAGCGGATGACCTTTCTTGTTTGTGTTGCAATTCTGCTGCCAGGGCGAGCCTTCTTCGGCAGCTTCTACGACACAACGGAAGTAAATTGCTGTGCGTAATGAAAAGTCTGCCAGCATTCCTCTGGCCGGGCATCTTAAGTTTGCAATTACACCTGTTGTGTTAATGGTGCCCGTTCATGAGGAACACAAAGAACACTCATTTTGATAAATTTGCTTTCTTTTTTGTTGAATAGACGTCATAGGAAACACCGGCTTGAACGTCCGTGGCGCCATGAGCTTGCATTGTGAGTGGTTAGCGAGAGACAGCCGGCGCACAATAAATATCTTAGTGAAATAGCTCTTGGTTCTAGTACGCAAAGAGCTTCAGAGCATAGCCAAAGATGAAATAGTCAAGCTTGCTTGCAAGAACTGCTGGCTAGGTTGACAGCTTGTTCCGCATGGCAACTGGCACATGGCATGCAAATAATGGCGTGTGCTGCGATTATTTTCTCTGTCCGAGCTTAACGAATGAATGCGCTTAGGTAAGTTTGATTTTAACTCTGTTTTCATCTAGTCTAAATATGGCTGAGGCGAAGTCGCAAAGTCAGAGCGCCGAGGGACTGGTCTTCCTCAATCAAAGCACCTTCTTGTCCGCATGCTGCTAGCTCTTCTATTTGCCCGCGGAGAGCATTCGAGAAGAGGGTCTGCCTGGACGATATCAAAGAATCCACATCGACCCCTTCAGGATTAGAGACAATGCTATACTGCATTTTAACGTCATCCAGTGGGACCAACTGGGCCTTCTTCCGGAGCTTCTGAAACCGAGTTATAAGATCACGGGCCAAACCGTCATGCTCCAGTTCTGGGTAGGATGCGCCATCCAGTAACACCACCACACAGTCGTCAAACGATGGTTCCCAGCTTGGCCCACCTTCCGCCACGACACCTGCATTGTCGGTGGGCATCACCCGCACAACGCTGAGGTCGTTCTCAGCGAGCTGGATGCCGCTAACAACGATACGCTTCTCGCGTTGATACTGCCTCAACTCCTCCTGTGTCAAGTTTGGCAGCGCCTTTCGAACAACCTGTACGTCTCTCTTGAGTCTTTTGCCTAAACTTGGCCAGTCCACTCTAGCCTCTAAGCGAATGTTGTATTTCTCTTCGTTTGTTGTGAGGATAACTTCATTCACGTTGAGTTCTTCTGTTATATATGACCTCAGGGTGTCAATATCTGAGATGAACAGAGGGTCACCGATCACCACCAACGATTTGAGCGGTGTCTTGAGACTGATGGAGCGTCGCTCTCGCGCTGTCCTGGCAAGCTTGATCACCCTCTGCATCGCAGACATCTTCCTCTCTATCGCGGTATCCATGAGCTCCTCTCGGACTGTTGGGAAAGGTAGGAAATGCACGCTCGAAGTGTTCTTGACACCTGTGAGAGAGTCACCCAAGTACGGTTTTAGTAAGCCATAGATGTGCTCTGTGATAAAAGGGGCGAATGGAGCCATTGCGCGAATGACAGTGAAGAGGACTTGGGAAAGGGTGTTCAGCGCTGCTGTCGTGTCTTCCACACTAAGGCCTGCTGTACCCTTAAGTCGTTTGCGGTTGAAACGGATGTACCAATTGGTCAGATTGTCTATTCCCTGCAACAATCGCGGAACGACAGTGTACAAGCGATATCCTACAAAACGATGCTTAGCCAAGACTTGCCCCAAAGTGTAACTAACCATTCTTTTTTTGCAGCACTCACCAGACATTTCTTGCTCCATGAAGCGCAAAAGGCTTTGGCAGTCGGCAAGGATCCATCGGTCCATCACGTTGGTGATGTTACCGTGAGAACAAACAGATGAGACGGCGACAAAGTTGGTGCCAGTTGTGTTATTGAAGAGCATGGCCTGTTCGGAGAAGAAACGATAACTGTTCCATAGCGGGAGAAGAACACGGCCGACAATTTCTTTGACTCCGGATTCATTGAAACGCAGTGGCTCTGCCCTGACAACGGGTGAGTTGATTAAGTAGAGCCGGAGGGCGTCAGACCCGTAATTGTTCAGGACATGGGCGGGATCTGGATAGTTCTTTTGGCTCTTCGACATCTTCTTTCCATCCTCGGCCAGGACTAAGCCGTTTACGATACAGTTTCTGAAGGGTGATACTCCGAAAAGCTTATTCCCAAGGACAGTAAGAGTGTAAAACCAGCCGCGTGTTTGGTCTAGGCCTTCCGCAATAAAGTCGGCTGGAAAGGAATCTTGCAGAAACTTGTCTTTGTTTTGGAAGGGATAGTGATTCGATGCGTAAGGCATACTTCCGGATTCAAACCTACGGAGGCATTAGTCCACGTCCTCAATTTGTCCTTGAGGTTGGGACGAGAATGGGTGAGAGAGACATACCAGCAATCAAAGATCTCATCGATTCTGCGCAAGAGTCCTTTCCCATGCTGTGAAGGGATCGTGATGTTATCGATCTTGTCCCTGTGAATATCATCCAAAGGCCCTTCATATCCGCTGAGATGTCTGAGCTCCTCTCTGCTCCCGATACAAACAACCTCTTCATAATCTTCGCTAACCCATAGGGGAATTGGCGTCCCCCAGTAACGGTTTCGCGAGACATTCCAGTCACGTGCGTTAGAGACCCAGTTCGCAAACCGCTTGTCCTTGACGAATTGTGGCACCCAAGTTGTCTTCTCTAGACTATGGAGCATGCCAGGCGTCGAATTCGTCACCTTTATGAACCAAGCAGAGACAGCCTTCCTGATTAGTTGTGTCTGCGATCTTGGGCAAAACTTATCAGTATGCGTTATTTGTGTCTCAACGAAAAGGCGGCCAGTGGGCCTCAGATCCTTGATAATAGCCTTGTCCGCAATTTTGACATGCTGCCCTTCATATTTCGGGACTTCTTGGGTAAAGCAACCTTTATCGTCCACAGGACATGGTGGTAACCGTTCTTTGGATATGAAACCAGCTGCTGCTGCGGCATCATAGTCCTCCTGTCCAAAACCTGGCGCTTGGTGGACGAGACCGGTGCCTTCCCCAGCTTCGACATAGTCTGCACCGATGACTTGGAAACAGTCTAGGAACTTGTCTGTGAAGAAGTCGTAAAGGGGCTTGTATTTCCACCCAATCATATCCTTTCCCAAGAGTTTCTGGACCACCTTATACTTGGCCTTTTTTGGGTCTTTGTACAACGTGGACAAGCAGCTCTCTAGAAGTATAAAATAGCTCCCCGATTTCTCGTCGGCGATTTTGATATATTCAAAAGCTGCGTTGACTGCGATGAGTAAATTCGAAGGCAGGGTCCAGGGGGTTGTGGTGTAGATCAGCAGCGATGTGTTCTCTTGTCCATCGACATCAAGGATAGGGAACCCTACCACAACGGCAGGATCTACCGTGGACTTTTCGTTTTGCCTCTCTTCCATGTGGCTAAGTGGTGTGCCAAGTGCTGTAGAGAACGGCATGATTTGGTAGGCACGATAGACATCGCCTTTGTCGTAAAGTTGCTTAAAAACCCACCAGCAGGATTCCATAAAGGTAACATCCATGGACTTCAAGCTATGAGTCAGTTCTTGGTCAATCGGAATAAGTTCAGAACAGTTGTTTGGGCATCTTTAAAAAACCTTGTAATCATTATCAAAGTCAATCCACCTTCCCAGGCGCTCGATAACCTGTCGCCATTCGCTGGAGTATTTCATGACGATGGCTCTGCACTCAGCGTTATAGTTCTCAATGCCCATCTGCATTACAGCTTCCCCGCTTGAGATGTGCAGCTTTTTGTTGATTTCGTGCTCGACCGGTAAGCCATGTGTATCCCAGCCAAAACGGCGGACCACATGGTAACCTTTCATGGACCAGTACCGCGGTATGATGTCTTTGATGGTCGATGCTAGAAGGTGACCGTAGTGGGGAAGACCTGACTGCTGTCAGACGCAAGAGAACGCGAAATGGCCTGGAGGCACGGGTAGCACTCACCAGTCGCTGTAATCACCCGAGCAAGCGTTAACAAGAGTTGGTTGTGACGTGATTAAAGTGTAGGTAGGAGGGATTAGGCAAGTGGAAGTAGCATACCAAATGGCGGACCATCGTAGAAAGTGAAGCGGGGGCCATTCTGAGTTAGGTCGAGTTGTGTCTGAAATGCATCACATTCCTTCCAAAACCGAAGAGTATTCTCTTCGGTCTTTGGAAAATTAATGCTCATGGTATTGGTACCCTAGCTGGGGAATAATTCAGGCTCGATGTGGTCAACGGTATTCAGGGAATCTGAAATGTTAATTTGGTGGGCGAGGGGTGGGTTGCCTACCGAGTTGAGTCACAGCAGTACCCTCTTTGTTCTTGATTAGTAAGCCGCGGGGCACGTTTTATGAATAACACAACAATTTTTTTTGTGGGCCGACTCCGTGCCAGGAGGTACACGACTAGGGGCAGCAGGCCAATAACAGATCTTTCACGAGAATTCAAGATGGTCCACTTCTTCACCAACGAAATGAGCACTTGCCACAGCTGAAAAAAAAAGTAGCCTTCGAGTGCTTGGCAAGCAACTTTGTTAAGACGCGCCCCGGTCGCAGCCTAATTACAGTATCTTTTGAAAAGATGACGAGTAACACGTTGAGAGGCCAAAATTGCGGTGGCGGCAAAAAACTGACACCTGCAGGATTCGAAATCGCACCGGCCTACCCTGATTGCCCCGTTTCGCCACGTTTCCATCGCTACGAAGTCATTGCGGTTGGTTCATCGTGCCGCGCCCCACTTCTTTTGGATTTGCCGGCGATCATCACATGTCTCCATGTATTCCGTACAGCTGGGACAGGGTTATTGTTAGCCTTAGTTACTAGTAACATGACTGGGGGTTGGAGGGGTCCCCTGCTCGCCGTCGACGGGGATAACACGGACCTTACATTGTACACACTCCCTGAATTATCTTACAAATCTACATCGCAGGGGTAATTAAGCTAATGAGATAATAGATAGGAAAAGAAGGCAACAGGGGGTGGTACATTCTTATACTAGGCACTCACATAGAGAAAAATATACTCTTTTATAGCGTTATATACCCTGTATTTTTCCCTTATAGCTCTAAAATAATACAGGGTTTAGTGCACTTGTCAGGTGCGCGCGCGCGTACGCGTGGCTTGATAATCAATTGTAAGGTGCAATGCAAGCGAGAGCTAGCATTGGTGAATCTTTTGGTTCAATGGCTTACCTGCACACCTTCAGGTTCTGACAGCACTTATGTATAGCTAATCACAGCTGTTAGAGAGGAACGAATAACTGGGGCATGTAGATTTGTAAAATAATTCAGGGGGTGTATTGTATACCTTACGCATTTCCCTTGTAGCTCTCTAATAATGTAGTAGTATTACTTATTACAGATAATTATAGCTGTTAGAGAGGAACGAATAACTGGGGCATGTAGATTTGTCAAATAATTCAGGTGGGGCAATACTAACGTTGCTTGCCCTGGCACTGGCACCCTGATACGGCAGAGACAGCACTATTGATAAGGCTCCATGAATGACATCGGCAGTCGTCAACGGTCCAGAGCAGCAGCATCGTCATTGCCTATCCCATTTGCATAGATACCCCCGGCCTGCTTCGCATTTTCCTCAAGTTTCTCAAGTGACCGGATCCCCACCACCAATCTTCACCTGGCATTGAAGAAGACGAAGGTATCGTGATCATGGCTTTTAGAGGTAAAGCCTCGCGGGGTTGCCAAATGTGCAGAATCCGCCGAATCAAAGTATGTCTTTTTTTTGGGGTCTCTTCCATGGCCATTCGGGGCCCAAGCTCGAAAGATCGTTTTGATCCGTTTTTCTCCCAGGCATCGTTCGCTATTCAGCTTTGAATCAACAACTTGTTCATTCTCACAACGCTTTTTTAACTTTCCTTTGCTACTTGCACTGACAAAATGATCTCAAGTGTGATGAGGCACGACCGACTTGCAAACAATGCGCCAAGGGACGACGAAATTGCCCTGGATACAAGATTGTAGATCAATCACCTCCATCGTCGAGTAGCGAGGGCGGGAACACGCCAGGGAAGATCGAGGCTCGACAAACGGCGACGAAAGTTCTAGCCCCCAAGCTCGAAGCAGGTGCTGGTTCATCGTCTGATTTAAAAAGGGGTTACGCCTCAGGCGACAGATGCGTCAAACCCCACCCCCGGCTTTCTCTTGAGGAAATGGGTGCATGTCATTTTATTTCCAACTATGTCTTGATTCCACGCCAAGGCTTAACAACCACCAGGGGTTTCTTTGAGTTTGTTGTTCCACTATTGAAAACCGAGAATGCCTCTCCTCATTTCATATACGCCTTCAAGGCCTGTTCTCTAGCCTCTCTCAACAACCGGGTTGGTACTGGAAACGATTTTGACAAGGAGGCACTGGGGTTCTACACGAAGGCTCTTGCCTCTACATGTACCGCTCTCAAGGATCCTATCTTAACCAAGTGTGACGAGACACTAGCTGCTATTTTGCTACTTGGCCTTTTCGAAAACATCACTGCCAAGACTCTGGGCATGTTGGCATGGAGCTCACATATAGAGGGAGCCATCCAGCTGGTGAAAGCTCGCGGTCGGGGGCAGCTAAAGTCAAAGATTGGCCTAGACCTATTCATCGCCGTCCGCACACAAATGGTAAGTAAAAGCGGGCAAGCCAGTTGCCAATGAACGTTGTGCCGAATAGCGCTCACAGTCTCCCCTCCAGATTATTCACGCCTTGAGCACCGGCAAGGCTCCGACACTGGACGTGGATTGGTGGGTAGATGATCCGGTCAGCCATGTGTGCAACACGGAACTGCTGCAACTCAGCAGTCGCGTGGGAGAGCTGAAACATGAAGTCAACGGCCTCCTGGCCACCATAACGACCCGTTCAACAGCAAACGTGAAGCTCGTGAAAGACAGAATTGATGCTTGCAAATCCCTCAATGCCGAGATAAAGACGTGGTTAGAGCAACTGCCAGAGCACTACGCTTGCAAAACCGTCGCCTGGGAGCCATATAACCCAAAATGCGACTACTCCAAGGCGGAGGTGTTCCCCGGACGAATCGATACTTATGGCGACTTGTGGGTGGTCAACTTATGGAACGTGATGCGTTGCATGCGTATCATATTGGCGTCTCTTATCATACGACTTACTGCCTGGGTCAACTTCCCCACCGATTACCGTACGACTCCAGAATATGCGTCAACCGTTAGCACAGTGGTCGAGGCAGTCACAGATGTCATTTCTTCAGTACCTTACCAGATGGGATTGTTCGACAAGCGCAAGGATCTGCGAGAAAGCGCGACGCATTCCAACTTTGGCTGCGGCGAAGATGCGTCTGAAAAGGGTTTGGCAGGATACTTCTTGCTCTGGCCATTGACCTGCATTCAAGGGCAGGATTATCTTACGGACTTCCAGAGAATATGGGTCAAAGGCCGGCTGAAGGCAATTGGTAATGCTCTGGGCGTGCGATACGGCATTATGCTTTCACAGGTGCGCGAATCACAATGCTCGAGATTTTGCCTACACGCCCCCCCGAAGAGGCATGATAGATGACAGAACAGGCACAGTCCTTGGGTCGCTAACATTCACCGCAGCTGAATGTCCGTGTGCCCTCCATGCTCATCCTCCGAGACCAA
This sequence comes from Epichloe festucae Fl1, assembly GCA_003814445.1. Taxonomy (NCBI): domain Eukaryota; kingdom Fungi; phylum Ascomycota; class Sordariomycetes; order Hypocreales; family Clavicipitaceae; genus Epichloe; species Epichloe festucae. The sequence goes on from CP031390.1 coordinate 1,622,743, forward strand.
TTGTTCAATGAACACCAAAATTTGCCGGCAGATGTCATGCCCATGGGTGGCGGCGCCGCACCGCCAGGGATGGCCAATATGTTGATACCCGGAGTTTCGACGCCGAGCATGAAAGGAATATCGGCCGAAGCCTTGGGGAGGGAAGAGGTAATGCGTAAGGAAATTTTCCAACGACAGACGGAAGAATTGATGGCAAGCGCGGTGGAGAAGTCTAGCAAGGTGGACGAGTGGACTGTTAAACAACAGTTGCACTTGTGAGGGGAACCTGGCCGGGAAATATTGGAGCGAAAGAGATTGTCGATTCGAAGGGCATGAAAAGCTATCTGTGCCATGAAGCCTGTTATAGACAACGTGCCCATCGCGAGGCAAAGAAGTGAAGTCTGGCGGCATGGGAGGATACGTGGCAGAGACGACTTGCTATGAATCAAAATGTATCGGCCAGATGATAAATTGATAAAGCCATGTGTTCGCGTCGCATGGTGATGGTGGTGTGGCTGCTGCCAGCACGTGCACCGATTTGGCATCTGGCTTGAGCCCCACTTCTCAGCCACGGCCCACGGGGGGCGACTTCAAGTCGCCAACTTTCTCATATTTCGTTCAACGAGGCTTTGAACGAACCAACCGATGACAACCCAACCCGCCCGTTCACGTTCCCAAAAAGCACGTTCAGTGTTCTGCGTGATTGCACACAATATTTCCCATCATGGCCGACGTCAAAGACATCATTCCACACTTGGACAAGCTGGATGTGCAGCTCGACAGACTCGAAGATGCATTGTCACCTCTGCTCAACAACCTCAATGAGAGGGCATCTCAGTTACCGTTACTCGACAAGGCCAAACTGTTCTCCCTCACCGCCTATTCTATAGAATCACTTCTCTTCTGTGAGACCGCCTCCCCTGCGCCTGCGCCTGTGCCTTTGCCAGCACCTCCTTTCGCGTACTGCAGAAATGCTTCGCTAACCACGATGTGCTTCCACTCGCGCCAGCCTATCTTCGTCTCCAAGGCGCGGACGCCCAAAACCACGCCGTATACATTGAGTTGAAGCGTGTGCAGCAATATTTCGGGAAGATCAAGGCGGTGGAAGAGCCCGAGGGGACGAGAACCCTGGTGGTGAACCAGGAAGCTGCTGCGCGTATCCTCAAGGCCGACTTGGTATGTTTTCTTTCCTGCTCGTTCTATTTTTCTTCACTTCTCCGCCCACTTTAGGCGCCCCTTGTGGTGTGGCGAGTGGAATTCGAGGACACACCCTTTTTTTTTTTCTAATCCGAATTTAATACACCTAGGCTGGCAACAAGACTCTGAGCAACAAATTGGCGGAGAAGATTTCTGAAGAGCGCGCCAAGGCGCTTCTCAGGTCTGTGGAGGGAAAGAAGCGCCCTGCTGATGACTCTGGGGCGTCGGCGGCGGAAGGCGGCGAAGGACAGGGTAGTAGCAGGAAAAGAAGACAGAAGGGAAAGGGGAGGGGTAAGAAAAGGTGAATGGGATGATGGCCGTTGGGGGTTGTTGTGAGGCGCCGGCGAGTATGGATGGAATGGCGCGCGTTTGCATTCGAGGTTTGCTCTTCGATGCGGGGATTTTTTGGCTTTGACGCGGGCGTTTATGGCATTGGTTCTCGTCGCTTTGTTCTTTCTCATCATGGCATGGTACAGGAGTGCGGAGGCGTAAGTGCAATTCTGAGCCACGGGCGTTTTGGAATCCAAGTCCAAGAAATATATACATGTAGTACATACGGATTACCTCATGGACAATACATTGCCCGCAAACAATGATGGCATCTTGGCCATCTGTCGAACTCCAAATCAGCTAGCTCATCAGTAGCCTAATTTCACGGCCCCGGCAGCAGCAACGAAGCCATCATCACGCACGCCAATGCCAAACTTGACCTTGACTGACATTGCCATGGCCGGCGCCCCGCCCACAAATCCACACCGTCTTCTGATTGGCCATGGAATTCTCGAGAATCCCCCATCGCCAAATCATCTTCTTCTTCCTCTTCACTTCTTTCGCTCTTCACCTATTCTCATCTCACCCCCTCGAGCTCTCCGACGAAAAAGGAAAAAAAAAACCCCCAATCTCATCGCCATGCCTCGCAACCGTTCTGCCGGCCGTCCCGCCACGCGGGCTTCCACCCGTCCCACCGCCGCAGCGGCATCGCCCATGCCCCAGCAGCAGCGTCCTGCCTCGACAATAGCCGCTCCCCAGCAGATGACTCCCGCCGCGCCCGTCGCGTCCCAAGGCCCAGGACTGTTCGGCCAGATGGCCAGTACCGCTGCGTATGTGAACAACCCCCTCCCCCATCCCGCTTGAATCCGTCCTCCAAATCACTCTGCTCTTGCCTTAAAATGGTCCAAACATGGACCAACAATCCCTTTATCGAACAGAGGCTAACTAGGATACGAAGCGGCGTCGCCATCGGTTCCTCGGTCGGCCACGCAATCGGCGGCTTGTTCGGAGGCGGTTCCTCGGAGGCGGCTCCCCAGCCTGTGCAGGCTCAGGCCCAGCAGCAGCAGCAGGAATGGGGCAACAACTGCCAGGCTGCCACGCAGCAGTTCACCAAGTGCATGGACGACAACGGCGGTAACATGCAGATCTGCAATTGGTACCTGGAGCAGTTGAAGGCTTGCCAGGCGGCTGCTAGGCAGTACTAGGATGGGGAACGATGGACGGGGAAGACGATGTGGCGAACGAAACGAAATGAGCAGACGTGGTGGGTGGTGAAAAAAGGTCTGCGGGGGAGGATTGATGGGACTGTACGATTTCACTTGGGGACCCTGCCTGAGTGTTCTTGTGTTGTATTATATATAAATGGCATTCCTGCTCTGCTGCACTGGGACAAATCACACGTTTCATGAATCTGGGGTTGCAGTACTTGGATCAAACAGAATTTCCACGTGTTCTATGCCGTAAAGGTTGGTTTCTTTGCGTTTTTTTGTGAACGACTTGATTGTGGGCAATTTGAGGCGTGGGATGGATGGTACTGCGCTATTTTTCCATGCGATAACTCGTTATCATCGATTTCCTTGATTTACAGACTACTGCATGCCAAGCTAGACACCTCCATTGACGGACGACCCCCTTGACAAAGACCAAACACTACTTCTTTTCATCCTCGTCAGGCCTCGGTTCAAAATTCAACTTTTTACGGCGCAGTTAGTCTCGACTCTCATTCCACAAACTGTAGAGATTCCAAGGACTTACCGAATTCCCATTGTACAACTGATGGTCTCGTCGCCCATCATTGGACTTCTCAAACCCTTGAACACGACGGTTCTTGGCTGGCGCCGACATGGAGTTTGCGGACTGCCCCGGAGCAGGCTGGTCGTTGCTGCCGCCGCCGAGACCTAGTAATCCGAACAACCATGTGAAGACTCCCAAAATTAACCCGGTTACCCGAGAAAAAACGCCCGGGGATGAGTCACCGTACGCAGAGGCATAGTTACGAATGGGAACCAGGATGAGTGTCGATGACGGAGACAACCCCACTTCGCCCATTGACTCATCTTCTTCGGTATCGTCGATTGGTCTGTTGGGCAGCGGCGTGAGCAGCTGTTTGAACGAGTACGGCACCGAGCCATCTGTGCGAGCTTCGTCCACCCACTTTCGGACATCTTTTACTGCAGACGTCGTTTTGAACCGTGATCGAATGGTTGACCCATCGAACAACCGCACTTGGATGGACGTATATTCGCCGGTCCTGGTGGAAGATGGTCTTGTCGACGGCGAACAAGCGCCATTAGCGACCGATGAAGGTGAATCGCCCCTCGGCTGACTTCCCACCCGCTGCAGCTCTCGTTCTTGCGCCTGCTTCCGTCTCTCGTCCTTGTCGTCCTGGATCCGCTTCAGTATCCGCCTCCTCTCCTCCGCCTCTTGCTGCTTCTTCTTCTTCAGTAGCTCCGTCTGCTTCTGCGTGCTCTTCCTGGCTTCTGCTTCCTTCTCCGTCTGCAGCTTCTGTCTTGCCGAATCATCCTCCGTGGCCTTTTTCTCAGCCGCCTGCTTAGCGGCCTCTTGTTTCGCGGCCCGCTGCTCCAGTACACGCCGTACGTTATCGGACTGTTCGATTGTCGGTGGAACACCAGCCAAGCTCGAGGTGCTGGCTGGGGCAGCAGAGATGGTGGGCGGCGAGGAAGACAGGGCATCAGAGGCTGGTGGCTGCGTGGTCGACGCAGACGAGCGAGAGGGCGAGGGCGGCATGTCGAAGGAATTCTGGACCCGGCGGAAAAACTCCTCCTTGCTCGTGCCGGCAGCAATGTATTCTTTCAATTCACCATGCTTCATGATGACAATGGTCGGGGTCTGAGGCAGCGGGAATATCTGCGCCAGGTAGCCAGCCTCCTCTGTGCCTGCCGTCAACCTTAACGCAACGGCTCGTTTGGCAATGACATCTTTGAGCTATTGCGCAATCATGTTAGGAATTTTTTTTTTCCCCCATTGCTTCCTTTCTCGCATTTGTTATGTTTTTGTTTGGGAGCATGTCTTGAAGTAGTGCAAACTCACAGATTCATCTCGCAAGTACTCATTCTCCCAGGTCTGGCTTTCGTCATTCTCATCTGTTTCCGTCAGCTCCCGACTCTTCAGCTCAACAAGTCATTCGGCATCACAATGTTCTTACTCGCGACGAAACAAAATACCAATTTCTGCTGTCCAACAGCGGTAGATATGCCCTCTTGGAGGGTGCCCTCGTAGAACATGGCGGACGGGAGATTCTTGCCCAGAAAGTTCTCTGAGGGTGAGGGAGGGGCGCACTGAATTCCAAAGGCCAAAGAGCCTCAACGAACTCCAGCTTGCATTTGTAAAAAGTAAAGTGAGTGAGAATAAAATGACGGGCGGCAATCGTTTTGATGAATTGAGCGTGTGGCCACGTATCAAGTGACGGAATCTAGGAGGATAGCTCTGAAAGTCTGGATGCAGAGGTTCGAGTTATAGGAACAAGGCAAGGTGTTGCAATTGGGGGTTCAATTTGAGAGTACGTTTGTACACGTTACCCAGAGCGGAGCGAATCATGACATCTGACAGCAAACAGCCAGGACAGCGACAAATCAATCGTCTGCTTGAGGCAGGCGGTGGAGCGAGCCCACTAAAAAACCGGAGCCTTCTTCCCGCGCTCCCGGTCTTGTCTGGCCCCGGTGCAAAGTGGACCAATCGGATCGGTGACCGGACTTGAGAGCCTTCTTCGACGACAAACCACCCGCAGAACCAAACAAGCAAGCTCATCAAATAAATGGGTGCTTGTTGTCTCCCTCACCAACAAACCACCACCCACCCACAATGAACTGCCCCAGAACAACGAAGACGACGACAACAACAATACTGCGTCATCTACGCGCAGCCAGACTCGCCCACCACGCATCCCAACCGAAAAACACCCGCATCGTGCGTCAAACACCCTCCCGCCCTCGCCACTTCACCACCACCACCACCACCACCACCACCCCTCGACGCCAAGCAGACAAGCAACAGCCCGCCGACGACCCCAACTTCCAGTCCATCCTCGATGCGCCCCCGAAAATCGTCCGCGCAGGCCGCAGACACGGACCGGGCATCCTCCTCCTCGCTCTCATCCCCATCACGGCCTTCGCCCTCGGAACATGGCAAGTCCAGCGCCTAGGCTGGAAATCCGACCTCATTGCCAAGTTCGAGGACCGTCTCGTCCGTGACCCGCTCCCCCTCCCGCCGACCATTGACCCTTCTGCCATTCACGACTTCGATTACCGCCGCGTCTACGCGACAGGCCGGTTCCGTCATGACCAGGAAATGCTCATTGGGCCGCGGATGCGTGACGGCAAGGACGGATACATGGTTGTCACGCCCTTGGAGCGGGAAAACGGCACTACCATCCTCGTCAACAGAGGATGGATCAACAAGGCGCACCGGCATCAGAGATCCAGACCGGATAGTCTGCCGAGGGGCCAGGTCACGGTGGAGGGGCTGCTCAGAGAGCCGTGGGAGAAGAACATGTTCACGCCCGTGAACAGGCCTGACAAGGGCGAGTTCTACTTCCCTGACGTCAAGGAGATGGCTGCTCTGACAGGCAGTCAGGCTGTGTGGGTAGAAGTCACGATGGGTAGGTCTCACGAATGTCCCACTCTAGTGGCAATGGAAGCAGAAATAAAGGAGTCGACTAAGCTGACAAACTGTGCAGAGCCCGAGTTCATGAGGATGATGGACTTTGAGGCAAGGGGAATCCCGTACGGCAGGGCCGCCGAGGTTAATTTGCGCAATAACCACGCTCAGTATATTTTTACATGGTATGTCTTCGCTTTAAGACATGATGATCCCAATCCCAATCCCCCATTTACATAAGCTTCTTAACCCTCATCATGTTCTAAGCATTACCAGGTACGGTTTGTCTGTAGCTACAGCAATCATGCTCTACATGGTCTTGAAAAAGCCAGCATCCAGCATTACACGACGCGTCCAGGCTAGCAAGCACATGTAATCATCGTCTCAATGAGGTCTCTCTCCCCCATCTTTATGTACTATATAAAGTAAGCGCTTCGAATTCACGAGCTCTGAGTCCACGTGACCTCGGAGCTATCTTCAGTTTCGTCATCATCAGGGCGTATCCGTTTGCGGGGTATTTTGCCGCCCACGGGAACGGGCATTTTCAGCTCTTGGAGCAGTTCGCGCGGTAAATGTCGATGGGCGAGTGAGAACATGGTAGCATCGGACGTGATCTGACGCTGTCTGTACAGTAGAATTAGAATGTACAAGGACTGCTTGTGGCGGAACAAAGTTGTCTTTACAGGGAGAGAAGAGGAGCGAAGAAGGGGAATCAAAATTGTCACGGTGGCCTCGTTAAGAAAGAATTACTGCACCGAACGTACCGTCTCATCAATGTCGCCACATCGCTCTCCTCAATCGTGTTGCGGTTTGCATGATTTGCATACGCTCCCAAGTCATCGGCCACTTGCTCGAAAAACCATTCCGAAGCCTGCGTCAAGGCAGTCAAGGTATCTGCAGAGACACGTGGATTGCTTAGACCGGATGAGTGAAGAGCGGTTTGCGCAACTCTCTTCACAAAGGTAGGCGGCAAGGGTGGGTATTCAATCCCATATCTGGATATTCGTCGTTGGCGCTTCTTTGGCTTCGTTTGTTGCCTTGGCTTGGCTGCGGATGAAGGTTGGGCTGATTCGCTCTGATCCTCCATCCCAGCCTCTTGAGCGCCCTCCTCTTCCTCCGCCACGTCTACTTCATCCCCTGCGTATCTGTCGACCTCATCCTCATTCTGGACAAAATCAAGGTCGGGACCTGGGTCATCGTACACGTCTACGTCATTGCCTCCTATGTCAAGCGTCACATCCCCGACACCAGACGTGTTGGCGGCATTGTAAGCGCCTGCTTCTGCGATCGACCTTTCCTGCAGGGGAGACGTACCACCGCCGTCCGCTGGTGGTTCCGACATCATGAATGTTGTCTGATCCGCTACATCGGGAGGAATCTCCAGGCCGAAATCGCTTTCTCGTTGGCCCGTGGTGACTGTTGCATCGTCGACATCAATGCTGCCGAATTTTCAGCTCTTCATTCCTCAAGCAAAACATACTTACGTTGGGGCGTATCTTACCGATTCAGTGTGGGATCTGCTGCCGCATTCGCCCTGGCTTGTAGATCCTCCAAGAGCCCGGGAAAGAAGTCGGATTGCCTGCCCATGTCCTCTGTATCATCGTCACGGTCAAAGACGTCGCTGTCGCGCCTGCTTCCAAAACTGATACCAGAATATCTCCCCGGCTGCTCGCTAAGAGCTCGCATAGGCAGCTCGACATTAGGTACAGTCCCAGTATCATCTTCCAAGCCTGCAGATCGAGGTGGGACCAACTCAGAATCTTCTTCATCGTCGTTCAAAGGTAAAGACAGCCTAGGTTGTATGGGCAAGTCGTCGTCGTCGTCGTCGTCGTCGTCGTAGCCCTCGCCTTCATCCTCTTCAGGAACAGGCGCTATGCTTGAAGGCTTATCTCTCGGTGACGAGGAGGCAATCGGTCTTGTGTTCGTCGCCAACACTCGACCCAAATCCTGCAACAGCCCCATGGGCGTTTCTCGTTGCTCCCTAAGACTTTGCCGGCGACCCTTCCCGGGCGTGAGTAAAGCAGTGCGGCGCTGATCCAGCGCCCTACGCGCAGCCGCGGCATGAGGTGTAGGCGCATTGTTACGGCGGCCACCAGAGGCTGATACCCCGCGACGGACCGAGCTGAGGAGATCTCGAGTCAAAGTACGATCGATGGGTGTGCGAAGGGCCGAACGATGAGATGAGGGCGGCTCGGCACTCGCAGCACGGCGGTTGACTGGTGTTCGAGCCGCCGCAGCCGCCGCCGCCGCCGCCGTTCGGTACGGGGTCTTGTTGCGCGAAGAATTTTCATCTGGCGACGAATCCATTCTGCTGGAGAGTAGGGATGCTGATGCGGCTGACAGGCCGCGGCGGCCATGCCTCGGGGGGCCCAAGGGCACGGAGAGTAACAGCTGCGGCGCAGATGCGGAACCGAGGCGCGCAAGTTTGTTGGATACTCTGGTGACAAGTTTAATGAGCTGTTCGCTCGAGTAAATTCGTCTCGTTTTTCACACGTCACAATTTTCTAGGCCTTCATTCATCGAGCGGAATAGGCACGATCTCGCGTATCGAAAAGACGATTTGGAATCGAGGCAACAGCCTACAGCCTACAGCCTACAGCCTCCAAGTCCAAGTGAGCAGTCACGTAGAGCACTGGGTTTTTGGGGCTGCGACAGAGCCGAGTTACAGTCTGGGGTGCAATTGGGACGAGTCGTAGCGAGCTCGCCGGGCATCAGGACGTTGGTTGATGAATCTGGTGAGATGGGACAAGAGGTTGTCTGAGTTGAGTGGGACTGGACGCGTCGTGGTCGGGTGGCTGTTGAAGAGCTGCCACCTGCCCCACCTGCCATTTGCCCCACCTGCCACCTGCCAATCCCTGATATGACGGGCTGGGTGCCGATTCATTTATGTAGTAAGTTATTAGTAAAAGTTGTGAGGAAGCTTTTGTCTCGAACTAATATGCCAGTCCCGTCCCGTCACAACTGTCACAACTCAGACCACCAGCTGCCTCGTTTCAATTTCGTCCGCCTCACCAAACAGTCGCAACGGACAGAACCAGACGGGATTCGCAACGCTGCTTTATGCAGGGTTGACCGCTCTACTCCGTAGTACGAGTGTTTTTTTTCTTCTGATTGATCAATCAACAATGTCCTTTCCCCCAGGAGTCCCCGGACAAGGAAGGCCCTGGCAGATAGATGCGCATCTCCCCTGAATACCTCCAACACGGGGTGGACGCCACGACTCGGCATCTGCGCATGTCGTATCGGACATCTCGCTGCTAATTGATTGCTAGCCCCCCCGAGAGTATGCTCCGTAATGTATTTTCTATATTCACGCGGTATACTCCGTACAAACTGCAAGAAAGGCGGTTCGGGTTCCTGAATCTCACCCTTCATGGTGTGTGGTACCTGATCATCATCAAGCAAGCAGGCATTCCCAAGTCGTAACGACCAGGCTGTTTGCGGGCGACGTCAAACAGCAAACATGGACGACGCGAAGGACGGGAGACGCGTCTCGATGAAGATGAGGGCGACGAAGGATCCATCTGCTTTGTTTTTATTCTTTCCTGTACTTGATACGGATTACATGCTGTACATGCCATCTGTAGCAGTATATGGACTGCTTGTCAGTGAATACTGACCTGAGCTGGGTATCCTGAGAAGCCGCAATGGGTCAGCGATAAGTCCTATGCGATGTGCGGCATTTGAACCATATCAAGATTGATGTCTGGCGCCTTTGATGACCTCACGCACACTTGCAGACAGCCAACCAGCCAGCCAGTCAGCCAGCCAGGCCCCTCCCGGCTCGTCTTGGTCAGTTGAACCTGCTGGGGGCCAGCTTCGGGCCTATTGCCGAAATTGCACAAGTCAACTGGTCGAAAGACTCAACAAGCGGCGCTTTGGGAGCGTCTGATGCTCTCGAGTCTTGACACAGTCATTTGCGGTCTGGTCTGGCTAATCTACTGTCTCCTGTGGAAGGTGAGGGCAAGGGACCAGAACCAGTGCTCCTTCCAATTGATTGATTCTACCGTAGATACGTCCGTACATGTATCAGTCAGTCTCGTCTCCTCTGGCATTAGCCGTGCCTGCCTCCTGGTGGCTGGGCACTCCCGAATACCTCCTCTTGGCATCTTGACATCCTGGCCACGCCATGTCATGTCCTGGTTCATGTTCAGGCTCACATTCAGGTGCAAGCTCACATTCATGTTCATGTTCATGTTCATGTTCATGTCATGCCATGCCATGCCATGCCCTGTCCCGTCCCGTCCCGTCCCGTCCCGTCCATCCAGCCCTGTACGCCATCATATCAAGCGGCGGAAGATTGCGTCGGTGTCGGCTACAAGCCTACGAGTCTACAGCCCTCGTGTGACCTATCAACTCACCGGCTTGCAGGGTTGGCATGGTCCTTTTTTGTGAATACGTCTCCATCGCCAGCCTTGCGTGGCTGGCTGCTGCTTTGCGGAGTACGCAAGAGGCGCCTTTTCCCTCGCTCTCTTCTGTCTCTCATAGCTTCTCTCTGTGTCACTGAAGATATTCGACGGCACCTCGTTTCACTGTGTTCTTCCTTCTTATTTTTAATACCATTCCCCACCATCTCCCTTCGCTATTCTCGATGACAGTTCTTTTGGGCGAAAATTGAACCGTCTTTTTCCTACCGACATCGTACGTGCGTGCTAGCGCCATCCTCTTATAACTTGACTGCTAGCTCCAGGAAACTTTCCTCATTTCAACTCCCAACAAGCAAAAGAAGAGGAGGGAACAAAAGGCAAGCAGGTACACGGGGAAGCTATGCCATTTGTCAACCTCTGCTGTGGCACGACGCATTTTTCTCTGGCGAGCATGTCTTGCAACAAGACTCGCCTTTACATCGGACTTTATGTTCGCGGAGGGTCGCCAAAGATGCCAGGGAAAGAAGATTCGTGAGTGACCCCCAAAATACAAGAATCAATTCCCGGCATGCTGTTTTATCCTGATTTCAACTGACCCCTCTTGCTTTGCCGGCCCTGTTACAGATATCACTGGGCTCTGCTGTCTGGCCCCAAACGAGATCCCAAGTCTGGCTACCACCACATCATGTATCATGTCAAGCAGAAGCTCGTCATAGACGGCGAACCAGAAACTGCCAGATCAGAATGGCAATACTCTGCTGAGTGTGATCGTGCATCAATGCTGCTGGCACGTGTCGTTGTCGCAAAGGTGTCGGATCTTCAACGACTCGAGCGCATCCTACGACAAGTGCCATTGCGTTCTGGTAAAGACGGATGGAATTGCGTTGCATGGGTGCGCGAGGCAATCCATCTGGCTTCGCTCGATCCATATGCCCTTGGCTCCCGAGTTGATGACTGGGATGTTATTCGAGACAAAGCCATGTGGTATGTCGACCATAAAAAATCAAGCCACCGATTCGATGGCCTGGGTCAGTTCGACATATCAAGACCGGCTACGTGGGATATGCTAAAAGATGAAGAAGTCATCACTTGAGGGGCCATGTTCAACCGCAAAAGATGTGTGTCCTGATTTGATCATGCCTACTCTACTGTGTGAACTTTTCTTTTCCTTTTTTTTTTTTTTTTCTTTCGCTGAGGGGGTCATGGAAGGGGTTGCTGCTCGAGATTCCCTCCTGTTTCCTGCGTAACAATGGTGGAAAGCTACATACATGAGCAATGGCAGAAATAGATTTCTCAGTCATAGCAATATCTCAATTCACGCGATACGGACATGCACGTCCCTTTACCCCATTGGCAACTTTCTTCTCCCGGGACTAGTAGTCGGATCCCATTTCCCAGAAACACGGCTTCCGGGTTCATTTGTTCTGACTCTCCTCTCACCTGACTAGAAGAACATGAAACGTTCTATTACACCAACTTGGCCTGTGAGCACTTGCGCTGCGAATCATGCGGACTTGACCCATGCAAGCTTGTTGTACAACATAATAGTGTACAACATACTCGGCGAACACAATTGGGTCGAAATTTCTTTTCGTTGAACGAAACTTTTTTTTTTTTTTTTTTACACTTTGAGGGAGGCCTGCCAAAATAAGCCAGTGCATGCATGCCTTGCGGCGCATGGTCGGCTTTCCCCGATCACATCCCGGCTTGCATTTGATGTGATACTCGGTTTCACTCTTCGGGTCGGGCCCCTGATGCTTGCACTTGCACTTGAACTCCTGCTTTCGCCGGATCGGGACTCATCATCATCATCGGTTGTTTCGTGGTGACGTTGCATAAAGTTCCTGCACTTGTTTCAGCCAGTGTGAGGAAAAAGGGCACGAAGCTAGCTGGCGACGCCTTGCTGCTTTGGTCACTTTTTTCCCCGTCACTTCGAAGTTCGGGGAGGGCTGAAGGCCTCTTTTTAACTCTGAAACCGTGAGTGACATGGACATGGCACGAAGCCGGGCAAAGGGTCCAATCCGGTGTCCAACAATGAGAAGAGATGGTGTGTCGAAATGATGGCCGAGCTACTAGCATGACGTGTGGTGTATGCAGGACTGAACCACCGACTGACCAACCGACTGACCAACCGACTGACCAACTGACTGGCCCAATCGTTTTGATTCAGGTCGAGCTCTTTTTTCTCTGCGAACCTGCCACATCGAGGTCTCATCGAACAACCATTGATGAATATGTAGTCAAGCAATTGAATTGTCAGATTATCGGTCAAAAAGGGACGCGCCACGCCCAACGTACCAGTCGGCAGCCCGAGTCCAACCACCTCTACCACCACCACCACCACCACCACCACATTGATTGATGAGGTACACACAGATTCATCCGTACAGGCTACTCGGTACGCAGTAATCCGTTGTGTGCTCGAGTCTCTGCTTGATTGACGCCTGCGCCTCCTTTGGCGACTCAGCTTCGATCCGCTTGTGTCAAGCCGTTTCCAAGACTCAACACTTGGACGCAGTGGCAGTACTTGAAACTCGCGTCTGGCCTCACCTGGCCTCACCTGGCCTCACCTGGCCTCACCTGGCCTCACCTGGCCTCACCTTTGCAGCTGCTCTCTCTGCCCAACCCAGCCCAGCCTCCCACATATGTACTCCGTAATCGGTTTCCTTTGTGTTTAATTTGTAAAGCACCGACCATACTCCAGATATTGACCCGGGCACTTTCGTCGATCAATTGATCGCCCTGTTCGTCGTAGCCGCTCCCGTGCCGCTCCCTCATCGCTCATCGACCCCCCCCCCCTTCTTCCTCCTCCCCAGCTGGCTCAGCCGATTCTAATACACCACCAATAATCCAAGATTGGTGCGAAACGCTCGACCTCCCTCCACCAACCACCAACCACCAGCCACCAGCCACCACCTCCTCCTCTCCTCACGCCTCACGCCTCACGCCTTGTCGCCTTGTCGCCTTGTCGCCTGTCGCCTGTCGCCTGGTCGCCTGTCGCCACCAAAGTCGCCCTCCGCCGCATCTGCTCAGCTCACGACAAAGCCGCGTACCTTTGCATATTCTCCAGTGTCGCTACACAATGGCTCAACCCGGTGTTCAGTCTCTAAAGGTTTGCTCCCGCTGATGATATGTGCTTCATGACCCATCCTTTGCCTTTTGCGCTGACCGCCTCTTTTCGATTGAAATAGTGTGTCGTGACCGGCGACGGTGCCGTTGGCAAGGTTCGTACCATGGCCAACGTTCGACAGCAGCGTCGATTCCTCCCTCATCCGGCCCCTGATGCGGTGCACGAAAAAAAAAAACAATCATCAGTGCTGACACCGAACCAACAGACATGTCTTCTCATTTCATACACAACCAATGCCTTCCCCGGCGAGTACATTCCGACAGTGTAAGTTTTCGCCCCCATGATGATGCCACCCCTGACCAATGCGGGACACCTGCAGCATCATGTCATGTGCTGACGCAGTCATCGATGGTTCGATGCAGCTTCGATAACTACTCGGCGAGTGTCATGGTCGATGGAAAGCCCATCAGCCTTGGATTGTGGGATACGGCTGGCCAGGAAGATTACGATCGATTGAGACCCTTGTCATATCCTCAAACAGACGTCTTTCTCATCTGCTTCTCCATCGTCTCCCCTCCGTCATTTGACAACGTCAAGGCCAAGGTACGAAATCAAAACTCTCCGAGCCCATTCAAGCCGAACTTGCTCTGACCCCCCCCCCCCCCTCCCTCGTCTTTCCAATGAACAGTGGTACCCCGAGATCGATCATCATGCACCCAACATTCCCATCATCTTGGTCGGCACCAAGCTTGATTTGCGAGAGGACGCCGCCACATTGGACTCGTTGAGACAAAAGCGAATGGAGCCGGTATCATACGAGCAAGCATTGGCTTGCGCACGAGAAATCAAGGCTTACAAGTACCTGGAGTGCTCTGCCCTCACCCAGCGCAACCTGAAGAGCGTATTCGACGAGGCTATTCGGTGAGTACAATCAACCCCGGGTCTCTCTGGACGGGAGACAACATCTCCCCTGCCGTTGATGTGTTGGATTTCATCTAACCGCAAATGTGCCTTGCACCCACCACGCAGTGCTGTGTTGAACCCCCGTCCACAACCGTCCAAGCACAAGAAGTCCAAGTGTTCAATCCTGTAAGAGAGACGGAAAAAAAAAATACACGAACAAGAGCAGAAGACCGGCGGAAAGAGATGTTCCCATCGACGATGAAAGAAAATCAAATTCAAACCCCATTTCTTTTCCCCGGCGATGCGAAGCGACGAAAGGACGAGACAACACATATCGCGACACTTGTGACAGCAGTGATCTCCAATCGGAGCTCCATACTTAATCGAGTCTCGAATACTTGCAACGAACCTTTTCACACAAGAACATAATATCTGGAGGAGGCGTTCAACCCGCAAGTTTGTTTTTATGAATTGGGGTTCTCCTCAATCTTCAGCGCAAATAGACCGATTTAGCGAAACGAAAGACAAGACGAGACATGTTGTTTTTACTCTATTTTTTTTTTATTCTCGTCGAAGAGGAGGGGGAGCAAATGCTGGATGGAATGGATGATAAAAACGTCTCAAGGGGGTTCGACGCCCCGTGTTTTGTTCTTCTTTTTTCTTATATTGTCTTGTCTCGTCTCGTCTTGATGTCACGTTGTTGCAAATGAGTCACATCTTTTTATTTTTAATGTTTACCAGTTTCCCGTTCTCGGCAGTGCCCGTCTTTGCAAGCTTCACTCTCTATTCTCAAGGACGGACATGCCATGTTCATACTCTTGGTCTGTAGAAAGCATACATGACGTTTGCTTGGACCCTTGGGTCTTGCTGATGCCTGCCTGCCTGTGCAGCTTTTCTTGTCAGTGGAGCAATCCCCAGCGTTGTTTATTCGAGGTACGTGAATCGAGGTGTAGGCATCTCTCACCCTGAAAGATCATGTCATGTTCCTCTGCGATGCTGCTGTCTCCGAGGACATGGTGTTTCCAAGCCCCACGTGTCTTTTTTTTTTTTTTTTTTTTTTTCCGGAGGCATCCTGAGAGCCTTGGGTGTGCACCAACGAGATATTATGACAGATATCCAACCATGCTGGCAGGTCTGTATCCCTCCCTGCTATTCTGTCCCTTGACGACCAAACCAAATCTAAAGCCGCCCAAGTAAATGCATCACCAGGATGTTGAACGGAAGGGGTTATTATCCCCATCCCCCAACATGGACCAACGGCCCACCCCCTACTTTTACAAATTACTTCGCCAAGCTCGGATTCATCGCCAACCGACTCGGGTGAATCCCGCCCCCCCGGGCATCACCATCACCATCCCGCTCTTCCTTGGCACCACCACCACCACCACTGCCGCCGCCGCCTTCCACCTTTGCAGCCTTCTCCTTCTCAATGCGCTTGGACCTATTCTCATCCAACTTCTTATTCTTTTCTCGAATCCTGTCTTTCCGGAACTTGGTGCCGCCTCCGCCGCCGGCGCTGTGAAAAGTCTAGATTAGCTCTTATATCCCCCCCCTCGGTCCATGATAACATGTTGTGAAAAAGTTAAAAACCCACGTCAACTCCACGTTAATCTTCCTCCCCGCCGAAACGCCATCCTCGAAAACAGTGTGGTGGAATTTATCCAGGCACGTGCTCATGGTCCGCACGCAGGGGAACTCGACGAAGGCGATGCCCCTGCACGGATTCGCGTCGCCCTTGTTCCTCAGGCACCGCACCGAGATGGGGCCCAGCGACGCGAAATGCGCCCTTATCGTCTCGGCCGTCGCGCTAAAGGGGAGGTTGCCCACGAAGACGATGTGTCTTTGTTTCTTGCCGCCTGCGTCGTCGCCGCCGGTGGTGTCTTCTGCGGGCGTGGGCGCGTCCTTCTTCTTCTTCCTCTCCTTTTCGGCTCCAGTGCCATCTCCGTCCTTCTTCTTCTTCTTCTTCTTCTCCTTTTCGGCTCCAGTACTACCTCCGTCCTTCTTCGGCTTGTCGTCTGTTCTCACGCCCTTTGTCTTGTCGCTCTTGGACCCCCTGGAGGCAGGCGCGTCGTTCTTGGCATCGACGTCCCCGGCGGCAGCAGCGGCGGCAGCGTCATTCTCGACGTCTTCGTCCGGCAAGTCTTGCAGATCCTTGCGCTTGTCCTTCTTCTCCTTCCTCGTCTCTTGTTGGCCCTTCTTCTTGTCCTTCTTGGCCTTCTTCCGCTTCGCTTGGGCGTCGGCGTCGGCGTCGGCTTCGTCGTCGTCGCGCTTGCGCTTCTGCTTCTTCTCTGTGGGGACGTCTTCGGGCTCGGTGGCGGCTTCGCGCGCGCGTTTGCTCTTCATGGCTGGGGATGTGCGGGGTTTTTATTATTATTGTGATTTATTCAGAGGTGGGATGGTGTTGGCGAGGCTGGGGGTGCTTTTTCAGGCGTCCTTTTCTGTTCTTTGCCTGCTCACGAGAGGACCTGGATTTCGTAAAGCTGGAAATTTTGAGCTGGAATGATATTTTTTTTGGCGGGGCGCTGGCGCGTAGGCGAATCGGGAGTTGTGCTGGATGGAGCACTTTGTTGGTGGACTTGAGGACGATTGGTGGGGCCATGCATGATTGCTATGGGTGGGAGGGTGAGTATTACTCCGTATAATACTCGGTACCTACGGACGTAAACTACGTAGCAAAGTTCAGGGGAAGAAGGGCAAACTCTCGCGACGTTGGCGTACTTGAGAAGCAGAACGCTGGCTGTGCACAATTACATCCATGAGCACAACCATAGAAACAGTCACATCAACGCTATGCGGCGCAGCTGATAGCTCTTCGCCTAGCCGTTTACCCTTCGTCCCTTAACTCATGGAGCTAAAGTACCCACCGAGCTATGTTCTGTTCCACCTCCTCCTTTCTCCGGTAGTGCACAGCTGCCGCGTCTACGACATTTTCATGTACCTTCCCTGGCTTTTCAAATACTCTGTGTACTGCATGTTCCGTTCAGCTATTCTCTGAGCCTCTGAAGCAAGTTTTGGGTCTTGTCGAGCTCTTTCGCGTCTTGTCCCTTGGCAAAATAATTCTTAAAGACACGATTAAGGTCGGCGGGGCGACGAATAATATGAGCGACGTGAAAAGAGGTACTCGACAGGTCGCGCCACTCTTGGTGGAGCTGTTTGGGGAGCTGTTTATCTAGAGCCAGGGCTATCGAGAACTGGAAGAGGAATAACTTGGCATATTCGGTCCATATATGGCCCGTGACCCACGACGGCGGCGTGCAAAGCTGGCGAGGGACTGCGCTCGTATGTAAATTGCCAATCAATGAGGCCGACAATCTCCATCTCATTGTTGACGATGATGTTGCTTGGCCGTAGGTCCGGATGGCTGAGAACAAACGGACCATTGTCGGATTCGGGGTTTATGACGCTGCTGAAGGACTGTTTCATGCTGCTAATACAAAACATATCGTATCGGACCTCGTCCTCCGGGTGATCATGTCGCGGTGCAAGTAGATGGCTGGAAATGAGGTCGAATTGGGACTCCATAAATGCCTTGGCAGATACAAAGCTTGTTGGCAAATCTCGGCGAGCATCGTTTGAAGACTGAGTGATAAGGAGATGGCCAACCATCGGCTGTGACGCGTCCCCGCTTGGCATCAGCGAACCAATGGCAGGCAGCTCTATAGACCAAAGCTCTGCTAGATAGCCGAGCAGTTGGCGAAAGAAATTGGTCTTGATCGTGCTGTGAGCGTGGAGCAGCTCTTTCTTGGCAAGAGAAGTCCCCGGTATGTAATCCAGGATAATGAACATTTGCGTCGCCGTGGGACTCGCCGTCAGCTTTTCCCCGTTTCCGTATGCGTGGATCTTGGCCACTGGTATACTTGTTTTGATACGAACGAGCCTCTGGCTTGTCCCGTGACACGACAGCTTCTTTCGCCGTTGTGGCGTGATGCCAATGCCTCGATTTTTCTTGGAAGTAGCGATTCGACAAAATCATCACTGGCCTTTGCTACTGCGTCGTCGGTTAGCGCAAGATATTCGTCATTTGGGGTCGCGTCGCCAGCTATTTTGCCCGTGACGGGCTCCTGGGCCGTGTCAGGAACATCGGTTAGGGGAAGTAAGCGTCGCCATAATCGAGATAGCAACGCAGCAATCCAATGTCGTAGACGCACAAAGTGTTTGAAGGACAGCATCTGGTAGAAGCCCAGTAAGATGCAGATGAGGAGGAAAGCTCACCACTGCCATGGGGCGCACCGATTCGGGTGTCACGTGTCGTTGGCGGTTGAAGATTGGACCTCTATTAATAAATTGGACCCCCTTGATTAATCCTAAAACGGATGGACGGTCCACCCACCTAATTTTGGACCTCTAAACACGCATCTGTCAAAATTGAACACGCATCTGCCGTTAGTCCTAATCAGGATGGACGACCCGCCTACCCATTTTTAGTGTGGCTTATGTCTATTAATCTTTATAGCACTATTAAGTAAATTACAATGCCTATAATAAGTGTGTTTTTTTAAAGGTATTAATATTATTAAAGCTATTATAAGTGCCTTACTAGTAGATTATAGTAAATAAATTATATTTAACTAGGCTCCTCCTTAAGGCAATTATTAGGGAATAATTAACTTAGTATTAGTGTAAATATAGGCGTAGTAAAGGTTAAGCCTTCTTTTACTAACTATATTAAGGGATTTCCTATTACTTGTAATTATAATAATAAAAACGCTATTATAGTAGCTTATTATAAGCTTATAATAGCGTTAAAAAGGGCATTAACTTATGTAGTAATGCTAGTAAGCGTGTTATATTACATGCTATAGCTATAGTATATAATTTTACTATAGGCTAAAGCTAATAATATAGCTCTGCCTTTGCCTTTGCTATTATAGCCTAAAGGTATTAATACTAGTGATACTTATAGTGCCTATAATGCCTGTAATGCCTGTAATATAGTAAGCTTAATAACTAATTAGTCCCTTGCCCTAGCTAGTATATAAGACTATTCTAAAGTATTATAAATTCTCCCTATATTTAAAACATAGCCTAGTAATATAATAGGGCTATTATAAGCCTACTATTGCCTACTTATATTATTAGGGTTAGGCTTAATTATAGTATTAATTTAAGCCTCTTATTTATCTATAATTAGCTTTAGCTACTAGTAATAGTTAAAGTTAGTTATAAGAAGCTTACTACTGCTCTCTAATATAGTAGTAATTATATAGCTATAAGGGATTCTAAACTAAGCTATAAACTTATAACTATATAAGGTCCTAGGCGCTTTTGTCACGGCTTGCACTAAAAGGTTAAGAACAAAGTAATAGCTAAGACTATCGCAGTTACTACTAGATAGATACTAGCTAGGGGTAGGTATGTAAAGGTTTTAATCTCTAACCTAGCACTAATAATATATATAGTCTTTAATAAATACCTTACTTTATAAGTATATAGCTATCTTATAGCTAGCTAGCTTTTTTATTATTTATATAGCCTAAAGGTTTTTTAAAGACTTACTTTAATAAATATTCTATCTTTAATCTCTATATTTCTAATATAATACCTCCCTTATATATAATTAACCTTAATTATAAAATAAGCTACTTACTTAAGGTATAATTACTATCATAAAGCTTTATAAAGAAAATAAGATAAGGTATCTTATATTTAGATATATAAGTAAATAATAATAATAATACTACTAATTAAAAATAACCCTTTTATTATAGTTAGTAATATCTAAATAGTAACTTATATATAGCTTTAATATAGTAAAATAAATATTATTACCTATTATATAGCTAGAAGAAAAAAAATAACTTATATTAATTTTTATAATTAGTTTAAATAAATAAGGTACTTAATACTATAGTTTTAAATAGTCTAACTAAAGGGCTTATATTATAGTTACTATAAGTTTATAGCTATTAAGTATATATATATTTAGTAATACTAATAGTTATTATTATAATTTATAAATTACTTATATATAGTGTATTAAATTACTTAAGGGGTCTAGAGTTAATATAAAAGAGACTAATTTTTTCTCCCTTTTATATATTTCCTTTCTCTTATAATATCCCTTAACCTTATAAGTTACCTTTACTAGCTAAGTAATAGCTCTTTTATTACTATTACTTAGTAATTACTAATCTCTTTTAGTCCCTAATTATTATTATTATTTATTATTATTTATCTTAGTTTCTTACCCTTATCTAGCTTATAAGTTTATACTTTTACTAGTATAACTTCTTTATCTAGTTTATTATAGCTAACTTATAGCTAGTTTACTATATCTAAGTTTTATATTAAAACTTTACCTTTATTATTACCTTAAGAAAATCTATTAATTAAAAAAACTCTTATAAAGTTTCCTATAAAATCTCCTATAAAGTTTTCTTTAAAGTAAACTTCTTTTAAAATCTTATTATAAGTTTATTATATTTTTATAATATCTTTATTACTAACTTATTACTAGTAAAATATCTTTAAAAAAGATTTTATATATATACTATTATTAGTAAATAATAATATAAAATATCCTCCTAAAAAATAATACTTATAAGATTCTAGGATATCTTATTAATAAAAAGACTTTCCTTATAAAATATAATAAATCTTCTAGTATAACTTCTTTACTTACTTATTATTTCTTTATAGCTAATATTAAATAGGCTATTTAATAAAATATACTTATTACTTTTAAAATAATAAAAACTATATTATAGTATATCTCTTTTAACTAGAATTTACTTACTTATTACTAATATATTACTAAACTTTAGCTTAAATTATATAGCTTTATAATAAGCTATTTAAACTTATTAAAGCTACTTTTAAAGGTAGTTATTACTATTAAAATAAAGTAAGTATAATTTTATTACTTAAATACTAGATTATTACTAACAGAGTATTGTTTGTAGTGTAGTTAGTGTAGTTTTTAGGAAAAATTTGTATTTGTAGTGTAGTTTTTTTTTTCTTATAGTTAATGTATTGTAGTTTTTTTTTTTTATAGTTAGTGTAGTGTAGTTTTTTTTTTTTTATAGTGTAGTGTATTGTAGTTTTTTTTTGCTTATAGTGTAGTGTAGTTAGTGTAGTTACTAACTACACTAACTACAAAAACTACAAATATAGTGTTAGTAAAAAAAAAGTGGGCCTTTTTATTATATAATGTTATTATAAGGATTAAAAGAAAGCTAGTTATATAGAAGCTTTTATTATTACCTATTTTACTTAATTAGTTATAGAATTTATAATATTTACCTTTTTTTAAGGATTTTACTATAACTAGGGTTATTTATAATATTATACCTTTGTAATAATATTATATAGCTTAATTAAGCTATAAAAATAAGTTTAACTTATTTTTAAAAATAATACTAGGACTTAGTTTTATATAATATACTATACTTATTATAAAAGGTAGTTAAAGTACTAGGACTAGCTATATAATTAGCTATTTAGAAAAAAGAATATATATATACTTATTATAAAAGCTTTAATAACCTTAATTACTATTATTACTATTATTTTACTTTTATTATTATTTTAAAAAAACATAAAAGAGAAAACATTTTTATAATATTAATATTTTTAAAAACCTTAAAATACTAAGTTATTAAAAACTATAGCTTTTACTATAGTAATTTACTTATAATTACTAGTATTTATATTTAAGTTATTTATTTCTTATTTATTTTTTATTAAACTTTAACACTAATAATATTATAAGTAATCTTAGTAATCTTAGTAATACTAGTAATATTAGTAATATTAGTATTATAAGCTATTATAAGCTATTATAAGCTATTACAAGCTATTATAAGCTATAATAAGATATAATAAGCTACTTATATTAAGTTTACTAGTAGTTCTTTTTATAGTTTTTTTAAAATAAGTAATAATAATAATTTATTAAAATATAAAATAATTTATAGAAATAGTAAATAATATAATAAGAAGGTTTTTCTCTAAGTTATATTAGGGAAATAAAGTATTAAGTTAAATAGTATTATAAAAAAAGTATAATATTATATATAACCTTACTTAGTTATAATAAAATTATAAAAATAATATAATATTATAAATTCTATAACTAATTTAATAAAATAGGTAATAATAAAAGCTTTTATATAACTAGCTTTCTTTTAACCTTATAAATACTAATAACTAATAAAAAGTCTAATACTACATTTGTAGTATTTGTAGTTAGTGTAGTTTAGGAAAAAAAATTTGTAGTGTAATATATTGTAGTTTTTTTTTTTTTATAGTTAGTGTAGTGTAGTTTTTTTTTCCTTATAGTTAGTGTAGTTTATAGTGTAGTGTAGTTTATAGTGTAGTTACTACACTACACTACAAATACTACACTACACTACACGTTTTAGTGCAATACTCTGATTACTAACTTATTACTAACCTATTATAAAAGTAAAGAAAAAGCTATAGAATATTATCCTAGTTTATAAAAATTCTAATAAGTATAGTTATATTTACTATACTTAAATATTTACTAATATTACTTATAAGGTAAAATATAATAAATATACTATAATAGTATTACTAAGTAATACTATAAATCTAAAGATATAAATTAATATTTTAAACTATCTTTACTTTATAGCTTAAAATATCCTAATAGTAAGCTTTCTTAATATATATAGCTAATACTTAACTAACTTACTAGTAGTTTATACTAAATACTATTAATTTACTTAAATATATTAGTCTTATTAAGCTCCTTAGTATACTTTAAGTTTATATATATAAAGAGAGAGATTCTAATAATAAAGATACTTCTAAGGCCTTTTCCTTTATAATTCTTATAGTTACTAATAATAATAAAGAACTAGTAATCTTAAAAACTAACTTTATTATAAAGGAATAAGTACTTAGTAGCTATATAATAAATTATTTAAGTTATCTAAGTAAATTAACTTTATTTTCTAATATCTTTAGTATATTAACTTATAAATTATAATTACCTTATATTAACTTTATTACTTAGCTATTACTTATAGTTATTAATAATTTCTTTAGTAATAAAATCCCTTTTTAATACCTAAGAATTCTCTAAAGTATTATAGCCTTTTTATTTAACTAGATATTTATAATACCTTTTATTATAGTAATATAAAATAATTCTCTTAACTTTAAACTCCTATTTATTATCTTTAATAGCATCTTATAATAAGGATATATTTTCTATATTTATTAGGTTCTTTTTAAAAGGTTTAAGACTAGTAATATTAAATATATTATATAATTAAGTCTTAGGTAGTAATTTTAATTAATATACTAGTTTATAACTCCTAATTACCTTTTTAATTTTATAAAAGCTTAAGTACTTTATAGCTAGCTTTTTACTAAGGTATCTTAGGTTAATATTCTTTATTAATAGTAAAATATAATTACTAACTTTAAACCTTATTAAAGTTTTTTTTTAGTTATAATATTTTTTATACTAAGTTTATAAGTTACTTAAAAGCTATTTAATTATAGTATACTTCTCTCTTAGTACTAAGACTTTACTTTTAGCTTAATTATTTACTAAAGGGATATTTACTATTACTTACTATAAACCTCTAGGATTATAACCTTATAATACCTTTACTAGTGTATAGCTATATATTAAGTAATTACTTATATTATATATAAATTACACTATTAATAAGTTATTTACCTAATTAGTCTATTTAGTATAAGTAAAAGCCCTTAAATAATATTCTAAGACTTAGTTTAAATATTTTATCTAGCTATTTATCTAGGGGTAAAAAGCAATATTAAGTAATTACTTAGTTATAAGAAAATAATAAAAAGTTATTTAAAAACCACTAGTAAATATAAAACCTTAGTTTATTATAATACTTTCTAAGGCTTTATAGTCTTTAAAAATATATTTTAAGAATATAGTTACTAGCCTATTACTAGTTAGTTATATTAAAATAAGGATATAAATACTATATCTTATAAAATAGTTAATAATAACTAGAATTATATTATAAGTCTAATTTAAGTCTTTTACTAGTAAAAGTCTAGTAATATAATCTATTAATAATTCTTAAAAAAAGTAATTAAGTACTAGTAGTATAGCTAGCTTACTATATAGTTTATAATACCTTAGTTTTAAAGTCTAATAATTTATATAAGTGCTAATATATACCTTTATATCCTTCTTTATTATTAGCTAATAATATTAGTTTATAATCTAATAAAAAGTTTTACTTACTTCTTAGTACCTAGTAATAAGGTTATTATAAGTTAGTAATAAAATTTCTTTTCTTATACCTAAAGAAATAAAAATATAATTCTTAAATATTAATAGTTTAAAGGGTTTAATAAACTATAACTAGAATATAGCTATATTACTACTTTTAAGTAACTTTAATTAACCTATAGTAAAGTTATTACCTTACTATACTTTATATAATAAGACTTAAATTAGGGGTTTTAATTCTAAGCTCTTTTCTAGAAAGTTAGAGTTAAACTTAGAAGAGATTCTTTAAATAAATTAAATCCTAGCTATTATATCTCTATAAGTAATTAGTTTAATAAATACTTTTAGTCTTATAAGAATATAGATAAGTAATATTTTTAAGGGGCGCCCTTATTACTTACTAGTAATAACCTATACTAGTTTATCCCTATTAGAAATAGCTAGTCTAATAGGAAAATTAAAATAATTAAGTAATAAATAATATATATACTAAGTACTAATAGTATTACTATAGCTAGCTTATTACTTATAAACTAAAGTATAAAAGGTATTAAAGAACCTTACTAATATAACTCTTCTAAGATTATCTAGATTATTAGGTTCTTTAGGAATATAGTTAAGTTATAATTTTTTAAAACCCTAGAT
The DNA here is from genome assembly GCA_003814445.1 of Epichloe festucae Fl1. Classification (NCBI taxonomy): domain Eukaryota; kingdom Fungi; phylum Ascomycota; class Sordariomycetes; order Hypocreales; family Clavicipitaceae; genus Epichloe; species Epichloe festucae. Next base: position 1,647,983 of record CP031390.1, read on the forward strand.
ATTAGTAGTATTATTATAGTATTATTATAACTAACTATTAGTTACACTAAGTAATGTTTTTATAGAGCTTATAGCACTAATAATATTACTATAGTGTTTTTATTACTTAGTATTTATAAATTTAAATAAAAAGGTAAGAAGTTATATAGTTATTACTTTCTCTTTCCTTACCTTACTTATAAAATCTAGTTTTCTTAAAAGTAAGTTAGTAGGATTTAATTTCCTTATATAATATATAATCTTAAAATTAAAAGAATAAAGCTTATTAAGTATAGTTACTTACTTACTAGTAAGCTTAGGCTTTATAGTAAGGTACTTATAGTTTAATTAATTTATAATAACTTTAATTATATAAGCTAAATAAGTAAGATAGTGTCTCTATATATAAAAAGCCTCTTAGATAGCTAATAATTTACTATTAGGTATTAAATATTATAATTTAGTATTAGTTATCTTTCTTAATATAAATATAACTAGGTGCTAGTAACCTAGCACTAATATTATAAGTATAGCCCTAATTATATATCTAGATATATTTATCTTTACTCTAAGATATATAAGTAAGTTAAAATATACTAGAATTAGCACTTTCTAAAATCTTTATTAAAGTTCTTTAAACACTACTAACTTATAGGGTTTTAGTTTAAATATTACTAGTTAATTCTCTCTAAGGTAATCTATTAATAAAATAATAACTTTACTATACTATTTAATAAAATAGTAATAGAATCTAGTAAAACTAAGAAATAACTAAATATTAAAAACACTATATAATATTAGCTAGGTTATAATTACTTTAACTCTTACTAAGTCTATTATAATACCTTTCTTTAATATCTTAAAGCCTAAAAATTTAACTTCCTTAACTAAAAATTAATATTTCTTAAGGTTAATAAAAAGGCTTACTTCCTTAAACTTATATAAAACTTATTTAATATGCTTTATATACTCTTTAACCTTACTACTATATATTAGTATATTATCTAAATAAATAATATAAGTCTTATTAATAAGTCCTTTAAGAGTATTATTAATATACTCCTAAAAAGTTACTAGTATATTAACTAGTTTAAATAGTATTACTAGATATTTAAAGTAGCTATATTAATAATAAAATACTATTTTTTACTTATTACCTAAGTAAATATATAGCTAGTAGTATATATCTTTTAAATCTAGGACTATAAAAATAACTATACTTACTAATTAATTAAGAATTTTAGTAATAAAGGGTAAAGAAGCCTTATTCTTAATTATAATCTTATTTAGGCCCTTATAATTTATATAAAGCCTTAATTTCCTTTCTTTCTTTAGGATAAATAAAATTAAGGCTTTAGCTAAGCTAACTAATCTTCTAATTTACCCTTTAAGCTATATACTTATAAGGTACTCTCTAAGGACCTCTAGCTCTCTCTTAGCTAAATTATATATAAGCCCTTAAGGTAATATTTTCCCTTTTTCTAATTTAATAGTATAAGTATAATCTCCTAGTTTAGGAAGCTTACTTACTAACTCTTTAGAAAAAATATTTATAAACTCCCTATATTCTTCTAGGATTATTAGTATAGGGTATTTAGTGCTCTTATTCTAATTTAATATATTTTCTTTATTACTTATATTTTCTAGAATTAGTATAACTATAATACCTTTACTTTTTTACTATAAATAAGTATACTCTAGGATTTATATAGTTACTTTACTATTTATTTATATATCTATTATTACTAGGTTCTTTAATTAGCCTTTTCCTTTTTCTTTTTAATTTTTATTTTCTAGAATACTTAGCTTAATCTTTATTACTTCTAATAATAAAGTAATTACTACTATTTTTTTCTCCTTATATACTTATTACTTACTATAAGTAAAGAAAAGATATTTTATTATTATTAAATATCTCTAATATTTATACTCCTAATATATAATTATAGATAAATATTCTTTAATTTAGTTTATACCTAGAATTATCCCTTTACTTATATTAGTAATAAAGTAACTAACTTAGTAAACTTTTATAAATCCTATACTATCTTTTATTTTAATTAATTTTTTTAAGATTCCTTAATATAAAATTACTTTTTTACTTATACTCTTTAGTATTCTATTTAATTAGATTATATTCTCCTAATCCTTTTTTAATAATAATTTTAGATAAATTATTAAAAACTATATACTTATATTAAATAGTACTTATATAGCTAACTACTAGTTATCTTATTATAGAGATACTTATATTCTTATTTTATTATCTATAGGGTACTTTATAGTAAGATTATATTCCTAGGTTTATACTAATTAAACTAGTATTATATTAGGACATATAGCTTTATTACTACTTTCTCTATGCTTAGTTATATACCTAGTACTTTTATAAGTAAAATAATCTAGTGCCTAATAAGCTAGTAAAGTATACCTAGGCTTTTTATATTTATAGTATACTAGGGATAATCTTTTCCCTTAATCTTTACTTTATTACTATACCTTATTTATAGATAATATAAAATAAAAGTATTATCTCTTTCTTTTAAGGTCTTAACTTTTTTTATTACTTTAGCTTAAACTTATTATAACCTTTACTTTCTTACCCTAGCCTTATAGTTAGCTTTAAGTTATTAAAATCTCTTAACTAATTATTTACTTTCTTATAGTATTATTTAGGCTATTTAAAAAGATTATAATTCTTAGATATATAGGGATTTCTTTAGGTAACTTAGCTTTTACCTTAGCCTAAGCTTATATAAAGGATTAAAATAATTAGTTATTCTTTTACCTAAGATTTAGTAATAACCTTATTACTTCTAAGTATCTTATACCTATATTTATTATTTTATTTTTTAGCTATTTTAGAAAATTTACCTAGGTAATTAATAAATAATTTATATACTTATTTTGTGGCTTCCTTCGGACCTTCGGACAATAGATAGTCTAACCGTGGCCAAAGAGTAAAGCCACCAAAGGAATGCACGCAATGCGATTAGATACATCGCAAGCTACCCCACTCCGTTAGCAGTAGCACTGCACTATAGCGTTACTTTTCCCCCTTTTTACTTACCTTCTCTTCTAGCTAGATTTCTCTCCTTCTCCCTTTTCTTTTCTCTCTCTTAGTTATTAGCTATTATTATTAACTTTATTAAATTTAACCTCTTCGCACTAGTGTAATATTCCTTAGTGTAACTAACACTAATTAGTGGTTAACTATAACTATAGATAAGTTAGGTATTATAAGAAAAGACATTTCTACAAACACTATAGCCACTACCTCTTATTATACTAAATTAATAGTTATTATAGTAAAAAGGCATAACTATAGAGTGTGCTAAAGGAAGATAGACTAGAATCCTAGTAATAGGCTTATTAAACTTCTAAGAGATTAATCTATTAACTCTTAGGCCTTTAGGATATTTAGTTAATTATTAATCTTATTATCTATTATAAGAAAACTAACTAAATAACCAAATCTATTACTATAAGGCATTTTATTTAAACCTAATATTAAAAACAACCCTTAGCTAAGCAAGCTAACCTATATAACCTCCCTTTACACTCTCTTTATAACCCTTTTTCTCTCTTTATAGCTTTTTACGCCTTAGTGTTCTAGGTATTAAGTTGCTTCTACTTCTATACTATCTTTATAGCCTATTCTTTCTCTTTTTACTATTTTTCTTTCTTTTACACTTTTTCTATTATTTTTGTTATTTCCCTCTATTTATCCCGTTAATCCTATTAATCCTACTAATCCTATTTATCCTATTCTATTTATCCTATTTATCCTATCTTATTTATCCTATTTATCCTGTTTATCCTGCTTATTTTATAAGTAAAGCTCTAGGCTCTATTGTGTTAATTATAGCACTTCTACCCTATTTTTATTAGTCTTATTAATTTAAGACTAATATTACTAAAGGGATAAAACTAGAGGGCAAAAGAATAATAAGGGGTACTCCCTAAAATACACCTCTTTTCTCTAAACCCTTATAAGTATCTTTAAAGATAACTATCCTTAAAAGACCTTAAGAGAATAAACTCCTACTATATTTATAACCACTTACTAGTAAGCTTATAAGAGATTAGAAAGAATCTAATAATCTAGATTCTAAGACTACTATATAGCCTAAGCTTAATAATTATATTATAGGGTTTATTAACCTTAGTAAGCATTAGGGCTAGAGAGATAATAACCTCTAGGAATTATTCTAAGAGGACTTTAAAGGCTAGTCTAAGGATACCTTTAAAAGAGTAAATAAGGATATTATAAGAGAGTTACATAACTCTTTATAAGATTATAGCGTTCTTATTAAATAAGGCCTAGGATATCTAATCCTAGTATTACTTAAAGAAGTGCTTTATTAAACCTTAATACCTTATTAGCTAGAAGAAAGGTTAAGATCCTTTAAACCGCCTTAAATATAACCTCTATAGGCTACTACTATAAAGACCTTACCTAATATTCCTAGCTCCTAAAGGGAATAATTACTATATTCTTTATAAGAACCCCTATAATAATCTTAGTTATATTAGGAGCTTAACCCTTAATAGTTTAATTTCCCTCCCTAATACCTTCCTTCTAATAAGTAAATTATAAAGAAAATCTCTAAGCTTATAAAGATATATAAGGATAGTAATTACTATAGTAAAAAGCTATATAACTTCCTCTTGCTAAAGCTTACGCTCTTTAAGAGTAAGTATAACTAGATTAACCTCCCTAAGTTATATTTTAGTAAAGTATTCCCTATTATATTAATAGGAGATACTAAATAGCACTTTCTTAATTACCTTACTAGTAAGAACCCCTTATATAAAGAGATAATTATAAATATCTATTAATGCTTTAAGATAAAGAGTAATTAATAATTTTACTAATATAAATAAAGTAATATAACTCTTAAGAATATTATTACTTAGAACCCTAATAAGACTAAGTCTAAATACCTTAAGATTATATTAATTACCCTAAAAAGGATTTATAGAGAGTTATACCTCTCTAATATAGTAAATATAGAGCTTTATAAGTAAACATTAAATGTAATCTCTAGTGTTCCTAAATATTAGGTAGTGAAGTATATATATACACTAGGCTTTAAGAACCTTACTAATAACCTCTATAAGTTACTTATAATTATAGAGAGTAATATAAGAAGTAACTAATACTACTAGTATTAAGATAAAGACCTATTAGAGGTAATGTTTATAGACCGCTAATATAGCTAATAGAATTAAAGAGACTAAGGAAGAGAAGGTTATTATAGTAACTCTAGATAACCTAAGTAATGCTTTATCTATAGTAAGAGTAGCTACTAGTTATTAAACCACACTAATGCTAAATATTAAAAAGAGAAAGAGAGGTAATAAGCTAGTAAGAACTATTATTTACCTCCTATAGAGAAGAAGTTTTAGGTATTCCTTACTTTATTTAAAGGAAATAATAGTAATAATAAAGAGGAAATAGAAGACTAGGAAACATAGCTTAAGGCCTTTACTTAGGACTAAGATAATAGTAATAATAATATTAAGAAAAAGCTATTATTAAAGGCATAACTTAGCATTATATAATTCTTTTATGTAGGATTATAAATAATAGATAATATTAATATCCTTATAACGCTTAAGAATTAAGCTTTTTAGCATGCCTTACTTAAGTAAAAGCTATACCTTAAAGAGGCTTCTAATAAAGATAATTTAATCTATTATACCTCTAAAGGACACTATTCTAAAGAGATCTTTAGAGAAATCATACTAGATACAGGAGCCTTAGGCTAATTAACTACTAGTCTAGCATAAGCTAAAGCCTTACTAAGATTAATGCTATTATTAATAATTAAACCCTATAACCTAGAAGTTATTTACTTTAGTGCTAGATTAGCAATAACACATAGCGTTATCTATATGCCTATAAAGCTTAGCTAAATTAACTTCTACGTCCTTAATACTACTACACCCTTTCTCTTTTCCCTTACTAATATGAATAAAATAAAGGTTAGGATTAATAACCTTGCTAATATATTAATTTAAAACAACAAGACTATACCTATTATGCGCAAATAGGGCCACTCTTAGTGGCTTCTAGAGGTAAGAGAAACCGCTGCTTTTTACCTATTAGAAGGAGAGATTTATTAACTCCACTAAAGGTTTAGTTATCCCTTAATTTAATAGCTTATAAAGATCCTTTAATAAGCTAGTTATAATATTAAACACTATATAATTAAGAAGCTCACTAAAGTCTATTACTATTATTAGATAAATAGAAAAGCCCCTAGCTAGTTTAAATTCTCCCTTAAAAATAACTATAACTTTAACTATAAGATTATTGTTAATATTATGTAAATTAATAGCTAACTAGTCCTTTATATTATTAATTTAGTAACCTTATTTTAAGCGGCCTAATTCCTTAACCCTAATGTTACGTGGCGGAGCTAGATGCAGGCGCATATAAGACTAGATTCGGACTCTAGATAGAAAGAATTAACCTTCTTTAGACATCTTACCTTATACCTAATAGTAGCTCTTATAGTGAACTTAGTATGACTTTATAATAGCAGATCCATTAGCCTCTCTAATGGATTCGCCTTATATTATGCTAAACCTACACGTAATATTTAGTAGTAATTAGAGATTCTTTTATTATACCCTTCTAAAAACCTAGAAATAAAAACCATATATCTAAATCTAATTATTTATAATATTAATTTATAGATATTTAGTCTAACTTCCTAGTTACTAAAAATAAACTATAACTTATTCACTAGTTTTAGGCTTTTAATAAAGCAAACCCCACATTTAAGTACTAAAAATAATAACTTATTAGAACTAAGAAATAAGAAGATTTAATTAAACTTATAAAATACGAATTTAATAATAGACTACTTAAAAGACGCGAAAACCTGATATATTAAGAACTACCTATTTACTAGAATCTAATAGATTTATAAGCTATATATCTTACGTAAAAGGAAGTTAAATTATGTATTTATAAAGCTAAATCTATAGGTTTTCTTAATAAATCTACTAGATTAGAAGGTAGTAAGGCATTAGAGAGATAATCTAAAGATATTAGCCTTACTTATAGCACTATAACCACTAGAACTAAGAATAGTATAAATAAGGATAAGAATAACAAAGGAAAGGGGATTAAAAACTATCCTAAAAACAACACCGCTATTTAGCGTACTAAACCCCCTAACTAGCTAATAGGGTTATATCTAGAGGACTTATAATTAGGACTCTTAGGGAACTCACTAGATTTAGAGGAATTTCATAATCTCTAGTTAGGATCCTTAAGGAACCTATAAGATCTAGGGGAGTATTATACTAAGATTAGTAAATCTAATACTATAAGGATTTTATAGGAGGCAATAAAGTAATATTAGGCTATATAGAAAGAGATAATAGCTAAAATAATAGCAGGAATAGACTAGCTAGTAATAAGACTAATAACTAAAATTAGAAGCTTATAAAGTGTAAATGCCTTAGTAAGATTAACACTATTAGCGCGAAATGCTACCTAGGGAATGTTATATTTACTAAACAACTAGGGTTAGTATAATAGCTACCTAGATACTAAAGCAGGACTATTAGTATAATAGATATACTTGTAGTACTAATAGTATTAGTAACCATAGTACCTATAGGATTTCATATAATAATAGGCAAATTCACACTAGATATAGTATTAAACTACGCATTCCCTAGGTCTAGAATAGTATGTGACTTCCTAACCTAGAAAAAGAATAAATCTAGTGTTTAATTAGAATTAGGATAACTAATAGATAGAAAACGCGGAATAAAACGCGAATTTAACATGGAAAATTATAGACATTAGACACTTTAAGCCTTATAATAAATTAGAAGAGGCTAGTAAAGACCTTATAATATATAACAGGAAGTAAACTATTTTCTATAATATTAAATTATAGGTCTAGGCAGTTAAGGATCACTTATATTATACTAACCCTAGTTAATAAGATATTATTTAAAAGAAGATCTAGACACTATTCTAAGGAGATGTAATAGTATAGTACTAATAATATCTTAATTTAGAAGAATAAAGCACTATATTTAGTAATATATTATTAGTCTTTAAGGTAGTTTAGAAGGAATTTAGCATTTAAGTCTAGGATATAATAGCGTGGCTTAATAAAGCAAAATATACTAAAGAAGACGTTAAGAATAATATATCTTTTCGCGATTTTACGTTAAAAATTTTCTAGTATACTAGAGTAAATAGCAAAATAATGGATTATTAGCTTCTAGTGCGCCTATATCTTAAACTTTATCTAGGATTACGCTAGATATATCTAGTTCTAATAACAATAGATATAAGATTAGCTTATATTACTATAGTAAATAATAAAAGGTAGGATCTATATAATTACTTATAAAGTGAAGATTAGTCTATAGTTAGAAAAGGTAAAGGGAAGCTAAAAGTTTATTTTAATACTAAGATATCTAGTAGTAACTTAGAAGAGAATAAGGATAAAGCTTAAGTAAATTAGAATAGACTATTAAACACATGATTTTAGCTAGGAAATTAACATTATAGATAAGATAATTAGAATATCTAAAGATCCTTAGGTTTTTTCTAACTAAGGCTATACTAGTAAAACACGTAAATTAAGGGACAAAACTAGAGACTATAGTGAAATAGACTATAAGAGAATAGAGAAAAGCGTCTAGGTTTTGGTTAGAATTAATAAGATAACCCCCTAGTTTAATATAATAAATAATAATCATAGGATCTAGGATTATTAGAGGTATTTAGCTAGTAATAGCAGCCTAGGTAATTTTAATATTAGGAGAAACTATTTACTAGGGATAAGGAATATGCTTATATTATAGTATATAATAATAATTCTAATATATAATAATATAAGACTTATCTTTAGGAATACGGTTATTATATAGCTAAAGAAGGGGAGGTTAAAGAGAATAATTATATAGAAACCTAGGTATAGGACTTAAATTTTATTAAAACTCACTTTATAGAAAATATTAAAAAGAAGGTAAATAAAAACACTATAAGGATAGATTTAATAAAGCTAAACTAACTAGTTCTAGGATAAGTAATTAAGGCTATTATAAAACTATAAGAAGTTAAATATAATAAGAAGCAAGCGAATATATATTTAAAGATTAATATTAAGTTTAATAATAGGGGTAAGAGTTATTAGATTTGCCTTAACTTAGGAATATTATTAATTTTAGTAAATAAGGCATAGCTCTAGTAAAATAGATTAAATGTAAAATAGGTAATATAGGAACCTAAGCTTATATCTAGAGTAAGGTCTTTCTTTTTTATAACTAAAAAAGCCATGTTTAATTTTTATATTCTAGGGATAGCTTATGAAACTAAAATCACTAGATATTTTATAGTAATAGCAGATATAATGCTAAATCTAGGACTAAAACTATTACTAGGAATGAATTTTCTTTATAAGTATAGAGCAAAGCTTAATTTTATATGCCCTAGGGTGGTTTTTTAGTTAGTCTATAGTATAATAGTACTAGCAGAGATTTTTAGGCTAGTTACTAAAGTTCCTTATTAAAGGGTAGTTACTATGTAAATAGTGTTAATTCCCCTAAAAGCATTAGTATATATACTAGTTAGTTAGAAAGTAGTATAAAGAAATTAGGAAATAAGTGTGTATTATGTGTAGTTATGTTTAGAATATTTTCCTAATGCTTTATTTAGTAATACTAGCTAAAGGTAAATAATTACCTATAACCTAACTAATAAAACTATTATAATCTATAAGCATAAAAAGGTTACATAGCTAATAGTAGCTAGTGAAGTTAATGCTAACCACGTAATTAATAACCCTTTTATATATTATGCTTATTTTAGTAAAGATATTATAAAGAAGATAGAAAATAAGGATAAGGATAGTAATAAATCTAATAAGGAAAAGGATAAGCTTAACCTAAAGAAAGTTAATATAGGAGTGCTATTATATAGGATTTTATATCTAGAAGAGATTTTATATATTACTAATAAATTTAGAGTATAAATTACTAATATTAACTATAAAGCTATAAGCAAATTTATCTAGCTTTCTAATAAATATAATATCTATTAGGATAGAGGTATTATTCCTATGCCTAAGGATAAGAAAATAAGGATTAATCTTATTAATAGGTAGTAATATTAAATAAAGCTAATTAGACCTTATAGATTAGGTAGCTAAGATATAAGTAAACTTAATGAAGTATATAATAAACTTTACCTAAAAGGGAAGATAATATACCTAGATAAGCTAGTAGCTATAGTGTGTCTAGTGTTTATAGTCTAGTAAGAAACCAGTTAGGAAAGGAAAGGAAGAGTTATAATTAATATAAGACTACTTAATAACGTGGTAATACTAGATATATACCCTTTACTAGACTAAAGTAATATTATAGATAATACCTGCGGTAAGGAGGTTTATTCTTTATTTAATAGAATAGGATTTTTCCACTAGCTACTAGTTAGAAGAGACTACTAGGCACGCATAGTGGTTATATTAAATTAAGGCCTTAAGGCGTTAAATATAGCTTTAATAGGATATAAGAATTCCCCTGCTTTTACCTAATGATTTATAGATAAATTATTCTAAAAATATAAACATTTTATATGAGTATATATTAATAATATTATTATATTTTTAGATAGTATTAAGGAGCATTTAGTCCACCTTAAAATTATGCTTAAAATCCTTAAGGAAAATAGGATAATAATTACTATAAAAAAGTCCTTTATTAGTTACCTAGCTATTTAACTACTTAGTTTTGTTGTAAATAGTAATGGAATTATTAACACTAATAATAGACTTAAAGCCTTTTAAAAAATGATTTTTCTAAGCAATTTATTAAGTCTTAAAACTTTTATTAGAATAGCTAGTTTCCTCTATAATAGAATCCCGTGGTTTAATATATAAATCTAACTATTATAGGAATAAAAAACAGCGTTATTAAAGGAGTTTTATAATAAGGATAAGAAAATCACTAGTATCTTAAAGCTAGTATAGAAAAGATTAATATAATAAAAGATGTTTTTACTAACTAAGGAGAAGAAAAAGGCTTTTAAAGATATTAAAACATTCTTAAGTAAGAAATAAACCCTATAGTATTATAATCTAAAGAAGCTACTTTTCCTTAAAATTAATGCCTATAAGGAAGGATTTGGTTTATATGCGTTTTAATTATAAAAAGAATAGGATAGTTAAAGTATTCCTAGAAGGGATATTAAGAGTAACTAAATATAGCTAATCCTATTTCTTTTAAGGGTAATATTAAGTGTTAAGAAATAATATAGTTTAACTAAAGCAAAAGTAACTATAATTATATAGAGTGTTAGGAAGCTCTGAAAAATGGTTTAATCTAATAACGCAGTGGTTAATATATTAACTAACCATTCTCTAGCAAAAGGTATTATTAAATATACCTCTTTATTAAGAATAGATTTAGATAAGGCTAATCTAAAATTAACTAAGGTTATGAATTATCTATTATAATTTAACTTAAAAGTAACACATATGCTAGGAGTGCTAAATATAGTGCTAGATATACTTTTAAGGTTACTAGTAAAGGTAACCTATAAGGAAGTAGCGCAAAAAAGTTAATATAATAAACTAGATATAAGCGTATATTTTACTACTAAGGAATACATTATAACTATAATAATTAATAATAACCTTAAGGCTAGAACTATCTAAGGGTATTGATCTAACTAAAAGTTTAGCTAAATTATTATAGCTATAAGAGCATACTAAGAGAGATAAGTAGTAAAGAATGCCTAGATTAGACTAAAAATTCCCCTATATAGATAGGATTTACGTAAGGATAGTTTATTATACTATTATAGTGAAGATAGGTTTTTCTATCTTTATATTCTAATAACAGAGGTTAAATCTATACTATAACTAGTTTATAATAAATAGTAACATTTTAGAATCACTAGGATAGTAGTAAAGCTTTAATTAGTGTGTTTTCTACGAATAAGCTAATAGATTTATAACTATATAGCTTATTACGTAGTATATTAGGAGAATGCAATTAATTGCTTAAAACCACTAGGAGAGTTATAACCTTTGCAGTTAAAACTAATGCCTTTTTATATAATTTTACTTAACTTTATAATAGATATACTAGAAGTATTAGCTATAAATATAATATAGCAAATAGAAGGATATATAATATATAATTCATTATGCCTAGTAAATTGCCTGTTTAGTAAAAGGACTCTTCTAATACTAGGGCACACTATATACCTAGTAGAAATATAGGTAAAATTACTCCTTTGTATGCTATATATTATAAATTAGGGATTACTAAGGTAAATTATTAGTAATAGAGATCTAAAATTTATATCTAATATATAAAAAGAGATATTTAGACGCGTAGGAGTTAGACTTCTTATAGGCATAGTATACTATCCCTAAACAGATAAAATAGTAAAAAGGAAGAATTAGATAGTAATAATTATAATTAGATATTATATAGTAATAGACCTAGATATAGCATAGACATTACTACTTCTAGCGCTATAGTATTAACTAAATAATACTATAGCGGTAAGCATAGGGTAGGCGCCTAATAAGCTATTATATGGATTTCGCCCTCTAAGTATTATTAATCTTCTTTCTCTAAATAACATAACTAACACTAGGGCTAGTGTAAATAATATAGTAGTATTATAAAAGCTATACTAGCATAAGGCTTAGCTAGTAATTATAATAGCCACTACCCTCGCTAAGATTTAGTATAATAATTATTATAAACTAGTTAATATTAACATAAGGGATATAGTATATCTATAATTATATAAGGGATATAAGTTACCTAGTAAGCCTAAGAAAAAATAGTTACTATAGAGAGTAAGGCTATATGAGGTGCTAGAAAAGGTAAACCTATTAGTATATTAATTAGATTTCCCTTTAGACTCTTAAGTCTATCTAGTAGTATTAGTAATATAGTTATAGAAACTAGCATAAGGAAAGGATTTATTTAATAGGGAAGAACTAGCTTTGCTACTAATTATATTTAATAATCTAGAGGAAGCGGATTATTAGGAGATTAAATAAATCTATGGTTATTAGGTTAAGATTTTTAAATAGACTAAAATAGTAAGAGTGAAATTCCTTATTAGATAGAAGGGATATATAGCTAAAGATAATTAATAGATAGCTAAAAACAAAATGCAAATCAATATAGCTAAGATAGTAAAAGATTACCTTAAGAAAAACCTAATTAATTAGCAAAGAGAATACATAAAGAAAGGCCTTAATTTACCTATAGAATAATAATAATAAAGGAAAAAAGTTAATAGTAAACGGCTAGATTTAATAGGATGAATTAAAGCCGCTAGACCCTTTTACATATATTGCTCTTTTACATAGACTAGAGGAAGCTTACTACACTCTTACTTTATATTATCCCCTAACACCACTACCACCTATATATAGTTAAATCTAATAGAAGCGTAGTTAAATCTATCTTAGTCTTATTTTTACTTAATAGCCTATAAGCCTAAAGATAATAATATAGGTTATAAAGTTTTCTAAAAGCTATAAGAAATAAAATTAATTTAGCTATAGGAAATATAGAATTATAATAACTATAAGAAATATTAAGTAAAACATAAAAACATCGCACTAGAAGTTAAATATAAGCTTTATAAATATTATATAAATCTATACTATAACCTAGAAGCTATACTAGATTTTATTTGTTTTAATAATAAGGTTAACATATATAATTAAACACTTTATAAGCGAATATAAGCAGGATATCTTTGCATTTAGATCCTAGCTTTAATACAACGGAATTAACTATTAGGTTAGCTTATAGTTATTAATTTAGCATAGTAGTAATCCACTACTAACGGGGAAAGAGCTAAATATATTAGGCGAATAGACAAGCTTTTAGCGGAACTAGGAACTATAACCTATTATAAAGAGAAAAAGTTCTTTAAACGCTATTTAAGTTAGGTAAAACGTTAGAATTAGCTAAAGATATATTTATATCTTATATAATAAATTATATAGTTATAATAGTAGTAGTATTTAGATAAACTAAGAATAAGATAGGATAAATTAGATATACTATTATAATTAATAGAGGGATATAATAAAAACGTTAATATAGCAAAGGCTATCTAAGACATAGTTAATACTAAGGAGTAAGGCAATAATAATAATAATAACTTTATAAGTATAGAGTTAGATTTAAATATAAAGTAGTAGAAACGCAAATAAGTAATAGAAGATTTAATTACGGATAATTACGTAAGAATTATAAGATAAAAGTAACTAAAGAAAATAGAAGTAAATTAGAAGGATAAGGATTTTACTAATAAATTAAACAAAAATAATAGTAATAAGGTTAGATTTAACCTTACTAAGGATAGTCCTAAACTAGAGTCTAAACCTAAAAGCAATAAGGAGACTAAAGCTAGGGGCACTAAGGGTGAATATAAGGACGTAAAAAGTAAGATAGATAATAATATTAGTAAAATGCCTGCTAAGTATATTATTAGACTATTATAGGTTTATAAATAAATTATAGACCTTAATTTTAAGCTATTATTCCTTAGATTTAGGAAGCCTAGATCTAGAACTAACGCTTAAATGCTAATGCCTAATATTAGTGTAGTAGCGTGTAAAAGAGTAATAGAAGAATTTAATGTAAAATATAAAGGAAAGAGCATTAAAGGAGTTAGTTTTAGCAAGTTTAAACACACTAAATTAGGTTATAAGAATAGTAATTAGGATATTAAACACATAATATAGGCCTACGCATATAAATTTACCCTTAAAGGCACTATAATAGTGTTTAATAGATTAGAAGTTAACTTAAAGGATATGTATTTTATATTATAGTAAAACATAATTATATAGATCTTTACTATATTTAAAGAATAAAAGGCTATATTAATCACAAAATAAGCTATAGTAAGATAGGTAAGAAAGCCTATATATTAGATTACTATTAATCTAATAGAATATAAAGTAATAAGAAAAGCAAAGGGCTAGGTAAAAATAGTAGTAGTAGCTTTCTATAATAGCGTAATAGTTAAATATAAATAGTAGATAGCTATATATAATAGCATGTTATCTCTGCTACTATAAGCGGATCTTTTAGCTCTTTATTTTACTAATAAATATAGCGTGGTAAATACTATAATTATAGGCGCTTTAGCTAGTATTAGATAAGTAAACTTACTTTACATTAGTATAGAGAAGGAGTTAATATAGAAATTATTAGAATTATAGAAGGATAAGGAAAGAAGTAAATAATATAAGTAAAGTAAGATTAATAACCTAGTTAATTAAGTTAACTAGGTAAAGAAAGGATTTAAAGACACTAGAAGATAGGCAAATAAAGTATATATAATAGTAAAGGATTTAGTAAAAGAGGTTTACTAACTAATAGCTTTAATATAAAAGGAGGTAATAGTAGTCTAAGATAAGTTTTTAAAGATATTAGATATATTAAAAGACTAGAAAGAGAGAATTACTAAACTTAATATAGGTAAGATACTAATTAAATTTAATAAATAAATTAATACTTTAAAATAAAGTATAGTTTAAAAGAATAAGTATAAGGTAAAGATTATAGCTTTAGGTAATATAGTAATAGAGATATTAAGAAAGATATAGGATTAGGTAGTAACTATTAATAAGCTAATAAAGAAGTAAAAAAGATATAAAGAATATACTAGGAAAGTAAGAGTAGCTTTAGTAATACTAACTCTAGTAATACTATCTCTAGTAATGCTAGCTTAGGTAACACTAAATTTAGGTAATAGGTAACTATAAGGTAAGATAGGTTTACTATTAACACTAAGTAAGAAGAATTAGTCTTTAATAACACTAGTTTTAGGTAGATTTAATACCTTATAAGATAAAGAACGCTAAATAACACTAAGATTAGGCAATAAATATCTATAGGAGAAAATAGCGCTACTACTAATACTAATAAAGAAGCTTAAGCTACCTAGTAAAATAGCAAAAAACTAAATAGTTTTATAATAGGGAGCGCTAGTAATACTAGTCTTACCTAGCCTAAATAGAACGCTACTTATATTATTAGATAAATTAAAGATAGTAGTAATATAGAGATAAATAGTATCTCTAACTTTGCCCTTACTAATTATTAAAGTAATAGAGATAAATAAATTCGCTAGTTTACTAGATTAAGAAGATAGATTTAGACTAAATTAAGATAGAAATAGATAGTATAATAGAATTTAAGAATTTGCTAAAAGCTAGATAGATTTACTAGTTTACTAAACTAAGAGGATGAATTTAGACTAAATTAGAACGGAAATAGTTAGTATAATAGAACTTAAGAATTTGCTAAATAATAGGAAATTAGTAATAGAAAATAGGAAGGTAGTAAATAGAAAATTAATTTTAGAAAGGTTAAATACATTATTTAACATAATAATTCTAGAGGACCTATTAAGGGATATAGGGCGCTAAAAAGTCATCGCAATACGTGGTAATAGCTATTCTAAATTTTTCTTTTGTGTGATTTTAATAGATAATTTTTTGTTAATTTACTTAGCTAGGTAGAGTACGAATCTAGTTATAGTCTAACTACCTCTAACTAGGATAGTTATCTTTTAAGGCGTGCCTAGCACTTATTATATAGCGGAGCTAGATATAGGCATATATAAGACTAGATTTAGACTCTAGATAAAAAGAATTAACCTTCTTTAGATATCTTACCTTATACCTAACAGTAGCTCTTATAGCGAACTTAGTATAACTTTACAATAGCAGATCCGTTAGCCCCTCTAACGGATTCGCCTTACATCGTGCCAAACCTGCACGTAACACCTAAGAAGTAAAAAGCTCGTAATATCTAGGATACAATCAGAGAGTGCTAGATTAATACATATCTAGGCCCTTTAGATTAGATTGTTTATAATACTAGTAATAACTTTACTTTGGCTAAATTTAGGCATTATGCCCGCTTAATATTAATTAATATTAATAAGATACCTATTAAAGCCTATAATAGCATTAGAAAGGTTAAAAGATATTATAGACCTCTTTACTAGGCTTATAATATTATCACGGATTTAATTAGCAAAGAGATCACTCCTAAGCAGTAACTCTAGATAGCTATTAAAGCTATTTATAATTTAGTAAGCCCTAATAGCCTTATGCTAACCTTACTAGTCTTTAGAGCTTACCTATAGATAATAAATAAGTTACTACTAAGCATCTCTATTATTTAATAAGCTAAAGTAATTTAGAAGGTAACTAATAAAGTCTGCTATTACCTAGCTAAGAGATAGGTCTATAAGGCCCTTAGCGCCTAGAATAGCCCTAATATATTGCTAATATATTAGCTACTACTATAGGCTAATGTATATATATAAAGAGAAAAAGGCGGATAGCATAGCCCTTATAAGCTATTAGCTACTAATAGGGAGACCTATATAGTTAAGATGCCCTATAGCCTAGCTAAGTTTCGCTCTATAGTAGTAAAGCTATACTATAAGGACTTATAGTATATAGGGGCTAATAAGTAAAGCCTTTAGGATATTAGGGAATATAACCTAGGCCTAGAGGTCCTTGCCTATAATATAGCCCCTTCCTATACTATAGCTCTCTTTAATACTATAGTCCTATTATAAGAAAGGGCTAAGGGGGCTAGGAAGAATAAGCTACTTATAAAGGGTAGTAAGGTAAAAGAGAAGGAAGAGATACTAGTAAGGAGAAAGTAAGGGAGGCTAAGGAAGAACCTTATAGTTTAATTTTATATTAATAAGGGCATAGAGAAGCCTAAAGAGACTATTAAGGCTAAAGATAATCCTATAGGAAGCTATAAAGTTAAAGAACTTATAGTAAGCCTTAAGGTAGCTAAAGCTACCCCTATAGGAAGCTATAAAGCTAGTAGCCCTAAGGAAGTAAAAGTAAAGGTAATTAGGGCCTAGGTTTATAATCCTAAGGAGCTTATTAGACTTATAAAGCCTCTTATATTTATTAATAAAGACTAAGAGAAAGCATTAATTAAGGGGATTATAGCTAGAGAAGTGCTAAATATAGTATTCCTTATAGTAAAAGAAAAGGCTAACTAAAACCTTACCCTTTAACTTTACTAAGAAGGAAAGATTATAACCCTAGGGAGCCCCTTTAAATAATCTAACTAAGCTAAGATTAATGCCTTATAAGCTTATAATGTGTTTAGATTTATAATATTTAATCTAGCGAAGTATAGAGGCCACTAGATCTTTAATTCTTATATAGTTTAAGAGATTAAAGGTAAAGGCACTAAATCACTATATAAGAAGTTATGCCTTATTATGCAAGGGCATAATAACAGAGGAAAAGAGGCTATCTTAACCTAATTGCTAATAATATAGTAATTAAGCTAATAGATTATTATAGCCCTTACTCCGTTATTAAAGCGAAAGGGAATTTACCTTTAGCTATAAGATATTATATAAGCTTATGTTTAATCCTAAATAACCCTAAATAGGCTAATTATTATAAAGTTACTAAAGCAGATTATATACCTCTTTCTAAAAGGCATAATAATAGAGGTGATTAAGCCCCTTTACAAGATTGCAAAGGCTAGAACCTACTAGTAGGTAATATATTTTCGTTACTATAGGGATAATCTTAATATAATAACCTTAATATATAACCCCTGCCTGCTAATTATAGCCCTAAATAATAAGAATCTCTTTAGTATTATAGGAATGCAAACGGATAACACGCTAGGCCTTAGTAATAATAACTTCTTTAAGAAAGAAGAAAAAGAGCTTTAGAAGGTAAAGTTTATAGCTAAAGAAAAACAATGCCTAATAGCTATAAATCCCCTTATCTTTAATAGCTACATTCTAACTTAGAATAATAATAATTCGCTAACCTTAAACCAAAAAGGCTAAAGTTAGAAGATTAAGGAAATTAACTTACAATTACTAATAGCAAGGCAGGATTACGTAGAGCAAAGAGCCTAAGGGAGCTATATCGCGATAGTCTGTTAACTAGAAGCATTATATAATCTATTAATTGCCACATAACACTAAGAACCCTTTACTAATAATATCTTATAACTTAATAAACGCCTTAAGTAGCAGATTAAGAATTAGCAGCAAGGGCTATAGTCAGAGTATTGTTTGTAGTGTAGTTAGTGTAGTTTTTAGGAAAAATTTGTATTTATAGTGTAGTTTTTTTTTCTTATAGTTAATGTATTGTAGTTTTTTTTTTTTTATAGTTAGTGTAGTGTAGTTTTTTTTTTTTTATAGTGTAATATATTGTAGTTTTTTTTTACTTATATTGTAGTGTAGTTAGTGTAGTTACTAACTACACTAACTACAAAAACTACAATGTAGTGTTAGTAAAAAAAAAGTGGGCCTTTTTATTATATAATGTTATTATAAGGATTAAAAGAAAGCTAGTTATATAGAAGCTTTATTATTACCTATTTTACTTAATTAGTTATAGAATTTATAATATTTACTTTTTTTTAAGAATTTTACTATAACTAGGGTTATTTATAATATTATACCTTTTTAATAATACTATTATACTTATTACTTTATTTTACTAATATAACTTTAAGAAAAACCTTCTAATTATTTTATTTACTATTATTATTAATTATTTTATATTTTTATTATTAATTTAATTAAAAAATACCCTAAACTAATATAATTAAATTAAATTAGAAATCCAAATAAATATATAAAAGTTAATAGAATATATACTTAGTACTTTAATATTATTATTAATATAATAAGAACTTAAAAAAAGCTTAAACTATTTATTTACTATTTAAACTAATTAAATATTACTTTAAGCTTTATAATTCTAAAGCTTTAAGAAGTTATATACAGAGTATTGCACTAAAACGTGTAGTGTAGTGTAGTATTTGTAGTGTAGTGTAGTATTTGTAGTGTAATGTAGTATTTGTAGTGTAGTGTAGTATTTGTAGTGTAGTGTAGTAACTACACTATAAACTACACTACACTATAAACTACACTAACTATAAGGAAAAAAAAACTATACTATACTAACTATAAAAAAAAAAAAACTATAATACATTACACTACAAATTTTTTTTCCTAAACTACACTAACTATAAACACTACAAATATAGTATTAGACTTTTTATTAGTTATTAGTATTATAAGGATTAAAAGAATGCTAGTTATATAAAAGCTTTTATTATTACCTATTTTATTTAATTAGTTATAGAATTTATAATATTATATTATTTTAGTAATTTTACTATAACTAAGTAAGGTTATATATAATATTATACTTTTTTAATAATACTATTTAACTTAATACTTTATTTCCCTAATATAACTTAAAGAAAAACCTTCTTATTATATTATTTACTATTTCTATAAATTATTTTATATTTCTATAAATTATTATTATTACTTATTTTAAAAAAACTATAAAAAGAACTACTAGTAAACTTAATATAAGTAGCTTATTATATTTTATTATAGCTTATAATAGCTTATAATACTAATATTACTAGTATTACTAAGATTACTAAGATTACTAAGATTACTAAGATTACTAAGATTACTTATAATATTATTAGTGTTAAAGTTTAATAAATAATAAATAATAAATAAATAACTTAAATATAAATACTAGTAATTATAAGTAAATTACTATAGTAAAAGCTATAGTTTTTAATAACTTAGTATTTTAAGGTTTTTAAAAAATTTAATATTATAAAAATGTTTTCTCTTTTATATTTTTTTAAAATAATAATAAAAGTAAAATAATAGTAATAATAGTAATTAAGTAATAATAGTAATAATAGTATTAATAGTAATAATAGTAATTAAGGTTATTAAAGTTATTAAAGCTCTTATAATAAGTATAGTATATTATATAAAAGTAAGTCTTAGTTTTATTTTAAAAAATAAGTTAAACTTATTTTTTATAGCTTAATTAAGCTATATAGGGTAATTAAAATAATACTATTAATTATTTATTAATAGATTATAAATATTAGTTTATTATATTCTTTATTTATATATTATAGTAATAAGATATATAAAGTTACTATATATAACTTCTTAAGGCTTTAGAATTATAAAGCTAAAAGTAATATTTAATTAGTTTAAATCTTAAATAAATAGTTTAAGCTTTTTTTAAGTTCTTATTATATTAAGAATAAGATTTAAGTACTAAGTATATATTTTATTAACTTCTAGTAATTTATCTAGATTTCTTAATTAATTTTATTCTATTAGTTTAGGGTATTTTTTATTTAAAATAATAATAATAATATTTTAAAATATAAAATAATTAATAGTAATAGTAAATAAAATAATAAGAAGGTTTTTCTTTAAGTTATATTAGTAAAATAAAGTATTAGGTATAATAGTATTATTAAAAAGTTATAATATTATAAATTACCCTAGTTATAGTAAAATCCTTAAAAAAAGGTAAATTTTATAAATTATATATATTCTTTACGCTAGCTAGCTAACTATGTAGCTGTTCCTAGTACTCTATCCGCTTAGTTAAGAGGGAAAACCCTTTGCTAGGGAGAAAAACCCTCTTATGTCTGTAAACAAGCTAGCGCTAACCCTCTTCCGGGTCTACGCCGCATTAGGTGTGATTAATTGTAGGTATTTATTACTAGCTTACGCTAGCCTTATCCTAAAGAAAATAAAAAAGAAAGGAAAATATATAGTAGTGGTCCTAACTAGCTCCCTTTAGTGCTAGTCTAGTCCTACTCTAACCTAGCTCTGTGTCCCTTACTTTGCCCTAAGGCGTAGTGAATTTAGATTTATAATAATAATTTACTTTTTATTTGCTTTACTTTTAACTCTTCTAGTGCCTTACTTTTTAGCTAAATCTAACCTAGCACTAGTCTAGATGTCTTATGAAGTCTAAGCATATGGTTTTATTTAATTATAGTAAGGGGTAAGTGATTTAGGCCTAGTGGCTAGGCGGTTCCGCTCCTAGATTAGTTACGCGCTATCTATATATTTACTTATCTTATGCTTTATTTTCTAGCTAATATTATAATTAGTCCCCCCCCCCTCTCTCTTAAGTATAAAAGAGGGCTTCTCTCCCCTTAAGGTTCTAACCTTTTTCCTCTTCTTATAATAAATTTTCTATAGGTTCTTTTCCTCCCTATCCCCTTTAGAAGCTATTTAAGGCTTCTCTAGTCTAGTGCTAGTTTAAATACTAATATTTTGTGTAGAAAAACACGCTATAATATTACTAAGCTCTATAAGTACCCTATTTTTAGTGCTATTCTAGCTCTAATCTGCCTAGGAACTTATAACCTTAGATAAGTATCTAAGGAAGTCCCTAACCTAGAAGTAATTAGATTAGGTAAAGGTAAAAGGTCTAGAACTAAGTCCCCTCTGCCTTTATTCTGCCCTGTTTTTAGGTCTACCCTAGGGTAGCTAGGTAAGCTGTAAGAGATCTAGTGTATATCCTATAAGACACAATCCGTTAAATATAAGGGCTATTAGTGCTATAATATTATTAGTAAGTTAGTTTATTTCTAGTCTAGAGGTAGGGCTAATTAGTATATAAAGGGGTAATATCTAACGCTTGCTTTGATTATTAGGTCTGTAATTATAGATGTGTTAAGGTAATGTTAGCTCCTATGCCTATTCTAGGCTTACTCTAGTGCTAATCTGCTCGTAGCTAAACGTTGCTAGCTAGCGGGGGGAATATCGGTGGTTAGTTAAGACCTAGGCTAGCATAGTCACCGGGAGTGATGTAAGTGGTTCTGCTCTGGCTCGGTGGCGGCTCTATTTTGTGGCTAACTTTGATTGTCTAGGCCCCGGAGGACTATGTGGCTCGTATAAATTATATAACTAATTAGGTAAAATAGGTAATAATAAAAGCTTCTATATAACTAGCCTTCTTTTAATCCTTATAATAACCTTATATAATAAAAAAGCCCACTTTTTTTTTTACTAATATTACATTTGTAGTTTTTGTAGTTAGTGTAGTTAGTAACTACACTAACTACACTACACTACAAGCAAAAAAAAACTACAATACACTACACTATAAAAAAAAAAAATACACTATACTAACTATAAAAAAAAAAAACTATAATACATTAACTATAAGAAAAAAAAACTACACTACAAATACAAATTTTTCCTAAAAACTACACTAACTACACTACAAACAATACTCTGGTTATATATAGTAACTTTATATATCTTATTATAATAATACATAAAGAAAGAATATAATAGACTAATATTTATAATTTATTAATAGATAACTAATAGTATTATTTTAATTACCCTATATAGCTTAAATAAGCTATAAAAAATAAGTTTAACTTGTTTTTAAAAATAATACTAGGACTTAGTTTTATATAATATATTATACTTATTATAAAAGCTTTAATAACTTTTATAACCTTAATTACTATTATTACTATAATTACTATTATTTTACATTTATTATTATTTTAAAAAAACACAAAAGAGAAAACATTTTTATAATATTAATATTTTTAAAAACCTTAAAATACTAAGTTATTAAAAACTATAGCTTTTACTATAGTAATTTACTTATAATTACTAGTATTTATATTTAAGTTATTTATTTATTATTTATTTATTATTAAACTTTAACACTAATAAGTAATCTTAGTAATCTTAGTAATCTTAGTAATCTTAGTAATCTTAGTAATCTTAGTAATCTTAGTAATCTTAGTAATACTAGTAATATTAGTAATATTAGTATTATAAGCTATTATAAGCTATTATAAGCTATTATAAGCTATTATAAGCTATAATAAGATATAATAAGCTATTATAAGCTATAATAAGATATAATAAGCTACTTATATTAAGTTTACTAGTAGTTTTTTTTATAGTTTTTTTGAAATAAGTAATAATAATAATTTATAGAAATATAAAATAATTTATAGAAATAGTAAATAATATAATAAGAAGGTTTTTCTTTAAGTTATATTAGGGAAATAAAGTATTAAGTTAAATAGTATTATTAAAAAAGTATAATATTATATATAACCTTACTTAGTTATAATAAAATTATAAAAATAATATAATATTATAAATTCTATAACTAATTTAATAAAATAGGTAATAATAAAAGCTTTTATATAACTAGCTTTCTTTTAACCTTATAAATACTAATAACTAATAAAAAGTCTAATACTATATTTGTAGTGTTTATAGTTAGTGTAGTTTAGGAAAAAAAATTTGTAGTGTAATATATTATAGTTTTTTTTTTATAGTTAGTGTAATATAGTTTTTTTTTCCTTATAGTTAGTGTAGTTTATAGTGTAGTGTAGTTTATAGTGTAGTTACTACACTACACTACAAATACTACACTACACTACACGTTTTAGTGCAATACTCTGGCTATAGTACATCCCCTTAACTCTTAAGGAAGCGAAGCTCTTTATATTTATAGATAGGTCCCTTGCTAATAATAAAGATCTGAGTTTACAAATCGGATATATTATTATAATTAGCAATGAAGTAATAAAGGAAAATAACACCTTTATCTTAAAAGGGAACGTTATTACGTATAGCTCTATAAAAAGCAAGCGTGTAACCTATAGCGCACTTATATCTAAGCTATATAGCATGGTTTAAGGTGCTAATATTACGTACGTAATATCTACAACCCTTTATATAATCATAGACTAATTAAAGATGCCTTAAATCCTAATAATTCTCTATATAGACTCTTTCTTATTATATAAATGCCTTATAAAGCTAGGCATAATAAAAGAGAAGTGGCTAATAATTAATATTATAGCCCTTTAGCAGTTATACAAGAGGAGGGAAGTCTATAAAGTTAGATAGATTAACAGCAGCGATAATCTAGCTAATGCAATAACAAAGGCATTGCTGAATTTAGCCCTTTTAACCTTAATTAATTTAAACGAATTAACAATTTATGTAAAAGGATAGGTTAAGAGACCTATAAGGTTAGGCAGAGGGGAGGATTAACATAATAGGCCTATAGGGAATAACTAGGTTAATTAGAATAACCAAAGCTACGACGGCTAATAAGAACCGTGGATTCCCATTAAGGGATTCACTTATGTACACTTTCCTTTAATCCGATTTTTATTACATTTTTAGGCTCCTTTAGCTATAAAGAAAAGAGAGACTACTAGTGTGGCTTCCTTTAGACCTTCGGATAATAGATAGTCTAACCGTGGCTAAAGAGTGAAGCCACTAAAGGGATGCACGCGATGCGATTAGATACATCGCGAGCTACCCCGCTCCGTTAGCAGTTGTTGCCCGATGGCGGATATAGCGTCTATGACAAATAAATCTGCACCCATAACCGTATTAGGGGAGCTAAAGATGCACGTCGCTAAACACGATAATTCATAATAAAAGCATATAATCTATAATATAATAGCTTTCTCTATAAAAGAGGAGCTTTTATCCTTCTATTTATATAAGAGAGATAGCTTTAATCTAATCCTTTTCTAACCTTCTTTATCCTACTAGGGGAGATCTTTTTAAGTCACGTGCCTAATGCATAATAGTTATAAGCCTAGAAGGTACATGCCTATAACTTTCACTAAGTCCCCTACGCATAAGATATATATGTGCACTACGCCTTACTTACTAATAACGCTTATAATAGATATAATAACCTCTTACTACCTAAGTCTTAAGACTAATATTAAGCTAGTCTTATCTAATAAATAGGAAGAGTAGTATAAAGTATTAAAGCAAGCTACCTAAAGCTAAGAGATCTAGGAGAGGGTTAATCCCTAGCTCCTAGAGCTTAACTCTAACTATTTAGAAGAGCCCTTTGCTATTACACTAGAGTTATGTAAAGCTCTTATTATAAAGAACTAAGGAAGTAATACTATAAAGCTTACCTTCTAAGAGGCTTTTTCCTTCTTATCTTATAAGTTTATATCTAAGTACTAAGCATATAAAGTAATAAAGTCCTAAGAAAAGACTATTAGAACTTAGATTATAAGCACTATTAATCCTAATGCTTATACTATAGTAATTAATAAGATTAAAGAAGGCAATATAGATAATAAAAAGCTTACTCTTTACTAAATCTCTATTAAGCTTAAAAAGAGGTTTTCTCCTAGGTAGGTAATTATTAAATTAGAGGTATTAGCTAAGTATATAGCTTACCTTACTAATGCTAAACGCGCTAATGTTTAATTTAAGCGTTAGATTAAGTAGTAAGGGAAGCTATACTAGAAAGCATTAATATATAAGATTAATAAGGTTTAGGGTTCTAATATAATTTATAACTTTATTATAGCTATTAGTGCACGCTTTAACCCTAAATAGGTAAAAACCAAGATTACATAACTAGTATAGACTTCTAATTCTCTTCCTAAAGAAGTAACCCTTTAAGGCATTACCTTTAAGTACACTAGATATTATAGGGTAACTTAAGCTATAAGCTTTACCTCTAGAAAAGGAAGCTATATAATAACTCTTAGGAATTACTTAGACTAAGAAAAAGAGAAACTATAAGGCTAAAAGAATAATAGCCTAAAGAAGTGCCTTTACTATATAGGAAAGGCACTAACTATATACTTTTAGTCTCCCTAAGTATACTATAGCTTATACTATATAGTAACTAGTAAAAAGGTTCTAGGATTTAAGCCCTTTATAAAGGTTAACTATAAAAAGGTTAAGAAACGCTATAAAAGCGCTAAATAGAAGAACCTACGCTTTAAGGTTATAAAGGATAGGTAAATAGTAAAAGGCATTAAGGATTATAAAGGAGAAAAGTTACCTAGTGCTATTATAGTAGTAATTATTAACCTAAAGATTCTAGAGAGTATTCCTCTAGCTTAGGGAAGCTATATAATGCTTAAGAACGCAAAATATACACTCTCTAAGAGCACTCTCTTTAATAACTATAGTGCTTTATATATTATAAATAATATTAGTTACTTTAAACTAGGAACCTTTAAGGAAATATTTAATAATTACCTTAAAGTAAGAATAACCTTATTCTAGATTACTAGAAAAGGTACTTATGTAATTAAGAATATTTTTAATAGGCTAAAGGGAAACCTTATAGAAAGCCTTACTTTATAGAATATTACACTTATTCCTAGGTTTTATATAAATATTATATTAGAGAGCCTTCTTTAAAAGAAAGGCATTTAGTATTATAGAGTAAACTGCTCTTTATGTGTTAAACTCTTTTATAAGAGCTTATTATTAGCAAAGCTTTAGAGAAAGTATAATATTATATTCCTTTAATATAAGCCTCTTTTCTCTTATAAGAGTCCTAACTAAGTAGTGAATTTATCTATACTACTAGTAATATTCTTAATAATTAATTTAAAAGCATATAATTATTGAAATGTAGGGAGCTAGTTGCCAGCTGGCAACAGCTGTACAGGTGCAGCTCTACGGTCGGGGACTAGTAGAACCACCACGTTGAATATTTAACGCAACGCAACGGAAGGTTTCAGCAGTTATCAACTAATTGAATTTAATCTAGATGACTTTTACAATATCTTATATACCAATAGAATTGATTTTAGTGACGTTGTACGGGCAATGCGGCTGTTGGATTGAGAGGCCTAGCTATCTAGCTAGATTGAAAAGATCTTCTTCCTCTCGTATACCCACTGACCGTATCGGTGGATCCGGACCGTTAGAGAGGTCTTAAGGGCCACTTTTGATTTTCCGCAAAATTCATTTGTATGTAAAATTCAAAAAATCGACTCACCACCATACAAACTAGCAACCTATATGCACCAACTTTTAGTCTAAAAAATATTCTTGCATTAAATGAAAGCCCTATCTTCTAGCTTTAATTTGCTATATGTAAGACTTTTGTACAACCTCTAGTTAAAGAGAAAATCGCTGTCAAAGATAGCTATAGGGTAACCTGCTTATGTCACCCTAGCTTACCTAATTACTAGTGGCGCTGTGGTTATGGCTACACTTGCAGCTATAACACAATTGAATAATCCACAATCGGATTAGTCATCCACGCGGTCGGTCGCAGCTGTTAACAGCTGCGACGTAGCCATTGACAGCCACCTTCGCGACCGTTGACAGCTGCAGTGCAGCTGTCAGGCTTGCAATGCAAGCTAGTAATAGAAAGGTCCTTTAACTAGAAAGGGCTAAAAATAGGTCTTATTTTTAACACCCCCTCTACAAAAGAATTACGTATAAGCTAATTAAAAGCGTACAAAGTGATATAGGGTAAATAAGAACTTTTAGATAAAAACAGATAAAAGGGAAAAACAGGAAAAGATAAAAGACCCCCTTTTTAAATTCCTAGCTATTGTTAAATATAGCTCCCTTTTTAGTGTTGTTTTTGGTTCCCTGTTAAAGGGATTTAGTTGTTGGTTTTTTAGTGATTATTAAGCCCTAAGAGCCTAATAAAAGCCTGATAAAGAGGCCTAGATAATGGTTTTGTTAGGCTATCTGCAGGCATTGACTTTGTATCTAGATATTTGATCTTAGCTAAACCCTCTAAAACCTGTTGCCTAATATAGTTAAACTTTAGCAAGGTATGCTTTGTATGGCTATGTAAGGCAGGGTTATAGGCAGTGGTTATAGCGCCTTGATTATCGCAATATATCTGGATAGGGGGAGAAATAGGGGTTTTTAGCTCCTTAAATAAGCCCTGAAGCCACTGTAGCTCCTGGAAGGTCTTGTAGATAGCGTTAGCTTTAGCTTCTAATGTTAATAGAGCTATTGTACTAGCTTTCTTTGATTTCTAGCTAATAGGTCCGCTAGCTAGCTTGAATAGATAAGCGTAGGTTGATTTAGAGGTCTTTTTATCCCCTGTAAAATCACTGTTATAATAACCTATTAGGCTTTTGCTAGCTATACCTTTAGGGTCTCCCCTATAAATTATAGCAAGGAATTTAGTCCCTAATAGGTACCTAAGTAAGTTTTTAGCTGCTTTTAGGTGCTCTATATAGGGCCTAGCTAGTGCTATAGATAGCCACTGAAGTGTAAAGGCCACGTCTGGCCTTGTAAGTAACATTAGGTATATTATAGTCCCTATAATGCACTAATAGAGCTTAATTTCGCTAGCTATTAAAAGCTTAGTAGTCTGCGTAGCTAAAACGCCTAGCTGAAGAGGTATGCTAATAGGCTTACTATCTAGTATATTAAATCGATTTAAAGCCTCTAAGATATACTAAGATTGATGAATTTTCAGGACCCTATTAGGTCTATCTTGTACGATTTGAACCCCTAAGAAGAATTCAGCTAGCCCCCTATCTTCTATTGGATAGACTTTATAAAGTTCCTTTTTAAGTCTTTAGATATAATGTAAATCTAGTCTAATTAGAAGACAATCATCCACATATATGATAATAAAGGTTTTGGTGGAGGAATTATAGAATATAGCTAGGTTAGAAATTAGAGGGCTAAATCCTAGGGACTTTAGCACTGCAATTAGTGCTTGTTGCCATTCCCTTAAGCTCTGTTTTAGGCTATATAAAGATTTCTATAATAAAATTACTTAATCTTTAGAAGGTTTATAGCTAAAACTTTTAGCTAGTTTAGCTAATTTAGGATTTGCTTCAAGGAATTCGATAAATCCGTCTGGAATAACTATATAAATCTGTTGTTATAGCTTACTATTAAGAAAAGCTCCTATAAAATCAACCTGTTTGATTTCCTAGTTATTCTAAGCCACTAGGGCTAGTAAAATCCTCTAGCTAGGGGGAATGCTTATGGCTGTAAAGGTCTCTAGATAATCTAGACCTTTGATTTGTATAAATCCCTTAGCAACGAGTTAGGCCTTGTATTTTAGAGGATTATTTTCTTTATCCTTCTTTAGCTTATACACAAGCCTATTCTTTAGTACTTTATAGCCCTTAGGTACTTAGTCTTTCCCTATAAATTTAAAAGTACTAGCCTTTAGAAGCTGTTTGTATTCCTTATACGTAGCTTCTATCTATTTATCCCTTTTAGGGCTAGATATAGCTTGCTTCCAGGTCTTAGGTTCGGGGCTATTAGGGCTGTTTTCCTTTAGCTTCTCCTGTACCTTAAAGCAGATTTCTTTTATAAAATCTAGAGAAGAAGGGGAACTAATATTAATATCCATGGGGTTAATATTAGGGTTAAAGTCGGTAATTTTGTTAAAATCAAGGTCCGAAGTCGAAATCTGATTTCCTGGTGAAGTTACGGGCGTGGCCTCCTCTAAGGCCTCTAGAATCGGTTCCTTAGGGGGTTGTACAGGCCCTATAGGGTGTTTTTCTTGACCTATAGGGGGACCTCCTATGTTATCTATAGGGTAATCCTTTAATCCTTGATTTAGATCTTGATCTTCTAAATTATTTTCCCTCTCTAAAGGGTTATCCCCTATAGAAAGCCTAGGTAATCCTTTAGAGACAGGACCTATAGGTTCTATAATCTTGATAAAGCTAGTTTTTGTAACTAGCCTTTTAGAGGGGATGTACACTAGATAGGTGTTAGAACCTAGTGTAGCTAATAACCTTCTAGGGATAGTCCTAGCTGCTAACTTCTGGGCTTTAGGTTGTTTTTCTAGGGGGATTAAAATCTCATAGTGAGATCCTATAGCTCTAATGCTGCTAATATCAGTTGTATAGGGCTGATTTAGCTCCCTAGCTAGTAGTTGTTTAGGGCTTTTATCCTTTGTGGTATTAGTAGTTATATTAACTAGGTTAACAACTGTAGGTAATACAAAACACCATAGATATAAAGGTAATTTTGCCTACTAGATAGTAGCCCTTAATCGATCTAGAATAGTACGAATTAAACGCTCTGCTAATCCATTTTGCTCATGGATATAGGGACTAGAAGTCGTGAATTTGATCCCTTTAGAATTTAACTAGCTTTGATAACTAGAATTGATTTCTTAGCCTCTATTAAAGTGAAGATGCCTAGGATATTGACCTAGTTGATTTTTAAGCCCTCTGAAGAAGCCCTTAATAGCCCTATAAACAGTTAGGCCTTCCTTATTAGGTAATAAGAACACCCACTTATATCTAGTTTTTCGATTAACTAGAAATAAGCAAATTGACTGTTTATTGTACGGTATAGGGCTGATCTTTAGCGTATCCCCCTCTATTTAATCTAGAGCTCTAGGGGGGTTAGGGATAGCTAATTTCCTAGGTCTTCTAACTGCCTTAGATTAATCATAAGCTATATATTTAAAGTCTTTATCCTTAATTTTAGAAAAATCAGGGATTCCTTTAGTTATAAGGCTTGTTTTCTTTAGCAAAGGAAGCCCTAGGTGCCCTAATTATACATGCCATAGGCTAGCTAGTTCTAGTAACTTTTGATATTGAAGGTCTTTAGGGCCTGAATTAGGGTCTAGATTCGGGTCTAGATTAGGGCCCTCTCTGTTAGTCCCCTGCTAGGCCCCTTAAGAACCACAGGCCTCTTGGGGAGGTATTAGGGACCTTTTTCCTTCACTAAGGCCCTCTAACACCCCTAAATCTATATCTTTAGATTTATAAGGGACCTAACCTGGGGCTATAGGCGTTGGAGAAGGGACTAAATCCCCTAAATCATCCCGTATGACTTCTTTAATATTATCATCATTTTCGTTGATTTTAGCGATTTCGTCCAAATCAGAAGCCCAATCCGGCTTTTTAGAGGGAATTTGAACCTCTATAGGGTAGCTAATCGGATAGCTTTGACCCCTAAAGCTAGCATAGGTAAAAGGTCGGATATAATGAGATTTATTACAGGGCCCTTTATGTAACGTTAGTGTAGTTTGGTTTTTAACGTAGAAGAAAAAACCATGTTTTTCTATATCTAGGGCAGCAATACAAGACCTATCTTTAAGGTAAAGATGGTTTTTTATAAAGCAACCGCTAGATATATAGTGAATAAGGCCACTAACTATATTAACATTAAGCTAAGGAAAATATAGAGCGTTCTTTAGCACTAAGGTCCTATATTTATTAGGTTTCTTTTGATATAAGACCTCAAAAACAGCACTACCGTGGCCCTTAGGATAAATAGGACCACCACCCGTTATAATAGGGTCGGATTCCCCTTTCTTAAAAGGGGTATAATCCCTAAAGACCTCCCTAGAATTAACTATATATACAGTTAAACCTGTATTATATAATAGGGCCTTTTTCATGTCTTTACTGTAATAATTAAAACCATTTAAGGAATTAATTTCTTGTTTTTCATCATCCGAATCACTAGAGCTAGAATTAGAGCTACTATCACTAGAGCTCTTATAACTAGTCTTGTAATTGCTAGGTTTCTTGTACGGATTAAGGGCTCCGTTAGAAAGGTTGTAATTTCCTAGCATAAAAGAACCCTCTATAGGCTCTTTATTATCCTTTTTATCTGATTTTTGACCCTTTTGCTTCTTTTTCTTCTTATTAGAATTAGAAGAGCCCTTATTTTCTTTAGAGCCTTCTTTCTTCTTCTTCTGACCTTTAGGGGCCTTTTCCTTGTCTTTAGCACCCTTTTCTAGGTCTTTAGCCCTATAATTCAGGGCTTTGGATACCGTAGATGACTTATCCCTCTGTTTAGCTAGAAGGTCTGCCATTAAAAACTGAAGATTTAGGGCATCTAGGGGAGCCCCTATAGCCCTATTCGTACGCATGCTAAATCGTTGTCTCTTAGCCCACTAAGGGAAGGTTGA
This sequence comes from Epichloe festucae Fl1, assembly GCA_003814445.1. Classification (NCBI taxonomy): domain Eukaryota; kingdom Fungi; phylum Ascomycota; class Sordariomycetes; order Hypocreales; family Clavicipitaceae; genus Epichloe; species Epichloe festucae. The sequence continues at coordinate 1,680,523 of CP031390.1, forward strand.
TTTTAGGGATTAAAGATATTGATTAACCTGATCTATAGGATCAATTAGGACCCCTAAAATCAATAATCTAGCTAGTAGATTATTAAAGACTGCATTAAAGGCTTCTAAAGTCCCCTTAAATCCATGAAAATTCAGGTTATGAAATTCAGAATACAGGGACCCTCTCTGGATTTCAACGCTATGTGAATACTGCCGTACAAGTAAATTATAGGCTTCTTTAGGTGATTTTTGCCAAGTTATAGCGGCTTAGGGGCCTTCCGTATAACTATCCCTTAGTAACATAAGGATAATAGCTTAGTTAGCGTCCCCTAGCGCCCTAGAAATATCCGGATTATCTAGAAAATTAGGCATGCCTAATGCTCTAAATTGGATAGCTAGGGCTTGTTTCCATTAATTGAAATTTTCAGCTCCTTTAAGCTTAGCAGTCTTAGGGAAGCTATAAACCCTCTTATTAAATTCCTTAATAGTTAAATTATTAAAGGTAGCTTATACAGAGCTAGATTTAGGTGCCTTATCTTGTTAAATAGGCTGCTAAACTTGCTACTAACTAGCGGGCTTAGCAGCTTCCACACCCTCTATATCTCTATTATTAACAGCTATAGTTAGAGCCTCTAGCTTCTGTAATAATAGATTAATAGCATCTTATTGCTTAATAACCTGCTCTTTTAGCTAGTTATTTAGAACCTCTTGCGCACTAAGATTAGGGGCAGAAGGCCCCTAACCTTATTAATTAGTATCTATCTTCTAATTTTATAGAAGGGAAGTCTTCTATTTATACTGAAATTCCTTTTTATAGAAGGGAAAAGCTTCTATCTACGCTGAATTTCCTTTTTATAGAAGGGAAAAGCTTCTATTCTTACTAAACTTCCTTTTTTATAGAAGGGGAATGCTTCTATATTACTCATGCGCTTCCTATTTTATAGAAGGGAAGTCTTCTATAACTATAATAATTCCTTTTTATAGAAGGGAATAGCTTCTATCTCGCGGGTCCTTCCTGTTTTATAGAAGGGAAGTCTTCTATAACTATACGCAAAGTGCACTAGAAAGAATTTTATAGTGATACCCTAGGCTTATAACCTATTGAAATGTAGGGAGCTAGTTACTAGCTAGCAATAGCTATATAGGTGCAGCTCTATGGTCAGGGACTAGTAAAACCACCACGTTAAATATTTAACGCAACGTAACGGAAGGTTTCAGCAGTTATTAACTAATTGAATTTAATCTAGATGACTTTTACGATATCTTATATACTAATAGAATTGATTTTAGTGACGTTATACAGGCAATACGGCTATTAGATTAAGAGGCCTAGCTATCTAGCTAGATTAAAAAGATCTTCTTCCTCTTGTATACCCACTGACCGTATCGGTGGATCCGGACTGTTAGAGAGGTCTTAAGGGCCACTTTTGATTTTCCGCAAAATTCATTTGTATGTAAAATTCAAAAAATCAACTCACCACCATACAAACTAGCAACCCATATGCACTAACTTTTGGTCTAAAAAATATTCCTACATCAAATGAAAGCCCTGTCTTCTAGCTTTAATTTGCTATATGTAAGACTTTTGTACGACCTCTAGTTAAAGAGAAAATCGCTGTTAAAGATAGCTATAGGGTAACCTGCTTATGTCACCCTAGCTTACCTAATTACTAGTGGCGCTGTGGTTATGGCTACACTTGCAGCCATAACACAATTGAATAATCCACAATCGGATTAGTCATCCACGCGGTCGGTCGCAGCTGTTAACAGCTGCGACGTAGCCATTGACAGCCACCTTCGCGACCGTTGACAGCTGCAGTGCAGCTGTCAGGCTTGCAATGCAAGCTAGTAATAGAAAGGTCCTTTAACTAGAAAGGGCTAAAAATAGGTCTTATTTTTAACAATAATAACACACTACGCTTATAACGCGGTTACCTAAGTAAAGATCCGCGCCCTATATATATAAACCCTAAAGAACTTTAGTATTTATATTCTAGGCACCTTAGTAAGGATACTCTAGCTAAGAGTTACACTTATATAAGGGGAGTGTAATTATATAAAACTAAGTAAAGAGACTATAAGATATATTCTCTAGTTTACGCTTACTAAGTTATCTTAAGAAAACCACTAGAATATATATTACTAAGGCTATTTTAGAGAATCTATTAGGATCTTTAAGACTATAAGCCTAGTTATAATAGTATAAACTAGCTAATAGTTATAAAAGATAAGTTCTTAGGTATAATATATATTTATATATTACCTAATAAATCATAGGTAATAGTATTTAATATATTAATCTATATTAAATAATGGATTATAAGGCAATTTGGATTATTAATTATAAAGATTAGGTAAGATCATAAAGGAGCTATTATTAGTTAATTTAGTAATATAATCTTTTAGACATAGGTATGCTTATAAGGTATTAATCTTAAGCTTATGCCTTTATATACTTATAAACCTAATAGAGTTATAGAGAGGGTAAGGTAAATAATTATATTATAATTAAATATAATGCTTATAGGCGTATAGCTTCCACTAAACTTATAGTTAGAGAGCATATAAGTAGTAGTGTACCTATATAATATAAGTCCTATTTAATAATCTAGGTAAAAAACACTATTAGAAACCCTAGAAATCTAGTTCTAAGATAATGCTTAACTTCTAATTAAGGAGCTTATAGCTAACTTAAGGCTAGATTAGAGCGGATTATATATATATAGCTACCGCGCTTATTCTCTTTAAAGGGATTATAAGGCTAATAAACATAGATAGTTTTATAAGACTAATCCTAGGGGTTATATTAGATATCTTATTAGGTACTCTGCCTCTAATATATATTATATCTAGATTCTAAGACTAGGAAAAGTTATAATAATAAGGAACGTTATATTTAATAAGTTAATTTTTTATAATCTAATAAAGGAAAGCATAATAGAGCTATTAATTAATAAGCTTAAGGCATATTTCTAAGCCCTTAAAATCAATACTAAATTAGATAAAGAATTAAATCTTTTTCTTATACTAACTTTAATTAAACTATAATAAGATTAGACTAAGAGTTTAAACTTAGGGGTAAAAGCTCTATAGACTTCTTAATAAAAGGAAAGAGAAGCTATATACCTTAATAAGTAAATTAGACTTTAAATACCTTAGCTATTACTAGATCTAATAATTAGAGAGTAAGAGACTCTTAATCTAAAAGCTTAGTAAAGTAAGAAGAAGTAAAACGCTTTAGATTTACATGCTTAAGAGAGTAATATAATAATAGATCTAATAAGTGGTAAGCGGGATGCTACTATAAGGGCTTAGGAGAGCTAATGTCCTTATAAGGTTCTAGAACACTAAGCATATAATGCTAAGGACTAAGTTATTAATAACTTAATAGGTAATAAACTACCTAAGCTAGAAAAAGAAGCAGAGAAAAACTAGTAATAAGATAAACCCATAGGAGTAAATACTAGACTAGCTACTTACACAGAAGGCTTAAGGGGATTACTAGCTATATAGTTAGAAATCACAGAGAGTCTTAGAATAATAATATAAGAAGGTGTGTAAATAAGCTTAAGGTTATAAATAAAGAGAGCTTAAGGTAATATTCCTTCTTATGCTTAACTAATAAGAAAGAAGAAAAAAGGACCTAATAAAGCTCTTATTAATAGCCTCTAGGACCTAAAGGATCTCTTTACTAAATTTAGAAAGACTAAGGAAGGAGATCCTTATAAGCTCTTTCTAGGAGATTAGGATTTTAAGAGCTATAAAACGGTTTTTTTAGTAATTAACATGCATTATAATAAAGAAAACAGATTATACCTTAACTTAAAGAGAAAGGCAAGGACTATTTATTAATTTAATCTTACTAAACCTTTAAAGTTATAGAAAAAGGCAAAGGATTATTTATTTAGAGAGGAATAGTTAAAAGTAATAAATAAAGAGATTAATAAGCTAAAGGAATAAGGAACGTAGCAGCAGATAAAGTGTTCTGCAGCATGATTAAAGCCATTGCCGTTAAAATAGGTGTTTTCTTATAAGTTTAATAAGAAGGGGATGTTAATCTATTGCAAAGCGTGATTATGCGTACGTGAAGACCTCTAAGATATCTCTACAATTAAATAAACCTATGCTATAACGCTCGCTGCTTACGTATTCTATATATTTATAGCTCTAGTTACTAGGTTTAACCTAGAGACTAGGTAGTATAATATTAAGAATGCCTTCCTCTACATAGAATATATAAAGGATAAAATACCTATAACTTATAAACTTCCTAAAGGTTTCACAATCCTTAGAGAATATATAGAATTACTTAAGGCCCTTTATGGATTAAGGGACTCTTTATAACTATAGTTTAAGGAATTAAGTAAATCTCTTATAAAGCTTAGGCTTAAATTAAGTAAAGAAAAGCCTTACTTATTCTATATAAAAGATTAGACTATTTTTCTTATATTCTTTATAGATAATATTCTTATAGCGTTTTATAAGGATAATAAAGGCATTACTAACCGTATTTCTAAGGGCCTAAAGGAGGCATATAAATTAGATAAGAAAGGTAAAGTAGGATTCTTCCTAGGGATCTAGATTATTAGAGACTAAGAATAACAAAGGGTGTATCTTAGTTATAAGGTATATATTAATAAGATTAAGGAAAAATTTAGGTAAGTAGGAAAAGGCACTTTCCTTACTATACTAATCCTAGTAGTAAAGTATTATAAGTTTAAGGGTAAAGCTAAGAAGTAAGTAATAAAGGTCTACTAGGAAAAGATTAGATTAATCCTATATACCGCGATTATAATTAGACCTAACGTTGCTTTTGCGGTAGTAAAGTTATTATAATACCTTATAAATCTAGGACTAGAGTATATAAAGGCAGTAGACTAAGCTATCTACTACTTGCTTATTATAAGCAAACTCACGCTATGCTTTAGTATAACTACTAAACTTTAAGCTCTTTAAATCTTAAGTAATGCCTCCTTTATAAATAATCTTAAGACTTATAAATTATTATAAGGATACTTAATTACTCTCTTTAGTAAACTAATTATCTAGAAAGCTACGCGCTAAATAACAGTAACTATATTTATAATAAAGGCTAAATTACTTACTTTATAATAGGTAGCGAAGGAGACTATAAGTCTATAGCGCTTATTTAGAGATATTAAATTTAATACTTATGAAGATTAGGTTATTAATTATAATAATTAATAAACAATTTAGCTTATACTTAATAAGAGTAAATAATTAAATACTTAACTATATTATATTAATATTTATAATATATGGTTAAAGCAAGAATTTAAGAAAGGAAGCTTTAAAATCACGTATTTACTAATAGAAGAGATGCCCGCTAATAGATTCACAAAGGCATTAAATTATTAGTACTTTAAACGCTTTAGATCTATGCTTAGTCTTATAGATTTACATATAATACATAATATTTAAAGCACATAGGTTATAAAGGAATTATAGGCATGTTAATAAGGGGGCATAAAATTAATTACCCTAGAAATACATAAAGGCCCCCTCCTTAGTAAGTAAAGCGTTACTAAGGTAAATAGGATTAATAAAATAAAGACTCTAAAACACTATTATATAAAAATATATATATAAATGCTATTCTAAATAAAGGAAATAAACTTATATAAGGAGGTAAATAACCTCCTTAAGTTAGGCTATTACTATAGTTACCTTCTCCTTAACCGCTGCTAAAGAGCCCTTAGTAGTATCCTTAGCCTTAATACTTAGATTAATAACCTTACTATATATAGAATCTAGCTTTATAATAAGTTCTAATTAGAGTTATAGCGCCTTATAGCACTGCTTTACTATTTATATATATATAAGCAAAGGATTAGGGGAAATTATAATTAAAAGCGCCTTACCTTAGTGTCTTTATCTAGTGCTAATAATATCCGCTTAGTAAGGGGAATATAAGCATTATATAAAGGCAGGTAATAGTAATTACTAACCTTATATAAGTAATATCTCTAAGATTATCTAGACCTAACCTTAAAGTAATAACCTAAGCTACCCTTACCTATAAGGCTTACTTAAATATACCCTTTATAAGGAATATTATACTTAGGACCTTAAGGAGTAAGTAATTTAGGCTATACTATTAGTATATACTAGAGAGAAAGGGAAAGTATAATACTAATAGGTTATTTCTATAAAGTTTATAGAGGATTATACCTTAAGTATTCTCCCCTTACCTAGGCCCTTATAGGATATAAGGTTTATAAAGGAGTATACTTAGGGTATTCTCCTTACTTCTCCTTAGAAGATAGTAACTTACTAGTAAGTAGCTTAGCACTAATTAGTAAAGAATTACTAATAGGTAGCTTAGACCTAGCTAGGGGAGGTAAAGAATTATTATAAGCTATACTAGGGCTTAGATAGAAATATATAGCTAAATTAGCTATAATATAAGTAATTTGCTAAAAAGCAGTTAAGCCCTCCTAGGAGTAAAGATTCTCTTTAACCTAAGCGCGCGTATTAGAATTCATATTAATTAAAATATAAGCTAGTTAATAAAAAGTGCGTTATAAAGGAAAGAAAAGGAAGCCTATAACTATTATATTAAGAGATCCTTTATAGGAGAGAAGTGTAAGCATAAAAGTAAGAAAGCTTACTTTAAATTCACATTAAATTCAGGCACTACTAAAACACTATATATCTACTAGTTAAGATATTAGTTAGTAATTATAATAACCTTAACACTAACTAGGGGGTGTGTTACCTAATAGCGGATATAGCGTCTATAATAAATAAATCTACACCTATAACTATATTAGGGGAGCTAAAGATATACGTCACTAAACGCAATAATTTATAACAAAAGCATATAATCTATAATATAATAGCTTTCTCTATAAAAGAGGAGCTTTTATCCTTCCATTTGTATAAGAGAGATAGCTTTAATCTAATCCTTTTCTAACCTTCTTTATCCTGCTAGGGGAGATCTTTTCAAGTCACGTGCCCAACGCACAACAGCAGTGGCACCGCACTATAGCCCCACTTTTCCCCCTTTTTGCCTACCTTCTCTTCTAGCTAGATTCCTCTCCTTCTCCCTCTTCTCTTCTCTCTCTTAGTTATTAGCTATTATTATTAACTTCATTGAATTTAACCTCTTCGCACTAGTGCAACGTTCCTTGGTGTAACCAACATATTTATAGCTATATAATATATTTATTATTACTTTATATTACTAGCTAGGTAATTACTTATATATACTACCTTAGTTATATTATCCTTAAAGGTATAGTAATTTAATTTAAATAATATATCTAAGTTTACTAAGAAATTCTATAGGCTTTTATATATTTCCCCTTTATATATAAGTATTTTTATCTATATTTTAATAAGACTACCTTACTATATAATTACTACTAAGTTACTATAAACTAAAGGTAAAATTATAGCTAATATTTAAGGGGTAATTATAAGTCTAGATTAAGGGGTAATTATAAGTCTAGTTTAAGGTCTAGCTAATCCTAGATTTGCCTTAAGCTCCCTAATTTATACCTTTATTTATAAGACCTCTTATCTCCTTTAAAGGTAATATAGCTTAGCTTATATAACCTTATAGCGTTATTATAATACCCTTTTTTCTTTAGTTATATTATCTATATCTTTACCTAAATTAGGATTAAGTAGTGTTTATTATACCTTATTATTATTTATAGTTCTAGATTATAGGGGTTCTTTAACTTCCTAATTATTTATAGCTTTATTATTATAAAGTACTAGTATATTTCTTATAGATCTTTAAAGCATTAGCTATATAATAATCTAGCTAATAGTTTATATCCTTAAAAAGGTTAAGAGAGATTAATTTATTATAGCTTATACTAAAAGGTTATAAATAAAGTAATAGCTAAGACTATTATAGTTACTACTAGATAATTGCTAGCTAGGGGTAAGTATATAAAGGTTTTAATCTCTAACCTAGCACTAATAATATATATAATCTTTAATAAATACCTCGCTTTATAAGCATATAGCTATCTTATAGCTAGCTGGCCTTTTTGTTATTTACATGGCCTAAAGGTTCTCTAAAGACCTGCTTTGATGAATATCCTATCTCTAACCTCTGCGCTCCTAACAATACCTTATTTATAAGTAATATAAAATAAGAGTATTATCTCTTTTTTTTAAGATTTTAACTTTTTTTATTACTTTAGCCTAAGCTTATTATAACCTTTGCTTTTTTATCTTAGCTTTATAGTTAGCTTTAAGTTATTAAAATCTCTTAACTAATTATTTACTTCCTTATAGTATTATTTAAGCTATTTAAAAAGATTATAATTCTTAGATATATAAGGATTTCTTTAGGTAACTTAGCTTTTACCTTAGCTTAAGCTTATATAAAGAATTAAAATAATTAGTTATTCTTTTACCTAAGATTTAGTAATAATCTTATTACTTCTAAGTATCTTATACTTATATCTATTATTTTAGTTTTTAGCTATTTTAGAAAATTTACCTAGGTAATTAATAAATAATTTATATACTTATTTATAGCTATATAATATATTTATTATTACTTTATATTACTAGCTAGGTAATTACTTATATATATTACCTTAGTTATATTATCCCTAAAGGTATAGTAATTTAATTTAAATAATATATTTAAGTTTACTAAGAAATTCTATAGGCTTTTATATATTTCCCCCTTATATATAAGTATTTTTATCTATATTTTAATAAGACTACCTTACTATATAATTACTACTAAGTTACTATAGACTATAAGAAATATTATAGCTAATATTTAAGGGGTAATTATAAGTCTAGTTTAAGGTCTAGCTAATCCTAGATTTGCCTTAAGCTCCCTAATTTATACCTTTATTTATAAGATCTCTTATTTTCTTTAAAGGTAATATAGCTTAGCTTATATAACCTTATAGTATTATTATAATACCATTTTCTCTTTAGTTATATTATCTATACCTTTACCTAAATTAGGATTAAGTAGTATTTATTATACCTTATTATTATTCTTAGTTTTAAATAGTAAGGGTTTCTTACTTTCCTAACTATCTATAGCTTTATTATTATAAGGTATTAGTATATTTCTTTTAAATCTTTAAAGCATTAGCTATATAATAATCTAGCTAATAGTTTATATCCTTAAAAAGGTTAAGAGAGATTAATTTATTATAGCTTATACTAAAAGGTTATGAATAAAGTAATAGCTAAGACTATTATAGTTATTACTAGATAAATACTAGCTAAGGGCAGGTATATAAAGGTTTTAATCTTTAACCTAGCACTAATAATATGCGTAGTCTTTGTGAGACCCCACTCACAACAACAGGTGCACCTACGCACCCCACAGGCTAGCGAGGCCCTAGGGCTAGGTTTATATAATACTAGTAAGCTACTAGCTATAAGACAGTGACTTACATATATAATATATTTAGACCTAGTAAGCTTTAGTTAATATACTAAAGCCCCTATACCTCTTACTTAGTTACTATTATTCTTATAATTCTAAAGCTTCTTTTACTAGCTACTTAAGAGTAATATAAAGAGAAAAATTACTTAATTTACTAGAGTAATATTAGATAATAACTTAATCCTAATAAATAAGAGTTATACTTAATTAAATAAGGGTAATACTATAAGTAAAGATATACTATATATTACTAAAATTACACTTATAATAAGACTCTTTACCCCTTATAGTAAAGCTATAGTAATACTAAAGTAAATTACTTAGTTAGAAAAACTCTAAAGATTATAAAAATAAGAATAAGAGCTTATTAACTTTATTAGAGGTAACTTAAGGGAAGTATAAGGGAAAAGTAAGTAAAAAGCTAGTACTTCCTTAAGTAATAGTAACTAAGAGGTTTGTAAGGGCTTAGGCTTTGCCTAAGCATTATTCGTATAGCAGTTAGAGAGGGGATTAGTAAAAGCAGTTAGGGTAAGGAAAAGGAGGCTTATATAAGTAGCCTAGGGGGTATAAGGGGCACTACTAGGGATAGCCTCTTACCCTTTCTTCTTTCTCCTTAAGTCTCTTAATACTATATTAATACCCTATTATAGTTACCTAGGGGCTAGTTTATAATAATTAAGAGACTTCCTTTAGTTCTTTATAATAACTACTAAAAGATATAATAGAAATACTAATAGATATATTAATAGATATAATAAGTATACTTTAACTATAAGACTAACTTAGCTAGGGGATAATAACCCTCTTATTTAATACTATAGCATTACTAGTAGCTTAATAAGCCTAATTTAAGATACTTTAACTTATACTTAATAAGTAAATAGTAAAGCTTATATACCTCTAATAATAAGTAGCTATAAATACTATAAAACCTTTAACCTAATTACTTATTATAGCTTAACCTAGTGCCTTAGTAATTAACCTTACTTTACCTCTTACCTTTAACCTAGTCTTAACTATACCTAAGGTAAAATAAAAACCTATTCTTATAAGTAACCTATATAATAGTAATAAGGCCTTATTTATTATATAAAGATTCCTAATAAAATATAAGTTATAAGTAAATAAGAACTTTATTAAAACTAATAAAAATAAGTAAATATTTATTTACTAAAACTTATTCTCTAAAGTCTAGTCCTAGGTAATTACTTTCTTTAAATAAGGTAGTACTTATAACTTTAACCTTACTAAATTCCTAGAATACCTTAGGTTTATATTCTTTAATTTATATAAATAAAAGATAGCCCTTATAAAGCTTAACTAGATAAAATAAGGCTTAAGAAAGCTATTTTTTATATTTTTTATTTACTTTATAAAGAAGCTTTTATTAGTAAGAGAGAAATATTAAAGAGATAATATAAAGCTAGTAAAGCTTTAATAAGCACTTAATAAGTATTTAAGAGAGATTAGTATAAGCTAGGGTATTAGCTAGAGTATATAGTATATAGCTATTATATAATATTATAAGATTATAGTTAATGTTAAAAATAAGACCTATTTTTAGCCCTTTCTAGTTAAAGGACCTTTCTATTACTAGCTTGCATTGCAAGCCTGATAGCTGCACTGCAGCTGTCAACGGTCGCGAAGGTGGCCGTTAATGGCTACGTCGCAGCTGTCAACAGCTGCGACCGACCGTGTGGATGACTAATCTAAATCAATTGTCAATTGTGGATTATTCAATTGCATTGTGGCTGCAAGCGTAGCCACAACCGTAGCGCCACTAGTAATTAGGTAAGCTAGAGTAATATAAGCAGGTTACCCTATAGCTATCTTTGACAGCGATTTTCTCTTTAACTAGAGGTTATACAAAAGTCTTACATATAGCAAATTAAAGCTAGAAGACAAGGCTTTTATTTAATGCAGGAATATTTTTTAGACCAAAAGTTAGTGCATATAGGTTGCTAGTTTATATGGTGGTGAGTCGATTTTTTAGATTTTACATACAAATGAATTTTACGGAAAATCAAAAGTGGCTCTTAAGACCTCTCTAGTGGCCTAGATCCACTGATATAGTCGGTGGGTATATGAGAGGAAGAAGATCTTTTTAATCTAGCTAGATAGCTAGGCCTCTCAATCCAACAGCCGCATTGCCTGTACAACGTCACTAAAATCAATTCTATTGGTATATAAGATATCGTAAAAGTTATCTAGATTGAATTTAATTAGTTAATAACTGCTGAAACCTTCCGTTACGTTGCGTTAAATATTTAACGTGGTGGTTTTACTAGTCCCCGACCGTAGAGCTGCACCTATACAGCTGTTGCCAGCTGGTAACTAGCTCCCTACATTTCAATAGGTTATAAGCCTAGCCTATCACTATAAAATTCTTTCTAGTGCACTTTGCGTACGGTTATAGAAGACTTCCCTTCTATAAAACAGGAAGCGCATAAGCAATACAGAAGCATTCCCCTTCTATAAAAAAGGAAGTTTAGCAAGAATAGAAGCTTTTCCCTTCTATAAAAAGGAAATTCAGCGTAGATAGAAGCTTTTCCCTTCTATAAAAAGGAATTTTAGTATAAATAGAAGACTTCCCTTCTATAAAATTAGAAGATGGATACCAATTAACAAGGTCAGGGGCCTTCTGCCCCTAATCTTAGTGCGCAAGAGGTTCTAAATAACTAGCTAAAAGAGTAGGTTATTAAGCAATAAGATGTTATCAATCTATTATTACAGAAGCTAGAGGCTCTAACTATAGCTGTTAATAATAGAGACATAGAGGGTGTGGAAGCTACTAAGCCCGCTAGTTAGTAGCAAGTTTAGTAGCCTATTTAACAAGATAAGGCACCTAAATCTAGCTCTGTATAAGCTGCCTTTAATAATTTAATTATTAAGGAATTTAATAAGAGGGTTTATAGCTTCCCTAAGACTGCTAAGCTTAAAGGAGCTGAAAATTTCGATTAATAGAAACAAGCCCTAGCTATCTAATTTAGAGCATTAGGCATGCCTAATTTTCTAGATAATCCGGATATTTCTAGGGCGCTAGGGGACGCTAACTAAGCTATTATCCTTATGTTACTAAGGGATAGTTGTACGGAAGGCCCCTAAGCTGCTATAACTTGGCAAAAATCACCTGAAGAAGCCTATAATTTACTTGTATGGCAGTATTCACATAGCGTTGAAATCCAGAGGGGGTCTCTGTATTCTGAATTTCATAACCTGAATTTTCATGGATTTAAGGGGACTTTAGAAGCCTTTAATGCAGTCTTTAATAATCTACTAGCTAGATTATTAATTTCAGGGGTCCTAATTAATCCTATAGATCAGGTTAATCAATATCTTTAATCCCTAAAATCAACCTTCCCTCAGTGGGCTGAGAGACAATGATTTAGCATGCGTACGAATAGGGCTATAGGGGCTCCCCTAGATGCCCTAAATCTTCAGTTTTTAATAGCAGACCTTCTAGCTAAACAGAGGGATAAGTCATCTACGGTATCCAAAGCCCTGAATTATAGGGCTAAAGACCTAGAAAAGGGTGCTAAAGATAAGGAAAAAGCCCCTAAAGGTTAGAAGAAGAAGAAAGAAGGCTTTGAAGAAAATAAGGGCTCTTCTAATTCTAATAAGAAGAAAAAGAAGCAAAAGGGTCAAAAATCAGATAAAAAGGATAATAAAGAGCTTACAGAGGGTTCTTTTATGCTAGGAAATTATAACCTTTCTAACGGAGCCCTTAATCCGTACAAGAAACCTAGTAATTACAAGACTAGTTATAAGAGCTCTAGTGATAGTAGCTCTGATTCTAGTTCTAGTGATTTGGATGATAATGAAAAACAAGAAATTAATTCCTTAAATGGTTTTAATTATTACGGCAAAGAGATGAAAAAGGCCCTATTATATAATACAGGTTTAACCGTACATATAGTTAATTCTAGGGATGTTTTTTGGGATTATACCCCTTATAAGAAGGGGGAATCCAACCCTATTATAACGGGTGGTGGTCCTATTTATCCTAAGGGCCACGGTAGTGCTGTTTTTGAGGTCTTATATCAAAAGAAACCTAATAAATATAGGACCTTAGTGCTAAAGAACGCTCTATATTTTCCTTAGCTTAATGTTAATATAGTTAGTGGCCTTATTCACTATATATCTAGCGGTTGCTTTATAAAAAACCATCTTTACCTTAAAGATAGGTCTTGTATTGCTGCCCTAGATATAGAAAAACATGGTTTTTTCTTCTATGTTAAAAACCAAACTACACTAACGTTACATAAAGGGCCCTGTAATAAATCTCATTATATCCGACCTTTTACCTATGCCAGCTTTAGGGGTCATAGCTATCCGATTAGCTACCCTATAGAGGTTCAAATTCCCTCTAAAAAGCCGGATTAGGCTTCTGATTTAGACGAAATCGCTGAAATCGACGAAGATAATGATATTAAAGAAATCGTACGGGATGATTTAGGGGATTTAGTCCCTTCTCTAACGCCTATAGCCCTAGGTTAGGTCCCTTATAAATCTAAAGATATAGATTTAGGGGTGTTAGAGGGCCTTAGTAAAGGAAAAAGGTCCCTAATACCTCCCCAAGAGGCCTGTGGTTCTTAAGGGGCCTAGCAGGGGACTGACGGAGAGGGCCCTAATCTAGACCCAAATCTAGACCCTAATTCAGGCCCTAAAGACCTTTAATATCAAAAGTTACTAGAACTAGCTAGCCTATAGTATGTACAATTAGGGTACCTAGGGCTTCCTTTGCTAAAGAAAACAAGCCTTATAACTAAAGGAATCCCTGATTTTTCTAAAATTAAGGATAAAGACTTTAAATATATAGCTTATGATTAATCTAAGGCAGTATAAAGACCTAGGAAATTAGCTATCCCTAACCCCCCTAGAGCTCTAGATTAAATAGAGGGGGATATGCTAAAAATCAGCCCTGTACCGTATAATAAACAGTTAATTTGCTTATTTCTAGTTAATTGAAAAACTAGATATAAGTGGGTGTTCTTATTACCTAATAAGGAAGGCCTAACTGTTTATAAGGCTATTAAGGGCTTCTTCAGAGGGCTTAAAAATCAACTAGGTTAGTATCCTAGGCACCTTTACTTTAATGGGGGCTAAGAAATCGATTCTAGTTGTTAAAGCTAGTTAAATTCTAAAGGGATTAAATTCACGACTTCTAGTCCCTATATCCATGAGCAAAATGGATTAGCAAAGCGTTCAATTCGTACTATTCTAGATTGATTAAGGGCTACTATCTAGTAGGCAAAATTACCCTTATATCTATGGTGTTTTGTATTACCTACAGTTGTTAACCTAGTTAATATAACTACTAATACCACAAAGGATAAAAGCCCTAAATAACTACTAGCTAGGGAGCTAAATCAGCCCTATATAACTAATATTAGCAGTATTAGAGCCATAGGATCTCACTGTGAGATTCTAATCCCCCTGGAAAAACAACCTAAAGCCTAGAAGTTAGCAGCTAGAACTATCCCTAGAAGGTTATTAGCTACACTAGGTTCTAATACCTGCCTAGTGTACATCCCCTCTAAGAGGCTAGTTACAAAGACTAGCTTTATCAAGATTATAGAGCCTATAGGTCCTGTCTCTAAAGGATTACCTAGGCTTTCTATAGGGGATAACCCTTTAGAGGGGGAAAATGATTTAGAAGATCAAGATCTAAATCAAGGTTTAAAGGATTACCCTATAGACAACATAGGAAATCAAAATCCCCCTATAGGTTAAGAAAAACACCCTATAGGGCCTGTACAACCCCCTAAGGAACCGATTCCAGAGGCCTTAGAGGAGGCCACGCCCGTAACTTCACTAGGAAATCAGATTTTAACTCCGGACCTCGATTTTAACAAAATTACTAACTTCGACCCTAATATTAACCCCATAGATGTTAATATTAGTTCCCCTTCTTCTCTAGATTTCATAAAAGAAATCTGCTTTAAGGTATAGGAGAAGCTAAAGGAAAACAGCCCTAATAGCCCCAAACCTAAGACCTGGAAGCAAGCTATATCTAGCCCCAAAAGGGATAAATAGATAGAAGCTACGTATAAGGAATATAAATAGCTTCTAAAGGCTAGTACTTTTAAATTTATAGGGAAAGACTAAGTACCTAAGGGCTGTAAAGTACTAAAGAATAGGCTTGTGTATAAGCTAAAGAAGGATAAAGAAAATAATCCTCTAAAATACAAGGCCTGACTCATTACTAAGGGATTTATGCAAATCAAAGGTCTAGATTATCTAGAGACCTTTGTAGCCACAAGCATTCCCCCTAGCTAAAGGATTTTACTAGCCCTAGCGGCTTAGAATAACTAGGAAATCAAACAGGTCGATTTTATAGGAGCTTTTCTTAATAGTAAGCTATAATAACAGATTTATATGGTTATTCCGGACGGATTTATCGAATTCCTTGAAGCAAATCCTAAATTAGCTAAACTAGCTAAAAGTTTTAGCTATAAACCTTCTAAAGATTAAGTAATTTTATTATAGAAATCTTTATATGGCCTAAAACAGAGCTTAAGGGAATGGCAATAAGCACTAATTATAGTGCTAAAGTCCCTAGGATTTAGCCCTCTAATTTCTAACCTAGCTATATTCTATAATTCCTCTACTAAAACCTTTATCATCACATATATGGATGATTATCTTCTAATTGGACCGGATTTACGTTATATCTAAAGACTTAAAAAGGAACTTCATAAAGTCTATCCAATAGAAGATAGGGGGCCGGCTGAATTCTTCTTAGGGGTTCAAATCGTACGAGATAGACCTAATAGGGTCCTGAAAATTCATTAATCTCAGTATATCTTAGAGGCTTTAAATCGATTTAATATGCTAGATAGTAAGCCTATTAGCATACCTCTTTAGCCAGGCGTTTTAGCTACGCAGACCACTAAGCTTTTAATAGCTAGCGAAATTAAGCTCTATTAGTGTATTATAGGGACTATAATGTACCTAATATTACTTATAAGGCCGGACATGGCCTTTACACTTTAGTGGCTATCTACAGCACTAGCTAGGCCCTATATAGAGTACCTAAAAGCAGCTAAAAACTTGCTTAGGTACTTATTAGGGACTAAATTCCTTGCTATAATTTATAGGGGAGACCCTAAAGGTATAGCTAGCAAAAGCCTAATAGGTTATTATGATAGTGATTTTGCAGGGGATAAAAAGACCTCTAAATTAACCTACGCTTATCTATTTAAGCTAGCTAGCGGACCTATTAGCTGGAAATCAAAGAAAGCTAGTACGATAGCTCTATTAATATTAGAAGCTAAAGCTAATGCTATCTGCGAGACCTTCCGGGAGCTACAGTGGCTTTAGGGCTTATTTAAGGAGCTAAAAACCCCTATTTCTCCCCCTATCCAGATATATTACGATAATTAAGGCACTATAACCACTGCCTATAACCCTGCCTTACATAGCCGTATAAAGCATACCTTGCTAAAGTTTAACTATATTAGGCAATAGGTTTTAGAGGGTTTAGCTAAGATCAAATATCTAGATACAAAGTCAATGCCTGCAGATGGCCTAACGAAACCGTTATCTAGGCCTCTTTATTAGGCTTTTATTAGGCTCTTAGGGCTTAATAATCACTAAAAACCAACAACTAATTCCCTTTAACAGGGAACCAAAAACAACACCAAAAAGGGAGCTATATTTAACAATAGCTAGGAATTTAAAAAGGGGGTCTTTTATCTTTTCCTATTTTTCCCTTTTTATCTATTTTTATCTAAAAGTTCTTGTTTACCCTATATCACTTTGTACGCTTTTAATTAGCTTATACATAATTCTTTTGTAAAGGGGGTATTAAAAATAAGACCTATTTTTAGCCCTTTCTAGTTAAAGGACCTTTCTATTACTAGCTTGCATTGCAAGCCTAATAGCTACACTGCAGCTGTCAACGGTCGCGAAGGTGGCCGTTAATGGCTACGTCGCAGCTGTCAACAGCTGCGACTGACCGTGTGGATGACTAATCTAAATCAATTATTAATTGTGAATTATTTAATTGCGTTGTGGCTGCAAGCGCAGCCACAACCGTAGCGCCACTAGTAATTAGGTAAGCTAGGGTGACATAAGCAGGTTACCCTATAGCTATCTTTAACAGCGATTTTCTCTTTAACTAAAGGTCGTACAAAAGTCTTACATATAGCAAATTAAAGCTAGAAGACAGGGCTTTTATTTGATGCAGGAATATTTTTTAGACTAAAAGTTAGTGCATATGGGTTGCTAGTTTGTATGGTGGTGAGTCGATTTTTTGGATTTTACATACAAATGAATTTTACGGAAAATCAAAAGTGGCTCTTAAGACCTCTCTAGCGGCCCGGATCCACCGATACGGTCGGTGGGTATATGAGAGGAAGAAGATCTTTTTAATCTAGCTAGATAGCTAGGCCTCTTAATCTAACAGCCGCATTGCCCGTACAACGTCACTAAAATCAATTCTATTGGTATATAAGATATCGTAAAAGTCATCTAGATTGAATTCAATTAGTTGATAACTGCTGAAACCTTCCGTTGCGTTGCGTTGAATATTCAACGTGGTGGTTCTACTAGTCCCCGACCGTAGAGCTGCACCTGTACAGCTGTTGCCAGCTGGCAACTAGCTCCCTACATTTCAATAGTTAATATTAAGGCCCTTACTATAGAGAATAAGTACTAGTCCTAGTATAAACTATAGTAAGCTAAGCTTATACCTTAGACTAACTATAAGGGTAATATACTAATAACTAAGGTATATATAGCTAGGACTTAACTAAGGAAATAAAATAAGCTAGCTAAGAAAAAGAAAGGTCTAAAGCTTACTATAAATATATAATAAGCTAAATAGGTATTAAAAGTAAAGTTAGCTAAATACTATTAGGAGAGATATTACTTATAATATAAATCTAAGGATTACTATATTTAAGAGTATACTTTTCTCTTACCTTATTATCTATAGGTTAGTATTAATTTATATAAAGTAGCTAAGGAAAGCATAAATAAGGAGGTAAATATTTCCTTTATAGAAAATAAGTAGCCCTTAAGTAAAGTCTTATATAAGGGTAAATAAGCTAATTACTTACTATAATATAAAATAACTATTTAGGCTATATAGAGTTAGGGTAAGATATAGTATAGTATATAGACTAATTACTATTCTTAATTCCTATACTCTTTAATATATATTATTATATTAATATCTAAATTAACTATAGTTATAATTATTATAATACTATAAGTAAGTTAGTAGTAAGATAGTTTAGCCTAAAGCTTATATATTTACTAAAAAGAAAGTATATTTAGACTATAGTAAAAATAAAAAAAAAAGGAAAGAGAGAGAAGGAAAATACCTCCTTAATTACCTATATAGTATACACTAGAATTAATATTAATAGCTAGGAGTTATTAGTATATTTATATATTGTCCTAGGTCTTATATAAGATATAATACTAGGGATACTATAGCTAGAATATTATAATATAATTATTTATATAGTAAAATAGTAATTAGTTATTAAAGTAATAGAGGGCTTATATATCTCTAAGGCCTTTAAGTATAAGGTAAAGACACTAGTATAAGGGATTATTAGTTCCTTATATACTATAGAAGTATACTAAGTATACTATAAAAAGGATACTTTTATAAAGTTTATTACTATAAGCCTTAGGGAGATAATAATAGTACTATAGATTATAGCACCTAAGGTAAAGCTAAATAATCTAGATATATTAATATTACCTAGGGAATTAGCTAACTTTATAGACCTTTTTAATAAGGCTAGAGCTAATAGCTTACCTCCTTATTAGGGGTCTCTTAATTACTATATATACTTATACTAGAACTAGGATAGGTTTAAACTAATACTTCTATAAGGATTACTATATAATATACTAAGGGACTAGCTTCTAGAGGTTAGGCACTAGATTATAAATTTAATAGATAAGGGTTAGATTTATACTAACTCTTTATTAGCTATAGCCTTAGTCTTTCTTATTAAAAAACCTAATAAGGGTTAGTGTTTTTATATAAACTACTATGCTTTTAATAAGATAATAGTATAGAATTATTACTATTTTCTATTAATTAAGGAGACACTTTACTTCTTATCCTAGGTATACTAGTTTATAAAGGTAAATATTTATATAGCGTTTTATAAGCTATAAATTACTAAGGGCTAGGAGTACCTTATAGTATTTTAAACTAGGTTTAGGCTATTTAAGTAGCTAGTTTACCCCTTTAGCTTAGCTAGTATACTAGTAATATTCTAATATTATATTAATAAATCCTTAGGGAATATATTAGAGAATTTTATTATAGTATACTTAGATAATATCTTAGTTTACTTAGGGGGATTAAGGAAAGACTATATAGCTAAGGTTTAGCTAATATTAGGCTACCTAAGGGCTATAGGTTTATACTTAGATCTTAATAAGTTTATATTTATAGTAAAGGAAGTCTAATACCTAGGATATATTATTATAGTAAGTTATTTTATTTATCTAAACCTAGTAAAGGTTATAGCTATAAGGGAGTAAGTAGCCCTTATAAAACTTTAGGGGGTTTATAGCTTCCTAGGGTTTACTAATTTTTACTATAACTTTATTAGTAACTTTTTAGAGCTAGTAATATTACTAATATAATTAACTAAGAGAAATATCCCTTTTTAATAAGGACTTAAAGAGAATAATACCTTTAATAAGCTAAAGGATACCTTTATTATATACCTAGTCCTAGTATAATAGGATTTAGACCTTCCTATAGTAATAAAAGCTAATTATTTAGGAATAGCTATTAGAGAATACCTTTCCTAGTAAGGCTAGGATAGTATTATATACTTAGTTACTTATTACTTTACTAGCCTTATATCCTTATAAAAGAACTATATAATTTATAATAAGAAACTATTAGCTATTATCTTATATCTTAAGATATAGTTAGCTAAGCTATAGGGTATTTTCTATTTATTTATAATTTATATAGACTATAAGAACTTAAAGTACTTTATAACCCCCTAGTTAATATTAGAGTAATAAGCTTAATAAGTAAATATACTTATACTATTTAATTTTTACCTTTAGTATAAACCTAGTATATAAGTATAGTAGCTAGATACTCTTTCTTAAAGGGAGTAAGACTAGGAAAGGGCTACCTTTAGAATAGGATATATTTTATAACCTATTACTATTATATAACTCTTACTATTACTAGATAAGTAATAAGATAATAATAGTATAGTATTACTACTAGCTAGTAAGGTTCTCTTTATTACTAAATACCTTTAGACCTTATAGAACTAAGCTATTATCTCTAACCCTATATATAGTATTTAATTAAAGGCTATTTAGGAAAGGGCCTAGAGGTTTTTTATTAAGATATTAATAAGGAAGTAAGTAGTAAATTATTTTATAAGTGCTTATAAAGCGCTCTAGTTTAGGGGCTATACCTAGGTCTTAGTATAAGAGCCTCTTATAATAACTCTAATATAATAATACTATAATTTACTAGTAGTAAGGTACTTAGGCTATAACACTATATTCTAAATCTTATAATAGTAGTTTTACTAGAATAGGATATTATAGGATATTACTAGGTTTATCTATAACTATTATTACTATAGTAGTTATAAAAGCTATTAATAATACTAGGGCTTACTAAAGCCTTTACCTATCCCTAACTAGTTCTAGTTATAAATCTCTATTAACTTTATAATAAACTTACTAGCACTATCCTTAGAAAAGCTATAATATCTAATAGTTATTATAAATTAACTCTTTAAATTTATTTAGCTTAAGGCTATAACTTCTATAAGAGCTAAGGAATATATAAAGAGGTTTAAAATAGTCTAGTAGTAGTTTAAGGGGTTTTCTTAATTAATTATTATAGATTATAGTTTAGATTAGTTAGGAAAATTTTAGATAATATTATACTCCCTAGTTAGAATTAATTAGTTACTTTTTATATTATATTACCCTTAGACTAATAGTAATATAAAGTAAGTAAACTAAGAGATATAAGTAATACTATATATTATAGTCTTTTTCTTATAGTTAACTAGCTAGAATATCTAGTTACTTACTAGCTTATAATTAATAATAAGCTATTTTCTATAATAGGAGTTAGCTTAAATAAGCTACTATATAGCTATAACTTAAAGCTAGTTTAGTTACTACTAAATAAGTCTATTTTTATAATAATATTAAAGAGATAAGTAATATAGTTTCTTAAGCACCTCTAGAAGGGTACTTATCTAGTATAAGCTATAATAGCCTATATATAATAAAGGTAATAAAATACTATATTTACTTTATATTAGCTAGTAAAATAATTTTAGGTTAGAGATAAGGTATAGCTTTTACTTTAAAATATTAAAACTAACTACCTCTTATAAAAACTTAATTAAGTAATAGTAAAGTATATAGTTATAAAAGTCCTAATATTACTTATAGTATAGCTAGATATTCTAAGAGGTATTTACCTAGTTTTTTATATAAACCTTATTAAATATACTATAAAGAACTCTTTTCTTAATTAAAAGCTCTAGGACTTTTATCTAAAACTAAAATAAGTCCTAGTAAAAGGTAATAATAAACTTATTAAGAAATATTAGATTAAGTAAATCCTAGTAGCTTAAAATGCCCTAGGCTAGGGTAAGAGATATAATATACTTATTAAGTAAGTAAGTTATATATAGCTTATATAAAAACTATTAGAGAATATAGTATAAATATAAGCCCTTAATAAGTTTAAGGTAAAATAAGGAGATATATAATATAATAATAAACTAAATTAATTTTAGAAAACTTATTTACTTATAAAGACTCCTATATATATTTAAGATACTAATATATTATAGTTTACTATTATTACTTAAAGAGAATAATTATTCTCTAAGTCTTTATTTAAATTAATAAGAAAGCTTATATAAGTATATACTATTTTTATTTAGAGTTAGTGCTTTACTAATATAGCTATAGTATACTTACTAAGTAATAGTTATAATATAAAGAGTTATTTACCTAGGATATAACCTAGGTTTTAAATAGTATAAGTAAAGTTAGTATATAAAGTATAAGTAAGTAAAGGTATAATAAAAGTACTAGTAAGAGAATAATAAGTAAGAAAGGTAATCCTAGTAAGATAAGGAATATTATTTCTAGCTAGGGGCTAGCTAGCTTTAGGGTTTCTAAGGGTATATTTAAAAGGAAAACCTATTAACCTTAACTTAAAAAGAAGATAAGTAAGTTACTAGTAATAATAAAAAGAGAAGTTATTACTTAACTTAGTAATTTAATAATAGTATTAGTTTTTACTATAGTAATAAAGGGTAAGTACTTAAATAAAAGTAGTAAACTATTTATATATTTCTTTATATATAGTATTTAGGCTACTAATAACTTATTAGTTTTATTAGAATAAAATACTAGTAACTTATTATATAAACTATATTATACTATAACTAGCTAAAGGGCTAGCGCTAATAAAGGGAATAATATTAAGGCTAGTTATATTTATTATAGGGGTATTTATAGCTAGAGATACCCTAAGAGCTAAGTAAATAAAAGCTAGGTTAAACTATACTTAGTTAAGAAAGGCATTCTAGTAACTAATAAGATAGTAATATCTTTAGGATAAAATAGGTATTTTCTTTTTTATATTTATAGTCTTAATGTGATGATCTAGGCTTTGCCTAGACCTAGCAATATAGGTGTCAATTGTACAAGTTACAGGGACTTATACAATGCGTATTCTTTTGGCCATCTATGGCGCAATGGAATTGGGGTCAAACCCACATGGTCGCGCAGGCACCCGCGATTAGCCCTTAGGGCTAGACCATGACACTTAAGGACTTTAAGTTTAATAATATATATACTTATAGTAATTTTAGCCTTAAGATCTTTAAGGGTATAGTAAAGTTATAAATTAGTAAATAAAAGCCTAGTATACTATATATAAGTAATATAGTATTACTAATAAGGAGAATATAATTCCTTACTTCTAGGTAAATAATAGTTTAAAATACTAGTAATAAGAGCTTATTTAATATAAGAACTATAAGGATACTAAACTAACTTAAGTATAGTATACTATTTATTATTAGAGTTTCCTTTTATAAGGTACTTACTAATAAAATAAAATATTAGTGTTATAGAAATAGCTATAGGAGTAACTATAGAAGTAAGAGTAAGGGCTTAATAGTAAGGTATTTTTAGTAAGGGAATAACTAATTAAAAGAAAGAAGCTAATAAAATAAAAAGAAAGGCTTAATAAGATTATAATAATAGAGAGATAGTATTATATAAAGGGGAAAGTAAGATAGTATAAGTATAAGTAAGATATTTATACTAGAAGTTATACTTATACTAGGTAAGTTATAAATAGGTAAGGGTAAGGTAGTTATTTATAATAAATAACTTATTAGTAAGGTAAATATATTATATATACTATAAAATAATACTTAGAAGTAAGGGGGGTATTATTATAATAAATAATAAGGTAATAAGGTAAGTGCCTATTAGATACTTTATAAATAGCTATTAGTAAGGATAGTTTTTATTATAATAACTAAGGGTATATATAATATAAGTATTATATATATTACTAAGGGATATTATAAAGAGAAGTTTATTAGTAATAGGTAAGTAAGGGTATATATAAGGGCTTAGGCTTTACCTAAGCATTATCTATATAGTAGTTAAAGAGAAAATTAGTAAAAGTAATTAAGGTAAGGAAAAGAAGGCTTATATAAGTAGCCTAGGGGGTATAAGGGGTATTACTAGGGATAGCCTCTTACCCTTTCTCCTTCCTCCTTAAGTCTCTTAATACTATATTAACGCCCTATTGCAGTTGCCTAGGGGCTAGTCCATAACAAGGTTAAAGTTAAGAATATTACTAAGCTTTAATACCTTATAAACTCCTAGAGGTATAAGATATAAATAAATAACCTAAACTATACCTTTAATAAAGTAAAGAAAAAATACTAATATAATTACTTGTTATAGACTAGCCCCTAGGTGACTGCGATAGGGCGTTAATATAGTATTAAGAGACTTAAGGAAAAAGGAGGAAGGGTAAGAGACTATCCCTAGTAGTACCCCTTATACCCCCTAGGCTACTTATATAAGCCTCCTTTCCTTACCCTAACTACTTTTACTACTTCTCTCTTTAACTACTATATAGATAATGCTTAGGTAAAGCCTAAGCCCTTATATATACCCTTACTTACCTATTACTAATAAGCTCCTCTCTATAATATTCCCTAGTAATATATATAATACCTATATTATATATACCCTTAGTTATTATAATAAAAACTATCCTTACTAATAGCTATTTATAAAGTATCTAATAGGCACCTATCCTACTACCTTATTATCTATTATAATAACCCTTACTTACTTCTAAGTGTTATTTTATAGTATATATAATATATTTACCTTACTAATAGGTTATTTATTATAAATAATTACCTTACCCTTACCTATTATATATAATATATTTGCCTTACTAATAGGTTATTTATTATAAATAATTACCCTACCCTTACCTATTTATAGTTTACTTAATATAGGTATAACTTTTACTATAAATATCTTACTTTAGCTTATACTTATCTTACCTTCCTCTCTATATAATACTATCTCTTTATTATTATAATCCTATTATACTTTCCTTATTATCCTATTAGTCCCCTTCTCCTAAGTAATTATTTCCTTTACTAAAATACCTTAATACTAAACTAATACTCTTACTCCTATAGCTACTTCTATAGCTACTCTTACTATACTAATATCTTATTTTATTAGTAAGTACCTTATAGAGAGAAACTCTAATAATAAATAGTATACTATACTTAAATTAGTCTAGTATCCCTATAGTCTCTATATTAAATAAGCTCTTATTACTAGTATTTTAAACTATTATTTACCCTAAAGTAAGGAGTTATATTTTTCTTATTAGTAGTATTATATTACCTATATATAATACACTAGGCTTCTATTTACTAACCTATAACTCTAATATACCCTTAAGGATCTTAAGGCTAAAATTACTATAAGTATATATAATATTAAGCCTAGAGTCCCTAAGACTATAACTATAAAGAAAAAGATACTTATTTTATCTTAGAGATATTACTATCTTATTAGTTACTAGAATACCTTTCTTAACTAAGTATAGTTTAACCTAGCTTCTATTTACTTAGCTCTTAGGGTATCTCTAGCTATAGATACCCTTATAATAAATATAACTAGCCTTAATATTATCCCCTTTATTAGCGCTAGCTCTTTAGCTAGTTATAGAATAGTATAGTTTATATAATAAGTTACTAGTGTTTTATTCTAATAAAACTAATAGGTTATTAATAGCCTAAATACTATATATAAAGAAATATATAAATAGTTTACTACCCTTATCTAAGTACTTACCCCCTATTACTATAGTAAAAACTAATACTATTATTAAATTACTAAGTTAAGTAATAACTTTTCTTCTTATTATTACTAGTGTCTTACTTATTTTCTCTTTAAGTTAAGGTTAGTAAGTTTTCCTCCTAAATATACCCCTAGAAACCCTAAAGCTAGCTATCCCCTAGCTAGAAATAATATTCCTTATTTTACTAGGGTTACTATCCTTACTTACTATTCCCTTACTTATACTCCTATTATACCTTTACTTATATATACTCTATATACTAACCTTACTTATATTATCTAAAACCTAGGTTATATCCCTAGTAAATAACTCTTTATACTATAACTATTACTTAGTAAATATACTATAGCTATATTAGTAAAGTACTAACTTTAAATAAAGGTAGTATATACTTATATAAACTCTCTTATTAATTTAAATAAAGAATTAGAGAATAATTATTCTCTTTAAGTAATAGTAGTAAATTATAATATATTAGTATCTTAGATATATATAGGAGTCTTTATAGGTAAATAAGTTTTCTAAAATTAATTTAGTTTATTATTATATTATATATCTCCTTATTTTACCTTAAATTTATTAAGGGCTTATATCTATACTATATTCTCTAGTAGTTTTTATATAGGCTATATATAACTTACTTACTTAATAAGTATATTATATCTCTTAGCCTAGCCTAAGGTATTTTAAGCTACTAGGATTTACTAAACCTAATATTCCTTAATAAGTTTATTATTACTCTTTATAAGGACTTATTCTAGTTTTAAATAAGAGTCCTAAAGCTTTTAACTAAGGAGAGAGTTCTTTATAGTGTATTTAATAAGGTTTATATAAAATACTAGGTAAATACCTCTTAGGATATTAAGCTATACTATAAGTAATATTAGGACTTTTATAACTATATACTTTATTACTACTTAATTAAGTTTCTATAAGGGATAGTTAGTTTTAATATTTTTAAGTAAAAGCTATACCTTATCTTTAACCTAGAACTATTTTACTAGTTAATATAAAGTAAATATAGTGTCTTACTACCTTTATTATATATAAGCTATTATAGCTTATACTAGGTAAGTGCCCTCCTAGAGGTACTTAAGAAACTATATTACTTACCCCTTTAGTATTATTATAAAAGCAAACTTATCTAGTAGTAACTAGACTAGCTTTAGATTATAGCTATATAGTAGCTTATTTAAGCTAACTCCTATTATAGAAAATAGCCTATTATTAATTATAAGCTAGTAAGTAACTAGATATTCTAGCTAGTTAAACTATAAGAAAAAGACTATAATATATAGTATTACCTATATCTCTTAGTTTACTTACTTTATATTACTATTAGTCTATAGGTAATATAATATAAAGAGTCACTAATTAATCCTAACTAAGGAGTATAATATTATCTAAAATTTTCCTAACTAATCTAAATTATAATCTATAATAATTAATTAAGAAAACCCCCTAAACTATTACTAGACTATTTTAAACCTTTTTATATATTCCTTAGCTTCTATAGAAGTTATAGCCTTAAGCTAAATAAATTTAAAGAGTTAGTCTATAATAACTATTAGATATTATAGCTTTTCTAGGGATAGTACTAGTAAGTTTATTATAAAGTTAATAGAGATCTATAACTAAAACTAGTTAGGGATAAGTAAAGGCTTTAGTAAGCCCTAGTATTATTAATAGCTTTTATAACTACTATAGTAGTAATAGTTATAAATAAACCTAGTAATATCTTATAATATCCTATTCTAGTAAAACTACTATTATAAGATTTAAAATATAGTATTATAGCCTAGGTGCCTTATTACTAGTAAATTATAGTATTACTATATTAGGGTTATTATAAGAGACTCTTATACTAGGACTTAGGTATAGCCCCTAAACTAAAGCACTCTATAAGTGCTTATAGAATAATTTACTACCTATTCTCTTATAAGTGCCTTAATAGGAAATCTCTAGGCCTTTTCTTAGATAGCCCTTAATTAGATACTATATATAAGGTTAGAGATAATAGCCTAGTCCTATAAGGTCTAAAGGTATTTAGTAGTAAAGAGAACCTTACTAGCTAGTAATAGTACTATACTACTATTATCCTACTATTTATCTAGTATTAGTAAGAGCTATATAATAATAATAGGTTATAGAATATATTCTATTCTAGAGGTTACCTCTTCCTAGTCTTACTCCCTTTAAGAAAGAGTATTAGGTTACTATACCTATATACTAGGTTTATACTAGAGGTAAAAATTAAATAGCATAAGTATATTTACTTATTAAGCTTACTACTCTAATATTAACTAGGGAGTTATAAAGTACTCTAGGTTCTTATAGTTTATATAGATTATAAATAAACTAGAAATACCTTATAGCTTAGCTAACTATACCTTAAGGTATAAGATAATAGCTAATAATTCCTTATTATAGATTATATAGTTCTTTTATAAGGTTATAAGGCTAGTAAAGTAGTAGGTAACTAGGTATATAATGCTATCCTAGCCTTACTAGGAAAGGTATTCTTTAATAGCTATTCTTAAATAATTAGCTTTTACTACTATAAGGAGATTTAGGTTCTATTATACTAGTACTAGGTATATAATAAAGGTGTCTTTTAGCCTATTAAAGGTATTATTCTCTTTAGGTCCCTATTAAAAGGGGATATTTCTCTTAGTTAATTATATTAGTAGTGTTACTAGTTCTAAAAAGTTACTAATAAAGTTATAGTAAAAGTTAGTAAACCCTAGGAAGCTATAGACCCCCTAAA
The DNA here is from genome assembly GCA_003814445.1 of Epichloe festucae Fl1. Classification (NCBI taxonomy): domain Eukaryota; kingdom Fungi; phylum Ascomycota; class Sordariomycetes; order Hypocreales; family Clavicipitaceae; genus Epichloe; species Epichloe festucae. Next base: position 1,709,086 of record CP031390.1, read on the forward strand.
GTTTTATTAGGGCTACTTACTCCCTAATAGCTATAACCTTTACTAGGTCTAGATAAATAGAATAACCCACTATAATAATATATCCTAGGTATTAAACCTCCTTTATTATAAATATAGACTTATTAAGGTCTAAGTATAAACCTATAGCCCTTAGGTAGCCTAATATTAACTAGACCTTAGCTATATAGTCTTTCCTTAATTCCCCTAAGTAAACTAAGATATTATCTAAGTATACGATAATAAAATCCCCTAATATATCCCCTAAGGACTTATTAATATAATATTAGAATATTACTAGTGCACTAGCTAGGCTAAAGGGGCATACTAGTTACTTAAATAGCCTAAACCTAGTTTAAAACGCTATAAGGTACTCCTAGCTCTTAGTAATTTATAGCTTATAAAACACTAGATAAATATTTACCTTTATAAACTAGTATACCTAGGATAAGAAATAGAGTATTTTCTTAATTAATAGAAAAGAATAGTAATCCTATACTATTATCTTATTAAGAGCATAGTAGTTTATATAAAAACACTAACCCCTATTAGCCTTTTTAATAAGGAAAACTAGAGCTATAGCTAATAATAAGCTAGTATAAATCTAACCCTTATCTATTAAGTCTATAATCTAGTGCTTAACCTCTAGAAGCTAGTCCCTTAGTATATTATATAGTAATCCCTAAGGGAGTATTGGTTTAAACCTATCCTAATTCTTATATAAGCATATATAATAATTAAGGGACCCCTAATAAGGGGGTAAGCTATTAGCTCTAGCCTTATTAAAAAGGTCTATAAAGTTAGCTAACTCCTTAGGTAATATTAATATATCTAGGCTATTAGGCTTTATCTTAGGTACTATAATCTATAGTACTATTATTATCTCCCTAAGGCTTATAGTAATAAATATTATAAAAGTGTCCTTCCTATAGTATACCTAGTGTGCTTTTATAGTATATAAGGACCTAATAATCCCCTATACTAAAGTCTTTACCCTATATATAAAGGCTTTAGAGATATATAAGCCCTTTACTACTCTAATAACTAATTACTATTTTACTATATAAATAACTATATTATAATATTCTAGCTATAGTATCCTAAGTATAATATCTTATATAAGGCCTAGGATAATATATAAATACACTAATAACTCCTAGCTATTAATATCTATTCTAGTGTGTACTATATAGGTAATTAAGGAGGTATTCTCCTATACCCTTTTTCCCTTTCTTTCTATTTTTACTATAGTCTAAATATACTTTCTCTTTAGTAAATATATAAGCTTTAGGCTAAACTATTTTACTACTAACTTACTTATAGCACTATAATAATTATAACTATAATTAATCTAGATATTAATATAATAATATATATTAAAGAGTATAGGAATTAAAAATAGTAATTAGTCTATATATTATACTATATCCCGCTCTAACTCTATATAGCTTAAATAGTTATCCTATATTATAGTATATAGTTAGCTTACTTACCCTTATATAAGACTTTACTTAGGGGCTACTTATTTTCTATAGGGAGAATATTTACCTCCTTATTTATGCTTTTCTTATTTACTCTATATAAGTTAATACTAACCTATAGGTAGTAGGGTAAGAGGAATATACACTCCTAAATATAGTAATCCTTAGATCTATATTATAAGTAGTATCCTTTCTAATAGTATTTAGCTAACTTTACTTCTAATACCTATTTAGCTTATTATATATTTATAGTAAGCTTTAGACCCTTTTCTTTCTTAACTAGCTTATTTTATTTTCCTAATTAAGTCCTTACTATATATACCCTAGTTATTAGTATATTACCCTTATAATTAATCTAAGGTATAGGTTTAGCTAGCTATAGTTTATATTAGAACTAGTACTTATTCTCTATAGTAAGGGCCTTAATATTAACTATAATCTTATAATACTATATAATAGCTATATACTATATACTTTAGCTAATACCCTAGCCTATGCTAATTTCTCTTAAATACTTATTAAGTACTTATTAAAGCTTTACTAGCTTTATATTATCCCTCTAATAATTCTCTCTTACTAATAAGAGCTTCTTTATAAAGTAAATAAAGAATATAAAAAATAGCTCCCCTAGGCCTTATTTTATCTAGTTAAGCTTTATAAGGGCTATTTTCTATTTATATAAATTAAAGAATATAAACCTAAGGTATTCTAGGAATTTAGCTAAGTTAAAATTATAAGTATTACCTTATTTAAAGAAAGTAACTACCTAGGACTAGACTTTAGAGAATAAGTTCTAGTAAATAAATATTTACTTATTCTTATTAGTTCTAATAAAGTCCTTATTTACCTATAGCTTATATTTTATTAGAAACCTTTATATAGTAAATAAGGCCTTATTACTATTATATAGGTTACCTATAGGGATAGGTTTTTATTTTACCTTAGGTATAGTTAAGACTAGGTTAGAGATAGGAGGTAAAGTAAGGTTAATTACTAAGGCACTAGGTTAGGCTATAATAAGTAGTTAGGTTAAAGGTTTTATAGTATTTATAGCTACTTATTATTAGAGGTATATAAGCTTTACTATTTGCTTATTAAGTATAAGTTAAAGTGTCTTAAATTAGGCCTATTAAGCTACTAATAGTGCTATAGCATTAGATAGGGGGGTTATTATCCCCTAGCTAGGTTAGTCTTATAGTTAAAGCGTATCTATTATATCTATTAATATATCTATTAGTATTTCTATTATATCTTTTAGTAGTTATTATAAAGGACTAAAGGAAGTCTCTTAATTATTATAAACTAGCCCCTAGGTAACTATAATAGGGTGTTAATATAGTATTAAGAGACTTAAGGAGAAAGAAAGAAAGGTAAGAGACTATCCCTAGTAGTGCCCCTTATACCCCCTAGGCTACTTATATAAGCCTCCTTTCCTTACCCTAACTACTTCTACCACTCCCCTCTCTAACTGCTATACGGACAATGCTTAGGCAAAGCCTAAGCCCTTACATTACTAAAGAATTCTCTTTATACTTAACTATATATATACTAACTATAAGGTAAGATAGGATAAATACCTTAATAAATAATAGACTAATAGCTAGGATAATCTTAAGGATAACTAAAATAAATTCTAGGCCTAGATACTTATATTACTTAAGAACTTTATAAACTATAATACTTAAATAGCTATATAGCTTAAGAATATAAAGTAATATAAGAGCTAAAGCCTTATTAAATTTAGTATTTTCCTAGATTTACTAGAGATATACCTAAAAAAAGCCTTAGAAAAGTCCTATACTTTTATATTCTTTATAAAATTACTCCCTAAGCTATAAGACTATATTAACTTATATATCTTTATTACTAGAAAAACATAGGAGAAAGTTATATAACTTACCTAGTAATTTTAAGAGGCTATACTAAAGAGTAAGTAAAAGCCTAAGTATTTAGAAAATAAAGAACTATATAAGAATCCCTAATATTATAAAAATAACTCCCTTTAAGGCTATAGGCCTTATAAGGATTAAAGAAATAAAAACTAGGAAAAGGGCCTAGCTATATACTTAAATAATAGTAAAGTTAAGAATAAGAGATAATATTATAATTATAATAGTTTAAATTACCTTATAAATAAGTATAATAAGCTAAGAAAAAAGCCTTAAGATAACTAAGAAAACTCCTTAAGGTAAAAGTAAAGGCTTTTACCTTTACCTTAAATACTAAGGTATTAATTAAGTATTAATTCTATATATAAGCTACTATTTATAAGTATAAAGATATTAAAATAGTAGTAAACTTAGATAGCTATACTAAGCTTAATATTATTAGTATTAAATTTATAAGGAATTATAAGCTTAATTAAGCTAAGGCTATAGTACTTATTCTTTAAGTAATAAGGGCTCTTATAGTCCCTTAATATAGTATTTATAAGGTACTTATTATAATTAAAAACTTAAAAGGTAAAGAAAAAAACCTTAAGTTACTATATATAGCTATAAATAAGGACTTAAAAGTAAGGGAAAGTCTTATCTTAATTAAAATATATATACTTACTAAAGAATATATTTATTTTTATTTATACTTATAAAAGTAATAGAAAATAAGTTTATTACTCTTAAAGATAATAAGGAGGTAAAAGTATATAAAACTATTAAAAATATCCCTAAGAAACTATATAAGTTTAAAAATATATTTATAGTAAATAAGGTAAGTAATTTACTATTAAGAAAGAAAACTAATTATATAATTAACTTAATATCTAAGGCTATACCCCTATATAAACTAATTTATTCTCTCTTCTAAAGTAAGTTAAAGAAGCTTTATAAATATATTAATAAAAACCTATAGAAAGGCTAGATAAAACCCTTTAAAAGCCTTATAAGTATACTTATTTTATTTATACTAAAGAAAGATAAAATACTTTAACTATATATAAACTACTAAGGACTTAATAAGGTAATATAAAAGAATTACTATACTCTCCCCTTAATTTTAGAGATCTTAGACTAGTGTTAAGAAGCTTACTATTTCTGAAAGATTAAAATTAAGAATACTTACTATTAAATTTATATTAAAGAAAGTAATAAGTAAAAAACTATATTTTATACCTATTATAAATACTATAAATATCTTATAATACCCTTTAAGTTAACTAATACCCTAGTTACTTTTTAAAGCTATATTTATAAAGCACTTTATAAGCTAGTAAACACTATTTATATAGTATATCTAAATAATATCTTTATTTTCTTAAAAATATAAGAGAAGTATATTATATATATTAAGGAAGTTCTAGAATATATAAGGTTAGTAAGGCTATATATAAAACCCTTAAAGTATTTATTTTATTAGAAATTAGTAAAGTTCTTAGGTTTTATCTTATTAATTAATAGTGTCTTAATAAATATATATAAAGTTAATATAATTTAGAACTAGAAAAAGCCTATAAGCTTTAAAGATATATAGTCTTTCCTAGGGTTTTATAACTTTTACTAAAGGTTTATTTACTAATACTTTAGGATTATAATACTCTTATATATATTAATAAAAGGTAGTTAAAATAGTATTTAAACTAGGAAGTTTATATTTAAGAAAAGGGAATAGCTAGTGTTTAACTAGCTAAAAAATACCTTTTAATAAGTGCCTTTTCTTTATTATTATAACTTAAGTTAGCTAGTGTATATTAAGATAAATACTTTAGTCTTTATAATAGTAAGAATCTTATCTTAATAAGATAATAAGGGCTAATAGTATCTTATAGTATTTTAGTTAAGGAAGTTTATAAATACTAAATATAATTATAATATAGTAAATTAAAAGCTACTTACTATAGCAAAGTTATTTAAATACTAGTAATACTATATTAAAGGTATAGTAACCCTAGTAAAGGTCTTATTAAATTACTATAACTTATAGACTTTTATAAGGTAATAAAAGCTAAATAAAAGGTAAGCTAAATAGTATATATTTCTCTGCCTCTTTTACTTTATAATTAGGTATAAACCTAGGAAAAGTAACCTAGTAAATATACTATTAAGGAAGTTTAATTATAAAGGTAAACCCTTAATAAATAAGGTACTTTTACTAAAGCTTTAAAAGAAAATAGTAGTTACTAAAGAACTAGTAAAAGAAAAGATACTAATATATAAGAGAAAATATAGTAAAATACCTTTAAAGAAGGAAAATACCTTAGTTACTATAGAGAAAGCTCTAGAGGCTAGAGTAGCCTAGTTAAGAGACTAGTTAGCTACTATAAATCTAGTAAAAGATTAGCTAAATAAGGGTAATTTCTAGGAGAAAGTAATATATATCTAAGATATTAGTATAGTATAAGAGATATAGGAGACTATTATACTACTAAATCCTTACTAATTTAGGCTAAATAAACTATTAGTATAATTACTATAAAAAGTATAAGATTAAGATTTAAATTTATAAAGGTAAAATAGTAAGATTAATAATTCCCTAGTAAAAGGTAAGGGAAAAGCTAGTTTATAGTTATATAATATAAGGGGTTTTTTAATATACTAAGACTAGGTAATTATTCCCTAGGAGCTTATTTTATAATAGGAGCTTTTATAGCTATACTATAATAATTTACTAGTAAGTTACTTTAAGACTAAATACACTCTTAAGCTACTAAAGTATTACTTCTAGTAGCTAGGTATAAGTAAGTTAGTATTTAACTATATTATAAGCTATAAGGTTTACTAGTAAATAGTAGCTAGAAGGTATTACTTATATAAAAGCCTTAAATTACTACTAATACTATAGTAACTATAGGTAAAAATCTTAATAGATTTTATTATAGAATTACCTATTACCTAAGTAAGTAAATAAGAAACTAATATAATCCTAGTAATTATAGACTAATTTACTAAGTACTTTATCTTTTTACCTATAATTACTATAATTAATATAGCTAAACTAGTAAAACTATTTTATAAAGAGATTAAGCTATAATTTAGAGTCCTAAAGGGTATTATATCTAATAGAGAATTAGTCTTTATAAGTTAATTTTAGTTAAACTTATATTACTTATTATATATAAAATATAGGCTTTTTATAGTATTTTACCCCTAAACTAATAAGTAAATAAAGAGAATAAACTAAGTACTTAAGTATTATCTTTAATATTTTATTACTAAGAACTAATAAATATAGCTTAAGTTACTCCTAATAGCTTAGTTTACTTATAATAATATAGTAAATAAGACTATAAGTTACTCTTTAAACTATACCCTTATAAAATACTTACTAGAGTTTTACCTAGCTTTTAAGAATAAGACTTAAAAAAGAAAGGTACTAAATACTTATATATATATTATAAAACTATATAAAGTTAAGGAATAGTTAAAGTAAAACTAAGTAAAAGCTACTAAAACCTAAGTAAAGTACTATAATTAATACTACTAGTTACTAATACTAAAAAGGGGTAATTTAGTGCTTTTATTAGTAAAGAATATTAGACTTAAAGATATAAAATAAAAGCTAACCCCTAGATTTATTAAATTATTTTAAGTACTTAATACTATAGGAAAATAAGCTTACTAACTTATATTACCTAAGAAGTATAGCTAACTATATAATATATTTTATATTAGCTTACTAAAGCTATAAAATTACTATAAAGACACTAGGGATAAGGAAATACTAATACTAAATCTTAAGGATAAAGAAAATAAATATAAAGTTAAGAAAATTAAGGACTATAAGAAAACCTATAAAGGTAATAAATACCTAGTAAAATAAAAGGGTTAGCTAAGTAAATATAACTAATAAGTCCTAGTAAATAATATAAAAAGCGCTTAATATATAATCTAAGTATTTTACTAAAGTAAGTCTAGTAAGAAAGGTAGTAATATAGGATTAAAGTACTAATAAAGAAATATAAATATACTATAAAAAAGACCTAACCTTACTAGTTACTAAGTAAGTCTAGTAATAAAGATAGTAATATAGGATTAAGGCACTAATAAAGGAATATAAATATACTATAAAAAAGGCCTAACCTTATTAGTTACTATAAAAACTATTATTTAAAGGCTTAGGTTATATTACTAAATAATAAAGAAAAACATACCTAGAGTATAAGTAAAATAATAGGAAAACCCTTTATTATAGTCCTTATATAAGAGACTATAGTCTAGCTATTAAAGCTAAACTTTACCTAGTTTTTATTACCCTAAATTACTTCCTTTATAGTATAATAAAAGTAATAAATTACTATAACCTAGGCTATATACCTAGGGTTAGAGGGCTAAAGCTAAAGGACTATTCTTATCTCTTAGATAAATATAGTATTCTTAGGGTTTTCCTATAGAAAAGTTAGTAAAGACTAAGTAAAAGAATAAGGGAAAGCTATATATAAACTAAAAGAGAGAGAAAGGGAGCTATAGTTACTAAGGAAACTTATAGCTATTACTATAAAACTAAATAGTTTTAGTATAAAATAAAGGTAGCTTATATAAAAAGGTTAGTAAGAAATAAGTAAAAAATAAGTAACTTAATATACTTAACATACCTTTATAGCACTAGTTAGCCTAAAGGTAATATAGTATATAGTATTAGTATAGTTAAAACTTATTACTAAGTTTAAGATATATATAGTAAAGCTATAGTAAGTTATATTTAAAAATATAGGGATACTCTCCTTATTCTTAGTAGTAATAGTAATATTTATAAGGGCTTAAACCTATTTATAAATAACTAAAAAGTCCTAGAAATTACTAGCTAAAGTTAGTATAGCCTAGTATAAAAAAGTTAGTAATTTATAGCTATAGGATAATAAAATACTAAGTAACTTACTATCTTATATATATTACTATATTTATTACACTAAATATAATATATTAATTATTTTCCTTTAGCTACTATACTAACTAAAGAATAAAGAAAACTATATATAATTACTAGTAAAAGAATCTTAATTAGTAAGTGCTTTTTAAAGTCTAAGTACTTAGTCTAAAGATAGTATATATATAAGTAAATATAAAAGTAAATTATATTTAGCTTTATAGTAAAAGAATATAAATTAAGAGTTAAAGAGTTAAGGTAAATAAAGTATAAATAAGGTTAATTAAAAATAACTATATTTACTAAAGGAAAAAGTTTATAATATAATAAAGAGTTATAGATAAATTTATATATAAGCGCTATCTATTATTTATTATTATTTTAATTTAGCTAATACTTAGTAAATAGCTATAGGGTACCTAGTAAAAGCTATTTAAGAGCTTAGCTATAAGTAAGGGGGTAATTATAAGGCCTTACTTATAATAATAGGTATACCTATATACCCTATAAGCTAGTAAGGCCCTAGGGCTAGGTTTACATAACACTAGTAAGCTACTAGCTATAAGATAGTAACTTACACACATAACACATTTAGACCTAGCAAGCTTTAGTTAATATACTAGAGCCCCTATACCTCTTGCCTAGCTACTATTGTTCTCACAGTCTTTAATAAATACCTTGCTTTATAAGCATATAGCTATCTTATAGCTAGCTAGCCTCTTTATTATTTGCATAGCCTAAAGGTTCTCCGAAAACCCGCTTTAATAAACATCCTATCTCTGACCTCTGCGCTCCTAATAGCTTTACCTTTTTCTTTATCCTTTACCTTCTAATATTACTAGATACTCTAATTTATTAGAAACTAGCCTAATTTATAGGCTAAAGGGTAAGTAATTAGGTAATTATCCTAATTAATTTAGTAGCTCTTAAGTTACTTCTTAAACTTTATAAAAAAGGCAGTGTAATAGCTTTAAATAAGCTACTAGATATATTTATAAAGGATATATAAATTAATAAATTATAGCTTATAAGATACTTTTAAGTAGCTATAGGATCCCTTTATATAAGATATACTTAATATTCTAAAATTTTAGTTTAAGTCTATAGTAAATATAGCCTATTTATAACGCTATAGTAAATATATTAAATTAAGGTATATAATAATTACTAGGAGTAAGGTTAGTAAGGGTTAATCTAGTTAGGATTACTAGGCTTAAACTTACTATCCTACTCTTTAAATTAGTCTTAGAGCTTATCCTAATGCTATAAAAAATTAGCCTTAGTAAGCGTAAATAGCATAAATTACTATATATTATAGATACTAAAAGCTATAAGTAGTGTATCTTTAATATTACAAAGAATAGGCTTATTAAGGGCCTTTATAATAGATTAATCTAATATAGTAGCTATCTTTACTAGCTTAAAACTAAGCCCTATAATGTAATCTTTATTATTATTCTAAGGTTAATTAGCTTTATTAATGTAATTATTATAAGGGCATGCCTAGCGTGATTTTCGTGCTCTTATACGCGCTAGTGGTTTAAGGATATTATAGTTATTAAGGTTTTCTTTTTACTTCTTTATAATATTAATTATAATATTCTATAGTAAATACTACCTATATATTTACTACTAGGATAATAGGAAGGTGTTTTAAAGGCTAGATTTAAGAGCTTTATTAAAATCTATAATAATAATACCTAGCATTTTAATGCTAGTAGCCTTTATAGCTAGCTTAAGATACCCTAAAAGCTAAGTATAGGCCTTATAGTTCTCTTTAGTAATAAGGCTAAAAGTAACACTAAAGGTTATATATAAAGACATAATGCTAGTAACTTATAATAAGGGTAAATTAAAGTAGTTTACCTTATATATATTATTTATTTATAATAGCTTAGGATTTTACTTCTATTACTAAATTAAATCCTTATATACTTAGAATGCTTATAAAAGCTTTTTAGAAATACCTTAATAGATTACCTTATAGAAAATATAGTTATTATCCTTAAGTAAATTAATAAATTTTTATATTAATATTCCTAGGTAATATTATGTAAGGCGTAGCTAATGCTAGATATAAAAAACATCTAGGCTAGTAATATAGACCTTAGGGTGCTCCTATATAATTTAGCCTATAATTTACTTTATTAATAATATACTAAGCTTACTAAGGTTTTTTACCTTTATTTAAAGGAGTAAAAGGCTAAATTTCTCTTAACTTTAAAGCTATAGTATACTAGAATTTAATAGAGAAATAACTAGATTATAATTATATTAGTTTTACTTAACTAAAGGAACCTAGACTTTCTTATATTAATTATACTATACTTATATAATAAAAGGGCATTATAATTTTTATAAGAAGGTTCTATAAATACTTATATTAGTACTAAAAGGCCTATATTAGCTACTATACTAGTATTAAAGTTTATATAAATCTCTCTTACTAGTTTACCTTAAATAACTACTACTAGACTTAACTAAAATAAACCCCTTACTAGCTTATATATTCTAAATAGTATTAATTATAGCTTTTATAGTAAGGTAAAATAGCTATATCTTAGGGAATAATATAATAGCTAAGGGATAAAAAGAAGCAATTATTATAGTGTTATAATATATAATATTAAGAGATTATACGCTAGTTTGCCTATATTAATAATGTAGGCTATATTATAATAGGCGGTGAGATATAGTAATATTAATTATTACTATAGCTACGAAGATTAATAAACATAAGCCACACTAAAAATAGGTAGGCGGGTTGTCTATCCCGATTAGGACTAATGGCAGATGCGTGTTTAGAGGTCCCCTAATTTTGGTGTGCTATTAACTATTGAAGCTATGATGACTGCCCTTGCGAGCATCTTGTGCATGATAAAATATTTACGAGAGATTTGCCATGGTTGCGTTGCGTTGCGTTGCGAGGCGCTGTGATGATGAAAAGGAAGGAATTGCAAGCGTTGCACGTCGCAGTGACCTGCCTGCATTCGCCATCAAAAAGAGCTGTATATTTAGCGGAGAATTAGGTGGAAAGGTACTTGTCCCGTTTTTGGACCAACAAGGGGATATGCGCATTTACTTACATATTAGAGGTCCTTCAAGATTACGAGAGAACGGCTGAGCCCTATTTGGGTCACAAGCCTCACCAATGTCCATACTCACTCCTCGCAAAAAGAGCCCTCCGAAATCAAAATCAACTTATCCCCGCCTACGACGGCTTTAAAAGATAGATGGTTGTTTCAAGAGGCAGAGCGGCCTGAGTCGCCTCACGTCAAACTTGTCTGTTCCTCGCCCTTTTCAAATCCGGTTCGTCAGGGCAGGGACCCGTGCCTGTTCCCCAACCAACCCCCCCCCCCCAACAATGTACGACGAACAAGAAGAGCTCGACAACCTCGTCTGGGACAAGAACGACGAGGACGCCGAGGAAGGACAGAATCTGCTGCGCCTCAAGGACACTTGCCGCCGCGTGGAAAGGCTCGCGGAACAACGATTCGGGAAAAAGGGCAGCCTGATCCCACCGCTCATCTCGGGCGGTTTCAACATCCTCTACAGGTTGCGCCTCCCGGACGTCTCCCCGGATGTCATGGTGCGGCTGCCCTGCCCCGGCCTCGTCCCGTTCTCGAGAGAGAAGACGGCCCAGGAGGTCGCCACGGCCATGTTCCTCGCCACGGAGACCGGCATACCCATCCCGAAACACCACTTCCACGGCCGGGACCCGGATCTCGGCCCCTACATCGTCATGGACCGGGTCGAGAACAAAGGCACCATGTCCGCCCGGTTGACCCGGCCCAGCGAGGACCCGTCGGCGCCTCACGTCCTGGACGCGGACATCGGGCATCCCGTGCTGGAAGCCATCTGGGGCAGAGCCGCCGCTCATCTCCTGCAGCTCTCGCGGCCCAGCTTCCCCCGCATCGGCTCCTTGCTGGAAGCCGCCGGCGGCGCCAGCGGCGGAGGGACCGGAACCTGTTACGAGGTGGCCGGCAGGCCAGTAACCCACAACATGGCCGACATGGTCCGCCTCGCCAACGTCCCCCGCGAGATCCTCCCGCCAGAGGGCCGGACCTACGACACCGCAGACGAATGGTACGCCGAGCTGGCAGACATGCACATGGCCCAGCTCGTCTTTCAGCACAACGACCTCGTCACCTCCGAGGACGACTGCCGGAACAAGTACGTCGCGCGCCAGATATTTCGCAGGCTGGCCAGGCAAGGGAAACTCTCCACTTTCGGATTCCAACAAGATGACTGGTCCGCCCAATCACAATCACGCACCACCACGTCGTCGTCATCGTCGTCATCGTCGTCGTCGTCGTCTTCCACTCTCGCCCCAGCCCCTCCCGGCTCGCACTCCTTCAGGCTCTGGGGCGATGATCTCCGCGCGGGCAACATCCTCCTCACCGACTCCGACGACATCGCCGCCTTGATCGACTGGGAGTTTCACATACGCCGGCCCGACCCAGTTCAGCCTCGACCCGCCGTGGTGGCTCCTCATCGAGACCGCAGAGATGTGGTCGTCAGGCATGGACGACTGGATAGACACATACGCCATGCGTCTGCAAACATGGCTTTCTGCGATGGAAAAGGCAGAAGCCTCCGCGACAGAACCCAGCTCGTTTCCAGCACCGCTGTCTCGGTATATGCGGGAGAGCTGGGAAACGGGCCGCTTCTTCCTGAGCTACGGGGCAAGGAAGAGCTGGGCATTTGACGCAATGTACTGGAAGTTTCTGGACGAAAGATTCTTTGGTCATCGAGAGAGCAGCGTGACCAAGGATCATCTGTGGAAGACCAGACTTGACTTGCTGAGTCATGAAGAGAAAGCGGCCATGGAGCCTTCTGTGAAGAGGAAGATGATTGAGTCCAAGGAGAGGCGTATTGTTGATTGGGATCCATCCGAAGCGAGACGGCGCTTCTCAGAGCACCTGTTTGATTAACGGTCTTGGATATATGTAGATGCATTCGCTGCATCACCATAAAAGATCGAGAACCGAGTCAACCTGGCTTTCGTTACTTCTCTGTCAGCCCGTCTGCCATTTCTAAAAATTTCTACTACGCCCAGCTGACTAACAATCAGTGCCGGGGCCATCAATTGTCATGAATCATGATCAGACACCGAACTTAACTGCCCCTGTCGAGTTCCCACTTAGACCCATCCCATCACAGTCACAAACAAAGCAGTCGAAGACATCTTGTTGGCAAAACTTGTAATAGATTATTGCATCCTGTCAATGGTACAGTACTGCGGCCTAATGCCTCTTTTAATAAAATACATTCAAAACGCAAACATATAAAAACAATCCATAACCCTATTGGTTACTCGACCCATACTGCCGTCGTCAACAGCCCCCGTCTCCTTTAAAACTTACACCGCCCAGTACACAAGGAAAACCACAAAGCCAGTGCGGATCATGCCAGGACCACTTGGACCAAGATTTACTCCTTTTGCGACCAACATCGCCGGCATTGGCGTTTCGGTACGGAACGACAAGCCATCACGAGACTCTGCACTTGCATTGGCAACACCAACAACAGGGGCTGTGAGTGAAGAACCAGTGTCTTTGATTTCCTCCTCCGGGGGATCATTCAGTGCCAACTGTGATGGGGCCTCGGTTGAGGCTGCCTCGGCCTGCTGAATTGTCACAACGGTTGTCCGGAACTCGCCTTCAACGGAGGATATAAGCGTCACCTTGACTGCTTCTCGATGTTCCTACGAAAAAAAATTAGTCCTTGAATCAAAATTAAAACTTTTGAGTAAAACACTTACTGCGGATTCTTCAGGTGTACCTGAAACGTCCTGAAGAGACGCAACACCAGTCATTTGAGTGGTTGTTGCAGAGCCAGTCGTGCCATACAATGCCGGACCGTCAGTCGTCTGGCTTTGTCCGGTGCTAGACGGGGTACCATGGCTTGAAGATGTCACGGTGGATGATCCAGCAGGCGATGATGAGACGGCATACACGTTACCTCTCGATCCTGTAAAGTCGTAAGCTGGGGGTGGATTCCCATAATCATATTCTTCAAGTGGTGGAACGTATGAAGGCGGCAAAGAAGAGGTTGCAAACGTGTACGCAGCAGGGCCAGCATTCGTGTCACTTGACGAGGTCGGCCTTGTTACGTGAGTGAAGCTCGATGTTATGGATAGCGTAATGGAGGTTGTGTAGCTAGAGGACGTCTGGCTAAAAGATGAGGACCCTGAGTAAAACCGAGCCGAGGAAGCACTCTCTCTGATGAGCGATGAGCAGGATTCAGTGCTGGTGGTAGTAAGAGACGAGCTGGAGCTGCTCGATCTGTCGGTGCATGGTGCCGATGAAGAACTAAGCCAACTTGAACTCGATGTGGATGTGGTAGTTTGGACAGACGAAACGGCTGGATATCTAGATGCCGAAGAGCATGCCGAGCCTGACGTTGCGGCTGGGCGAAAAGCTTCACTCGTGCTCTTCGTCTGAGTGATTGATGAAGAGGAAGAAGACCCATGCATGGAGCTCGTCGGGGTTGATGATCTACCAGATTCAGCTGTACTCTTGGAGCATTCACTAGTCTGAGAAACAGACTGTCTTGATGTACGAGTTGTTGCCATTGCGTCCGCGTATGAGGTAGAAGCCGAATACCCCGAGGTCATCGAGCTCGATCCTTGGCATGAAGATGTCTGTCCCGATCTCGGACCTTCCGTGAGCGTGCGATTTTCGGACATCCAAGTCCTTTCTGATGAGCTAGCCTGTCGCGTCATCGATGCGCCGCCATAAACGGAGGAGGGAATGGTGGACGTTGGCATATAACTGAACCGCGTCTCGTCGGAGTGGCAAGGGGTAGTAGTTTGCTTCAACGTGGAAAAAGTGGTCGATTGCGTTGTTGTACTGCACGCGGTTTCTTGGGAACCTGCACTTGACTCGCAATCTGTCGACGTAGACATGCTTCCGTCTTGAGATCCGCCCATGAGCATGGCTCCGTTCAGGGGTTGGGTTGCAGGCTCATGAGACGGGATGGCTGCAGAATGTTGTGAGCTGATGCGATATACACGAACGATAAAAAATCGAAAATGACTCTCCACTTACGAGTTGAAGGTGAATGCCTTGTCATGTCTTCGTTCTTCAAGATCGATGTGGTGGCACGAGGTTCGAAAGCACCAAGAGACACAGTCACAAGACCATCTTCTCCAGTATTGCACGTCAAGGCCATTGCAAGGTTACGAGCCAGGTCAAAATCCTGACCTCTGGCAGTGATTGAATCGCTGGTGTCTTCCTCCAATTGGCCACGTTTATGACTCCGAGGTTGACGAACCTCTATCGGATGTAAAGGAATAATGTTGGCGCCAGTGGCAGAACAGATGGAGATCGAGTACACGACAGCCCTGCCGTATGATTTGGCGCTGCATAAGTTGACGAGACACTGAAAATGGGCCTGGAAACGCGTTAGCACCTTGTCCAGAATGTTTTGCTCGTCTGCTGGACCATCCTACCCTTTGGAGCTGTGGTGTAGCGCAAACGCTCTCCATGCCACTTGTCAGAAGCCCATGCTCAGCGAGAGACCTATTGCAGTCTTCAACGCAACCTTTGAAAAGGTCAGTGCTAGTTTCTGTTTTTTGAGGGGAACATTTCCTTACCAGTGGGCGTGCCAGCCGTGTCGCGTTGACAGCGAGCCGTCACTGAGAATAGTAGAGACCCAAGGAAAGCAATCCGCATATTGACGAATGTGTACGTGATGGAAAGTGAAAGTCTGTCGAAAGAGCTAGTCGTAACGAACGATAGTCACCAAAAAAATTGGAAATGAAGAGCGAATGAAAGGAGATCCAAAAATGAGTGGAGGAGTGCCGAAGCAGTATACTAGCGGTGGAATAGTAGCAACGAGTGACGAGGAATGAGAGTTGAGGAAGAAGAGAAAGGAGGAAAAGTTCACAAGCCGGAGCAAAACATGAAAGATATGAAGAGACGCCTTTAGCGAAAGGGCAAGTACAGCTCGTGCTCCATAGTGTACCGGACGAGGACGCCAGGGTAAGAGTCGAGCAAAATCGCCTGGCTCCTTCCATTCTGGACGCCAATGCTCTTGATCTCTGACCCGTTACATCCCGGCGGCACCTGGCAGGCGACATTTCCCCAACGACAGCTCTCGGATCAAGAATCCTTGTTGCGTGCGAGGAAACATGCATGGTTATGACAGCACGATAATCTAGTCTTTTCCGGCAAACATGTCAAGTCCCCCATGACAGAGTTCCACCTACCACCTAGTAGAATAACAACGCCAGTGGTTTCTCCTCGTCACCATATCGCTCTTTGAACTCGGGCCTCGTCAAAAACCGAGCAAGAGGCATCATTGTGTCCTTCATATCCATGACTCCCCTCTTCTTCTGATCAACGTGGGAGGCATCCACGACCAGGCGCTGCAAGTTGCCCAGCGACAGAGCACCTTTCCGACAACAAAATATTAGCTGCCCTGTCTCATCGCCGAGAAGACTTGTGCCTGTGTACATACCGTTCTCTATGAGCTCAATCAAACGAGCAGGAGTCCCGACACCAATTCCCGACTTTCTGTTCTTGAGGAACGTGACCTGCTCCTCGACTTTCATGTGTTTTGCAAACTGCGCACCCCGATTAGCATACCGCGCAGTCCGGATAATTTACTATTCATATGACTTATCCGCACCAGCTTCGCCACAGCATTATCTTTGCCTGAAAACTTCCGCACAGCCCTGTTCCACGACATTAGTTTTCCTTGTTCCTGTGTGACTGTTGTGCATGGAGGCCGCCCATACCTGACGATGTCTGCGGCTCTCAACCCGGCACCGGCGACGATGAGCGTATGAGGGGTCCCCTTCTTCTTGGGTGGTTCCTTGAGGCTTTCCTCGCCATCTGAGAATTTCTCAAGAAATCCCGGGAGTTTGGCAAGCGTTCTGTCTTCTTGCCATGAGGTAGTGTCTTGTATTGAGTTGGCTGTCACAGGTGAGTCAGTACGAATAAGCACTCACTCCAGTCGTAGAGCAAAAGGAAAAAGTACCCGAAACTGTCAAGTCTGAGAGCTCGACGGAGCTGAGATCGGTCCCGAATCTGCTCAGTTTCTGCGCGAGGTGGTCGGCAAGCAATTGATTGTCCATGCGGGTGAAGAGCTTGTTGACCCCGAGTTCCATATCAAGTGCTTCATCATCTTGCTGAAATTTTGTCTTTCTCTTCTTCTTTTTGACTTCTGGTGCGGCATCTGCCAATCTCTTTTTGGAATTCGACATGGTGAAACTTTGATCCCTCAATTCGGTTAGGGGAGCTGGACAGAGTTGTAAAGCAAACTGTTGTTAACCTGAGCGGCTTGGATATCTCTTTCAAAAGAAAATTTGAGATGCACAGTGTGGCGTCGGGATTTGATCAACGCTAAGTAGGCAGAAGCAGGGGTGGGGCTCATAGGGAACAACCTCGAGTTCGACAGTGACATCTTGGCTTACTCGCACGGTAAGCTCACGTCTCGCAGCAAACATGCGCATTCGACAATACCAGTGACAACCTAGAGAAAAATTCCTCCAGTCAAAGGGTAGTCGGCCCTACTCTCGGTCTATAACATGAGATTCCTGGATACACTATGAGGAAAAAATTCACCCGACCCAAAAACGCCATACACCAAGTCGTACATACATGACACAGTCCCTCCATAATCTGCACTGTGATTACCCAGCGGCATCAATTAAAAGATGCTGTTCACAATGTTACCACCAATGGTAGCACCGGCACCAAAGATAGCCGCGTTGCCCAGCTTCTTTCCAAACTTTTTTCCATACTGATTGACCTTGTTCCCGTCACCCTGCTGACCACCGTCCGCTTGCTGGCCATTCTGTCCGCCCTCCGCAACAGCCATGGGGGGCACACTAGAGTTGTAAGGGTTCTGCTGCTGTGGCGGACCCTGACCAGCAGGGGGATATCCGTACTGGGGTTGGCCGTACGGGGCAGCGCCGTACGGGGCAGACTTTTGTTCCTCGTGCTCCACGAGGACATAGCTTCGGGGGAAGATGCCCTCCTGCTGTGTTCTGGTATTCTGACCCATCCACCAGTCCTGGTTCATGTACTCGTGCACGATGATCTTGTCGTCCTTTTCGAAAGAGACGTCACGGCTATCGGATGCGACGTAGCGGTACAGGGCCCTAGCATGAGCAAGAGCGGGTTTGCCAGTGCGGCTGGGTACTTGAGGCGCGGGAGTGGCATCGTATGACGGCGGGCCCGGCACAGGAGAGTGACTTGCCGCCGGCTGCTGGGGTTGGTTGATTCCCAGATTCTGCATCTGTTGGGTGGGCGGGGGAGAGGACGAGACGTCGTTGGTCGCAGGGGCAGCAGGGCTTTCACGAGCGGCCGCTGTAGTAGAGGCTGTGGTGCGAAGAGGCCCGGATAGTGGTGATTCTTGCGGGAGGGATGCGTGGATTTGGTCGAAGACTGACTCGTCGATGACGCCCTTTTCTAGGAGGCTTTCGAGTTCCTGTTCGAGAGGAGTTAGTATGGGTGGCTTCATTGGCAAGTTTGCGAGAAATGGCGGTCGGACATACGGTTTTGATATTTCGGAGCGACCGGTTGGTCTCCATGATGAGTTGACGGTCGGCAGACACCATTGTAACGGCGGGGGGGCTTGTATGTCGGTCGGTCGCACTGTATCGTGTCCAAGGGAGAGGAAGCCGCAGAGCTGAAGGGAATCTGGATATCGATGATGTGCAAAGTGAAGCTGATTAGGTCGATGGGCGTCCGGAGCTTATGTGCGAAGGGGGGAAGAATGAAGTAGTTCAAAAGGGAATGAACAGTGGCAATCGTTTCACGGGTACGGAAAAGGCCCCGATCACTCAAGCTTGCGTGGTGTTACGGATCCGTAAGGGCAATGGAGGCTGTGCTGGCAGGGGTACCAGGCGGCCAAGCCAAGCCACCGCACTAGGCTTAATTCATCGTGCCACAGCAGACAAATCGATTACTTGTTGAGCGTATTGTGCGCTTCGTCTCTTGTTTGTTTGCTCGCATTTGATGCCAAATTCAACATTCGAGGCCAAATTTTCCCAATCTGCGCTTGTCTTTGCTCTCCAAAGATGCACTTGATGCCGAATGCGACCAGGAGACCTGTTCGGACGGATACCTTTTAAGGTGGAAGGGGTCCGCGCGCGATGGACCGCTGCGGCTATTGTTCATCGGCTTCTGGCAAATGGGAACTTGGAAGTGATGCCATTCCCGGAATCACGTGCGATGGGCGGGAGCTACAATTACGATTTGGACGTGGGACGACGGCCCGTGAGATTGACAAACGTGACGGTTGGCGAGGGCGTCTCTGTAGTAGGTGGTCGAGTGTCTTGTCGATGTCTATATTCTAGACTGACCAGCATCCACGGACCTCTAAAGGCGCATCATTTAAAGGTCCAGCATCCACTGATCTTTTGTTACTAACTTGCTCTGCTTCACCTTCTTCACTTCCACTCGCCCACACCCCACACCAACACCGCTCTAACATACATGTTTACAAGAACTTGCTCTCCTTGACCGTGTACAAGTCAACATACTCGTCAACAGACATGGTGTCAAGCTTGCTTCTATCCTGGCTAAGCTCAACCAACTCCTGGACACGGCTCTCAGACAAATGAGGGCCGAGGTGGCGCTTGTACTTGGCCAAGATGACGGGCTTGGCCTCATCACGGCGCAGACGGTGGCCAAGAGGAGCCTCGACGGCAACCTCGTCGAGGACAGTGCCGTCGTTGAGCTCAACGGTGAGCGCGTTGGAAATGGTTCGCAGAGCGGGGTCATGGTAGTCCTTTGTGTACTGGGGGTCCTCAACACACTTGATCTTCTTGCGTAGGGACTCGACGAGCTCCGAGGTGGCGGCCTCGCCGCCGTCGGTGTAGTCGGTGGCCTCGAGACGGCCGAAGACGAGCATGACTGAGCACATGTACTGGATGCAGTGGTCACGGTCGGCAAAGTTGTCCATGGGCTTAAACTGCTTGTCGATGATGCGGATGCAAGCTTCGTGGGTGCGGCAGGTGACGGACTTTATGTCGGCGGCGGACTTGCCCATCTTCTTGAGCTTGTGGTAGATGATCTCGGAGGCCTCGACGGCAGTCTGAGAGTGGAATTCGGCTGCAACCCCCCCGGGGTGTTAGCAAATCGAGGTGACGGAATGAAGTGGAAGCGGGACTTGAAGAGTTGGGAGAGGTGAAGAGGTGCCGTACCAGGGTATGAGACCTTGAAGAGGACATTCTCCATGACATAGCTGCCGTAGGGACGCTGGAACTCGAACTTGTTGCCCTTGAAGAGGACATCGTAGAAACCCCAAGTAGGGGCGGACAGGACAGTGGGAATGCCCTGCTCGCCCTTCATGACCTTGAGAGCCAGGTTGACGGCACGCTGGCACGCGTCACCGGCAGCCCACGACTTTCGGGACATGGTGTTGGGAGTGTGGCGGTAGGTTCGCAGGGACTGGCCGTCGACCCAGGCCTGGGTGACGGCGTCGGCAATCTGCTTCTCGCCGAGGCCGAGCATCTTGGAGACGACGGCGGTGGAGGCGACCTTGACGAGGACGACGTGGTCGAGACCGACCTTGTTGTACGAGTTGAGCAGAGCCAGGCAGCCCTGAATCTCGTGGGCCTTGATCATGGACTCGAGGACGTCCTTGATAGTGAGGATCTTGCCGCCAGCCAGGTTACCGCCGGCCTTGTTGGTGCGGTTGATCCAGTCGGCGACAGCCAGGATGGCGCCCAAGTTGTCCGAGGGGTGGCCCCACTCGGCGGCCAGCCAGCAGTCGTTGAAGTCGAGCCATCGGATCATGGCTCCGATGTTGAAAGCGCCGTTGACGGGATCAAGAACGAAGGGCGTGCCGGGAACCTTGGTGCCGTTGGGGACGACGGTGCCGGGGACGATGGGACCAAGGAGCTTAGCGCACTCCTTGAATCGCAGTCCCTCGAGACCACAGCCGAGGGTGTCGAGGAGAATCCATCGAGCAGTGTCGTACTAAGAGAGGTATTTGCAAGAGTCAGAAATCATTTGTGATGTTGCTTTCGTGCATACAAATGGTTGTCGAGTCGTCGACTTTTTTTTTTTGGGCTGGCGGGGGAAGAGGGTTACCCCGCCAAAAATAATAATGAATGGTCTGGGGTACATGTAGATGGGAAGTCAAAGTGAATGAATGGATGGCGAAAGGGTCACTCACGGCAAGCTCCGAATCAATGGGCTTGTTGGCGACATAGTCGGCAATGTCCTTGATCTCAGGATCGTACTCGCGGGGTTGGGAGGCCATGGCGGGCGCACCAGACAGTCTTGAAGCAGAGGTTGAAAAGCTGCTTCGTGGTGAATTCGAGGGTGGAGTCGCAGAAGCAGAGGCAGAGGCAGCAGCAAAGACGCGAGCGCCGACGGAGGCCGAGCGGCCCGCTGCGTATGAGGCGGGAGCCGTCGGGAGGCGAGGAACGCGAAGCTGCTTCGATGCTGACCGCAGGCCACGGTTGACGGCAGACATGGTGCAGTTTCTTTTCTTTTCTTGGTTCTGGTGCTGGGAGAAGCACGTTGCTCCAATTGACGCAGCAGGATGGCAGCAAGAAAAGCCGCCGATTGGGATGGTAATAAGGGGGAAGCGGGAGGAGGGAAAAAAAGGTTCAATTCCTGTCCCGGCCTTGGTGATGTCTGGGAAATCACCAGCCAGCAGATGATTTATTGCCGGTGCATGCCGCGTTGCATCCTCGGTTATTACGGAGTACGGACTAGAGAATCGTGTAATGGCACTGGCTGGCTGGCCGGATCCAGTGGAGCCGCACACACGCGCATGAGTGAGCTTGTGACCTCACTCAGTGCAGTGCGGACCATTCAATCTAAAGTACCGAGTATGGAGCCCGTTGTCCGTTTTACACACGCACCGTTACGACCCATCGCCTTTCTAATGTGCTTGACAAAAATCAATTGCTGTCATGTCGGAATCCATCTCCGAGCGCCAAAAAATGCGGCTTCTTCGGTAGAATAATCTGTGAACATACACGGGCCAGAAGGCCTCGCAGAAGGTCGAACCGCGACGCTGAGGAACGACGCTGAGGAAGCTGGACCGAAGCTCCAAGATTTTATAGCCCGTTGGGGAAGCTTACCGTGGTCATCACTGATAAGACCAGCAGTGCTGCCCGGGACAAGCGGAGGGAGCGGCACGATACAACTGGCCATGACACAGTTCAGAGGACTCTTTCATATTTACGGTCATCGATCCCTCGTGGACTCAAGTTATGAATCGGATTCGCCTGCGCCACTTTTCTCGGAGCATTGTTTCAAGGGACAGCCAAGCCCAGAGGCAGGGACGTGGCTAGCGGCGAGGACGAGTTGTCGATGAAACGTGACCCATAAACCTGGCTGCGATTGACTCGTTTTTGCACATAGCCTTGGTTTTTTTAGCAAGGGCAGAAAGTCTCGTCATTGTCAGGTACCAGCTGCCTCACGGCTCAGCTCAACTCAACCTCCAGGTTGTTCTGTCAGACGCAAACGGGTGAAACGGCGGCGCAACGAGACGCCACCTCCTTCTAGACGTGCTGGCAACGACACCGGGACGGCTAGAACTGTGTCGCTGATGAAGAAACTAGCTAGCAGGACCTACTGTTGCGAAGTACCGTCCGGCCAAAGTCCAGGGCCTGCTTCAGGCTCATGTGCTTCCGGTAACATCCCTCCTACTCATCAATTTATTATGTGCATGTTTCCATGACCTGAGTCGGGACCAGTGGCCCGGCGAGTAGCATAGAGCACACCGGCGGCTTCCTGACGAATGATTCACAGCAACGGGGACTATGACCATGGCAGGAGTCATCCGAGTTCTTAGTTGGTCTCGGACGTCGTGGTCTGATTGCAACTTGTAAGCTTATCCTAAATGGACCACTGGTCGTTGTTGAGTATTAATACAACTCATCGCCCCGGCCCATTCAGATATTTGATAATGGTGAAAGCTTCTCATTCGATAGACTCATTCTACTACCTCCGAACATCATCAACTCAACTCAAAAGGAACAATTACACTTTTCGCAATGCACTTTACGGATCTTACCATCACCGCCTTGTCTCTGTTGGCTGCTCAGGCCAGCGCCAGGACCATCAGAATTGCGGTTGGCAGAGATGGCCTGGCCTTCTCTCCCAGTTCCGTGACGGCAGAAGAGGGCGATGTCTTGGAGTACCATTTCTACAAGCAGCACAGTGTCGCCATGGGCGATTTTTCCAGCGGGTGCACTCCTGCCTTGCAAGGAGGCTTTTTCTCTGGCGTCATGAAGACCTCGGGCAACGGGCCTAACGTATGTCATCTTCTTTCCCACGTGCTGAAATTTTGTGACGTCTCGGCGACCTCTCCAGGAATCTCTCGACTAACATGGTCACGATTTCGTCTCACAGAAAAACGTCTTCCGAGTGACGGTGAACAGCACTGAACCAATGGCAATGTACTGCACCGTCGCCAGTCATTGTCAGAAGGGAATGGTTGGCGTTGTAAACCCCACTTCGACAGATTCCCTTGACAGATACAAGACAGCAGCGAGGGCTGCGCAAGCAAACGAGGCTCCTGATGGTATGTTTGGTGGTGAGATGGTCGAGGGCAACGACAATACAGACGGTGGCTCAAGAACCAGCCCCTATCGACCTACTGGCATAGCTTCTGGCGATCGGGCTACCATAACAGGAGCCGCTTCACAAATGCAGGCCTCGTTGGGAGTTGTCGGGGCAGTGGCTGTTGGTTTTGCGGCCTTGCTCATCTAAAATTAGCAGGAGGGCAAGTCACCGATCAGCGTTACTGTAAAATTCTGTTCTTGTCCTTTCACTTGGCGGTCCAGTACATTTCAATGAAAACACTGCGTCTTTCTCATACTAAGCATGGTGGAGTTTTCCTGGGGAATAGACGTGACAGCAATCCCTGCGCAGACGATATGCTCCAATTGTTGGATGGTCGCGTCCTAGAATAGGCTCTAGTGTATGCTGATTATTCTTCTCCTTCCTGGTTTTAAAAGAAAAGGAAAAGTGTCGTTATCCGAGAGGGTGACAGCAGCCTCTCAGCCTTCATGCGGTGATAAAAACCCAACTTTCTCCATGCTGTTGGTACATCCCATCATGTGACATTGCAACTCGATGATTTCTCACCTCGGCCTCTTCTCATCGAAGTGATGCCTCTTCAGGCCAGACTTGTACGTGTGTTTCTGCAGACAAAGTCTGGGCTGAGAACCAGCTCGAATTGTCGAGGTCAATGATCGGAGTCATGGCCAACACGACTGAGTAAAACAACCAGTGTGAGGGAGCAAGGAAGCAGTAATCCTATATCGCTGCAGGAATCGAGTTGATCTTATAATAGACCTTCAAGTGCAGACTCTGCCAATGACGGCGTGATGATGCTGAGGTGGTTTGGTACCTCGAACGAAGCACCGATGACGCCGCTAGTTTGGGCCGTCAAGTCGAACTAATAACTAACCCATTTGGGGACTGAACTGTGCATTACATTAGCTTAGCGGGATTTAAAGCGTTATAATACGGGAATAAAAAATTATATCTATTTAAAAATAAGCCTATAGGTAATAAAGTTCTTTGATTCTTATTTTTAATATAATAGGAGTTATTATTATTAATATATATAGACCCCTATTACTATTTAGTAATTAGGACTAGCAGCAAGATAATGCGGAGTAAAGGGGGGCAGGGGGGAGAAGAGGAGATAAAGCAAGTTAAAGCGGAACACAAGAACTTGCTTCTTCTGTGAAGAGTTCCTGTTATTATGAGCGCGCATGGAGGAAGCCAGGAACTTGGAAGCGTCGCCTGGGGCGGGGTAACCTCGAACGAAGCACCGATGACGCCGCTAGTTTAGGCCGTCAAGTTGAACTAATAACTAACCCATTTGGGGACTAAACTGTGCATTACATTAGCTTAGCGGGATTTAAAGCGTTATAACGCGGGAATAAAAAATTATATCTATTTAAAAATAAGCCTATAGGTAATGAAGTTCTTTAATTCTTATTTTTAACATAATAGGAGTTATTATTGTTAATGCACATGGACCCCTATTACCATTTAGCAATTAGGACTAGCAGTAAGATAATGCAGAGTGAAGGGGGGCAGGGGGGAGAAGAGGAGATAAAGTAAGTTAAAGCGAAACATAAGAACTTGCTTCTTCTGTGAAGAGTTCCTGTTATTATGAGCGCGCATGGAGGAAGCCAGGAACTTGGAAGCGTCGCCTGGGGCGGGGTAAGGGGAAAAACAAGGTGTTGACGGAAAGACATGGCGCTCATTGTATCATGACTCAGGCACGAAGAACTGATTCAACTGAACTGCTAGGTTCCCAGTAGCAGAGTAGGGTAGTTATCACAGTGCAGCCAGCACTTGCTAAAAAAAAGAAAGGAAGAAGAAGAAAAGAGAGAAAGGCAAAGGAAAGGAAAGAAAACGAAGACCACAACTAGGCAGTACAATGTTGGTCGCGGCATGCAATCAATCATCAGCAGGCGATTAAGAGTGATAACTGATATTGGCGGCGTGATGGGCAAAGACGGGCTTTGAAGAGGACAAGCCGTCACCGTCACCGTCACCTTGGGCAGCTTCTTTGATGGAATGGAAATGAGGGCGCGTCCGAACGCGTCTGTTTGGCAGCTGCCGACACCTGTCAACATTGATGATGCTAGCTCAATAGCAAAAGATGAGAAGAAGACGAGAGAATTGGCCGGGCTGCTCCTGCAACAGGACCCTTGATTATCATGTACATATGGTCAGTATTGACCCATCTACGGATTATTAGCCGCAGCCACCGTCTACATACATTAATAACAGTCTGATCCTGGCAATCTTGGATCCGAATTGGTGGGTTCTGGTGGGTTGACTGTAGCTGGTCCGATCTGGGCAATGTGGAGCGACTTCGACCATCGACTTCTCCATCGACTTCTCCATCGACTCTGCAGTGGCAGTGTGCACCTGTTTAACCTGTCGATGAATGGGCACTTGTACACACTCGTGCACATGGAAAAGGGATGATGACGAAGGCTGGTGAAAATGCCGCGGCTGTGGAAGAGGGAGGTGGGCCTGCGAGTCTGGCGTCTCGCTGCAAGACGTCACCAGTTTCTGGCTCGATGGGTGTGACGGAGTCACAGTTGGCGAAGACTTATTGGTTCTAGACTAGAACCAAAACCAGGCTTTGGACCAAGGCTTTGGTTACTAACTTATTAAGCACCAAGGCATCATCATTCTTATCTCACGGGTGGCCTCTCTGCCCCTTCCTCCTGCTGGCGCCGCACCGCACCTGACCGTACCGCGAGAAGAATAATGTCCGTCTCGTTGATCGTCTCGTTGATCGCCTCGTTGATCGCCTTGAAAGCTCACTTCACACTTGTTGGCAACTTTGCCATGCTCACAATTTACAAATGACAAATGCTCATACAACTCCGAAGTCCCCACTTGTGCCGTTGGTCCAAGGCCAGAGACACAGCAACCCCCCATGTGCGCCCCCATGCCCGGCACCTGCCTCTTGAAAATGACGCCTCTTGCTCTGATGAGACTAGCTCATGACCTGTCATTGATTGTGCTTCTTGTATCGACACATGCACCACTGCATCTCTCAGATCGCAAGGGCCACAAACGCCCACAATCACTCACAATCTCCCACAATCACCCACAATCACCTGGCACTACATACATATGTACATGTAAGCCTCGGGGAATTTGTTTCTCCAAAGCCCCCTTTTCTAAAACGAGCTCCCTACATGTACCTACCATTTCTCCACACGCCTCCCCCTCGCCCTTTCATGTACAAGATTCCTTGCCGGTGGACCATCGTCATCGCCAGCACATACAATTCGAAAGTGGGCTCTCGTCGTCCACTTGACCTATTGGCATATTCAAGACTGAAAGTTACACTCCGCGTATAGTCGGGCATATGCTATACATAACACCCGTTTGAGTACAGTTTATCTTCTCAGGTCCTGCCATCGTTTCTTCCTCTCCTTGACAATGTCTCGTACCAAACTGTTGGTCTACCTCTTGAGGCGTGATCTGAGGGTCGCCGACAATCCCATTCTGCACCATCTTGCGTCTGTCAGTGACCATGGGTTTACACACCTTTTGCCGGTTTACGTATTCCCCGCTCATCAGATCGAAATTTCAGGTTTCCTGAAAGATGAGGAAACCTGTCCTTATCCTCCAGCTACAAGCCAAGTGGGTAAGTTCTGGCGTTGTGGACCGCACCGAGCCAAGTTTCTGGCCGAATCGGTCTGGAACCTCAAGAGAAACCTGGAAGAGCTAGGCAGCGGTCTGGTCATAAGGGTTGGAAGTGCCAAGGATGTTTTGGGTCATCTGGTAAAGGAGTTGAAGGACACAGCCGCCAGCGTGAACAGCGTTTGGATGACGGAGGAACTTTCTTGGGAGGAGGAGCAAGAACAAAAAGCAATAGCTTCATTGTGTTCTGAGCAAGATATTGATTTCAAGATCTGGAAGGATGAAAAGTATTTTGTTGACGAGTGAGTTGCCGCCACCCGGTGTCTCTTTGCTGGGAACAATTTGTTGACTTGGAACTCGTGGGGAAAATAGCCGCGACACTGGCCTCGCAGGACCTGAAGACTTGCCTGATGTATTCACGACATACCGAAAATCCCAGGAGCCACTTCGAGAAAAGCCGAGAAAAGTACTGTCGCGACCAGGGCAATCATCGTTGCCAGCACTGCCAGCAGGGTCCATGATTCCTGACCAAGCACATCCTTTCGTCTCGGCTTCGTCTTTGGAGGATCTCTGTAAGAAACTGACCACGCCACTCGTGAACATACTTCCCGACCCCCCGGCTGCGCCTGAAGTTACACAGGACAGTAATCCACCTCCTGGGGGAGAATCAGCAGCATGGGAACGCCTGACTCATCTGGCAAAGTCTGGCGCCTTGACCTCGTACAAGAACACGCGCAACGGACTTGTAGGCACCGATTACAGCACCAAACTCTCCAGTTACCTGGCCATTGGGTGCCTCACAGCCAGACAAATACACGAAGAGCTTCTGAAACTTGAAGATGGTGCCAGTGATGACTACAAAGATGCACTTGGGTTTGGTGGGGGAGAAAACGATGGAACAAAGGGCATACGGTTTGAACTGCTCTGGAGAGACTATATGCGACTTTGCACAGCCAAATTCGGACGCAACCTCTTCCGACTCTCTGGATTTCGCCAAGAAAAATCTTATAACAAGAAGTGGAACACCCCTAGCAAGAAAGGTGCTATTCCAAACCAAGGCCCATGTCCTGCTGCGACAGCGAAAATTTTCGAGCGGTTCAAGAATGGAACAACTGGAATGGGCCTGATAGATGCGTCCCAGCGCGAACTCTACTTGACTGGGTACACGTCGAATCGAGCACGACAAAACGTGGCCAGCTTCCTCTCCAAACACTTGGGAATCGACTGGCGATACGGCGCTGAGTGGTACGAGATGCTGCTCGTCGACTACGATGTCTCTTCCAATTGGGCCAATTGGCAGTATGTGTCGGGCGTCGGCAACGATCCCCGAGGCGACGCCCGCACATTCAATCCCGTTAAACAAGCATTCGATTACGACAAGGAAGGTACCTTTGTCCGAACGTGGATTCCGGAGCTCCAGGGACTAGAAAAGCTCGAGAACCTTTTCCAGGTCTGGACAACTGAAGCGGACGATTTGGAGAGATGTGGCCTTTCTCATAATAACATGGCCACAGATCCCGTCAAGAAGATTGATTTTCATGTAGACCGTAAGCCGCGATCGGTACGACGGACGTTAAACAGACGGCGCGGTCAACAACGAGGCGGCCGTTGGGGCAATAGTCATAGCCACCAATCGCACAATAATGAATCGGGCACCTCGAGCGATGCGACCGCAAGTGACACCGCTGCTGGAGCAAGTGGAAACGGGAACGGGGAGGCACGCAATCAAGTCGGATCGCAAGGGACAGTGGCTCATTCACCCACCAGCGTGTCAACCTGGAGAGGAAACTACTCGGGTGGTGGTGCTCCTCCACACACGCATGGGTATGGCAACAGAGGTTGGCATAACGGTGATCAAACTCGAGGCGGCCGTGGATACGGACAGAATCGTGGTTATTGGCGGCCATCAGGACCTCGGGGCGGTTTCATGGGCAGATATCAAGGCGGGCCAGCACCACCACAGATGGTCTTCCACCCGCAGTACCCTGGACCAGCCCAGTAAAGTTGGGAGTTTCCAACATTTTTGGCTCAAATTTTTTTTTTTAATTTTTTTTGGATAATGGTACATACATGAGTGATTGAGATGGAACTGGTTTGGGCTTGACGGAAGTCAACATTTGCCCGACGGAATTCTCCTCGTGCCGTACACGTTATTCGTATTATTCAATCTGATGGGTTTACTGTAGCACTTTTGTTCTAGTTGTTGACCAATATCAACATTCGATTTATCGGCAAAAGGAGAGACAAGAATGATTCATTCTACTAGTTTAAAAAATCCCGCTCCTGTGTTCTAAACGCCAAACTTCTTCTCCTTGTCAGGGATAAAGAAATCTTTACCAGTAGTCGTCTTGTACTTGTCTCGAATGAAGTCGGAAATAGCCTCGTCTTTGGCCTGCTCGGCGGCAGATTCGTTGCTCTGGTCGCCTTCTCCCAGGAATTTCTCCTGCACAAAGTCGACGGCTGAAGAACCAGAAGAACCAGTTAGGATTTTATCTTGCCAAAGTCATGGCCCCCAGGGTTCAATATGCCAGAACGTGATTTCTCTCTCTCTCTCTCTCTTTTTTAAAAAAAAATCCCCCCAAAAGCAATGGGTTATCAACGCACCTTTATCAAGACCATCTTCGTTCTCCTCCCCCTGCTTCCCTCCGCCCGCCATGCCGTTTAATTTATCTTTGAACATGCTGCCTACGCCGCTGTTTTGACTCTCCCCGCTGTTGTTGGTACTCTCCTTGGTGTCTCCGCCGACACCATCCGACATCTTTTTCAGAAAGTCCATTGTTGAGACGGGGTGGTGGCTGATGAAGCTGTTCAGTGGGTCGTGGACTGGGTGGGTGGGAAGTCGGGTTTACGAAGGGTGTTTCCAGGCTGGTGGAGCGATGATGTTTGGGGAGGAGATGGATGTCGTGGGGAGTTGTTGGAGGAGGTGCTCGATCGACGTCGTGAGGGGGGAATGATGTTTGCTTGGGGAATGGAGGTTGGAAGTTTGGTGGCGGCAGGCAGGGTGCGACGAGGGGACGTCATGGTTGTAGATCTCGCGTGGGCGGGGCGGGATCTGGACTGAACAGGGGTTTCCCCGCTTGGTGCCTTGGTTCGCATAATAATCAAAGCAACCCTTGACTCTAAGTCGCACATTAGAGAGGTCCCGCAAAAATCTTTACTTCGGCCATAAGAGGTTCAGAGCTAGCCTAGCAGAATACGAGCAGTATATACAGTGACAGGTTGTTGGTAGGCGTTGGCAGGCGTTGGCAGGCGTTGGCAGGGTTCCTGATACGCGCCTGCCGATTAAAATAAAAACGACAAAAGCCAATCAACCTTGCAGGCGTGCCAACTATACCACCTACGGATTACGATCACAAAGCAGTAATATCTCCTTGAGCGTGCTTAGGCTTGTGGAGTCACGTTAACTAGGGGTCTGTATGTATCCAATTAGATAAACGTAAACTAGAGATACATACAGACCCTGGTTAATGTGACTCCACAAGCCTTAGCACGCTCAAGGAGATATGTGACAGGCCATCTTCACGCGCCTGCTTCCTTCGCAAAGGACAAAAGCCAATCAACCTTTTTGGTGCGCCACCTGTGAAAAGTGCCGAGGGTGGGGATCATACGATCATACCATAACGGTTAGATTTCACGATGCCCCCACTTGATTCACTTACTAATTACGACGCTGTGGTTGAGCCAAATTTTCAAGGGTTGGGCGGCAGAATAATTAATAGAAGAAGAACACAATCAAGTTCATCAACGTGAGCCATCAATCATCATAACCCCTCGTGAAAAATAATCACGCCGATGCATCTATTATTTAGTGCGGATTTAATTTAATTAATCGCACACTCCGCCGCTCATAGGGCATGACTAATCACCGTCGTACTTGAACGAGCCCCCGCCTCCGCCAGTCCGCCGACCCTGTGTCCTCAACAGCAACATTCTCTCTCCTGTTTTCACCACGGGCTGCCATCTCGAACCTCACCGTCGCCACCATGGAGCTTACAGAGGCCAACTTAAAAATGCTGCACCCATATCCAGACTATATGGGGCCACCATCATCAATTTCTCAATCCGGCTCCTCCAAGACGTGTTACAGCTATACAGGTCCTATGGATCTTTCACCTCCATATAAGTTCCTGGTTGGTAGTGAAATCATTCACCTCTGCAGATATAAGCCTGAAGGTACTGAAGTTATTAAACAATCCGGCTTGAGACTCAGGGATATGGAGCCCGTTATGAAGGACGGGAGTGCCATCTCAGATGACAATGCATTCTGGAAGGCAACGTGGGAAACCCTCATTGAC
This sequence comes from Epichloe festucae Fl1, assembly GCA_003814445.1. NCBI lineage: Eukaryota > Fungi > Ascomycota > Sordariomycetes > Hypocreales > Clavicipitaceae > Epichloe > Epichloe festucae. The sequence continues at coordinate 1,740,775 of CP031390.1, forward strand.
GCACGACTCCAAATTGTGAAAAAGAGGGGATTGGGGATGGAGATATCTAGTCCTGGCCAGGGATTTGGGCCAAATGCCAGCAGAATCAGCGCTTGGATACCCATGCCGCCTGACGGGCCGGGCGACGATCAAACCCTATCCGAAGACATGACTACGACTCCCTTGTCGCACGAGGGCAGGCTGTATATGGGCGCAGACAAAGAGCACGAGCACGAAGAGACAATACACTCTGAAAGTGAACGACCAAGAAAACGCAAGAGACACGACACATCACAAGCACAGGTGCCAGCACTCACGAAGCGCAAACTTCTAGACTGCCCACCTCACGAGTCGAAGATGCAGCTACACCAGGAATCTGCAACCCCGACGCAACAGGCATCATCGGTCACCGGCAGGCAGCCGAGGAGGAAGCGCAAGTGCAAGGCGATAGCCAAGAATAACCGAGACAGTCCGCGATTAACAGCAGAGGCTGCCCCTCAACCGAGCTCAAGGCATCAACTCGTGCAGCCTGTTCGACGGAGTGCCCGTATAGCGGCTCGAAACTGCTCCGTATAACAGTTCACATGGTTTGTGGTGCGATATGCCGTAGCTGAATGACTGTTAGTTTACTGGCCTGCTATGGCGCCGGCAGCACAGAGAACAAGGCCATGCGCCAAAGGCTTTCCTATAGCCTCAGTATTGGGCAGCGACAGGCGGATGACACTGTCGAAGACGGGAATAGAGAAACCGCGTCGATCATTTTCCAGCGACGTGTTCATGTCGAAGCACATGACGGTTGACATATGTACTCGGCCTTCCCAGTTGCAACAGGTTGAGCCAAGTCTGCCGACGCGGAGTGCCTGTCACGGAAGAGGAAAAGGTCTTCATCTGAAGATGCCTTGCTCACCCACGAAATAGTTCCTAGTCTGGGCACCTTTATTTGCGAACATTTCCCGCATGATTAAGTAAATAGCATTGGAGTAAATGTATCCAGGTATACGGAGTGAGTAGTATGAAGGTAGCTTCAACTCCTCTCTGGCTATATTTCTCTTGCTGGTGACGTGCTTTTGACAATCATTCCACACTAAGCTGCGCGGGTGGCTGGCTCATTTAGCCGCGCGACACATATTATAAACAGTGATCAAAAGGAACTGTCCGTACCCTTTATCACCCCATCCACTTCTTGGAGGGAAATCTCGCGCCGTCGATCAAGCATACACGCTGATCTTCTCCTCGACCGGCGATTCCTTCTCCTCTATCTTCCTTCTCTTGATAAAAAGAGCCGGCAGCAGCGCAAAGGATGCCAGTCTCTCGACACTAACACCGTCATAGTCAGGACTCAGTTGACGGTTCTTGTAACGAGAAGCGAATAGCACCAGCACAACATCAAGATGAGCACTTACACAACTAGGAATGCCAACGCAAGAACAGCCTTCTGCCACATCTGATCCATCGCCGTCATGGATATCTGAACAGCTGCGAGAGACGCATACATAAAAGTAGCCACATCGTATAAGTGGGCAATGACTGAAAACCTACTGGGGTGAAATATGAACACAATCAAGAGCATGTCCGCTGTAAGTGCCATGCAACACTACATGTGCTCATTCTATCAGTTCACTGCAGTAATTAATCCACGGGCCAGACGAGGAATGTAGCAAATCAAAAGAAAGAACATACCGCTATAGCAACTCCTGTAAAGTTCGTGGCATCATCGCCTCCCAGGTTCCTGTTCCTGTTCCGGCGGACGTAGATGCTCGATCCCAGGAGCGCAAGGCCTGTCAACTGAAAGCCTGGCCGCACAAGACCGAATCGAAGTGCATCACGAACGTGAGCCCGAGGCAGTCGCCGACCCATCGTTGTTGTATTCTCGCGCGCATCCATCTTCGCGGACAGGATCGGAACTCGCGTTGCAATTCTCTGGCCACGAGGAGACTGAATATGGGCCTTCTGGGCCTTCTAGTCGGCTATATATCTCTTCCGAGTTTCCTCGCCGAAGTGAGGCTGTTTGGCGCACCGCTGGGCTTTTGGCGCCGTGTTGCATGCTTGCTTGCCTGCATCGAGGTGAGGTGCTGGCTGGCTGCTAACTGAGGCTGCATGCGGGTGACCGTGTTTGCTGATCCGGGCGGCACATTAGATGCCGATCTGGAATCTGCGAGAACAAGTTGCCTCCATCGCAGCTATTCGAATGCTATGATCCAATCCTTTGCCATCCCCGGAGAAGCTGTTTGAGATGATGACGACCCGCAAGCAAGACGTCTGGGTCATCAAGACTTTGCAACGACGGGACACGGCTTTTCCGTTTCCACCACGACTTCCGCTGAGCAACCACATAAAATGAGGACGTTAAATGACGCTTCTGCACGCGAGATCATCTTTGTCCAAGGAATCCACTTGCCGCGTTTGCTGCTGATTGCATGTCCACGGTGAGAACGTCAAGTCGGTGGTAGGGAATGGGAGGGGCTTCAAAGACCTCAGATAGCTCCTCAGGCGTCCGGCCCTTGGGTTCCGGGAAGAGGAAGAAGTAGATGAAGACGGCTTCTAATTGATATCAGAGACAAACACCAAGTAGAAGCAATAGCCGATTTTCTCAAACACAGGTCCGCTACTGTATTGAATCTAGGATCTCATGGTACGATGCAAGGATATGTATGGCACAGACTGCGCATCTTGTGTTGTGAACGCCGGAGCAATAAACAACAGAGAAGAAAACACATAGTGGCAATTTTTGACAAGAGTCATAACAGTCATCCATAAATCGAAGCGACAAAGATGAATCGCAAGGATCAGAATGAGGCGAGGCGAGACGAGGCGATGTTGCATTTTGGTGGCGGCGGAGGGTCTCGCGATAAGATAAGAAAACGGCCAGCGAATAAGTGGGTGAAGTTTGTCATAATTAGTCAAATGGGTTTAGATACGAACCCCCGAACTTCGAAACTCCACGGTGCACACCCAAGCCCAGATCCTTCTCGGCATGGCGACCAAGACTGACGACGTCTTGCGACGCCCGCATTACGGTACGTTCTACGGAATCGCCAAGTCTACCTGGCTCATCATCGACAGTGAGCACAAGCTAATGAGTCAGCCTTCAGTCTACGATCTGCCGAGCAAGGTTCTAGACAGCTTGACTCTTAAAACCGACTCTGACAACGCACCAATATTCAACGAGGAGATTGCGCGAACGCCCGACGAAGGAAGCCCCGATGTATCTTCGGAGAATCTCGTCGGCTCGCCATCGTGCTCCCTGTGCGGACTGGCCTTTTCGTCGCCACAAGACCAGCGGAGTCATCTGAAGTCTGATTTGCATCATTACAACCTAAAACAAAAACTTCGCAATGGAAAAGCTGTTTCGGAGCAAGAATTCGAGAAGCTCATGGGGGATCTCGACGAGTCACTGTCCGGCTCTGCCTCGGAAGATTCAGAAGACGATGACGACGACGACGACGAGGGTGGGAAGCCAGAGTCTACTCTGACGGCGCTGTTGAAGAAGCAAGCTCGATTGGCCGATCAGAAGAAGGGTGACACGATTGACGACGAGCCTTCCGAAGAATCAAGTGCAGGTAGACCAAGCCGGGGAAAGCCACCCTTGATCTGGTTCAGTTCCCCGGTCTTGCCAGAAAACCACTACTTTGGCCTCTATCGCGCCATCTTGACCGCAGAGGAGCGGGGAAACTCTGATCTCGTTGATGTCCTGCGCAAGAAGCAAGTTGAGCCCATCTCACTGCCTAGGCCAGCCAAAGACGGGACACTGCCGCCCATCGCATACAAGGGACCGCACGTTTTTCTGTGCATGATCGGGGGCGGGCACTTTGCAGCCATGATCGTCTCATTGGCTCCTAGAGCCACCAAGAACGCCACCACGATGAACAGAGAGGCAACTGTCCTGGCTCACAAGACGTTTCACCGCTATACCACTCGAAGAAAGCAAGGTGGTTCGCAATCAGCAAATGACAATGCCAAGGGCGCCGCCCACTCAGCCGGTTCAACCTTGCGACGGTACAACGAGCAAGCGCTGGTGGAGGACGTGCGTGCGTTACTTCGTGACTGGAAGACCCTGCTAGAAACTTCAGAACTGCTATTCATCCGCGCCACTGGCAACACGAACCGAAGAACGCTATTTGGCCCGTACGAAGGCCAAGTTCTGAGGCATAATGACACTCGTCTGCGCAGCTTTCCCTTCAACACCAGACGCGCTACTCAGAACGAACTCATGAGGTCATTCATCGAGTTGACGCGTCTAAAAGTACGAGAGATTATCCCTGTCCAAGAGGCGACGGAGTCGCAGTCGCCTCAGTCGCCTCAGGCGATTCCGAAAGAGTCAATTTCAAAGCCTTCCAAGCCAAAGCTTTCTGAAGAGGAAGCGACTGCCCTCTTACACACATCACAGCTCCAAGCGTTCATACGGCGGTCCAAGCTCCCTGCATTGTTATCCTACCTCACGAAGAATAACCTGACGGCGGATTTCGTTTTCCATCCTTTGGAGCAGAATCACCACACCCCCCGTCCACTGCACCTGGCTGCCTCGCAGAACTCGGCACCGCTGGTATTAGGACTGTTATGCAGGGGAGGCGCTGATCCGTGCGTCCCAAACGGCGACGGCAAGACGGCGTTTGAGCTGGCGGGTGACAGAGCGACACGTGACGCTTTCAGAGTAGCTCGGTCGGAGCTGGGAGAATCAAAATGGTCGTGGGACCTGGCCAAAGTCCCAGCAGCTTTGACCAAGGCTGAAGCCGACGAAAGAGAGGAGCGAGAACGGGCTGAAGGCGAGAAGAAGGAGGCGGAGCGGAGGAGAGCCGAAGAGGAGAGACTGCGAATCGAAGGTCCCAAAGTCGTGGACGACAAGAAGCCCAAGGGAAACGCCATGGGAGCTTCCATGGCCAAGACTGCCCAACAAGTACGCGAGGACGACTGGAGGGGGTTGACGCCCGAAATGAGGATCAAGTTGGAAAGGGAGCGGCGGGCGAGAGCGGCCGAAGAAAGATTCCGGAAGATGAATGCCGGTGGTTAGGACTCTGCTCTGGACTCCAGCCTGTGAATATGAAATAATGCCAGGAAAGGTTTCCTTCACAACCGGGACTTTTCATGTAGTGCATACAACTACAGGGATGGCCCGGCCCGTCTCTGGCAAGTCACACGCAACAACAAGCCGTCTAAGCCTCCCATTCTGCATATCTCGTCCTCCCACACCACTTGTCGCTCGCTCTCTGAAACAACCTCTCCTCGCTCTCTGAAACCATCTCTATTCACTGACACTTGTACGCAATTCTTGCATCTGCCTCATTCCTCCCGGTCACCCAAAACCCACCGCCTCCCCTCCTACCGGGTTCCCCTACCCCTACCAGTCCTACCAATCAGCATCGTCCCCAAGAGGCTTCTTTTCTTGTTCAGACTGGACTCCCAGTTCAACCACTGAAAAGCTGTTCTGCACATGAACAGCCCCAGACCAACCAGATGAAGCCTCGTCATCATGGTGGGGGGGGGGGGTTCTTTTCCCTCCTGCCTTGTCATCAAGCCCGCTCTCGCCACGTAATGTATAGCACGGTTCTTTTTTTTTTTCAACCAGTGAGGCTCCCTCAGACCAGATGAGCTGTGAATATCGTGAAGTAGCTTCATCATTAGGGGAAGGGAAAAAAAGGTATAAAGCCCAGAGAGGAGGGACACAATTCCTGGTCTTCTCTGTCAAAAAGCATTCTAGACATCGTCTTCCGAAAATATCTTTCACAATTTTTAATCATTTTTGTTTTCACAAATTCTTTACACACATTCTGTGTAAATATCTTCTCTCCGTGATTAAAAACAACACTTATTCGCACATATTTGGCCCGAAGTCTAGGGGCCAGCCAATATGAAACCCTGTACGGCATGTGGTGGCGCGTATCGCCGCGCCGGTGACAAGCATGGCTGTGTTTGCTTTGACGACGAGCGTCGTGCCGTTCGTCTCGAGTGGGAAGCTGCTCTTATTCAGAGTGCTGATAATGAAATCGAGGACGATACCGAGGATGATGAGCTTGATCCGGCTACGTTGGAGGCATCGGAAGTACACGTCTGCGGCGAACAACCGTGATCGTTAGTGTTGTGCTGCCCTCTTTTTTTTTTAAAAAAAAAGCAGCGGTCATGCTTATTCGAATTTCGTTTGAAACAAGTGAGGTCATCTCTTCTTTTTCATTTCAGCAGGCCTGGTTTGCTGACTGGGATAGATACGTTGCGAACAGCATTACGATTCAGGAACTGATGCGCGGATCACCATGCGATTATACACTTTTTTCTCTTCCTCTTTCGGTCCGGACTCGACCATTCATGCGTACTCATCTATCGAATTCATCTTATGACGTCGCTGGCCCGTAATGCCATGTCAGGACGGCGCGGGCCTGCATCATGATTGGGGTGTGGCTTATAGGGTATGTGGTACTGGGAATGGAAGTGGGCGGGCATGGGATCGCTTTGATACGCAGGGCGCAGGGTTGGAAATAAATCGAATAATTTCTGGGACAAGGACATATTTTGTGGGCATGCAGTTGTCGGATAATAGTCAATGTCAGTCATTACGTCGATAGTTGGGTCATCCACTGATTTGTGACTTTGTAAGGCCAGCATCCATGGCTCCAGGGCGACAACGATTAATGCTGTGCACGCGTACCATCTTTGGCCATTGGCTGCAAGGTTGCGTGGAAAGAAAACGGACATGTCAAAGCGGTCACATGCATATGTCCCCAGGTAGCTCTTCCCAATTCAATGAATTTGATCTGTAGATGCGTGTTACATGGCGTATTCTGATGTTTGCCCTTCTGCTGGCACGGGTGCTCGGGGTCAAAGAGAGAGATGGACTAGTGGCAACTTGGGTAAAGAGATGTTTGCGAGTTTTTTTCAAACACTACATGTGGCTGGGAGAAACACTGCTCTCTCAAGCCTCCCGTCTCTCTACATCATCTTTCACCCCGTTTGCCTGTATAGTGGTGCATGTCTATGACATAGGAAGACTTCTCCTTCCTTCTCTCTTTCTAGGCTGATGCCCGCTTTTCTTTCGTGCCTGACGGCAGACATCGCCACCCCCGTGATCTGAAGTTGAGGGCGAAATGCAACTTCTTGGGTCATGTTGTTGTGAAACCGCTAGACAGAGAGATTCACTGACACGTACGTCGTTGCACCGGGTCTCCAATTCCTTGACAGGGGACTGACTCACGCCCCTCTACGTCCGTAGGCTCTCGTATACTCATACACTCAACCTCTCCCAATGCAATGCCCCCGGCCAGTGCTAGCAAGAGTGCGCTTGTTGACTGACGAGCGCTGGCATGAAATGACGTCGTGGTGGTCGTGAAAGTTAGTCGGGCTGTCAGAAGGTTCAAAAAGTCCACGAGAATGGCGGTGCGACCAAGGGTACAAGGGTCCTGGCTTTATCGTTCAAAAATTCTCCGGTGCCTTGTGGAGTGGACAACTGGAGGCCTGGAAGCATGTTTCAGATCGGCAGTTTTGTCATGTAATGAGACAAATTCCTCCGGCCACCATGTAACCATGGCCAAAAACATCTGGTCGATGCACCCCTGCCATCTGAACTTGGAAGTTTGCCACAGCCAGACAGACTTGGTCGAGATTAGATAACGGCAACCACTCAATCATGGACTGAACGATTATAAACACAGTCAGTCAGAAGTTCATGGTAACAAGCCGGGTACTATATGTGGAGGACTCGCGCAATCGGATTACCGGTCGCATGCTTCCATTCACTTGCGTGTATGTATCCTCGGCCCACGCACGCAGGTAGGTAGGGTCGGGCTCGAAAATCCGGCTGCGATGATGTACGATGGTGTGCTCAAATAAAGCGGCGCAAGTTTGATCCCGCAGCAACAAGTAGTCTGTGAAAAAAAGTGAGCTGACATTCACTCAGTTCCGAGTTGAGGCGGAGTTGAGTTTGCTGAACAAGTCAACCACGGCACGGAACTCCCGCGGCGACAAGTTGGGATGGGGATGGACCAGAAGTCTGGGCTGGGAAATGAGTCGCCAAGAAGAACAAGAAGCATCCATGTCACATGAAGCCCCGGCCTGTAATGTAATGGAAGACTTGACTCGGTTGAGGCAGCGAAAGCGACGCGAGGCATACATACATTGTACGTCTGGTGAGGAGTCCGTAACTGATGAATTAGTAATTGGTCAAGAATAATCCGTAGTCAAGAGGCCAATTGGCAAGGAAGGGGCCGAGGCGCTGTGCTGTGCTTGACGCACGGGCCGCGGCCCTGGTACACCCCACTTCACCTTGTCACCGCCATCTATCATGTACCTGATCCGTACGGACTAATAAATGGATTACTTTCCTGAACACCTGGTCGAAGCCACCGGCGCGTCGCTGGCTAGTCGGGAAATAGGGGACTTGTTGTTGTAGTGTGCTACGGACCACGGTGTGCAGAGCCTGAAAATAGCCAAGAGTAAGACACGGCGGGAAGAGATGGTGATGATGAGACACGTCCATTGTGCTTTCATTGTGCTTTTTATTTGACTGCCAGCAAAGGCGGCAGCAGGCACTGGTCAATTGGTCCTTCCTTCAAATGCTTGCATGTGTTTGTTTCCCAAAACAGGAAGGAAGGCTGACTCTCAGCGGCCACCTGAACTTGAGGCGTTCCTGCAGTAGCGTTCCTGCAGTAGGGGCCGCGGCTCGCCCCAAGCCCAATCCCAACAAGCCGCCACTACGGATTACGCACGCCTCCTCTTTCTCATCTCACTTCCTCTCACTTCCTCTCACCTCCTCTCACCTCCTCTCACTTTTGCGTGCGAATGCCACAAAGGCTGGGTCGCTCTCTCTCTCACCGGACAATTTCCCAACACGGATTTCTTCTGGTTCTGGCACCTCCACCGACCGACCTGTACTTAACCGCCAGCGCGCCAAGTAGCCAAGTAGACCCCCGCGGGGCTGTCGACGTGCGTGGTGTCTCAGGCCAATGGACCGACCAGGGCTTTCATGTCCGGCTGGCTGGGTGGTGTTTAGGTGTCCGTACTTTGATTATTATTGCCATTTCTAGAGCCGGCATGCAACCTATTTTGGGTTATCACCACTGTCGACTCGAGTATTGCTATTCGTGCGGCCAGAAATTGCGTCGACTCGGACTGTCAACACCCCATTGTTCTTTATTACCCGTTTGGACCAGAACGTGTTGCTCCGCCACGACCACGACAAATGAGACAACATGCCGAATCCCTAGCGTGTTTGAACCTCGCTGGCCAAGTCGCATTTAACTGCCCCCGACTAGCCAAGACGTGCAACTGACTATTACTACTCGGTACGGAATCCGGATTACTGTCGTTCTATTGACGGCTCGACCTGGTGCCACTTTTATTTTCATGGGGAGGGGGTCGAGCGTCCAGGCGGCACGGTGGCGTGTTGGCGTGTAGGCGTGGCACACTCTCTCGGAGTCTCGCCCCTTCGGCCCCTTCAGCCCCATCATTCAGGTTGATTCATGGTTCTATGCCGCTTGAAGCTTCTGGTTTCATGGCCGACAAGTGACACTAACCGACCGGCCCCTTGTTCCTGAGCTTAGGCCGCCCAACCGCTCTGCTCATGCACATACATGATGCCGGGTTGCAACCATGCATCATTGACCACACCACCGCTTTCTCCAACAGCCACGCACCCAAGAAGAAACCTCCGTCCACTCTCTTACCGTCTGTCCTTGTGCTCGCATGGAGCAGCGTTATGGAGCCGCCGCCACGGTTTCCACCGCTACCAGCTTCAGGATGCCCCGTCAGCCCGTTTACCTGCCCATGAAGGGTGTGCCCTGCAGGCATAGCCTTTGATGCGACGAGAGGCCTTGCCGGAAATTGCGCACCCTGGTGTGGTGGTCTAAAAAAGTCTGACGTAGAGGTAACATGGTGTGGCAACTCGTGTAAGTGCTCTCGGTGTGCTTGCTCTGTGCGGAATTATGAATCGACGTATATAGATATCACAAGCTCCCAGCTCGGGATGACCTTTTCGTTTTGTTTCTCCATCACATTTGTTCTTTGTCAACCTTGTATCTTTCTTTCCTTCTTTTTTTTTTTTGGTGAGAGGACATTTCTGTCTCTTATTCACTCGAAAAGTCAAAGTCATTCGTTTCCTTTGACTATCCTTTGGGCCTACTTGATATCACAACTGGATTTGGATATCCTCTTTTTTACAACAACTACTCACACTCGCTATATTCAAGATCGTGCATCATCACTCAACATGAAGTCTACTCTCTCCTCCCTCGCGGTCGCCGCTGCCGGCGTCCAGCAGGCCGCTGCTACCTTGGGCGGCATCGGCATCGGTGCTGGCGTCTCTTTCGATTTTGATTTGGGCTTCTCAGCCGCCAAGACGTTCCCCTGCCCTTCCAACATCATTAACAAGTGTACTCCCCAGCAGCAGGGGGCCTGGGACTTTAATGACCTCGTCACTGGCTCCTTCGATGCCTATGCTGGCTTCAACTTCGCCGGCGGTTGGTCTTGCGAGGACAACAAGAACAAGCGTGGCGAGCTCCAGGGCCGAACCTTTGGCCCCGGAAAGGTCATCTCCGGTACTTGTGAGCAGCAGAACAATGCCGGTCTCGCGATTGGCGTCGGTGCCAACGCCGGTGTAGACGCCTTCTCCATCGGCAGCTTTGACCTGTCCACCGAGTTCGATGCTCGTCTGGAGTTCCACTACGACATGGCTGACGGCAGTGTTTGCAAGCACACTTCCGACTGCAAGCGAGGTGGCTCAACCATCGTGAACAACCAGTGCGGTGGTGCCAAGAAGGTCCGCATCGTTTACCCCAAGCAGATCCAGACGGGTCTCACTTTCAAGAAGAAGTGCAAGGTCTCCTGCCACAAGATCAAGTGGCAGTGCGGCAAGCCCGCGCCCAGACCTTTCACCTCCCTCCGCAACATTCCTGGTTCCACCGCTACCACCCAGGTGGTCCAGACCACTCCCGACACTGCCGTTGTCAGAACCTCTACCGGGCCTGGTCAACAAGAGACTACCCCTGCTGTCCCTGGAACCACCAACACCAACACCAACACCCGCCCCGGCCAGGAGACCAGCTCTGCTGTTACTGCGTCAACCAACTCCAACACCCAGCCTGGCCAGCAAACCGCTCCCACTGCTCCTGCTACCGTTGGTACCCAGACCACCACCTTTGTCACCACTTTCGACACCACGTCGACCGTCTTCGCCACGACCGTCAAGACCATCACCAGCTGCGGCCCTACCGTCACCGAGTGCCCTGGCAAGAACGGAACCCACGTTGTAACTGTCACGGTTCCTTTGAGCACCACCATCTGCCCCGTCACCGTGACTCGCACCCACACCGAGGGCCTGCCCACCACGGTCGTTCTCCCCAGCAACTCCAAGACTGAGGGCAACGCCGAGCCAACTGGTGAGAAGCCCACTGGCGAGGGATCCAACCCCACCACCGCCACCACCACCACCACCACCAACGGCGAGAAGCCTGCTGGCGAGAGACCCAACCCTACCGGCGAGGTCTCCAGGCCCTCCCAGGCTCCTCCTTGCCCTGCCGTTGTCCCCAGATGTCTCAACACCTTCCTCGAGTTGAAGTCCAAGTGCCAGAACAACAAGGACGCCGGCTGCTACTGCCCCAACAAGGAGTTCGTCGACACCATCTTCAACTGCATCTACGCCCACGGTGAGAACGACAATATCATCTCTGAGGCTGTCTCTTTCTTCCAGGGTATCTGCGGACCTTATATTCCCCAGAACCCTGCCATTGCCACTGGTGCTCACACCATCACTGAGATTATCACCGTCACCGGCACTCCTCGCATCACCTCTGTCCCTTACACCACCATCGTCTATGCCACCACCAGTGTCGACAAGACCACCACCCAGACCGTCTCTGTCGAGGTTACCATTCCCAACATTGCCATGCCCACGCCCCCTGCTGGTGTTCAGCCCGAAGAGCCTCCCGCTGCCACCCAGACCGGCCCTGACGGCGTCCCCGTTGGTGTCCCTGTCGGCACTGGCACTGGTGGTGTATTTCCCTCCGTCCCCACCGGCTCCGTCCCTGTGACTGCTGGTGCCGGACGTGTTGGTGCCGGTATGCTGATTGCTGCCGTTGCTTTCGTTGCTGCTCTGTAAGCTGGCTACAGGATATTGGACGGGTAATAATAGGCCAAGTAATGCCAGGGCGCACGGGAACGCGCACACATGCGCACAAAGGACTTTTTGTATTTTCTCATTTTCTTTTTATTTATCTGGTGTTTCTTTTGGTCTTGGAGATTACGCCAATGTATGCATGTTGCACAAAAGCTAGAGGATCAGAGACTGTTGTAAAAAAGGACACGACTGGGTTTCTGTAATATAACATTTGGATTATGCGTTGAAAACATTACCGAGTCTATCGTGAATGTGATGTGTCAGCATTGTTGATGACTGACATCTCTCGTCTCCTCTTCTACTCTTGGACCAGTGAATTACAATTTTGGAAGACTCGCCGTCGTGAAACAGGAGTGCAAAAGGGATGACCAGGCATCTATTGAACGCCAAAGCTGAAGCTGAAACCCGGGGTGTTTTGATGTCGCACCGCGGCGGGCACCGTGGTCCGTGGTGGAGACTCCACGGAGTTACACGGAGTCACACGGAGTAGCCCGTGAGTCGAGAGAAGACGGGTTAGGTCGTTGCTACAGACTGTATTTCGAACGTGTTGAATACGTTGCTCATCTATCGCAGCTGCAATTCAGGGGTGCGCAACTCCGTTTTTAAACCTCCATAACTTCCTTTCTTAAGTAGCTTAGGATGGATAATTGGCCGTCCGGTCCAGCTGGACAGAAGGAGAAATGAAACAAGTGCTGAGCTCACCCCACCCCACCCGTATCTTCACAGCTTGGCGGCGTCACTGTCCTTAGCAAGCCAGGGGCTCTCGGGAACGACGTCGGTACATTCCACGCCGCCGCCGAGCCACTTGTGGAAAAAAAAAAAAAAAAAAAAAAAAAAAAAAAAAAAAAAGGGTAGTCACGAGGAAAGAGGATGCTTACCGTGGCCTTGACCAATTTTGCCAACTTCGGCCATCCATGACATCGCACGCCCGTTCCCTCTCTCTCGCCTGGCCGACAAGTCCCGTCCCATTGTCCAGTCACGGACCGACCGGGGTCGTTGACTCGTTTGGGCCCCACCTCCGCAATTTTTCCATCCAGGATCCCCTTCCACCCGGGGCCACCGGAACAGGGGAAGCTCGGGGAACAGGAACGACAATGGAAATATGTACACTATTCAGCAATGCCAAAGTCGTCGTCGCCATCGCACAGTCGCAAATCGCAAAAATCGTCCACGTCTTTGCTGAATGTAGACCTCAATATGGGTATCATATGCTGTACTCTAGTACTCTATGCTCTATGCAACAAACGACTTCAGAAGTGACTCAAGTGAGTGACCCAGAGTGCCCCAGAGTGCCCCTCCCGTCGCCTTGGGGCCTCTATGCTAATAATATGTAAATTAAAATAGCCAATTACAAAACATTATGTACCATTGCCAGAGATGCAACAATCATCAACAGCCCGCTGGCCGCAGCGGCACCAACTCCAGCGTTGTTGGCGTCGCCAGTGTCGGTCGCTGCTGGCGCGTCTTGCATCGTCCTTGTCTGGCTTCCTCCAGCGAAGGCAGCGTCGCTGTCTTTGCAGTTGCCGGTGGCCGAGGGAACAGCCATCTTTCCGGACGAAACAGCAACGATATCCTCGTTGCCACAGTTGGCTGCTTGGGCGATATGCACTTCCTGGTTGTCCCAATCGAATACGAAATAGCCCGCGCGCAGAACGCTATCGCCGAGAATTTGCTGGCCAGTCGTCAGGACCATACCCGCGTAACAGGCTGTCTTGGACATGCTGGGCAGGATGAAGTCCTTGAGTGGGATGCGGATTTTCTTCTTTCCGAAGCCAAACTCGACACTGCCTGCTGAATTTCGCGTAGAACAGGGCACTCGGAATAAGCCGTTACCATTATCCCGAGCTCCCAGCGCTTCCGCGATGGGCATGGCCACCGCCGCATGCAGTCTGCTGAGAGTCGCGCCGGAGTCGAGCATGACATTGGAATCTCGACCCGCAACCTTGAAGCTGGACGACTTGGCTCTCGTCACACCAACCGTGCCCAGCTCAACTGCTAAACGATATTCTCCTTTGATGCCTTTGATGATCGGGCGCTTCTCAAGGGTTCCAATGAACTTGCTCTTATCCAAACCGCCAAAAATGACGGCGCCGTAGTGACTGTCAGAGTGGCGCAGGTCGAGGGAATACACACGGCTGGCGATGAGGCCTTGCTCGGCCATGGAGCTCAGTACCAAGCTGTACGGTTTATCGCCGTCATAGCCACCTTCTACATCTGGCGCAAGGCCCAGGATGCCCTGCGACTGGCCTTGGCTTTCAGCCACGAGACCAAACGTCTGGTTGGAGATTTTGGCGCCTCCCAGTGATAACGCGTCGGCGAAATAAACAATGGTCGCCGAAGTCTGCGAGCTCACGTCGGAGGGGTCGCCGTAGTTGAGTTTGTGGTGCCCGAAAGGCCCCATGGATTTGGACGACTTTCGAGGGTCATATTTGCCAAACTTCACACATCGTGCTTGCTCTTGACTCACGGCCGTCCGACAGTCGGGATTGACCCAAAGTTCGCTCGAGCCTGTGTCAACCAAGACAGAAACCCGCTGGGGAGGCTCGCCAATGTCAACTGTAGTGAGGAGGAGAAGGAATCAAGGGTCAGCACACTCATGCGTCATCGTCACGCGGTTTTTTTGGGTTCAACTCCAAGGAACCTGTCATGCGTCCTCGGGTATGAAAGACAGGACAGATTCGTGTGTTGAGAGAAGAATAGAATGAATCTTGACTCACCATGGGTGGCGTAGAACGCGTCCATGTTATACAGCTTGTCTTGAAAAGTCTTGGCTGCCCGTTTTGAGCTGGCCGGCCGTTGGACCGTGCCAACAGGAACGGAAAGATAGCCATGTCCTCTCACGGCTTTGGAGTAATGGCTGATGAAGACATCCCCAGCAGCGACTAATGAGTCGATGGCCAGAAGCCCCAGTGCTGTCGCACCAAGTGCGATGGAACGCATGGCGGAGAGAGCAGGCTTGATTAGTCAGAGTCTGGTTGGGGTCGTCAGGACTTCGACACTTCGACTTCGGGAGAATGGGAGAGAAGGAGCGGGCGGCGGCGAGTGAGACAAGCTTTATTACCAAACGTCAATGGGGAAGGGAAGAGTGTGAGAGAGAGAGAGTGTGTGTGTGTGTGATAGAGAGAGAGAGAGAGAGAAAGTGACAAAGGCCTTTTTTTTCCTTTTTTTTTTTGTTTACCAAACAATGCTTCCCGCCTCCCGCCTCCTCGGTCCCGAATCCCCAGCCAGCGCCAGCGTTGCCACGCGCACATGCATGTAAGCCATCAGCCATCAGCCATCAGCCATCAGCCATCAGCCATCAGCCATCAGCCATTAGCGGCGTGCTGTGCGTGCTGTGCGTGCTGACTCGGGAAACTTTGCAAAAACATCAAAGGCATTCACGGTATCCCCCAGCGAACCAGAGGCTTCGGCGCTGATCAGTGATGAGTAGCAATGCGATGAGATGAGCCATGAGCCATGAGCGCGGGGATTTGTGGGGGGATTTGTCATGGATGTTGAAGAATTTTCCGTAAGCCAATCGAATGCGTCAGCCGCGGGCCTGACGGCTCGGAACAGGCATCGCCTATTCATCGCCTCCACAGAAAAAAATTGGACCCCGGACTTTGTTGTTGCTTTGTTTGTTGTGCGTCAAGGCAATGCGCCAGCCAAGGCAACCTTTTGATAAATCAAGGATAAATAAATAAAGGTAGCACCAACAGCTTAAAAATGTTTGGCAACCATATGATCAACGATTCAAGGTTCTAGCTGCCTGCCTCGCGAGTCCCCAGTGGGCCCATAGTAGCGAGGCACTGCCAGTCTATATATGTACAAGCTCTGCGGCTGAGACAGCGTTTGCGCCGCGCATCGCCCTGTTGAAGCCAAACATGGTGACTCTCATCCGCCGCCGAATGTGGATGCACTTCATGTATCTGTCGTTGTAGGCAAATCGGAAATCGGACAAGTTGGCGCATGCGCACACACCCCTGTCGTGAAAAGAGGATAAAGTGGGGTTGTAGCTGTATGTATGTAGATAGATTTGATAAGAGGGTCCGGATCTTGTTGCCCGATGGCGGATACAGCGTCTATGACGAATAAATCTGCACCCACAACCATATCGGGGGAGCTGAAGATGCACGTCGCTAAACGCGATAATTCATAATAAAAGCATAAGATCTATAATATAATAGCTTTCTCTATAAAAGAGAAGCTTTTATCCTTCTATTTATATAATAGAAAATAGCTTTAATCTAATCCTTTTCTAACCTTCTTTATCTTACTAGGGGATATCTTTTTAAGTTATATGCCTAATGTATATTAGTTATAAGCCTAGAAGGTATACACCTATAACTTCCACTAAGTCCCCTACGTATAAGATATATATATACACTATGCCTTACCTACTAATAATGCTTATAATAGATATAATAACCTCTTATTACCTAAGTCTTAAGACTAATATTAAGCTAGTCTTATCTAATAAATAGGAAGAGTAATATAAAGTATTAAAGTAAGCTACCTAAAGCTAAGAGATTTAGGAAAGGGTTAATCCCTAGCTCCTAGAACTTAACTTTAACTATCTAGAAAAGCCCTTTATAATTATACTAGAGTTATATAAAGCTCTTATTATAAAGAACTAAGGAAGTAATACTATAAAGCTTACTTTCTAAGAGGCTCTTTCCTTCTTATCTTATAAATTTATATTTAAGTACTAAGTATATAAAGTAATAAAGTCCTAAGAAAGGACTATTAGAACTTAGATTATAAGCACTATTAATCCTAATACTTATACTATAGTAATTAATAAGATTAAAGAAAGTAATATAAATAATAAGAAGCTTACTTTTTACTAAATCTCTATTAAGCTTAAAAAGAGGTTTTCTCCTAGGTAAGTAATTATTAAATTAAAGGTATTAGCTAAGTATATAGCTTACCTTAATAATACTAAATACACTAATATTTAATTTAAGCATTAGATTAAGTAATAAGAAAAGCTATACTAGAAAGTATTAATATATAAGATTAATAAGGTTTAGGGTTTTAATATAATTTATAACTTTATTATAGCTATTAGTGCGCACTTTAACCTTAAATAAGTAAAAACCAAGATTATATAACTAGTATAGACTTCTAATTCTCTTCCTAAAGAAGTAACCCTTTAAGGCATTACCTCTAAGTACACTAGATATTATAAGGTAACTTAAGCTATAAGCTTTACCTCTAGAAAAGGAAGCTATATAATAACTCTTAGGGATTACTTAAACTAAGAAAAAGAGAAACTATAAGGCTAAAAGAATAATAGCCTAAAGAAGTGCCTTTATTATATAGAAAAGGCACTAACTATATACTTTTAGTCTCCCTAAGTATATTATAGCTTATACTATATAGTAACTAGTAAAAAGGTTTTAGGATTTAAGCCCTCTATAAAGGTTAACTATAAAAAGGTTAAGAAATACTATAAAAGCACTAAATAAAAGAACCTATGCTTTAAGGTTATAAAGGATAAGTAAATAGTAAAAGGTATTAAGGATTATAAAGGAGAAAAGTTACCTAGTGCTATTATAGTAGTAATTATTAACCTAAAGATTCTTAAGAGTATTTCTCTAGCTTAGGGAAGCTATATAACACTTAAGAATATAAAATATATACTCTCTAAGAGCACTCTCTTTAATAACTATAGTACTTTATATATTATAAATAATATTAGTTACTTTAAACTAGGAACCTTTAAGGAAATATTTAATAATTACCTTAAAGCAAAAATAACCTTATTTTAGATTACTAAAAGAGGTACTTATATAATTAAGAATATTTTTAATAAGCTAAAGGGAAACCTTATAAAAAGCCTTACTTTATAAAATATTATACTTATTCCTAGGTTTTATATAAATATTATATTAGAGAGCTTTCTTTAAAAGAAAGGTATTTAGTATTATAAAGTAAACTACTCTTTATATATTAGACCCTTTTATAAGAGCTTATTATTAGTAAAGCTTTAGAGAAAGTATAATATTATATTTCTTTAATATAAGCCTCTTTTCTCTTATAAGAGTCCTAACTAAGTAGTAAATTTATTTATACTACTAGTAATATTCTTAATAATTAATTTAAAAGCATATAATAACACACTATACTTATAACGTAGTTAACTAAGCAAGGATCTATGCCTTATATATGTAAACCCTAAAGAACTTTAGTATTTATAGTCTAAGTACCTTAGTAAGAATACTCTAGCTAAGAGTTACACTTATATAAGGGGAGTGTAATTATATAGAACTAAGTAAAGAGACTATAAGATATATTCTCTAGTTTACACTTACTAAGTTATTTTAAGAAAACCACTAGAATATATATTACTAAGGCTATTTTAGAGGATCTATTAGGATCTTTAAGACTATAAGCCTAGTTATAATAGTATAAACTAGCTAATAGTTATAAAAGATAAGTTCTTAGGTATAATATATATTTATATATTACCTAATAAATCATAGGTAATAGTATTTAATATATTAATCTATATTAAATAATAGATTATAAGGTAATTTAGATTATTAATTACAAAGATTAGGCAAGATTATAAAGAAGCTATTATTAGTTAATTTAGTAATATAATCTTTTAGACATAGGTATACTTATAAGGTATTAATCTTAAGCTTACGCCCTTATATACTTATAAACCTAATAAAGTTATAGAGAGGGTAAGGTAAATAATTATATTATAATTAAATATAATACTTATAGGCATATAGCTTTTACTAAACTTATAGTTAGAGAGCATATAAGTAGTAGCGTACCTATATAATATAAGTCCTATTTAATAATCTAGGTAAAAAACACTATTAAAAACCCTAGAAATCTAGTTCTAAGATAATGCTTAACTTCTAATTAGGGAGCCTATAGCTAACTTAAGGCTAGATTAAAGCGAATTATATATATATAGCTACTATGCTTACCCTCTTTAAAGGGATTATAAGGCTAATAAATATAGATAGTTTTATAAGACTAATCCTAGGGGTTATATTAGATATCTTATTAGGTACTTTGCCTTTAATATATATTATATCTAGATTCTAAGACTAGGAAAAGTTATAATAATAAGAAACGTTATATTTAATAAGTTAATTTTTTATAATCTAATAAAGGAAAGCGCAATAGAGCTATTAATTAATAAGCTTAAGGCATATTTCTAATCCCTTAAAATTAACACTAAATTAGATAAAGAATTAAATCTTTTCCTTATACTAACTTTAATTAAACTATAATAAGATTAAACTAAGAGTTTAAACTTAGGGGTAAAAGCTTTATATACTTCTTAATAAAAGGAAAGAGAAGCTATATACTTTAATAAGTAAATTAGACTTTAAACACCTTAGCTATTACTAGATCTAATAATTAGAGAGTAAGAGACTCTTAATCTAAAAGCTTAGTAAAGTAAGAAGGAGTAAAACGCTTTAGATTTATATGCTTAAGAGAGTAATATAATAATAGATTTAATAAGTAATAAGTAGGATACTACTATAAGAGCTTAGGAGAGCTAATATCCTTATAAGGTTCTAGAATACTAAGTATATAATACTAAGGACTAAGTTATTAATAACTTAATAGGTAATAAACTACCTAAGCTAGAAAAAGAAGCAGAGAAAAACTAGTAATAAGATAAACCTATAGGAGCAAATACTAGACTAGCTACCTACGTAAAAGGCTTAAGGGGATTACTAGCTATATAGTTAGAAATCACAAAGAGTCTTAGAATAATAATATAAGAAAGTATATAAATAAGCTTAAGGTTATAAATAAAAAGAGCTTAAGGTAATATTCCTTCTTATACTTAACTAATAAGAAGGAAGAAAAAAGGACCTAATAAAGCTCTTATTAATAGCCTCTAGGACCTAAAGGATCTCTTTACTAAATTTAGGAAGACTAAGGAAGGAGATCCTTATAAGCTCTTTCTAGGAGATTAGGATTTTAAGAGCTATAAAACGGTTTTTTTAGTAATTAACGCGCATTATAATAAAGAAAACAAATTATATCTTAACCTAAAAAGAAAGGCAAGGACTATTTATTAATCTAATCTCGCTAAACCTCTAAAGTTATAGAAAAAGGTAAAGGATTATCTATTTAGAGAGAAATAGTTAAAAGCAATAAATAAAGAGATTAATAAGCTAAAGGAATGAGGAATATAGTAGTAAATAAAGCGTTCTACGGCATAATTAAAGCTATTGCTATTAAAATAGGTGTTTTCTTATAAGTTTAATAAGAAAGGGATGTTAATCTATTATAAAGCGTAATTATATATGCGTAAAGACCTCTAAGATATCTTTATAATTAAATAAACCTATGCTATAATGCTTACTACTTATATATTCTATGTATTTATAGCTCTAGTTACTAGGTTTAATCTAAAGACTAGGTAATATAATATTAAGAATGCCTTCCTTTATATAGAATATAGAAAGGATAAAATACCTATAATATATAAACTTCCTAAAGGTTTTATAATCCTTAGAGAATATATAGAATTACTTAAGGCCCTTTATAAATTAAGGGACTCTCTATAACTATAGTTTAAGGAATTAAGTAAATCTCTTATAAAGCTTAGGCTTAAATTAAGCAAAGAAAAGCCTTACTTATTCTATATAAAAGATTAGACTATTTTCCTTATATTCTTTATAGATAATATTCTTATAGTATTTTATAAGGATAATAAAGGCATTACTAACCGCATTTCTAAAGGCTTAAAGGAGGCATATAAATTAGATAAGAAAGGTAAAGTAGGATTTTTCCTAGGGATCTAGATTATTAGAGACTAAGAATAATAAAGGGTGTATCTTAGTTATAAGGTATATATTAATAAGATTAAGGAAAAATTTAGGTAAGTAAGAAAAGGCACTTTTCTTACTATACTAATCCTAGTAGTAAAGTATTATAAGTTTAAGGGTAAAGCTAAGAAGTAAGTAATAAAGGTCTACTAGGAAAAGATTAGATTAATCCTATATACTATAATTATAATTAGACCTAATATTACTTTTATAGTAGTAAAGTTATTATAATACCTTATAAATCTAGGACTAAAGTATATAAAGGTAGTAAACTAAGCTATTTACTACTTACTTATTATAAGTAAACTTACGCTATGCTATAGTATAATTACTAAACTTTAAGCTCTTTAAATCTTAAGTAATACCTTCTTTATAGATAATCTTAAGACTTATAAATTATTATAAGGATACTTAATCACTCTCTTTAGTAAACTAATTATCTAGAAAGCTACACACTAAATAATAGTAACTATGTCTATAATAGAGGCTAAATTACTTACTTTATAATAGGTAATAAAGGAGACTATAAGTCTATAGTGCTTATTTAAAGATATTAAATTCAATGCCTATAAAGACTAGGTTATTAATTATAATAATTAATAGACAATTTGGCTTATACTTAATAAGAGTAAATGATTAAATACTTAACTATATTATATTAATATTTATAATATATAGTTAAAGTAAGAATTTAAGAAAGGAAGCTTTAAAATCACGTATTTACTAATAGAAGAGATACCTACTAATAGATTTATAAAGGTATTAAATTATTAGCACTTTAAACGCTTTAGATCTATGCTTAGTCTTATAGATTTACGTATAATATATAACATTTAAAGCGTATAGGTTACAAAGGAATTATAGGTATATTAATAAAGGGGTATAAAATTAATTACCCTAGAAATACATAAAGGCCCCTTCCTTAGTAAGTAAAGCATTACTAAGGTAAATAGGATTAATAAAATAAAGACTCTAAAACACTATTATATAAAAATATATATATAAATGCTATTCTAAATAAAGGAAATAAACTTATATAAGAAAGCAAATAACCTCCTTAAGTTAGGCTATTACTATAGTTACCTTCTTCTTAACTACTACTAAAGAGCCCTTAGTAGTATCCTTAGCCCTAATACTTAGATTAATAACCTTACTATATATAGAATCTAGCTTTATAATAAGTTTTAATTAGAGTTATAGCGCCTTATAGTACTAATTTACTATTTATATATATATAAGCAAAGGATTAGAGAAAATTATAATTAAAAGCGCTATACCTTAGTGTCTTTACCTAGTACTAATAATATTTGCTTAGTAAGGGGAATATAAGTATTATATAAAGGCTAGTAATAGTAATTACTAACCTTATATAAGTAATATCTCTAAGATTATCTAGACCTAACCTTAAAG
This sequence comes from Epichloe festucae Fl1, assembly GCA_003814445.1. Lineage (NCBI taxonomy): Eukaryota > Fungi > Ascomycota > Sordariomycetes > Hypocreales > Clavicipitaceae > Epichloe > Epichloe festucae. Next base: position 1,763,053 of record CP031390.1, read on the forward strand.
TAATAACTTAAGTTACCCTTACTTATAAGGCTTACTTAAATATACCTATTATAAGGAATATTACACTTAAAACCTTAAGGAGTAAGTAATTTAGGCTATATTATTAGTATATACTAAAGAGAAAAGGAAAGTATAGTACTAATAGGTTATTTTTATAAAATTTATAGAGGATTATACCTTAAGTATTCTCCCCTTACCTAGGCCCTTATAGGATATAAGGATTATAAAGGAGTATACTTAAGGTATTCTTCTTACTTCTCCTTAGGAGATAATAACTTACTAGTAAGTAGCTTAGTATTAATTAGTAAAGAATTACTAATAGGTAGCTTAGACCTAGCTAGGGGAGGTAAAGAATTATTATAAGCTATACTAGGGCTTAGATAAGAATATCTAGCTAAATTAGCTATAATATAAGTAATTTACTAAAGAGTAGTTAAGCCTTCCTAGGAGTAAAGATTCTCTTTAACCTAAGTATATATATTAGAATTTATATTAATTAAAATATAGGCTAGTTAATAAAAAGTGTGTTATAAAGGAAAGAAAAGGAAGCCTATAACTATTATATTAAGAGATCCTTTATAGGAGAGAAGTATAGTAAAAAAGTAAGAGAGCTTACTTTAAATTTATATTAAATTTAGGCACTACTAAAATACCACATATTCACTAGCTAAGATATTAGTTAGAGATTATAATAACCTTAACACTAACTAGGGGGTATATTACCTAATAGCGAATATAGTGTCTATAATAAATAAATCTATACCTATAACTATATTAGGGGAGCTAAAGATACACGTCGCTAAACGTGATAATTTATAATAAAAGCATAAGATCTATAATATAATAGCTTTCTCTATAAAAGAGGAGCTTTTATCCTTCTATTTATATAATAGAAGATAGCTTTAATCCAATCCTTTTCTGACCTTCTTCATCCTGCTAGGGGATATCTTTTCAAGTCACGTGCCCAACGCACATCAGATCTGGACCCCATGTGGCTGCGCCTTGTGGCGCCCATGCACTGTACGGAGTACTGCGGTGTACCTTTGGAGCCCTCATCAGTGGCTGTATCTGGCAGCCGCAAAACGGGCTGGTTTGACTCCGCAGCAACATTGACTGACCAAAAACGCAATGAAATATTGATTAATATGCACCCGAATGATAAAGCGTGCATCTGAATTACCGCTGCCCATTCACATTCAACAACATGGCAAGCAGAGACTCACTTCTTCGAAATGCCAGTGTCATTTCGCGCGACTCGTACGGCATTAGTCATCATGGCAGCAATTCAGGCTCCGCGAGACCAACTAGACTCAGAGTTTGTGAAGAGTAAACCCTGGGTACTCCAGGTCATCTACATTCTCGAGCGGCTGGATATACACCTTTCTGCGCACCACGACACCCGGCAGACAATGGCTTGTTCTGCTTACGGCCACCGATGGCACCATTCATCCAGCGACAACTCGCCAAGGTTGTCTCCTGGGTCGTCTGGTTGGCCAAAGGCATTCAGGCGCTGCCCTCCTTTAAACCCCCCCCCCCTCCCCGATGCTGACGGGTGAAAAGCTGATGGCAAGCCGTCTTGGCGCACACGCTTCAATCTCCCTGTCGCTCTGGGGTCGACAAAGGCAGCACTCCACGCGCCTGTACACGCGGAAACTTCCTCGATCCCGAGCCTAAGGCATCTCCGAACGTCGAGCCGATACAACCACTATGCGATCAACGATGCCAGGGAAAAAGTCGACCTACGAGGACTACAGTGCGGGATGGATCCGTCCGTTGGTAGCTGGTTGCCGCAATGGAGATGTTGAACGAGGAGCGCCAACTGAGGAGCGACACGAATAACCTCGGCAGTATCAACAATTATAGTGTCGTTATTGCCGGTCTCCCTAAGGCGGGGGAACTGCTCCGTAGCCACCGTTCTTGCCTAGCTGAAGATGGCATGCCCAAGCCTGAAGTACTGCCTGTGGGATGGGATTGGTGGCAGCATACCGTCGGACACGTTGTTGTTAGCGAACCGACTGGTATTCACTCTGGAGCAGTGCAATACGATCATGGAAAAGCCAGAGCAGGAGAGTTTCAACGTAGAGGCTCCCTCGCACCTCCGCCAACAGCGCTGTGCGGCAGGAGATATCGCGAACCCCTTGGCGGTCAATTTGCAACTTGAGACGATTGATAATTAGCGCAACTGGAGCTGGGGTGCTGCGGGCCAAACAGATTCCCTTTCGACCGAGTCTCAAGCAACAAAGGATCTGGTCACTATATTCCACAGCCAGGTGTAAATACATTCCGCTGATAACAATTATCAAGTTTTAGAGTTCAAATTTAGCCAAGGGTCATTTAATAGGTCTGCTGCTGCGACGCGCTCCTCTGGTACCCAGCAAAGCATTCTCTTCATAAACCTTACGAACAAGTCGGCGTGGTCCTCTTCACGAACACACCTAGGCAGCGCATTCTGTAATTGACGCGTACGGCGTATCAAATCGTTACGCACAAAGGAGCCTAATCCACCATATCAGTAGCTGTTGTCGCCAGACTGCACTCGAACCCACCATCTTGGGCCAAGAACGGGCAACCGTAAAACTCTGCAACATTGTCACAGAGTTTGCCGTCGGGGTTCACAGCCGGAGGTGACCATCTCCAATGACGCATTTGTCTCTCGCGCTCGATGATTGACGGAGGTATGTCCCCAATAAGGGCAATCATATCCGCTAGATGCTGAGCTGGTGAATATGGTTCTGTCCTTGGCTAGTAGAAGAGAGATTCACCGGCCAATAACTCCCAGATCTTCTGATGTCAACAAGAGTCAATTGAACAACAATGGGAAGAAGGGAACTCACCATAGCGCCAAAATTCCACATATCAGCACTATAGGACCAACCAATACCAAGAAGGACCTCTGGAGCGCGAAACTCGTTGGGCTGTATGGGGTGGATGAGAGGTTCGGCTCTGCTTCCAGGCTGCGCAAGGCCAAAATCTGTGATCTGTGATATCATCTTCCCAAGGCCTTTGTGGATCGGCCCGAAGTCATTATGGCAGCGGTAGACTACACGGTCTCCAACGTGTTTACGAGCCATAGGATGACGAGTTTGGCCCTGGAGAAAGCCATCGATAGTTGCATGGTCTTCAAAAGCTACCATGATATTATCGAGCTTAAGGTCTGCACAGGTCAATACCAGGGTCAGATTAATAGGAGAGCAACATACCAGTGTGGATAACGTGGCCTTGCGAGTGCATGTAGTCTAAGCCTTCCAGTAAGATTCGGATATGAGCTTTAATAAACGGCAGCGACTCATGGGTTGTACAGTCCTGATGTGTGATTCGCCTTCTGAGTAGCCATAGTGGCTCTCTCAAAGGTTCAAATACAAGGACTAGGTGCAAATCTCCCCGGGGCGACTCAACCTTGTAGCCCTCAATAGCTGTCGCTAGGACGCCACGTCCTCGGTGATCATGGGCCGCAGAGGACAGCTGGATGTTCAGATCTAACTCGTGCGTCATATCCTCTTCCGGAGTATCGCAGTTGCAGATCTTGAGGGCGACATACCTCCTTGGCCTGAGCCAGCCGCGTCTGGGAAGTCATTAGCACACAAGACCCTGCCTCGTGTGATAATTGGCAATTGAGAGCCTGGACGGCTAGCAGCAGGATTGAGTACCTCCGAATATCGTGCGCAAGCCAGACAGTCGATGACGAGCCCCAACCAACCTTTACATCTAGTTGATACCTGTTCTCCAGTATGTCGCCAGGGTTTGCAGGATAAGAGTACTTTGAGTTGTAGCCGGGAACCTTCTCTTCATCGACAGGAATCTCTTGTGGGAGTTCTTCATACGCTGGGGGTTTTGCCCGTGACATGAAAGGCTGGGGCCGCACACCAAACGGTGCAGATCTAATGCATCCCGAAGATATACCAGCGAATAAGCGGATGCCGATAGAATGTTGAGAATGGGGAAGGTGGAAAGGATTTAGAGCATAGAGGAGAATGAAAGGGATAATGGCGTTTCGCAAAGTTGGCAGCACAGTAGGCTCTCGTGGAATGCGGAAAGCTGGTCATTGTTGCTACTTTTCTGTTGGGATGGGTTGGCCAGGTTGGCCAGCATGGCTCCCAAGCTCTGTTGTCCCAGAACGCATTGATGCAGTTCCCAGAGTTCCCACCAGACCCATGAGTGAGTGAGGCATGCCAAAAAAGCCCCTGCCAATGGCATTCATTCGCATCATTGTAATAATACACCGGTAGTTGGTTCTGTCGTAATTGGGCCTCGTCTAGAATTTGCTTGGACAAATGAATGATTATACCTCCGTCGTCCGACAATCACTTTTCTATGCGACATTCATCCCTTCCTCTGCCCCTTCCTTGTGCATCATTCGCCTCGTCTCCATCATCTATTTCGGGACAAGGATCATGTCAGGAGCAGAAGTCAAAAAACGCCAAGTGCCAAAAGTCAATATGAGCACCACCAACGACTACAACGACCCCCCCACAAACCAGTCAAAGGCTAAGGCGCGAACCGTAACCTGGCAGGAGATTTCTGAATGGCAGCTCGACAACAAGTATATCCTCAGTGACTATCGACCAGAGAAAGCAGACTATCTGGACATCTTCACCAGCCTGACCTTTCTACACAATGAGACTTGCAATGTGTACACTCATCTGGTCGGGGCTCTTCTCCTGCCACTCGTTGCAACTGTCTTCCTGCGGTACCTAGGCAAGCCTCAATTTCTCAATGTCTCGTCCATGGACTATTCCATGTTTGGAATCTACTTCTGGTGTGCGGAGATCTGTTTGGTCTTGAGCATGCTCTACCACCTGATGCAACCCCACTCGCATCACGTAGAACAGTTCTGGCATGGAATGGATTTGCTGGGTATTGTCATTGTGACAGTGGGCACATTCTCTTCCGGCATCTACCATGTGTTCTTCTGTGAAGCGAGCTTGCAAAAATTGCACTGGGCTATTGTCAGTTTCTCGGGGCGACCGTCTCCCCTCCCGGCAGCCGGATCAAATCCAATGATACGCTGACATGAACTCCAGATCTTGACCACGGGCACTGTCACCGGTGTTCTCATCTCGAATCCCTCGCTCAGAACGCTGCGCTGGCGGAAAGTGAAGGTGGGCGCCCTCGTTGTTTTTGGTGCTTCATCGTTCATACCCCTGCTCCATGGAGTCCAGCGATACGGGTTCGAATACATGCTCCAGTACTCGGGAATGAAATGGTATTTGCTCGAGCTTGCTTTCTACGGCACCGGAGTCGGCCTGTACGCGGTATGTCTGCACGCTCCCCGCGTCCGCGTCTTCCATATGCTGAGAGACAGGGAAGGGAAATCTGACCAACATCTGCAGTTCCGGATTCCGGAGCGTTTGGCACCGGGTAAATTTGATATTTGGGGAAGCTCGCACCAGATCTTTCATGTCGCCATCTTATGCGCAATGTACACACACGTGACTGCTCTGCTGCAAAATTTCACAACCTGTCATACACTGGATGTGTGTCAGCTTCAGGGTGTTGTTCATGGAGCAAATTGAAGCTGTATTGGCGGCTGGACGGCTCTGACTCGGGATGAACAGGTGCTCACTTCCAAAGAGAACGTTGTTCATTCTCAGGTCCGTGCATCGCGTCTTCTCGCGTTGCATGCCTCGCAAATGTGGACAGAGAAATTTGGTGCGGTATGCCTTGATGACGCCTTCGGATAATCCCAACACGTCAATCATCATGTTGTGGCAGTTTGGGTGGGGGGGACATGTTGTTGTAGATGGAAGCAGAGAGTGAGGACAAATGAAAATGGGATGATGGAAGTTGATCCGTACGGATTATCTCAACCACCGACAAGGGTGGTGTGGGTACTACAGGCATTTCTTGTAGCGTTGGTCCTGAAGTCGTGAAAGTCGGGGCGTTTTCCCCGAAAAGTCACGTACTGTATCTTTATATTTCCTTGAACGAATGTGTCCCGGCGTAGAGGTTGCGACGACTAGGAGTTGAGCCCATGCATTTTCTCACCGATGTCTTACCATCTTACGATGCTACCCATGAGGCCATGACCCGCTCTGTCATTCATTCTTCGGAATCGGGACCATAGCCCCGGCGCCTGTACATATGTACATGGACTCTCACTCATTCAAAATGGAAGACGAATAGGGCTGCGAGTGCATACGGTGGCCCAGCATTGGCATTCTGATGCAGTTTTCGAGCAAGGGTCTCGCTTCACCGGGTCGCGCCAACGCTCAGATGGGCCAAGGCTCGAGGGTTGTTGAACAGCATTCAAAAGGAGGCATCGTGCCAAAAAAAAAAAAAAAGGAGGGGGGGGGGGGGAGGAGAGAAAAGTCTACAAATTGCGACTGTACCGTACCATATTTGGCTTGCTGCAGCAGCCATGCGAGTTATTCTGGCGCGTCTGTTGCCACACCGGTCTACAGGCACGGCAAGCAGTGAGCACACATGCACATGAGAGAGAAGACATGTCGCCTCGTTTCAAATGTGGCACACAATGCACCGAGTGCCATGGAGGACTAGTTACTAGCCTGTTCCCCGGGAGGCTGTGTCCGTGTCAGATTCAACATGGTACATGTGCCGGCTTGTACGACTCTTCGTTCATCCCTTGGCGGGGAGACAGGGAAGACTATCAAGAGAGAAGTGCTTCTCCCTTGGCAGGAAGAATTGACACTGCATGGTCCGTGTTCTTAAGTACAGCGGATGCGAAAGAGATGACGGCAACAAGCAGAAGCAGAAGCAGAAGAGAAAGAAGAAGAAGAAGAAGAAGAAGAAGGAAAAGAAGCCTAGGTGGAAAAAAAGGGGCGGCAGGGGAGAGAAAATAAACGCGCAATCACGATACTGCCGACAAAGTCTACAAAGTCTACAAATTCTACAACGTGGCACAGCTTCATGCGCCCTCATGCTGGCATGGTAGGCGACAACATCTTCCACTGGCAAGGACAAAGTACTCTTGCGCAGTGTGACAACGTGGAAACGACTTTCTCGGTACCCTTGGCGAGCATCACTTGCAGTAGAAGCACACGAGCTTCGCTTTGTGCAACCACATGAACCCACAAACGAGGCGAAATTGGTTTCACTATCTGTGAGTACTATTCCTGCTATCCTGCTACTGCTTCCTTTTTTTTTTTCTTTTTTTTTTTCCCCCCATATATGCTGCAAGTTATAAACGCTTTTAGGCGACTGCCCGCGCCTTGCAGGGTGCTTGCCAATACCCTCGCTGCCGACTGTGTCTAATAAGATAACGATAGCCTACCATCATGGTATTCCGTAAAGAGGATAACAGGGAGCTTCTTCAATCCCTTAAGTAAGTCAATCGAACAATCCGGCTTCTGCCTCTGCTCAACATTGCGGGAGAATGACTGACGGCGTTGCTCCCAGGAACTTGGTGCGAAGGGATCGAGAAGCAGGAGAATACGTCCCACCGAACTTTGACAGTATTCTCCAAAGTCTGGATCAAATGTCAGCCAAGAATGACGGCAGCGTATCCAAAACCTCAAATGTGCATGCGTCAACTACCTACGGTCCGGGGCGCAAAGAATACGAGGTATTGCAAGCATACAACTCTCTGATTGAGGCGGGGGGGAGGCCGGTTTGCCGCCTGGGGGACACCAGTCACATATCGAAAGATCCCGTGCGATATCTCGAAATGCTGGTTCCATGGATCGGAGCTTCTTCTTCCTCAGACAGTGGCTTGGACTGGAAAAGCATCTTTCAGCAACAGCTTTTCAACTGGCAGCAGTTTAGAGCCTGGCAGAAAGCCCATCGAGATGTGCCAGCAGTCTCTGGCGCTGCCAGTACCACCAAGGAAGGCTCCGTCACGGGCAACATTCAGCGTGCAAATAGCTCCGTCGATGGATCAAGCTCAAAGTTTGAGATTCACGTGGAATCGACCAGACAACGTTTGACGCACTGCGGCTTCACCAAATCATTCTGCTTCAACAATGACACACATGGTCAAGATGACTGGACAACATGGATTGAATACTTGAGTTTCGAATATTCCTGTTTCGATGACTGTTCTCGTCACCTCAAGGCAGAAGAGCTGGGGAACCTCGGCGCAACCATGATGCTGAACTGTCCAGATTCAGCCGCGCAGAGCAACCACGGTCGCTCGCGTGCTCAACCCACCCACACGGGACTGAAACACAGCAGTGCGCCTCGTACGGGCCACGAAAACGGCCTTGGCGCCCCAAGGCCACATGGCGGCCAGAGACTCAACGGCAACGTTGGCGTGACTGCTGAGATGGACAACTCTCGGACGTCAGAAAACACAAACAACGCTCGCAGTGACCACGACGGCACAGTCAGCCGAGTGGCAAAGCTGAACGATGCTGAACACCACAATCTCATTCTCAAGTGGGCTCTTCTCCAAGAGCCAGAGATCGCAGCCATGCGTGTCCACCAGCCGCGCGTCATCGGCTCTGACCTTCGGCGACTGAAAAGACACAGAGATGGGTCGCTGTGTGGATCAGGCATGACGTTGAGTCATATTGACAGAGGAGACGACCCGAACGACGAGCTGGAAACCAAAAGGTGTCGGGGCAGTGGATAGCGGAACAACTGATTTGCCCCGAGGATGTACGGGCGACTGGTTAATCTCCAAAGGATGTAAATTCCAGTACATTTGGTCTATTCCTTCCAAGGTTTGTCTGAAACTATCTTGGGGGTTTTCTTTCTTTTCTTTTTTTTTTCCCCTGGTTCGGACCAATGCCGAAGGACATGTCTCTAGAATGTAGGACAATTAGGATATCCAGCGCCTTGTGTTTTACTTCGGAAGACCAAAAAGAAGTCATTTCAAGAGTGTTGGGCGTCCCGAAAGATGTGGGTAGTTTATATATATATATGTGTGTATATATTTCCTTGTCTCCGTGAATGACTAACCACCTTGGATCATGTCAATTGCCTCAATCCCCGCCTTGCAAGCAACGAGGTACCAGCCGCACCCGGACCCAGCCGGCAATAGCGCGCCAGCCGCCAGCCGCCTCGGCATATTATTTCTCGCCGGTGTAACCCGAGGTCACGTCACGTACGTGCGGCCGGCCCCCCCCCTCATCCTCATATGCCCAGTGGCTCCGAGTGCCAATACTACAAAGTAGAGACGCTCTAGCAACTCACTGATGGAATAAATACGTCCCTGCAGGCGCGCATTTCCGCTCAACAACCCGTGGAGAACGAACAAGACAGGCTCGAGAACACACGCGAAGCCGGACTGGCGTGCTCGGGAGACGTATGTTGGTCGTAGGCCGATGAGGAAAGGCGGGCTGTGTCTGGATGGATCTGTCTCATGCCCTTGACAGTAATCTTCTTTTGTTGATGATGTATTGAAATTTAAAACCATTTGCATCTTCGCCTCATTTGACTTTTTGACCATCGTCTTATCGAGACACATAAACAGATGACCATTGGGAATACATCACTCCTAAACTTCCCGCCTCAACACATGCAACAAGCTCGCAACTCACACACTCCATTCACGAGACAGACGTAATTCTCGCCTTGAACCAATCGTGCATCCTCTCCGTCGCATCTCCCGGACGCTCAAAGACGTTCTCAACGAGGATAAAGTCGTGCGCCTCCCTCTCCATCTCATCCAGTCTAATCTTACACGTCGCGTTTCTGCGTCTCAAAAGACTAACAAAGTTCACGCCCTGGTCATACAAGATCTCATTCTTCCCCACCGTGACATAGATATGGGAAGTTAGGTCTCCGATGCCGTCCAACCACGATTCGTCCGTGTCAAGAGGCGTCATCCAGGGATTGGCAGCCGAGTAGTCCCCGGCAAGAACGGCCGCTTTGTGTGCTTTGATGAGCTCTTGACCGTAAAGAGCGTCGCCGAGCTGGTCCATGGCCCCAGCAGAGATCATGTCGTTTCCGTTGTTGCGCTTGAACGATTCGGTGAAGACATTGTTGCTCAGCCATGGTGACACCAAGAACACGGCGCCTAGTGGCTCTGACAGCTCCAGGCGTCGAACGCCCTCGTGAGGATGCAACATGTGGCCCAGGACCTGCACGCTGAGGTTTCCGCCAGCCGAGTCACCGCCCACGAACACGTTGGACGGGCTGATGCCAGAGTCGAGGATTTCTCCAAGCGCTTCGGCAGCTTGAGTCAGCGGGACCGGGAACCTCCCGTCGTTCAAGAGGGTGTACTGGAGAAATGCCACGGCGACTTCAACGCCTGCTTCCCTCCCGGCCTCAATGTACGCGTTCCAGCACCATTCAAAGTGGCCGCGCAAAGCAGGAGCAATGTAGCCACCTCCGTGGAGGAACAAGACAATCTTGCCGGCCTTGCGGCGATTGCCCAGCCAGAGGAGCGAGCCGCCCGTGTCGCCGAGAGCTTGGATCTCGTGCACCAGCTTCTGTCGAATGGCAGGTTCCTTGGTCCGGCCCAATTTGTCATTCAGCCACGAGTGGTATGCATCCACGGTGGGTCTCGAGTACACCTGGATCTCGCGGTCGCTGAGACTGGTGAAGACGACGTCGACGATGGCGCAGAAGACGTAGTATTTGATGTTGAAGCGGCGGCGGGCGGCAAAGCACACAATCCGGAGGATGTACAGTGCCATGCGCAAGGGAACTGAACCGTAATGCTCAACAAAATGACCCCAACTTGGACAGGAAGGAGATGAAGAAACTCACGTATGGTGATTCCCTTGACCAACAGCTTGAGGTATTCCCACATGGAAAGCTGGGGTCGTCCAATCTGCAGGTATTCTGGCTGCGCGCCATTTGGTCGGTGGACGCTTTGCACTGCCTTGTCGAGGAAGCGGCATGAGATTTCGAAGACGGAAAGAATGAATGCATCTGCTCCTCGAGCACGTCAACTTACCATGGTTGGTTGGATTTGAGCACTGAGCCCTTTTTTTTTTTTTTTTGGAAGAGCGACAATTGTGATGCTGCTACAAGCTGAACGCTGGCTGCGTACTATAAAGGATAATTCAAGATTGACAGAATCCAGCTTCATTGGAAATGCCTGGCCTGGTCATCAATCTGGTCCATCCCGTGTCAATGGGTCAATGAGTGAGTGGTACGTACTATTGGGGCGGGGCGGGCAGGAGCTGGGGGCACGCCGCTGCCTCGGCACATATGCCAACTCCCGGATGGAAGGAACTCCTGACCACTTCTCTGATCGACGGGGCCATGGGAAGGAAGGAACCGACGAGTGCTTTCCTCAAAAGTTGCCCTGCCCTCACTTGATTCAGAAAGGAACGGAACGACTGCGAGATTTGAGTTTTTTTTTTTTTCCTTCTCCCGTTGAGTCCGTCATAATGGCTGCCCAGGGCGGGGAAGCCTTGAAGATGTGCCGGCCGGTGCTGCAACCCCGTCTGCGGCTCGAGCTTCCGTGTCCGTCCGTTCCCAACATTGGAGCTTCCTCTGGCGTCAATCAGCAAACATTCGACTTCGAATGGTTCGACGCATGTGCAAGTCGGTGGTGATTGGCGATGCTTTCCCTCTAGTGCTCGAGTGCTCTACATAGTGTTTGTTTGTGCCCATTGGGCCTCACATGGGCATGGGAGCTGAGCTCATCTTCTCCCACCTGGTCCAGTCCAGCATCTCCACTCGCAAGACGCGGCACTGACCATCCGCACCCGCGTCCGTCCAGCTGAACAAAGCGGTCCGCAAATAATTGGGTCCACGATTCCCGATGGAACTGGGACAATGAGATTGTCATCTTGACTGGAGGAAGTAGCGGAATCGGTAAAAGCATTGCTGTGCCTCTCGCATGGACGCCGGCATGATTGAAACTGAGGACTTGAAGCCGTGGATTTTATATTCTTCTGGTGTGGACTCGGCACCAGAAGTGGAGAGTCGCCCGGGCATATTATCTGCCGTGGACTAACACGGAGTATTAGATGCGGACGCGGACCTCAGTTCTATCCAATACCTAACTAAACATGCGGTAGTGATCCAGTGAAAGGTAAAGGTACATGTCGAGACTCAAGCGCAACCACGATGCCTCTATAAACGCCATACAATCAACTCCCGGCCCAGTAAAAAAAGTACCTACTTTTATTTCGAGCTCGGGCATCTCTCACCGTGCTCAATGCTTGCTCGCGCACTTGGCGAGTGCCTCTTTGTCCTTCTATCATCATTCCGTTGCCTGTATGAATAGAGAGAATCATTTCATGCCAAGTGGTACCCTCCCCCCCCTTTTTTTTTATTCAACACAGGCAAGGCGAACCATGTAGCCTTGCTTTCCAATCAAGTCATCCAATGACTTTTCATTCCAGAAACCGCGTCATTTTGTGCTCGTTCCTTTTTTGTTTCGAAGCCCAGCCTGGGGTAAACTGCGTCGGAAATCACTTTTGACCGTCCTCCAGGGCCCAATGTGTTGCTGTTTGTTCTTCTCTTGTCGATGACCGTTCTTTTTTCTTTTTTCTTTTTGGTTGAAACAGTAATGCAATGCAAGAGATTGCGTCATGTCTCGTAGCATCGTCAAGTTCCTTTTCGGGATTTGCAGTAATTGCTCTCTTTCGGTGAGACTTCATGCAGGTTTTCATGCGTCCTCGACCAGACAACTCTGTTGTACAAGATAGATGGGCCTACAAGATTACGCATCTGGGGTGATCTTTTTCTCCGAATCTCATTCGCCGCTTACGTTTATTGCCGCCTCGGAAAGCATCAAACTTGAACCCACTGTCGTCAGTCTCGATGGAGGCGAGATAATCGTCGTCCTTGCGAAGCATTTGTCGGCAAAGATCAACAAATACTTCATCGACATTTGCTTCACAGGCACCAAAAAAAAAAAAAGAAGAAAAAATCAGTCTCATCATCAAGTGAAGTAGGATGCGCGCAGATCAAAAGGGTCATGCATACTCCGTGTTCGAGCACTTGACTCATAATATGGTGCCCCCCAGCGTTGTGATATTGAGAAGCCTTTGGCTCGTTGTACGGCACGGCTCTCTTCCAAGTCGGCCTTGTTGCCCACAATAACCATGGGAACATTTTCATCGTCCTTGATTCGAATGATTTCTTCTCTCAGACCCGCGAGCTCGTTCAGCGACGATGGTGACGTTATACTGAAGACGAGTAGAAATCCTTGTCCCGTCTTCATGTACAAATCTCTCATTGCAACTGGGATTTTCCGCATCAGTGACTCCGTCGCACCAACCATATTTTACGAGACGCGGAGCAGCTCTTACCAAATTGTTCAGTTCCAGCCGTGTCAAGACTAACGTTGCATGTATGTGTCAGTGGCGGCAGTCCCGTCTCAAAGCGAGCTTATTCACACCTTCAGCCATAAACTCACATCTCCAAAACTACTTGGCGGCCCTGTCCTCACAGGTCAGCAATGTCAAACATGGTTCCGGCTGGTTGCAGAGACTTACATCAACTTGGAGTTGTGTCCTGTAGGAATCCTCAATGGTGGGATCATAACTCTCAATCCATTCATTGTGTACGAATTGCGCTGGCAAGATGGCATGAGCATGGGGGTTCTCATCCCTCAGGCAAGACCATGAGTGGCTTCCATCCGTCTCGTTTTACTTACCCGTCAAACAACTCTTGCCTACACCACCTAGAGGGGAGAAGCTGGAGTCAGAACAAGGTCTTGGAATTGAGGAGATTGGACGCTGACGAACCTGCTCCCAAGACCACCACATGAAGCTCACGACTGCCAAGGGAAAAGACGCACAAGTCAGCAAGGATGGCGCCGGAGGATTACATAGTACATGCAATGCAAGCTGTGGGGGAGGGGCAACGCGGCATGTTCATGTTGATTACCTTGCAGGTACGTGGAATCGAGGCGCCATGATTGATATCGAATGTGATGATCAAGTCGGAGACAATGAAGACGTGAGCGCAATGCCAAATGCGATGTGAATGCGCCGCGCTCCAAGTTGCGAATGTCAACGGGGCTTCGCTCCAGCCCAGACGCACGCACTGTGCTGTGCTCCGAGATTTCAACCCGGGTTTGGCGTTCAATTGATCGGGCGGCCGATGGACGATCCGGTGCGTAGAGCTAGCGGCCGCGGGTATTCCTGGTGCAATCCGAGGGCGGTGAGGGCAAGAAGCAAGAAAGTGGCCGGCTGGGGGGCGGGAATATGATAGACACTGTCAATTAAGCTATTGTCTGGTCGGCGAGTAGCGAGACAGAGCGTGAGCGTGAGTGCGAGTGCGAGTGTGAGTGAGTGAGTTTGAGTGTGTGAGCGGTGAGCGGTGAGTGGGGGAAGGAAGGCGCGTCGACCTGTTTTCTGCGTCGTGTCTGGTCGTGTCTGGTCTGTCTGGTCTGTCTGGTCCCCTCCGGTATTTTTGATGTCTTTCCCCGGGGGATCTGCAGAGCCCAGATGTCAGGTTGGTCGAGGGAGGAAGGCGCCTTCCAGTCCAGTCCGGCGTAGTACTCGGCACGTGATTTCCCAACTGTCTGGTCGAAGAACGAGTGAGTGAGTGGATGAATGAATAGATGGACAATGGGTTTGATTGACCCTAAAAATGTTGGGTTGGGGCCGTAGTGGGGCACCACGTGCGGGAGGGGAGAGAGAGAAAAAAAAAAGATCGGATCGTTGTCAAGTTGTCAAGCAAGTGTCGAGCAGGATGTGAATCTTCAAGTCTAGGCTGGCTGGCGTCAGAAATGGGCATGCAACAAGACAAAGGGGAGTAAAGGAATCCAAAAAAGAGACAGAGAGAGTGTGGGACAGGAATTGGACGGACATGGACAGACACAGATGGACAGGACAGGACAGGACAGAGGGGGCAGAACTAAGGGGCAGGGGCAGAAGGGGGAGGGGGAAAAGACAGATAACGGTCGGCCGTTGCCTTTTTTTTTTTTTTTTTTTTTTTTTAATTCAACTGCCTGCATCCATGTCCAGCTCCATCCAGCTCAAGTCACTTTTTATTCCCCAATCCATTAGGGGGAGAGGGGGTTAGTCTTGTCTTTTGAACCGGCTGAATAGGGGTTGGGTCTGGAAACCTGGTTGCATTGTATGTACATAGTCCGTAATCCGTACGGATTACTCGGTACATATATTGCATCCATGACCACGCTCAAGAAGATGGGAAAAAAGGAAACGAAACGATTTCTTCTTCTTCTTCTTCTTCTTCTTCTTCTTCTTCTTTCCTCGGCGGGACTCGTCAGCATCCAGCCCAGTCCGGCAACTACTACATCTACCCGGACCTCCCCGGACCTCCCCAGTGCCAAAAATAACCAGGGCCTCCTGTCATCTCATCTGTCTACGGAGTACATGGAGTACATGTACGTCTATCAGACATGGAACGGACTTTTTCCTTTTTCTTTTTCCCCTCCCTCCCCCCCCCACACCAGATAAGACGTATTCATTCGTTCATTTCGTTTCTCAGCTCGACAAGGCCCCATGTATTGTATGTATGCCTTTTTTTCATGCTTTCACCCAGCGGGCTTTTCAGAAGCCCCCCCCCCCCGTCTTGCCCCTCGCAACCATTACATCAGCTGCTGCTGCAAGCGCATGGCCCTTTTCCTCTCTCATCTCTCATCTCTCACCTCTGACATGACATGAGACATGAGACATCAGATGGGAGACCCGCCGTACCCAATCCGTGCACAACCCTGTGTGGTCGCCGGGCATGGGCATGCACGGCAGATCCTCTGCTGCGTGATCCTTGCAAAACCCACACCGGCACCAAAACATCTCGTCTCACGCAATTTCCATGCACGTCCGCGGATCCCACGTACGTAATTACGTCCATATTACATGTGTACATGAAATCGTTGAACCACTTCAGCCTCGGGCCGCGCCCCCCGTACATACTATCTACATATATTCTCAATCTCGATGGTGCCGCCAAGGGGACGAGGGTGTTATCCAATGAAATTATCCCTATTAGTTAGTAGTGGTATATACATTACTCCGTACGTTGATGATGAATTCCCAAGGTTGTTGCTGGAAAGCTTTGCTGCCAGATGTGGATTTAGCATGCAATGTTTTTAAATATTGGGTTAACCGTTGCGAAACGTCACTCAAAGTCAACGCGGCCGAAAGTGCTGTGCTCCCTCCGTACATCAAATGTCGAACCTCGGCCCAACAGCGAAGACGTCGCCTTTTGACAGCCTCTGCATGTACTCCGTACTCCTTGTATTTTCGGCGGGAGAACTATCATAATGGGCACTGACTGGTACGGAGTATTGGTGGTATTTTCTTCGCCTAGATATGTGACAGACACCATGGAAACGGGCTCCTCCTCCTCCTCCTCCTCCTCCTCTTCCTCCTCCGCTAATCAACAATGAATGCTGCTGCCTGCCCACTTTGTACCGTGTACAACCGCAGTAACACATCAAGTACTTGCCCATCGTCACTTGTCCAAGTCCTCTGCCCCCCCCCCCAACCCCTCTCCCTCCATTCAATAAACAAACAAACACATGGGCCATTTTTCGAAACTTGGCTCTTTGGTGATCCCAGCCGCCTAAGAATAAAATTAACAATTCAAAAAATCGAGCCATCTACCTAGTACGGCGGCTTCGTAAGATTGCCCAGGCTTCCCTCACCCGAGCGACTATCTATGCCTCTCAGGAGGTCTTGCAGATTCATGCTTTTGCTGCTTTCCTCGCGAAACCGCATAGACTGCGACCCGTGACTCTCACCTCCGCGACTGCCGAGGTTGCGCTTCCCGTTTGGTGACTCGATAGGCTGCATGCCCTTCATGCTTGACAGCGAGCTCGGATTGGGCAATGGTGGTACGGGAGGTACGTCAACTTCGTGATTCTCCCCCTTGTTGCGCATGGTGGGGCCCTCGTCGTGCATCGCTGGATTAGATGTCAGTGGCCCTCGAAGAGACGCCGAGGCTGACATCGATCGCGCGAGTCGCTCGCCTGTCGTGGTCGGCGCATCTGTCTGGGACGCAGTTGGGTTGAAGCTGGTGTCGGACATGCTATACGCGCAGCTCATCATGCTCTCGTCGCTGTCATCGTCTAGTCCTGGTATTCCGGCCGTTTGTGGAGATGCGGTGCCTGCGAGCATCATCTTCAATTGCTCTACCGAGGCGATGCCCGCCTTGCTCGAAGCCGAATCCGACGGTGACAGTCTGCTGGCAGCACTGGACTTTCGCAACCTGGACACGGACGTCAATCGGTCCCCGTGGGTTTGCGAAGTATGCGGCCGCGGGCTTTTTTGGTTTTGGTGAGGGGAGCTTGGGTAATGGCCGTTGACTGCATTGAGACCTACACCACCACCAGTGTTAATGGTGAGACGATTATATGCCGTGCCAGTCGTGCCAGTCTTGGAGCCATTGAGCGACTCGGCTTTTCCTGCCGCTGCGATGGCTGCCATGGCAGAGTCTCTGGACCAGTCGGAAAGCATGTGCTCCCTGAACTGAGACGGTAGCTCAAGTCGCCGCTCATCACCTGCTTCTTCTTCTTCTTCTTCTTCTTCTTCTTCTTCTTCTTCTTCTTCTTCTTCTTCTTCTTCTTCTTCTTCTTCTTCTTCTTCTTCTTCTTCTTCTTCTTCTTCTTCTTCTTCTTCTTCTTCTTCTTCTTCTTCTTCTTCTTCTTCTTCTTCTTCTTCTTCTTCTTCTTCTTCTTCTTCTTCTTCTTCTTCTTCTTCTTCTTCTTCTTCTTCTTCTTCTTCTTCTTCTTCTTCTTCTTCTTCTTCTTCTTCTTCTTCTTCTTCTTCTTCTTCTTCTTCTTCTTCTTCAAGTCCGGGATGAGAGCCAAGGATGTGATTGCGGTTCGGGGAGGTGGTGGCAGGGCTCGTCGGCGGTGACAAGCTCGTCTCTTGATGATAGCAGGTAGCGATGCACTCCACCAGTGATGACCGGTCGTCAAATGGTAAAATTTCTTCCGTCTCCAAAGCGCTCAGGTCCCAGCTTGGATGAGGCCGGGGCTCACCAGGCGTTCCGATTTGGGCTGGCGCGGGTGCTGGGACGTGGACACCTTGCACCCAGAATCCCTTGTTCTTTCTTCGGACAATTTCGTTGTAGACCGCTCGGCCAACCACTGATCCCTCAAAGTCGAATCTCTCCATCAGAGCCCAGAAATAGCCGTGACAGAGTGACGCGATGCGCACCTTGTGAATGGGCTGCTCCAGTTCCTGAATGTCCTCTTGTAGTCGATAGACCATGGGAATCCCGCATCGGGCCGCGTTCACGCCGAGCTTGAGAGCGAGTCTGGTGAGAAGACTGTGAAGCAGTATGATATCGTTGTCATACTCCACAAACTGCAACGCACTGTCGTAGATGGCAACGTGGAGCAGAGGCAGAAACTGGCAGCGACGCACTCTGGCCTGACGCTCGCGGTTCGATGTGGTCGAAATTACTCTGCGAGAGCCAGAAATATCCCGGCCGTTCTTTGTCGAGCGGTGCGAAATGGCGGTGTCATCACTTGCGATCATGTCCGCGGAAACGAGCTCGCGGTCCAGCCAAGTCAACAAAGCATCGACATAGGCTTTGCGAACATTCCCATCAGGGTCACGAAGAAGCCACTGAGTGCCTTCCCATACCTGTATGGGAACCCGGTTCCTGCTCAAATCCAAATTGCCGCTGTGGCCTGTCTTGGGACCTGCTCGTAGTAGGATGGCTTTCACAATCTTCAAGGCGGAAAGTCGACCGGGTGAGTGAGAGAAGTATGTTTCTTGCAAAGACTGGCTGCTGCCAGACAAGTCGATGGCCGACGGCGGCGCAACGTTGCCGGCGCCATTCTCTGCCTTGTCGGCCCCGTGAGTCAAAGAGGTGACACTGTGTGACCAGCCATGTCTAGTTCGACTGAACAGAGCGGCAATCATGTCGGAGACCTGGTCAGCGTAATATACGTGGTTGGCCAGGTCGCTGGTGCAATCCTCGAGCCTCTGGAGCAGTTCGTTGCGTTGGGCCCGACAAGCAGTCTCTTGTTCGGTGTCGGTCCTATCCTCGCTTTGGCTACCCTCATGGCTGGATCCCTTGTGCAGCTGAAAGAGCTTCTTAATCTGTCCGACCAGGCCAAGGAGAACATCCATGACGCTGAGGCCTATTAGATTGACATCCGAGCGAAGAAGAGATTGCATCATGGCGGTGAAGCTCAAGTGTTGTCGCAGGTTGTCTTCTCGCATCGGCGTCTTGTTCAGGAAGTCCAAAGTGGCCACGAGAATGACGTATCTATCTTGCACTGGTGTCCATCGAGAGATGGTGTCAAACACTTTGATGGCCCAGCCAGAGTCGTGACCAGGCGACGACTTCTCAGTGACAACAACAGTCTCTCCCTCAGAGACCCTCTCTGAAATGAACTTGAGCAGGGCACTGGTCGCGCCGTATATCTGGGCCCTGTTAGGAACAACAAATATTTGTTTCAAGCACCGTGTCGCGAAGACGCCGGTTTCTTCCTCGGCGAGATTATCGACGTCAAAAGCCGTTCCCGACAACGCAACAGGATTCGTGTCGCCAGCGACATCCGTCGTTCGGACCGTGTTTACACTCGAGCGACGGCCCGTGAGCTTTTCAGGGTCATTCTGGCCATCAAGTTGCACCCTCTGGAGTAAAGTATCGAGATAGACGTCATCATCGGTCCACATGTTTTCGAGAATCATTGGCACGACAACATCGATTTGGCGACCCGAAACCGACGAGAGAGCGTCGGAGCCCGCGATATGCTTGATGGCTTCCAGGCCAGCGTTCCTCCATCGAAACTGAAGCGGTTTGCTGACGGGACCTCTTGAAGGCACATGTCTGGTTGAGGCGAGCTGAGCATATGATCGAACAACAGACTGATATTGTTGCAAGTAGGCGCTGTCGCCAAACAGGGACGAGACGTCATGATGTTCACAGAAGGCTTCAAATGTAGGCAGCGACGACTCGACCATGGTGATGTCGTCGGATCGAAGAATTAAGTCGAGAATCTTGAGGACGCATGGGGCGATGAGGGCGGCCTCTTTGGGTGATTTCTCGACGAGGGCAGCCAAGATGGCCAATGTGACCTGGACATTTCTGATTGCGCCAAGGGGTAAGTAAGCAGGTCAGTACGGATAGTTTTGCTAGGTACAACGCGGACCGAGGCGATGGGAGACGGACAATGCAGTCGATGTGGAAGTCGGACGGGACGAGCGAGGCAGGCACGGTAGGTAGATTGACTCACCCAATTCGCATGCGCCAGACGTCCGAGGCCGTCTTCTTTTCGAGAAATGCGCCAATTTTTTGGATCTTTGATCGACGGCTTGTAGCGTAGAAGAGTAAATAGCTCAGCTCGCTGCTGTTGGGAGCAACATCGACAGCTCCTTTTGTGGTTTTCGGATAGCACTTGAGCACCAGGACTTGGTGCTTGGGCCGACACTTGTCGTGGATGGCGTTCATGGTGCCGTAGGATTACGGTCGTCGACGCCCCCTTTGACAGACAGGGGAAGACGGGTTGTGTTGTATCGTGTCGTGTCGTGTTGTGTCGTGTTGTGTTGTGTCGTGTTGGGCAGGATCAGCCGCGACGCGAGCACAGTCCAAACCAAACGACATCCAAAATGTCAAGAATTGGGATATTCGTTCAATGGGCAGAGAGGATGAGAGGGTGGGTGCAGGAGGAGAAAGAGGAGGAGCATATGGCGTTGATTGTCGTCGGAGATGGAGCTGAGGTAGTAAAGCCGCAATATGATGACGACCTGCAGTTCGCGTGCGTCAGGGGGAGGGGGGGGGGGGCGATGCGCGAAGCAGAACGTGTTCCAGTGAGGACGGGACTTGGGATTTGGGCGGCCCTGGCTGGCAATGATAGGGGTCACCCACTGTAATCCGTACAACCCACTCACTGTACGGGATACCTTCCTTGTACGGTACATGCAAAGCAGGCGCTTTTGTATGCGCTTTTGTATGCATGGCTGGCTGGCGGCCATGTACCGTGCACAATCTCGGGCAGCACCAATCCCGAGCAACCGCAGCAGGCTTGCCATGCGCAACGGAGCCGGGCAATTCCTGGTGTCCTTGCCACATTTCCACACCAACAAGCAAGACATGCATCGTCCGGCTTCTCTCACATGGCGGAAAAGGTCGTCAGGCAAGTCCGCTTTTGGTACTGCTGCCTCGGCCCTGCCTGTGCCTGTCAGCCAGCCTATCGGATACTCGATGCTCTTCTGGGATAGCTTATTTTGTTTAGGCTCTCGCGATGCCTTCAAGTAACAAGCCCTACATAGTCTCACCTGCTTACCCTACAGCGCACGTGGCTTCCCCGCGTTTGGGGGGGGGGGGGGGCTTTCTTCGCGGGGATAAGACGACTTGATCGGTTGGGAAATGTGACCGGCTTTTCCTTGACCCTGGTGTTGTTGGGCTACACCAAGCTCTTATCCTCGACTCATACATCAATTGGCACGCAACAGCATCACTCATCCAGTACAGTAGCTCAGAAACAATCTTTTTAGCTTCAACCTCAGCCTCTCGGGTTTCTTTTTATTTTTATTTTTACTTTACTTTACACTTTGAGCTCGTCATGTGATGCCAGTGGTTGCGTCTGATACCATCTTCAGGAACAGGGAGGACATCTGACGAGTCCTTCATTTTCAAAACCACAGGTCCAAGGGATGATAGCTTTCGACCTAGATTGCTTTCGTATTGTATTCATCATTTGTCATTTACTGGCTCAACAACGGGAAAGAAACAACAACGGGAATGATGAACAAGTCCTGTCCCCTGCGACCTGTGTGTGAAAACGTAAACATGTCGATTGTGTCCCGTCTTTTTTTGTCCCAAAAATAGGCTCTAATCATCAACACATCAAGACCTTCAAACGCCAACGTCCTTGCTTTTTATTAGGCCACTGATGCAATCACTAGCGCTGCCACATTTTCTTCTTCGCTCCTGACCGTAATCTTCGTCGTCACTCCTGATTTTGAAGAGAAGGCCATTCTTACGTTTGCCACTACCCTGCCTCCGTGAACCGTCTTGCCCAGCAACTTGAGCGTGTGGGTGCTCGGGTTGACAGGCACATCGGTACCCTCCAATGGCTGCAATGAAAGAGCCTTGGCCAACTGCTCCGTGGCATCTGTGTTTCGTGTGCTGTTAGCTTGGGTGAACTCTTCAACTGCGCATGCGCCGAGGCACATCAAATTTACTTACCGGCAATGCTCTTCATGCCACCCAGCTGCAGAGTCTCCTCTGCCTCCTCTCCCGAAGCGCCAACCTGCTCCCATATGTGACTGAAATTACTGGCAAACGCAGGCACAATGTAATCGCTACCGCTGAGATCAAATTCGGAGACCTCGTACTCGTCGTCATAGCCAGACTCCTCGGGCTCACCAGTTGATGGGTCAATTTCTTTGCTGGTGAACTTGAGTACGTTGGAGAATGAAGTAATGGGCATTGATTTCTCGCCGTTGACCTTCTTCAAGGCCACGTAGACCTTGCCTGGCTCGTCGGTAGCCAGCTTCTCGGCCTGGATGATGAAAACTTCCTCTAGTTCATCTTCATCGCCAGGGGTAGCAACAATCGACACGGCCTCCAAAACCGTATCCGGCAGCGTGTTCTTCACCTCGTACTGAAGAACAATGTGCTCCTTGAAGATGTGCTTCACCAGTGTGACCACATACTCTGTCTCGGCCTCGGTAAGTTCGACCGTGGGTGAAGACTTGAGAATATTGCCAAACTCCCTCATCTCAGGAATCTGCATCAACTCCTCGGCATAGCGCTGAGCCTGGGCAGAAGCAGAAGTCGCAGCCTCGGCACTGCTGGCAGGAGTCTTGGTAGGGCCAAGCTTTGGCGCCTTGAGGGTAGGTGCTGCAGCTGTAAGTTTCTTGGTTCTGTCTTCGGCATCGGCTTCCTCTCGGGTGACGACCGGAATACTGGAGATATCGAAGGGGTCGTTGAAGGAAGCATGGTCGTCCGATGTGACGTACATGACGAGCTGATGCTCGAAGACTGGAAGGGAGAACATGCTCTCATTCTTGACGAAATTCTCGGCCATGTCGTCGTCCTCCTCGCCCATGAGCTTCAGGTTGAGTGCAGCACGATCACGAACTTCGTCATCCACATCGTCCAAGCATCTGGTGAGCAGAACCTTGACGCTAGCCTTGACATCAGGGTCTTTCTGGCCGACACCAAATTTAGCCAGCGCGGTAACAGCAGCAGCTCGCACAACTGCGTTTTCAAGGACCACTCGGTTGTAAATGTATCGAATGTACTTGGTGGGCTGCGCCGTCTTGGGTCCCTCCAGACCAATCAGATGCAGAATGCGGACGGCCAGCTTCGTAAATTCGCAATCCTCAATGAACTCGCACAAATGGGCCAGAGCCTCATCCTTGGAGTCGGGAACAAACTTGATCAAATCGAACATGCTCTCTACGACAGCACGCTTAAATTCGTAACCGCCCTCGTCTCTAAGAATGCCGCTGAGGAAGGTAAGCATGCCAGCCTGCTTGCTGGGGAACTTGAGGCACAAAGTTCGGATAGCCTCGACAATGGTAATCTTGAACTCGTCCGTGATCTCTGACATGAACCCGGAGATCTGCTTCATCAGTCTATCCACGCTAGCCTCGTTACCCGTCTTCAGGAGGGTGGTGATGGCGAAAGTGGCAATAGATCGATTGGTGTTTGAGATGAGGAGCTCGATATCGGGGTTGCAAGCGCTGACAACGGTGGGCTTGGAGGAGGCGAAGTTGTGGAGAATTCGGAGGGCGGCGAACTTGGTGACGGCGCGGGGAGAGGTCAGGAATAGTTGCAAAACGTGAACGGCCTGGGCGACTTCATCGTCGGAGACATCTCGCATATCGCAAACAGCCTTGGCAGCCTCAAAGTTGACCATCTCGCTCTTGTGGCGCAACCAGCCGTCCAGGAGCTGCATCATGGGTCTTCGCAGTGACACATCTTCCTCGGCCAGCTGGGCGGCAAGTCGGACAAGCATGACGGTGGCGGCGGGGTTCTTGACAGCACCAGCGGCGCCAAACTGCTGAACCATTTTTACGAGGGCCATTCGGTCGTGCATTCGCATCTGATACAGGAGTCCAATGGCATGGTATTGGCTCATTGTCGAGTTGTTCATGGGCACCTGTCCGCTTGATGAGGAGAAGCCGAGCGAGAAGCCGCCGGATGATTTGTTCGAGGCAGCGGCCTCCTGAGTTTCGCTCTGCCAGCGACGAACGACTTCCTTGGCAATTGGCAGGAGGTGGTATGAAGAGACTAATGCGGCGGAAGAGACAGAGGGATTCTTGTCCACAATTGCAGTTTTCATTACTCGCTCGATCGATTGGACGGTCGTGGCCTGGGGAAACGC
Source organism: Epichloe festucae Fl1 (assembly GCA_003814445.1). Lineage (NCBI taxonomy): Eukaryota > Fungi > Ascomycota > Sordariomycetes > Hypocreales > Clavicipitaceae > Epichloe > Epichloe festucae. The sequence continues at coordinate 1,787,141 of CP031390.1, forward strand.
AGGTCAGTAATTATTGGTGTGAGACACCTACCGAGTTCTGAGGGGGGCATGCGAGCACGAACGTCTATGATGCGGCACAAAGCTCGAATGGCGTTTGGTCTGAAGATGGCATCGCTGCCACCGCCAGTATCCTTCATGATTGTGCTGGTAACCATGATGATGTCCTGGGCTGAGTTGGCCAGCTCCTTGATAACGAGATGGACCATCTGTCTGAGACTGGCATCTTTGTTCTGGAATAGCTTTGAAATACCAAAGAAGAGGGTGGTGGCTTCATTGGTGGGGAACTTCTCCCCTGTGTAGAGGAGAAGGGCAATCTTGGTCAGAAGGATCCGGCATCGTCGTGGTTGAATGGTGCCTTCGTTGAATATGCGAGCTGCAATGTGGCATTAGCAGCTGCTAGCAGCCCACCGCCAATCCCGAGGATCGCCATCGCTTTTTGATCATACCTTCTTGGAATACTTGGGTGCGGTCGACCTTGACCAGGCCCAGGTCGGCATCCTCGTCCTTCTTGCCGTAGCTCATCTTGGGGCGACTGCGTCAGAGGAGAATTGGTCGTGAGGTGTCCAACTTGGCTGTCAGGCGCAGTGCGCACTCTCGAGTGAAGTCGAGTACTCGCTCTCAGGGGATTGGGGGGGGGAGCTCACACGTGACGCCCCACCTCGCTCGAAAGGGTACAAGTCACGCAAAAAATATAAATAAATAAACAGGTCGAACAATTCCCACGTCGTCTGATGTAAAGGTTGTGTGACATTTGGGAAAAAAATGTTTTCTTTCTTTGCTGGCAAGTGAGCTCCCGTACATGCAATGCAAAACCCGCGCTCTTCCACTTATCTAGCCGATACATATTACTGCATCGATGACGGTGACATGAAGCTGGCAGGCGTTGCCGAGTTGCATTGCCCTCTACGTAGCATCTTTGTTGTACTTCGCTCTTCGTTCACGACCTGTGTTTGGACCTGTGCCTCGGTTACGTCCCTGTGTCCCCTGATGGCCGTTCTTGAAAGTCCTGAAGCTCCGACTTTAGCCAAACTTGGCTGCCACATCCACGACATCACCCGGCGTATCCAGTATGACAACATCGTGGCCCTCCCTGGGCGTCCTTTACTCAATGCTCCGGTAAAAGCGGCCGGCTAGATGAGCTGCTTTGTCGATCCACGAGCCCTGACTAATGCTACTTATCCTGACCTTGAGAACATGAGAACTAACCCCATACTTGTCAAACTTATTGAATTTTATCATCAAGCTTGGCTCAAGCGTAGATGACGCCCTAGCGGTGTATGCCTGGCGTTGTTCCAGTGCCGTCAATACAAGATAACATATCACTGCCCTGACGAGGCCCATTGAGAGTTCTGTAACAACCGTCGCGTTGGCTTTGAGGAACCAAGAAGACTGCGTCTCCCACTCAATGCCTAGGTAGGTGGGGGCCCTTCAGCAATGACTAACATTGCGTGAATTAGTGTCACGAGGTTCTGGTTGCTGGTCACGACTATAAGCAAGCTTTACCGCGGCGTGCGCTCCTTTTGATTAGTGACTGGCAAGCCCGCAGAATTTGATATCGGGCTCAAGAGAATCGTCACCTGTCCAGGTTTCTTTTCGGGGGCGAACGGATATACTGGATGGGTGGTATACATCTTCAGTTGGCCACCGTGGTATATGGACGTGGGGCCGCAAGTCTTGTTACTGTTTTGCGACTCCGACTACCCATATGACTGCAGACTTTGGACTCCCCCCTCGCCACTATTGCACTGTCGTAGCACGCTTGCCGAGGAGCCACTGAGAGAGACCCATCAGGTAGGTCCCTTCACCTGGAGGGTGGCCGAGGGCTCGCTTGTCTCGTCCATGTTGTCCGGTGGTCGCGGGTTACTGCCATCCGGATTTGTTGTATCGAGGCGGGTAGATCCCAAGGTTGGTCAAATCAATGTTGCTGGAAGTCATTGTCATATGGACCTGTGCATTTTGTGGTGGCCGTCTTTGGTATACCTTTTGCGTGCGTCTAATGGCAGGTTGAGAGCCTCGTTTTCGGCGGCCAAGACTCGACTCTCGAGAGCTCATTTGTTGGATGGATACTGCAAACGGTCAGCCTCGGGAAAGCAAGGGTACGTACGGGTGTATATTTACCCCTATTAGTTCCCTGATGTATGGGCGGACCACCGTGGGATGCAAAACGCTTGCTTAAGTTTTCTCAAGTTTGCTGGCCTGCTGCGACGGAGAATCTCCTGAGCTGATTGCTTGCTTGTCGGATAGAGGGGACGACGAATAGCCAGCCGCTCGCTCCGTCTGGGTCTCGTCGGGTATTTTACGTTTGTACGGGACTCAAATTTGCGAGGCAAACGTCTTCGATGGCGTCTACATACTCCGTACATGAAGCATTGTACGGAGAACGGAGGTCGGGGGTCCGTGTTAAAAGTCGTGTCCCCTGCATATATGTAAGACCCCAGACAAGGACGCAATTGGCCAGCGGGGTCGTAATCTCACTAGGTAAATGATGAGGCATATTAAGAAAATGTAATTCGCTTAGAAGGGGATAATAACTTAACACGTAAACATGCAGTAGTGATTTTTCAATTATAAGTAGTGACTAGGCCTAAGACAGAAGAGGTACATTTCCACGCAAATTTATAAGAGAAGTGACCTCCTATCTCCTTAGAGGCCATGAGCCTTGTGGGTCTATGGGGCCCGCAAATTGCATTGTATCTCTGATTTACTCTTATCTAATTGGATACATACAGACCTGGCTGACGTGACTCCACAACACAAGCCTTAGCACTTCTTTGTGTACGGAGTATTAATCCGTACTCCGTAACGAGATAATGTACATAGAGAAACAAGACAAATTATGCGCCTTCAATTTAATTTCCAGATCATCCGGCCTCCTACATATGTACAGCCACTGATTGGTTGCCGGATATTGTAAAACGAGTGCTAGGCCAGGTCCTTGCCGATCTATGGACGTACTGGCTGTCGGAAATATAATAATTGCTCTGTTCTTCTTTGCATGTAATTTCACATAGTATCCTAACCTGTGCGAAGGAAGCCCTATCTAACATGAAAATGAAATTCCTGATCGCTCTCGGCTTCTTTACCAGCGCTCATATAGCGCTCGCAAGCCCACTCAAGGGATCTGACAATAAGCAGGACGGTGTCTCCGTGTCTGGTTTTCAACGCGACCTGCAGGAAGTTTCCATTACAACTACCAAGTACGTTCAATACGTTAGAAGCCTAATTTAGGATTCCATCTCGCTCACATGATTCTTTTCTCTGACCTCTTATAGACAAGAGCTAGAAGCCACGCAGCACACATCCCTTGACAAACGCGAGGTAGAGGTACGGCACATGCTAATTCCCTTCAATAAGCGAGCGCCGCTCGCTCTGCAGGCTGCTGGAGTCACTATAGCCTTTGGAATGACCCAGGCTGCATCTTATGCATTCAACGGAAGATTGGAAATGAGGGGAATTTTATGTGAAAAAATAACCTTCACTAATACTCTTGGGAGAGACATCATCATTGATATTATCACTCTTGCCAGCCAACATCTTTCCAGCCACCACATCGTCAAAAGTTTCCAAGTCGCCGCGTATGCAGTACACTCCGTGTGGGGATTGCAGCCTTATTCAGGGGAACATGCCAATATATACATACGTTATTGAGATGAGTTAATTTGGGAGAGGTTCAGCGTCCGCCGAAGCCGCCTCCAGCTTCAAGAACATGGTCAAAGCCGTCGCCGCCGCCGCCGCCACCAAGCCTATACTATGAATGCGAGGGAGAAGTTGTTGAATATCGCAGCCTCACATCTTACATCCTAGGCATCATTTTTCCTCTGTTACTGCAGCCTCCCGTATCGCGTTTGTTATCGTGATCCGTGCTGTGCTTCGTTTGTTGATTGAAGCTTTTATTGGTCAGGTTTTTTGTTCTTCGTTGATGGATCTTGAAGCTTATACAGAGTTTCCTTTTCCTTCCGATAGATTTCCTAGATAGTCAATCATCTCACATCTCTTCTTTCCATTCTTTGCATCATTCCACAGAAGTCCCGTGCTCGACCAACCAACGTTAGTTGGGTTTTGCGACTTGGCCATCAATAACTTGAAACGCGGCGGAAACATCTACACTGCCAACTCTGGGCTGATAGCCCTGGACGGGATTCAGCTGTAGCGTGAAGATCCATGGCAAGGACCATGACGGGAATAACTGCCGGATGCCAGACCACGGGCGATGATATGTGGTTTGTTTCCGTGGACCAACTACATGGCCGAATGTCATCGCCGCACAGACGGATTGGGAACGAGGCGATCGAGGATAGCATGGGATGATAGCATTGGATGATTGATGGGGTTTCTTGGACGGAGTTGTGCATATTTAAGCTCGGGAGCCTGCCGAGTTGTGCACAGTTCGTTGATAGGCCCGGCCGAACCAAGGGGGGGAAAAAACCCCCCCGCCGCCCGCTAACAACCCCGTGACACTTACTCCGGATTGCCGTCGTATGAATAATACCCACAAGACTTCACCATTTTCTCATCAAACCTAAAATCACGACTCCATTCTAACCACACAACAACCATTCCTCCCATGCGGCCCGCAGCTCCATTTCCCCCGCTCCTGCGGGTGCGGGTGCTCTCGCGCACCATCGCCACGCCATCGCCATCGCCATCGCCATCGCCATCGCCATCGCCATCGCCATCGCCATCGCCCTCCCCCTCCCGAGCCCTGCACGCAACAGCCTGCAAAGCCGCCAACGTCGCTCCCGCCCTGGGCACCGGTCCGCCGCCCGAGCCGCCCATCGCGACAGTCCGCAACGTGAAGGAGAGAATCGAGCGGCGGCGAAGGCAGGCCGAGATGCTCAAGGAAGCCAAGGCGATCCGGAACGCAAAAGACGGCAAGACGACGACGCTGCGCAAGAGGTTCTGGAAAGAAGTCACTGTCAAGGAAGTCGACGGTAAGAAGGCATATATACCATACCCATGGACGGACCAAAGCAAAAAGAAAAAAAGAAAAAAAGAAAAAAGAAGGCCTCTGGAGCATATATATAAAAAAAAAAGAAGAAGACTAACTGGACATGCTCTGATTACAAGGAACCCTCCAAGTCTGCCTCGACACCCGACCCCTCCGCCACCCGCAGACCAAAAAAATCATTCCTCTGCCGCTCTCCAAGCCCAATCTCGCCTTTGCCATCGCCCTGGAATGGGACTCCCTCACGTCCACATCCCAGGCAACCAAGCAGCATCTCATACCCCTCACCAGCCTCGTCTGCCGGGCCCTCGACATCGAGGATTCCGACGCGGGCATGGCGCCCCGCGCGCTCAAGCTCCGCGAGCAAATCACCACGACGGCCATGCGATACCTCGACACCGACTCGCTGCTGTGCTGGGTGCCCCCGGCGGGGGAGTACGACCGGCGCAACGACGCGGGCGAATCGCTGCGCGACGTGCAGAAGCGCACGGCCGACGACGTCGTCTCCTTCATGACCACGCACGTCTGGCCGGGCATCAGGCTGGAGCCCGTGCTGGACGAGGGCGCCATCATCCCCAGGAAGCAGGCGGACGGCGTGCGCGAGGTCGTGCAAGGATGGGTCTCGGGCCTGACGGCATGGGAGATGGCCGGGCTGGAGAGGGCCGTCCTGGCGGGCAAGAGTCTTGTCGCGGCGGCGCGGCTCGTGACGGAGTGGACCGAGGGGCCGGGGAGGAGGCCCGACCTGTCGGGGGATGCCAAGTTTGGCGCCGAAGAGGCGGCTAGGGTGGTGAGCCTCGAGGTGGATTGGCAGGCGATGCAGTGGGGGGAGGTGGAGGATACGCATGATGTGAATCATGAGGATGTGAGGCGGCAGCTGGGGAGTGTGGTGCTGCTTGTTTCGGGGACCGGGGAGACGGCGTAGATGGGAGATGGGAGATGGGGCCTGTATGATGGAGGGGACAGTGTACAATTATTAGAACTAGACTGGATGGGACTGACTTGCTGGTGCCGTTTTCTTAGCATTCAGGGATACTTCCACGTGGAGACAAAGATGGAATACATAGACAACGTAGATAGAAGCGGGTTTATTTACTATCAAGCATATCACTTAGTTCATCTACTTATTCTGAAATTCTCAGCGTCATCCACAAGTCATCATCACCTTGGGTTTCATCGACTCAAAGTATTCTTCTTCATACACAAAGCCGGAGAGCGTCAACTGACGGACGACGACCTGCATGCATCAGTTTCGACAGATTGTAAGTGTATCCCGTACTGATCCGATGGATGGGTTGGCCATTGACAAGAGAGATGTCAAATTCGTAATAAGAAAAAGATGCTCGCCCCCTTTCACCATGCAAGTTGGAGGGCCATACGGGCATGTCGACGGTGCAGTATAAATTTTTATAGCCAAAAAAAAAACCCGACTTGTCTGCGGCGGTTCTTGTTCTCGTTTTTCTTTGATGGCCAATGGGTTTACGCGGTAGAACATCCGATAGATGGAGAACCTTACGCAAAATCATAATGGGAGTGGGTTGCAAGGGGAGATTAGAATCCTAAAATCTTTGATAGAGAACCTTGTGTAAAAACCAAATGTGAAACTGCTGCGTAGAGATCTTCTTTATTAAAGATTTCGGGATTCTAATCTCCCCTTGTAACCCATTGTGCTTTTGCATCAGGTTCTCTCTCTAGGATGTTTTACTATGTAGATCCATTGGCCATCAAAGATCAAGATTTGCTATCTAGGAAATCTATCAGAAGGAAAAAGGAAACCTTTCCCCTTTTTTCGCCGTCGACTAGGTGGCGTGGCGAGTCGTAGGATGGAGGCTTGGTTTGTCATCTTTTCGTCTTTATATTTTTGAGAGAACTGGTTCCAACTCACACACGGCCCGCCTGCCGGTCTCGTGGCGGCCCTCGGTTCTCGCGAAGATGGAGATGGAGATGAAGATGGAGATGGAGACGGAGGTGGCTGCCAAGCTTCATGAGGCTGGGACTGGGGCGGGGTCCGGCCCTGGGTTCCCCTTCCCACTGGTCGCTATTGAGGAGTCGGGGGATGTTCTGCGGTTGGCGTGCAAACGACGGCTCTTCAAAAGTTGGTTGCAAGTCTGTGGACGGCAACCCGGAAAGACAAAGGTCGGGTCACATGGAGCCGAGCCGGCGGGCGTAGCTTACGCCGTGTCACAGCTCCTGCATTGCAACTCGTTACGGCGTACGGATTATTTGCTAGACAGCGAGAGCGGTCAATTTCTGAAGGGTAGGTTTCCTGTACGATGCCCTTGTGCTCATGCCCCCTGGTACACAACCACGAATCTGAGACGATCTACTTCAGGGCTATACATAGTGTTAGGCGTGTTACTGTGACTCAGTCGACTATGACTGCCAGGGCACAATGCTTCTTGTTCATTGACCCCCAAGATAAAGCTGCTGTCTCCATATGGGAAACTGGACTAACCTTCCCAGGATAAATTGTACCTGCAGACTGAAATTGAGGCAGACGCACGTATCAATCACAATCAGGATTGCAGCCCACGGATGTGAGCATCGCCTTCAGATCAGATCGGCTAAATGCCAAGCTTTGACTAGTCGCGAGGTGTCATTCGATTCGGTCCTGCCTGAGGGGTGTGCGCTTAGGCCAGGTGTTTCGTCTGATTTATTAGCAATACAACAGGCCGTCTGCTCATCTTCCGGCGGTCTAAGACATTATATTCTCGTTCGTATGTAGCTTTCTAACGAGGATGCCTCGAGCCCCGAGTTCTGCACCTCTCTCTCGTTTCGAACGACACCGAACCAGTAATCAGTTTTATAATAGGCTCGGAAAATTGCTCCAGCAGTGCAGCATTTCACCTTGCCAATAATCCTCACGGAGTATTCCGCATCGTAATATTGGGGTGAGTACGCGGAGCATGAGGCGGAACCGGACTTTATCAGTAAAGCGTCCTCCTTGCATTTACTGCAAGCGTTACAGGTTTGGCTCCGAGTTCGTCGCTGGTGAGCCGTGAGACATGTAGGGTTTCATCCTCGCTGAAGACACCCTTGTGAGCTCAGCATTTTATTTCTTGCATTATGTATGCTGCGGCCTCGGTCAGAACACAGGCCTTCCGGTGGACTCAAGCTAGACAAATTCCTCGAGGATGACCAGCCGTAATCACTTGCTGGCGACGTCAACAGCTGATGACACCGCTCCGAAGCTGCCTAGTCTTGGAGCACATGCAAAGGCTGAGAAATATCGAGCACTTTTCATCGCCGAGAGCGTTGCGTCGCAGTGACTTGTTGTAAATAGCAGAAGGAGGCACCCCAAAGTCGTGTAGTTGTCCAATTTGCTTTTTTTTTTTTGGGTGTGGTCATCCACACCAGGTATCAAGACTGGGCACTTGATAGGGTCAGTCGCTGATTCTAACATTGGGATGATGGTCGGCCCAAGTATGTACCTACTAGGATTTGAGGCCCAGCCTTTGGGGGCCGTGCTCACTCACGTTCACGTTTCAACCAGCTACGCATTGTAGCTCAAACGATCAAATGATCCCGAGAGAATGGAGCGACCGAGTGACGCGTAAAGAGGCCCGTCGCGTGCAGCAGCAGTTTATATAAAGAGAGCGAGCCCAATATTGACTTGGCAGAGCATGTTGACTCCCGAACCCCTGCCAAAGAAAATTGTTCGCCAAGCTGCTGTTGCGATGCCGGGCATCTTCCGATGCACACAGGGTTTGCAGCTACATGATATACCATCTTCCCGCGTCATGACCCCTGGTGTATGTCCTGCCTGGCCGGTAGCCCAACAGCCCTACAACAGACCAACCCGCATTCCAATTGGCAACAGGGAAATGCGACCAGGGAGGGTGGAAAGGTGTAAAGTTGTCTGATCGAGTCAAGGCATGGCGCACTACCTCGCCGGCTCTTGAATTTAGTTGGGAAAGCTCTCGTCTTTTCCAGTATCAGTTTATGCGGAACTGCCGGAGCAAGGTGGAATGGGAAACATCAAGAAAGGATTGTTACCATGGTGCAGTCTCCGAAATCTCCTTCATCCAGGCTCGCAAAGAGCTCGCAAAAAGTGGATAGGTCTAGTGCTAACTGGGGCAGGGGGAATGCAAAGACACTTGCGAGAATGGTGTGATCTGGTCGTTTCTTTTTTTTTTTTGCTGGACTTGCGACAGGTCATGCGGTAGCATGAGACGGTCTGGGGAGTCGCAAGTCGTGGTGGTTCAAAACTAAAAACTCATTCCCCTCTTGCTTCAGCAGGCGCGACCCCTTCACAACTACCGAGCGCTTGCCCCGCTGGATGCTGGATTCGTTCAGGTCACCATAACCCAGGAGTCACGTGTGGAAATTCCGACTCGGTGTCCTTCCACACGTGACTTCCTAACTGGCTTGAGCTGGTTGGAATGCTTCCTCCTCCTCCGGATCCGTACTCTAGGCAGAATGACTTTCTTCGCAACGTGTTATAATGTTTTACATAAAGTTGAACGCGACCAGACTTGTGCCATGCCAACCAGGGGTCAATCATCTATATTCAGACTGATGATAAACCGGGCCGGGCCCCTACATGATGATCGGCGTGCAGATGGCGTTGTTATCTGTCTTCCGGGATCGCCTGTTTCTCGATAGCGATTGACCCTGCATCGTGGCATGACCTTGCCCAAGAACTGAAAGAACGGAAGAACGAAGCTTTTATCAATTAATTGATTGAACGAACGAATTTCGTGGTGATGATTAGGGAGAAAAAGAAACCCTATCAAAAAATCTGCTAGTGGGGTTTTTGTGCTGGGTGGGCCAGGTGCCTCGCACCTGCCCCCACCCGTCACGTCCACTATCACTCAGTAGTCGCCCCTAACCATTAGCCTAAAAAAAAAACATTAAATATTACTATAGGCATCCCATCCCTTAGCTTATAAGCTTATGCTATTAGCCCCTTAACCTATTAGGCATTTCTCCCCTTCTAATCTTAGTCTAATGTAGTTAGTTAATAATCATAATAACTTCTAATATCTCTATATCTAACAGGGCTAATAGTCTATTAGCTCCTCCTCTAAAATTAGTAAATAACTCTTTATAAATAGTAAAAGCCTTTTTAGATAGATAATTACGCCTTATTAAGTTACCTAGCTATATTAGGTAATCTCTAATCCTAATTAGAATATCTAGCCTTTCTAGTATTCTTAGAGGGCGAAGCCCTCCCTTAATTCTATATATACACTTAGCCATTACTTTAGAAAATAAAGAGTTTATAGACTAATTATTTCCTAGGGTATTAGCCTATAAACCTAGTTAGCTAATAGTTCCCTTAATATATTTACTATTTTATATAGGGGGCAGAGACTTAAAACTCTCTTAGAAAATAAGGACTCCCTTCTTTCTATTTAATGCTAATGTTAGAAATTCACTAGCTTCTTTTAAATTATCTTATAGGCATAACCCCTTAATTCTAGTAGCTTTAATGTTTTTCTAGTAGTAATTAATTAATTTATTAAGTTCCACTAGAGTAGTATAAACTAGGTAATAAGCCTTAGATATTATAGCTAGTACCTTAAGTGCCTTAATTTTGCCCTTACTACACTTCTATTAATTCTTATAAAGCTAAGACCTTAAAACTTTTATTTTTAGAGGCTACTAAGTTAGCATAGCTATAGCCTAACTATAAGGGGGAAGATCTAATAAGATACTTAACTAATCTTTAAACACTTTAATTAGCAATAGTAGTGGTAGTATAGGCGATTTTAGTAGTAAAGGTTAAGCTTCCTATTTAGCCCTTAGCTTAAATTTATTTACTATCTTATTATACTCCTTAACCATTATATATTAGACTTTAGATAAGTAAGGGGCACCCCTTAACTAGAGGTTATAATGCTTATTAAAGATAAATATAGTTAGGGAAATGTAAATTCCGTAATTATTAGTAAGTTTTATTAAGTCTTATAAGTCTATAATTAGTTAGCATTTAGCTAAGACTCCTATTATTTTACCTAGGTAAGTTAGAACTAGTGTTATACCCTTACTACTTACTTAGAAAGTATAGTTTAATAAAATAGTAAATAAGTTTAATATAATAGGTTTTAGCCTAGGGTTATAAATATCCTTAAGTAAAAATATATCTTAAATTTACTATAGCTCCTTATTAGTAACTAGTTATATTACTTATATAGAGGTAAAGGTAAGGGTTAACTACTTACTTATAAAGGGGTTTACTCTCCCTTATAGCCACAGAAAAGGTAATAATAGAGGTAAAGGTAGTAGTTATAGACCCCTAATATTAGTAAGATCTCTCTTTTGCTTTCTTTCCTTATTAATACTATTCCTAGCTAGCCTCCTAGGTAAAGCTCTAGTGTTATTATTATTAGTTATAAGAGGGTTACTTTCTCTAGCCCCCTTACTAGTCTTATCTTTATTATTATTAGGCCTTTCTTTCTTACCCTTATTATTAACTATACCCTTAGGGTTACTATCTTCTTTTTTTTCTCTATTACTATCTTTATTCCCTTTCCTAGCATTACTATTACCTCTAGTTTTCTTACTTTTACTACCTCCTATACCCTTAGGATTATTATCCTCTAGGTCTTTCTTTTTACTAGCTTTACCTCTAGTTTTCTTACCCTTAGTAATTCCTTCTTTAAATACATTATCCTTAGTATTATTATCTCTAGAATTAGAAGGTAGTTTAGATAAATCCTTATTACTTCTAATATACTTCTCTTTATTTATAATAATTAGGATATTACTACTCTCTATAACTTTATTAGGCATCCCTATTCTTAATAGCTACTTTACTCTCTATAGGTAAAATAGCTTATTTTTATTTTCTAGTCTTATTAGGACTTTCTCTTTATTTCCCTTATATAGATATAAGGTTCTTATATATCTTACTATAGCCCTAGTTAAATAATACTATAGTAAGAAGTCTTTAGGTATTATTATAGTTTAGACTTTAACTAAGTCTTTAGGTATAGGTAATCCTATTAAGTAAAATAACCTAAGTGCTTAAAGACCCTAGATAAGCATAGTTAGTGTGTTATTTATTAAGCCTTTATACCTTACTAGATTATAGGGGATACTAAAGAGATAATCTTATAAATAAATTAGTATTACTAGTAGCTAAAAGCAGTGTAATAGTCCCTTAACTCTTAATATTACTTATTTTAACTCCTATTACACTATATTATTAATTAAGCGCCCTTAATTTCTTATACTTATATTACTACTAAATAGCTTAATAGCTCTTACTAAGAGTAATAGTATAACTTAGAATAAATAAGGGAATTTTAATAGTTTTAGTTTATAGCTTAGCTATAGCTAATACTAGAAATAAAGGTAAAATCTTTTAGCCCTAATAAGCTTAATATCTAGAATAATAGGCTTACCTTTCTTCCTAGAAATATAGATATAGTTTTTAGTCCTATATACTACTAAGTTAACTAAATCCCCTTATATTACTAATACTATAAAAAGGCTAGTAGTATAGAAAATATCTATTAAGTATACCTTAATAAACCTTCTTACTATCTTAAGAATAAATATAGAAAACTTAAGAGTAAATATAAGAGGGAAGGTATAAAAGTAAACTCTAGGAGTAGCTTTAGTATAAGAGATAAGCTAGTTTATCTTACTAACCCCTCTTACTAATCTAGAATAGCTTACTATCTTAACTATTAGAATTTTTTAAGTATATAATAGCTTAATAGTATTACCTCTCTTTAATTAATTATATATTTTAGCACACTAAGTTAATAGGTTATTAAAGATTAGGTTTCCTTATTTAGTAAGTAACTTTTACCTAAACTTTAATTTCCTTAACTCTCTAGTTATTTAATTCTTTAAAGTCTAATTAGCTACTAATAAGAGTAAACCTTTTATTACTTTTAAATTCCCTTTTACTAGTAGTTCTTAGTAAAGGATTACTAGAGAGGGCTTTATATAATTCCCCTTTACTAAGTTAAAGAATATTCCTATTATATAGTTATTATCCTAAAGGAAGTTTTCTCTTTAGTTTTAACCTAGTGCTTATATAGCTATAGGGTATATTATATCTAAGTAGTATCCTATAAAGATTTATTTAGGGCTTTTAATTATAGCATTTACCCCTTTACCTTTAACTCCTATAAGTAATAAATTATATATAGTTAACATTATAATTATTACTATCTCCTTAAGTTTATATAGCCTTAAATACCTATTTACTAAGCTAAACACATACTATTTCCTAGGTTAAAGGTTTTTATTCTTAAATAAGTCTTCTCCTTATAACTTATTTACTATTTTTACTAGTACTTTACCCTTATTCTTAATAACTAGAAGTTATCTATCTAGCTTAAGGGTTACCCCCTTTACCTTACTACTTCTTTATCCCTATATTCCCTTTTTTTAAATAGTATAAGTAAATACTAGCTCCTTAGGGTCCTATATAAAATATAAGTCTTTAAATAGGTTTAAGTCCTTTTACTTAATACTTACTTAGTATATTTCTCTAGCTACTAGTAAAGTAACTATCTATTTAGTAAGACTAGGAGCTTTTCCTAGACTTATAGTTATAAGAGCTATGCTAAGAGAAAATCTAATAGTAAATAGTTTTAGATAAGAATATATAAGTATAGCGTAATTATAGCTAAGTAAAAGGGAGGAGGTCTTTAACCTTTAAATAGAAACTAATAAAATTTTTAGGGTTAAACTTAAAATAGTAATAAGGATTACTAGTTTTGCCTTAGTAATTAAGGAGAAGGGTAAAAGGTACTAGAATATAAGAGAAGGAGAGGGGAAAGTGTGTAGTCTCCTCTAATTTTCACTCTAAGCTCACTTTTAGCTTACCTTTTCCTACCTCTTAATTAACCACTAACCTATGCCCTTTTACCTTTTTCTTCTCTCTCTCTCTTTTTATTCCTTTTTTCTCTCTCTCTTTTCTCTTTTTTTTTTTTTTTTTATTAAACCTCTAACTCTTACTATATAAATCATATATTCCTCTATATCTTAAGGTTCTCCCTTAATTTTATCTCTGTAATTTTGTTTTTCCTAATAATAGTTAATCCTATAAAGTCTTTAAATAACTAGTTTAAGGAATATAGGCCTTTAAGGCATCCTTATAGAAGTCTAAGCTATGCCCTCCCCTTACTCTTAATTTATCTAGGTTAATAAGTTAATAGGAAGTATACCTAGTCTAAGTTTTAATTTAAAATAGTTCTTACTACTGTGATTATAGCTTTAGAGGCTTCCCCTTAGTAATTACTATTACTATCTTACCTAGTTTAAAAGGTTTAACTCTTTATTATTTATAGTGTTCTTTATAAGCAGTAGCCTTTAACTTCCTATTAGCCTCTATTACTATATAATAAGATTTAACATTCCCTATAAAATATATTACTACATCTCCTTCTAAGGACTTCTCTAGTAATTACGCTAAATTCTCACAAAAATTATTACCTTAACTAGCTAAACTTTAGGTTAATAAGGCTCCTAGCCCTATCCCTAAGTTTTATATTAATCTATATAGCACCTCTATAGGAGTATACCCTATAGATTTAATGTATTAGTAATTTAATATCCTTACCACATTAGGAAGTTAGAGATCCTAGTTCTTTGTGTTAGACATTATCTTATTTAACACGCTCTATAAGATTTAATTTAATACCTCTATGTCACGGCTTGCACCGAAAGGTTGAGAACGAAGTGATGGCTGAGACTATCGCAGTCGCTGCTAGATAGATGCTAGCTAGGGGCGGGTGCGTGAAGGTTCTCCGAAGACCCGCTTCGATGAACATCCTATCTTTGACCTCTGCGCTCCTAACACTCTACTAGTCTAATACTCCTATAGGACTATCTTAGAGTATTTATTAAGTTTACTCCCTTTCTCTTTAAAAACACTAATAACTCCACTAACCTAAAGGCTAGCCTAGGATTAGTGTAAAAACCCTCTAGAGCAAGCAATAACCTGTTTATCTAAGCCTATAGATAGTTTACTACCTCTATAGCACTAGTTAACTTATAGGGGAATAGCTATATAAATTAAGAAAAATAATTAACTATAATAAGTATATACTAGATCTTTTGCTCTGATTTTAGAAATAGTCTAATGTAATCTATCCCTATTACTTAGAATAGTTTATTTACTACTACTAGTTAATTTAGTGCCTTTTTCTTTTAAGCGGCATATTAGGCACATAGTATATATCCTAAAATATAGTTAATAATATTACTACCTATCCTAGGCTAAAACACTAATTAAATTAACTATTACTAGGTTAAGTCCGCTCTAAAATACCTAGACTTATTATAAGCCTCTTATAAGGCACTTATTACTTCTTTTCTTACTAGGTAATATTATCTATTATATTTTCCTTTAAACTAGAGAACCCTATTCTTAAGTTTATACTATTACACTTTTATAACTATTTTTCTAATAGTATAATAGTTATAATCTCTCTTATAACACTTCCTAGTAGTAAGGAACCTTATAATTTCTTTATACTATAGCTCCTCTAGGTATTTTCTCTATAGTAATTTAACCCTAGGTAATACCTCTAGCTATCTTATGTTTTAGCTTAACCCCTTAAGATTAGATTTCTTTTAAATCTTAGTAGCTTTTAGAGTTTTTAATATCTCCTTATATCCTCTAACTTTATCTTTCTAGATTTACTAGTTTTAGACTATATCCCTTAACCTAAACTTAGTTAAATTATTTACATAATTATCTAATAGAAATATAGTGTAAGATAACCTATTAGTAGTAGTATTCTATTTCCCTTAGATAAAACAAATCTTAATATTTAATAGCCTTAGCTTAGTAACCTATCTAGTATAAATACCCTTATAACTAGTGGCAGTTATAAACATTATAAGTGGTTTATAATCTATAAAGATAGTTAATCTTATTCTTAACTTAAAAAAGTGCTTATACTTCTAACAGAACTTAATAATAGTATAAAGCTCCTATTTATAAGTGCTATAGTTTTATTATATCTTAGTAAAAAGAAATAAATTATATAAAATAGGATAGGGAACTTTATCTTAGACTTATAATATCACGCACCCTTTACTAAATCCGCTAGCATTAGAGTATAGTTAAGTTAGTAAGTTAAATATATACCTATATATACTTAGGATAGTAGTGGCTTTCTTCCTTAATATAGAGAAAGATAAAGCCTTTAAATCTCCCTATTACTAGCTTATATCCCTAGTAAGTTAATTAAGAGGTTAAGTAATCTTAGTATAGTTCTTAATCTATTATTAGCAAGGTCTAATAGCTCCTAAGAATAAACGCACGCTAGATTAACTTATAGGCGTAAGCTAATCCCTTAGCTTTATAGCTTAGTTAGGTTTAATATATATTTTCCTACTTACCTTATAAACCTAACTAACTATAATAATTAAATTTATTCTAAGAGAACCCTTTTTAAAGCTTAGTTTTAATAGAGTTTATAATAGCCTAAGTAGTAAATAGTTCTTAATAAAAGACTACTACTCTTTAAATAAGGCATGTTTATAGAAGATATTATCTATATATATAGCTAATGCGCTTAGATTACCTAAGAGTTAAGGGGCAGTAAGAGAGGGTTTAGGGTAAGGTAATAGGATTAGACTAAGTATAATCCTTATTACTTTAGTTATTATAAACCTAGCTAATTAAGAACCCTAGGGCATATAAGATAGTTATAACTAACTAAACCTAGGGATATTAAAGGCAAACACATGCCTTAACTTAAAAGCCATAGGTATTAACTAGTATATATATTTAAGGTTAAACACACAGTAGGAATTAATCTAAGGATTAGATAGTTAATCGTGGATTTTAGCTAGTAAGGGTAACTAGCTACCTAGTATATCCTCCTTAATATAAGAATAATTAATAGTAAGTTATTGCTTAGCCTACGGGTTAGACTTATCCTTTAGTACTAGCATAGGTTCTACACACTAATTAGATATCTTTCTATTAGTAGCTATAGTATACTTATATATCCCTAACTTAATTCCTTTAGTTACTAACTAATTTAGCTAATACTTCTAAGGCTCTAACTATCTTTGCTTTAGGGATTGTGCCTAGGGCTTTATATTTTCTTTTAGCTAAGGTATATACATGTAAAGGTTAGTGGCAGGGATATTAGCAATTAATAAGGCATTTAGGTCTCTATATATATAAAACATCTATATAACTTCTTCCACTATAGACTTTAGGATAAGGGGGCTTAAGGTTACTTTATAACCCTTAAACTATAATAATACTGTTTTAATTAGGGTTTCCTAGTTAGTTTCCCTTCTCTATACTCTTCGCTTAGTTAGAAATAGGAATAATAGAGGATCTAGAGTAACTAGCCCTAGCTAATTATCCTTTATCTATTAAAATATTTTCCTATTATTATTATTAACCCTTAATTCTATAGTATATTCTCTCCCTCTAAGCAAATTCACTTCTAATAAAAATACATAAAGACTAAGTTAATTTACAAGCTAAAAATTTGTTCGCACTAAAATAAGGCAAGTAATCTAAGGCGCATAGCTAGAAAACCACACTAAGGGCTTAACCTAGAAATAGATAAAAGGGAGCTTATAAAGTTACTTACTCCTATATTTATTCTAGGCTATTAGATTTAGTTTTTTAACTTAACTAGGTCATAGTAAGTAACTTAGTTTTCTAAATTATCTAAATTATCCTTCTCCTTATCCTTAGATCCTAATAAGGTATTATCTAGGGATAAGTTTACATTATCCTAACCTATGTACTTCTCTAGGATTATAGGCTTAGCTAGATAAAGCATTACTTTCTATTAATTAGATAAAGCCACTAAAGGTCCCTTAATAGAAATAACTTTATCTTTACGCTCCTTAACTCTAATTATAAGTTTAGAGTTCCTAATATTAAACCTTATACTTACATTATAAAGCTAGGGCAAACCTAGAATTAAAATAGTCTAGTTCTTAGGCTAATAGTCTAGGGTAATTACCACCTAAACTAACTACATAATGCCATAGCACACTACTTTTATTAACATAAAATAGGTAACTATATTCTCTTACCTATTAGCGTTAATTATTTATAGCCCTTAGAAACTAATAGATCCTAAATCATAGACTAGTATATTTTCCTATAATATAAACGCCTAAGATATAATATTAATTTTAACTCCCTAATTAGCTACTACTTATCCTAGTTTAAGATTAAATACCTATTCCTTCTAAAATCCTATATAAGCTTAGATAGTAATCCTAAATAGCTTAGCACTTAATTAATACTCTTAAAGTAACTTAGTATTATAATTATTAGCTATAGGACTCTTCTAACCCTCACTAGACATAGCCTAAACTAAGCTTATATTAAGTAAGAAGGCTACCTTTTTCTTTATTTACTTCCTTAGGGTTATTACCCTTAATAATAGCTTTTAAAACTACTTAGATATTTCTAGGCTAATTTACTATAGATCTATTAGCGAAATTAGAACTAAGATATAACTTACTAGGGCCTTCTAGTTAATAAGGCCTAGACCCTTATATCCCTAAATTTTGCTTAATGCCCTTATATTTTGCTTAACTACCTTTTCTCTTACTAATAGTGTAGCTTTAGAAGTTAGAGTTTAACTCTCTAATATCTTACTAAGGGGTATCCCCTTTTATTTTTTTAATAGTAATATAGCCTCTAATACTAATATTATAACCTATAGAGTGCCTTAAGTAATAGACTTAAGGGTTTCTATATTAGCTTTCTTAAGGCTCTTAATAAGGGGTCTTAGCACTCTAGCTTTATTCTCCTCCTTATTAGTAATATCTTTTACTTATGCCTTTATATTAGTATAATAAGCCCTAATTTTCTACAAGCTTATAGTAGCTATAGGGTTTTATTTAAGCTAAATAAGCTAGGGATCCTTTATAAGGTTAGGTAAGTTTTTAATAGCACCTGGTTTAATTAGAGTATATTAAACTCTAACTAATAATTTACCTATAACCTCTTTAATAATCCTAGATACTATTATATCCTTATATTTATTACTATTTAAGTATACCTAAGCTAACTAAGTATAGATTTATCTAGGTACTTATAACTAGTTATTATAGAGGGGAAGTGTTATTAATTTTAACTATAAGGATTCCTATTATTATAATAAATTATTTCTAGTTATAGTATAGTTTATAGTATAATATCTAGTAACTTCACACTTAAAGCAAGCACCCCTATAGGGTAATAGTGTGGTTCTATTAATATACTAATTCCTTAATTTAGTTACTAGTCTTAGTTTAAGTGCTCTTCCTCTTTAACTAGTACCTTAGGTTATTATAAGTATATTTTATAAAGGTTAATATACACTAGTACTATTATTCTAATATTAAGGGGGGAAGCTTACTTATTAAGTTCTAGGGATAGACTAGTTAGCACTACCTTATAGGTTTACTAGAGCTCTATTCCCTAAGTTAATATTACTTCTATTTTATATCTAAGGATAATTCTAAGGGTAAGTGGCTAAAGTTAGTGTTTAATTAACTACTTAAGGTATAGGATAATACCTACTAAATTACTAAGGGTTAGTAAGACTATATATTCCTAATAGACCTAAGTATAATATTATAGGCTAAAGCTAGGTAATTAAAGCATTAACTAAAGTGAATTATTATCTTTATTCTCCTAATACTTTTATAAACCCTAGGGGTAGTTTATATACCTAAGATAATACTTTATTAGTAAAGCACTTACTTTAAAGTTTAATAAATTCCTCTATTAAGGTAATCTTTATATCTTATATAGTTATCTTTATAAGGTTAGCCTTTACCTCTAAAATAGTAATAGCTTACTTAATATATTCTTAAGCTTCTCTAAGGCTATTAGTAGCTAATA
Organism: Epichloe festucae Fl1; assembly: GCA_003814445.1. Taxonomy (NCBI): domain Eukaryota; kingdom Fungi; phylum Ascomycota; class Sordariomycetes; order Hypocreales; family Clavicipitaceae; genus Epichloe; species Epichloe festucae. The sequence goes on from CP031390.1 coordinate 1,806,880, forward strand.
TATTCTAGCTAATAGCTTCTTATATTAGTAATTTATTATATAATCCTTAAATAAACCACTAGATAAAGTTATAGAGAGTATAACTCTTAATTAGAGTAAGGGGATAGTTAGAAGAAATTAGTTTATCCCTTTCTCTAGTATAATAAAGCATATTTAAAATATAAGAATAATAGGTAGTAAGGGCCTTACCCTTACCTTATTAAAGTTTTATATTAGTTCTAGTTTTTACTTCTTTATTAATAATATTAGGAGGGTATTACTCTTATAGTAACTATTAGAGGGTAGCTAAATTAGCAGTAGTTACTACACTATTCTTAGCCCTTAAGACTATAAGCCTTAATTACTTTAAGCTATTAATAAAAGTAACTACTTCACTACCTAAGGCTATATTAATAGCTTAGATAAAGGTATTTAAGTTAATATCCCTTTCTTTATTAACTATCTTAAAAGTCTATTATAGATAACTTAACTATTATCCTACTAATATAAACCTATTAAAGGTCCTAATGTCTTAAGATAAGGGTAACTTACATAGCTCTATTATAGGCTAATAAGTAAGTGTTTCTAATATAGGTTTTCTAGATTCTAGTATAAGTAACTTTAATACTAGTAAGGTGGTAAGTTACTAAAAAAAACAGGCTAGCTAGATTATAGCTTAGTCTCCTAGTCTAGTAAGAGGGAAGTTTTCTTCTCTTACTAGGACACTTCCTAGTGATAATAATTTAGTTAATTCTAAGTCATAGGGGTACACCTCCGCTATCTACGGATTCCATAGGGATTCTAACTCTTATAACTCTAGATTAATAATAATACTAATAACAGAGAGTGTATGGTTTAATAATTACAAGTAGGGATAAGGAAGATAATAAGGAATATTAGAGGGCAAGACAGGGATTTCTGTAGAATCAAATAGGGGTTAAAAGATAGGCGGCGAAGTGGGTGAACAGACCACCCTAGTCTGATAACAACGACAATAATGATGACAATAACAACAACTTAACTGCAGGTAAGCTTAAGGAAGCTTCTGATTACCGTCTCCTAGCGTGGTCGCTAAGAACTGAAAGAACGGAAGAACAAAGCTTTTATTAATTAATTAATTAAACGAACGAATTTCGTGGTGATAATCAGGGAGAAAAAGAAACCCTATCAAAAAATCTGCTGGTGGGGTTTTTGTGCTGGGTGGGCCAGGTGCCTCGCACCTGCCCCCACCCGTCACTTGCCGTGCTCACACAAATATCTAAGCCACGGTTATTTCAGGCTTCACGCGAATTCCCCCATACAATAGAAGCGGAAACGGGGCGTCTGTGGGCGCCGCATCTTACTCCAAACGGAATTATGTACATGGGTATTGTCGGTCACACATGGAGCTAGTAATACGGTAGGTAGATAAAAACATCTGGTAATATCATCGAAACTTTACTCTCTGAGTCTCTGCCCGCCATCCATCCCACCAACCCATCAGCCCATGTCCTTGCCGTATGACTGCTAGAGTCGGCCCCAACAACCCCAGGACCGCCACAACTGTAGGTTCAAGACAATCGACTGCTACCCCTGATTGGTCTCGTCCCGACGGCTAGATGGATGGGGATGGGAGCGAGGGAAGCCGCTCAAAGACAACGAGAACAAAAAAGAGTTTTCCTGTGTCTCCTGTCGCAGCCTCCCTCGCAAACCGTTGTTCTGTCTAACGAAAAGCGTCCATGGTGTCCATGGTGCCCTTGTGGAGAGCTGGAGCACGCATTCCTCGGACTCTTTGACCGACGACAACACAACTCGTGGAGTGGCGGGCAACAAGCTGTGATGAGGGGGTGGCTCAGAACTTCCAAGTCATCATCGCCCTTGTTGCGCCTCCGTTTTTGACTTTAGCCAGGAGACTTTCTCGTCCAATGCGCTCGTGCGCCGATTGGCGGGTTCGAAACGAGCGGGTCGAGGCAGACTAGCGCGTGCCTCCAACTCCACTCTGTTGTCCTCTGGCCAGAGTATGGACTGTAATCCGTACGACCACGTGGGATACAAGGTGGTTTGTAATGTACATTACATACATGTACATACAATCGTGCGAAGGCTCCTGCCAATTAGTACTCTTGTATCGGTGGAGCCATGGCATGTTGAGCCTTCAGCATCATCACCATCCATCCCATCCACCCACATCATCAGGATTACTCGGAGCAGTTTCTGGATTTTCGGCCTAGCGTTGCCGCAGTGTTTTGCGTGTTTCCGCCCCCGACAACGCCTGCAACCATCTTTTGACAGCGTCTCGACTGTGATATCTGTCACTGGCGTAATCCGTATCATCAGATTATTAGATCAACAAGTGCAAAACCCGCACCCGCAGACGTACGGAGTACTCACCTTGGGTTATTGCAAGATGCTCATGACCTGCTCAGTGACAGTTCGCGCTACGTTCTAAGCGGCCAATGCAATCTTCAAAGTCTCGCGTCTTCCGTTTCCGGTCCGTTCCCATCACGGCATACAACATGTTGAATTACACTGAATCAGCGGACTTGATTCGACACAAATCGAGTCGACTCGAGTAGAGTTGCCATGCCACGTCCAGCTGCTGGCCGAATTCGTGAGGTACGCGCGCGTTGACCCGCACTTGAAATAATGGATGGCACTGATGTCGTCCCTACCGGGCTGGGAGCGAGCGAGCGAGCGAGCCTGCCTGCCTGCCTGCCTGCCTGCCTGCCTGCCTGCTTGCCTGCGGCCCGTGAGCCAACTATGTATCTGCATTGCATCCATTTTTACGGAATACAACGGGTTACGGGCTGCGACAACATCCTACATCCTGGTTCCTTCTCTGCCGTCCCCTCCCACCGCAGCCACACACACCCTCTAGCCGCTTCCAGCCAAAGTCTCCAAAGTGTTCCCACGTCCCCGATTCTCCGAGTCTCTCAATGCAGCCCAGCCGTCCTCCCGCGCCCCCCCCCTTCCCTGCCTTCCTGCCTTCCGATCCCCAGTCCCAGTCAGTCCCCAGTCCGGCAACCACCATCACTGGGAAAGAGCCACGCATCCACGCATCCACGCATCCACGCATCCACCCACGCATCCACCCACGCATCCACCCACGCATCCGCATCCGCGCATCCACGCACCACTATGTACATAATACATACAACCCACTCTTGTCAACCCGCCCGCCCACCTGCTCGCCCACTTGCTCGCCCACCTGCTCACCTGCCTGCTGCTCCTCGCCGCTCGTTCTTGCCTGCGCCTGCGCCTGTCTGCGCTTGCACCTTGTGTTTGCGCCCTCTCCTCTTATTAACTGGAGTGGTGTGCGCCTCCTACCCGGCTGCACATCTCTGTCTCGTCACTATCTGGCCTTACCCATCATTTTGGCCCGCATCCTGTCCCTTTCGCAATATTCTTGCGCGACGCGCATCGCATACATTGGCTCGCGCATTTGTCGATCCTCTTCATCCTCCCATCCACCATTCGACATCTAGTCCCGACAATTGTTGTTCGTCAAGAAACCCACGTTGCGCCGTACTTGACATCACGTGGACAGACGACGACGCGACCGTGCGACTCTCGACCTTCGCCGCCGTTGGAATACTAGTGCGTTCTGTCAATACCGAGCATTTTCATCTCAGCATCTGCAGCCCACGATAACAGACGCTTCTTCTTTTTTCTTCTGGGGCAGAAATATCCCCTTCCGGTCGAACCATATCGTCACTGACGATACGTTGCTTCGCGTCGCACTTCGTCGCGTCGACCTTTCTCACCGGCGCATTCGATCGTTCTGCGATACGCGCCCGCGCCGAGTGTGATTGTGGACTCATCTGACTCGTTTTTCGTTCCTGGATCAGTGTGTTCAGACTTTCCATCACGATATTTTCTACTACTTTCACGCATTTCGGGGTCTATCCGCGACGCACATCATCATCACTCAGCCAGAAAGAGACCAAGAGCCGCTATTTGATTTCTATAAGGATTGGATTACTGCACTGTACCTTGGCTGGCGATCCCATTGTTTCTTCTTCTCATTCAACGGCCAGAGCTCTCAGAACCACATTGCGTGGCCATGAATCCTGAGCCCGGTTTATCCTCTCAGCAGTCAACCTTATCCAGCTTCGCGTCAAATAAGACGCCGCATTCCAATCGCAGCAGCCCTTTCCCAACCACCGCCGCCCCCGACAAGCCCATCATGGCTGCAGCCTCGTCAAGCTTCTTGCCTGCTGCGCAGGCTTTCCGACATTCTCCGTCCACCCAATCTCCCTATCCACTTAACATGTCGACGGCACATCTTTTCGAGCGCGAGCCTACCAGACCTGTCGGAACCCCGTTCGCGACCACTCCCACGCCCATGGTCCGAGTTCTTATTCGCCGCCTGCCTCTCAACACATCCGAAGAGTCCCTACGTTTGATGGTTGTTTGGTCCAAAGAATTGGGCGATGTCGAGCTACTCCCGGTAGACAAGTCCGAGGACGAAGGTTTTCGATCCGCTCTTTTACGGTTCCGAAGCATGAAGGGAGCTTTAGAAGTGAAGAATATGCTCGACGGCAGATCTAATATTTCCAACGATGCTGAGATGGTTGTTGAGATTCTGACAAACAGTCCGACGGCCAGACGAAATACGGTCGAGCAAGCAGTCGCAAACCCAGCTGTCACTTCTTCCATGGGAACCTCTTCGCTTACAGCCTCTCGACAGCCCGGTCGCTTTAATGGATTTCAAGGCTTAGACAGCAGCGTATCGCCCACCTCCGGTGGCGCATTCCCGGCAAACGACTTCATCCACACCGATGCGAGCAGCCATTATCAAAACATCTTCTCTCCACAGTCGCCAATCGGGAACCACCTCAGTGAGCGACCGAGGATTTCCGGCAAGTCGCTCATCAGGAGCGATTTCGGCGAGGACGAAGAAACAAGCGACCTGCTTAAAGACCCGGTTGCCTACGCTGAGAGCGGAGCTACCTCGCAGCGCAGAGCTCCCTCGCAGCGCAGAGCTACTGCTCCTCAGATTCCGATTGGTCGTTTGGCAAATTTGTCGTTGAGCACAAACCACCCGCCGCAAGGTCCAGCGTCTCAATCTCTGCCGCCCTACATGAATCCCATGTCGCCGGCCAATGCGCCGGCGCCGAGTCTTGGTTATTCTGCCAACGGCCACAACTACCCGCGCCACAATTTCCCCCCGGTCAACCCTGCCGATCAAAACCCGCCTTGCAATACTCTGTACGTGGGCAACTTGCCCATCGACACGTCGGAGGAAGAGCTGAAAGCCATGTTTTCCAAGCAGCGCGGGTACAAGAGACTCTGTTTCCGAACCAAGCAAAACGGCCCGATGTGCTTTGTAGAGTTTGAGGACGTCTCCTTTGCTACCAAGGCTCTCCACGAGCTCTACGGCCAACCGTTGCATAACAGTGTAAAGGGTGGTATACGCCTGAGTTTTTCCAAGAACCCATTGGGTGTCCGATCTGGTCAGGCACCTGGCCAAGGCTCAAACAACCCAATGGGCAACATGAATGCCATCATGGCGGGTGGTGCCAACGGATTCCCCGCCCACGGACCGCCCCCAGGGCTCTCGGCACCACCTGGACTTGGAAGTGGCCGTGGCAACTACAATCTGGCGTCTTCCATGAACACGGGTGGCAACCGACCATATAGCAGCGTGAACGGATTTCCCGGTGGATCAAATCACCACCCTTGGGGCAATCCTTCTTTCAACAGTGTTGCCACTGGTCCTAATGGGTCTCTCAACAACAACCCATCATACTTCTCACGCCACATGATGGGGAGGTGAGATGCGACTCTGACGCGGCGGACCTCGTGCATAAGAGGACAACAACGCATTGCGCTACCTTTTACCTTTTACCCATGGTTCCCCTGTTTCACATCTCTCTCCTCTTTTCTTGCTGCCATGTCACTGCATTTCTGCTCGGTCAAAATTATGTTGTTGTTATCCACCCCAACGAAGTACGTTGTTGATCTTGTCTGGCGCGGCCATAGTGCTGGCACGGTTTTGGAGTATTTATATTCTGTGATTTATTTCGACACTTGCAAATGGACGACCTGACCAAACCAAACCGAACCAAACCAAAAAAAAGAAATCGAAAAAAAGCCAGGCAGAGACAAAAAAAAAACATATGAGGATTCAACCCACGACTACCTACTGGAAGGGTCACTGTGGATTTGGAGTTGGAGATGGGGTGGCAGAATACTTGATATCTGTTGCAATATGGAGCACAGGACGCATGGCATGGATTGTATAGCTGGCTGGACACGGCGCATGGTGTCTGTCACCCACACGCCCCAAACGACGGGGCACATCGGACACGGGTCAAAGCTGAGGCGTACGTTTTTGCATTTGCATTGAGCGCGTCAAAGAGGACTATGTCTATTCATCGAGTCTTGCATTAGGGCCACCAAGTTATTTTTCGGGAAAGGCAAGGATCCATGCATCACCAGAAAATGTCTGGTATGGTTGGTTCACCGTCGGTTGCATTTTATCGGTTCGGAAGGGGGTTATTCTACGGCGCAAAAGAAGGCATGGTCATGAGCATGTTGGACTCTGGAAGGAAAAGGATGACTTGGCAACGAGTGTGGGTTTTGCTTGGTTGCATCATACCCAAGAGGCTTCTTCTTCTTCTTCTTCTCACCCCCCTTCTTCTCCTCATCCTGCGCAACATAGATATGTGGATGGACCAGTCCACTGTTTGTCTCGAAAGACTGAACAGACATGGCGTTGCATCGCATTGGGTCGTAACTGCTTTTTCTGTTTCTCTCCGGCACATTCTGGTTGACGGGTTCGCGTCTTGGTTTCATCGTTTTTGATTTGATTCCCCCTTTCGTTTTCTTTTTCCATGGCAAAAATGTTGGCCGCATTCAGGCTTGAGTGCAAATATCTGGGTTTGCTTGGTCTTCCTTTTCTCTTCGTCTGCGCCCACTTCCACCACTTGTTGTATGGGCGGCAAGAGGAGAAATTTCCATGTATACGGGTTCTTCGAGGAGGGACTCTGCAAGTAGTTGTTTGTGGTGCTTTCGGTATCCTGTTCCCTCTCCCCTTCCTGCTGCTCCGCCGACTCAAGTTGGTGCTGCGGCTTAATTTTTGATGTCCTATCCTATAGTTTGACGGTTTATAGAAGCGATTTCTGTCTCGAATCCTAGCATATCTATGCGTAGTTGGTTTTGTCACGCTTTGTAGCTGGGATTCGAAATACACATCTATGTGCGTCCATTCCGGCCCGTCTAGCAGGGATTATTCGGTCCGGGGGGGGGCAAGGGGGTTGTCGAGATGACCGGTGTGCAAGGATGAGGGAGGCATGGGATTGGTATGGTACGTACGGATTACATTACACAATTGGTATTATTTATTATCATGTACTCCGTATGGGAGTCGTGCGACGTAGGGGACCGGATCGTACGGAGTGCGGAGTGCGGAGTGCGGAGTTGTTCTATTTCCAACTCTAGCTCGTGATTGGTCAATGAAGGGCTCGCCTGCTCGAGGGGAACGGAGGTGCGGGAGATCATGAACCAACCACCTGCCGTTGGAGAAAGAGGAACGGGGTAGGCTGGAGTATTGGAGTCTTCAGGCCTGGATCGGAAACGTAAAAGGGAATATTGAATCGAGTGAATGGGAGGAATGGGGGTTGGATCTGGAACGGCTTTGTTCAGCTTGATGCGGGCAGTGAATGAATGGTAATTACTAATGGTTGTTAATAAAAGAGTACAGTCGAGCAAGCGCGCATCATGGGGTATCTCCAGAAAATAATACACCAGACTCCCTCCCCCCTGTGTAAATCTCGGATTCAAGTTGAAGGCTTCATCGTCTTCAGCGCTCAAGCCATTGGCGTCATTTTCAACCCCGGATTCTGGCCTGCCAAAGTGGCCTCTACGAATGACTGCAGTGGATTGACAAGTACGAGCCCCCGTGCTTCTTCTTCGTGTGCTGTCCTGGCTCCGTGCTTGCCAAGTCGATGCTTGGCTATATTGGCAACGGCGCATCGTTCCGAGCAGTACAGCGTTGCTTGCTTCCGCTCGAGACATTCGTTGCAACATACCGTTGTCGACGTCCCGTCGCCCATGTCCATCTCCACATCTTCATCACTCAATTGCACACAGTCGTTGCCTGCTTCGCAGTCGTGTGCTGAGTCGACGTGACCATCCTGTGTGTCCCGAGTCAGCATCAAAAGTTTTACCGTGCGGAAGCGCTCGGATACATCTTCTTCCACTTACATGGCCCGTGGAGTAACATTTCTCGGAGCAGTAAACCGTCAGCTTGGCATCGCCTCCAGCTTGCACCAAGGCTTGACAAACGGCGCATGAGAATACGTCGCTGGCCGACACTTCCCCCCCGCAGACCAGGCAGGGTGGGAGGTCGTAGAGCTCGGCCTTGACACTGCCAGCTTGAGCTCCCTTGAGGCTCTTGGCCTGCATTCTGTTCTGCTCAAACGCTGTCTTGGCCCTCCGCAGCTCGTCCAACCTCCTCCTGTGGCTGTCTCGCTGCGGCTGCGCGCTTCTGCTCCTTTGGAGATCCTGGACAATCTTGTCCATGATATCCTCCAGGGCCATGCTCTCGCTGTTTTTATATTCCTCCAGGTACTTTTCGGCATTCTCCAGAACCTGACCAGTCGACTGATTGATGAAGAACTCTGCCATGTACAGCCTTTTCAGTTCTCCGCCGTCTTTCGTCGCACCAACCTTGTCCGCAAACTCGTCCACGCCAGACGGCCAGTCCGGTGGCCTCCCTATGCCTTCCAGCATGGTCTGTACCAGCTCCTCGCGTGATCGGTCTGGGTCGTCAAGCATCCCCCTGAGCTCATCCTGGTTGACGCCGCGGTCGGAAACCGCAATGAACTCCGGGTATCTTCTCAGAACCCAGCGATACCACGCTTCCTTTTCCGACTCAATCCTGGCTTCAATAGACTTGATGCTCCGCTTCCCATCCTTGGCGTCCTGGAAAAGGCCGTCAAGCTCGTGCAAGAACGCTCTTCGTTGAGCAAACCATTCCCTTTCCTCGCTGTCGCTGTACCTTGACCGTAGCCTGTCCATCAATTTCCCGTAGCACTCTTGACAATCCGTCACATTGTCCTTGCCGCAGTTCTGCTTGCACGACTTTTTCAAAGCCGTAACTTGCTCCAAGCAGAGCGCCTTTTGCCGTTTTGAAACACTGAGCTCCGTCCAGTGCTCTGGCATGGAATGGTTCGACGGAGTGCCCATTGTCGATGGATGAGCCCCCGCTCTTCTCCCGTGGCGTTGCAGAAGTCCCTTCTCTAGGATTTGGCCATAGCCATATGCCGTGAGAGATCAATAATCTACGGCCAGCGTTGTAGAAGGTTGGAGAGGCGTGAAGTGAGTTGTGTGGTTAGATTTTGACTCGATGGGAAAAGACGACGCGTTCACGTTACAAGGGGGTACCGTTGTAAAAGGGTGGGTAAATCATTCGAGTTGTTCCAGATGAAAAGCCTGAAAAAATAACATGTAGAGCCGTCGCCGATAAAGTTGATGAACCCGTGCCGTGGGAAGGTTTATTCGAATGCCCGAAGTTCAAGCGCTTCGCCCCACCACCGCGAACTTCTGACGAACGTTTTTACCTCGTACGGACTTTTACTTTGGGACAGACACCCTGACGTCCATCCCGACCGTCTCTTCGCACTCAAAAAATAATAAAATAATAAAGTAAAAAATGGTACGTTCGAATTCATCAAGACACTGCCCAGTTTTAAGGCCATAGCTAACCACAAGAATAGGCTGACAAGCTCCGTACCCAACAAGAACTCGAGCGCCTTCAGGCCAAATACATTGGAACAGGCCACCCCGACACCACGAGCTGGGAATGGCGGACAAACGCTCAACGCGACACATATGCCTCTATTGCAGGCCATCGACCACTTCTCGCGTATATTGCTCTCGCAGAGAATGAGCCCTTGGTCAAGGTTCGCGCCAGGATGATTCGGGTACGTTCTCCCCGGTAGTGAATGAAACTAGCAATGTGCGAAATAATGCCAACGATCAATGCTGGAAAAAAAAGAAAATGGTCCAGCCGGCAGGGCCACCTCCACCACGAGAAGACTAGACATGTTAAAGCCGAGAGTTTGTTCAGGAATTTTCAAAGGATGTGCATGGAGTTTGACGGGTGTTGGCGTGACATTTGTGTGCATTTATATGGGCGTTTGTTGGTGGTGATAACCCGCGGGTGCGGGGATACAAATATGGTTCGTCATGGTTACGTTTACTCATCAGTTCATTATTCTGTCAAAATCAACGTTGGCTTGAGCTCCAAGCTCGCTACATTTCAGATATTCCTATCTACTACATGTTACTCGCCTCCTCCATTCCCAGTCCGTTATCGCCTACCACTTGCCTGCCCTTCATCTGGATTCTCTCTGGCGTTCCCCGTCTCCTTAATTCCAAGGCTCGCTTTCAGTTTCTTCTCCAAGTCATCGTCCGAGCCCCCATATACCTCTCGCACCATACCCATCACCCCGTCAAGCCCAATCTCTTCTTTTGCCCGAGGTCCAACGTGCCAGGTAATCGTCTGGTCTCCATCTTGTCCCAGAGGAGGTCGTTCAATCTTTTTGATCACGTAGCCGTGTCTTTCCGTTCTTTTCAACGTCACTTCCGTCTTCTCGCTCGACACATTCTGGTCGGCATTGAGCCGCAGCAGGTACCGCTTCAGCTTCTGGTCGCTTAGCTCGCCTCCGTTGAGCCATATCAGAGACACGACCAGGGTGTAGAATGCCACGTAGGTTGCTTCGTCGTCTGCGCCCGTTATCCTTGAAGGCGTGAGTATCGATGCGCTTCGATATGCATTGGGCAATGTGGATATTAATATGTACGCTCCCGAACCGATCTTGGGTTGTGAGTTGGTTCTCATAGCTGTGGTAATTCGTCAACTGCCACGCTCCATGTTCACTTGATTCATCATGTTTTACGCACCTTGTCTCTTCTCTTGAAGGGACATTTTCTCCCTGACCGGCAGTTCCCTTAGTTCCATTCCCCACACGTGCTTCAACTGCTTTTGCGCAAGGGCAAATACCCTCCTGAACGATCGGCCTTGATCTCCGAGCACTTGGGAGACAATACGTAAGTTTGAGGAGCCTTTCGGATAGGAGGTTCGGATGTTTTTTTTTTTTTTTCATTACCTCGTTCTTTGATCCCGTCACGGCGTATGGGTGTCCGTGAATATTCACACGAAATAGCATATCGTACAAGCTTCTTTGCCATTTGCTCATCGGCCCTGCTCCCGGCTTGTCCTTCCCCATCCATCCCCTCATCAGAGTCGTATCCAGCTTCTTGATAAAATTGATCTCTATTCGGCCTTTGTCGCGGTCGAGGTTCGTCCTCCATTTCCTCATCATCCGTCTTGGGATATTAAAACATAGACTTTAGATTCAGTCCAGAGAGTGTAGGCACGAATCAGCTTACCGGCCGTCTTCTCCTTGCGGAAGGAGGCATTGCAGAAATTGGCAAAAAATTTGGCACAGAATGGAAATTGAACGAAATCACTGTTCCCCGGTCACGATCAACGAAAAGACTTGACTTGTTGGCGGGGCAGCAGCCTAGTAGTGAAGAGAAAGACAGGCCAACGCGCGATGCAACTCGGAAGCGCGTTTACATCAAGCTCCACCGTCCACATACGCTTATCGATAAGCCGACGTGGTCGCAAATTTCCTGGAGCTGTTCCCCCCCCCCCTTTGCTCTTGTGATGCTGCCAATGCGCCGAGAGGGCGAAACAACATGTCTTCAATCTCTCGCAGTCTTTGAACCCTCTCATCAATGATCTCACGGGCCGCGCAGCTGCCGCGCATCTGTCTGGTCTGCCGGCTGGGGATATCACAGCGAGCGATTGCCTCCCCGATCAGATATCCACCAAGGCTCGATGGACGGCCGCAGCGACGACTCGCCTCCGATTTCTCGCCTCGGAGCAAGGAAAGGATAGAGGCGCTCATCTCAGGGGCACTCGATGCCACTGGATCCGACTCCAAAAGCAAACGTTCTTCGAGGAAACGAAGAGGCCAGTTGGAAGGCAAGGGCCGACCTCGAGGCAAAGATGAAGAAGAGTTGGCGGAGTGGGAGATTGAGCCCACTCAAGACACGGAAGTTGCTCACCTTGTCGGAGGAAAAAATTACGAGGCTTCCGAAACTCTCGTAGAGAACAACATCCTGCCAGAAACCGTACGTGAGGGCGACGAAATTACTTCCCTACCTTCGAACCCCAAAACGAACCCGAACGCAAAAACGTTCCGCCACGACCTCGTGAACCGCCAAAGCCTCGGCGTCGACGCCCTGGGCAAGCCCGTCGAAGCAATCATCATCAAAAACCCGAACAGGCTGAAGAGACCCAGCAAGCCAATCCCCCTTTCAGAGGACGAGCGAGCCGGTACTGGCATTCCGCTAGATTGGCAGTCTGTATTTCCTCGAGAATCCGACGAGTCAGATGTCTCGGACCAAGTATGGCAGAACATTGAAGAGATACGGCCTCGAGACGCGACTGTTGTGAGAAGAGTCGACTTTGACAAGTTGGTGGCGCGGCTTGTTGATGGCTTTACCCAAGAGCAGCTGGTGACTTACCTCAACCGCGGGAAATGGGACGATGTCTGGGAAGGCGAGAACGGCCCAGGCTATCCTTGGATCCTCAAACAGAGCCCCTGGATTGCCGCTCAACCGAATCAATGGGGGGCGTTGAAGCGAAAGGAGCAGCAAGCCGCGATGATTCTGAGCGTAAAGTGGAAACTCGAAATTCAGGAGCACATTGAAGGACTGGGAAGAACGGTAGTCTGGCTACAGCCTACTGTCTTCCAGCTGATCACCAGTCAGTATGACTACAATTCTTTCCAAAGTCATGTACACGAACTAACAGGAATCGAATACCCAAGGACCCTCGAGTGGCATTATCGAACGCCTCAGCAATGACTTTCTAGACAGGTCGAACAACGCCGAACGCATAAGCACCCGGCCTGAAGAATGCAAGCTCGGCATCTACACTGCAAAGTCCACCGTCACCACGATGCTGAACCGCTTGGATGAGATTGTTCACACAATCAAGTCGCAAACTACATCCGTGGAGCAGGTCGAACCAGAGAATCTCACTGAGCCAGTGCTGGACGAGCTAGCGAAAATTACCAACACGGCCTTGCAGTATGATCCAGAGCGTTCGGTACGGCTTATCTGACATGAAGATTGACTGGTGCGCAGTTAGCTAACTCTCGATGTTCTTAGGAGCTCTGCATCTCATGGCTAGCTGAATCCGACCTGTCGACTGGGCAGGTAGAAGGCCCTGCCGATATTGTTCTGAGGTTACTAGTTGGCAGACAAACTGCGCCGCATGCCACACAAGTTCACGTCATACCAGGGACGAAGTACTCCAAGTCCAAGAAAAGCCTGTTCCTGACCCACCAGCGAGAAAAGCGAGGCATGTCATGGAGAGACAAGCTGCGACAGTGGCACCGACATGTCAACCCCATCGGTAGACCCGTCGACATCGTGAAACGTGCCCTCAACTTGTCCGAGAGCGTTGCCTTGGCACAGCAGCCAGAAGCCATGGCCGCGGACGAACGTGCCGAAGTCGTAGCCACATTTGGCCATGTTCTACACACTGAGCCGAGTGTTCGGGCCGTCAGGTCAGGCAAAACCAGACGAATTCTCTCACCTCGCGTCCCGCATCCCGCAGCCCTTACTCTCGTCACGGCCGATGCCGAAACCTCTAGTACCCAGAAAACAGCAATCGTCCTCCACTTCGCATCAGACGACTCCGCCAAAAGTTCAAGCGGCATCGCAATCCCCCAGGTTCGCCTCCGCATGCCAGTCAACCCATTCGCCGACCTGTCAAGCTTCTCTCTCCCCGACACGGCCGTCCTCGAAGCAGTCATTCCCTGGCGTCAAACCGACATACTCCTTCCAGGCGAGAGCGTAGACGTCCGTCTCACCCAAACACGCCTCCTCCCACTCGACAGCGGCCAGGCGTCGCTGCAGAATTTCCTGAACGCGTCTCAGTTCAATCTACTGCAAGGCGAGCTCCGCACCCCGAGCCGGACGATGTTCTCCATCCCCAACAAGTGGTTGTCCGCCGGAAGCAGCGCCGCTCCTCTGGATGAGACCACAGATGTTGAATTCATGTTCATGGGCTTGGAGATCCACCAGAGCATCGACGTGGCATGGCAAGGTCACACCCTTCGGTACAGCAGCATCGAGGCAGGCCATCACGGAGGCCAGCAGCAGAGCTTGTCTCTCGTAGCAGGGACGCATCAAGACGACAGCAGCATCGTTGCAGCACAGGAGAAGCTCGCGGGATTCTTGAAGCTAGTGGGGGAGACTGCGTCCGGGGCCCATTTCTCATGGGACGAGGGCTACAAGCTCATGCAGGAGAGGTCCCATGAACAGTTCAGTCGGGACATGATGGATACGGAGGAGGACACGTCGTCCGGGCCAGGACCAGGGCCAGAGGAAGATGATGTCGATGAGTTGGACGAGGACCATGATGATGCTCGGCGTCATATGGAAGTATCTGGTTCCAAGACAGGCGAGGATGCTGCGGAACCCAATGTCGAGGATGGCGTCAGGGAAGGTGAAGAACGTGGGTCGTCCACGCTTCACTTTCCTGCGGTAAACGTGTCTTCGGACAAGACTCAATGAGCAAGGTTGAGTATCTACTGTATATTAGTGTATCATATGGCTGCCAATAGAAGCAAAAAAATCGGCACCCGCTGACGAATGGTAGAGACGGATGGCACAGATGCGCGTGCGGTTGACTTGGCGATAACTTCGAGTTGTAGAGCCTTGCCCACTTCAAACATGACAGCACCAACTCACCTGATGGAGCCTTTGCGTAAAGCGACATTATGTTTCCGGAGCAGTATACATTGCACCCAATCCAATCATGCATGCATTTCGTAGACACATCACACAGGCGTAGGCAAAAAAAAAAACATTGACCAATTTTTTTGTTCATTGGAATCACTTCTAGACTCTAAGTTTTTTTTACTTCCTAGCACATCATGAAAACCATAATAAAACCCTGTTTCTCATTACGTGTGCCACCTAGACAAATAGCCGAGTTGCTTGTCCATAGCAAAGTAGTTCATTTCGTCGTAGAAGTGAAAGACAACATTACATCCCGGAATCCAGCCGCGTATACACCACAAGAACTCAACGATGTATTGTGTCGTTTATTTCTTGCCAGCCTTGGCAGCGGACTTGGTGACCTTGCCGGAAGAAGGAGCTGCCTTCTCGACGGACTTGATGACACCGACAGCGACGGTTTGACGCATGTCACGGACGGCGAAACGACCCAGAGGGGGGTAGTCGGTGAAAGCCTCGACACACATGGGCTTGGAGGGAACCATCTTGACAATGGCGGAATCACCAGACTTGATGAACTTGGGGGCGTCTTCGACAGCCTTACCGGTACGTCGGTCAATCTTCTCGCGAATCTCGGCAAACTTGCAGGCAATGTGGGCGGTGTGGCAATCGAGGACGGGAGCGTAACCAGCACCGACCTGACCGGGGTGGTTGAGAACGATGACCTGGGCATCAAAAGAAGCGGCACCCATGGGGGGGTCGTTCTTGGAGTCACCACAAACGTTGCCACGGCGGATATCCTTGACGGAGACGTTCTTCACGTTGAAGCCGACGTTGTCACCAGGGTTGCCCTCAGTGAGCTGCTCGTGGTGCATTTCAACGGACTTGACTTCAGTGGTGACATTGGCAGGAGCGAAGGTGACGACCATACCTGGCTTAAGCACACCAGTCTCGATACGGCCGACAGGAACAGTTCCAATACCACCAATCTTGTACACATCCTGGAGGGGAAGGCGGAGGGGCTTGTCGGTGGGACGCTTGGGGGGTTCAATGGAGTCAATGGCCTCGAGCAAGGTCTTTCCGGTGGACTTGCCAGCCTTGGTCTCCTTCTCCCAACCCTTGTACCAGGGGCAGTTGGTGGAGGCGGCCAACATGTTGTCACCGTTGAAACCGGAGATGGGGACGAAGGCGACAGTCTTGGGGTTGTAGCCGACCTTCTTGATGAAGTTGGAAGTCTCCTTGATAATTTCCTGGTAACGGGCCTCGGACCACTTGGTGGTGTCCATCTTGTTGATGGCAACGATGAGCTGCTTGACACCTAGGGTGTAAGCGAGCAAAGCGTGCTCACGAGTCTGGCCATCCTTGGAGATACCAGCCTCGAACTCACCAGTACCAGCAGCGATAATCAGGATAGCGCAGTCAGCCTGGGAAGTACCAGTAATCATGTTCTTGATGAAATCACGGTGACCGGGAGCGTCTAATAGATGCACGTTAATGATACAGATCGGGTTGGTGGAGTCTAATGTGTCGACCAAGGCTTACCAATGACGGTGACATAGTACTTGGGAGTCTCGAACTTCCAGAGGGCAATGTCGATGGTGATACCACGCTCACGCTCGGCCTTGAGCTTGTCAAGAACCCACGCATATTTGAAAGAACCCTTTCCGAGTTCGGCGGCTTCCTATAGAGCGCAGGGAGGTCAGTGATTTTTTATCACAATTTGTTGGGGGGGGGGGGGAGAGGTGGGCCACGCGAATGTCATGTCATGTCTTTCTCGTTTGCGTTTTTTAGCTCAAGACCAGTGACGGGTTGAGAGGTGCCCCACCAAAAGTCATACTGAGCCCCGCGACCGAAAAAAAAAAAAAAATTCGTATCGCGGGCGAAAAGAGGGGCAAGTCGCTTGCTTGCCCACCAAGGTTGCAAAGCGACACACAAGGCAGGCTCGCAATGCAGCGAGTGAACATCGGATATTATGCGTGAGAGGGGTAAAATATCTTACCTTCTCGAACTTCTCGATGGTACGCTTGTCAATTCCACCGCACTGGTAGATCAAGTGACCGGTGGTGGTAGACTTGCCAGAATCGACGTGGCTACGCTTCAGTCAGTACGTGAATTTCGGCAGCGGCGAGTGATATTTTGCAGTACGTACCCCTGTTGGCAGACAAGTCAGCAACTGTTATCCAATACATCGAATGATACAGGTCAAAGTCAACTTACGATAACGACCACGTTGATGTGAGTCTTTTCGTCCTTACCCATCTTGGCGGAGTGAAGAATGTGAAGGTTTTGGTATTGTGAAATGGCTTGACGGAGGATACTGTCAATCAAGTTAGTCACTGTTGCGTTGTGTCACATCACCATCGACAAAATTTATGATGAGATGGAATCGTGATGAAGGCCAACGTACAAATTCGCAGATCGGATGCTTGAACCGGGTATGCGAGACGAAGAGCGAAAAGGGAGAAAAATTCGCAAAGTGGTGGTGGGAGAAGAGGACTTAAAAAGGCGAGCGGAGGGAGGGGGTGGAGTTGTCTGGTGTGCTGGCTGCGGCGCGGGGCAACCAGACTGAATTCACCCTCTGTGACCGGGACCGGCCCAGCCCTAACAAGCCAGAGGTTTTTCTCCCCTGCCTCGCACTCACTTGCAGGATTTTATTTTCTTAGCGCCGGTTGTGCGTGGCGCAAGCCAATCAAAAGAGCTGACTTGGCTCATTGCTTTCCATTTACCATGTGCCGAGGAGTCATGCCCTATCAGTTCACCTGGCCAAGGCATACATGTTGGTTTCGTGAGAGTCTGAATGTTTCAGTAGAGATACTGAAGATGCAGATGCTCGATCATCGACTGAAGCCCCATCATGAGCGTTTTGTTCGACCTCCAGTAAAGCTGTCGCAACGCCCATCAGAGCGCCTCAACTTGGTTGGGGCTGGCGCCGAACATGCAGAGAGGTACGAAGTACATGCTATCTGATAGTAGGTACAAAGTGGAGACGAGGCTGGAACTCGTGGGAGAGGGAGAAAGAAAAATTGACGGCGACCCAGAAAACTTTTGCAAAGCAGACCACTCTCATCAGTTTTCACTGGTTCACGGAGGCTTTGCCTGCCCAACCCCTCCTCCACAGACAGCCCCAAGCAAGAAAGAGAGAGGGAAAAAAAATTACCAGGACAAGGTGTGTAGAACTGGCCGCGCCGCATCCAGTCAAGTCCTTGGGCTCTCCGGCATGAGTCACGACAAATGATCGTTTTGTCTATCGCAAGGTGCCTGCCGATGATTCGACCATGTCTCATGGTCTATGATGAGGGGTGTATCTAGTCCGTAGAATCTTTGCAGTCGTCAATCCCGGTCTTTTTGATTGCGACCACGACTGCGTGCCCGAACGGCCCAGCTAGACTTTTGCGCTTCTGAAGCTCCTTCTTGTTTGTTGTTGCTGGATCGCACCACCGCAGGGTCAGACCCGGCCCCGCGCCTCGACTTTTCTTCTCAGGTTTGCCCCTCAAACGTCATGCCCCACCATCCGTCGTCGCCACCGCACCGCAGCAGAGCTTCGTTTGTTTTTCGTTGCAGATGTTGTCATCTCGCGGCGGATTCGGATCTGGCAGTTCTGGGTGGGTGGGAATTGGTTCCATACTTGCATCGATTATTTTTCTTGAGCATATTGGCAAATCAGAAAATCTGCACAACTGAGGCCCGACCACGCTGACTTGGTCTGTCCCGCATTATCATTACCTGCCACTTGTTTCTTGGTTTTCGTAAAATCCACCATCAAAAGCACTTGCTCTTGATGATTGCAGCTAGCGCCTCACTCACACTTGAGTCATCGGCGAGATTTCTTTTCGTCATGCCTGCCTCCCCGGCATCGGAACCTCTCTTCCCTGCGCTGCGTTGGCAACTCAAATTCCAGTGTGTGAAATATCAACATCACTCCAGGCACGGCAGAAACCACGGACTCGACCAAATCAAAAGTGAGGTCGTCGATGCCATTGGTCCTCACCATCCTCACCTCACCTTTGGATTGGTTCATAGCCATGACCATGAATCGTCCACCTCAAATCACTAGCTATACCACGCCACCCATACATGTACGCATACAAACACACGTAGCGTACAATAAACACGATTCTTTCCCAACCTCAGCGTCCTCCTGGGACATAGCCGAGTGCCCAACACACACGCCCGTACAGAGTGAAGAGCAACTCGTTGGTCTCCTAGTAAATCGGCGACAGCCAAGGACCCTGGTGCAAATCCGGGTGCGGGCTCTTTGTGACGTACAACACAAAAGATCAATACTACAAGGGAGCATGGAGAATTCAATGTATTTTTTTTATGCACGATCCCAACTATCCAGAACATGGCCCTCAAATTGCTCGTCACAGTGGGTTGTTATTATTTAACCTGCTCCCATGTATGGTGTGATCCAGTGGGCTCGAAGTAGTATTTTTTCCCTTGTATAGATTTTGTTTGCCGTACAGCGTGGCTCGGACCTCGCTTCATCAACGAATGGCTTTCCAGGCGAGAGTGCCGAACTCATTACTGATGTTTGCCATTAGCCTTACCGCCAACCGCAGCTTTGATGGACCCCGCTGGTGTCTTGAGTCCCACGATCACAGCTGCCGAAACCAAGGCGACACCCATCACTCCCATATTATACGCATACTCTCTGCCAGCCCACCAGTACACGCTGGTGAACAGAAGCGGGCCCAAGCCCCGACCAAGCTGTCCCCAGCTTCGCAGGATGCCCAGTTTGGCACCGCGTTCATCTTCCTGGGCCTCAAAGCTGCTGAGGGCGTTCAACCCCGTGACCACCGTGGCAGAGGTCATGGCAAGACAGGTTGCCGCGGCGTACAGCCCACCAATGGTGCTTACACGACCCAGGAGACAGAAGGCCATCAGACAAGAAAGCACCCCGATTCGCACAGACAGCAGTGGAGGCAATCGCCGGGTAACGCCGCCTTGGAGAACAGACGCCACAAGACCGATGTACCCCAGAAGTCTGCCGTTCTTGCCCGACGTGAAAGTGAAGAGCTCATATGTCATGAAGGAAAGGGAGCTTTCCATGCCGGAGAAGAAGAGCAAGAAGAAGAAATGCACTGCGTTGAGCAGAAGATGCGAGTTGGTTCTCCGAGCGGGCTTCTCTGGGGTCTTGGCCGTTTTCTTGGCGCCTTGGTCGCCCTTCCGTGTCAAAGATGGCAGCGTCTCCGGGAGACTGAAATACAGATAGATCGTTTCAGTGACGATGAGAACGAGACTGAACGCTGCGGCGGTGGCGAAGGGGTTGGCGGCCACGAAGGACCTGGTACTCAACCAAGCCCCCAGTCCTGGGCCGAAGGTAAAGGCAATG
Source organism: Epichloe festucae Fl1 (assembly GCA_003814445.1). Lineage (NCBI taxonomy): Eukaryota > Fungi > Ascomycota > Sordariomycetes > Hypocreales > Clavicipitaceae > Epichloe > Epichloe festucae. Next base: position 1,826,948 of record CP031390.1, read on the forward strand.
GAGAAGCATGCTCCGATTATGGCCATGGTAGAGCCTCGCGAAGACTCATCAGATATGTCGCTCGCCATGGCAGTCGACAGCTGGATGTTGCCCTCGGAAAGGCCGCCCACCACGCGACTTGCGACGAAGGTCCGGAAGTCAACCGCAGCGAGCCAGAGCAAGACGGAGAGCACATTCCCACACATCGAGGTCAGGAGCGCGGTACGTCGGCCGTATCGATCGGATAGTCGGCCAATGAGCGGGGATGCAATCGCCTGCAACAACCTAGAAGACCTGGTCAGTTCTGTAGCGCCATGGCTGCCTCTTTTGACTGGACGTGGATGCTGGCATGAGCGTACGAGAACAACGAACCCATGGCCCCGCCAAGTAGAACGATATCATAGCGCGAATCGATGGGTCGTGAAAACGAGGCTTTGTATCGGTTCAGCCCCCCGAGGACTTGCTGCAGCAGGGTTGGGGGTCCGCCAACGGTCAAGGATGGCGCCTCGCGGTCTCGATAGAATTCTAGAAGCTTGGGGAAAAGCGGAAGAATGAAAGTGAAGGAAATCTGGTCTTGGCATCAGAGAAAGCAAAGTAATACATGATCGATGGACCAGAGACCATCATCGGCTTACCAGGTCCAGTAACAGCGACACGACAATCACCTTCAGGACTTTCCTCCTCGTTGCAGGGTCAACTGCAGCCATTGTGGGTTGTGGGCAACTTGGCTTCGACAGCTTGACTTCGGCAGCCTGGCTTTGACAGCTTCGCACGTCGCGTGGGTTGCAGGCGCTCGGGAACAGAGGACCAACAGAGGACCATGGGGATCGGGCAGAACAAAGTCTTTACAGTGTTGTTTACGGGACAGAAAGCAAAAGTTGCTCAAAGCGTGGCACCGTGGCAAACGCGGCCGAGCAGCACAAGTCGAGATGCCTGGTACCCACAATGACACAATGACGAACCAGACTCGTCCGTGTCGTGTCTTACATGTCCGGATTATTAATTTACACATCTCGTCCGTCCCCTGTTTCCCCCCACAAAGCCAAGCCCAATCTGATCAATCTGATTCCACACGATGACCCTGCAGACAAGCCCAGGGGTTGGTGTTGGTTGTTGTTCTGGTCCCTGGAGCATTGATTGCGCTTGCGCTTCACTAGGAGACAGACCTCCCTCAGTCCAAGCCCGGCAAGTCGTCGATCCGCGACTGGGGCGCGGCGCGCGCCAAGTGTGCTCGGTGCTCGGCAAAGAACCGAGAACCGCATGCGAATTCTTGGTGATCGATAATAATAGAGGCACGCATTTTGACGCCAGTCATCTTGGGGTACGTGTGCCTTTCTTTTTTTTTTTTTTTTTTTTTTTATATAATGCGTGTCGGTATTCAAATTGCAAGGCCTGCACCCGTGTGGGGTAATGATGACTAGTTCTTAGTTTGTCAAAAGCTATATTGGATTGCAAAGGAGACCATTTGACATGCCATCCGCGAACGGTTTGTGACCACGACAACCTCTCCGCCACGTAAAATGTGTGCATGGACACCTGCTACCTTGTAATTTCAGGCAATAAACAACACTGTAAAAGATGTATAAAAAAAAAAAGCTCCGGCTGTGTTGTGAGCGACCCGACCCTTCGCGCCTACTCCATTTACGCCGACAAGCTTAGACAAGATCAAGGACAAGCCGAACACCTTTCGAGCCCTATTATCGAGTTAGAGACCGGAGGCCGACCAAGTTTCTCAGTGGGAACCATGTCTCCTTACCTTGAAAGGAAGAGGGATGAAGTAGTCCGAGGCCATCTGACAATCTCGAGTTGTCGTGTTAAATATTCTCAAAACTCCAGCATCCCCCGGACGACGATCGCTATCAAGGTCACCTGCGAAGGCTCCTCCACTTCCCCATCTGCGGAAGAGCTTGGCGATTGCAAGATGCAGCTCAGCGTTGGCAAGAGCCATTCCTAAACAGCTTCTTGTGCCACCTCCGAATACTGTCAAGTATTTCTCAAGTCGCTCTCCATCTTTCAGCCAGCGCTCAGGATGGAAGCCTGTTGGGTCTGGGAAAATCAACTCATCCATGATGGTCTTGTACGGACTCATACTGACGACTGAATTGGGGGGGATGTGCCAATCCTTCATATTCTCACGGTCATGCACGACGTGAGATTCGTCACGGGCGATCCGGGACAACCTACCACTGGTCCCGATGCCATGTCGCAAAGATTCTTTGACCACAGCCCGGAGAAAAGGCAATGATTCCAGCTTGGCTAGGGGCACGACTTCATTGGGATCTGGGATGGCCTCGAACAGCTCATCCCGCAGTTTCTTCAACGTGGAGGGACGATGCAGAAGATGAAACGTGGCTAATGACAGAGTCCATGATGTAGTGAGAGTGCCGCCCTGCACCAGGATCTGCCCTTCCTGAGCAAGCCGGGCCGGCGTCTTCTCGTGATCTGGTAACACCTTGGATGAGAGCATCTCATGGAAGATGGTAGGATGGTTCACGTCAAGTTGCCATTTTCCAGTGTTTTCCGTGGCTTTGATCGTACTGATTTGGTCGACAATGTCATTCTTCATCTTCAGCCACCCTGACCAGCCTGTGAATAACGATCAATACCAAGAGAACAAAAGGAAGATCAAGAGCGGGTCAAGGGGCCAGCGCGTACCGGGAACCCAGCGACCAGAAAAGGATTCTGGCAATGCATTTACCAGAGTTAGGGCCCAGCTTGCGTGTTTGATCAACGGCCCTAGATGAGTTCCAATCAACAAGTTATTGGTAACCTCGGCGCCGAAGTCTGGCTTCTCAACTATATTGATTGTATCGGTTAGACTCCCAGCCTCGCTGACAACGCGGAAGGGCATTCGTCATACTGAGATGATTACTCCGTGCAAAGGCGTATTCGTTGATGACATCTGCCAAAGTTGGTTCAGTACCGGGGTCCGCGGGACGGGCGTGGGCTCTTCCCCGGGGAAACTCACCGTTTGTAAAAGCCGAGAAGGGGTACATGATGTCAAGAGGCCGCCTGTCCTGGGTAGCTGCAAACTTGTACAGGGCCTCTAGAAGTCTGTCGACACGCTCTTCGATGACGGACTGCAGGTTCCGCACACTTTGTGTGGAAAAGAACGGATTCAGGGCCGATCTTCGAAGTTTATGATGCTCGTGGTCTAACGTTGCGAGCGCGCTATCTGTGTAGAGTGTTAGGGGGAAAACCCGTCGTGTGACATGTGGTCTTTTTTTTTTTTTGTGAATTCTCAACGGCTTACTCGGGGCTCCGAACTTGACGAACCATGTTAGCATACGATTCACAAAAGACTAGACGTGACGAGCGAAAAGAGAGAAAAAAAAAAAAAGGAAAAAAATTACTAACTTGCTTGGCCCAGAAATGCCACTTGTCCCGCGGTCTCGTGGGCCCTCCATACAGCTCATCATGAAAGTCATGTTCTCCCACATGTACCTCCCAGGGGCTGATCCGAACTACGGAGCCGTACTTGTTGTGCATTTCCAGGATCTTGAATGTATACTGGCCGCCGAGAATGATGTCGTAGTAGAATTCATAGTACTGGGTCAATGCTGCGAGCCTCGGTCCAGGAATATGAGCAATAGGACTGAGATACAGTCTCTGTATCGCGACGACGACGGCATAAAAGAGCCAAAGAACACCAGCTATGGTTAACATCTGCTCCCAAGACAGGGTAGACAGCAGATTGCGAACCGCCATGCTGGTCCGTATGATGAGTTTTTTTTTTTCTTCCCCTCTGTGGGTGAGTGGGCGGGTAATGCGAGCAGGCTTGACTCCAGCAGCTTAGCTCACCATACTTATATACACCCAGGTAGGTAGGCCATTCACCGGGACGACTCAAGACGGGGAGGATAAAGGATGTTCAAAAGACGATAACAAGCCACCTTGAGTGACTCGGTCAACGCAAACTGTCCGATGAGTGTGACGTTGGAGAGAGAAGGAACGATCGAGATGAACAGGTTTCGTCGACAATTTATGTAGAATCGAGGCGGGATTTCTTCTCACTCCCTCCCTTCCTGGACGAGCTACTACTACCTTTTGATACCGTCACGTCCTTCGCTAGTCCGAATCACGGCCGGGCTCAACCCCCTCCCCCCCCCTCCCAAAAACCCCGGGGAGCGAGACCAGTGGCTCAACCTTGTTCAGTTCATGTGGGTGTGGAGCAAAGAAGCATGCTGGAGAAGGAAGAAGGGCGAAGGGCGATGAATGGCGGTGACGAAGCGCGTAATCCGTAGAATCACGTCAAGAGACGAGCACTGAGAAGGAATAAATATAACTAACAAGTGATCCCATACTTTGGAGGGGTGTGGGGGCGGTCATAATATCGTGGGTGCCGATGGGAAGGGAGGGAGCAGCTCATTGAAAATAGGCTAATTGTAAAGGTGGGCGTATCACATACATATGTAGGTTGCTTGACGCTTGATTGGGCCAATACCACCATCTGCAATTCCCATTCCCGGCGTCTCAACGTCTCAGTTTTTGAGGAGCGGGATGGCCCGCCAAAAATCCACGGCCCATCGGCATCGGGATCAAGGGCGTCGTTTTCCCCCAACCTTTTTCCCATTCCCTTCTCCATGCGACCTCGTCGGATAGCGTGCAGGAAATCGGGTCCAAGCTAATGCAAAGTGGTGGGATGCCTTGCTAGTCGAAGCGAACAGGACTCGACCGACAGGAATGCACGAAATCTTGTTGGGCACCAAGAGTATTGTACATACATACGAGTTGGAGGAGGGGGAGGGGATTTCGATTGCCGATGCGCGAGATTAGGAGAATTTCAACGATGTACTGCATATTCCTTGGCCCGAAACCAATTTTTTTTGTGGTGTCGAACAACGTTTCTACGTCGTTGAACGTTGTCCATGTGAGATTTGACGTGTGGGAAATAGTATTCATAGGTTGCGCGCCAAGAGGCGAGCCGACTTTTCATGAAAGAAGCGCCATCGCCCTCCCCCCCCCTTTTCTCATTTGCTCGCATATTCACCAATCAGAATTTCGAGAAAGCTTGGGAAAAGAAAAAAAAAAAACCCCCACGCTGTGGCATGGGAAACCTGATCTGATCGACAATCTGCGCCCCGAGCCGCGAGGGGTAAAAAAAGAAAAAGCTCCTTCGGTGGTAACACGGCATGGGCAGCCCTAGCGTAGTTTTAGTTGGCAATGATCCGGAGGGGGTTCGCGCATTTATCGTTTCTCTTTCTCGTTTTCTCTCCCCCCCCCCCTGCCTTGGACATTCACACTGTTCATGAACAAGGTTTGGATCTCTTCCGAGAAGCTCATCTGCCGATCAACTAGGTGTTCGGAAACCTCGGATCTAGAATTCATTGCGTCGCACTAGGCTGGTAGCTTGTGGGAAGAAACACGAGAGCACCGCATCCTGTCAAGGTCGGTGAATCAGCGGCATCTTGGGTCGTGGCACCACATCTCTTGTGTGTGTGGTGGTCGTTTCGTTCCAGCTTCGGGGGAGAGCAGCAAAAACAGCTGCTCTTTTTGATCGACGGTTCGAACTTTTGCGATTGGGCACCGACGATGAACAGGAGTTTTAGAAGAACGCCACTTGGGAGAAGGAGGCGTTTTGGCCTTTGCTTTTTGTGCGAAGCCAAGATCGACGGCTAGTTTTGAATCCAATATTGAAGCCACGGCGTGTGGGGTCGGTTTCCCGGAGTTTTTGAAGACGGCGCAAGCCAAGCGCAAGCACAGACGGGCGAATGATGACGACTACTTCTTCCCAAAGGTATATATGCGACATCGAAGGCTATCCTCCTGGTGCGTTGAGAGATGGGGGGGGGGGGGGCAACCAGATTCGAGGATATTTCGGGCCAATCAAGACATTCCTGAGATATGTCTCCGAACAGTCGTCACCTTCTTGTGGTCGGCAGTTCGACTTAACGATTGCCTGTGCCGCCCCCCCTCCGGTCCGCTGGATTGGGAGATGCGGATGACGCGAGACACTTCCTAAACACGTCAACATCCATTCATCTGCGATGTCCTGGGTGATCTTGGCGAAGATTTACCTCTTACGGCTCAACATTTGCCTCTTGCATACGGCTAGTTGACACGGCTCATGCACTTTCTGGCCTTGCCCCTCAGCTTTTGCATTCGTCCACCACCACCCCCCTCCCTTTTTCTCCCCCCCTCTTCTATCTGAGGTGGTCCCGGCCGTTTATCCCGCCTTGCTCGGTCAGACGGACGGTTGTTGGTGACACCACAGGCTTGCGTAGAGTCAACTCTTCCAGTTCTTTCGTTTCATCAGCAACATGGCCTAATCCCTACGTGGGCCACGGCCGTTGACAGAGTCACGACTGCGAAGAAGCAGCAGGGTTCAGGGGGAGTTGAGCTTCGAGTAGTACCAAAGACAGAAAGCCACTTGTGATGAAGATGACGTGGACACAGTTTGATGGTGGAAAGAAGTTGCATGCTCCGCGCCACGCGTGGTCACGGGAGTCATTGAGAATGTGTGAGGTGCAATTCGACGTGTCCGGGAGTGTGACTCGAGTTTGACGTTGGCATCCACATGATGTGGGAAGAGGCAGATGAGAAGACCAAGTGCATTTTGCTTATGAGACTGAGCGGGCAAAATGTTGCCCTCTGTTGTCGGTGTGATTGATACTCCTGCTTCTTGATACTGCCGAACTTTGACGGGTTTTTGTTGGGATGCTTTGCCGATGATGAACATGGAAGAGAACTGCTGGTCAAATGGCAAAGCCACATACATAAATACATACATACATACATACAATTGTGCTCCGTAGATGCGTGAAACTCCACATCAACGCCGTCCCGTCCCGATGGTCCCGTCCCACCTCGCCGGCTTCCCAACCCCACCACCTCCGTGAGTAATGTTGATCATAGCCGCCGGGCCGTTGTTTCAGTCCTACATATGAGTGCCGTGACGGGATGCGAAAAGAGGCAAACACAGCCGCGCGCCGTACAGCGTGCAGCTGGCGGAAAGGGCACCTACAATGCGCGGGCTGATCCCCAGTCAATATGGTCATGGACAAGAAAGTAATCGCTACCCTACGTCCCGATCGGGCTGTCTGTCACGGCGCAGGCGCAGGCGCGGGCGCAGGACAAGGGCACGGATTTCGAGCGCAGCGAAATGCCGCATTCGAACCACCAATGACAACAAGTGAGATGAGGATGAATGAAGGAGGGAAACCCTTCCGGAGTCCACAGAGAGCGATGTGAGCGACCGGCGAATACCCTCCCGAGTCGGTGAAAAGCTACCCGATTATTTTCGCGATCCACGCACCTCTTTAGTTTTGGAGAGATCGTAGCTACAGGAGATGATCGGAAACTTAGTCATTCGTCAACATGGCCAGATATAACCAGCATCTCTCGGATATATGTAGGAAAAAACCCCACACTGAAAAAAAAAAACCCCTCTGAAAATTACTCGTGCCATGCCCCCCCCACTTTGCTGATCCTAACGATTTCCTCGCACCACGACAGTTTACGACAGACTACAGTTTACATCATAATGACGGAGAAACGGAGAAGAGACTGTACAATCTAACCCCTGAATGACTTTACATACAACAACTACAACCCCCACGCGGGGCGGCCATTATTAGCTCTTATGCAGTGTCTTTAGTAAGCAAAGCTATCAGGAATGCTATAGGAATGCTATAGGGGTATTTACTAGCACTAGTAGGAGATACTATATAGTAAAATGCATATAATTCAAAGGCACTTCTTACCTTACGTAGTGCTATGTATGCTAAGCCACGGGAACATCTGTTATTAGCTTACAGCCCCTAGTTCTATATCTCCCCTCCTGTCCAAACGAATAGGGATTAGACTGTACGAGCTCCCCTTTAGTGCGTCATGCGTGCGAGTCGCCACGTGGATAATGATGTGTTAGAACTTAGGAGCCGTTGGGAGGCGGGGCCTCACATCATCGTGTTTCTCATGTGTCACGACTCACTAACTGGCGGGCGCAGTCAAGACGAAAAAAGGGCGCGCTAATTGTTTTAACGCGCTTTATGTAGCTCGATTGACGCGCTATAGACAGCCCCCCCCCCGTCTTAAGATAATGTGGGTCATTCATGTTAATGCGGCCGGCCCGCTACGGTGAAGAGGAAATCGAGATAGAAAAGCGGGGCACAGCACGAGCGACCCCTGTTTGACCACTTATACAATGTACATACAACGAAAGGGGACCAGGTCTCATTGTCGTTGCGTTGCATTGCTCGGACCGCTTCTTTCGGCTTTCGGGCCTCGGGTCTTGTTCACCTTGACTTATGTATTACTGAAGGACACACGGCCAGCGTTATCGTATCTTGAGCGTGGAAGATTGATAAGTGTGTTCTGACTCGTGCGTGTGGGTGGTGGCTGTTCCCGTCAACCGGCAATTTGCCAGCCAGCGCCACAAACCTGAAATGTTTATATCATCCATTTCATGCATCAAATTTTTTTTTTTAAAAGAAAAAAAAAAGGCGTGGGAAGATTCGTTATTGATACCCAACTGCAACTGCTACAAGCTCGTTGGCTGCTAAATCTGGTTGCTCTAGGAGGAGAAAAACGGTGACGCGATGGCTTCAAGCATCACGAGGGATCGATAACACGGCCCGCGATCTCGTAAACCACAAGGGTTAGAGCTCTCTAATAAGGGGTATATGTAGTGCGTTAAAGAGGGAGTAAACAGGCCAGCGTCCAATATGATGTCACATTTGACATCTTCTTCATCAGTTCCACTTGTGCAACTTGCTCACTGAGCTAGAAAGCTAACCTGGTTAACTTCTTTTGGCCCCGCTCCTCCCTCCAACCAAATTGAGAAAAAAATTATTTCCTATTTCTTAATTTTTTTTTTCTTATTTTTCCATTTTTTCTGTTCACGCTATCTCTTTCCTCGGATTCCTTTCCAAATCGTCTACCCGCTCGTGAGCCCCAGAATGCCAGGATCCAAAAAATACGCAAGAAAGACATCACCACAAAGGCAATGACGAGCCTCATCAACGCCAACGCTGCGCGGCGCAGAAGCCAAAACTTCTCTTGGGAGCGCTGGCTTCTGTCTGGCCTCCTTGTTCTCGGGACTCTTCTGTCATTGGAATTCTTCGCCGCCGACATGACCTCCAACACGACGAGCCAAGCCGCCTATCGACGGCTGCCGGAAGTCCAGCCGGGCGTCGATGAGCGGACAGGCCTCCCGCTTCACTGGTACAACGGAGACTGCGGCAACTCACCCGCCGAGGCCGAGGCCCGAGGTTGCTTCTTCCAAATGGCCGTCCTCACCTGGCTTCCAAAGGGCTGCTACACCCAAGACGACATGGACGACGCCGAGGACATGTACCGAGGCAGGACTGATTGGTACTATGAGGCAGACGGCAGGAACCTCACCGTCGACGAGGTCCGCAGCGGCCACTACCACAACTTCACGAGCACCTGGGAGATGCACATGTCGCATTGCGTCTACACGTGGAAGAGGCTGCATCGGGCGCTGCTCAACCCCGGCATGAAGGTGGATGCTTACACCGTGAACTATTATCACTCGGAGCATTGCGCGGCCTTGTCGAAGAGCTATTCGGGAGGGGCGGCGGGTGAGACGGGCGTGCTGTTTGCAAAGTATCCGGTTTGCGCGTAGTTGGCCATTTGTAATTAGAGACAGATTTTCTAGAACCCTCATCTTGATCCGTACAGATGATCCGATACATGAAATCCTTTTTTGCCATCAAGACTGCCGCCAGGGCTGCAGAGAAGCCAATGCATGATCCAAAGTGAAGTGAACGAACCCCCATATCAAGATCCATGTGTAGCAAGCAGTCAATGTTCACTTTTTGCCAGAGAAGGTGAGCCCGCACTGCCCCCCCTGGATGCATCTCATCAGAGCGAGCGAGTAAGGGAATCGCGCCTGAATCGATGATGATGTTCATTGCTGGGGGGCAATTAGAAATCTCACATCGAGGCTACTCACACAAGGCACTGAATCTATGTGATAGCTCAGAAACTTACTCGAATTTGGACGATTCAGCCACGAAGAGGTACCCCTGGCTATACTGTCGTCCGTCAGACCCTGATTATACTTTTTCCCCGTGTCATGTCATGCATTCTCTCAACTTATAGTCCTTTCCGTGTCATGCACATATCTACGGGCTGTGCCGTGAAGTTCCCGTACATAGTAGAGACAAGGGGGCGCGAGGGCCTTAGATTTTGTTAGATTTGCGTGCAAGGAAGGCAAGGGGATGCCTTCAAAAGGATGAGCCGGGTATTTCCGCCGATATGAGAGGAGTCATGCCAGATTAACCAGTCATCTGCCGTTGAAACAAGATCAGGCGAGGAATGATCTAATCGGGCGAATCGCCGCGGAGCGGGACCCATTGAAAAATGTCCGCGAAGTCGACCTGTCACGAAATATTGCTGACGACAAGAACCTTGCAGGCAATACCGTTGTTGTGACAAGGAAGTTTCTGCGAATCATTCGAAATCTTCAGGGGCATCGGACGATGAAAGTGTCTGGATGAAGATTCGCCATCGCTTTGGCATGGTTTAGGAGGTTTGTCTACGGCCGACTGCAAAGGTTGCTGAGAAGTTGAATGACTCGCGTTTTCTTGTCGAGCAGCCTATGACGAAGGAGAATAGCTATGCCGGAAAATGTTTTAAATAGCGAGGCCTCGTCCCTGAAACACATCTCGATGATTTTGATAACAACAGCAACAAACAACACACACCTCAATTGTCTGCTACTGGTGACGGCAAAAAAAGAAAAGAAACCCCAGTGACAAAGACAGCAACAGCAACAGCAACAAAACCCAACAACTCATACACCAATACACATCTTTCTACACTATTCACATCTCAGGTTTTTGAAAAAAGAACGACTTACAAAATGAAGCTTCTCTACTACCTCACGTCACTTACAGCTGTTCTCGCCGCGGCGGTTGTTCCACCGGAAGCCAAGACTCAGGTGAAGGAGCCGATCGAGGAACTTGCGAAGTGGGACTTGGGTCATGCATGGGCGGTGGTCGACGAACGGCCAACTCCGCAGGAAGCCGACGACAAGGCAGAAGACCATCCTACCATTACTAGTCGTCCTACTCGTCCTACTCGTCCTACTCGTCCTATCCGCTCTGTCAATCCCAAAGAGACATCGGCTTCCCGTCAGATTGCCAAATCCGACAAGTCCTTAAAAAGGATACAAAGCGTCTTCAACCGGATCCCCCCGCGTTTTGGATAATGTCGTCTGCAGACGACTCCCGCTTCCGACAGACCCGGCCTATCAGGGCTAATGTTAGTAGGAAGCTTATCGGGGGGTTTTTTTTTTCTCTTTCTTTCTGTGGAGACGATGGGTAGGTGGGGCAGGGAAGGTGGGTGGGAGAGGTGAAGAGTTGGGTTATTCTATCGGACTACGGATAGGGATATAAAAAGATTGAATGTATTTGACAGACAATTCAGCGTTGGGCTTGGATTCCAAACTCATTGATCTTGTTCATCTCAAGCAAAGTGAAGTGAAAAAAAAAAAAAAAAAAAAAAACCCCGGCTCGAAAACTATGGATAACGACAACAATTCCTGCCCCGCCAAAAAAGGGGCCCTTCTTCCTCTGCACGAATCATATTCGCTTACGTGAGCAGTTGCCCTAAGGCCAAGTCCCTACATGATAACGCCCCGCCAAAACGGGCGAGCACATCATGTAATAATATATGTAGTCTTTTTACGAAATTTTTTGCTTACATAGACCCTGGTTATTCCTTTTCGAACGTGCAGCTTGTTGATCATCCCACGACAGCAATAACAAGTAACAAAACACCCTACTCGCCTTTGACAAGTTATTCACTAATGAGGCACATTTCCTTCCTTGTATTACTTTCAGCCGTGTTCGGCACCGTGTTTGGTCACCCGGTTGGAGGAGACACGGCTCCCTCGTCTCTACATGTGATCGAAGCTGCGGAGAAGAATTATCCGAAGCGAACAGCCGCACACCGTTGCAGACCGAGAGATGGGCCGTTACCAACAGCCATACTCGGCAATGAGGCAGATCTGCCGTTTCCAACAATCGTATCGCTCGACCCTATCACTAGATTTCACCCAAATGGGCGATATGGCTAAATGTCCAAAGAGCCAGTTTGTAGGTGTTCTGCATATCTGTGTGAAAAAAAAAAAAAAACATTCGACCACCTTTGCATATACCATGTTGCCGAGCTGCAACACTAACTGGCGCCTGTTGAAATAATAGCCAAAGCGCGACCGCGACCCGTCGCTATGCAGAGTCCTGACCCTGGCAGACCCCAGGCTGGCATCGCTTACAACAACAGCAACAACAACCATTCATTCATTCAACACACGTTGTTGTACGCACTGCGATGTAAAGATTGTGTCAAAAAAAAAAAAAGGGGGGGAGGGGGGTGGTTTCTTGTTCGATATCAAGTTCGGAATCTCTGGCAATGTTTGTACGGAGAGTTGTTGAGACTCACTGTTGGCGACCTGTTTATAATATCCTTGTGGACTTGCCCTCTTCCTTCGTCTTCGGCATATATATGTAAAAAGATACCTTCGCGATTTCAATATTCGATGATCCACAATTTCGTTGTCCAGCTGCATCCGCCGATTTGGCTGTCAAGGAAAATGTCAAGGCGCGCGCATCATGACTTTTTTTCCCCAATGATTCATAGGCCGCAGGTCCCTACCAATGGGGCCTGCTGCCTATGAAACTAGCCCGCGAAAGTGCCCGTGATGGAGGAGAGTTCCGAACCTGACCTGACGAGAAACAAGTTGACTGACATCATCATTTCTGTGACGCAGCATTCTTCGCGACTTGTCGACAGACCTCACAGAGTGGACAATCGTAAGACTCCAGCCAAGACTTGATACGAGTCCAGCTTCTGTATTGATGAGCCTGCCGATGTATCAGATGAGTTCGGCCTGAATCTTCGGCACCATGTTTTGTTGATCCATCTTGTGCCCGTTGTTGCGATCCCTGGCAGCAGCAAGGCGCTTCAGTCACATGTCGAGTATAGGTCTCATTCAGAAGTATGCCACTTGCAGTCTTGCAGTCTTGCAGTCTTGCAGTCTTCGAGCCGCCAAGTCCCTTCGCGCGCGAGTGCAAAGAAATGCCATGAAAGCATCCATCATCAATCACTATCAATAATCACGGTCACCGCTTTCGGGGGGGTTGAACCTGAGGCTTCCTAGTAATCGTCAACTTTGCCATTGCTGGCGCCTGTGTAAAATGAAAATGTTTCCTGTGATGGACGAGCATCATGTCTATGATACATTGTATGTCTTTCCCCAATTTTTCAAACTTTTTGTTCCGGTCTACCTGATCTTTTGAATGCCCCGTCTATTTTTTTTATCCGTTCCCATGAATACCCTAGATTATAAGCAGAACTTTTAACTTTGTCGACTCAATATTTGAAATGACAGACTCTACGTCTATAAAGTCCGGTGTGAGGTTGGTCGGAGGCATCGCGCGGCAAAAGCAGTCGTGACTAGCAAGCAGATGGGTTAATCTTGGGCATAACCTTTGAATGCAAGAGACACCTATGCTTACCAAGCCTTGTCTTTCTTCCAAACCCTCCTCAAATGGGCCAAACCACAGACAACCCCCCCAATCTGTGTCGATACACGCCTAACTCTATCGGCTCGGTTTTGGTGGCTTCGGAACGTTCGGCTTGACAACGCCAGTGGTGTCATAAGGGCCACGTGCCATTTTGGATCTTTGGTTTAGAGATAGACAACGATTGTCGGTAAACCTGCCTGGGCGACAGCGATCGGTAAGCCTGTCTGGGCGACAGCGACAAGGAGAAATGCAGAGGTGCCGACGATATTTTGTGAGGTCAGGCTCTAGACCCTCAGTTTAAGATCTCGTGCTTGTCGTCTTCTTGTCGTCAGCAAATGGTTGCCGCGTATGAGGCCTGTGAAAGAGTGTGAACAAGTTTTGGTGCAGAGCATGATATACGGTGGTGGAATGGATGAAGAAAAGCAAAAAGGAACAGCGAACATTGGAGGGCACGTCCAACATTATAAACCAAAGCACAACCCCCTCAGGACCTGTGTGCCTGCCAATGGGCTCATTCTTTTGTTTTCTAAACCAATCCTTGATTCCTCACACCGTGAACGTCCACCAGCCATCAACAAGACTCACTCTTCCAGATTTTGTTTGGCCAGGGTCGTACCCGAACACGCGTGGCCCTCGATTCTAATTCTTGTGCTGCGGCTTCGGCTTCGGCTTCGGCAGGGGTAAATGAGCAACGAGCAACCTGTACTCAATACAGATCATAGTGTCAGTGTCATTGCCTGGGCAGGGTGACCAGGTGCTTTTGTCAGTACATGTAGAGAGCATGTTCCATGCCTGCCCATGCCCGCCCATGCCTGCCTGTCCTGAGTACACCCGTCCCGATGCTCCGGTCTTACCTTGTTAGACGGCGGTCAAAACCACGACCATCAGTTGCCCCTGGGTCTGGGTTGGATTGGGCTATCCCTGTCTCTTGTCCCTTGTCCCTGGGCTTGTCGACATAACATTGAACGTTACTTTTTTCTCTGCTGGTCGACATTACTCTTTCCCTATCTATAGAACCAGTAAAGGGGAGAAACAATTGGCGGCTGACAATCATGTCAATTGCATGTACGTGCATTTCGGATTCCTCTGAATCCTGACACCATGGAGAGCTATGGTAATCAGGAGATGATGCTCCAGGATATGATTGCCATAGCGAGGAACTTGGCGGTATGTGTTTCCAATTCCACTGTGGAGCCTCCTAATTGCGCTACGGATCCAAGTTCCGGGGGTTAGCACCAGCCATCGTCTTCATTCTGAACCTTGGGAAACGAGAATATTGGCCTGATAGGGAGTACAAAGGAGAGACAAGAGGAAAGAGGGTGCGACATGATCTACAACGAGTGGCCAGTCCCTCTTTGTCGGATCGCGCAAAAGTTTGTCCGCTGAAACTAGCCTCCTTGGATTCCTCTGATGGGCGAACAGCAAAACGGTGCCTGCCATCTGAAAATGCATGTGGCCCAATCGCAGACACACTCGTTTGGAGGTTGGATGAAGGCTAGAGTGAGACATGTAGGGTGCTGGTAGGTTTTCGAACAGGCATGATGATGTCAAATGAAAAAATGCTTCATTTTCGTCTCCTTACTCACACATCCTTGACTGTGTAACCTTGTCGTGGCTCTTCTAGAAGCTGGAAGCATGGTTGACACGTTAGGTGGGTGGAAGGCGCCTCGGCTCCAGGGAAGCAAATGAACAAATGAATACCAAGCCCAGCGATTGATGGCAATGCACACACGTCAGTGCGTACTCGGTAGCATCACGACTTGCTTTCGGCGGCAGATGAATGCGGATGGATATGTCGTGCCATATGAAAGCGAAGTTACCAAGACGAGACAAGTCCTGGTGGGCCGCGACTGGATGGAAAGAGAAAGTGCGACCCAACAAGGCCGACCCAACAAGGCCGAAGAAGCAGCTTCAGAGGCAGAGGGGCCCCGCAAGTTGACGCCTCCATCAAACAAACAAACAAACAAACAAACAAACAAACCATGTCGTGTGCCACCACCTTTTGACCTCACTTGCCGACGAAATTGTCTGCAAGATGCGATTTCGCTTTCGCTTTCGCTTTCGTCCTGTCAACATTCATCTACATCTATCTACGTCTACTCCGTACGTCTACGTTGCCTACCCGTTCACGGCTCACTTCTGATGGTAGCACGACAGCTACACCAGCATGTCCGATCAGTGAAACAATAACAGGCATAATTCCCGCCAGCTAGGCAGTTAGGGCCCTGTAATTCGATATTGAATGCATGCTCAAGTCATCAGCCGAGGAGGGGCCAATGACGTCCGAGAGCCGAAGAGCCGAAGAGCCGAAGAGCCGAAGAGCCGCAATCAATTGATGATGGTGATGGTTGAAAGCTACTACAAATGAACCACGACGACTCGAAAGCAACACAATGTCTTCGGGTAGGGCACCGCCGTCCCGGCTCTCCTCCACCTGTGTGCGTGTGAAGAGATCGGCGACAAATGTGCCAGAACTGCTCGCCATTCAAAAGAAATCGAGCACCGAAAATTTCTATCCATTCAGGGTCGTATGTACAATGTACTACAACAATTGTATCCTTGCCTTCGGTAACCAATCCACGCCTGCAGCGCCTTTGTGCTCGTATGTAGTCCGTGGTTACATCGGGGCAACCATGTTCCTGGACTTCATTTCCCGGAAACTACCCGGATCAGCTAAAAGTTGTCATTTACGGAGTACGGATTACAGTGAGTGCTGTTTGGCCAAAGAAGCCATGCTGCGATGCTGATGAAGTCCCACACATCCCATGGCCAAGACAGCAGACTAACCCCCAGGCAGCTGTGGTGGACATTGGATATGTGACTCGTATGTACGGACTCGAGTTATTACGGATTCAGATTGCTGCGTGATGCTGGTTTAGTCAGGGCTGTCAAACCTTCCGTGGCTGCAAAATCGGATGCCCGGAACCTAAAAGCCACTACCGCAAACGGTGTGATCCAACCTTGTTGGTGCCTCAAGCCAGCGCTTGGGTTGGAAATGCGTACGTGCACGTTGCCCATTGGTGCCGTATACAGCTGACCACATTTGGCCATGGTTGACAACGCAAAACAGGCGGGCGGTTGAGCAAGTCTCAGGCCGCATCGCCACTGCCACTGCCGTCTAGTTGAATGCATCGACCTTCAAATTGAACCTTGTTAACGGGGATCTCCTCCCAGTCGCGGCGTGATGACAGTGGTGACGCGTCACTGGTCAGCTCAAGTCAGCGCGCTGAAACATCCCCCCCCCAAAAAAAACCCCAAAAAAAAAAAAAACCGCCAGTTCAAGCATGAAAATTTTTTCCTCCTCCTCCTTTGACTCTATGCGCAAGCCCAGCTGCACTCTTTCTCCTTGTGATTGTGTTGGCTCACTGGCTTGGGGTCACCTCCTCCCTGCGGATGCACGCAACCTGGCTCCCCGGGATCGAGAGCCGGTGATGGGAGGCCGCCTTACCTGTCAAACAAACCCTTGTTGGTATGGAGCATTCCGAAATGCACTATTCTTACAACAAGACCCAGATGCACCACAGCCCGAAACCGCAGATGTTTGCATGAGGAAATTATGGTGATGACACACAGCTGTTGCTTGTCTGCCGCCTTGACAAGGCGCAGTCTGCAACCAAATTTAGGAAAGCTGAAAAGAAAAAAGCCACCGAGATCTGCACAAAGAAAGCACATACAAGTCTATTGGATGAGATGCATGCCTGACGAGCGTGGCGCCATTTCAGGGCCATGAGCTGAGCGAGTGCTTTGTTTGTGTTGGCGTCGTCGAAAACGATGAAGTGACAGTTTCCTCCCAGCTCTAGCGTGGATCTTGTCAAATTCTTGGCACAGAGAGAGGTGATAATCTTGCCTACGCGCGTGCTCCCGGGGGGGGGGGGTTCCCAGCCTTCAAGGCAAGATGAGATAGGACCAAGGCTGTGAGTAACGTCTCCGGTGATGGTTTAATGACCACGATTCAACCTGCTGCGAGCGCCGCAGCCATCTTTCTTAGTGTGAGAGCAACGGGAAAGTTCCGGGGAACCAGGGCGGCGGCGACTCCAATCGGTTGCTTGATGGTGATGGACCTTCGGCCAGGCACGGCGGAGACAATAGAACGACCATGAGCTCGTTCCGCCTCTCTAACAAACCACCAGGTGAATCCCGTTGCATAATCAATCTCGCCATATGCTTCAGCCAGAGGTTTTAGTCAAGTCTTCTCTTGCAGCAACAATCATATGATGCCATTTGGATATAGATTGAGCTCGTTTTCTAGGCGTCCATTTGGAGTGTTCCTGGAATGCTTTGTGACTGGACTGAACGGCCGCGTCGACAGCCTCGCTGCAGCAGTCCGGACATGATATCCAAAGATGGCCGGTTCCAGGACCAATGATGTCAAACCTCTTGCCCGACTTGGCGGGTACGACTTTGCCGTCGATAATGCAATCCGACAGAGCGAGACTGTAGTCGGCTAATTCGAAGGGCAAAAGCTCAGATCTTGGCGCGGGTTATGTGGCCAGAAAAACTCATGTTTTCCCGAGTGTGCCTGCCGAATTCGACGCAAATGGCTTTCTCAGCGGCCTCCGAGATATGTCGAGGTTCGAGTTTAGTTGGGCCCCTCGCTCATGACATGCAAATTTGGGGTATGGGCAATGCACGTTTGACCTGACCTTGATCTGCATGTGGCAGGTTGGAGACAACACAAGGAGTCAAATGACGCCCTAGAGCTGCTTCTGAGCCTTGTCGTCGTGCGAATACCGATGGAGGGGCTGTAGGGCCGGCAATTTCATGCTCCATCCCTAGTACAAGGGATCCTCATGCTAGGAAGGTAATCTATCAGGGACGAGCTGGGCAAAATCACTCGATTCGTCGTCTCTTGAAGTCTTGCTATGCTCATTGCACCACACCACTGTCTCTCAACGCAGGCTGAGCTCCATTTCACTACATGTCAACAACGAGTGCTTGCAACACTTGCTCCGAGGGATCGTCGTACCTCTTTGGCTCCCCGTCAATGCATGCGAAATCATATTACACACACCGTCCCCCATCGTCTTCAGTATTTACTCCAGTAATAAATCCGGCCTTCTCCTCCTCACTGGCCAAATAGCAACAGGCATTCGCAACTTCTGCAGGCGTAGATGGCCGTCCAAGAGGCACAGTAGAGAAAAAAAGCCGCCCGGTTCTCCGGGGTATCAGGCTTGCCAAGGAACACGTGCCTCCTAGGGACCGAGGTTAGCCATAGTTCGTCTCAAACAGCCGAGCAAACAAACGACGGTCGAGCACTATACTCACATGCCTGTGCTGCCAACGACGGGAGAAACAGCATTGAAACGAATCTGATGTGGTCCATATTCAACGGCCAACGACTTGGGCGCCGTAACAACGGCACCCCCTTGGACGCATTATACCACGTCAGCCGGGGATGGGGCCGTATGCCAGCCGTGGAGGCTCCGTGGATGAAGCAGCCCGGGCGTTTCTCCTTCAAGAAGAACTTTTGCAGCTCGCCTCGGTGACGTCTGCCTCGACAAAGAGACCTCGTCCTAATGCAGAAGCTGTTGATTTTCCGACCTCTTGGGAAAGGTCTGCGACAATGACTTTGGCACCTTCTTGGGACAGTTTCTCGGCGATGCCTCTGCCGAACCTGGATGCGGCTCCAGTGGCAATGGCTACCTTGCCGTCAAGCCATCTGCCGGGCATGACTGACTATTGCGCGATCAAGAGAAACACGAGATGAGGTGATGTGGTTAGAGTGGTTCTTTAGCCAGGATTTGTACAAATCGAGAGACGCCAGCCACTACGATATTCGCCGTCGTTGCATCGAGCGGGGAGCAGCATTTTGGACAACGCCCTCGCCTATTGCCGCCAAGATGACAGGCGATGCTGGCGTGAAATGCAATGCATGCACCAATAGGCCACTCTTCTCTTATTGCGAAGATTGAACTGATTGTGTCAACGCTATTGTGTTCGAATGAATGTAATAATATCGTCTGTCCCCAAGAACCCCAATGTGGTCCCTGGGTTTTGGGTCGATTCATGTTCAGACAAGTATCTCCGAATGAAGGGAAGCCGAGTCCGGAGCCTGATCACAGACGCGACGTACTGTTCGAAGTGCACACAGAACACTTTCCTCTCTTCTGGGTACAGCCCTTCGATGAGTCCAACAAGGAAACCCACCCACCGGCCAGATTACCAACAAGAACTGAGCGTGAGCGGCACAACTATAAGGGCTTCTGGTCCTCCCAGGCGACCATGTCGGACCCGAGGTAACGAAAGAAACACTCAAAGTACTGGATGTCATCAAGGAACCGTGCCCCAATGCCAAATTCCAGAGGACGTTTGATCTTGTCGGGGTGTCCAGCATCGACAAACACGGCACACCTAATACGAATGAGGTGCTGGAAAAGGCTGCGCAGAATGGCGCCGTGTTATTCGGAAGCGTGGGCGGTCCAGAATGGGCCGACGCAACACCGAAACCTGAATGCGGTATTCTCCGGCTTCGTCACAGGCTTGATGCTTTTGCTCATCTTCGACCGTACGTGATTTTTGCTCCGTCGTTGCTTAATGCATCGCCGCTTGAGACGGACGCCGTTAATGGGACCAGATTCATCGTGGCAAGGGAGAATTGCGGGGAGGCCTATTTTGGAGACGAAGTCGAGAACCGCGTTGTGGTCCTCGGATCTCTGGGTCTACAAGCCGCATGCACGTATCCTGAGCAGATGGAGCGATGGATGCAGGAGGAGGAGGTCCAGCCGTCGTCTGAAGCGCCGATAAAGCCAGTGTCCTCGCGAGTGGCATGCGTTGGCGAAGAGTGACCGAGGACACACTCAATAGGGAGTTGCAGGACATCGAGCTGCGTCGTCAACTGGCAGATACTATGGCTATGCTCATGGTCAAGAATCCGCGGGACTTCAACGGTGTCATCCATACAGACAACACATTTGGAGACATACTCTCCTATATTTCTGGAGGATTGGTGGGCAGTCTCGGTTCGCGGCCGAGCGCGAGCATATCAGGCATTCCCGGGCAAGGGAAACGCAATGGCATTTACGAGCCTGCCCGTGTGGGAGTGCCCCTGGTATTGCTGGTAAAGGCATTGTCAACCCAGTCGCCCAGATACAACTCAATCTCGCCATGCTTCTCAGATAACTCGTGTCTGCTGGTCAAGGGCGCGGCGGCTATCGAAACGGCAGTTCAACGTGTTTTTGAGTCGAAGGATGCGGGCGGCCTAATATGGGCGGAAGTGCAAGCACCGTTGAAGTCGGGGATGCGACGTGTTGCGCCGGATTTTAAACAAAAGGGGCTAGTTCTAATTTGATTATCAGCGCTAGTGGCGTCGTCCATGTGTTTTCTGGTCTTTCACATGGCTGGACAGACACATGACCGGGCCACCCTCGGCGAACATGAGGAACGAAAGCAATTCTCAACTCAGGGGGCTTGGTGTTGGGCAGTGAGGTAACTGAATGCGTATGGGTTGAAAGCATCGGGCCAACGACAATGTGTTTGTGAATCATCGTGATCGAATCCCTCAGAATAGCAGCCCCAACAGCCCCAACAGCTTGGTTTCAATTCAAGTCAAAAGTTCACTCGAGTGAGTCCCTTTGCCTTTTTGGCGAGACGATCATATGTATTACTCCGCAGAGCATGGACAGCGAACGAACAGCCGGCCCCACACTTGCTTTGTTGGCGATCGAAGGAACATTATTATTTATGTGGGCATTGCAGGGAGAGAAGGGAGGTGCGAGGCAGGGCGAAGGTGATTCTCAACACAGAATCACAGCCTGTGCACTGTACGTCCGTGTGTACTCCGTGTGTACTCCGTGTGTACTCCGCATGTACACACGGACGTACACACCTGCAGGTTTGTTGGCGCCCGGTCGCACGTGATGACACAGTGCCAGTAGTCGTCCCAGTCGTCCCTTCCCTTCTTAATAGTGGGCACAACTCTCTCACTAGCAAAAAAATAAATTATAAACAAACGCCCAGTCACCGCTGCAGGGGACGAGGGCGTAAAAACGCCAGCCTTCAAATCCCTGTCTAGATTTCAGACACTCGAACTGAGACATTCAGGTGTAACATGCACTTCCAGCCGATAGGGAACCCGTCCGGCGGCGGCGAAGGCGGCGGCGGAGACGGCGGCGAAGGGATAGCAGTGGCAGTGGAACATCAAGGAAGCCTCAATCAGTTCGAAGATGTTTTTGGATCAGGACCGGATTCACCAACAGAGCAAGAGGTGCAGAATGGCCCACAGCCATCGGATATGCGGCGATTGGAGACTGAGCATACCACGGCAGGATATCGTGAAGGGATAACTGCGGCCAAGGCATCGAGTGTCCAAGTGGGGTTTGACGAAGGATTCAGCCTAGGCGCAACCATTGGCTCCCAGGCAGGACAGCTACTTGGCATGGTCGAGGGCATCGCGGATGCGCTGAAAGGGCACACAGCAGAGGCCGCTGAGGCGTCCACGAAACTCCTGAGTGATGCAAAGGGGGAATTGAGCACCGACAAGATTTTCAGTGCCGAGTACTGGGCATCGGATGGCAACTGGAGCTACGAAGTGACGGCTGCAGATGGTGAGCAAATTCTTTTCTCCGACGTGGCGACCGCGCATCCCTTGGTTCGGAAATGGAGACGCATCGTCAATGAACAGCTCGATGTGTGGCGTATTCAACTTTCTTTGCTGGAGAACGAGACCGGACCTCGTCTGGATACGGCTAGCGTCGAGCCGCTAAACTCGGCCGCTCCAACGGGAGCAAAACAAACACTGGACTGGTGAGCATTTTCATGGCTGGTGGCATAAGAGGTCTCATGGAAAACTGCTCGGCGCAACGAATCCCGCTTCAGGACGACAAGATTTGTGTCGAGATGTTGGTCAATGTGTAACACTCATGACTGGAGCTGGCCCTTGACATTGTGCTAGCGTCACCAAAAGCAAATGCAGGTTGAAGAGGGAGATCGAAGTTTCATGTAGCCGTAGCGGCCGGCGGCTCATCACGACGAACACCAGTCAGCCTTTCTTCTTTTTTTCTATTCCACGGTGCGAAGCTTTCCCGCTTCGTGAAGTCGAGCCTATCAGACCTTGGTAACGACGCCCAGCCGAGAAGATATGATGTGTCCGTACGGAGTACGATAGCATTTACGTTGATTACTTGTTGCTCTCCCTTGATCGTTTCGTCAGGGTGACCGGGCAACAATAAACGTCGTGTCTTGTCTGCCACCTCCCTGGCGGAGCGTTCCTGCAAGGCATCGTCAAAAAACCGAACACAAGATGATAGGTGGCATGCGTCTTCAACCGCCAACATTTGAGATTGCAGCAACACGCAAGTGCTCCAGTTTGTGGTCTCCGTGGCAGGGCAGGCATGGATGGATAACTCCTGACATTAGCGCTATTATTGGCTGCTGCAGCCGCTGCTTTTTCTCGATAGGCGAACGACTATTGGGCTCTGTGGAGTCCTGCCTGTCACTGCCAGTTCAGGAAGAGGCGAACGACGCAGGGGGGTTACTATTAAAAGCATGTCGTTGCCCTGCAGAACGAGTTGTCCGCGGCCGTATGTAGGTTTCCATTAGTCTCTGTCGGAAATTGGCTTCTCCTTTTGTCCCCACGCACACTGAACTCTGCCCAAAGGGGAAGGAGGTGTTCCCGGCGGTCAACTTAGACGCGGATTTCTCCCTTGCAACTCGACAAACTGAGCCACAACGCTCGACAAGACGAAACACACGATATGGCAAGGGCGAGACTCGAAAATAGTGGATGCGACCTGATGGAGGTTGAATCGAAGATGTCCAGTACAATGCAGTAATGCCGCCGCTGGTATCATCAACCGCTATCAACACATTGGTCGACGACTCGGCAAAACCAGAATGCGGCGAAGACGACCCGGGTCGTCAATCACGAAGCTTGGCTCTTACAGCCCCACGCGACGCAAATTATGCTGTATTCCCCGGGCCGCATGGCCAGTCACATGACTGGTTGTGTTTCTTGTATGTACATACGTTGAAAGGGTCGTCCCATGTCAGCCGGCACTTGCACTATGTAGTAGCTCAGAGGTACCCCAGCAAAGACCGATTTTTCATCTTTCTGGCAACATTGGAAGTTGGTTGCATTCATTTGCTACGAGAACTTGGCGCACGGCCCGCTATGCTGCCAACTCCACGCGGCCCTTCACGTGGCTGGATCAGGCACGGTTGCTGAACGAACCTAGTAGGCCAGGGCTACTTTTCTTTTGGCTTTCCCTGACAGACCAGAGTCATCATAATCTTAGCTAGGATTACGATCTAGGCTGCAATGGTCTTGCGAGACAGGGGCCGACGCTATTGCACGCAACCGCCCAGAGCAAGCAAGGGCATTATCGCCCACGCACCGAGGCTCAGCAGAGAAGGTTGGGGGGGGAGCCGATGGGATGAGGGGGATGAGGATATCGTTTCTAGGAACAAGCAAAGCCATCGTCCGTATATTTAAGACCCTGGACGTTCCCTGAGAATTCGCATCTTCTTCTTCTTTCCCATCCTCATCAGCACAAAACAGTACTTTGGTTATTTTCCATTCACACACTCTTTTTCAACTTCTTTTTTTCCGGGCCTTTCGCACTACCCGTCCACTCTTTTTTCAAATTTCTACACTTCGTGTAACCAGCATCCAACAAGATGAAGTCTGCTGTCCTCGCTGTCGCGGCCGCTGCCGCCGTCGCCTCCGCCCACGAGGCTCGCGCTCCTCTCGATCTCGGCCTCAAAGTCCCTGGTCTCGTCGATCTCAAGCTCTGCCTGGGCCTTGATGTCAAGCTTCCTGCTGGCATCTCCATCGAATCCGAGGGCTGCCCCTCTGGTCCTCCTACTGAGGACCAGACCAACGTCTGGCACCCTCCTCACCACGTCCCCATGGACGGCTGCGACGACAATGACAACCACGAGTGGCACTACGTCCACCCTTGTGACTGCCAGGCTCCCGCTCCTCACACCTGGGGAACTTCCACCGTCACGCAGACCCAGGTCTCTACCATCATCAGCTGTGCTCCCACCGTCACCAACTGTCCCAACAACGGTGCCGCCACCACTGTGATCGTCCCTGCCACGACTTTCGTCTGCCCGGTGCCCGTTACCAGCACCACCCTGGCCACTGTCCCGGCCACCAACACCCTGCCCGCTACTCTGCCCGCTACTCTGCCCGCTACTCAGCCCGCTGCGACCTGGACTCAGCCTGCCAACACTCAGGCTCCTTCTCCTCCCAGCACCTGGACCCAGCCAGCTACTGCCCCCGGCACCGTCATTCCCGGCACTGTTCCCGGCACCGTCCCCGCCAACGTCCCTGGCACCGTCCTTCCCGGCACCGTCCCCGCCAACGTTCCCGGCACCGTCCCCGGCAACGTCCCCGGCACTCTGCCTGGAACTCTGCCCGCTACCCAGGCTCCCCCTCCTCCTGCTGCCACCACCCCTGTCGAGGTCGCTCCTCCTGCCAACACCCCTGTCGTGGTCGCTCCTCCCGCTACCACTCCTTGCCCCGAGTGCAGCGTTCCCGTTGTCGTTGTGCCCCCCCCCGTTGGCACTGGCTTCCCCCCCAGCGGCAACTGGACCCAGCCTCCCGCCATCGCTGGTGCTTCTCAGACCAGCCAGAGGGTCGGTGCTGTCGTCGCCATGGGTCTCGCTGCTGCTCTCTTCATCTAAGCGTCAGATTTTCCAGATGAATGGGCCCCTTGGCATCGGAATTTTTCACTTTTTCAGATGCTGAAGTACATTCGAGTACAAATCATCATGACGACTTTATGGGATCGGCTTGGCGAGATACACATTTTCCCACTGTAACTTAATTTTTATTAGTAAACATATTCGGGCAGTTTTTATGGTTGTGCTTCACAGTTGGGGAACGCCATCAATGGATGGATGCTCATGGCTGGTGTGGGAGGGGTTGGGTGTTAGCATGACGATGCCTGGTTCTTGTATTAAGTCTTCTTTGCAAATGTAATATTTACTTGTGTGCTGATAAATTCGTCTTCTCCCGACTGACATTCATGAGTGTATCCCGCAACTCGAAACTAGAAGTCTCTCATCGTGACACTATCCTCGTCTTCTCCATTTGCTCCTCGCAAAAGATGAACATGAATTTTTTGGAACAAACCTAACACTCAAGGCTATTATTACTTAGAACCCCAATAATTCTAAGCCAAAATACCTTCGCTATGATTACAGGCTGCCGCCGCCGAATTTCTTATTGCCATGTGAAGGGAGGGCCAGCCGGCCCAAAAAAAAAAAAAAAACTCCGCGCGTGCCATGTATGTATGTCAATGTAATTCAAGGTATCCAATCAATCATGGTCTTCTCGCACACTCGCCTCCATGTACTCCTCCAGTTTCCTAGCCACATCCTCGATACTGTCGTCCTTGGTGAAGATATCGCCCGATGCCTCCCAATCGCGGCCGTCCCTTCCAAAAACGACAAACTTGACCACCTTTCCATCATCATTCATGACCAGTCTTCCCGTCCTGTCGTCGGCCCACGCAAGATTAATCTGCTTCGCTTCAATATCCGCGATCCCAACCTCGACCAGGGCATTCGGCAGCGCCCTCTGCCCACTCTGATGACCGTGCAGTCCCAACCGCCTCCTGAGATCCGCCGAAACACCGAGTCTGTTGTGATAGCGTACGATTTCGCGCCGAAGTGTCCTCACGAACCGGTCCAGGTTCTGACCAGCTCCGGCGTCGTCTTCTTGTTGTCCGCGACCTCGCGAGGACGGCGGCGCAGGCAGATGCCTGGCCGCGAGGCCGGCCAACGGCACGGCGGGAGGTACTGTGTGGCGGTGGACGCGAAGGTGTTTCGAGCCAGCATAGGGGCGGTTCAGCATGACGTAGTAGGGACGGAGAAACTGCCCGCGCGACATGACCTCGAACCGGAGGCCGAGGACGTGCCCTCCGTCCACGGCGTTGGGATCCGGGTCGCGGACCTTGAAGGAGGTGACTGGTGCGGAGATGCGGTAGATGCATTGCTGCATGTAGGCCTGTTGCTGTGTCGAGCGCGCGCCGAGCTTGGAGGTGGGATGGGAGGCTTGGTCGCGGCGGCCAGTGGTGGGCGAAGATGATGATGAAGCCGACTGTATGAGGCGAGACGTGGATGCCGATGACAGGATCGTGGAGCACTGGATCTGGAGCTGCTTGCGTAGAGATGTCGCTGGCAATTTTTTTTTATTTTTTATTTTTTTGGAGTGAGTGAGTGAAGTGAGTGAAGTGAGCGCGTAAAATATGACGGTGAGCGAGGAAGGCCACTCACTACTCACCTTGTTTTCGTAAGGAAGCGATCTCCTTGTCGAGATGTGACGACGACTCGGATGCAGCATCTTGATCTGCCATTATTGATTATTGAGAGCAAAGTGGTGATTAGTTATGAGAGAGTTGTTTGTGGTTTCAACGCGTCGAATCCGTTCCGTTGTCAACAGTTGCAAGGTCGCGATAAGATGGGCTGCGGGAAACATGGGGAGGGCCCACATTAACAACGTGCAGGGGGGTCATGGTCACGGAACTTGGAACATCGTCAAAAGTGTCTGGTTGTCCTCTTTGCCACCATTGGGCTCTTCAACCAAATCTTCTTCCGCCTTGTTGAAAATTCATTTTCATGGTTTGCCTCTTTCTTTGAGTGCATTTGCCACCTTCTCTCGACCCAGCCGTCGCCTTTTTTTTTTTAGCTTATTCATCTTTTTTTTTTCGCCGCTATCGCTGACTCCTCCCTTTTGCAAGCAACCTTGAGGCCACGGTTGCTTTGGACGCGAACAACTTCCCTCCCTCCCCCACGCTCTTTAGCATTGTGCATCTCGGCCAACAATCCGAACCTTTTATTACTCAAACTATCATCCTCTTGTGCGGCATTCCTCAAATCCATCGTCTCCTTCCACGTCGCGTGTGTGTACCTCCTTCCCGCCCGCCACGCTTTCCCAACCTCGGCATCTTTGCGCACCCACGGCGATATTGACCCAAATTAGTACGCTTTCAAGAAAACACGACTCCGCGCCGAGCAACCTGGTTGACCGGCTTCATTGATCCAACCGAAAAAAATCCCTTGACCAAGGTTTCCGCCGAACGTAATATCCCTCTCGGTCATTGTTCTTGTAAAAAAACACATAGAATCTGCCTATGGGTGCCAGGGCGAGACGACCCAAGTCGCCTCCATCGCAACGGCCGGCTCCTCGTCGTTTGCAACAAGGTAATGCTGACGGCAAAATGAGCAATGGCGTTGAAATGAGGCGGAAAACCGCCAACAACCTGGACACATCGGAAGCTGCCGCGGCCAACCTCATGTCCCGCGAGAGCTTCTCGCTTGACGACCCTGTTCCCAAGACGCAGACGGCGAACGAACATCATGGATTCTTCCAGCTGCCCAGGCAAGATCAGAGGAACTTTCTCCTACTGGTGCTTTTGTACTTCCTGCAGGGCGTTCCCATGGGCTTGGCGATGGGGTCCGTTCCCTTCCTCCTGAAGAACCACATGTCGTACGGAGAGATTGGAACCTTCAGCCTGGCGTCGTATCCGTACTCGTTGAAGCTCTTATGGAGTCCCTTTGTGGACGCAGTTTGGAGTTCCAAGATTGGACGACGAAAGACGTGGATCGTGCCCATTCAATTCCTCTCCGGCTTCAGCATGCTCTGGCTTGGTTCCCACGTGGAGAAGATGATGGAGTCGACGGGCAAACCTGGCGGGCCTACTGTTTGGAATTTCATGCTCTGGTGGTTCTTCCTGGTATTGATGTGTGCGACCCAGGACATTGCCGTGGACGGCTGGGCTCTCACTCTCCTCACGCCGTCGAACGTGTCTTATGCATCGACTGCCCAGACTGTCGGACTCACCGCTGGCCACTTCATGTCCTATACCGTCTTTCTGGCCCTGAACGCCAGCGACTTTGCCAATAAATGGTTTCGGTCGGTCCCATCGGAGCAAGGACTTGTTTCTTTGGGCGGGTATCTGAGTTTCTGGGGATGGGCCTACATCATTGTGACTGTCGGGCTCGGTTTCCTGAAGCGTGAGGAAAAGTCGCAAAACGAAGATGGCGTGTGGGACGTCTACCGCATCATGTGGGGAATCCTCAAGTTGAAGAACGTGCAGACTATCATCATCGTACACCTCATTGCCAAGATCGGCTTCCAGGCCAACGACGGAGTGACGAACCTGAAGCTGCTGGACAAAGGGTTCGGCAAAGACAATATGGCGCTGACGGTGCTGATCGACTTCCCGTTCGAGATTGCTCTCGGCTACTATGCCGGCATGTGGTCGCAAAAGTACACACCCATGCGCCTCTGGTGCTGGGGATTTGTCGGTCGACTAGCCGCGGCCTTGTTTGCGCAATTTACAGTGGCCATTTTCCCAAGCAGCGGTGTCACTTCCTGGTACATGCTTGTGGTCATTACTGAGCATCTCGTGTCAACCTTTACCAATACGGTCATGTTTGTCGCGGTTTCGGCATTCCACGCCAAGGTATCGGATCCCGTCATTGGCGGCACCTACATGACTCTTCTCGCAACGTATGTACCGTGATTTATTCATTCCTTCAGTACCTGAAACTTTCATTCGCTAACATTAGGGGGGTCTTTTTTTTTTTTTGTTACCCCTTTTCTTTCACAGTGTCTCCAATCTAGGTGGCACATTCCCCCGATACTTTGTGCTGAAGCTTGTCGACTCGCTCACTGTGGCTACTTGTCACCCATCACTCCACGCCGATACTACCAAGGTGAAAGGAGATCTCGTTACCGAAGCCTTTTCATGCGCAGTGCAAGCGGAGAAGGAGAGATGCGAGAATGGCGGAGGCACGTGCCACATGAGTCGGGATGGATACTACGCGGTAAACATGCTCTGTGTGGCGTTTGGAGTGGCCTCGTTCTTGTGGTATATCAAGCCCAGGGTGCTTCATCTGCAGAGTCTACCTCTGCGAGCGTGGAGGCTGGCTCCGGCGAATGGCAAACTATGAGACGATGTAGACGTGCTTGCATGAGGGCATGAGAAAGGGGGGGGCGATGGAAGCAGTCATATATCGCAATTGAATTTACTTGGTAGTTGGATGACGAAAAAAGCATCAAGACACATTTCAAAAGACGCGAGCGTTTGCCACCGAGTTGCCGAGTACAGAGCACCGACTTCTTCTGTCTGATGCAGTCTGCTCGGATGACAAGCCGGGCATGTACGGATTACGCGCAGCATTCATTAGCGTTGACCTCTACCAATTATCTGTTTTTGTAAAAAATAAAAATAAAAATAAAAGAAGAAGGTAAAAAAACCCACTCTTTAGACTGTCATCAAGAAGGCACGAAAGCGGAAACCCCGCCCTCTCCCCTCATTTCTCATTTCTCATTTCTCATTTTCCTTTCTCACTTGATTCCCCACCTGCTTTACTTACAAGTCACAACCACCTAACTAGAACAAGAGGCTTCCTCAGTCGTCCTCGTCCGCAATATGGCATCGTCGACGTCGCCCTCGGACGTTGAAGACGCCTACTTCGCGTCGAACCCGCCGCCCCGGGCGCTCCAGGAACACACGCAGCTCGCGTCCGAGTTCGTCTCGTCCCACGCCCTCGCCGGGCGGCGCGTCGTGCTCATCACCTCTGGCGGCACGACGGTCCCGCTGGAGAGGCAGACGGTGCGGTTCATCGACAACTTCTCGGCCGGGACGAGGGGCGCCACCTCGGCCGAGTACTTCCTCGAGGCGGGCTACGCCGTCATTTTCCTGCACCGCCAGTTCAGCCTGCTGCCGTACTCGCGGCACTTTTCGCACTCGAGGCACTGCTTCCTCGACTTCCTGGGGGAGGGCCCCGGCGGCGAGATTGGGTGGCGCGAGGGCGAGGGCGAGGGCGAGGGCGAGGGCGAGGGCGAGGACTTGGCGAGGGTGCGGGACGTGCTGGGCAGGTACCGGAGGGCCAGGGACTCCAACAGGCTGCTGATGATACCGTTCGTCACCATCGGGGACTACCTGCACGAGCTGAGGGCCGTCTCGAGGCTCATGGGCCCGCTGGGCAGGAGCGGCCTCCTGTACCTCGCGGCGGCCGTGTCCGACTTTTTCGTCCCGCCCGAGAGGATGGCCGAGCACAAGATTCAGAGCCAGATCCAGAGCCAGAGCCAGAGCCAGAGCCAGAGCCAGAGCACCGACGACGCCGAGGACGAGGAGTTCGACAACTTTGATTCCTCGCCGAGGGCGGCCAGGTCGAAGCGCCTGGTGATAGACCTTGACCCCGTGCCCAAGTTCCTCAAGAACCTCGTCGACGGCTGGGCGCCCCAGGGCATGATCGTCTCGTACAAGCTGGAGACGGACCCGGCCATCCTGGTCCGCAAGGCCAGGTACTCGCTCGACAGGTACCAGCACCACCTTGTCATCGGGAACCTGCTGTCCACGAGGAAGTGGGAGGTCGTCTTCGTCAGCCCCGGCCGCGAGGACAAATGGCTGCGCGTGCCGCCGCCGCCGCCGGCGTCGATGGGCGGCGTGACGGGGACGGGGACGGGGACGGGGACGGGGACGGGCTGGGGCGACGCCGAGGGGAGGCCGCTGCGCGCCGACGAGCTGCCGAGGGAGGATCCGGATACCGAGATTGAGAGGCTGATTATTCCGGCCGTGGCGGAGCTGCATGATGCGCACATTGCGGCGGGGAAATAGAGAAAAAGAAAAAGAAAGAAAAAATAAACAACAAGGAATGAATGGGACCGTTTGTTTTCACTTTGCATAGACGCAGAGCATGTTTGATACACGCCGGGGGTCAAAGAAAGGGGACTCGGTTAGTGAAATGCTGTGAACGCGGCAAGATTGAAAAATTGAGGTGATGCTGTAATTCTCTTTACTAATGGACGTGGATATTATACGTTGAATCTAACTTTTCGGGGAGAGCAGACGCTACGCTACGCCTGCCTTGGCTGCCGTGAATCATGTATGTATGTTCGATTAACGACTCCACGCAAAACGCAATGCACCATTAATTACTTATTTATTTGCCGCATGTTCTTTTCTATTTGGGAAAATGATGTAGCCTCCACCATCTTTTTATTTTTTTTTGTGCCCGTCGCACATCTCATCTAGTACGTAGCCAGCCAGTTCTTCGCACCAAGCGCAGTCACCTTGGCAGCCACGAGGAAAGACGCCGAACCAACGTAGATGGCGCCCGTGAAGATGATGACGTTGCTGTAGTCGCCGCCGCTGGCCCCGACGATGCTCCCCCCGATGGGAATGCCAATCAGGCACGCAAAGGACACGACAGTGTACGTCGTGGCGTAGTACCGACCGTACTGCTGCGTCTTGCACATCCTGCCGATGCAGACGGGCGCGATGGAGATGCCGGTTCCGCTTCCGAATCCGAACAGGACGGCGAAGACGATGATGCCGGCCGTGGTGTGGCCCAGGGGGAGCCAGACGCACAGGCATGCGACTAGCGAGAGAAGGACGGACAAGATGCAGACGTTGAATGGGCCGACCACGTCGGCGTAGTATCCGGGTAGGGCCCGTCCCACGACAGAACCTGCGTTCAAGATGGGCAGCAGGTGGAACGCGAACTGCTCGCCGAATCCCTGATACTGGGCGTAGGTTGAGATGTACGCCAAGGGGATGAAGAGCGAAAACTCGAGCAGGAAGATGCCAATGGCTGTGAGGGTGAAGGGAATCTGTTTGAAGATGCGGAAATCGGGATGAGCCGTGGCGTTCTGGGCGGGAGGCAGTCGCGAGCGGACGAGCAGGATGCCGAGTAAGCCGCCGACGAGACAGACGAGGGCCAGAACACGAGTGGCCCAACCGTAACCAATCTGGTCAAAGAGCGAGGTGAGCATCAGAGGAAAGACGATGCCGCCGATGCCTCCGGCGGTGGATGCCATGCCCGTGGCAAAACCTCTGCGACGACGGAACCAATGTCCGACTGCTGCGATGCATGGCGTGAAGAGCAGCGAGGTGCCGAAGCCACAGAGAAGGCCAAAGGAGAGGATGAACTGCCACAGCTCTGTGGTTCCAGGTTTAGTTAGTTAGGTTAGTTCCCAGCGGAGAATTTTCCGCTGCAAAGGGCACCTGCCCAACATACCTTTGCAGAAACTCAAGCAGACAACTCCAGTGACAGTTGTAATACATCCAGCGATGACCAGCCAACGAGGACCGTACTTGTCGAACACGGGTCCGATGTATACGCCGCAAAAGAAGGCAAGGAAGGTGTAGATGGAAAAGATCCAGCCAACAGTGCCTTCACTGTGACCCTTGAGCTGGTGGCTGAGCGTGTAAGCCTGGAACACAGCAATGGTGTTCATCAAGCCCATTGCGGACGTGAGTGCGAACCATGCACCGAGAACTACCAGCCATGCCCGCAACCCGCCTTCGGGGTACGTCTCTTCATAGGATGCGCCTGATGCAGCCGTTGATGCAGCCGTCGTCCTCTTTTCCAACTTGTTGTTGTTGTTGTTGTTGTTGTTGTTATTGTCGCTGTTGTCGTCGTTGTTCGCTGGACCATGCGCTCCATTGTCGTCGTTGACGTTGACAACATTTGGGGCACCGTTCTCAACGGTGTGGGTGGTGGTGTCATCGTCATCGTGAAGTACTCGCGAGTTTACCTGATACAGGTCCATGATTGCGTTGCGTTCCTTGACGGTTGCGTGCAAGGTGAGACTCACGGTTTGCATGGATCTCCCCAATTGCTCCTCAAATCGGGCCTTGAACGATTTATGCAGCGATTTATGCCACGATTGGTTCGCAAATTTGAGAATGGCGCCCTCTACCAGCAGGGGGAAGGGGGGGGGAGGCGAGAAACAAGGTTCTTGTTCAGTTAATGACATGAACTGGGGGTCGGCGGGACCGGGCTTCTTCCTTTTTTTTTTCCTTTTTTTTCCTTTTTTTTTTTTCTTCTCCTGCCCTTGCTGGCCAAACGGAGCAGACTCATCTCTCCTCTTCTTGGATCGTTTGCCGCTTGTCGGCGCGGAGTGAGTCTAGAGTATCCACGCCTCGTGTGGGGCCGTGCCCAGGGCCAAGCCAAGGACCCACTCACGCATTGAATGCCTGCGGCGAAAAGCCTTTTCCCGCTTTGTTGGGCCGGGGCCGGGGATTGGCTCCGACCTGGGAATGAAAAAGGATATGGATCTAAGCAGGGGTGTATTTGTATGCAGGCAAGTTCGGGTCCAGCTTGTACGGTGAGGAGAGGCCAAGATATGTGATGATGTTATTGGATAAAAGTAACGACGCTACTGGTAACTGTATCTTGCCAACTAAGTGGTCGATCGTCAATGGTAACATCAGCGTGAGATCGGAGCATTGGTGTTGAAAAGTGCGGAGGACGAATATCCGTTCGAGAGCCGAGATGACGGTAGTTTGAGTTCTTTTGGGCACGATTCCTCACACCTCGTCTCAGATTGACCAGGGCATCGACTGTGAAAGCTGAGTCGAGTTGGCGTGGCGCGTAGCTACTTTATATAGCTCCCTGCTTGCTGCATGGCTGTGATTGTTGCAGTGAAGAAAATTTTCCAACACCAATGTTGTCGTTTTGGATCCTTTGTTGCCAATCATGGCTTGAGTAGCGAGGTTCAGAGGTCGTGTCTGGCGCTGTTACTCAAACGGCAATCTTTGCGCGCCACTTGATGAACCAACGCGCCGACAGGTCGTGTGGAGGTTGGCCGGGGATACTTGAAGCGCCTGACAGAATTCACTCGTCATCATCCTCAGCATCCTCAGCATCCTCGGCCGTGGCTAAAAGCATTTTTTCCTGGTCATGGGCACTCGTTCCCTCAGCGTTCGATGTCTTCAGATAGCCCTCTCGTTCAAGCCGGTCTGCTTCCTCGGGTTCTAGCAGCCCGCCCTGCCCTCGACCTTTGTTCAGCTTTCTCTGCACAGCAGCAGGAACAAAGGCCGAAACAGCTTCTTGGCGGAGATTCCTCAATATGGGCTTGGCTTCGTATATCGTCTGTGGTTCCGAGGGCAACGCTTCTTTCTCTGTCTCTGCAGCATCATCGGTCTTGCCAAGAAATTCGCGCTTTTGCTCATTCTCCTGATTTCTTCTAGCTCGTCGCTTCGCATACCACTGATCTAGGACTTCTTTTGGAATTGGAGGCGGTGTGTCCCTGGGCATCGGGATCCTGCGCACGTCCTCTGGAACATCGTCGTCGGTACTTGAGCCACTGGAACCGCGCCTCCGTTTTCCCAGCACGCCTGCATCTCCATCCCGGCGTGGTCCGCGGCCGAATGACGGTGCCTTGTCCCCTAGTGTCTCTCTGGCCTTCTTGATGGCCTTGATCTCCTTCTCGAGGCCTTCTAAAAGTTGTTCTTCGTTTCGTGAAAGCTTGCCCCCGCCATCAGCAATGGCCTTCAAGTCGTCGATTTGTTTCTGAATCCGTTCGGGATTCTGTCGCGCTAATCTCTCGTTGCGTCGTTCTTGGATTTCTGCCTTGCCTGTGCTATGTGGTTAGGTTCAAGTTCTTCAGGCTGCGAGACCGCAACGGCGTGCGCACCTTTCTTGATAGCTTTGGCTTTATCAGCTTTGCGCTGAGCTTGCACAGGGTTGTAATTTCGTTCCTTCGGCATCTTGCACGTAGGCCCCGAGGCTTGGAATTGGAATGATTGAAGGACCGAAGAGACTGCTTCAGCAACTTCACATTTGCTGATCAAGTTGAGCCTATAGGGTGGGTCACCCTGATAGCCAATCAAATGTCATACAGTTTGACTGGTTCTAGACTTCTAAAAGTCTACAATTGTCTC
Organism: Epichloe festucae Fl1; assembly: GCA_003814445.1. Taxonomy (NCBI): domain Eukaryota; kingdom Fungi; phylum Ascomycota; class Sordariomycetes; order Hypocreales; family Clavicipitaceae; genus Epichloe; species Epichloe festucae. The sequence continues at coordinate 1,862,055 of CP031390.1, forward strand.
ACAAAGTACAATGCCTATTCGGAAAAATCTTACTTTCAAATTGCCGTTTTAGAACTCCTAATGATTTCTCGAACTGTCGGAGAAGTGGCAATGCTCGTGGTTGATTTACATGAGTTTCTGACTTCTTCGTGCAACACGTAAACATGCAGTAGTGATTTTTCAATCATGCAGTAGTAACTAGGCCTAAAACGGAAGAGGTACCCGCGCCCGCAAATTTGTTAGGGGAGTGACCTCCCGCAATTTATGCATTCCATACCACTAATTTAAATATGCACACAAGAGGGAAAACGCGTTTTTAGGCTTCTTTAAAGATGTAGAGCTTCTATTATAGCTATAGTAATTTTACTAAGCGAACTAGCTAGTTCCTATGCCCTAATTTACTTATATAAATTATAGGAGGTCACTCCTCTTATAAATTTATATGGAAAGATACCTCTTCTATTTTAGGCCTAGTCACTACTGCATGATTGAAAAATCACTACTGCATGTTTACGTGTTGTTCTTCGTGAGCCGGTGGTGGGTCATTACGAAATTAGTGCCCCACGAAGGGCCACGATGTCTTTCGAGAATCTCGATCATGAACTCCACACCGGCACTCACCGAGCGGTGGTCACCGAGATCAAGTTCAAGAGATTCGAACGAGACCGACCCATCTAGAACCAATCCATTTTGTAGGGCTGAACTTGAGTTATCTTCAATCGAGTTCGGGTAGACCACGCCTCATGATGAGGCAATACTGTGCATAGAAGGAAACAAAAAGCAACAAAATAGGGGCCGATGCAGAGTTTTCGTAAATCTGCTATCCGTGTGGCCTTCCGCCAGACGTCTTGTGGAATACAATGTTTCATGAGTCTGGATAATGTTACCTATTCTTACCCCTATCCCTGCGACCAGCCTCCAACATCTTGGCCTTCTTATGGAATTGTTCGCCCATGCCCAGGCCGTGGCCGCTTCCTCTAGGCCCATCAGTAGTATTAAATCCACGCTTGCGACTCTTGTCTAGCATAGCACGAACACCTCCACCAGCGGGACCCTTGCGCTTGGTCAGGCGATCAATTCGATCAATACCTTCACCAAGATTGTGCCACTCCTCTCCGCCAAATTGCATGCGATCGTTGCGACCAGAAGCCTTGTTCTTCTTGGCTTTGTCCTTCTTGCTCTCCTTGGGCAGGCGAACGAAGTTGCTTTCTTCGTAATCGCGCCGCTCAGCCTCATCTTTGCGCTCCTCGGCAGTCTTCATCTTACGGCCACCCTGCACAATGGTTGTGCCAATGCTGGGCTCAGCTATGGGAGCTGCAGACAGCTCATCATTGACGAACTCGTCCATGGTAAACGACTTGTGCGCTCTGCGCTCATTTCTGTCTTTGGGCCGCCCGGTTTCCATGAGGACTCGATCTCGTTTCGGCGGTCGGTAGATTCCGCTTGGATTATCGTTGCGGTCGTCTTGCTTGACAGTCTCGTCGTCAATCAGGGTGCCAAAGTTGGGCGCCGCCGCCGCCGCCTTGTTTCCTTGTCTAGGCTGTGGTCGGTGGGTTTGACCAGTCTCTTCGCCGGACTCTTCATCACTCTCGCCTTGACCAGACTCTGAGCCAGAGTCGCCCTTGGAAGTGCCGTTTCTCGACCTGGCCTTCGCTTCTTGATCGGCAGCACGCTGAGCATCTGCTGCGGTTCGGAGGAATCGCTCGATAGAGAACCGTAGTTTCTCCTCCAACGGTCTTGCTCCCTTCTCAAGATAGAGACGGAGTTCAACAAGCTTTGAGCGGACCGCTTCGTCTAATTTCTGGCTGTGGGCAGATTCGGACTGGGCATTACGGAGTTTGAGAAGAATCAAGAAGACGAGGTTCTGCAGATAGGACAAGAGTAATTCGTTCTTGACATCAAGTAGCGAGATACCATCTTCGGGATGTTCGATGTTGGCGATTTTAGGGCAAGCTTCTTGGGTCAATGACAATGACTGCGTCAGTGAAGCCAGAAGCGCTGATAGTGTAGTTGGTGCAGCCATTGTTCCCGATATCAAAGGGTCTGCTCGGTTGGTTGGCCCTTGTGTGATATGAAGAAAAATTAGAAGCACTTCCCTGATAAGAAATCGAACCAGGCCGGCCTGGAGTTGGCGAAACTTTTCAGTGGGTCTGCCTGTTGAATTCTGCCGGAGTCTGTCAGCACGCGCGTCATGCAATTGGACAGCAGTACGGATCCGTACATACCCTGGGCCAAATATCCTGACTAAGCTGCTTCGGGCAACAGTGTTTAGATGGATTGATTTGTCGCCAGCTCTGAGAGACCAGCTGTCAGTTCGTACCATTGACTTTTAGCTCGGAGCCCGTGGGAAGCTGGCATTGTGCCATCGCGTCGATATTGATTTCATATGACATTTCTCAGACTTCTTAGTTAAGTGTGTCCGGAATTCTCTCTCTGAAAGCCTCAGTTTTCCTTCCCTCGCCATCGATATAGGAGCTCTTCTCGCTTGGGTAGCTGAGCTTCTGTCAAGGCGTCGACCTGGCCAGACGATCGAACACCATTCTATCAATTCGACCTGTTATGTCATAGGCAGGTTGAGAAGAGAAACAAGAAGAAGATGCAACTTAAAGACACTGCGCAGCAAGCGCTTCTCGTTGCCGCACTTGTGGCGCCGCAGCTTGCCTTTGCCTTCTATCTTCCTGGTGTGGCTCCGACCTCGTACAAGCGTGACGACCAAGTACCCCTATACGTCAACAAAGTTTCGCCAGCTGCTGCTCCGGATTATAAACTACACTCGGTCGTCTCATATGATTATTATCATCCAGCTTTCCAGTTTTGTCAACCCAATGGCGGGCCCAAACATGTGTCAGAGAGCTTGGGCAGTATTCTGTTCGGTGACAGAATCATGACTTCGCCATTTGACTTGCGCATGCTTAGGAACGAAACCTGCAAGCCTTTGTGCAAAGTTACATATAACTCAGATATGAAATATTTCATCAACGACAGAATCTATGAAGGCTATAGCTTGAACTGGCTCGTGGATGGCTTGCCGGCAGGCCAAAAAATTCAGGACGAACTTACCGGTACCACCTTTTACAGCCCTGGATTTTCTCTTGGCGATTACCAATTTATTGAGAATGAAAACGACGACGAAAAACTGTCTTTCAATAATCATTACGAGATTTGGGTCGAATATCACGAAGTCAATGGTAACCCAAATCAGCTACGTGTTGTTGGCGTTGTTGTGCAACCCTCGTCCAAGGCATACAAGGGCGAGCCAGACTGTTCGGATAACCATCCATTGCTCATCCTTGAAGAGGGCGACAAGAATCAGGCTGTTTACTTTAGCTACAGTGTATTTTGGAAAAAGTCGGATACGGCTTGGGCTACTCGATGGGACAAGTATCTGCATGTATTCGACCCCAAAATCCACTGGTTCTGGCTGATCGACACGGCCATCATTGTCGTTATCCTCGTCTTGACCGTTATTTCCATTTTGGTTCGCACTTTGAAGAAGGATATTGCGCGCTACAATCGCCTTGACTCGATCAACTTGGACGATCTCAGCGGTACTTCAGCAGTCGAGGACGGTGTGCAGGAGGACTCCGGTTGGAAGCTTGTTCATGGCGACGTGTTCCGCACACCGGCGCAACCTCTGTTGCTGTCCGTTCTGTTGGGCAGTGGTGCTCAGCTCTTTGTCATGACTGGTTGCACCATTGTCTTCGCTTTGCTTGGCTTCCTGTCCCCTTCAAACCGTGGCTCCCTCGGAACAATTATGATTGTTCTGTATACAATTCTTGGGTTCGTAGGGGGATATACCTCAGCGAGAACATACAAGGCCATGCAGGGAGAGCAGTGGAAGTTGAACATTACCCTGACTCCTTTGCTTGTTCCTGGCGTTGTGTTTGCTGCTTTCTTCCTTCTCGACCTCTTCTTGTGGGCCAAACAGTCCTCCGGCGCTGTTCCATTCACCACCATGCTCGTCATCATCGCCATTTGGTTCATCATTTCCATTCCGCTGTCCGTGGCTGGCTCTTGGCTTGGTTTCCGAAGCAGCCAGATCGAAGCTCCAGTACGAACGAATCAGATCCCTCGCCAGATTCCCCCAGTCACCACCTATTTGCGGCCAATTCCTAGCATGCTGATTGTTGGTCTGCTGCCATTCGGGGCTATCTTCGTCGAGCTCTACTTCATCATGAGCTCGATCTGGTTTAGTCGAATCTACTACATGTTTGGCTTTCTTTTCCTCTGCTATGGCCTCATGGTCATTGTTTGCGCTGCCGTTACAGTTCTTATGACGTACTTTTTGCTCTGTGCCGAAAATTATCACTGGCAGTGGCGATCATTCCTTGCTGCTGGTATGAGTGGTGGTTACATCTTCCTGAACTGCCTGTTGTATCTCATTACCAAGGTGAAGCTTGGTGGCTTGGCAGGAATCGTCTTATATTTGGGCTACAGCGCTCTCATCTCTTTCCTTTTCTTCATCCTTGCTGGTAAGCTGAATCAAATCTGTGTTGATTAGCCCCCTACATCCTCAAGTTTCCCGTTGAGACAACCCACTTTTTGAACTGAAGTAAAAGCTGACCTGTTGGATGCAATCAGGCTCTATTGGGTACTTTGCTAGCTGGTGGTTCGTCAGAAAGATCTACTCGTCGATCAAGATTGACTAGAACATCACGATTGTGGCTGTTGAATCGGAAGTCTGAATTGATGGGGGCATTGTCAGAATCGGTTCACAATCTAACTGATGGTTGACGTGTAAAAACATATGTATGACCAGCGATTACAGTGCGATGCTTCAAAAGTTGCAAGATGGTGTAAGCCACGGCGTCGTCCAGGGTCGACTTGGCATGCCGGGGAGAAAAAGTAATTCCTTGATAGAAAGTAAATAAGACAGGACATGTTTCACGGAAGTCAGGTTTGGCACGCATGCATGTTCTCATCCCACGCGGACGGGTCCAAGGAATTATGTGCAAGGTTTATTGATTTCAAATCGTGTGTACAGCTGAATTTTTCGTTCGCTTTACTCGTCGTCATCGTCATCATCATCAAGATCATCTAGGTTAGTGAACTGGAACTGCTTCTTCTCGCCTGCTCCAGCACTAGGCCGTGGAGGAGCTGTCCCTTCTGGCTGGCCACCCGCGAGGCTCGCCCTTCTCCATGCCTCCTGTTCCTTCTCCCGCTGCCGCTCTCTTTCAATACGGGCCCGTTCGCGTTCTTCCCGGAGTTGTCTCTCCCGTGCTTCGCGCTCTTCCTGCTCGCGCTCTTCCTTGGCCTTGCGCTCCTCTTCCTCCTTGCGCTTTCGTTCTTCTTCCGTAGCAGGATCGTAGCCTTTTGGATCAATACCCTGCTCCAAAAGCATCTGATAAGATGCCAAGGCCCCCGAGCGAATCTTGTCCTCCAACGGCCAGGGGAAGAAGAGCTGGCCCGACAGCGGGTTGAGATATTGATGCATTCCCTCCGGCAGGCTGGTGTTCATGCTGGTTGTAGTTTGCTGCGTGGGTTGTTCTGAAGTCACGGCGGGAGTGCCGTTGACGGCAGGGCTCTGCGGTTGCGAGGGCGTTGGAGCTGAAGGCGTGGGCGCAGACTGCTGCTGAGAGTCAGGATTGGGAGTCTGTGTCTGCGTCTGAGCCTCCGGTGATGTGGTGGCCCCCTCCACGGCTGCGGCGGGTGGGAGCGTCGTTTTGCTGATCCGGCGCGCATAGCTGAGTAGTTCTTCGTATGCGATGGGGTAGTTGGGTTCGGATGGGTAGATGGTGGTTTGGGTGGTAACAATGTCTTTGCGCGTGTTGGCGAGACTGGTGAGCGTGTCGCGGATTTGAGAGTCTAGAACGGCAGACGATTGTCGAAGCTTCTGGATTCGCAAGAAATTGTTTTGATGTGCTTGTACTGTGATGGAGACGAGCGGTGAGCCTATAGCATTTGAGAGCAACCGAAGTCGTGAAATTTTACCTTCTTCGAGTCCTTTACTCAGGTCGGCATCTGCTGCTTTGAGCTCCTCGGCTTGGATTATAGATGGGTGGTACTTGGTGACGGAGTCAATCAAGTTTGCAAGTGCCTTCTCCAATCGTTCAAAACGACTGTCAATGTACTTGTCCATTTTGTGTCTCTGTTCACTCCTGGAATCCGATAATCACAAGTAAACAAACTTTTGAAAGTCTTTCATGGAGATGGCTCGCGAGGCTGATGAAAGAAGCTGTGGTGGATCAGTCCTGCTACAACATGATTGGCCATTAAAGTCTCGAAAGCTGTTGGCGCCGGCCTCAGGCCACCCTCCTCCGTCCGGCCTTTCCCGACAGCCCATTGAGACGTTCGGCTTCAAATTTGAAGGAGATCCCGTCAAAACAATCGCATCCTTTAGACAGGCTCCAACTGCCAATTTTTCGGTCACGATGGTCTACCAAGTAAGTGCACGCGTTGCCATTGACTATAAAAGGGACCTTTTCTTACCGGGTTCTGACCTTGAAACGCTGTTGAGTGCGGATCACTGACCAACGTCTTGCAGACTCCTGTCCGCGCTGCGGAATTCAAGAGCGCCTACGGCCCCAAGTACGTTACGAAATATCCTGATCACATCAGTTTGCCATGATTAGCACTTTCGTGAGAAGGCAAATCACTGCTGTGTCGGCGGGCGCTCCACGATTGGAACCGAGCGATCAACCAGTCGACGACACTAACGAAGCGATTGGCAGGTATACTTTCCAGCCTCACCTGGACGGTTGGAACAAGACCACTCTCTTTCGAAAGTGAGTTAAAATTATCTGATGCGAAACTCCAAGGGGCGATGAAAAAAGCTGGCGCGAAAGCAACCTATCCATCTGTGGAATCGGTCACAAACGCCGTGGCTATGGAGGGACTTCCTTTTCATATTACTTTGATGGATTGGAGCAGACATGCAGCATATTCTACACTGCGACGTGTGTCGGCGGGTAGTGTCGTTGCGAAGGTGTTCTGATGGGAGGTGGAAATTGCGAACAATCACTAACAATGAAGCAGCACTCTCAGAACTGCCTCTTACGGCGGCGCCGCCGCTGTCGGTCTCCTCTATTACGTCTCTGGCATTCCTCGCGTTCAGGAGGACATCCTTCAGGTTGGTTGATGTGCTTCTTGGCAGGGTATGGGGGTTGTTGAATTAACATGCATATACAGAAAATACCCTTTGTCGGCCGATACTTCGTCAAGGAGGAGGTGGACCCTCAGGACAACGTACGTTCCAGCCCCTGCCTGTTTTTATAATTTACGTTGCGCTAACGAAACCCAGCCCTTCTAAGCAAATATTGGTGGAGAATGGACTGTAGATTACAATGCCCTGTCAACGACAAGGGTCTTCTTCTCTATGTATAAGATACTCACAATAGAATCCTTTCCGACCCAAGAAACCGTTCTTGATTTGATTTTCAACGACTGACTGTCCAATACATGACGGGCTGACTTTTCGATGCGATGAAAACCAAAGGTGACGACACAACCTTGATACGACAAGCAAGATGGAAACGATTCGCTGAATCGAAAAACACGTTTAAAGTTCAACATATTTCATGTAGTTTCACTTGGTAGTGTTTTTTTTTTTCAGATTTGACCATTTCGAACCCCTAGAAAGATATTTCGAGCGAGCTCATGTTCGAGGGGGTCAGTTGTCTTACACAGTGCATGCACAGTGAGAATAACACTGTCTGTCTATGCCAGAGCTGCACGGGAGCTTTCGTGATCGTGGCAGCAACTCCTTTCATCAACCACTCTTTGCTTCGCCATGCATGTAAGCGACATCATGCCAAAAATCTTTTACGGCAAAATGGATTGAAGAAATTTACAAGTTTCTTTTCCGTGTTTCAGTACCAAGACCGATGACCCCGTCTCAATAAAAAAGAAACATCTGGACGCGTCCTCACACTGGGGCATCGTGGTGGACACGGTTCAAACACTACGAGCATGGCGGCCAACATTCACTTCGGCACATTCAGCGCAACATCTCTGGCCGCACTGAGCCTTTCTGTCCCTCTGCTGCTTTTCGTATCCCGGGGAGCGAAGCAGCCTCTCAGAATTTTCTTTTCACTCTCCTCTGTACTCCTGTTGAGTGTCGCATGGTTTACGCTGGTTTCGCAAACTGTTCCACAGCCATATTTAGTAAGAACGCCTTGAACTTCTCAACAAGACTGCATGACTCACAATCTCTCTAGGACGAAATCTTCCATATCCCTCAGGCACAAAGGTACTGCGAGGGAAAGTTCCTCGAGTGGGATGACAAGATTACCACTCCTCCTGGCTTGTTCGTCTGACCACGTTTGGCTCCCTTCGACTCATGAGCAGCACCAGACTAATGGCTACAGGTATCTGTTCTCCATACTCCTCCAAAAAGCAGCCGACATCACAGACCAACCATGGCTTTTCACTTGCGGGGCGAGCAGCCTCCGCTTCACCAACGTTCTAGGCCTCATAGTGCTGGCGTCTCTGGCGCTATTGTGTCGCATGGAGATTGAATCACGTCTGCATGAGGCACATTCCTCTGCCAGACTCAAGACGGCCTCGACGTATGCCATACATACGGCTGCCAATATCGCACTGTTCCCATTGCTGTTCTTCTTCTCGGGTTTATATTACACCGATGTCATTTCGACGGCTGTTGTGATGGGAGCTTTCCTCAACCACCTGAAGCGCACTGGACGAGATCACAGCTCATGGATGAGTGACGTGATGACAATAGTTCTTGGTATTGCCACCCTAATCATGAGACAGACAAATGTCTTCTGGGTTGTGGTCTGGATGGGCGGTCTCGAGGCGGTTCATGCCATCAAGACTTTGAGACCGGAACGAGTAAACCAGCCGTTCATGACCTCTTTGGGTGAACAGTTGAAGTTCTACACCTGGAGATACTCGATGGGTGATGTACATGACCCGCCTCTTGGCCTTGCGTGGCCAGATGGTAAGAATCCCCGTCCCCGCTCATGATGGACATGACGTGCTGATATTACTCTAGACATGCTATTTACTGCAATTAGCTTTGGCATTGCCGCACTGTGTAATCCTGCCCGGGTGATGCGTCAAATATGGCCATACATATCTGTATTGATTACATTTGCTGGATTCGTACTTTGGAACGGCGGCGTCGTTCTCGGTAAGCACAGCCATCTCTCTTTTGTCGCACAGAGGACCGACCTTGGTAACTAATGGTTCATAAAAGGGGACAAGTCAAACCACGTTGCCACCATCCATGTTGCCCAAATGTTGTACATTTGGCCCTTCTTCGCCTTCTTCTCTCTGCCACTGCTTTTACCGTGTGCGGTCCCTCTTCTCGACGCGGCCATCGCGTTATTTGGAATCAAAAACCCCCCTCATGCTGCAGATAGCTCAAATACACCTCCCCCCATCGGGTCCCCCAAGAAACAATCTGTTTATAGCGAAGGCAGAACTGTTAGGAACAGCGACACCGGCAGTCTATCTCGTTCTAGCCATGATGACTCAACGCCAGCGAAGCTCTCGCCCGCACTACGGATAGCTTTCCAGATATTCAACTCGTCCATACCCATCTGGCTATTATATCTGCTCGCCACTCTAGCTGCATCAGTAGCGGTTGTCCAATTCAACACCATCGTCCATCCGTTCACGTTGGCCGACAACCGACACTACATGTTCTACATCTTTCGATACACAATCCGCCGCGGCCACTTGGTCCGGTTCCTGCTCATCATTCCCTATACGCTCAGTAGATGGATGGTATGGGGCACCCTTGCAGGCTGCACCGACTGGACAGTATCTCCGCGCAGCGCCTCGTGCTCATCGCGCTACGGTATCTTCAATCCCGGTCCGTTCACAAGTCATCCGTTCTGGATCGCGTACGCCAGTCAGCCGAGGCGCACAAGCGTCTCCTACCCCAGGGACATGAACAGTGGCGCGGCATTGCCATCCTCCGAAGCAGACCGACAGGCGCAGGATCTGGAAGAAGACGACCCGCTTGCATTCTCTTCTGAACCCGTCTCGACATCCACGGGCCTCGTTTTCCTCCTGACAACTGCCCTGTCGCTCATGACAGCACCGCTCGTCGAGCCTCGCTACTTCATCATCCCATGGGTGATGTGGCGACTGCTCGTGCCAGCCTGGAGTTTACAGGACCACCGTCCTGTTAATGGGTCATCCGACGGCATTAGTACGCAGTCCTTTGGGGGACAGCTCATTGCGTTCTCCAAGCGGTATGACATGAGGCTTATTCTGGAAACTACATGGCTCATGGCCATCAATGTGGCCACGGGTTATATATTCCTGACGAAGCCATACGCGTGGAAAGATGAGAATGGCCAAGTCTTGGATGGGGGACAGCTACAACGATTTATGTGGTGAGATGGAGCGCCCATGTGTAGCAGTCACCATGATGATTCAAGAACAAGAACCCAACACCATACGAAGATTCCCGCGTAAAATTGTTCCTGTGCATTTTGCATAGACCATTTGAATATGGTCAAAACGCCGAATCAGGAGCCACAGACACACCGCATCAGGCAGCAAGTGTCAAAGTCGGAATAGACATACGAACTTCAATCATCCTCTAATCATAAACGCCTTTGCATGAATTCCCTCCGTTGTCCATCAAGTCCCGAGTCATGTTTCCACATTTCCGATCCATTTCCATTTGCATTTCCGATCTCCGTAACCCTAAGTCCATGGCCAAGACCCCACCTCATTCAGACTCAATTTCGTGTATTCCAATGAAAGAGTCATGTTGTCGCTCCCTCTCACAAGCTCAGTCGATCCAGACTCAACCCATCGTTGCTCCTCACCCTCCTCACCACGCCCAGCTTGAAGAACTTTTCTTCGCCGCCCGCCGTTCTGCCCCCTATATACCACTTATCTGCGCCGATGGCATCTCTGAAGCCCTCACTACTACTGTCGCTTCCGCGTCTCCGTCCCGATGCCGACGCCGACGTCGACGCCGATGTGCTGGGGATGGGGATACCCGAGGCGGTGCCCGCGCCGCGGGGCGAGTGGATAGAGACACTCGTCGGCGGAGAGCGACCATTCGCGTGGGAAGAGGTCGTCGCCGCCGCCGCCGCCGCCGCGTTTGTTGATATGGCGCGCGGTGCAGAAGCGCCTTGCGAGTAGGCGGTGGGGGTGGCGGAGGAGGATCCAACGGCTGTTGTTGTGTGTTGCTTGACTGGTTGCTGGCTGGCCTGGAGGGTCGGGCCCTGTTGACGGAAGGCCGATAGGAAGGACGAGAGGAAGTATGGGCCGTGGGAGGGCATGTTCTCTCTCTCTCTCTCTCTCTCTCTTTTTCTTCGTTCGTGGTTTGTATCTCTGTAGGGAGATGGATGGACGAATCCCGACAAAAGTGGTAGCCTACGGTTTGTGTATGGACGGACGGACGGATGGACGGGGTGGCGGTGTCAAGGACAATATGTAGGGTTCCGAGGTCTGGCGTCGGATGAGCCTGTGGAGTTGACGCGGTGTTTGTATCGCTCCGCTCGAAGTGTGGGTGGTTTCCGGGGAGATGAATTTGCTGGGCTGGCTCGCGACGGTAAAGGAAAAAGGTCGAGAGGTTGGTTGTTGTCTCGCCGGCTGTACGGAGTATGAGAAGTCCGGATCTTGTAGGAAAACTGCAAGGTTCCTGTGATGGGGTGCGTGCATGTGCATGTGAGCCGTGGTGTGGCATCGTCGGCAAAAGCCGGGGCCAAGCTGGGTCGCTCTCGCCTGCAGAAAGCAGGACGTTGAAATGCCGGCGCTGTGACTGGCGGGGAACATACGGGTGACCCCACCGTACATAACAATGGCGGGGTCACGGCAGGATCGGGATCGGGGCATCGACAGCGAGGTATGTATTGTGTACATGTACATAGATACTCAGCAGGTCTCGGGGCCTCGTTCTCGCAACATCAGACCCGGGACCAACCAGCCAGCGCGGGGAACTTGTCGTCTACATGTATGACAGTGAAGTCTAGCCTCGTGTAGTATGTAGGCATTTGCAATTTGATGCCACGATTGGGGAGACTGCGTGTTGGTGACGGGTGTGTCGTTTCGGTTCCGACATGATCAACGTCATCCTTGTCCCCTCAGGTACCTGCCAGATGTGTCTCTGACAAATGTTCATCAGGAATGAGGCTCGCAAACCCACTTGATGCCCCTTCTCATCATGGATGGAGCAGACGTATTAAACTACCCGCCTCCTCCCCTCCCGGACAAGAAAAAGCGATGATGCTCGTTCCTCTCGAACGAAGCGGACACAAGCAAGCCCCCGTTCCACCGCCAATTGCAAAACAGGCAAGAGAATGGCTTCCTGGCGCGCATACATACTATCGTGGATCCTCACGCTCTGGGTCAAAAGCAGCTTCAAAACACCCGAAGGCGTCCACCGACTCATCGCCAAAAGACGCAAGAACCCGCCCGACAACAGACCACCCCAGTCCTTCCGGCCGCGGTTCATCGTCGAGGAGCGGCAGGTGGATGGCCACCCGGTCTACGACATCTCGCCCAAGTCGGAGACGCCCAACCAAGCGCGCATCTTGTACCTACACGGCGGATCATTCATGTTCGAGATCCAAGCGCAGCACTGGACCCTCATCGCCCTGCTAGTCGAGAGACTGCAGGCGACGGTGGCGGTGCCCATCTACCCGCTGGGGCCGGAGAAGAAGCTCAAGGACCAGTACGCCATGCTGCAGCCCATCTACGACGAAATGGCCGCCTCGCGAGAGGACTCGCCCTTTTTCGCCATGGGCGACTCGGCAGGCGGCTGCATGGCGCTGGTTCTCACGCAAGAGGCCATCCGAAGGGGGAAGAGGACGGCCGCTGGGCTGGTGCCCATTACGCCCGTGGTGGATGCCACGTTCACGAACCCCGAGGCGCACGAGGCGTCCGAGAGGGATCCGTGGCTGGACATAGTCGGGTGCATGGAGAGTTCTCGCCTCGTCCGGGGAGGCTGGCAGCTGGACGATCCTCGGGTGAGCCCGCTGTTCGGCGAGGTGGACAAGCTGCCGCCCATGATGGTGTTGACGGCGGAAAATGATCTGCTGGGGCCCGACGCGAGGCGGTTCGTGGACAAGGTCAGGGCGGCAGGGCGGGAGGTGACGCATGTGGAGGGGCCGGGCATGATGCACGTGTGGCCCTTGGTGATGCCGGAACACGATGGCAAAGAGGCCATTGATGGCATGATGGAGTGGATCATGGGCATCAAGGCGGCGTACATATACTAGATAGGCTGATAGTAAGCATGTCGCATCAAAATAATCAATAATTACACATGTATTACACGGATGTGGTTCTCGAATATTCCAACAGACGCTCCGCTTTTTTTTTTTGGGGGGGGGGGAGGTAGAGAGGGCAAACGTCAGAATATCCATGTCCATGTCGCATTTCCGACCGTCCACAAACTCACTTCTCACATCACCATTCGCAACTCCCTCCACTCCAACTCCGCACGCACCCCACGCGGGGAGCGAGCAGGCTGCTCCTGAAAAGGCCAGCTCAAGAAAAGCATCATATGCTCAATAACTACATCGTCACCATGTCGCGATCCCTCCAACTCAAGCAGGAAGGGAACCGGCATTTCCAAAACGGTGACTACGTCGGCGCAGAAGGCCTCTACTCGAAGGCGTATGTTCCGCCCACACCAACAAGCATACGTATGAAACCACCACATCATGATAACACATGTTCCTGACGAAAAAACCCCAAAACAGCATAATAGCAGACCCTCAAAACCCAGCCCTCTACACCAACCGCGCCATGGCCCGCCTCAAGCTCGGCCACTGGGACTCCGTCATGGCCGACTGCCAAGCCTGCCTCGCCCTGGCCCCCTCCTCCATGAAAGCAAACTACTACCTCTCGCAGGCCCTCCTCTCCCTGGGCGACCACGATGCATCCCTCGCGCGCGCCCTGCAAGCCCACCAGCTCTGCGCCGCCACAAACGACAAGTCCCTCGCCGCCGTCACCGCCATGGTCCTCAAGTGCAAGAAGGAAAGGTGGGACCACAAGGAGAAGATGCGCCTCCGGGAGGAGCACGACCTGGAGGCACAGATGGTGGACATGCTGCGCAGGGAGAGCGACGAGATGCTCGCGGCCGCCGAGGGGGATCCCTCCGAACAAGACGCCATACGGGAGGAGAGCGAGCGCAAGATGTCGCGCATGAGGGCCGTCTTTGACAGGGCCAGAGAGAGTGCCCTGAGGAGGAGGGAGGTGCCCGAGTGGGTCATTGATGATATCGGCTTTGGCGTCATGGTTGACCCGGTTATTGTGAGTTTCTACCGGTCGGTCGGTCGGTCTGCCTATTACCAGATGACTTCTATTCCCGGAACCAAGAAAAGGAGAGACGGGGAAGGGTCTTTTCGATGAGCGGGGAAACCTTGCTGACCAGCTTTTCTTTTCCAGACCAAAACTGGCAAATCATACGAACGCGCAACCATCATGGAGCATCTGCGCCGACATCCCAGCGACCCTCTTACAAGGGAACCCCTCCAGGCGAGCGACTTGCGGCCAAACCTCGCTTTGAGACAAGCGTGCGAGGAGTTTCTCGAGGAGAATGGGTGGGCTGTAGATTGGTGAAAGAGTGACTAGTCAGTCAGCTGATGGATGGTCTGTTCTGCCCCTGGCTGATCTTTGTTGCATTATCTGCATCCTGCTCTTGGCGTTTACGGAGTCATGTGAGCTGAGTTGATTAGCGTTGGCATATGAAAATGAATCATGGTAGGCAGAAGGCGTTCAAACCGGCCTATTTTGAGCTTTGGCTAGCAAGCGTATTGTAACCCTTATTGAATGCACACCCACGACCATGGAGTTGGCTATCTGTTTATCCCCCCCCCCCCCCCCCAAAAAAAAAAAAAAAAAAAAGTCAAGGAAAACGGAGAGACGGGAATTCTTCTTGTCTTATTCTTCGTAATTATTCATAAGTGTGTGTATCAGGACCCTATTTACCCCCTGGCTGTTTATGCAATGTTGTCTAATAATACAAAACAAAGCAGTATATGGATATCGATGTGGACGTGTGTGTACCCAACAAGGCGCCATTCCCGCTTGCCTGCAGACCAAAAAGAACCCAGGCCTTCTCGTCTTTGCTTGTATCGTGTCCCATCGCTTTGCCCCAACTCCGTATTCGTGACATGTTCATCAACGCCAACAGACATTATCTAGATGAACGACGGGCGTTGGTCTTCTCCACCATCTTCCTTGACGAGGCCAACCTGTTCCTCTTCAGACCGGCTGGTATTGCGTCGGAACACCCGATTAAATGAAAATCGACGTCGGGCTGAATGGGCTGAATGGGCTGAATGCGGTGGCGGTGTAGGAGGATTGCTCTGAGCATTCCCGCTCGCGCCACCATCCTCGGTCTTTAGCTTATCAAAGACGTGCTCGCGCGTCGGTCCATAGTATGCGCCAGCCTCATCATCCGGTCTTTGCTTAGGAACCATGATATGAGTCAAGGGAACAGGTTGCAATGGACTGCGCGACTTATTCACCGGGTACTCGTCTTCATATGCTGGCAGGGTATTGCTGGTACGTGGGCGTCCCCGGATGGTCTCAGCGATACTCGAAAACAAGGTGCCGCGATCTGCCTCCGCCTCTTCGAGCTCCTCCTCGGTTGGAAATCGTGACATTCCCAGCGGAGGGTGAGGGCTTGAAGGACTTGCAACGGTCCGGATCGATGGTGTTGGTGGCTGTGGGGAGGTAGCTGCTCGTGTCCGCATTCCAGCCGCCAGCGTCCTTCGTCTACGCAGTCCATCCCATTCGTACTCTGATAATCCATCTTCGCTGATGGGAGCCATGTTTTCAGCCATCTTCTCCTCACGGAGTCTTTCCAACTCTCGCGCCTCCATTTTCATACGGGCTTTGGAGATGCGTCGCATAATTGCAGCTGTCCCGCGGATGGCATCGGCTTTCGGCTCCGATTCTGGCTGTTCCTGTTCAGCAATTGTTTGAATCTGGTCGAGGTCACCTTGAAAGATGGCAGCATCAGGAACGTCTTTGGCTGACTTTGATAACTGCAGCAAAACGACCCCGGAACAAATTGTAAGGAATCCCAGGACGACGGTGACAATTTGCTGCGGCGCCCCTTTAAACCCCTGAAACAAGACGATGGACGTTATAATAGTTGTGCTTGTAAAATAAACATAATACGTAGGGGTGACGAGGGCTGCATTAAAAATGTTGAGGGCTTTCTGTTTCGTTTTTGAAACAAGAATTGGTTAGCAATTTGTGCAGTGAAAATCGAATGTCAGCACCTCGTTGGGTGAGGAGGAAAGGGGGAAGGGGAGACAAGCCACTTACATTTAGAAAGACTATCTCCGTCAACAGAGTGCCAATGACAAAAACGAGCAAAATCCATAGAAACGGTTCCTTGTATTCTGGCTGACCACTGATCCAGGCTATGATGGCTGCGCCGAGGCCCTGTGTTGATACAACACTAAGCCCACCTATCCAACTGCAGATGGAAATATAGACCAACATATTCTTGTTGCCCCATCTGGGACCAACATACCATGCCGTGATGATGGACCCGATGATAATGACACCGGCGTAAGACAGAAAGCCAGGTGTGACGAACCTGCTTTGCATATCCCGGATATTGGCAACTGATGATTCCTGGGGTCCATTTAACGCTATGACAATGGAGCCAATGATACACAAAAAACACGCGACTTTGCCCACCATGCTAAGTCGCTCCTTCAAAAAGATAGCTGACAAAATTGCAGTTATGACCACGGACAAGGCGCCAAGCGGTGTGACTAGGATGGCATCCGTGAAGGCGTATGCAACAAAGTTGAGAATCTCGCCGAGAATCATGAGCGTCATGCCTCCCCACCAGTAGGCATTTTTGAGATAGCCGTAGCCCTCGCCAGCAACTTCGTTGTACTTTTCGTTTGCTCGTAGTAGTCCAACCTTTTTGAGGACAAAGGACGTTCCAATAAAAAGCCCAGAGCCCACAGCCAAACAGACTCCGATAATCTTGTAGGAGTCAGGTCGATTTCCTGCCGACACAAGGCCACTGCTCCTCGGGTCGAGCGTGGGAACAGCCTCCATGATGGTTTGGGTAGTGTAGACAAGTATGTTACAACATTGGCCTAGGCGGAAGGCAGTGTATCCCTCTTCTTCAGTTGAATAGCGGCGTCGTTGAACCAATCCAGTTAGGAGCGTCGCAAGTTGGAGTTTTGTTGCGGATCAGGTATGCGCCGCAGGGGAGCGAGCAGCTGGGTAGGCAGCGGGCAATGATGTCAAAGTTGCAATGTAGTCTGTGAAGGGGAATGCCAGATGGACCTAATTTTGTCGTCTTCTGTTGTTCATGAGGGAAAATTTGCAGAGATAAGAAGGACAAACAAATGCAGCCCAGCCCAAACAAAGGGACACGGGGGGGGGGGTTCCAAAGGCTGAAACAAGCAGCGCTAAAGCATGTGGGTTAAGTAGAGAGAGGCGGAAAGCGGCAATGGACGGCGGCTGCGATAGGTGGTTCCAAACGATGTCGGAAGATTGTCTCAGTTTTTGGTGTAATGTGCCAAGTGCTGAGGTCAAGACCAAGCGCGATATGGACGGCTCAATCGAGCGTTGACTGTGGCTGTTGGGACCAAAGGGCTCGAAGGGTGGAGATGTGAAGGTTTGAGAAGATTTGGCGGCGCGCAAGCCGATGACGACCCAACAAGACTGGAGTTGCAATGAACCAGTTATTATTTACCAGTTGCTGGGGAAGTGACGAGCCCACCAGCAGGGAGGGGCAGGCAGGATCGATCGAACGGGTGGATTGGCGGGCAGGCGGACTGGCGGGCAAAGGTGGAAAGCGGTCCGGGGTCCAATCTGGGACAGGACAGCAGCACTTAGTACTTACATGTATGGACCGTCTCACACACATCTGACTACCAAAGAAAGAGATGAGTATGCAGCAGTCATCGTTGGTGTTGTGTTGCCAACTTCTCGTAAAACAAACCCTTGACCCTTGACCGTCTACGTACGGGCGACGACCAGATGATGATTCCGAAACGGCCAATGCAGTACCGACTCTTTGCTACCTGCGTCTGCATCACGGACCAACAAGTCGCAGCAACTCGAATTCCGCCCCACTATTCGTGTTGCAGGCCTGAGGCAGGAGCAGGCAAGAGTAGGCAAGAGTAGGCAGGAGTAGGCAGGAGCAGGCAGGCAGGCGTGGCAGCCTGGCCGCAGCCAGCAGCCCAAAATCCAGATTTAGCCGCGGACAGGTGGCACCTGCCGGTGGGGCAGTCTTTAATGTACTCTCTGGCATCTGCAGACCCTACAACACCGACCGAGAATCCGAGAATCCGAAAAGACCATGGCCAGAAAGATGGGCTTCACCGAGGATGATTGTGCAGCAGCTTGCGGACGCACGTTTCACTGGCTTGCGTCTGGTGTCTCGAAACCAGCAAAGCACGACCAATGACTGCACCCCCATATGGCATACCCCCATACCCCCGTACCCCCCCACCTGTGCGCGTGCGCCTCAACCGTCAAACATCTGGAAATCGTATCTTCTGCATGAGACAAATGGCCGTCACAGCTGGCAATGCCCTAGGCTATCCACGAACACCAATATCCTCCAAGCACGCGACACCGCAAACCTACCTCTAGGCTCATGACATATTCACGATAAATAGATGAATAGTTGGCCTCTGGATTCTAGTTCGTTCTCCATGTGGCTTGTGGGGACGCGCTCTTTGTCGTGAGACTGATGTTGTGAGCTCGTTTATGCCATCGTTGGCTTTCTAAACAAAGTTGTTTTTTGCTAAAGCGGCTATTTGGGACGGCGCCAGGTTGATATTCAACGGAGGGAGAGTAACTCCCGTCATTTTGATCAATCTGTTGCGAAACAGTTCCCTTTTCTCTGGCGCAAAATTCATGTGGTATTGTAGATTCCTTTTCTATTTGCCTGGAAGACTCCATCATCATCGACTCCAGATTTGATTGCACAGCGAGAACCAAGTATCTATATTTAGTTCACAGGCACGTCTCCATTTGACGTTACTCATCCGACGTCATCCTCGTGCAGGCCAGCCAAGGTCAATCATGAAAGCATACAAGAAAAGAAAAAGAGAAAAATTAAATATGAGTGATTTATTCCCAAAGACCAATAGCCAAATGAGGAAAGGCATTATTACCATGTTCCATGCGCTCTCATGCATCTCGTCAGCATCCAAGCTGCCTCGTGACGAAATCTACAAGTGATGATTGCATCTCCGATCCCCCTTTGGATAGTGTCCCTCATGGGAAAATAGACATGAAATCTTCTTTGACCCTCCCTGTCAGGAACCACTGCGTGATATTGTTAGTGAATGCGGCGCCAATCTAGGACGTCGCAGTTACAAGGGGCTTGGCAGTTCGGGATTCCAAGGTACTTTGCAAAAGGATACGTCAGACCCGGCAATACTGGAAAGGGCCACACTGAAGCCAAGCAGAATGTCCAGCAGAATGTCCAGCAGGAGGCTACCAGTCATACGTACCATGCACTTTCTACCGGACTTGACACCTTGGGGAGTGACGTTATTACGGGCTTGAAATCGGTGCTCTTTCTGATTCGATTGAAGCTCGCCGTTGTTGCACGAGCTTTGACAGGATACGTAGGAGTGCCTTCCTCCTCGTCTCTAACCTCGAACTGGGTCCCCTCGTTGGCAAACGAGTCACATTACATCACATTACAGCAAAAGAGAGGCATGAGTCCGATTGTGAACTTCTCGTAAAAGAAGTTGGGTCCAAAAAAAAAAAGTACTGTCCCGTTGGTGACTAAAAATCAGAGGCTTCAACCGTAAACATAAGTGACCTGGGTACTCAGCCTCAACGTACGAGAATTTTAGAGCATTTTTTTTTTGCCATCTGATGCGGAAGTAGCGCTGGGAAATCTCGCTTACAGGACAGGGAAGCGAAGGCACCTGGACAATATGTTCAAAGAAGAAGGATCAACTTGCCCTTGATGGATATGAGCAACCAGCATAACTTACTCTTTCCAAGACGCGTAACAAATTCTCTTTGACCGCAATCACTTGCACAAGTGAGGAGGAAGGAACACGGAGAGCGATTGGTATATATAAAAGACTCACTTCTCTCGATTCTGCTCTTCTCTTCTTCTTCTTCCTCCTCATCCATCACTCCTCATGATCTTCATCCACCATCGTCTTCATTCACCATCGTCTTCATCCACCATCGTCTTCATCCACCATCCATCATCGTTTTATCCATACACCTTGTTTCGTTATATTCTTTGTTCTTCTTCCCTGGTTCTTGGTCATTCACCACGAACTCTGTGGAACCTGTTCTTTGTTTGATTCCTTACGTCATCAGCCTTCTTTCAATGTTTCCTCAGATTCTCGTGTCAAACAGCGCTCAGACAGCAAGGCATCATGTTGCTGACGAGCACTGCGACTTGGATTCATCATCGGGCTGCTGTATACGTGTTTCAAATTTGCCGCGGCTTCGGCTGATGCCCCCCGACGTCTCTTCTAGGGCCTCAGATCCTCATGCGTCAATACGAGCACTGCGACTTGGATTCATCATCGGGCTGCTGTTGTCCGTGGTAACTCTGGACAAATTTCCTCAGAAGGTGGGTGCTATGTTGAAAACATTTGGTATCTGATGCTCATGATGAACACCCGTGTTGCCTGAACAAATCCACCCACTCGGCTTCGGCTGAAACCCCCTGACATCTCTTCTAGGAACTCGATAGCCTCAGATCCTCATGCGTCAATACGAGCACTGCGACTTGGATTCATCATCGGGCTGCTGTTGTCCGTGGTAACTCTGGACAAATTTCCTCAGAAGGTGGGTGATATGTTGAAAACATTCGGAGTCTGATGCTCATGATGAACACCCGTGTTGCCTGAACAAATTCACCCACTCGGCTTCGGCTGAAACCCCCCCACGTCTCTTCTAGGAACTCGATAGCCTCAGATCAACCCACGTCCAAGTCAAGACCATGCCAAGCATGTGCCCAGGCAAGTTCCCCAAGTTCCGTTGATAGTGTCTTCATAGGCTGCTAACAATCTCTCCAGTCCAAACTTCACGATGCGATCACAACAATGTGCCCTCCCGCCGTTTTCCGACTCGTCTTGTGCTTGGCGTCCTATAAACTCGATCTGCAAACAAGTTATTTCGAATCAGGCTTGGTCAAGGGATTCAAACGAGAAGGTGTGGTTGTAAATATGGCCAGGTTAGTCCGCTTGCTGGCAACATGCGAGCCCATGGCTAATGATAGTTTGAACAGTATGCTTTGCCCAGTACCACGCAAAGATTGCAAACTTCGAGCCGCCCATCACTCGGTCCGACGAGCTTGGCCTTGGTCATGGTACTCGAAATGAATTCAGGGCCTGTATTTTTGCAGAGAAGGGGCAAAGAGGAGTGGGGATTCTTTTTTTTACCGAGAGCGATGACATAGAGCAGTGCCGCTTGGACATATTCCTAACGAACAATAAACATTGTCTGCTTGTACGCGAGATTGCTTCCGGATGGTTAGATGCTTCATGCACTTGCACAATGCTGATGTGACATTCTGTCGTAATGCTGACAGGAATGCCATTTGAGCTGGTTGGAGGGGGGCCAACGGACGTTTTATAGCCGACTTTGGCTGGTGACTCATCGATAGGTGATGGTTGCCTGCTGCATTGTGCTGATTAAGTTTTTTCTTGACTTTTTGTTCATGCAAGGATGGCGGACTTTAAGTTAAGTGGCAGGAACCATGGGTGGGATATCAGGTGATCAGGGGGTGCACAGGCAGCACAGCCGACCAAATAAACTTCCTAGATCCACACACCCCAAAAGCCAGAGGCCCAGAACACAACCGAACACAACCCACGTTAATTGAGAGGCTCACATGGCCTCGAGCCCATCAATTTTCAATTCAACCATGTCCGCCTCTGCCCTTCGATCACGTCTTGCTTCCCGCTCCCTCGCTGGCCTGCGCGCCGCCCCAGCCCGTCCACTCTTGTCCAATGCACGACGAAAGGTCTCCTCCACGTCGACGAAAGCCTCGGTCCACGCCGGCCGCGCAAAGGCACTCTTGTACGGCAGTGCCCTCGCCGCTACCGCCTACGTAGCCTATCTATACACGACTGACACTCGAGCATTTGTTCACCGATACATCGTGCCGCGCCTACTCCGAGTCGTGTTCCCCGACGCCGAAGACGCTCACCACGCTGGCACGACGGCATTGAAAACGCTGCACGAGCTGGGATTGGCGCCACGAGAGAGAGGAAGCTCGCTGCAGACACCGGAGCTGTCGACATGGGTATTTGGCACGCATTTGAGCAATCCAATTGGCATTTCGGCAGGCCTGGACAAGGACGGCGAGATTGCCGACGTGCTCTTCGGCTTCGGCGCAGGCGTGGTCGAGATTGGCGGCATCACGCCACTCCCACAAGCCGGCAACCCCAAACCGCGCGTCTTCCGCGTCCCTGCCACAGATGGCATGGTGAATCGCTACGGACTCAACTCCAGGGGTGCCGATGATGTGGCCAGACGCTTGAGGGAAAGACTCCGCAGATTCGCGCGATCTCTAGGCGTGTCAGAGCAAGAAGTGCTCGACGGGGCAGCCGGCGTGCCCCCCGGCAGTCTACAACCAGGCAGGTTGTTGGCCGTGCAGATTGCGAAGAACAAGGAAACGGACGAGCGGGACGAAAAGGCCGTGGCAAACGACTACGTATACTGCGTGTCGAGGCTGGCTCGCTACGCCGACATTGTCGTCGTGAACGTGAGCAGCCCCAACACACCTGGGCTGCGGGATCTGCAGGCCACGCAACCACTGACGAGACTCCTCTCCGCGGTGGTCAAGGAGGCGGCCAGGACGGACAGGAAACAACCGCCCAAGGTCATGGTCAAGGTGTCGCCGGACGAAGAAGAAGACGCGCAGCTCGAGGGTATCGTCGAGGCAGTGCGACGAAGCGGCGTCGATGGTGTCATCGTGGGAAACACCACCAAGAGACGGACGGGCCTGCTACCAGACGGCGTCAGGCTCACGGCCAAGGAGCAGAGAGCGCTGATGGAGACGGGCGGGTACTCTGGTCCAGCCATGTTTGATCGCACGCTGAACCTTGTCGGTCGGTATCGGAAGATGCTGGACGCACAGCCATCTGGGTCGTCGGCTGGCTCACAGAAGCTCCTGTTTGCTACGGGGGGCATCACGAACGGAGATCAGGCGCTCAAGGTGCTGAATGCTGGAGCTAGCGTGGCAATGGTGTACACGGGCCTGGTGTACGGCGGAGCAGGCACCATCACGAGAATCAAGAGCGAGATGAAGAGCCTGTTGAGTAAGTAAGCACCCCTGGGGTACAGAGATTCAGAATCGGAATCAGGAACAGCCGAAATACAACAACAAAACACCATCCTTATTCTTTCGAGTCATCTTTGCGAGGCGGAGACGGCAGTCGTAGGGCCACGCAAGACGACCATGTACATCCGAATAGAAGTGATAGAGTTGGGCTACGCCGCTCCTTGAGCCCGGCCCAATACCGAACTCATCTTGTCTGTATTCATAGTCCAAGTAATACGGAGCACCCAGGTAGGCAGTCAATGGTTCATCAGACAGCCCCATCGTGTATAAATGTATAAATGGTCTTGAATTATCCCCCCCCCCCCTAATCTCATGATATCCGACATCGACACCACAACCTTGTTTAACAACATCGTCCTACCAGTCAAAGTCAACCTGTACTCTGCAAAGAATCTCGCCCTGGCCGCTGCGTCATTCTTCCTCGCTGTCCACACCAACGTCGGACTTTGACGGCGGCGACGCCCCCCCGACGAGTGAGTGCAAGGCCATCTGACGGCCCATCGACCAGCCCAGCAACCGGTGTCACGTCCATCTCCGAAGCGACGTTGACCGTGATGAGAACCGCCTTTCGGCCCCAGTGCATCTGCACCAACAAGAGCTTCGACGTCGCCAGGATTGCCGCCCTCTGCGCCGACTGCATGCGCCAGTTGACTATCTCTCTCGGCCTCGCCGGTATGTAAATTTACCTGTCGGTGCTTTGATATTTCGAATACCAGGTAATCTCCCGGTTATTATACATCTGACCCATCCCGACTCCGGTACATTCTCCGGGTCCCGACGCCAGCACCCAGGACAAGACCGTTGTCCGAGGGCTCAAAACGGACGGCAAGAAAGTGGATAGGCCAGTCTTGAAACACAGAGATATTGTGAGGGCTAAAAGGATCGAGTTGGACATGAGCGCTACGCTAATAAGCTGGGGTTCAGAAGGTACTATCTAGCCCATCATATTTTGGCCAACGTATTCGTGTGTTCGCGTCATGAAAATCAATATGTTTCTGCGCAAAATCTGTTGATTTATGTAAACGTCGTATGTCCACACTGCTCTTCTCATAGAGACTTCCATTTGAAGGATACTCTATTTCCGTATACCTGTGCAAGCTTGTCTTTGTGCGTATCTTCATGATCTTCTATCATTGCGACGTGTTGAACACAGCTCCTATAGCCTTACCGCCTTGGAGAACTTCCATGTCGCTGTAGCGGGATCCCACAACCGTAAGACCAATCGGCAGACCGCATGCGCCTTTGAATCCGGGCACGTTCATGGCAGGAACGTGAAGGATAGTCCACATGGAGCAAAATACCTACGACTATGAGTACAAATCGACAATTGTTAGCGGAGACAGGGACTTGCCGCTATTCCTGTATCTTCTAACCCCTCCGGTGCTTCGTCAACAGCACTTGGTGCAATGATTATGTCGTAGTTACGGGCTATTTGATCCCACTCGGTTCGCAGTCTGGCGATGCCATCATGTGCCTCAAGGACCTCCTTCGGGCTGGGCAAGTCTTCATTCTCTACAAGACTGACAATATCAACATGCAATTTGCTCTTGTCTTCGCAATACTCTGATAACGAACCCACTTGATTAGCCTTTCGCGACCTTGACGCACTATGTCAGCAGCGAAGTATGAGCACTCACTCGACAGGAATGCAGCACGAGCCTCTTGAATGACAACAGTCTCTCTCCATTCTGAACAACGAGAAAAGGCTTCGGGAAGCTCAACATCTTCGATCTTTCCACCATGATTTTCGATTAGTCTGTGGGCTAGGTCCCAGGCTGCGTGGGTTCCTGGGCCGGCATTCGGCCACACATGTGTCTTCATAAAGGCGACCTGGGCTCCGGCAATGCTTAATGGCTTCAGCGGTGCAGTCATGAGCGAATCGATTCGAAACAACCTTGCCAATAATTCAACATCCTCAACGGTTCGCGCATAAAAGCCCGGGGTGTCTGCTGATATGGAGAACCTACCGACACCCTCGGTAGATACTGTTCCCCAGGTGGGCTGGGCCTTGTCAGTGTCTATAGAGAGGTTGCTAAAACATTGGTCACTTGATACGCCCATACCTTGAAGCCATAGCATCCATTGAAGGAGCCTGGCCGTACAATACTGCCTCCAGTTTGAGTTCCAATGCTGAGGGGCACCTGATAGTCTGCCACAGCAGCCGCAGATCCAGAAGATGATCCTGCGGGGGTGTGTTTTGGGTTATTTGGGTTGGTGCATGGTCCGCCCTCGGTCATGGAAGCAAATTCCGTGGTAGCCGTCTTGCCAAATATGATTGCGCCGGCTGAGCGAAGAATAGCCACGGCGGCTGAGTCGGCGGCTGCATTTCCATCGTGAGCGTGTAAGCGAGAGTAATAGCGAGTTGGCATGTCTAACGACACACTTTGCAGTCAGCCAGTTGTAAGTCCAACAAAGCATTCGGGCCGAGGTGCATTACCCTTGGTCAGAAAGATATCCTTGATCCCGACTGCAACACCGTGCAGTGGACCTCTCTTTTCGACAGGCAGCGAATCCAACCATTTGGCCTGGTCCAAGATAACCTTTTCGTCGAGATACACCCACGCTCTCACTTGAGGATCTCGATACCGGACTCTGTCTAGTAGAGCCTGCGCATAGTCTTGTGCGGAGATATGGTCTCGCCTTATCAACTCGGCTGCTTGAGTAGCAGATAGCTTGAACAATTCCGATTTTGAGACTGCCATTTCGTTTTGTCTTGTTCTTTTTGGTTCCTTGAGTCTGGTAGTTGTAGTATAACTAGGGTTTTGCGAAGACAAGGCGAGATACTATCACCAACCTAGATTCAGTTGAGCCACCGGATCAGATTTCTTTCTGGGGTGTCGTACTTTCAAGAATCCTGGGTAAGATAATTTTATGGGGTGTTTGTGTATAGACTTGAACCAATAAGAATAAGGGCGCAGCTTTTGTAGTGAATTACCATTTTAATAACTCACAAGCAAGACACGAAAGTCTGGTAGGAACAAGACCGAGAGTTGGAACAACAATCAAAGTACCCTCACAGAGATACGAGACGTTTCGGGCGCAGAAACATTCATCTCGCTTGAAACTGCGATCCCAGATATGTTCTTGACGAAGGGTTATAAGCAAAGATGGCGTCTCTAGGTGGCGTGTAGTCACCATGGCAGAGATTCAAGGCGGAGTGCGCCATCATCGTGCCGTTCTCAAGGACAAATGCGGCTGCATCTTGGGACCCGAG
Source organism: Epichloe festucae Fl1 (assembly GCA_003814445.1). Taxonomy (NCBI): domain Eukaryota; kingdom Fungi; phylum Ascomycota; class Sordariomycetes; order Hypocreales; family Clavicipitaceae; genus Epichloe; species Epichloe festucae. The sequence goes on from CP031390.1 coordinate 1,888,454, forward strand.
CACTCTTCGGCCATTGCCCGGTGAGGGCTGCGTTTGCTTCTTCTCTTTCTGCTCATCGTTAGTTACCACAAAGAAGAATGGTGTGTTCGGCAATCCGTCTGGTGTAGATGACGGAAATGCTGCTGATAGATTGGAGGGAAGGGGGGGGGGGTGGAAACCCGTGCCAGTCACACACTGCGTGGGATTTGTCACACTTCACACTTGTCATGGCAGGAACAAGGAAGGCGCGACCACAGGTACATGAAAAAAGGTGCTATCATGTCTGTCGCAAACGACGGAAAAAGCCTCGGCCTCGGCCCTCCCACCCCCGACTCCAACTCCAACTCCAACTCCTCGCCCAAGGGTGCCTACCTACTACCTACCATTCAAAGAATGACTTGTCAGAAATTTTGCGATATGCACGGAGCATTTTCAAGATTGGTCTCCCAACAACAAAGAAGGTGCCGGCGATGACTTTTATGCAGCATGTCTAGTCCGTTGTCGGCCATGCATTATTAATAACATATTCCGTGGGAATGATTGGCATCGCAATCCGCCGATTGCTGCCACAGGAAGAAAAAACTTGGCTTTGCTCGATTGGTCCAACTATCTCATTTGTAATCCGTAGGTAGTTCACACAAGTACTCTGGCAGTGGCAACCAGGCCATGTTCTCCGTACACTTGCAGCGTCTCTTTGTTCCAAGCAATTGATGAGAGCCACTCGCTGAAATGCAGGTGGTTTGTTGAGCCTTTGTGGCCCGTCCGTCATTTGTTCGGTTTGTCTCTTTTGTACTTCTCGTGAGGGGTAAGCAAGCATTGCGGTTACAGGAAACGCCGGGAGAACAGGCTTTCTCTGCTCGAGCAACCATCGGCAGATTGATGAGCTTGATACAAACTCGAATGGTGTGACAGTCCCTCTCAAGAGAATGAAGTCAGGGACGCGTCTGTTCGGTGTCTCTGCATATACACGGCCATAGCCAAGGCTACAGTGAAGTGCATGTGGTTCTGCATAGAGATCACGACCACGGGTCGGTTGACTGGACGCTATCACAGCGGAAACCCAAGCACCAGGCGCGTGCAATCATCATCCATGCAGAGCCATCTAGCTACAACAAACACGGGCTTACCATGAATACGTCTAAGGCAACAGTATCCAAGTCTCTTTTCGATGACAGGCCGTAATAAGTATTGCAATGATGCTGACGTGCGGTTTTAACAAGAGTTCTTGATGCCCCCTCCATGCTCTGATTCAAAATCCCCGAGGCATTGTGGTGCTTGCTCCATGTTGGAGAGGCTTGAGGGAAAAACCAAGGCGTCTAATAATACCATGCTTCATCTTACCCCCCTCTTCTGCATATGCAGCAGTTAGAACAAAGAACCACCCAACCTGTGCAACCAATGCCAATGAGAGAGAGTACTTGGTAATGGCCAGACATCAGTGAGCCGTGCCATTGCACCACCTGGACACCGCAGTCCATAACCAGACAAGCAAGACAGGTAACAAGGCCAATAGAATCCCACACAGTTCAATCGTAATCTTGATATGGACGCGAGATCGCCATCTGCCTGGGCTCCTTTGGCGGTGTGAGCAGGTTGGCGTACCATAGACAATACAACCAATACCAGGTCGACAATCACACTCGATGTGTTCACGCCGTCGTTTCATCAATAGCCTGACATATTGATTGCAAGTTAAATGGCGGGTCGGTTGCTGCATTGAAACATGTATTTTCGATCAACTTACGCGAAGCTGCCACGACAAAATTGAAGATCGCTTCTCAGGTCACAGCCTCTGTCGTTGGGACATTCCAAATGTAGTTTGCGGCGGGAGACAAGCCAGTCGATCTTCAGCACCACACCAGTATCGACGAGGCCGTAAAAGGTTCTGTTGGTGTGTTTGAGAGACAATGCGTCCGGATAAACCAGGAGATTCGATATTGCCAGTTGTAGCTCTGCTGGCAGCGTCAGAATATTCGCACCAGTTGCACATTTGGGTCTATTTGCCGCATCGCCGCCATTGCCGTGTTTTAGACCGGCGATGGCTCCTTGACATTGCGGGCGATGGTCGTCCATTGCCATAACTAAGTAGACCTCTACAAAACCAATGAATAAAAAAGTGAAGCTTCATCAATAGCGAAGAAAATGAACACTGGCTGTCCTGATTCAGGCCGAATAGTGTTTTGGTCAGCATGACTTCTGCCTTCAGTGACAGCAGGCACCAGAAACCAGCCAAGGCAACCATTTACAGACTTGGCCGCAGGACAGGCACTGCTGAAACAGTCGGAACTCAAAGTCCTAGCCCGGTTCCATCGATGAGTTGTTCCGTTGGCGAAGTACTGCTTTATGAGTGGTGGCTTCAGCTTCCAATGTCTTCGAGTTGTATTACTTGCGTATGATGCAACAGCTGTGCCAACATCGAATGGTCGCTGATGACCAGCAATACGGCAGCCTGGTAATAATGAGGCGATGCTTTGGCTGATCTGACGCTCGGCCTGGAATTGAAGCAGTCTCCACAAGAAGAAGCAAGGACTTGCATGAATGACTTGATAGGCATTGACCTGATAGGTCCGATGGTGCCTTGATTCTTTGGCATCAGTCTACGGACTGCCATCGACATCGACAGCGGCGGAGCTGGGGCAGGCCAGCTTACAGCTAAAAGCGGCAGAATTCTTAGCATGCAGAAACATAAAACTTTTACCACCTGCCTAATTCAGACATAAGGGCCCCTCTCCACACCAAAGGCACACGTGACTGCGTGCACCTCACGCGCCAAGGTCAAACATTCGCCCCCTCCATTCACGCTGGTAGGGCGCTTCGATATCGGCCAGAGGAAGCTGAACCCGTTACCATTCAGACGTCGTCAAGATGCACCACTCCCAGAATTGAAATGGCTGGGCACGAAATCTTGGATAATGGCAGCGATTATGGATCTGACTTTTCACCAGAAGATGAGCTGCTCCTGATTCAGCTTATTTCTGAACAGAGCCGGCCGTACCCTTCGACTGCCGTGGTCGATACACCAGCTGCGCCAACCGATAGCATTGCACGTCTGGATGCGCTTCCTAGCCAGACAGACGCCATCAGCCATCATGAAAGCTCCAAGTTTACGCGCCAAGGTGTCTTTGACGGCTTGCAGGCAGCCCAAGCTGTTAGTCACGAGTCTTCGTCCTGCTGTCCGGAATCCGTCATTCCCGTGTCGCTTGATGCAAGCGTCACGTATCCAAACTGTGCGTATCAGTGAACCGCATCTCTTCGCTTATTTGCGCTGACTGACCCTCAAGCGTTTAGTGAGTCGCGCCTTGACAGAGATCGAAAGTCTCCAGGGAAAAGAGGGCTCAGTTGCGAATGCTCAGGCTGTGGAATCTGACAGTCATGAAGATGACCGTTCTCCACTATCAAGGTTTAGGTCATTTCCTAAGCGACCGCTGTCCGTGACGGATCTTACTGCGGGTGCTTGGTGCGAACTGCAGTACTCGTACACACTAACAAAACTCCCCGGTGGCCGGCGCACAGTTACAGCAGCCATGAAAGGAGGTTCTAAAATTCATAGAAAGCTTGAAGATGAGGTTCACACTACAGTTCAGGTTGATGTGTCGACGAAAGAAGACGGCTTTGCCCTCAGGTTATGGAATTTCATCCAAGGCCTGCGGACTCTGCGTGAGACGGGCCTGACACGAGAGCTCGAAGTTTGGGGAATCGTCGAAGGGAATCTTGTCAACGGAGTGATAGATGCAGTCAGCCATCAGAATCCGAACCCAGACTTCGAAGAAGAGCTTGTGGAGCAAACTCAACGCCATCCGAAACAAACATCGCTTACAGATTTTTTTGTCCTGGATGTGAAATCTTCTCAAAACACCGCTTTCCCCAAGGTATATTTAGCCGACGTGAAAACCAGAGGGTCATTGGCTCCGATTACAAAGCCACTGCTGAGACCAGCCAAAATTCAACTCATGCTCTATCATCGTTTTATCTCGCAAATCGCCGCCGGGAAGCTGGATTTTCTAAAACTATTTCGTCGCTATGGGCTGGACGCAGATGCCACTCTCTCAGATGGATTTATTGCTCAAATGGGAGATCTTCATGATGAAATATTCCACGACTGTTCGTTGAGTGAATTCGATGCAAACGGAGACGGCGAATCTCAGGGCAGTGAAGTTGCAGACGAAGAAGACTTTACCAGTCATGAACAGCTCAAGTATCAAACTCTGAGGGAGCTGGCAAATCTTGTCAAAGAAGAGGTCAAACTAACATTCCCAGAAGGTGAAGCGTCGATGGGCCAGATGCTGCGGGTTCAATATGTGCACAGAGACGATGGCAGGGAGATCGATATACATGACTTTCCGGTTTCCTGCCAAGTGTTGGACGGATATCTGAAACGCTATATGAGATGGTGGCAAGGCGAGCGCAAGGCTGTGGGCGTAGACATTGAAGAAGCCTTCAAATGCAGGACATGTGAATTTGCAGAGAACTGTTCATGGAGGAACGCCATGGTGGAGGAACGCATGCGGAAAGCTGGGGACATTGTTTCGGCACGCCGTAAAGCCAGTGAGTCGTTGGTATCATAAACAGGCCCAGCTATCATAAATGATGAGATGACGATTTCGGATGCTACTTCGGTTTGCCTTGTCTCTGCTTCAGTGTATGTGTTTGGGAATAGCAGACGTGATGTAGAAGGTGGTGGTGGGTGGATCGAAGTGGATTGTTCCGTCCACGCCTGCCCACGTCGTCCACAAACGCAAACGCTTTCTACCGAGTAGAGGCTTCTATTCTAGTAAGGGGGTCAACTGGTGTAAGCCAGTAATTTGTTGTCAGCGTGGGAGTTTGTCGTCGCCGAGTTGGGGGATTCAATACAGCATGATGCTTCATCGTCAGTTTTTGGCATGGCAGGGTGCCAAGAATGTGTTTTGATTCTGATCGCTGGCCGACGAGCCGGAACTCGTTGCATGAAGCTGTTCGAGGGGCAGTGAGTGTTGGTGAGTGTTAGTGAGTGGCTGTGAGTGGCTGTGAGTGGCATCCACCCGCGCCTCGTTTGTCATCTCGCCAGAACTCGATCCGGCCATTACCTCATCAACCGTCCCAACAAGTGGATTTGGTTACCGATCCCAAACGACAACTGCCCACGTTGCTTCAGCAGCTTCGCCATTACAGCTCAAACATACAACAGCAGGCGCAACCCCCCCCCCCCCCCCGCCACCATCAAAAAGTCGAATTGCGAACAAGAAACCCGTTCCACAACTCACTTGCAATCATCCCCCTCCCATTAGGTCTAGCATCTTGGTGGGGTTTAGCTCATCCTTAGGTGCTGAGTCTTTTGTCTTCAAGATTCCACCCTCGCCCAGTTCAGACGCGCTGGGGAAGCGAAAGCTCTCCAACGGAGAGTCTCAGCCGAACATCAAGCGGATCATGGCTGTAAGTTGCCCGGAGCTCGTTTGCCTCAACCTCGATACTCTAGCAGTGGTTGACTGCCACATTCCCTGTGCCAGGAACGCCGGTGCCTGGATTGAACTTATGGCACTCGTGAGATGCAATTCATTGTGCTAATCGTGAATCCTTCATAGACCACACAATCTCCAGAAGTCGATCCTGCGACCATAATGCAGGTAGACGAATCTAATGTCGGTCGAAACGAGATCGATGAATCCCTTTACAGTCGACAGCTCTACGTTCTTGGCCACGAGGCTATGAAACGCATGGGAGCTTCCAATGTTCTTGTTGTTGGTCTCAAGGGTCTTGGCGTCGAAATCGCCAAGAATATCGCCCTGGCTGGTGTAAAGAGCCTGACGCTCTACGACCCCGCACCTGTCGAGATCGCAGACCTTTCTGCCCAGTTCTTCCTCACTCCCGAGGACGTTGGCAAACCCAGACATGATGCCACGACCCCACGAGTGGCCGAGCTGAATGCCTATACCCCTGTCAAGATCCACGAGGCTTCTAGGTAACCTGACCCCATCTTGCTCCAACAATATAATATGATGTTCTAACTCCGAAGCACCAGCCTCGATGGCGACTTGTCGCAATTTGACAAATACCAGGTAGTTGTTCTCACCAATACTCCTCTTCAATCCCAGAAGGCCATCGGCGATTATTGCCACTCCAAAGGAATTTATGTGGTTGTCGCAGATACCTTTGGTCTGTTCGGCTCCCTTTTTTGCGACTTTGGCGAAAAGTTCACCGTGGTCGACCCGACTGGAGAAACCCCACTGAGTGGGATTGTGGCTGGAGTTGATGAAGAAGGTCTTGTGTCAGCTTTAGATGAAACTAGACATGGATTAGAAGACGGTGACCGTGTCACCTTCTCCGAGATTGAGGGCATGGAAGGCTTGAATGGATGCGAGCCTCGCGAAATTACCGTCAGGGGACCCTACACCTTTTCTATTGGTGATGTGTCTGGTCTTGGGCAATATCGGCGAGGTGGTATGTACCAACAAGTCAAGATGCCGAAGATTATTAACTTCAAGCCTTTCACCGTCGCTCTCAAGGAGCCGGACTTTGTCATGTCAGACTTTGCCAAGTTCGATCGACCTCAACAACTGCACCTCGGTTTTCAGGCCCTTCAAGCTTTCCAGATCCTGAAAGGGCGCTTGCCAAACCCTATGGACGACGACGACGCCGCTGTTGTTCTTGGTGCTGCGAAGAAATTCGCCGCGGAGGAAAAGCTTGAGATCGAGTTTGATGAGAATTTGCTCAGGGAACTAAGTTATCAAGCTCGCGGTGACTTGAGCCCAATGGCTGCCTTTTTCGGTGGCATTGCTGCCCAGGAAATTCTCAAGGCCGTGTCTGGCAAATTCCAACCTGTTCATCAGTGGTTATACTTTGACTCTCTCGAGTCACTACCGACCTCGACCAAAAGAAGCCCCGACCTGTGCAAACCCGTCGGTAGCCGCTATGACGGCCAAATTGCAGTCTTTGGAACCGAATATCAGGACAAAATCGCCAACCTCACACAATTCTTGGTTGGTGCAGGTGCCATTGGCTGCGAGATGTTGAAAAACTGGGCCATGATGGGCTTGGGTACCGGGCCAAGAGGCAAAATATATGTCACCGACATGGATTCTATCGAAAAGAGCAACTTGAACCGGCAGTTCTTGTTCCGCGCCGATGATGTTGGCAAAATGAAGAGCGACTGTGCCGCCAAGGCTGTGCAGAAGATGAACCCCGACCTGGTTGGCCATATTCAAACCTTCAAGGATCGCGTCAGTGCAGACACAGAGAACATCTTCAATGAGGATTTCTGGGAGAGCTTGGATGGTGTCACGAACGCTTTGGATAATGTGGAGGCACGAACCTACGTTGATCGACGATGCGTGTTCTTTCGCAAGCCTCTCCTCGAGAGTGGCACTCTTGGAACCAAGGGAAACACCCAGGTTGTTTTGCCGCACCTGACTGAATCTTACTCCTCTTCTCAAGATCCACCTGAAAAGGAATTTCCTATGTGTACCATTCGGAGCTTTCCCAACAGGATTGAGCACACCATCGCTTGGGCCAAGGACTACATGTTTGAGAAATGCTTCGCCAAGGCGCCTCAGACCGTGAACTTGTACCTGACCCAGCCCAACTTCTTGGAGATGACTCTTGAATCAGGCGGAGACCAAAAAGACACGTTGGAGACGATTCGCGATTACCTCACGACCTCACGACCTCGCACTTTTGAAGACTGCATCGCATGGGCGAGAATGCAATTTGAAACTGAGTTTACCAACAAGATCCAGCAGCTGTTGTACAATTTTCCCAAAGACTCAACGACATCAAGTGGTGCACCGTTCTGGTCAGGTCCCAAGCGTGCTCCTGACGCTTTAAAATTTGACGTCAACAACCCCACACACTTTAATTTTGTTGTTGCTGCTGCCAATCTTCATGCATTCAATTTCAACATCAAGTCTCCTGGAAATGACAAGTCACTTTACCAACGCGAGCTGGAAAATGTCATCGTTCCCGACTTCGCCCCTGACGCCAACGTCAGAATCCAGGCTGACGACAAGGAACCGGTAAGTTTCAAACACCACCTGTTCCCCTTGACGTGCTAGCATGCTACTAGAAGCTGACACTGAATTTCAGGATCCCAACGCTGGAGGAAACGACGACGACGACGAGCTTGAGAAGATCATTGCGAGCATCCCGGCGCCAAGTACGCTTTCTGGCTTCCAATTGCAGCCTGTTGACTTTGAAAAAGATGATGACTCCAACCACCACATTGACTTCATCACGGCTTGTAGCAATCTACGTGCCGAGAACTACAAGATCGAGCCAGCTGACCGACACAAGACCAAATTCATTGCTGGCAAAATCATCCCCGCAATTGCCACGACTACCGCCCTCGTCACTGGACTGGTAGTCTTGGAACTCTACAAGGTCATCGATGGAAAGAAGGACATTGAGCAGTACAAGAACGGTTTTATCAATCTCGCTCTGCCATTTTTTGGGTTCAGCGAGCCCATTGCAAGCCCCAAGGTTGAGTACAAGGGCCCCGACGGCAAGGTTTCGCTCGACAAGATTTGGGACCGGTTTGAGATGAATGACATGACTCTTCAAGAGCTCCTGGATCACTTCACGAGCAAGGGCTTGAATATCATGATGTTAAGTTCTGGCGTCAGTCTGTTGTACGCAAGCTTCCACGCCCCAGCAAAGATGAAGGAGCGGCTGGGCTGGAAGCTAAGCAAGCTTGTGGAAACTGTTTCTAAACAGCCCATTCCAGCGCACCAGAAGGAAGTCATATTCGAAATGGTGGCCGAAGATTTGGATGGGGAGGACGTCGAAGTACCGTACATCAAGGTGAAGGTGCGATGAGCAAAACGAGAATAGAATTTACGACTATGCGATTGAATGAATAAAGTTGAATCAGTTACGTAAAGAACACTACGTCTTGTGGGCGCAGCTGCGGTGATGATGAGTGTGCACTGATTACTTTGAGACTTTGCTACTAGCGGGCATTTTTATGGTTGTGTAATAAATGGAAATCGGGGGGGGGGGTGGTCATGTTAGAATCACATGAGCACAGCACTGCACAGCAGAGACGCTAAATCCTATCTGGCGAGGCTGTCTGCTTACGTTTACGTCACCATTAGAAATGATGAGTGTAATATTACGAGTGTACACAGCTTGTGGTGCCCACTCTGTGACTGCCCGAATTGCCACCGCTTGGGGTGAGCTTGGGAACAAACCGAGAAATGTTAGACCCTTCGTCGTTGACGTTGCACTTGGCTCGGATCAAGATACAGCCCCTCCAGCACCCTCCATCATGAGGACCGATCACCCACGCCTCTTGGGTGCTCTCTACAAAACCTGCCACATCACACATCACCCCGCATCTGCGTTGCACTTCGCGTCACAATCTCGCAAGATTCATCAAACTTTGTTTCGATTTTTAGACACTACGCAGACCCGGCATACAATGGTGGGTGCCGTGATGTGATGTTGCTGCCCATCTTGGCCCTTTTCATCCGATGGTGGCCCTTTGAAAGAATACTACGTAGCGATAATCAGATTCAGCATTAACATGGGAACAGGCTTCCTCCGGCAAGGTCACCGACTGGGTTCATCCAAACGACAAGTCTGGCGAGTTTAAGCGCCAGGTAAGCTCGTTTCGAGATTGGATCTCCAGAGAGGCTGGTGCAAAGTATCCTCCCGAGAGGGGACGATATCATCTATACGTCAGCTATGCGTGCCCATGGGTAGGTTTCCGTCCCTTGTATATCTTTTTGCCACAACACCGACCCAAGACTCTGGATAGCTGACCACGCCATGGTAACCAGGCTCACCGAACCCTCATTGCGAGAAAGCTCAAGGGCTTGGAGGACATCATCTCATTCTCCGCAGTACACTGGCATCTTGGCCAAGGCGGATGGCGCTTCGCCACCAAGGACGAGAAGGAGCCCGGCGAGAAGGTGGTTCCGGATCCTCTTGAGGGCCATGAAAACTTTACGCATCTGCGGCAGGTTTATTTCGAGAGCGAGAAGGACTACGACGGACGATTTACCGTTCCCGTGCTGTACGACAAGAAGGCGAGGGCTATTGTCAGCAATGAGAGCTCCGAGATCTTGCGCATGCTCAGCACTGAGGTATGATTTTCCAAAGAGGAGACACATGCCTTCTTTCTCTGATTCCGACTCTCGTTTGATTGTCAATTGGACTCTGTTTTTACTCACGCAACTGCGACAGTTTGACGAATTCGTCAGCGACAAGCACCGCGCCATACAACTCTACCCGGAGTCTCTTCGCAGCCAAATCGACGACACCAACGCCTGGACCTACGATCTCGTCAACAACGGCGTGTACAAATCCGGCTTTGCAACCACGTCTGAGGCCTACGAGCGCAACGTCATGGCTCTATTTGAAGCTCTCGACCGCGCGGAGAAGCACATCTCGGAGCAAAAGGACGGGCCGTACTATTTTGGCAAGGAAATCACCGAGGCAGACATCAGATTATACGTGACTCTGATTCGCTTTGACCCCGTCTACGTGCAACACTTCAAGTGCAACATTCGCGACATTCGTTCAGGGTATCCCGCCTTGCACAAGTGGATGCGCAGTTTGTACTGGAACCATGGGGCGTTCAAGGATACGACGCAGTTTGAGCACATCAAGTGGCATTACACGAGGAGCCATACGCAGATCAATCCGCCCTCTATCACGCCTGTTGGACCGTTGCCGCATATCTTGAAGTTGGACGAGGAGGTTGCTGCTGCTGCGTCGGCGGGAGGCAAGTGAAGATTTGGTTGGGTGTGAATTCGAGAACATGCTCTACCGCGATGGATGAGGATGTTTATGTAGTCAGTTTGACAATGCTTCAATGGCAGCTTGGCGGCTCCTCAATTCATGCGCGTACACTGTATTGCATCATGTCCCATGTGGCGCATTGCCATTGCTGCACGTTTCATGACTGATCCTGTTGCAGGCTGCTGCTGTTCTAAGTGCTTGTCTAGATCGCCAGGGTTTGATTCGATTGCACGCACCGCGTCAAACAGGGGAGATGCTTTTGCTTTCAATTCTAATAGCTGACCGCTCTTTGCTACGCGGGACAGGAGGACAGGAGCCCAATGTATTTGTCTTCTCGTCGCCTGATGTTACGGGATATCAGGCTCGAGGCGGCGCAAGAGCTTCCTGTTCGATGTCCGTAATCCGTAACTTCTTGCTACTTCCTTTGCTGTGTGCGGGGTTTCTTGCTGGGTCCTTCTTTTTCCGTCTCCGTGTCAGCTCGCCTCCCTCTCACCTGGCCCGCTCGCCTGCCTGCCTTGACTTTGGCTGGGCGAAATGAAATCCCACGGGTCGCAATTCTTCCAGCCACCACCAAACCTCCTCAGCACCACCCGCTCGCTACTCCAAGCAATATCTTTTTTTTTTATCAACATCTCGCCAGAAGTCGTCTACGGTGATATTCCATCCTGAAAGGCTAGCGCGTCTCTTCTTCAATCAGCGCTCTCCTCTACGTATTCCTCCCTCCCCCTCCCTTGCGCATTGGGCCAAGGCCGCTTGCTCTTCCTTCTTCCTCCCTCGCCAATTGTTGGCCACGAGTCCCGACTCCTCCACATCGCACCATTGATCCGGCCCTCAACAACTTCGACTACGCAAACTCCCCAGCCCTGACTCTATCCAGCCCTGCCACCTCATCATCTTTCCGCTACGCAATTCCTCGTCGGTTTCACAGAGCCAGTCAATTCGATCCTCATTTTAATCGTCGCAGCGCACAATTCACGTTCACGATTCCATCACGCAGCATCCATCAAGCTCTCCTCTTTCCGCTCCCTCTCCCCTTGCGGCGTAACGGTGGCCGTTTGTCAGATGGGCATCACATCTTCGCCGCCCTGATATGGCCGTTCGATACTCAGCAGAGCTTCTGCTGCATTTGCGGGAGTCGCCGCTATGTACGAGACCAGATAACCTACCTCCCGCAGAGGAATGGATGGGGTATGTTTTTTGTCTGCTCCCCCCCGCCCCTTCCCCCCGAACGACGGCATAGCGAGATATATATTAAATGAATTCGCTACTTCAGTCCCCCGTCGGAGCAAATTCGAACCCAAGGCACAAAAACTGGCAATGACCGGCCTAGAACGAATGGCTCGTCGCTGCTTGTTGATCAGACTAATCGACGGTCTCTCGATCGCCATGTTTCCCGTAACAGTGCAAGTTAGTGCCCCTGTCGTCAATCTCTTGCTGCACAATGACTTTGCCATTTGCTGACAGTCGAGGGGTGAAACCTCTCTTCGAAGACCCAGATGATATCGTTTTTGGTCCACCCCGCATGGCCTTCTCCTCCGCTCGGGGGACCAAGGCTTTTGACAATGAAAAGAGCTCGCGAGATGCCGATACTCACGGCCGCGTGGGCATTCGTAGCCGTGGTGATACGGAAAGCGATCGTCTTCGCGATGGTCGCTCCAATCCATTGCGGCGCCGTGGTGACGGCGACCAAGACGGCGACGGATGGAATATGGTCAAGCCGCGGAAGAGCTTTGGTGCCGAAGGTGCCGAGCGATTCCACGGCAAAATGGGCGGTAACTTCCGCGATGAAAAGCGACCTGTAAGAGAAAGCGGCAAAGAAGAACGTGAAGCTGCAGCTACGCGGGAACGGCCAGGCCGAGCATTTGATGCGGTCCCCCGGGATCGCGACGTGCCCGATGCCGAGGGCCGACCCCGAAATAGTCTTGGTCGTGTCCGGGGTGACAATTGGCGAGCGATAGAAGCTGGCGAAGCTCCTCTACCCGAGAAACGAGATCGCGATCGAACGAAAAGCTGGCGGGACAGGGATCGCGACGCTGCCGAAGCTGCTGATGAACGCAATTCTGGCAGGACAAATGATCGTCGCTGGGGTCGAGAACGTGATCAGCGACAAGAGCGCGAGCCCGAATGGTTCGATGAGCCAGCAGAAGCTCGTGAAGCCCATACGCAGCAGGATTTTCAAAAATGGATGGAGCAGATGAAGAAAGCTAAGAGCGGATCATCGACATCCAGCACTAAACCGACCACAGAAACCATCGCTGACGCGGCGGCAAAGCCATCATTACCTACGCCCGCTGTTGACGCCGGTCCAGACAAGTTCTTTCTTGCCTTCGGTGGAGGCAGTGCGACAGCGGACGTAAGCTCACCTGGAGAACAGAAGGACTCTGCCCCCAAGGCCAAGACTGGTGGAAAATCTTCTCGTTTTACATCATTCTTCTCTCAGCCTCAAGGAGACTCGAGGCAACGAACCGAATCATCGACTCCGCTGCTCACGGGGCCGCCGGCGAATGGGTCAGTTGCGGCCGCTGGCTCGGCTACTGTCCCTCCTGGGCTCGGGGCACTCTTTGGAGCCACCGCACCTGCTGCAGGAGGCAATGGTGCACCGGGTGCTCCCCCTGAGGAGGAACAAGAACGGCAGGCGTTTAAACAACTACTTGCCAAGCTACAAAAAGCTTCTACTAGTTCTACTCCGCCAGGCCCATCCCCCTTGGCCACCCCCCCTGGAAACGCTCCGGCCATGAAGAAGAATGCCGTTGGCTCTCCTGAATCGTTCCAGCAATATGGTGGCGCACCTAGAGATGTTCCCCCCGCCCGGTCACCATCACAACAACCCCAACAAGAGATCCTCGCCCCTCGACCTCAACAACAGACCGCTCGACCGGAGCAGCTGCTTCGGGACCTTGTCGGACTCCATCCACGATTGTCTAGCCAAGGATCGACAGCACGACCGGAGTCCAACTCGGCTCGCAACAACAGCAATACCGAATTCCTAATGAACCTGATGAGAATGGCACCAGAAGGTCAACGAGCAGACCACAGCCGAGTTCCTTCTCAGCCTCAACTTGTGACGCAAGTCCGGAAGCACTCAGCCATGCCGTCTTACAACGACCGAGAGCAAGAGTTTGGCGGTCGAGAGAACCGCAACAACATGCGCCCGCAGCCTCCGCCCGGGTTCCCCATGGATGAATCGTTCCACAATGGCGAACGAGAGAACCGCCAGAACCAGCCCACACAGATTCTCCAACGACCTCCTCCGCTCGGGTTAGATCAGATGCCTCCCAACTGGTTAGCAGGCGGAGGACAAATGCCACCTCCCCAGCAGAGAGGGCCAATGCTGCCACCGCCAGGGCTAGCTGGAGGGCTAGGCGGTCCCAACCGAAATATGCCCATGCCACCGATGTTCGCGCCCAATTTTCCTCCGGGGGGCATGCCACCACCAGATGCAATAGGTGGGATGCCGCCACGGAACATGCCTGCGCCGCCACCGGGCTTCTTCAGCGGGCCACCTCACGCCTTTCTGCCTCCCGGGCTGGGTGGGTTTAACGGACCTCCTCCTGGGCCTGAAGGTTTCGGTGGTCCTCCATTCGAAGCACGAGGCATGCCACCGCCCGCAGGCAACAATGGCCGGAGGGCTGCCAACTACGGTCGGCCATAGACTTTGGTTAGCAGGGCCAAAAAAAAAAAAAAGATTCCGAATCTGATGGACGATGAGGGAGGTGTCAAAATGGTCATGATTGCCCGTTACTTTTTTTCTCGTCCAACACGGGGAACCTTTTCCATGGCCCATGACGCGCAGAGAGAAAGAGAAATGCACCGCAGCACGGTCGGAATCTCCATGGAATTGCAACATGTCTACATTTCTAACAAATTTATCACGCTCGCCAATTCGTGTTGTTCTCTCTCTTTTACTTCAAAGATGAGCCCTGGCGGCAGTGGCAGTAGTTTGTCCGTCCTCGCAACCCCTCTTTCAGAACTCGGCAGAGAAGGAACATGTCTTCCAAATGAGCAAATTGCTAGCTTTCAATAATTACGTGTACATGTCTGCAAGGGAATTGTGTGAAGAGAAGCTGACTAGGGGAAACCTCAATTTATGAGGACCACTTTGCTCTGGACACGGTAACAGCAGTTATGGGTAGAAGATGGGGTTCGCGAAAGCCGCGATTAGCTAGTTTGGTGTGTAGCGGACGGACACGCGCGAAATGGAAAAGGACATGGTGAAAGTAACTGATAGCTCTGATGTGCGCGTGTAAGGTGACGAAGTACTTGATTGATACTTTGTGTGACCAAGTTGGCCTTGGACCCACGTGTTGTTAACTTCCAATGTGTCTTCAGAATCTGAAATCTGGCTGCAATACCTCGGACATGTTGCGATGGATCCAATGTTCCAATATCAAAATATCTCATGCAAAATTACTTGCAATGTGTTTCGACAATGTTCCAAACGTTCATATGTTGGCAACAACCCACTACGACCTGGCCTGGTACAAAGGTGGATTTAAAAGGTGCTACTCGGGCAAAGTGCGCGCGGGCCCCACACGCGGGCCCCACATTCGGCATCACAATGGTGTGATGAAGCCAAAAAAAAAAAAAAAAATAGACTTGCACGTGACCATCTATCTTTTCTGTTGAGAATGCCCTTTCTGTTGCACCATATTTTTCTTCCCTCCTTTTGTAGCTTAGGGTGTGATCCACGAGCCGGTGCAAAGTTTGCACTGACATTGCATAGTACAAATTGTATGTGAATCTATATAGGGCGGCCACTTTATACTATTATGGCCTACTTCTAGGGCTTTTTTTTATTACCTTTATATAAGGGAACTATTATAATAGTAGCTTTTCCTTTCTATAGCTTTAATATAATAGGATTATTATAATTTACTAGTAAATATTATATAATTTAAATACCTATTATAACTATATCTTAAAGCACCTAATTATAAGTATTTAAACCCTCCTAAATTTATTAGATTAATAATTAAACCCTTTTCTTTCTTAAATTACTCCTTAAAGCTTACTATAAGTAATAGCTTAATAGTAATAAGATTAGTATTATTTAAGATATTCTTAAAAGCTTTATTCCTATATTTATAAGGAAATTCCTATAATATTAATAGTTTCTAAATACTATTAAGAACTAATATAAGTAGCTAAAGAGTGTTTAGTATGCTTTTTACACTATAGAGAAAAGATCTAGTATAATATATAATAAATAAAATAGGTAGCTTTATATAAGTAAGTAAACTACTAATTATATCTCTTAAATATATAGAAAGTTTAGTAAATTTATTATAATAAAGCCTCTTATTATAAATATAGCTATTATAAAAGAGAAGTAAGTAAAGGTCTTTTTAGGAGACTATAAAGCTAGTAATATAGTTATTAAAGCTTAAGATACTAAAAGCTTTACTACTACTAAAAGGGTATAAAAAAAGTTATTAAAAGAAAGCTCTAATAAGTCTAAAGTGTAAGGGCTTAGGCTTTACCTAAGCATTGTCTGTATAGTAGTTAGAGAGGGGATTAGTAAAAGCAGTTAGGGTAAGGAAAGGAGGCTTATATAAGTAGCCTAGGGGGTATAAGAGGTATTACTAGGGATAGTCTCTTACTCTTTCTCCTTTCTTCTTAAGTCTCTTAATACTATATTAATACCTTATTATAGTTACCTAAGGGCTAGTTTATAATAATTAAGAGACTTCCTTTAGTTCTTTATAATAACTACTAAAAGATATAATAGAAATACTAATAGATATATTAATAGATATAATAAACACGCTTTAACTATAAGACTAACTTAGCTAGGGGATAATAACCTCTCTATCTAATACTATAGCACTACTAGTAACTTAATAAGCTTAATTTAAAATACTTTAACTTATACTTAATAAGTAAATAGTAAAGCTTATATACCTTTAATAATAAGTAGCTATAAATACTATAAGACCTTTAACTTAATTACTTATTATAGCCTAACCTAGTGCCTTAGTAATTAACCTTACTTTACCTCTTACCTTTAACTTAGTCTTAACTATACCTAAGGTAAAATAAAAACCTATTCTTATAAGTAATCTATATAATAGTAATAAGGCCTTATTTACTATATAAAGGTTCCTAATAAAATATAAGTTATAGGTAAATAAGGACTTTATTAAAACTAATAAAAATAAGTAAATATTTATTTACTAGAACTTATTCTCTAAAGTCTAGTTTTAGGTAATTACTTTCTTTAAATAAGGTAATACTTATAATTTTAACTTAGCTAAATTCCTAAAATACCTTAGGTTTATATTCTCTAATTTATATAAATAGAAAATAGCCTTTATAAAGCTTAACTAGATAAAATAAGGCCTAAGGGAGCTATTTTCTATATTCTTTATTTACTTTATAAAGAAGCTTTTATTAATAAGAGAGAATTATTAAAAGAATAATATAAAGCTAGTAAAGCTTTAATAAGTGCTTAATAAGTATTTAAGAGAAATTAGTATAAGCTAGGGTATTAGTTAAAGTATATAGTATATAGCTATTATATAGTATTATAAGATTATAGTTAATATTAAGGCCCTTACTATAGAGAATAAGTACTAGTTTTAATATAAACTATAGCTAGCTAAACCTATACCTTAGACTAATTATAAGGGTAATATACTAATAACTAGGGTATATATAATAAGGACTTAATTAGGAAAATAAAATAAGCTAGTTAAGAAAAAGAAAGGTCTAAAGCTTACTATAAATATATAATAGGCTAAATAAGTATTAGAAGTAAAGTTAGCTAAATACTATTAAAAGGGATATTACCTATAATATAAATCTAAGAATTACTATATTTAAGAGTGTACTTTTCTCTTACTTTATTACCTATAGATTAGTATTAACTTATATAAAGTAAATAAGAAAAGTGTAAATAAGGAAGTAAATATTCCCCTTATAGAAAATAAGTAGCTCTTAAGTAAAGTCTTATATAAGGGTAAGTAAGCTAATTATATATTATAATATAGAATAACTATTTAAGCTATATAGAGTTAAAGTAGGATATAGTATAATATATAAACTAATTACTATTCTTAATTCCTATACTCTTTAATATATATTATTATATTAATATCTAGATTAATTATAGTTATAATTATTATAGTGCTATAAGTAAGTTAGTAATAAAATAGTTTAGCCTAAAGCTTATATATTTACTAAAGAGAAGGTATATTTAGACTATAGTAAAAATAGAAAAGAAAGGAAAGAGAGTATAGGAGAATACCTCCTTAATTACCTATATAGTATATACTAGAATAGATATTAATAGCTAGGAATTATTAGTATATTTATATATTATCCTAGGCCTTATATAAGATATTATACTTAGGATACTATAGCTAGAATATTATAATATAGTTATTTATATAGTAAAATAGTAATTAGTTATTAGAGTAATAAAGGGCTTATATATCTTTAAAGCCTTTATATATAAGGTAAAGACCCTAGTATAAGGGATTATTAAGTCCTTATATACTATAGAAGTGCGCTAGGTATACTATAGGAAGGATACTTTTATAATATTTATTACTATAAGCCTTAGGGAAATAATAATAATACTATAGATTATAGTGCCTAAGTTAAAGCCTAATAGCCTAGATATATTAATATTACCTAAGGAGTTAGCTAACTTTATAGACCTTTTTAATAAGGCTAAAGCTAATAGCTTACCCCCTTATTAGAGGTCCCTTAATTACTATATATACTTATATAAGAATTAGGATAAGTCTAAACTAATACTCCCTTAGGGACTGCTATATAATATACTAAGGGACTAGCTTCTAGAGGTTAGGCGCTAGATTATAGACTTAATAGATAAGGGTTAGATTTATACTAGCTTATTATTAGCTATAGCTCTAGTCCTTCTTATTAAAAAGGCTAATAAGGGTTAGTGTTTTTATATAAACTACTACGCTCTTAATAAGATAATAATATAGAATTACTATTCTCTCCTATTAATTAAGGAAACACTCTATTCCTTATCCTAGGTATATTAGTTTATAAAGGTAAATATTTATATAGTGTTTTATAAGCTATAGATTACTAAGGGCTAGGAGCACCTTATAGCGTTTTAAACTAGATTTAGGCTATTTAAGTAACTAGTTTACCCCTTTAGCCTAGCTAGTATACTAGTAATATTCTAATATTATATTAATAAGTCCTTAGGGGATATATTAGGGGATTTTATTATAGTATACTTAGATAATATCTTAGTTTACTTAGGGAGATTAAGGAAAGACTATATAGCTAAGGTCTAGTTAATATTAGGCTACCTAAGGGCTATAGGTTTATACTTAGACCTTAATAAGTCTATATTTATAGTAAAGGAGGTTTAATACCTAGGATATATTATTATAGTAAGTTATTTTATTTATCTAAACCTAGTAAATATTATAGCTATTAGGAAGTAAGTAACCCTAATAAAACTTTAGGGGGTTTATAGCTTCCTAGGGTTTACTAACTTTTACTATAACTTTATTAGTAACTTTTTAGAACTAGTAGCACTACTAATATAATTAACTAAGAGAAATGTCCCTTTTTAATAAGGACCTAAAGAGAATAATACCTTTAATAGGCTAAAAGACACCTTTATTATATACCTAGTTACCTACTACTTTACTAGCCTTATAACCTTATAAAAGAACTATATAATCTATAATAAGGAATTATTAGCTATTATCTTATACCTTAAGGCATAGTTAGCTAAGCTATAGGGCATTTCTAGTCTATTTATAATTTATATAAACTATAAGAACCTAGAGTACTTTATAACTCCCTAGTTAATATTAGAGTAGTAAGCTTAATAAGTAAACATACTTATATTATTTAATTTTTACCTCTAGTATAAACCTAGTATATAAGTATAGTAGCTTAATACTCTTTCTTAAAGGGAGTAAGACTAGGAAAGGGTAACCTCTAGAATAGAATATATCCTATAACCTATTACTATTATATAGCTCTTACTAATACTAGATAAATAGTAGGATAATAGTAGTATAGTATTACTACTAGCTAGTAAGGTTCTCTTTACTACTAAATACCTTTAGACCTTATAGGACTAGGCTATTATCTCTAACCTTATATATAGTATTTAATTAAAGGCTATTTAGGAAAGGGCCTAAAGGTTTCCTATTAAGGTACTTATAAGGGAGTAAGTAGTAAATTATTTTATAAGTGCTTATAAGGTACTTTAGTTTAGAGGCTATACCTAAGTCCTAGTATAAGAGCCTCTTATAATAACCCTAATATAGTAATACTATAATTTGCTAGTAATAAGGTATCTAGGCTATAATACTATATTCTAAATTTTATAATAGTAGTTTTACTAGAATAGGATATTATAAGATATTACTAGGTTTATTTATAACTATTACTACTATAGTAGTTATAAGAGCTATTAATAACACTAAGGCTTACTAAAGCCCTTACCTATCCCTAACTAGTTTTAGTTATAAATCTCTATTAACTTTATAATAAACTTACTAGTACTATCCCTAGAAAAGCTATAATATCTAATAGTTATTATAGATTAACTCTCTAAATTTATTTAGCTTAAGGCTATAACTTTTATAAAAGCTAAGGAATATATAAAAAGGTTTAAAATAGTCTAGTAGTGGTTTAGGGGGTTTCCTTAATTAATTATTATAGATTATAGTTTAGATTAGTTAGGAAAATTTTAGATAATATTATACTCCCTAGTTAGAATTAATTAGTTATTTTTTATATTATATTACCTATAAACTAATAGTAATATAAAGTAAGTAAACTAAGAGGTATAAGTAATACTATATATTATAGTCTCTTTCTTATAGTTTAACTAGCTAAAATATCTAGTTACTTACTAGCTTATAATTAATAATAGGCTATTTTCTATAATAGAAGTTAGCCTAAATAAGCTACTATATAGCTATAACTTAAAGCTAGTTTAGTTATTACTAGATAAGTTTACTTTTATAATAATACTAAAGGGATAAGTAATATAGTTTTTTAAGCACCTCTAGGAGAGTACTTATTTAGTATAAGCTATAATAGCTTATATATAATAAAGGTAATAAGATACTATATTTACTTTATATTAACTAGTAAAATAGTTTTAGGTTAGAGATAAAGTATAGCTTTTACTTAAAAATATTAAAACTAACTACCCCTTATAGAAACTTAATTAAGTAATAGTAAAGTATATAGTTATAAAAGTCCTAATATTACTTATAATATAGCTTAATATCCTAAGAGGTATTTACCTAGTATTTTATATAAACCTTATTAAATATACTATAAAGAACTTTTTCCTTAGTTAAAAGCTTTAGAACTCCTATCTAAAACTAAAATAAGTCCTTATAAAAAGTAATAATAAACTTATTAAAGAATATTAGGTTAAGTAAATCCTAGTAGCTTAAAATACTTTAGGCTAAGGTAAGAGATATAATATACTTATTAAGTAAGTAAGTTATATATAGCTTATATAAAAACTATTAAAGAATATAGTATAAATATAAGCTTTTAATAAGTTTAAGGTAAAATAAGGAAATATATAATATAATAATAAACTAAATTAATTTTAGAAAACTTATTTACCTATAAAGACTCTTATATATATCTAAGATACTAATATATTATAGTTTATTACTATTACTTAAAAGAAATAATTATTCTTTAAGTCTTTATTTAAATTAATAAAAAAGCTTATATAAGTATATACTATCTTTATTTAGAGTTAGTGCTTTACTAATATAGCTATAGTATATTTACTAAGTAATAGTTATAGTATAAAGAGTTATTTACCTAGAATATAACCTAGGTTTTAAATAGTATAAGTAAGGTTAGTATATAAAGTATAAGTAAGTAAAAGTATAATAAAAGCACTAGTAAGAGAATAGTAAGTAAGAATAGTAATCTTAGTAAGATAAGGAATATTATTTCTAGCTAAGGGCTAGCTAACTTTAGGGTTTCTAAGGGTATATTTAAAAGAAAAACCTATTAATCTTAACTTAAAAGGAAAATAAGTAAATTACTAGTAATAATAGGAAAGGAAGTTATTACTTAACTTAGTAATTTAATAATAGTATTAGTTCTTACTATAGTAATAAAAGGTAAGCACTTAGATAAAAGTAATAAACTATTTATATATTTCTTTATATATAGTATTTAAGCTACTAATAACCTATTAGTTTTATTAGAATAAAATACTAGTAACTTATTATATAAACTATACTATTTTATAACTAGCTAAAGGGCTAGTGCTAATAAAGAGAATAATATTAAGGCTAGTTATATTTATTATAGGAGTATCTATAGTAAGGGATACTCTAAGAGCTAAGTAAATAGAAGCTAGGTTAAATTATACTTAGTTAAGGAAGGTATTTTAGTAACTAATAAGATAGTAATATCTCTAAGATAAAATAGGTATCTTTTTCTTTATAGTTATAGTCTTAGGGACTTTAAGCTTAATAATATATATACTTATAGTAATTTTAGCCTTAAGATTCTTAAGGGTATATTAGAGTTATAAATTAGTAAATAAAAGCCTAGTATACTATATATAAGTAATATAATATTACTAATAAGAAAAATATAACTCCTTACTTTAGAGTAAATAATAGTTTAAGATACTAGTAATAAGAGCTTATTTAATATAAGGACTATAAGAATACTAAACTAATTTAAGTATAGTATACTATTTATTATTAGAGTTTCCCTTTATAAAGTACTTACTAATAAAATAGGATATTAGTATAGTAAGAGTAATTACTTTTATAGTTACTAAAGCTATAGAAGTAAGGGTATTAGTTTAGTATTAAGGTATTTTAGTAAAGAAAATAATTATTTAAGAGAAAAAAACTAATAAAATAAAGGGAAAGGTATAATAAAATTATAATAATAAAGGGATAGTATTATATAAAGGGAAAAGTAAGATAAGTATAAGTATAAGTAAGATATTTATAATAAAAGTTATACTTATATTAGGTAAACTATAAATAAGTAAGAATAAGGTAATTATTTATAATAAATAAACTATTAGTAAGGTAAATATATTATATATATTATAAAATAACACTTAGAAGTAAGGGGGGGTTATTATAATAAATAATAAGGTAGTAAGGTAAGTGCTTATTAAATACTTTATAAATAGCTATTAATAAGGATAGTTTTTATTATAATAACTAAGGGTATATATAATATAGGTATTATATATATTACTAAGGGATGTTATAAAGGGGAGTTTATTAGTAATAAGTAAGTAAGGGTATATATAAGAGCTTAGGCTTTACCTAAGTATTATTTATATAGTAATTAGAGAGAGAATTAGTAAAAGTAGTTAAGGTAAGGAAAAGAAGGCTTATATAAGTAGCTAAGGGGGTATAAGGGGCACTACTAGGGATAGTCTCTTACCCTTCCTCCTTCCTCCTTAAGTCTCTTAATACTATATTAACGCCCTATCGCAGTCGCCTAGGGGCTAGTCCATAACAAGATTATAGTTTAGATTAGTTAGGAAAATTTTAGATAATATTATGTTCCCTAGTTAGGATTAATTAGTTACTTTCTATATTATACTACCTATAGACTAATAGTAGTATAGAGTAAGTAAACTAAGAGGTATAGGTAATACTATATATTATAGTCTTCTTCTTATAGTTTAACTAGCTAGAATATCTAGTTACTTACTAGCTTATAATTAATAATAGGCTATCTTTTATAATAGAAGTTAGCCTAAATAAGCTACTATATAGCTATAACCTAAAGCTAGTCTAGTTACTACTAGATAAGTTTACTTCTATAATAACACTAAAGGGGTAAGTAATATAGTTTCTTAAGTACCTTTAGGAGAGTACTTATTTAGTATAAGCTATAATAGCCTATATATAATAAAGGTAATAAAATACTATATTTACTTTATATTAACTAGTAAAATAGTTTTAGATTAGAAATAAAGTATAGCTTTTACTTAAAAATATTAAAACTAACTACCCCTTATAGAAACTTAATTAAGTAATAGTAAAGTATATAGTTATAGAAGTCCTAATATTACTTATAGTATAGCTTAATATCCTAAGAGGTATTTACCTAGTATTCTATATAAACCTTATTAAATATACTATAAAGAACCCTTTCCCTAGTTAAAAGCTCTAGGACTTTTATCTAAGACTAGAATAAGTCCTTATAAAGAATAATAATAAACTTATTAAGGAATATTAGATTAAGTAAATCCTAGTAGCTTAAAATGCTCTAGGCTAGGGTAAGAGATATAATATACTTATTAAGTAAGTAAGTTATATATAGCCTATATAGGAACTATTAGAGAATATAATATAAATATAAGCCCTTAATAAGTTTAAGGTAAAATAAGGAGATATATAATATAATAATAAACTAAATTAATTTTAGAAAACTTATTTACTTATAAAGACTCTTATATATATTTAAGATACTAATATATTATAGTTTATTACTATTACTTAAAGAGAATAATTATTCTTTAAGTCTTTATTTAAATTAATAAAAAAGCTTATATAAAGTATATACTATCTTTATTTAAAGTTAGTGCTTTACTAATATAGCTATAGTATATTTACTAAGTAATAGTTATAGTATAAAGAGTTATTTACCTAGAATATAACCTAGGTTTTAGATAGTATAAGTAAGGTTAGTATATAAAGTATAAGTAAGTAAGAGTATAATAAAAGCACTAGTAAAAGAATAGTAAGTAAGAATAGTAACCCTAGTAAAATAAGGAATATTATTTCTAGCTAAGGGCTAGCTAGCTCTAGGGTTTCTAAGGGTATATTTAAAAGAAAAGCCTATTAACCTTAACTTAAAAGGGAGATAAGTAAGCTACTAGTAATAATAGGAAAAGGAGTTATTACCTAACTTAGTAATTTAATAATAGTATTAGTTCTTACTATAGTAATAAGAAGTAAGCGCTTAAATAAAGGTAATAAACTATTTATATATTTCTTTATATATAGTGTTTAGGCTACTAATAATCTATTAGTTTTATTAGAATAAAATACTAGTAACTTATTATATAAACTATACTATTTTATAACTAGCTAAAGGGCTAGTGCTAATAAAGGGGATAATATTAAGGCTAGTTATATTTATTATAAGGGTATCTATAGCTAGAGATACCTTAAGAGCTAAGTAAATAGGAGCTAGGTTAAACTATACTTAGTTAAGGAAGGTATTCTAGTAATTAATAAAATAGTAATATCTCTAAGATAAAATAGGTATTTTCTTCTTTATATTTATAGTCTTAGGGACTCTAGGTTTAATAATATATATTTCTATAGTAATTTTAGCCTTAAGATCTTTAAGGGTATAGTAAAGTTATAGGTTAGTAAATAGGAGCCTAGTATACTATATATAAGTAATATAGTGCTACTAATAAGAAAAATATAATTCTTTACTTTAGGGTAAATAATAGTTTAAAACACTAGTAATAAGAGCTTATTTAATATAAGGACTATAAGGACGCTAAACTAACTTAGGTATAGTATATTATTTATTATTAGAGTTCTCTTTTATAAGGTACTTACTAATAAAATAGGATATTAGTATTATAAGAGTAGCTATAGAAGTAGCTATAGGAGTAAGAGTAAGGGCTTAATAGTAAGGTATTTCTAGTAAGAGAATAACTAATTAAGAGAAAGAAGCTAATAAAATAAAGGGGAAGGCTTAATAGGATTATAATAATAAAGAGATAGTATTATATAAAGAAAAAAGTAAGATAAGTATAAGTATAAGTAAGATATTTATAGTAAAAGTTATACCTATATTAGGTAAACTATAAATAAGTAAGGGTAAGGTAATTATTTATAATAAATAACCTATTAGTAAGGTAAATATATTATATATACTATAAAATAATACTTAGAAGTAAGGGGGGGTTATTATAATAAATAATAAGGTAATAAGGCAAGTGCCTATTAGATACTTTATAAATAGCTATTAGTAAGGATAGTTTTTATTATAATAACTAAGGGCATATATAATATAGGTATTATATATATTACTAAGGGATATTATAGAGAGAAGTTTATTAGTAATAAGTAAGTAAAGGTATATATAAGGGCTTAGGCTTTGCCTAAGCATTATTTATATAGTAGCTAAAGAGAGAATTAGTAAAAGTAATTAGGGTAAGGAAAAGAAAGCTTATATAAGTAGCCTAGGGGGTATAAGGGGCATTACTAGGGATAGTCTCTTACCCTTCCTCCTTTCTCCTTAAGTCTCTTAATACTATATTAACACCCTATCGCAGTCGCCTAGGGGCTAGTCTATAACAATAGGCTATATATTAAAAGATACCTTACTATAGGTATATTAGATTATTATCCTCCTAAAAGTGGCAAGTCTTACCCCCTATATTAGCAAAACTACATAACCTATATTTAGTTAACTAGGTTCCTATTTACTAACCCCTAACTCTATTATTATCTAAAGGACATTAAGGCTATAATTACCTTAGGTATGTATATTATTACCCCTAGTGTTACTAAGACTATAATAACTAAAAAGAAAATACTAGTGCTCTCCTAGAGCTTCTACGCTCTTATTAGCTAATAGACTATGCTTTTAAACTAAGCCTAGTTTAATCTAGTATTAGTTTATTTAGCCCTTAGGCTATCCCCCTTTACTAACTCCCTTACTATAAATATAACTAGGCTTAAGGTTATCCCCTTTAGAAATAGTAATCCCTCTAGTAAATATAGTATAAGGAACTCTATATAGTAAGTTACTAGTGTTTTATTCTAGTAAAACTAGTAGCTTATAAGTAGCATAAACTCTATATACTAAGAATTTTAAGATTAATCTATATGCTTCCTTAAGGCTCTCTTACCTTACTACTATAGTAGTAACTAGAGCTATCTATAATATATTAAATCTAGTAATAATTTACCTTCTTATTACCACTAAGAACGTTCTTATCTTAGGACCTAATTAAGTCTAACTAATTATTATACTAATTACACTATAGGTAATAGTAGTTATCCTAGAAGTAAGGCGCCCCTAGCCAGAGTATTGCACTAAAACGTGTAGTGTGGTGTAGTATTTGTAGTGTAGTGTAGTAACTACACTACAAACTACACTACACTACAAACTACACTAACTATAAGGAAAAAAAAACTACATTACACTAACTATAAAAAAAAAAACTATAATACATTACACTACAAATTTTTTTTCCTAAACTACACTAACTATAAACACTACAAATGTAGTATTAGACTTTTTATTAGTTATTAGTATTTATAAGGTTAAAAGAAAGCTAGTTATATAAAAGCTTTTATTATTACCTATTTTATTAAATTAGTTATAGAATTTATAATATTATATTATTTTTATAATTTTATAATTTTATTATAACTAAGTAAGGTTATATATAATATTATACTTTTTTAATAATACTATTTAACTTAATACTTTATTTCCCTAATATAACTTAAAGAAAAACCTTCTTATTATATTATTTTATATTTCTATAAATTATTATTATTACTTATTTTAAAAAAACTATAAAAAAAACTACTAGTAAACTTAATATAAGTAGCTTATTATATCTTATTATAGCTTATAATATCTTATTATATCTTATTATAGCTTATAATAGCTTATAATAGCTTATAATAGCTTATAATAGCTTATAATACTAATATTACTAATATTACTAGTATTACTAAGATTACTAAGATTACTAAGATTACTAAGATTACTTATAATATTATTAGTGTTAAAGTTTAATAATAAATAAATAATAAATAAATAACTTAAATATAAATACTAGTAATTATAAGTAAATTACTATAGTAAAAGCTATAGTTTTTAATAACTTAGTATTTTAAGGTTTTTAAAAATATTAATATTATAAAAATGTTTTCTCTTTTGTGTTTTTTTAAAATAATAATAAATGTAAAATAATAGTAATTATAGTAATAATAGTAATTAAGGTTATAAAAGTTATTAAAGCTTTTATAATAAGTATAATATATTATATAAAACTAAGTCCTAGTATTATTTTTAAAAACAAGTTAAACTTATTTTTTATAGCTTATTTAAGCTATATAGGGTAATTAAAATAATACTATTAGTTATCTATTAATAAATTATAAATATTAGTCTATTATATTCTTTCTTTATGTATTATTATAATAAGATATATAAAGTTACTATATATAACTTCTTAAAGCTTTAGAATTATAAAGCTTAAAGTAATATTTAATTAGTTTAAATAGTAAATAAATAGTTTAAGCTTTTTTTAAGTTCTTATTATATTAATAATAATATTAAAGTACTAAGTATATATTCTATTAACTTTTATATATTTATTTAGATTTCTAATTTAATTTAATTATATTAGTTTAGGGTATTTTTTAATTAAATTAATAATAAAAATATAAAATAATTAATAATAATAGTAAATAAAATAATTAGAAGGTTTTTCTTAAAGTTATATTAGTAAAATAAAGTAATAAGTATAATAGTATTATTAAAAAGGTATAATATTATAAATAACCCTAGTTATAGTAAAATTCTTAAAAAAAAGTAAATATTATAAATTCTATAACTAATTAAGTAAAATAGGTAATAATGAAAGCTTCTATATAACTAGCTTTCTTTTAATCCTTATAATAACATTATATAATAAAAAGGGCCACTTTTTTTTTTACTAACACTACATTGTAGTTTTTGTAGTTAGTGTAGTTAGTAACTACACTAACTACACTATAATATAAGTAAAAAAAAACTACAATACACTACACTACAAAAAAAAAAAAACTACACTACACTAACTACAAAAAAAAAAACTACAATACATTAACTACAAGAAAAAAAAAACTACACTACAAATACAAATTTTTCCTAAAAACTACACTAACTACACTACAAACAATACTCTGCCCCTAGCTTATACCTATTTCGCGCCCCCTAATTACTAGTCCTCTCCTACTATCTAGCGCTAAGGTAGCTATTAAGTTTATTATAATATAGTCCTTATCCCTAGTAAACATAAGGAGACTTTAATTACTATTCTATCTAAAGATAATAATAACTTTACTAATAACTATAATATAGTAAATAAAGGATTTTAAGTATATTTTAGTGGTAAATAAGAAGTAGTAAGTTATAAGATAGGCATACCTTACGTGCTAGTAAGATAACTTTAAGTTTATTTTAGAGGTTAATATAAGATAATAGGTTATGTAATAGGCACGCTTTATATACTAGTAAATATCTTTATAAGTAAATAAATAGTTTGTAATTAATTTAGTCTATTATTATATTATATATCCCCTTACTTCACTTTAAACTTATTAAGGGCTTATGTTTATATTATACTCTCTAGTAGTTCTTATATTAGCTATATATAACCTGCTTACTTAATAAGCATATTACACCTCTTGCCTTAGCCTAGGGCGTTCTAGGCCGCTAAAATCTGTTTAACTTAATATTCCTTTATAAGTTTATTATTATCCTTTACTAGGACTTATTCTAGTCCTAGATAAGAGTCCTAGAGTTTCTAGCTAGGAAGAGAATTCTCTATAGCTTATTTAATAAGGTCTATGTAAAAAACTAGGTAAATACCCTTTAGGATATCTAACCACACTATAAGTAATATTAGTACTTCTATAACTATATATTTTACTATAACCTAATTAAGTTTTTATAAGGGGTAGTTTATCTTAATATTTCTAAGTAAAAGCTATACTTTATCTCCTACTTAAAACTATTTTACTAGCTATTAAAAAGCTAATATAATATCCTATTACCTTTATTAAATATAAGCTATTATAGCTTATACTAGATAAGTAGTCTCTTATAAGTGCTTAAGGAATTATATAGCTTACCCCTTAGGTGTTATTATAAAGGCAGACTAATCTAGTTATAACTAAATTAGCTTTAAGTTATATTTATATAGTAACCTATTTAGGCTAATGCCTATTATAGAAGAAGGCCTATTATTTATTATAAGCTAGTAAGTAGCTAAATGCTTTAGCTAATTAAACTATAAAAAGGAGACTATAATATATAGTATTACCTACACCTCTTAGTTTACCTATTTTATACTACTATTAGTCTATAAATAATATAATATAAAAAGTAACTAATTAATCCTAACTAGGGAATATAATATTATCTAAAATTTTCCTAGCTAGTCTAACCCTTAATCTATAATAATTAATTAGGGAAATCCTTAAAACCTTTACTAAACTATTTTAAACTATTTTACTTACTCCTTAGCCCTAATAGAGGTTATAGCTTCTAACTATATAAACTTTAAGAGTCTATCTATAATAACTATAAGGTATTATAGCCTCTCTAAAGACACTACTAGTAAGTTTATTATAAAGTCTATAGAAATCTAAGACTAAAACTAGTTAGGGATAGGTAAAGGCTTTAGTAAGCCCTAATACTATTAATAGCTCTTATAATTACTAAAGTAATAATAGTTATAAATAAACTAAGTAATATCCTATAATATCCTATTCTAATAAAACTACTATTATAGGATTTAAAATATAGTATTATAGCCTAGGTGCCTTACCACTAGTGAGTTATAGCATTATTATATAAGAGTTATAGTAAGGGGTTCCTAAGCTAGAATCTAAGTATAGCCCTAAAATTAAAGCACTCTATATATGCTTATAAAATAATCTATAACTTACTCCCTTAATAGTACTTTAGGGGGGAACTTTTAGGCCCTCTCCTATATAGCTTTTAATTAAATACTATATATAGGATCTAATATAATAGCTTAGTCCTATAGGGTCTAAAAGTACTTAGTAGTAAAGAGAGTCTCCCTTACTAGTAGTGTTAACACATATAGGAGGTATAGTGCTAGGCTAGTGTTATCCCTTAGCTCACCTAGTAATAGTAAGAGTTATATAATAGTAATAGGTTATAAAATATACCTTATTCTTAAAGCTAACTTACTCTAGTCCTATTCCCTTTAGGATAGGGTATCTAGGCATTAGGCTTATATACTAGGCTTATAATAGAGATAAAAGTTAAATAATATAAGCATATTTACTTACTAAGCCTATCTCTCTAATATTAGTTAAGGGGTTATAAAGTATTCTAAGTTCTTATAGTTTATGTAAATTATAAATAGATAGGATATACCTTAAAGCTTTACTAACCATGCCTTAATATAAGAAATAATAGCTAATAGTTCCTTATTATAAATTATATAGTTCCTTTATAAGGATATAAGGCTAGCAAAATAATAAGTAACTAGATATAAGACATTATTAAGGCCCTATTATAAGAGATATTTACTAAGGGCTACGCTTAAATAATTAGCTTCTACTACTATAAGGTAGTCTAAGTCCTATTACACTAGTACTAGATATGTAATAAAGGCATCCTTTAACCTCTTAAATACATTATTCTCCTTAGGCCCCTATTAGAAAGGAATATTCCTCTTAGTGAGTTATATTAGTAAAGCTACTAGCTTAGAGAAGTCCCTAATAAAATTATAGTAAAAATTTGTAAATCCTAGGAAGCTATAAACCCCTTATAGTTTTATAAGTGCTACTTACTCCCTTATAGCTATAACCTTTATAAGGTCTAGGCAAATTAAATGCCTTACTATAATAATATAACCTAGGTACTAGACCTCTTTTATAGTAAATATAGACTTATTAAGGTTAAGGTATAAGCCTATAGCCCTTAAGTAACCTAAAACTAGCTAGACCTTAGCTATATAATCCCTCCTTAATCCCCCTAAGTAAACTATAATATTATTAAGGTAAGTTATAATAAAGTCCCCTAATATATCCCCTAAGGATTTATTAATATATTACTAAAAGGTTACTAGCGTGCTTACTAAGCTAAAGGGGTAGACTAGCTACTTAAATAAACTAAACCTTATATAAAACACTATAAGGTACTCCTTACCCTTAGCTATCTATAGTTTATAAAATACTATATAAATATTTACTTTTATAAACTAGTGTGCCTAGGATAGGGAGCGTAGTATCTCCTTAATTAATAGGAGAGGGTAATAGTCTTATACTATTATCTTATTAAGGGTATAGTAGTTTATATAAAAACGCTATCCCTTATTAGCTTTCTTAATAAGAAAAATAGAAGCTATAGCTAAAGAGAAGCTAGCGTAAATCTAACCCTTATTTATTAGGTCTGTGATTTAATGCTAAACTTTAAGGAGTTAGTCCTATAGCATATTATATAATAGTCCCTATAGGAGTGTTAGTTTAGACCTATTTAGGTTCCTATATAAATATATGTAGTAATTAAGAGAACCCCTATAAGGAGGCAAACTATTAGCTTTAGCCTTATTAAAAAGGTCTATAAAGTTTGCTAACTCCTTAGGTAATATTAATATATTAGGAATAGTTAGCTTTATCCTAGGTGCTATAATCTATAGTACTATTATTATTTCCTTTAAGCTTATAGTAATAAACCTTATAGTAGTGTTCTTACTCTATTATGCCTTATAAGCTTTAGTGGTATAAAGGATTTAATAATTCCTTATACTAGTACTTTTACCCTATAAGTAAAGGCCTTAGAGATATAACAGCCCTCTATAGCTCTAATAACTAGTTATTATTTTACTATGTAAACTACTATATTACGCTACTCTAGCTAAGGCATTCTAAATATTATATCCTAGGTAAGACCTAGGATAATATATAAATATATAAATAACTCCTAGCTATTTATATTAATTCTAGTGCGTACTATATAGGTTATAGAAAAGGTATCTTCCTTAACTTACTTCCCTCTTCTTTTTATTTTTACTATAGTGTAAATATGCCTTTACTTTAGTAACTATATAAGCTCTAGGCTAAGCTACCTTACTACTAATTTACTTAT
Organism: Epichloe festucae Fl1; assembly: GCA_003814445.1. Classification (NCBI taxonomy): domain Eukaryota; kingdom Fungi; phylum Ascomycota; class Sordariomycetes; order Hypocreales; family Clavicipitaceae; genus Epichloe; species Epichloe festucae. The sequence continues at coordinate 1,921,001 of CP031390.1, forward strand.
AGCACTATAGTAGTTATACCTATAATTAATCTAGATATTAATATAATAATATATATTAAAGAGTATAGGAATTAAGAATAGTAATTAGTCTATATATTATACTATATCTTACTTTACCTTTATATAATAGTTATAATTATCCTATATTATAGTAATTAACTAGCCTATTTACCCCTATATAAGACTTTACTTAGGGGCTACTTATTTTCTATAGGGGGGGCGTTTATCTCCTTATTTACGCTTTTCTTATTTACCCTATATAAGTTAATACTAACTAGTAAATAGTAAGGTAAAAGAAAAGCGCACTCCTAAATATAGTAGTTCTTAGATTTATATTATAAGTAGCACCTCTTCTAATAGTGTCTAGCTATCTTTACCTTTAATACTTATTTTACTTATTATATATTTATAGTAACCCTTAGTCCCTTCTCCTTCTTAGCTAACTTACTCTGCCTCCCTAGCTAAGTCCTAGCTATATAAACCCTAGTTATTAGTGTATTACCCTTATAGTTAGTCTAAGGTATAGGCTTAGCTTACTATAGTTTATATTAGGCCTAGTACTTATTCTCTAAGGCTAAGGCCTTAATATTAACTATAATTTTATAATACTATATAATAGCTATATACTAATTATTTTAGCTAATACCCTAACCTATACTAATCTCTCTTAATTACTTATTAAGCATATATTAAAGCTTTACTAGCTTTATATTATCCCCCTAGTGTTTCTCTCTTACTAGCAGAGCATTGCATTACATTACATTACATTGTGTAATGTTTGTAATGTAATGTATTTAATACACATTACATTACATTACATTACACATTACATTACATTACACCTAACCCCTAGATATTACATTACATTACATGTAATTATTTGTAATTATTTGTAATTATTTTTTATTTTTCTCTTTAAGGTAAATGCTTTAATTATAAGCGTTAAGAGAGTATATATAAACATATATAATAGCTAATAATAGCTTATAATAGCTTATAATAGCTTATAATAGCTTATAATAGCTTAATACTAATACTAGTTTAGCTTATAATAGCTTATATTACTTTATAATATTATTAGTGTTAAAGTTTAATAAAAAATAAATAGAAAATAAAATATATAAATAAGAATATAAGTAAGTATAAGGGATTTACTATAGGAAAAAGTAAATCTTTTAAGTATTTAGTATTTTAAGGTTTTTAAAAATATTAATATTATAAAAATATTTTCTCTTTTATGTTTTTTTAAATAATAATAATAGTAATAATAATAGTAATAATAATAGTAATAATAATAGTAATAATAATAGTAATAATAATAGTAATAATAATAGTAATAATAATAGTAATAATAATAGTAATAATAATAGTTATAATAATAGTTATAATAATAGTAATAATAATAGTTATAATAATAGTTATAATAATAGTTATACTAGTAGTTATAATAATATAAAAATCTTTATTAAGGGAAAACTAGACTAAACTAGGAAAAAACCCTTCTAAAGATTTACTTAGTCTGAGTTAGAATATATATCTTCTAAAGAAGAACTAGATAAATCCTGGGATTTATCTAATTTCTCTTTTTCCTTTAAAGAAGACATAGTATCTGAATCCTCAGAAAAAGAGCTATAATAGTTATATAGCTCTAAGTATTGCTTAGTAGCAATATTATCCTCCTTTTCCCAATTCTTTAATAGAATTAGTTCCTTAATTATAGAATGTTTTAAGGAAGTTCGGCGCTTAGTAATAATATTCCCACCAGTATTAAAGGTGCTTTCTATTGCACCAGAAGTGGCAGGAATAGCTAGATATCTTCTAGCTATTATACTTAGAATAGGGAAAGACTTTTGGTTATCTTCCCACTATTTAAAGATATCTTCCTTTATTATAATATTAGTATAATAATAAGATATAATAGGAAGAAATATTTACTTACTTTATCCTCTTTAGGTTCTAAGTTAGTAAAAGTAGGGATTTTATTCTTTTGAGTTTTTTGAATAGATTTATCTCTCTCATTTAAGAATAACCCTTTATAGAGGTTAGAAGACTTAGGCTTAGGTCAAGGATTAGAAAAGGTTCTAGGCTAAATAGGCCCTCTAATTTCTACTAGAAATTAGGTATTTTCTAGCTCTAAATTATCTAAGCCTAGCTCTAGGCCTAAATTAGCCTGATTTTCCTTATAAGTAGGAAGAAGCCTAGTATTAAAGTTAGTAATAAGAATAATAATAATAATAAACATTATACTTACGAATTATAATCCTTTTCTAAGTTATCTAGTAACTTTTTAATTGTTCTTAATTGTAATCCAAGCTTATCTTTTATAGTAATAAGATTAAGCCTAGGGTCTAATAACATAGCATATAAATAAGGCTTATAAAAGTGGTAATTATTTCCTATATCTTGTGGGAAATAATTACCTAGCTTTTCTAAGCCAATATCTATAGAGGCTATAAAGACCTTACCAAAAGGATTATAAACGTGTTTCTAATTTTATAAGTTAGTATAATATAATTAAAAAGAAAGTAAAATAGATAAATACCTGGTTATTATAAGCCTTTTAGTCCTCTTTTATATTATTAAGATATTCATATATCTTAGTAATAAAAAGGGGGACTAGACCTAAAGTATTATACTTCTGGCTTTAAAGTATAATAGTAGGTTCATAAAAAACCTCTAATATACTGCTTAAGGTTGCTAAATCAGCCCATTCTTGTGTTGTAAGCATAGCATCCTTAAGGGCAGCAATATTAGTTTCCCTATTAAGAAGAATAATAGCTTCTTTAAGCTCTAAAGAAGTATTAATTATCTTATAGGTTAAATTCCACCTTATTTTATTGGCTATAAATATAATAGATTAGTATTAGGTATAATTATAATAAGAATTAAAGACTTACCTAAAGGAATCTTCGTAATATTACAATTCTTAGCTAGGTTACCTTGTGTTTTTGCTTTTCTAAGGCATTTTAACTAAGTTTTATATAAAGCTTAGTTATTCTTAATTAGAATAGCAATCCTTTTAACCTTTCCTAGTATACCTATAATTAATATTAGCATTATTAGATAAAAAATAGTAAAGAATAATAGATTAATTACTTACCATTTGCTAAGGATTTAAATTGTTAAAAATCAGGATTCCCTTGGATATACAAAGTTTCTTCTGTAAAATAGTGAAGATATTCACTATTTTTAAAACTTTCTAAGTCTTCCTTAGAAGATATAGATTTAATAAAATTCGTAATAATATCCTTAGCTACAATATTAAGAACGTGAGCTATACATCAGATATCATATGGTTTAATACTAATACTATTATAACTCTTATTAATATAAGAAGTTATAAAAGTATTATTATTAGAACCATTATCCCTAGTAAAACTATATATAAATTAGAATTAAAGTGTAATAATAGTTATAATATTTAGAGAAATAACTTACCTAAGAATATCCTTTAGCTCTAAGTAATAGTCTTTAATAAGATTATTAAAGCATTAGTAAATATAAGCTCCTATATGTAAATTTAATAGATATTCAAATCCTATAAGTAAAATAATTAGTAAATAATAGAATTAATACTAATTAAAAGACTTACTAATTAGCTTATATTCTAGCTTAAAGTTTGGATTAAGCCAGCTTATAATAACCCCTAGATAAGACTTTGAATTAAACGAAGTCCAAATATCTAGTTAAACCGAAATTAAACCTTAATATTTAATTTAATATTGGATTTGTTAGAGGATTTTTTGCTTAGATAAATAATACATAGTATTTATTCTATATATTATTATTCAGTAACTAAGCAAAGAAGCTAAATCATTATTCCTATATAAATTAGCTTAAATAACTATAATAGATATAGGAAAAGAATTAACTTACCTAGAATAATAATTTAGTAAATTTTTAAAGGATTTGCTATTAATTATAGCAAAAGAAAGGTTATTTTCTAGTAGAAATTTAATAACTAGATTAACCGCTTCTTTAGATGAAAATTCCTCTAAAATAGTATAATTTCGAGGTCTTTTTGTTGAAAAAAAAGAGGTTAAAGAAGACTAATTAGTAGGAGTGAATACTACTGGAATTTCAGGTACTAGATATATAGTTAGTATAGAATTAATTATTTAAAATTTAAAATAAATAGAATAAAATAAAATAAAAGACTTACTAATAATCTTTTCAGGTTTTTTTTCTTCTAATTTAGAAGTAGCAATTTCTGGATGCTTAATTTAATAGTATTAAACCCTATTAGAAGCTTAGAATCTCTTTGCTTTACTTCTAAACGTAAAATTACATTTAGATTGCGTATAAAAGCATATAATTTCCCTTTCTTTATTATATTTAATATTAGATAACTAATAATTAAATAAATTGTGGGTAAAAATATATGCTTTTAAAGAAAACTCGTAATCTTGTTGATTTTCAAGGGTTTTCTCATATAATCCTAGAAGATTACTTGTTTAAGAAGGCCCTAAAGCTAGGCTAGCCTAGCTAGGCCTAGAAGGTAAGCTAGGCCTAGAAGGGCTAGGCATACTAGCATTAGAATCGTTATCTAAGGGGCAAAAAGAGGAATCCATAGTGAAGTGGGTCTAGGTCTTTTTTTCCGATTTTTGCTGATTTTTCCGATTTTTTCCGATTTCTCTGATTTTTGTAGATTTTGCAGATTTTCAAAGGTATAATTTTCCTGATTTTCCTGATTTTTCCTGATTTTTCCTGATTTTTTCTGATTTTTTCTGATTTTTCCTGATTTTTCCTGATTTTTGTTTTTTTAGGGGTTTTGTAACTTATTTAAAAAGTAAAAAGATTATAAAAACAAGAGTAAACACAACTAGCTTAACTATATAAAGGTTTTTCTAAATGTTTTTTTTGGATTTACTAAGGTAAAAAGAAAAGAGAAAAGAAAGAAAGAAAAGAGAAAGTAAAGGAATACCCCTCCTTAAAAATTTTTTCACTTAGCTAAGCAAGTGGGTCACAAATGACGCAATTGACTAAACAGTCTAATAAGACCAATCAAACTAGTAGAGACTCACATAAGACCCACATAAGACCCACTTTTAGACCCACTTTTTTATATTTACTCTATAAAATTAAAATAGTATACCTATAGCTTTAAAATTATATAAATCTAGCTAATTTATAGCTTTTTCTATGAATTTTACTAAGAAATAATTGATTTTTATTTATAAAAAAGTATTTTCTATATAAAAAAGTATTAATTTTAAGTATAGTAAGTCTTTTCTAATTATATTATACTAATTATATTATATATATCTTATATTACCTAATATAGAAGAAGCTATAAATTTATTATAATTAAATACTATATTTAAAAATAGTATATAATATTATATAATAAGTTTATATACCTAAAAGCTATTATAATAAATAAAGCCTTTTTTAAATTATATTACTAATATTATATAAATATTTTTCTTTTATTACTAATATTTTAGGAATTCTTTATAAATAAAGTATTAATCTTTAAGTAATAAATTTAAAAAAAGTATAAAAGAAAATATAAATATTAGAAATATTTTATATTAATTATCATAAAATAGATATTAGACTAAGTTTTTTGTTTTAAATAAAGAAAAATAAAAGCTATTATAGAAATGTTTTATAATCTTTTAATCTAATTATTTGAATTTATAATATATTATTTAACATTATTTCTAAAAGTATATATAGGGTATATTTTAGTAAAAAAAACACTTATACTAAATAAATTAATATTAATACTTAGAAAAAAGGTTTATTAGTATTATAATACCTAGAAATATAGAAAAAAAAATAAGGAATATAATTTAAGTATTTATCTTACTTATAATACCCTATACCTAGAATTATAAGTAATAATCTAAAATATAAGAAATTTAGAAAATTTATAGTAATTTTAAAAAAAATAGTAGGAGAAAAAGGTTAATATTAATCTTAAAGAGAAAATTCTATATAATATTATAAGACCTTAATATACCCCACTTTTTTTTTCCCCTAACATTACATTTGTAATGAATGTAATGTAATGTAATGTAATGTAATGTAATGTGTAATAATTACACATTACATTACATTACATTACACATTACATCTAAACCCCAAAAACTACATTACATTACATTACATTACATGCTCTGCTTACTAGTATAAGCTTCTTAGTAAAGTAAATAAAAAACATAGAAAATAGCTCCCCTAGTCCTTATTTTATCTAGTTAAGCTTTATAAGGGCTATCTCCTATTTATATAAATTAGAGAATATAGTTCTAAGATATTCTAGGAAAGTAATAGGGTTAAAGTTAATAGCATTACCTTACTTAAAGTAAGTAATTACCTAGGACTATACCTTAAAGAATAGATTTTAGTAAATAAATATTTATTTATTCTTATTAGTACTAATAAAGTCCTTATTTACCTATAGCTTATATTTTATTAGGAGCCTTTATATAGTAAATAAGGCTTTATTACTATTATATAGGTTACCTATAGGGATTAGTTTTTATTTTACTTTAGGTATAGGGAGGGCTAGGCTAAAGGTAAGTAGTAGTATAAGGTTAACTATTAAGGCACTAGCTAGGGCTATAGGGGGAAGTTAGGTTAAGGGTTTTATATTATTTATAAACACTTACTACTAGAGGTATTTAAGCTTTACTATTTATTTACTTATTATAAGTTAGAGCGTTTTAAATTAGGCCTATTAAGCTACTAGTAGTACTATAGCGTTAGATAAAGAAGTTAATATCCCCTAGCTAGGTTAATCCTATAGTTAAAGTGTGCCTATTATATCTATTAGTATATTTATTAATATATCTATTATATCTTTTAGTAGCTATTATAAAGACTAAAGGAAGTTTCTTAATTATTATAGACTAGCCCCTAGGTAACTATAATAGGGCGTTAATATAATATTAAGAAACTTAAGGAGAGGAAGAAGGAAGGTAAAAGACCTATCCTTACTAGTGCTCCTTATACCCCCTTGGCTACCTTATATTAGCCCCCTTTCTAGCCACACTTGTCTGCACTATGGTAAATGCTTAGGCAAAGCCCAAGCCCTTACAGATAGCGTTATATACCTAGTTACTTACTACTTCACTAGCCTTATAACCTTATAAAAGAACTATATAATTTATAATAAGGAACTATTAGCTATTATCTTATACCTTAAGGCATAGTTAGCTAAGCTATAGGGCGTTTCTAGTCTATTTATAATCTATATAGACTATAAGAACCTAAAGTACTTTATAACTCCCTAGTTAATATTAGAATAGTAAGCTTAATAAGTAAATATACTTATACTATTTAATTTTTACCTTTAGTATAAACCTAGTATATAAGTATAGTAACCTAATACTCTTTCTTAAAGGGAGTAAGACTAGAAAGAGATAACCTCTAAAATAGGATATATTCTATAACCTATTATTATTATATAACTCTTACTAATACTAGATAAGTAGTAAGATAATAGTAGTATAGTATTACTACTAGCTAGTAAGGTTCTCTTTATTACTAAATACCTTTAGACCTTATAGGACTAGGCTATTATCTCTAACCTTATATATAGTATTTAATTAAGGGCTATTTAGGAAAGGGCCTAGAGGTTTTCTATTAAGGTACTTATAAGGGAGTAAGTAGTAAATTATTTTATAAGCACTTATAAAGTACTTTAGTTTAGGGGCTATACCTAAGTCCTAGTATAGGAGCCTTTTATAATAACCCTAATATAGTAATACTATAATTTACTAGTAGTAAGGTACTTAGGCTATAATATTACATTCTAAATCTTATAATTATAATTTTACTAGGATAGGATATTATAAGATATTACTAGGTTTATTTATAACTATTATTACTATAGTAGTTATAAAAGCTATTAATAATACTAAGGCTTACTAAAGCCTTTACTTATCCTTAACTAGTTTTAGTTATAAATCTCTATTAACTTTATAATAAACTTACTAGTATTATCCCTAGAAAAGCTATAATATCTAATAGTTATTATAAATTAACTCTTTAAATTTATTTAGCTTAAAGCTATAACTTCTATAAGAGCTAAGGAATATATAAAGAGGTTTAAAATAGTCTAGTAGTAGTTTAAGGGGTTTTCTTAATTAATTATTATAGATTATAGTTTAAATTAGTTAGGAAAATTTTAGATAATATTATACTCCCTAGTTAGGATTAATTAGTTACTTTTTATATTATATTACTTATAAACTAATAGTAATATAAAGTAAGTAAACTAAGAGGTATAGGTAATACTATATATTATAGTCTCTTTCTTATAGTTTAACTAGCTAGAATATCTAGCTACTTACTAGCTTATAATTAATAATAGGCTATTTTTTATAATAGAAGTTAGCTTAAATAAGCTACTATATAGCTATAACCTAAAGCTAGTCTAGTTATTACTAAATAAGTTTACTTTTATAATAACACTAAAAAGGTAAGTAATATAGTTTTTTAAGTACCTTTAGGAGAGTACTTATCTAGTATAAGCTATAATAGCTTATATATAATAAAGGTAATAAGATACTATATTTACTTTATATTAACTAGTAAAATAGTTTTAGGTTAGAAATAAAGTATAGCTTTTACTTAAAAATATTAAAACTAATTACCCCTTATAAAAGCTTAATTAAGTAATAGTAAAGTATATAGTTATAAAAGTCTTAATATTACTTATAGTATAGCTTAATATCCTAAGAGGTATTTACCTAGTATTTTATATAAACCTTATTAAATATACTATAAAGAACCCTTTTCTTAGTTAAAAGCTCTAGGACTCCTATCTAGAACTAAAATAAGTCCTTATAAAAGGTAATAATAAACTTATTAAGGAATATTAAGTTAAGTAAATCCTAGTAGCTTAAAATACTCTAGGCTAAGGTAAAAAATATAATATACTTATTAAGTAAGTAAGTTATATATAGCTTATATAAAAACTATTAGAGAATATAGTATAAATATAAGTCTTTAATAAGTTTAAGGTAAAATAAGGAGATATATAATATAATAATAAACTAAATTAATTTTAGAAAACTTATTTACTTATAAAGACTCTTATATATATTTAAAATACTAATATATTATAGTTTATTACTATTACTTAAAAGGAATAATTATTTTCTAATTCTTTATTTAAATTAATAAAAAAGCTTATATAAGTATATATTACCTTTATTTAGAGTTAGTACTTTACTAATATAGCTATAGTATATTTACTAAGTAATAGTTATAATATAAAGAGTTATTTACCTAGAATATAACCTAGGTTTTAAATAGTATAAGTAAGGTTAGTATATAAAGTATAAGTAAGTAAGGGTATAATAAGTATACTAGTAAGAGAATAGTAAGTAAAAATAGTAACCCTAGTAAAATAAGGAATATTATTTCTAGCTAAGGGCTAGCTAGCTCTAGGGTTTTTAAGGGTATATTTAAAAGAAAAACCTATTAACTTTAACTTAAAAAGAAAATAAGTAAGCTACTAATAATAATAAAAAGGGAAGTTATTATTTAACTTAGTAATTTAATAATAGTATTAGTTCTTACTATAGTAATAAGGGGTAAGTACTTAGATAAAAGTAATAAACTATTTATATATTTCTTTATATATAGTATTTAAGCTACTAATAACCTATTAGTTTTATTAGAATAAAATACTAGTAACTTATTATATAAACTATACTATTTTATAACTAGCTAAAGGGCTAGCGCTAATAAAGGGGATAATATTAAGGCTAGTTATATTTATTATAGAAGTATTTATAGTAAGGGACACCCTAAGAGCTAAGTAAATAGAAGCTAGGTTAAATTATACCTAGTTAAAAAGAGTATTCTAGTAACTAATAAGATAGTAATATCTCTAAGATAAAATAAGTATTTTTTTCTTTATAGTTATAGTCTTAGGGACTTTAGGCTTAATAATATATATACCTATAGTAATTTTAGCCTTAAGATCCTTAAGAGTATATTAAAGTTATAAGTTAGTAAATAAAAGCCTAGTATATTATATATAAGTAATATAATACTACTAATAAGAAAAATATAACTTCTTACTTTAGGGTAAATAATAGTTTAGGACACTAGTAATAAGAGCTTATTTAATATAAAAACTATAGGGACACTAAACTAATTTAAGTATAGTATACTATTTATTATTAGAGTTTTCCTTTATAAGGTACTTACTAATAAAATAAGATATTAGTATAGTAAGAGTAACTATAAAAGTAGTTACTAAAGCTATAGAAGTAAGGGTATTAGTTTAGTATTAAGGTATTTTAGTAAAGGAAATAATTATTTAAGAGAAAAAAACTAATAAGATAAAGGGGAAGGTATAATAAAATTATAATAATAAAAGGATAGTATTATATAAAGGGGAAAGTAAGATAAGTATAAGTATAAGTAAGATATTTATAGTAAAAGTTATACTTATATTAAGTAAACTATAAATAAGTAAGGGTAAGGTAATTATTTATAATAAATAACTTATTAGTAAGGCAAATATATTATATATACTATAAGATAATACTTAAAAGTAAAGGAAAGGTTATTATAATAAATAATAAGGTAATAAGGTAAGTGCCTATTAGATACTTTATAAATAGCTATTAGTAAGGATAGTTTTTATTATAATAACTAAGGGTATATATAATATAAGTATTACATATATTACTAGGGGATATTATAAAGGGGAGTTTATTAGTAATAAGTAAGTAAGAGTATATATAAGGGCTTAGGCTTTACCTAAGTATTATTTATATAGTAGTTAAAGAGAGAATTAGTAAAAGTAGTTAAGGTAAGGAAAGGAGGCTTATATAAGTAGCCTAGGGGGTATAAGGGGCACTACTAGGGATAGTCTCTTACCCTTCCTCCTTCCTCCTTAAGTCTCTTAATACTATATTAACGCCCTATCGCAGTCGCCTAGGGGCTAGTCTATAACATAAAGATAATAAAATTAAGTCTTAAAGAGGGAATACTAATATATAATACCTTAATAATAAGGCTTATAATACTATTAAGCTCTTTAATAAAGAAAATTCCCTCTTTAAGGATAATTAGTAATATTAAAGTTAGCCTTAAAGTAATATTCTAGAGTAAAGCACTAATAATATAGCTATTTCCTTAATACTAAACTTATAAAGCTCTTAATTAAGCTTTACTAGGGCTATGCCTAATAGATTATAGCTAAATTTATTACTATAAAGTATATAGAAGCGTTAGGCTATAGTATAGGTAAAAGAGCTCTTAGAGGTTATATTTAATGTCCTTAGGCCTTAAATATAAGGCTTAAAGAGGTATATTATTACTTAAAAAGCTATAAGGGCTAATAATATTAAGAAGGTAGTTAAGGACTATTAATTATATAGTAAAGAGTTTAGAATAAGCATAATTATTAGAGTTATATTATAGTTAAAGTAAGATTAACTAAATCCTTTAATTTAGAACTTATTATTATTAAAAGAGGTAAAGTAAGTGTAAATTAAGTTAAATTTTAGTATTAATACTATTTACTAGTAAAAGCAAGGCTTTTTATTAAGAAGGTCTGCAGGCTATGTATATTTATTACTTTTTAACCTATAATATTATTATTATATTAATTAGAATTCTATTAATAACGCTATTAAATTCATTAAATACATATCTTTTTATTTAAATTACTACTTTACTAAACCCTCTAAAGCTATTATACTATCCTTTTCTAAATCTTATAGCCTATAAGGCCTATAAGAAGTAAAGATACTTATATAGTAGCTATTTTAAGCGCTTTATACTTATCTCTAGGTAATAATTTTATCTCTCTTACTTTAAAGTTATAAGGCTTCTTTTTACCTAATTTAATAAAGTTAAAGAGGCCTATAATAGCATAGACTATTTTAATTTATATAAGAAAGTTATACTTAGTAATGCTATAGTAAATTATCTTTTACTTTTGCTTATATTACTTAAAAACATGCTTTATAACTATTTATAATTATATATACTAGAAGTTAAAAAGCTCTTTCTTATTATTAGAATACTTATAAGCTTCTCTCTAGTCTTATAAATAATATTAAACCCTTAAAAACAGCGTTATTAGGCTATAATATATGCTAAATCCTATATTACTAAGATAAAATTAGCCTTAAGGGATTATAAAAGACTTTATAAATACTATCTATAATAAGGTATTATTATTAATAAAACCTTTAGCGCTTACTAGTATATATAGGAATAATTCCTTAAAGCTTATAGCTACTAGTATATTTTATAAGATATTATTCTTTCTTAACTAGAATCTTTGCTACTAATTTCGCGGAATATACACTAGAATATATATGCTATTAATAGCACTAATAGCACTATTAAATTAAAGGAACTTCTTATTTAGCTTTATAAATAGTAAGACTAACTATAGCTTTAGCTAATAAATAAAGATTATATATAAATACCTTATTAGATTAATAAGCTTATAAATAATTTAAGATACTAATACTTAGCCTAGTAAAAATTAATACCTTATGTTTCTCTATAGCTTATTATATATATAAATCTATAAGAAAACCATTACTTTTTGCTTAACTAATTAATATTATAAAGAGCACACTAAGGTATTAATATAAAGCTAGCTATAGAGCTTAAGGAAAGTCTCCTTTAGTATCTAAAAGAGATTTATAAATTTAATTTTTAATAATAGTTAAAGAATCTATTTATAAAGATCTTATAATACTATTAGTAATAAATAGGCACCTCTAAGGCTTATAAGGGTATTATAAGCATTATAATTACGGTTAATATACTAATAGAGGTAATATAGCTTATATAGGGTTCTTTATAGTAAGCCTAGCTTCTAAAAACACTATAAAATCAATATTATAAGCTAAAGGTTATTATTAGTGTCTTTATCTATAATAAATTAATTAAATAAGAGGTTATTAACCCTAAGAAACGTTATTATAGCTTATAGCTAGGTGTAAACTTTACACTAGTGTAAACTTTATATAGGGACTATATAAGGTATATAGTTTATACTTAAAAATTAGTAAAATTTGCTTCTTTCTTAGTATTTAAGCTTATTTTAGGTATTTACATAGCCTTAGTTAAAAAGATATATTATAAATAGGGGGGATGTGGTATTTATATAATTTAGATAAAATTCTATGAATTTCTATAGATCTTAGCTAATAAAAATAGCTAGCGCGTCCTGTTATATGCATTTTGCACCCGTGTAAAGTTTGCACCGGCTCGTGGATCACACGCTTAGAATTGATAACGACAACGATTCCATTCTTCGGGCTCACATCATCTTATCCTGCATGCAGGTATGCGGTGATACCCACACAACGCTCATACTTAGTTACTTCTATTCATACAACATGCCTCCCAATCCAGCACCGGAAGCAAACCCGCCTAAGCGTGGTCGTGGGCGTCCACGACATTCTCTCAAAGTAAAGAGACAAAACAAGACAAATCACCAGAGAGCCCAGCGAGAGAAGAAAAGGGTAGAAGCAATGAATCGAGTCCTCCAAGAGTTTCAACCAGAGCAGCAACCAACGCAGCCAGTCCAAGTTAGACAGCATATAGAAGCACAGCCAAGATATTCTCTTCGGAGCAATCAAAGCGCCCGAAGTTCCGAGTCACCAGCACCATCTCCAGTATTACCACTTAGCCACCCATCACCACAGCCAAAATCGCCATCGCCAGTGCTACAGCCACAAGTGGCTCTTGCAAGTAGCTCTGCTGCTGGCCGTCTACTACGCTATGGCCAGCGTCAACAGGCTCAGAGACAGCACAAGGGGAAAATTACATCTATTACCTTTTCGCTCCAAAGCGTCAACATAGAAAGCAGCCAGGGCACACCTCTAATACTATTTCCTGTCAGGCCTATAGCAACACTACAGCGCAAGAGGATCCCGCAGACATTAGTCACATTACGTAGTATGTGATCTATGCACGTGGTAGTGTTACAAGTAGTAATAGCAGCCGCCGCAATATTAACAAACACATCTGCAACCCTTATAATACTAAAGAAGGCTATAGTAGCCCTAGCGGTAGTAAAGAAGGATTAGGGCTACTATGGCCTTCTTTAGTATCGCAGGGGTTATAGTTGCGTTTGTTAATATTACAGCGGCTGCTATTACTGCTTGTAACACTACCACGTGCATAGATCTCAGACTATGTAATGTGACAAGCGGCCACGCGGACTTGGGCGATGACCTTGTTAGCAGTGATCTCAGTCATCACGGCACTTTACCCAAGGGGGATATCTTGCCCAAGGGGATAATTTCGTGAATTGCTCGGGGCGCAGCGATTTTTTGCTAGGTGCGTAGAATACCCCACCACGCCCTGATTTTAGGCTAGCGTCCCTGTTACTATAAGCTATAGTATATTTATAGTATAAATATATAGTAGTAAATGCCCTTAATTAAATAAAAATATGCTTATATAAATTTATATAATTTCTTAATAGCGCTACTATAAGTAAGCTTTAAATTACTTAAAAACGCGTTTTCTAGTGTTTTCTTTAAAAGTATACACTTTTAGGCTAGAATTATTAGTTATTCTAGCTACCTAGGTGCCTTAATTACCTATCTAGTTATATTTATTAGCTATAATAGTAGTAATAGTGTTAAAGGAATAAATTCCTTAATCTTAAGAGAGCCCTATCCTTTAATTATTTCTCTTTACCTATTATTTATATTAGTATTTAATTATTAAGAGAATAGGGCTTCTTACTACTAGGAGTATTAATTTCTTATAGTAGTATTAATCTTAGCTTACGTATAGTCTCTTTAAATACTTAGTATAGGTAGCCTTTATATACCTTATTAGCTTAATTAAGGCTTAAGTTATTAACTATTATTATTATTCTAGCTTAAAGAGTAGTATTAAGTATCTTTTCTATTTATTATTACCTTTTACTAATAAGTTAAGATAGGTATAGGATTATAAATATAAAGGTATAGGTTATTAAGGTTCTAGAAGTTAAAGTTAGCTATAATTTATATAATAGTAAGTAAGGAATTTAATTAGGGTCTTACTAAGGGCCTCTATAGCTACTAATAGTAATTAATTTTATATTTTTATAGTGGCTTAGAGTTAGTTTTCTTTATTAAAATATAATAAGTATAAGGGAGACTAAACTACCTAGTAAAATAGCCTATATAAGGTTAAAGCGCTTGTGTGAGGCCCCACTCACAACATTGTGAGGCCCCACTCACAACACAGGTACACTAGCGCACCTCGCAAACAGGCCACGCCCTAGGGCTAAGCCCACGTGACGCTAGTAAGCCACTAGCTATAAGCTAGTGACTTACATATATAATACACTTAGACCTAGTAAGCTTTAGTTAATATACTAAAGCCCTTATACCTCTTACTTAGCTATTATTATTCTTATAATTCTAAAGCTTCTCTTACTAGTTACCTAAGAGTAATATAGGGGGGAGAACTACTTAATTTACTAGAGTAATATTAGATAATAACCTAACCCTAATAAATAAGAGTTATACCTAATTAAATAAGGGTAATACTATAGGTATAAACACACTATATACTACTAAAACTACGCTTATAATAAGACCCCTTACCTCTTATACTAAAGCTATAGTAATACTAAAGTAAATTACTTAGTTAGAAAAACTCTAAAAACTATAAGAGTAAGAATAAGAGCTTATTAACCTTATTAGGTATAGTTTAGGAGAAGTATAAGGAAAAACCTAGTAAAGAGCTAGTACCTTATTAAGTAATAGTAGCTAAGAAGTTAGAGTTAAGAATATTACTAAGCTTTAATACCCTATAAACCTATAGAGATATAAGATATAAATAAATAACCTAAACTATACCTTTAATAAGGTAAAGAAGAAATACTAATATAACTACTAAAAGATTCTCTTTATACTTAACTATATACACACTAACTATAGGGTAAGATAGGATAAATACCTTAATAAATAATAAGCTAATAGCTAGGATAATCTTAAGGATAACTAGGATATATTCTAGACCTAGATACTTATATTACTTAGGGACTTTATAAACTATAATACTTAAATAGCTATATAGCTTAAGAATATAAAGTAATATAAGGGCTAGAGCTCTATTAAATTTAGTATTTTCCTAGATTTACTAGAGATATACCTAGAAAGAGCCCTAGAAAAGTCCTATACCCTTATATTCTTTATAAAATTACTCCCTAAGCTATAAGACTATATTAACTTATATACCTTTATTACTAGGAAAATATAAGAGAAGGTTATATAACTTACCTAGTGATTTTAGAAGGCTATGCTAAAGAGTAAGTAAAAACCTAAGTATTTAGAAAATAAAGGCCTATATAAGAATCCCTAATATTATAGAAATAACTTACCTTAGGGTTATAGGCCTTATAAGGACTATAGGAATAAGGACTAGGAAAGGGGCCTAGCTACTTACTTAAATAATAGTAAAGTTAGGGATAAAAGATAATATTATAATTATAATAGCCTAGACTACTTTATAAATAGGTATAATAAGCTAAGGAAAGAGCCTTAAGATAGCTAGGGAAACTTCCTAAGGTAAAAGTAAAGGCCCTTACCTTTGCCTTAAATACTAAGGTGCTAATTAGGCATTGATTTTATATACTAGTTACTATTTATAGGCATAAAGATATTAAAATAGTAGTAAATCTAGATAGCTACGCTAAGCTTAACCTTATTAGCATTAATTTTATAAAGGATTATAAGCTTAATAAGGCTAAGGCTATAGTACTTATTCTCTAGGTAATAAGGGCTCTTATAGTCCCTTAATATAGTATTTATAAGGTACCTATTATAATTAGAGACTTAAGAGAGAAAGGGAAGTACCTTAAGCTACTATATATAGCTATAAATAAAGACCTAAGAGTAAGGGGAAGTCTTATCTTAATTAGAATATATATACTTACTAAAGAATATATATATCTTTATTTATACTTATAAAAGTAATAGTTTAAGAAAAGAAAATAGCCTTTTTACTTATAACTCCTTATAAGTTTATAAAGGTAATATATAATAAGACTATTATATATACTATTATAGGAGTTATAGAAGATAAGTTTATTACCCTTAGAGATAAGGAGAAGGCAAAAGTATATAAAACTATTAAAGATATCCCTAAGGAACTATATAAGTTTAAAGATATATTTATAGTAAATAAGGTAAGTAGTTTACTATTAAGAAAGGAGACTAATTATATAATTAACCTAATACCTAGGGCTATACCCTTATATAGGCTAATTTACCCCCTCTCTTAAAGTAAGCTAAAGAAGCTTTATAAATATATTAATAAAAACCTATAAAAAGGCTAGATAAGACCCTCTAAGAGCCTTATAGGTATACTTATCCTATTTATACTAAAGAAGGATAAAATACTTTAACTATATATAAATTATTAGGGACTTAATAAAGTAATATAAAAGAATTACTATACTCTCCCCCTAATTTTAGAGATCCTAGACTAGTGCTAAGGAGCCTATTACTTCTTAAAGATTAATATTAAGAATACTTACTATTAAATTTATATTAAAGAGAGTAATAAGTAAAAGACTATATTTTATACCTATTATAAACACTATAAATATCTTATAATACCCTTTAGGCTAACTAATACCCTAGCTACTTTTTAGAGCTATATTTATAAAGCACTATATAGGCTAGTAAATACTATTTATATAGTATATCTAGATAATATCCTTATCTTCTTAAAAACATAAGAGAAGCACACTATATATATTAAGGAAGTCCTAGAATATATAAGGTTAGTAAAGCTATATATAAAACCCTTAAAGTGTTTATTTTACTAGGAATTAGTAAAATTCCTAGGGTTTATTCTATTAGTTAATAGTATTTTAATAGATATATATAAAGTTAATATAATCTAGGACTAGAAAAAGCTTATAAGCTTTAAAGATATATAGTCTTTCCTAGGATTCTATAACTTTTACTAAAGGTTTATTTACTAATACTCTAGGATTATAGTACCCTTATATATACTAATAAAAGGTAGTTAAAATAGTATTTAAACTAGGAAGTTTATATTTAAGGAAAGGAAATAGCTAGTATTTAACTAGCTAAAGAATACCTTTTAATAGGCATTTTTTCTCTATTATTATAACCTAAGTTAGCTAGTATGTATTAAGATAAATACTTTAGTCTTTATAATAGTAAGAATCTTATCTTAATAGAATAATAAGGGCTAATAGTATTTTATAGTATTTTAGTTAAGGAAGTTTATAAATACTAAATATAATTATAGTATAGTAAATTAGGAGCTACTTACTATAGTAAAGTTATTTAAACACTAGTAATACTATATTAAAGGTATAGTAACCCTAGTAAAGGTCCTATTAGATTACTATAACTTATAGACTTTTATAAGGTAGTAAAAGCTAAATAAAAGATAAGCTAAATAGTGTATATTTCTCTACCCCTTTTACTTTATAATTAGGCATAGACCTAGGAAGAGTAACCTAGTAAATACACTATTAAGATAGTTTAATTATAAAGGCAAACCCCTAATAAATAAGGTACTTTTACTAGAACTTTAGAAAAAGATAGTAATTACTAAAGAACTAGTAAAAGAAAAGATACTAATATATAAGAGAAGATATAGTAAGATACCTTTAGGGGAGGAAAATACCCTAGTCTTAATATATTAAAGAAAATATAATAAGATACCTTTAAGGGAGGAAAATACCCTAGTCTTAGTAAAGAGGCTTAGTAAGATACCTTTAGGGAAGAAAAATACCCTAGCTACTATAGAGAGAGCTTTAGAGGCTAAAGTAGCCTAGTTAAGAGGCTAGTTAGCCACTATAAATCTAGTAAAAGATTAGCTAAATAAGGGTAATTTCTAGGAGAAAGTAGTATATATCTAAGATATTAGTGTAGTATAAGAGATATAGGAGACTATTACACTACTAAATCCTTACTAATCTAGGCTAAATAAACTATTAGTATAATTACTATAGAAGGTATAGGATTAAGATCTAGATTTATAAAGGCAAAATAGTAAGATTAATAATTCCCTAGTAAAAGGTAAGGGAAAAGCTAGTCTATAGTTATATAGTATAAGGGGTTTCCTAATATACTAAGATAGGGTAGTTATTCCCTAGGAGCTTATCTTATAATAAGAGCTTCTATAGCTATATTATAATAATTTACTAGTAAGTTACTTTAGGACTAAACACACTCTTAAGCTATTAAAGCATTACTTCTAGTAGCTAGGTATAAGTAAGTTAGTATTTAACTATATTATAAGCTATAGGGTTTACTAGTAAGTAATAGCTAAAAGGCATTACCTATATAGAAGCCTTAAATCCTTACTAATACTATAGTAACTATAGGTAAAAATCTTAATAGATTTTATTATAGGATTACTTATTACCTAAGTAAGTAAATAAGAAACTAATATAATTCTAGTGATTATAGACTAATTTACTAAGTACTCTATTTTCCTACCTATAACTACTATAATTAATATAGTAAAACTAGTAAAGCTTTTTTATAGGGAGATTAAACTATAATTTAAGGCACTAGAGAGTATTATATCTAATAGGGGATTAGTTTTTATAAGCTAATTCTAGTTAGACTTATGCTACTTATTATATATAAAGTAAAGGCTTTTTATAGCTTTTTACCCCTAAACTAATAGGTAAATAAAGAGAATAAATTAGGTACTTAAGCATTACCTCTAATACTTTATAGCTAAGAACTAATAGATATAGCCTAAGCTACTCCTAATAGCCTAATTTACCTATAATAATATAATAAATAAAACTATAGGCTACTCCCTTAATTACTCCCTTATAGGCTATTTACCTAAGTTTTACCTAGCTCTTAAGAATAAGACTAAAGAAAGGGAGGTACTAGAAGCTTATATATATATTATAAAGCTATATAAAGTTAAAGAGTAAGTAAAGTAAAACTAGGTAAAAGCTACTAAGACTTAAGTAAAGTACTATAACTAGTATTACTAGCTATTAATACTAAAAAGAGGTAATCTAGTATTACTATTAGTAAAGAATATTAGGCTTAATAATATAAAATAAAAGCTAACCCCTAGATTTATTAGACTATTTTAAGTACTTAATACTATAGGAAAATAAGTATATAGACTTATATTACCTAAAAAATATAGTTAACTATATAATATATTTTATATTAGCCTATTAGAGCTATAGAATTACTATAAAGACACTAGAGATAAGGAAATACTAATACTAGACTTAGAGAATAAGGATAATAAGTATAAAGTTAAGGAGGTTAAGGACTATAGGAAAAACTAAAAAGGTAATAAATACCTAGTAAAATAAAAGGGTTAGCTAAGTAAATATAACTAATAGGTCCTAGTAAAAGATATAGAGAGTGCTTAATATATAATTTAGACTTTTTATAGAAGTAAGTCTAGTAAGAAAAGTAATAAGATATAAGTAAGTTATAGGTAAGAAGATATAATATTCTTATAGAAAAGGCCTAGCCTTATTAGCTACTATTATACTCTAATTAATAGTCTAGGAATTACTACTAAAAAATAAAAGAAAAGGGCCTTAAAGGTTAGGTAATACTAGGGGAAAACTCTCTATTATAGCGCTATTATAGCTTAATACCTTATTACCCTAGATAGTATATTTTACACTATTCTTATCCATATTAATTACCTCCTTTATAGTGTAAAAAAGGTAGTAAATTACTATTACCTAGGCTATATAGCCTAGGTTAGCTAGCTAAAGCTAAAGAACTATATATACCTCCTAGATAGCTATAGCCTTTTAATAGTCTTCCTATAGAAAAGTTAGTAAAAACTCACTAAAAGTATAGTAAAAACTAAGGGAACTTATAATACTAGGGGTAGGAGTAGTAAAAAATATAGTAACCTAGAGTTATTACTAAGAAATAATATATTACTAGTATATAATAAATATAGCCTATATAAAAATATAAGTAAAGGCTAGGTAAAGAGGTAAGGAATTACTAACCTAGTAGCCCTTAGTAATACTAGTTAAACTAAATATAATATAATAGGTAATATTAGTATAGTTAAAGCCTATAATAAGGCTAATATAATACTTAGTAAGTTAGTAATAAGTTACCTCTAAAAATATAGGGATAGGCTTATTAGACTCTTTATCTTCTATAGTATCTAGAAGTAACTAGACTTAAACTAGAATTATTAATAAATTAGAAAAATCACCCTTTATAGTAAGTATAGCCTATAATAAAAAGTTAGTAATAAGAAGTAAAAAAGTAAGTAATAAGGGGATAAATTATAGTCTTATAGGTATTACCTTTTTTCTTATACTAGATATAATACTTAGAGGTATAAGCCTTAGCTAGGTTAGATAATAAAGCCTAGGGGAAAAGACACTTAATCTTAGGTATCTTAGGCTTAATAGGAGGGTGTTTCTTAAACTTAGTATATCCTATATATAAATAGTGTATATAGGAGCACTTCTTTAAGTAAATAATTATTATTTTAATAGTAAGATAGTAATAACTAATAAGGGAAAAGTGTAAGGGCTTGGGCTTTGCCTAAGCATATTGCGGATAGAAGGAAGGGTAGGGGCAAGCAAGAATAGGTAAGGAGGAGCTTACATAAGAAGCTAAGGGGGTATAAGGGGCGCTACTAGGGATAGCCTCTTCTCCTTTCCCTTTTCCTTCTTAAGTCTCTTAATACTATATTAACGCCTTATTATAGTTACCTAGGGGCTAGTCTATAATAATTAAGAGACTTCCTTTAGTCCTTTATAATAACTACTAAAAGATATAATAGAAATACTAATAAATATATTAATAAATATAGTAAATATGCTTTAACTATAAGACTAACCTAGCTAGGGGATAATAACCCCCTTATCTAATACTATAGTACTACTAGTAGCTTAATAGGCCTAATTTAAGACACTCTAACTTATACTTAATAAGTAAATAGTAAAGCTTACGTGCCTTTAATAATAAGTAGCTATAAATACTATAGGACCTTTAACTTAATTACTTATTATAGCCTAACCTAGTGCCCTAATAGTTAACCTTACTTTACCTCCTATCTCTAACCTAGTCTTAACTATACCTAAGGTAAAATAAAAACCTATTCCTATAGGTAACCTATATAATAGTAATAAGGCCTTATTTACTATATAGAGGTTCCTAATAAAATATAAGCTATAGGTAAATAAGGACTTTATTAGAACTAATAAGAATAAGTAAATATTTATTTACTAGAACTTATTCTCTAAAGTCTAGTCCTAGGTAGTTACTTTCTTTAAATAGGGTAGTACTTATAATTTTAACCTAGCTAAATTCCTAGAATACCTTAGGTTTATATTCTTTAATTTATATAGATAGGAGATATACCTTATAGAGCTTAACTAGATAGAATAAGGCCTAAGGGAGCTATTTTTTATATTTTTTATTTACTTTATAAAGAAGCTTTTATTAGTAAAAGGGGATTATTAAGGGGATAATATAAAGCTAGTAAAGCTTTAATAAGCGCTTAATAAGTATTTAAGAGAAATTAGTATAAGCTAG
This sequence comes from Epichloe festucae Fl1, assembly GCA_003814445.1. Taxonomy (NCBI): domain Eukaryota; kingdom Fungi; phylum Ascomycota; class Sordariomycetes; order Hypocreales; family Clavicipitaceae; genus Epichloe; species Epichloe festucae. The sequence goes on from CP031390.1 coordinate 1,943,506, forward strand.
GGTATTAGCTAAAGTATATAGTATATAGCTATTATATAGTATTATAAGATTATAGTTAATATTAAGGCCCTTACTATAGAGAATAAGTACTAGTTCTAATATAAACTATAGCTAGCTAAACCTATACCTTAGATTAATTATAAGGGTAACACGCTAATAACTAGGGTATATATAGTAAGGACTTAATTAGGAAAACAAAATAAGCTAGTTAAGAAGGAGAAGGATCTAAAGCTTACTATAAATATATAATAGGCTAAATAGGTATTAGAAGTAAAGTTAGCTAAATACTATTAGAAGGGATATTACTTATAATATAAATCTAAAGACTACTATATTTAGGAGTGTATATTTCTCCTACCTTATTACCTATAGGTTAGTATTAACTTATATAGAGTAAATAAGAAAAGCATAAATAAGGAGGTAAATATTCCCCCTATAGAAAATAAGTAGCCCTTAAGTAAAGTCTTATATAAGGGTAAGTAAGCTAACTATATACTATAATATAAGATAACTATTTAAGCTATATAGAGTTAGAGTAGGATATAGTATAATATATAAACTAACTACTATTCTTAATTCCTATACTCTTTAATATATATTATTATATTAATATCTAGATTAATTATAGTTATAATTATTATAGTGCTATAAGTAAGTTAGTAGTAAAATAGTTTAGCCTAAAGCTTATATATTTACTAAAGAGAAGGTATATCTAGACTATAGTAAAAATAGAAAAAAGGGGAAAAAGAGTATAGGAGAATACCTCCTTAATTACCTATATAGTATACACTAGAATAGATATTAATAGCTAGGAGTTATTAGTATATTTATATATTATCCTAGGCCTTATATAAGATATTATACTTAGGATACTATAGCTAGAATATTATAATATAATTATTTATATAGTAAAATAGTAATTAGTTATTAAAGTAATAGAGGGCTTATATATCTCTAAAGCCTTTATATATAAGGTAAAGACTCTAGTATAGGGGATTATTAGGTCCTTATATACTATAGAAGCGCGCTAGGTATACTATAGGAAGGACACTTTTATAATATTTATTACTATAAGCCTTAGGGAGATAATAATAGTACTATAGATTATAGTGCCTAGGATAAAGCCTAATAGCCTAGATATATTAATATTACCTAAGGAGTTAGCTAACTTTATAGACCTTTTTAATAAGGCTAGAGCTAATAGCTTACCCCCTTATTAAGGGTCCCTTAATTACTATATATACTTATATAAGAATTAGGATAGGTTTAAACTAATACTCCCTTAGGGACTACTATATAATATACTAAGGGACTAGCTTCTAGAGGTTAGGCACTAGATTATAGACTTAATAGATAAGGGTTAGATTTATACTAGCTTATTATTAGCTATAGCTCTAGTTCTCCTTATTAAAAAGGCTAATAAGGGTTAGCGTTTTTATGTAGACTATTACGCTCTTAATAAGATAATAGTATAGGATTACTATCCTTTTCTATTAATTAAGGAAATACTCTATTCCTTATCCTAGGTATACTAGTTTATAAAGGTAAATATTTATATAGTGTTTTATAAGCTATAGATTACTAAGGGCTAGGAGTACCTTATAGTATTTTAAACTAGGTTTAGGCTATTTAAGTAGCTAGTGTGCCCCTTTAGCCTAGCTAGCGTACTAGTAATATTCTAATATTATATTAATAAGTCCTTAGGGGATATATTAGGGGATTTTATTATAGTATACTTAAATAATATCTTAGTTTACTTAGGGGGATTAAGGAAAGACTATATAGCTAAGGTCTAGTTAATATTAGGCTACCTAAGGGCTATAGGTTTATACTTAGACCTTAATAAGTCTATATTTATAGTAAAGGAGGTTTAATACCTAGGATATATTATTATAGTAAGTTATTTTATTTATCTAGACCTAGCAAAGGTTATAGCTATTAGGGAGTAAGTAGCTCTAATAAAACTTTAGGGAGTCTATAGCTTCCTAGGGTTTACTAACTTTTACTATAACTTTATTAGTAACTTTTTAGAACTAGTAGTATTACTAATATAATTAACTAAGAGAAATATCCCTTTTTAATAGGGACTTAAAAAGAATAATACCTTTAATAAGCTAAAAAACACCTTTATTACATACTTAGTACTAGTATAATAGGACTTAAATCTCCCTATAGTAATAGAAGCTAATTATTTAGGAATAGCTATTAGAGAATACCTTTCCTAGTAAGGCTAGGATAGTGTTATATACCTAGTTACTTACTACTTTACTAGCCTTATAACCTTATAAAAGAACTATATAATCTATAATAAGGAATTATTAGCTATTATCTTATACCTTAAGGCATAGTTAGCTAAGCTATAGGGTATTTCTAGTCTATTTATAATTTATATAGACTATAAGAACCTAAAGTACTTTATAACTCCCTAGTTAATATTAGAGTAGTAAGCTTAATAGGTAAATATACTTATACTATTTAATTTTTACCTTTAGTATAGACTTAGTATATAGGTATAGTAGCCTAATACTCTTTCTTAAAAGGAGTAAGACTAGGAAGGGGTAACCTTTAGAATAGGATATATTCTATAACCTATTACTATTATATAGCTCTTACTAATACTAGATAAATAGTGGGATAATAGTAGTATAGCACTACTACTAGCTAGTAAGGTTCTCTTTACTACTAAATACCTTTAGACCTTATAGGACTAGGCTACTATCTCTAACCCTATATATAGTATTTAATTAAAGGCTATCTAGGAAAGGGCCTAGAGGTTTCCTATTAAGGCACTTATAAGAGAGTAAGTAATAAATTATTCTATAAGTGCTTATAAGGCACTTTAGTTTAGGGGCTATACCTAAGTCCTAGTATAAGAGCCTTTTATAATAACCCTAATATAGTAATACTATAATTTACTAGTAGTAAGGTATCTAGGCTATAATACTATATTCTAAATCTTATAATAGTAATTTTACTAGGATAGGATATTATAAGATATTACTAGGTTTATTTATAACTATTATTACTATAGTAGTTATAAGAGCTATTAATAATACTAGGGCTTACTAAAGCCTTTACCTATCCCTAACTAGTTCTAGTTATAAATCTCTATTAACTTTATAATAAACTTACTAGTACTATCCTTAGAAAAGCTATAATACCTAATAGTTATTATAGATTAACTCTTTAAATTTATTTAGCTTAAGGCTATAACTTCTATAGGAGCTAAGGAATATATAAAGAGGTTTAAAATAGTTTAGTAATAGTTTAGGGGGTTTCTCTAATTAATTATTATAGATTATAGTTTAGATTAGTTAGGAAAGTTTTAAATAATATTATACTCCTTAGTTAGGATTAATTAGTTACTTTTTATATTATATTACCTATAGACTAATAGTAATATAAAGTAAGTAAACTAAGAGGTATAGGTAATACTATATATTATAGTCTCTTTCTTATAGTTTAACTAGCTAGAATATCTAGCTACTTACTAGCTTATAATTAATAATAGGCTATCTTTTATAATAGGAGTTAGCCTAAATAAGCTACTATATAGCTATAACCTAGAGCTAGTTTAGTTACTACTAGATATATTTGCTTTTATAATAACACTAAAGGGGTAAGTAATATAGTTTCTTAAGTACCTCTAGAAGAGTACTTATCTAGTATAAGCTATAATAGCCTATATATAATAAAAGTAATAGGATACTATATTTACTTTATATTAGCTAGTAAAATAGTTCTAGGTTAGAGATAAGGTATAGCTTTTACTTAAAAATATTAAAACTAACTACCCCTTATAGAAACTTAATTAGGTAGTAGTAAAGTATATAGTTATAGAAGTCCTAATACTACTTATAGTATAGCTTAATATCCTAAGAGGTATTTACCTAGTATTTTATATAGACCTTATTAAATATACTATAAAGAACCCTTTCCCTAGTTAGAAGCTCTAGGACTCCTATCTAAAACTAAAATAAGTTCTTATAAAGAGTAATAATAAACTTATTAAGGAATATTAGATTAAGTAAATCCTAGTGGCTTAGAATGCCCTAAGCTAAGGTAAGAGATATAATATACTTATTAAGTAAGTAAGTTATATATAGCCTATATAAGAACTATTAGAGAATATAGTATAAATATAGGCCCTTAATAAGTTTAAGGTAAAATAAGGAGATATATAATATAATAATAAACTAAATTAATTTTAAAAGACTTATATACTTATAAAGACTCCTATAAGCACTTAAAGCGCTAAATTACTATATTTTACTATTACTACTTAATAAGGATAATTATCTATTAAGTTATTACCTAAATTACTAGGAGAAAATAAGTAAGGGCATACTACCTTTATTTAAAGTTATATTACTACTACTATAGCTATAGTATTATTATTACTAGGTAATAGTTATAGTATAATAAGTTATTTACTTTATTTACCTTAGGTATAACCTAGGACTTAAATAGTATAAATAGGGTTAGTATAGGAAGTATATATAAAAGGGGGTATAATAAGAGACTTAGTAAGAGGGTAGTAAGTAAGAGAAAGATAACTAAAGGGGGGAGGAGTATTATTTCTAGCTAGAGAATAGCTAGCTTCTAAGGCTCTAAGAATATAATTATAAGTTAGACTTATTATAAAGAGAAGGTATAAAAGTTACTAGTAGTAATAAGAAGGAGATTTATTACTTAACCTAGTAATTTAAATATATTACTAGATTTTATCCTAGTAATAAGGTATTAAAGCTTAGAGAAGCGTAGTAAATTACTTATATATCTCTTTATATATTATAGTTAGTTTACTAATAACTTATTAGTTCTATTAGAATAAAACACTTATAGCTTACTATATAAAGTAAGCTATACTATAGCTAGCTAAAGGGCTAGTGCTAATAAAAAAGATAACTTTAAGACTAGTTATATTTATTATAGTAGTATTAGTAGTAAGGGATACCCTAAGGGCTAACTAAATAGGAGCTAGATTAAACTAAGCTTAAGTAAGAAGGGAGTTTTACTAACTAATAAGGTAGTAATATCTTTAAAATAGTATAGGTATTTTCTTTTTTATTTCTAAAGTTTTAAGGACTCTAGGTTTAATAATATATATACCTAAGGTAATCTTTACCTTAATATCCTTTAGTATATAATAAAGATAAGGATTAGTAAATAAAAGCCTAGTATACTATATATAGGTAAGGTATTATCTCTAATATAAAGGGTATAATTCTCTAGATTTAGGTAGATAATATTCTAGAATACTAGTAATAAGGGCTTATTTTATATATAGCTTATAAGGGCACTAAACTAATTAAGAAGTAGTATATTATTTATTATCTAAGTTACCTTCTATAAGGAACTTACTAATAGAATAGGCTAAGGGTATTATAGGAGTAGCTAGGGGTAAAGAAAGGTTAGTTAGATTATAAGGTATATTCTAATAGGAGAATAATTATCTAAGAAAAAGGGTCTAATAAAATAAAGAGAAAGGTATAATAGAATTATAATAGTAAAGGGATAGTATTATATAAGGGAAAGTAAGATATAGAAAGAAACTAAGTAGGATATTTATATATAGTTTTAAACCTATATTAGGTAATTAATAAACTAATAAGGGTAAGGCTAGAGACTATAATAAATAATAGGTTAGTAAGGTAAACGCGCTATATATATTGCAAAACTAAGGCATAGAAGTGAGGTAGTTATTATTACTATATAATAGCTAGTAAGGTAAATACGTTATATACCTAATAATAATAAGTAAGAAATAGGATTAATTACCTATAGGATAATTTATAAGACTATTATAAAAAGGGGACTTATTAGACATACCTAAGTAAGGGTATATATAAGGGCTTAGGCTTTGCCTAAGTATATTATAAATAGAAGGAAGGGTAAGGGTAAGTAAGAATAAGTAAGGAGAAGCTTATATAAGAAGCTAAGGGGGTATAAGGGGCACTACTAGGGATAGTCTCTTCTCCTTTCCCTTTTTCTCCTTAAGTCTCTTAATACTATATTAACGCCCTATTGCAGTCGCCTAGGGGCCAGTCCATAACAAAAAGTAATAGTATATAAAGGTTATAATATTTTATAAAGAATAAACTATAGTTATATAAGGATAAAATAGGTAAAGTAATAGAGAGTTATAGGTATATTTATAGTTAAGCGCTATATATTATTTATTATTATTTTAATATAGCTATTACTTAGCAAATAGCTATAGAATAGCTAGTAAAAGCTATTTAGGAGCCTAGCTATAAGTAAGGGGGTAATTATAAGGCCTTACTTATAACATTATAAGGCCCCACTTATAACACAGGTACACTAGCATACCTCGTAGATAGGCCACGCCCTAGGGCTAAGCCCACGTGACGCTAGCGAGCCACTAGCTATAAGCTAGCGACTCGCACGCATAACACACTTAGACCTAGCAAGCTTTAGTCAATATACTAGAGCCCCTATACCTCTTGCCTAGCTATCATTGTTCTCACAGCTTGCTTTCTAGTTTTATAAGCTTAAATAAGCTTATATTACTTAATTAGAAGGTTAATAGCTTAGTAGAAAATCTATATAAGTAGCTTACTAAGCTATTCCTTATAATTAATTAAAAATCATTACTTAACTTTATTATTAGCTATATAGGCATAATAATTACGCTCTTAGGTCTTAAGCATTTAATAAATTCTATTTATAAGCAATAGAAAGTTACTAGTCCCTATAAATAGGTTAAGTTTTAGGGCTCTATAAGAGACCTCTATAAAACTATTTACCTATTTACTAAAATTTTAAAATTTCTTTATAAAATAATAAGCCTACTATTACTTAACTAGAAGATATATCTCTTTTATATAGTAAAGGATTGTAAATTACTATGATTTATATATATTAATTATAAGCATCTAAATGGAATGAAAATCGCTGATTATATCTAAGTTAAGTAGCTTTTTAAACACTAAAAAAGCTCCTATTAGGCTATTATTAAAGGCTTAAGCCTTTAATTTATTATTATTATTATTAATTTACTTCTTATAGAAGTTATTCTTAATATTCGCTTAAATATACTATATATAAAGCTGCTGCTATATATTAGGCTAAATAACCTTAAGGGCGTTTTTTAGTGCCTTTTTAAAGTCTATTATAATAACCTTAGGGGCTAGTATCTAGAGCTTATAGCGAATTTCTTTTAATAAGGCTAGCATCTAATAATAGCCCTCTTCTTTTTTGGTTTTAGTAAAGCTAAATGTAATATTTATAATTAATTTTTAATCTATAATAGTGACAATATTTAATAGATAAAGACCCTAGTAGTTTGTCTTATAGGTATAGTCTATGCTAATAAATTCTAAAAAAACCTTCTATTTTTTAATATAAGAAAGGTAAGTCTAAATAGTGCTTTTAATGTAATTATTATTATTATAAATATACCTATAAGGTAAGCCTCTCTCTTATAATTCCTTAATAAACTACTAGGTAAATATATAGCTAGCTAATTTATCTTAATAAGCTCTTTAGTGTTAATTATAAATATCTTTAGGTATAAAATAAAGCTCTTTATCTTTATTATTATAAATCATTATACTAATACTTTAAGGTTAAAGGCTTATATAGTTTAAAAGGCATAAGATTTACTACTTTTATTACTTTATAAATTTATAATATATTATATACCTAGAAGGATTACTTAATTTATTATAATTATAATAGCCTTACTCTTTATAATACTATTTATAATAACTAGAATTATTAGTAAATATTACCTTAAGCTAGTAGCTATAGTTAGTTTTTTAGGAGTATATTTATTAAATTCTAGTGCCTTAAGGAGCCCTTTAATAGCTACTATAATTATAGTTAAGCTAGCTAGAGTAAGGTTATTAAATACTATTTATTAGGGTTTTTAGGGAAATACTACTTTTACTAAAAGCTACACTATTTTACTTACTAAATACTTATATAGTAATATAAAGTTTATTAAAGCTACTATAACCTAGTAAAAGAGGTAAATTTAAGGGTAGGTTTTCTAGATTCTTATCTATTATAATATAGGTTATAATGCTAATTAAAGGGAAAAGGTCTATTAAAAAATTCGTTAATTTTAGTATTTAGTAAAGCTACTATATATTTATACTATAAATATACTGTGGCGTGTGGCGGCGGGCCTAACCGCCGAAAAAGCGGGGCGGTGGGGATTTCTGCGCACCTAGCAAAAAATCGCTGCGCCCCGAGCAATTCACATAATTTCGCGCCACAACAAACTATCTCTGCCACAACGCAATGTAGTAGCGCCACCACCCCTACAGCAGCCACCATTGACCAACCCCAACCTACGGCCAACGCAGTAATTACCATCGCGAACCAGACAAGGGAACGCTTTGCCAGCGAGGAGCTAGACCTAGACCATGGCGGCACTACCGACAGTAATGATGATTTCCTTCAGACGCAAACTCTAGCATACCATGCCATAATTCCAGGAGGCATTCCAGCCAAAGTGTGCCGGCAGCAGGCCCAACTCACTAGTGGCCGGCCCGTTTTTCAGCACTGCTGCGGAGACATAGGCTGGTTAAGCAGGTTTTAATGCAGATTGTAACACAACGGTTACTATCTAGGCTATCTAACTGCCAAAGTTTGCACCGCCTGATATGTGCGCGAGTGGTTAGAGAAGGGCCGCCACTTTGGATGTAAATGGTACGCTCACCGCTATATTCCTGAGATTTGTTTATTTTTATAAGAAGGGGGGGAAGGGGGATGGATTAAGTCTCGCGGATACGTAAGATGAGCAGTCCACTAACTAGCAAAAGTGTGCTCTAATCCTGGCCAATGATTATACATGTAGGAATGTACTATTTATAGGCATAGTTAAAATGAAAAAAAAAAAAGAATACAACTATGATACACATTAAATGGGAAAACCACTGCGGAAGAAAACAATACTTGAGCTTAAGCTCTGCTAGATTCTCCGCATTGACTATGTACGATGACGCAGATGCCTGCTGTGAAAAGAATCCTATTTCTTCATGCCCAGAAAGTTCCGCCTCTTCTTCTCTTTGTGCGATTTGCCCTCTTCTTTGGGCGGGGGATGGGACGATCCGTTGGAGGCGGGAGGTTGGGCGGCGGCGGGAGCGGCGGTAGCGTTGAGGTTTACGTTGGACATGGCTCCTACGAGGGGGGCCGGTGGTAATGGTGATGATGATGCAGGACGGCTGGGTAGACCACCACCGGTGGGAGGGATTCTGGCCCCGGGTGCTGGGGCGCCGGCCATTCTAGCAGGACCTGGACCGAGGGGTTTGCCTCCTTGGGGAAGACCTTGCTGATGCTGCTGCTGCCCGGGTGGTGGTGTTGGTGGTGGTGGTGGTGGTGTACGTTCAAACAGATGCGCTGGGGCGCGGGGCTTGGGTCGTTCCATGGGGATATCGAGCTGACGCTTGTCGCGGCTCAGGTCGGTGACCTGGCGAACGTAGAGCTGTGGTGTGAGCATGTGGGATGTGGCGAGGATAACGTCACGACCCTTTTCGCGACTGACCTCGTAGCAGGCGCGGCTCTCGCTGTACGTGGCGCCGCCGGCTACAAAGACGATGATTCTTTGGCGGTTTTCCGGTGGTCGACGACCGGCGGCAGCCCAGTTGGGCCGTCCAGCTCGGAGAGAGCCACCTTGCGCGGCCAGGAAGTCTTCGTTGGGATCCATGGGTGGTTTGACGTGGGGAAACAGATTCTGGTCCAAGGTACCCTTGGTCAGGGCGTCGAGCATAGACTTGACTGCCGGCTCGAAGCGGGAAAGGGCGTACTCTTCGCTCGGTTGGAGACTTTTGGCGTCTTTGGGGAACAAGGGCGCGGGGACTTGCCGGGGCTCTTTGAGAGTATGGCATGTTTTGCCGCCTAGGAGCTCAAGATTCGTGATGACTTCCCCGTGTTGCGGGGGCAGCACCGCGTGCATCAGCAGCTTCTGGATATCTTCCATGATGACGCCGCCCCGGTACAAGATGTACATGATGATGAGTCGCAGTCGATCCGACGGCAGGACGGCTTCATCGTCCAGAAGACGAGCAATTGTTTCGAGAACGTTCTTGGGCTTCCTAAAGTCTTCGTCCAAGCCCGTCGACATTGTCTGTTCGATGGACGCCAGGTCCGGTAGTTTGTTGTGCTGGAAAATGTTCATGCATTCCTGTGCCATGGTGAGATGCAGCGAATATGCCTCCTTCAGCTCCTGGAACTGCGGCAGGCCAGCCAACATTTCTCGGATGGCGTTGAGGCTTGTAGCTTCTGCACCATCGTTTGTGAAATGCGGGTTCTCGTCCAGAAACTTTTGGAAGTCGCCCATGAGTTTGTCAATCGTGTCCTTCATGTGCCTGTGCCGGTTGTCGATCCAGATCTTGTCCCTGTCGCTGAGTTCCATGTCCTTTTCTGTTTCGTCGGCCATGCCTGCATTGATCTTTGTACGATATGTGACTTTGTCTCCGTCTTTGACGGGCAAGAGGTCGTGCGCCATAGCTTGGTAGGTAAACTCGTGCAGCAAGGGCGCCATGAGATCCATCGATCGATCCGTCACCACGAGCGTTGATTGCGGTCGATTGGACGGCGGTGGGAAGTTCGGGTTCCAGTGCGCATAGCCATCTAGTTCCTCCTGAACAAATCTGGCCAGATGCGAGCAGAGCACCGAGGCCTCGTGGACGGCGTTCTTCGGTCGATAGTATCGGACTTTGGGGTATTCTCCAAGAGTGATGCAAACGCCTGCAAGCTATGTTGTGTGTGTTAATGGATGGTCTGCGCTCTCTTGCATTCTTCGACCCGACAAACATACCCTTTGCGCCAGAGTCTGCATGTGCTTTGGGATCAAGTGGTTGCATGCAGGGTGATATAGTATGGGAAAGCTCCACGGGTCCCTGAATGTTATGAGGTGCGACTCTCGCGGGTAAAAGTCGATGAATAGAGTCTTGGACGCCGCTCTCAGCTGTCTGATGCCTGGAAAGTCGTCAAGCTTGCGGCGCAAGCCGGGATCTAACAGACTTGTCCATACTAGATATCCCCTTCGGTACCGCCGTCTCTCGAAATCGGCAAGAAGACAATCGACAATGTGTGGCTCGGGGGAGAGCAGATAAATGGCGTCCATGCTGGGATTGGGTTCTCTTCGCTCCTCAATTCGCTCGATGTCTGTCGCCAAAGTCTTGTCAGCTTCTGGGGCCAGTCCGGTGACTTTGGGGGGGGGGGGGGGCTTGGGTTTGACTTGGGTTTCGTTCGGACTGACTGGCTATGTTACTATTGAGAATATCGTCTTCTTTGACAACATTGTCGACAATCTTCTTGGAAGTCTCGTCCACGATCAGGCATTTCCACTGCAGTTGCCAGACATGTCAGAGTTATGCTCTCTCACACTAGATTCGCAAACAAGGTCATTGAGGTCGAGTCGTACGTCACCCTGGGTTATGTCCCGGATCTCCTGGAGAATGACTGCACCAAAACTTGTTAGTCCGCGTACACAAAGGCAGGCATCATGGAAGCGCCGTCACTTGGTCCGTACTGTCATGCTGCTCCTGTAGCACGGAGAGTCCCATGGTGGGCGGTGTGAGAGCTCCGGGCTCGTCGTCGTCGCTCTCGTCGTCGTCGCTGGCCGAATGTCGAGTTTAGCCCGCGCGTGGGGGGGTTGTTGAACTTTGGAGATGACGGTCGAAGTTGGAGTCTGACCGGATTGTAACTCCCGGCGGCAGCGAATTGGCGGCAGGCACAGAGCCAGTCTGCACGCGCGATTGGCGATTGGCGATTGGCGGTCGGTCGCCTCTGCAAAAGGTGGACAGGATGTGGACAGGATGTGGACAGGATGTTGGTTGTGCAGTTCTCAGGTTGGCGGGGTTGTTGTAACTTGTGAAGTGCAGGTTCGTCGTCGTTGTCGCAGGACTGACTGCGGACCGACTACATACGTAGTACGGAGTCACGGACTGACTCAGTCGGTTTGCAGGTTGGATGGCGCCGAGCCAGGCAAGTTGACCTACAGTATACTACTGACCTTATCCTGAGACATGACACACGAACGGGGCACTCTGGTCCACCGGGTTGACGTTGACTGACCCTCTCAAAACTCAAAAGTCGCTGTTTCGAGCCAGGCGCTGCCCACGGCCGATGAGGTCATATATCATACATATCATACGGATTACCAAATCACACGTGTTGCATATTCAAATGCTCCCACTCATTCATAGTGAAACGCCATGTAATCGATGCCATCTCCTCCCTGTTCTAGGGTAGGGAAACACATCATGTCTGCTTTGCTTCTTCGTTCCGTCTTCCGTGTGGTCAAGTTCCTTATTCATCCATCTGCCGCCGAATGTAGCTTTCAACATCAACCCTACCGTAAATCTCTGCCTGTAGCCGTTCTGCCCGTTGCTTATCCCGAGCCATTGCAGCCTTCAACTCCTTGCCTGTCAACTTGCGAGGCGGCTCCTCCTGCTTTACCTTCTCTGCCACCGTTGCACCTATACCCAACGTGTCATCTTTTGCTTTCACTTTGATGGGGTATCGAACTCCTTCTCCTTGGCGACCCAGTCCGCGCCGTGCGTCGGGATCCCATCCCAGAGACTCCAGGGCTCGGAGGCCCATTCGCGACCTGTCCAGCGCGGATGGTGGGTGCGCATGGGGCATATTAACCTGATGAGCCACAGACGCTTCGTGTTCCTTGGCTGATGTGGTGATAGAAAGTGAGCAGACTGCGCAGATGGACGTTTTGGCATCCATGGTGCTCGATTCTGCTCGAGGAGTGCCCAGTCTTGTCGCTGGTGCCGAGGCAGACTTTGGCCTTTCATCTCCTCCAAGAACTATGCTAGCATACAGATCTCCGACTGCCGAGTTTGGACTGGCCTGAGTGGAGGCTGCTATGCCATTGTCGGTTTCTGTAGCTCGAACAAACTCGACTCTCTTGCGCTTTAGTCCTGCTCCGAACGGCTTCTTGTGGTGTAGAGGGATGTTATCATCGTCGTCGTCGTCATCGTCATCGTTGGACTTATTCCTTAACCGGCGCATTGCACCGGACAGAGATGAAATTGATTAGCTCTCCTGGCTGTAGAGCCTGCCGGGGCTATCATGTCACCTGTGCCGCGGCGTGGTTGCGTTGGATGAAGAAGAAATAACTTTTGTTATTTAGGAGCCTAGAAATGGCCCAAATGGAATTCGCGGGACCCGCAGAATGTGGAACAAGACGGGCGGACACTTTTCCTGTTATTAGCGAGACCTACCCTGCAGACAAGTGCAATCTTTGATTTCGGCTTTATTACAAAGATTAATACCTCTCGGGCCAAGTTGACGACAAGCCCCTCTGAACGTTGCGCTCTCCAAACACATCTATCTATCTGCCTGCACGCCATCGCGGGGAGCAGTGAACGCAGTACGATATACTTTCCATTGAAAGCAAACTAGTTGTATCGTGACGATTCTTTCAGAAGTGGCCCAACCTTGACCGGCTTCAACGCCTCCCATTCTTGTCCATGACATGCGCTCCAAGTCGTCAGGAATGGCGTAAAGCCCTGCCGGAATCTTGTAGGGTAATAATAACAAAGGAGGGCCCGTCATATTCCTGTCGCAAGGCATATGTGTATACAAATTAGTGGCCAGTCGGCTGCGCCGCTTTTTTTCGGGCAACAAATCCGTAATCCGTAATCCGTAATCCGCACTAATCTGCATCGCAGGTTCTCCTAGCGTAGCCACCCGCAACGATCAAGGCTGGTGCCAACCATCTTGAGCGGCCGATGTTTGATGTGTCATTGCACTTCTCAAGTTGTCGGGTCGGCCAACGTCCGTCCGTGACAAAACAAGCTCGATTGGACACCCCCCCTATTATACTTTATCGTTCCGGGTGGTCCCGACTTCAGGTGGAGGTGAAAGGTGAAAGCCGATGGGGGCTGAATCCGCCAACCAGACGCCACGCAGGCAGCTGAAAGCCCTCTATCAGGATCATGTACTCTGGACCCAGCTGAAGGCCCCTAATCAGGATCATGTATTCTGGATCGCCTAAACAATTGAAAAGTAGTGATCGCGGCTCTTCGGCACAAGCTGGAGTGTGGAAGGAGCGGTCTTTGACGTCACTTCCTGGCTTGTCGAAACCCCACCCCCGCGGGGGGGCTGGTAGCTGCACAGCTGGCACGGCTGGCACGGCTGGTTGCTTTATTACGGAGCAATTGGTTGGATTGATGGGCCACGACACGACGCGATGCGATGGGCGACCAACTTTTGTGTTTTGTGCAACCATCGTTGAATGTCTACTAGTTGATAGTACATTAGACACCACCCAGCAATGCCAATAAGCCGCCGGGCTGTGGGCTGGAGGCTGTGCACGCACGCCCCGAGCTGCATGTTGCTGTTGGATCGGTTCTTTCGTGCGTATGTACGGATTACCCCTGCTGCTTATTTCTTTTCTTCCCATTTTCCTCCCTTCTCACTCTTTGCATAATAGCGAACTTCACATGCTGCTCACCTCCTGTTGATCTTGTAGCATTGTCCGATCCTGCGCAAATTTTCCGTTCCGAGACACGAATCGAGGTCCAAAAACCCACGTTATCGCGAGACACCATCTGCTTTGATCGATATAGGCCTCCTCCATATCTCCACATCTCTCCTGTTTACCCTGCGACAATACCGATAGTCCTCGTAGCTCTCCATAGTCTTGGCTCCCTGAAGTCAAGCTGCGTCTCTGCTGAAATGGCGGCAACCAAAGAAAGCCCGCTGAACCAAGCAAATAGCTCTGATGTTAGCAACAGATCCAACGCCGACACATCGAAGTCACAGCAGAATGGGGCTAAATCACACAAGCCGCCGCATTCCACCAGGCCAAAACTGAAGAAAGCCGTCAAGCCCAAGAAGCCTCCGGGGGGTTTCGATAAAACGCCTCTACCGGATGCACCTCCGGGATATACCGTTCGCTTCGGCTTTCGGTATGCCGCCAATCTGCCGCCTGGCGATCTGAGCACTGTTTCCTCTGACCCATTCTTGACGGCCACTCTGAAGGCGTCGAATCCCAAGAGACACAAGGAGGACCCTGACCTTGTGTACCGCACACAGACTCTCAGGGAAACAACCGAGCCAGAATGGAACGAGGGGTGGATAGTCGCCAATGTGCCTGCGTCGGGGTTCACTCTCAAGTGCCGTTTGTACGACGAGGACTCGCCTGATCAGGATGACCGTTTGGGAAATGTCACAGTCAAGATACCGCACCTCCTCGAGGAGTGGGAAGGAATTCCAGCGCCGGGCAAAGAATTTGAGGCTAAGAAGCGAATGATTAGCAAACGCGCTCTCGTGCTCAAAAGTATCGCCACGTGCTTTCATTCTGACATGCATGTCACTCCTCGACTCTGCATCACGATGGAAGTCCTTGGCAAATCGGATCCCCCACATGCGCAAATGTACACACTGGGCCCGACGAGGTGGACAAAGCATTTTAGTCCTATGATTGGACGACTGACAGGAACCAAAGTCAACAAGGACGCAGAGCACGATGGAGAGAAGCTCTCCAAGGACGAGGAAGACAAAGGCAAAAAGAGGAGCCAGAAATACGAGTATGTATCCACGAATGGAAAACAGTGGTCTCTTCATTCACAAACTAGCCGCTGACCCGTGCCTAGCTTTCAAGCAAATGAAATGCAACTGCAAGGCCCCGTCCCGCCAGAGCTCTACCATCGATACGTAGAGTTTCGACCCATCATTGGCTCCATGTTTGACTCGTCAGGCCTTCGTGGGAAGATTCTCAACTTGGCGCTCCACAAGCAGCATAATCGCATATACAATTTTGACCAGTCCACCGAATGGGGATCATTCGAGCCATGCTCCGAACAGGCGACCCTTTCTTTTCTGCGACTTGCGCACTTTGACGAAGGTGGTAGAGTCTTTACGTATGTTCTCACTTTGGATGGAATGTTCAGGTTTACAGAGACTGGAAAGGAGTTCGGCATAGATCTCCTCAGCAAGCACACCATGCACTCCAACGTGGATTCGTACATCGCCTGCTCGGGTGAATTCTTCATTCGCAGGCTCGAACGACCAGATGCCTCGGACGATCCTAAACCCAAGGAGAGGGTTCACCCTGATGAGGAGATTTCGGGCGGACCGCCACAGGAAAATCCACCTCTCAACCCGTCTTTCTACCAACTGGTCATAGACAATGATTCGGGGACGTACAGGCCAGACAAGTCCATCTTGCCCAAATTGAAGGAGTTTCTTGAGAAGAACTTTCCGGGTCTCGGCGTGGTAACTATGCATTGCGGAGAAGAGGAGCTGCAAAAGATGAAGCAGGCGCAGCACGACACCAAGAAGAACGAAGGTCGCATGATCAACCTCGTCATGAACAGGAGCGTGAGCAGCATCAGCTCAGCCGAGAGCGAACTGGAAGACCGAGACGCAACATGGGAGTCGGGGCAAAAGAGCAAGCGGGAAGCAGCTCTGGCTGCTATCGAGGATCCATCTCAGCTGAAGCAGGCAATCAAGGGCGCCATGCCCGGAAAGAAAGGGGAGGCGTCGGCCGCACCAAAGTAGCATTGCATATTGTTACAGCGTCGAAGCTTGGTGCCATGGATTTCCTCTTCTTTTTTATCACTATTTTTTTTGGGGGGCTTTTCAAAGGAATAGCTATTGCATTGTAATGACCTGTTGCGGACATGACGGGGTTACAAGCGTGTTTGGAAAAAATTTGTTTGCTTGATATATGCATATTCCGGTATTCAGACCATAATATCCTTTGAAATGATACCACTTGTTGTTTACCATAAATTTGTATTCCCAACGCGCTGTTCTGCGCAAAAACATGCCTGCTGGTGTAAAACGCGGGCTTCCTAGATCATCATGTGAACTCGAACACCCTTCCTTTCTTTTCCAGACCCTTTCCGGAACCCACGACACATGTCACGCAGCCAGCCATACTTACA
The DNA here is from genome assembly GCA_003814445.1 of Epichloe festucae Fl1. Classification (NCBI taxonomy): domain Eukaryota; kingdom Fungi; phylum Ascomycota; class Sordariomycetes; order Hypocreales; family Clavicipitaceae; genus Epichloe; species Epichloe festucae. The sequence continues at coordinate 1,960,395 of CP031390.1, forward strand.
ATTTTGGGTCTAATGCCACCCACATACTAGAGGCCTTCGCAAAGACGTTCCCCTCTCCATCCTTGACCTCGCATCTCAATCTGGTCTTCCTCCCCTCAATGCCCTCCGTCCATGACGTGACGCGAATCACGCCCGGCACCGGCACCGGCTTCAAGAACTTGATTTCCAGCCCGACCGTCACATTGTGCAGCTTGTAGACGAGGCTGTCCTTTCCCAACACCTGGTTGATGTCGTTGACCATGCACATGGCCTCGTCCACCATGGTCGAGATCATGCCGCCGTGGAGAATGCCACGATAGCCCGTCAGACCGTCGCCGAGATCGAACAGCGTGTCGACTGTCTGAATGGGGCGTTTCGGATCTCGCAGCTGCGTGGCATCCTGGGGCCTGAAGAAACAGAGCATGTGCTTCAGCGCGCGCGGGTGGGTGGCTAGCGTCGCCCCGACGAACTGATCCTGCGTATGGGAGATGGGCATGAGGCAGTGCGGGATGAAGGGGATGGCGGGGCCGATGCCGTGCGGGGAGGATTCGGAGAGGAGGAGGTCGGCGCACCAGGGGATCGAGGTGAAGAATTGGAGAGCGGATTCGTAGAGCGATAGTGGCGCGTCTGGCGGATGGAGGTTGAGAGGCGGGCTGAGGACGCAGTTTAGAGGGACGCCCTTTGTAAAGGGTGTTTCGTCCGGCATTTGGGGCAGAAGTCTTTTCTTTCTTTCTTTCTTTTTTTTTGTCGGGTTTCGTTGAACGTGGTTCTGTGGCTTTGTTGGGAATGGGCCAGAATGCCGATCAAGTAAGAGATGATGCTGATGATGTACAAGATTGTTAGATGCAACGGGCCTCGGCAGCGAATTAGGCACATGTGCAGTGGACTTTGCTAACATCAGGAGACGGTGTGGAAGGTGACAATGATAAATTCAGCCATCTCGGCTATCCACACGTGGCACAACGACTAAAAGTGCCGAGGTCTCGCAACCAGCCGCCAAGAGGGAAGGTATCGCGGGGAAAGTGATGCCCAAGATGTGAGGCTGCTACATCCAACACCTAGCATATGATGCGTGTATGCCTGGCATGTCGTGGGCGGATAATCGGGTCGTTGGAGCTGTCGGCGCTTTGTTCCACAGACTGACTTCTTGTGATTGAACGATGAGCTGTGGGAAGAGTTTCTGCAAGTGGCAGAGAGAAAGAAACGGTATTATATATGGCTTATATAGCATCATGCCCCAGTTTGCAGCTGTTGTTGCTCGAGGCCTCGGGTGCATATGGCATGGCAGGTGCCAGCCAGCATCAACAACTGCAACGTTGTTGAGGAAACATGGATCCGCACTCATTTGGCTATTCGCAGTGGACCAGCCGTGCAGAACTTTGTTCGTAGCAACATTCTGTTTGCCCTGATTTCACAGCCCAGCCATGGACCAACAAGTTGTGAGTGAATTTAGCAACCAAAAGCTCGCCAGCTGGCACCCAGAGTCATCAGCTGCCAGCCGAGCCGTGCTCTCGGGCCACAGGGCCGTGAATCGTTCAGAATGTACAACAGTACAAATGAAGCGTGAATCTCCTTTTTGTTGACTTGGAAGTTCAAGTCATCTCCTGCCAAGTTCAACCGCTCCTATCGACCCATAGCGCACATATCTCGCCGCCATCATGGAGAGCAGCGACGATGGATCAAAGCTCAGCACCGAACACACCAACACCCTCATTACGATTGAACGCACAGGCGCGGGTCTTTCCATGGCTGCCATCGTCCTGACAGTCATTTCGTACCTTGCTTTCAAGAAATTGAGGACAACGCCCAATCTATTTCTCGTCTTTGCATCGATAGCCAATGCTGGCGCGAGCATTGCTTCGATGATGGGCTATGACGGGCTGCGGATGGGCGTGAACTCGGCTCTTTGTCAGGCCCAGGGGTTTATCTTTGAGTGGTGAGTTTGTTTCGGTGCTGGAAGAGCCAAGTGTTTTTCGCAAATTGATGGTTGTATGTTTTCTCTAGGTTCATGCAAGCCGACCCATGGTGGTCTTGTGCCATGGCTGTCAACGTCTTTCTCGTCTTCTTCAACAATGCCGATCCGTCCTTGTTCCGGAAATACACGTGGGTGTACTGCATAATTTGTTTCGGTGGTCCCATGGTACCAGCTGTTGTGCTTGTGGCGCTTCAAGGGGATCCGAAAGGGCCTGTGATTGGGGACGCGGCTGTAAGTGCAGCCTACTTTTGTTTCTTTCATGTTTCCATCAGTGCCTAAAAAGCCGGTTCCTGACCACGATTTCTGTTTTAGCTTTGGTGTTGGATAAGTCCTAGTTGGAGCATCGTTCGCCTGTATGCATATTACATACCTATTTGGATTTGTATTCTCCTCTCCATAATCATCTACATTGCTGTGGGATGCTATGTCTTTCGGCGGAGAAACCAGTTGCGGAACTTTACGATTCCCGAGCTGATAAGGGGTCGTGTGAATGTGTCTCTTTCGGGGAGCGAGAACAGAATATCCGGGGAAGGAGTATATTTCCCCATCCATGACGGGAATTTTCGCTACAATCAACTGATCATTTGCACAGAGCTTCGCAAGACCAAACGAGTGGTACGGACTGGCAGTCACTGAGGTTCACATCACCACTGACGTTCCCGGATTCGACTCTCAAGAGGCTATTGCATCTCCGACTGCGGCGCATTCGGCAGAGTCACGAATGTGCGGCGGCTTGTCCCACAATGACTCTCAGGCTGAATTTCGCGCTCGCCCGACCCAGCAGTTCGAGACTACATGCTCTTCTGGTGGCAGACATACGAACAGGACTACTTTATCCGGGCGATTCGGTACGCTGACCTCGACCGCATCGATGAAGTTGAGGCGTCTGGATCCAGTAAAGATGGCCTACCTGCGGACGAGTTTCATTTTTGGGCTCTCCGTCTTGATCACTTGGATCCCAAGCTCCGTCAACAGGCTGTACAGCCTCGCAAACGAGGGCCAGGTCAGCTACTCACTCAGCATTGCGAGCGGCTGCGTCCTACCACTCCAGGGTGTCTGGAACGCCATCATCTTCTTTACGACGAGTTGGAGTGCTGTGCGGGCCGAGGCGACGGCTGTCAAGGCTAGATTTGGATACGGCCATCGTGAGTACCCTAGGGGTACAACGCGACTGGACAGTAGACTGGGACTCTCGTCGACAGATACCAGCGACGACTTTGGGGAGAGTCAAGTCCCGGGGAAAAAGTGGTGCGGCTGTAGCAGATGCTGCGGGGGTGACGAGACTGAAATATACGAGCATGAAAAATGATGATGGGGGGGGGGGGGGCCTGGTGAGACAACACGGTTGAAAAAAGCACCGTCTATCCACCTTGATGTGTAGCATCGTCAAACATGTGTTTCCCACAACCAGAGTTTTTTTTTTCTCTCAGACAGTTGCCGAGTACTGAGTGATTGCCATTTGTCCAGATAAACCAGATTCGGTCCCCCTCCATCTAAATCTAAATCTTGGAATAGATGGCTTCTCCCTCAGCGGCATCAACACCATCCGTGATGACCCTCTTCACCGCAGCATCCAGCTCCTCGTTGCCATCCTGCAAATCTATCCATGAAGTCTTGACACCCTCGGCAGCCAACAGGGCATCTGCCGTAGCAGCCACGGTCGCACGGCTCACACTCCCCTTGACATGCTCCGTCTTGCCGAGCTCCACCCTGCCAGCAGGCTCTTCAGTCAAGGCCGCAGGACGGAGACTGATGCCCACCAGCGTAGAGCTCTTCTTGGACGTCTGGTACAGGACCTCGTCGGCCGCAATCTTGGCCTGGTAGTAGGTTGCGAGGACGCCGTAGTTGACCTCCTTGTTGTACTTGTCCCACTCGCCGGCCGGCCACCAGGGGGCACCGGAGCGACGGGAGCCGCCGTACGAAACGAGGAGGAAGCGGGTTATGGAGGGGATCTCAGCGGCTGCGCGGACGAAGTTGATGGCGGCGTCCCGGTCTACCTTGTAGGTCTGGCGATTGATAAGTCAGCGAATTGCTATAATTGCACTTGTTGCGGGAGGGGCATGAGGGACGTATTACGGCTTCGGCGCCACCTTTGCCACCAGCACCTGGGTACAGTTATTGTGTTAGCTCTCCCATGGCTTCTGACCTCTTCTCGACAATTGCGCTTGTGCCTTGTTTTCTCTCTCTTTTTTTTCTTTTTTTTTTCTTTTCCCGCGGGACGGACGGGTGGACGTACCCGCACTCCAAGCAATATAGTCAGGCTTCACGTCCTTCAAGATGGTTGCAGCCCGCTCCTGGGTGGACACGTCATCGACGCTGTTCACCAAGACATTGAGCTTGCCTGGCAGGTCCTTGGCAAGCTTCTCGATGGCGGGAGCCTGCTCCTGCGTGCGAATCATGCTGGTCACGGTCCATGAGCGCTTCAGCAGCAATGGGGTGAGGAGCTGGGCAACCTTGCCGTGGCCTCCGATGAGGAGAACGTGGTGTGAGGCGGCCATTCTGCGTGATTCTTGGGTATAAGATTCACTGAGGAAGGGGACAGCTCGAATTCGGTGGAAAATGGAAGTGGATAAATAGTTAGCCGGTGCGGATACCGAAGCTTTCCCTGCGCCTATGATGCCGATAAAAATTCGGGCAGCCATAAGGATCTTCTAGTACTTCTTAACTTAGGTGCCTTCCGTCATCATTCACAGCAGCACTCACTTGCAGCGCCTACTAATAACCTGGCAGGATATTGATTTCCATCAAATCAGATGGCTGTGATGCCTCACTTGAACCCAGGATTCACGTGCAGGGTAGCCACCGCCAGCCGATTTTTGCTTACTGAGTCACTTGCACTCAACCTCCAACTTTCCCTCTCATTTTCACAACTTCTATTGCGCTGTTCATTTTCGTGCGCTCCCGCCGTGTTGCATGCTACAAAACACCTCATCTTCAATCTCCAGCCAGCTAGGACATCCCGAATTTGGAATTGAAGATGAGATATTCATGAAGCTGTTGTCGTCTGCGTGACATTTCATCGTCTTTCCCAGCGGCATATGATCCAAGCATTCTCCCCTTCCGTCAAAGCCTCTCTCTCCATCATGCCGCCGAAATCAGTCTGTATAATTGGTAAGTACCAAGTAGCCTCTAAGTAGCCTCTCACCCACCACAGGTTGTGTGTTCTCCAACAGACCGCTGACCCAGACCTCGATGCACAGGCGCAGGCCCCTCAGGCTTAGTAGCAGCCAAGACGTTTCTTCATAATGCCCCTGCCGGCGAGTTCAAGGTCACCGTTTTTGATGGTCAGGATGGAATAGGCGGGCTATGGCCGGCCTCAAAGTCCGATACTACGCGCCAGGTTCATCCCCTCATGGTGGCCAACCAGAGCAAACACACCATGCACTTCAGCGATCACGCGTGGGAGCACGGTGCGCCTCAATTGCCGCGCGCGTGGCAAGTTGGTCGCTATCTGGAGGCGTACAAGGAACGATACCTGAGCTCAGATCAAGACTTCAGCCTGCACCTGAATACCAGAGTCGCTCGGACGCAGCTTCTAAGCCAGGGCGGCCCTGCCTGGGATGTGACGCTCGAGTCCGAGGGCAAGCAGGAGACTCGGCGATTCCATCATGTCGTCGTCGCGTCGGGGTACTTCGGAAAACCTGTCGTGCCCGATGGTGTTTCGATAACCCCTTCCGCGACTGTTCCTGTCATCCACAGTAGTCAGTACAGAGACTTGAAGTCTCTTCTCGGCAACAGATCTTCTGCTCGAGGCAAGATTCTCATCGTGGGCGGCCAAATGTCCGGTGTCGAGATTGCTGGTACCATTGCTGCGCACTTGTCTTCTGCAACTCACGCGCCTGGGACGTCGTCCATTGGTGACGTTGATCAATGTTCCATTCATCACGTAATTCAGCGTCCGATCTGGGTCCTTCCCTTGCATACCACGGCCGAGGTAAGATGGCTCGGATGCCTACACCACAGCTCTCATGCCGTCTCAGTTCTAACAGAAGTTCGAATCGTGACAGCCCAAAGCCGCAGCTGCACCGTTCCTACCCCTAGACTTCTCTTCATACAACCGAAACAACAGACCCCCGCCCTTGGTGAATACGCAGGGCCACCTCGACGGGAAGACGGCACAAACAGTACATGGCATGTTGCAGACTGCTCTGGGGACAGACCAATCCGTCTTCTCGCCCCAGCTGCACGTCACTGAGCAGACCAAGGTCGATCCACCCTACCTAGCCGTCAGCGACTGGTACTGCGAGTTTGTTCGATCTGGTCTCATCTCTCTGTCAACAGGAAAGTGCAAGTCGCTCGGTGGAAACTCAGCAAAGCTCACCGACGGGACTGAGATAAATGATGTGATTGCCGTAGTCCTCGCCACGGGCTTCGACCCATCCCCATCCATCAGCTACCTGCCCGAGAACATCTTGACGACACTCAACCACTCGCCACAGCATCGAGAGCAGCCCCTCGCGCTGGCCTTCCACGGCACACACCATCCTGATGTCCCGAACCTAGGATTCGTCGGCTTCTACAGGTCGCCCTACTGGGGCGTCATGCAGATGCAGGCCCGCTTCCTCGCGGAATACTGGTCACCATCCGCCAGCAGCTCCGAGGCGCTACGGCAGAAGCTCGAGAGCGACAAATCCATCCAGACGACGCTCAGTCTACGAAATGACCCGAGACTGTCGCAGTTCCCCATGGGCGACTACCCCTTCCTGATGCAGGAGTTCTCCGAGGCCCTCTCGATCCCCAGAGCCGACCCTCCCCTCGGCGGCGTTCCGCCCCTGTCGCACAACAGATTGCCCTTGGACATGATGACGCCATCGAGGTATCCGTCTCCTTCGGACGATGCAGCTGCTCGGGGGGACGCGGAGAGGCTTCGCCGAGATGCCGTCCAGACTGCCATTGACGGGCTTACCACTCCCCGATTCGTGCCGCGTGCCGTGTTTCGCAGCTTGCTGGGCACCTGGAAGCTCGAAAGGGATTTGAACAGTCGACTCCCCACGCACCCGAGTGGCCACTTTAGCGGCACCGCGCAGTTCCTTCTCCGAGGGAAAACAGCGGACGGCTTGCAGTGTGCTAAGCAGGGGTTGGAGCTGTCAGACTCTCAAGGGGAGGACAGTGGGCTAGAATATCTCTATGTCGAGGATGGAGAGTTCAAGACAAACCAAGGACTCGGCTTCAGAGCCACGAGGCGGTATGTGTGGCGGTATGATGAACAAAGGGAGTCATTGAGCGTTTGGTTTGCCAAGCCGGACGATCCAAAGCGCGCAGACTATTTATTCCACGAGATGGAGTTTTTGCAGCCAAGTGAGGGTCGCCATGGCGGCTGGAGCGCGAGAGCCGGTCATTTATGTATTGACGACTACTACGACGTCAAGTACAATTTTGCATTTGAAGCCGTCAACTTGAAGGACTGGAGCATAGAATACACCGTCAATGGCCCAAAGAAGGATTACACCATCAGCGGCAAGTACATTAGGTAAAAGGGTCTATTTGACACAGCTCATCATCTCTACGCTACATATGTGTCACTTTTGGCCCATCTTAGCATTTGTACCAGGTCAAAATCATCGCGCCACACAAAAGGCCTCGTCGCCCCAAATGACAATGGCGCTTATCGCCAACATAGCTGCTGTGTCCTAGTGCCAGACCCCTCCACCTGGTAATGCCCCTGCGACACAGTGATATCGTTCCGCATAGTCAGGCTCTCGTGGAACTACGTTTTCTTTATTTTCTGTTCCCCAGACATTTTGTCCCGGCCCACATGGAGGCTGAGGAGCCCGATAAAAGGTTTCCTTTGGGAGGCATCAGCATGTTTCATGACAATCTTTGGGCAATGTTGACTTACCAGGGCTTTGATAAGCTTCGGCCTTTGTTCATTCAGTAGTCGATCGGCTACTGCTTCCGCCGCGCCGCTTGCTTCGAGGATCATATTCTCAAGAGGCTCAAGAGGACCTGATTTCATCTGCTGGGACCGGGCGAGTTCTTCATTCGCAGACACATCAACCAATTGATCTTGCGTCGACCTCTTGACCAACTCGTTGTCATTGGATCCATGATTGTCAACCTTGGTCGAGTAGAATTCGACCGTGAGACCTGCTAAGCGGCCCTTGAGGTAAGCGATTTCCATCCGCGAGCGATTCAACTCCTCCAGTATCTCTTCTTTATTGTCGTCTTGGTGGGATTTGGCGTTCTGCAGGTCTTGAATCTGATTCTGGAGTCTGACAATCTGGAAAGAGTGTGTCCTCATTGCGTCTTGCTGTTTGATCAGGGTGCCCTACGAGACTGTCAGAGAACTGTTTCCGAGGCAAGACGGTCGGGGTCGATTTGTGTTCTACCTCCAGAGCAGCGAGAAGCTTGTCAATTTTTTCATCCGTGCTCGAGCCCAAGATGTCCTCGACTCTCGAGCGCGTGAGGTGGCGAGGACTTTGCTGGGAGTTGTTGATGATGCCTTCGCTGAGACCCATTGTTTCGGAGGAAAGACGTCTCGAAACGGGGGGCATTACCTGTTCCTTGAGTGTTGGCAAAGGAAAAGGAGAACACCCAGATACGTCTGGCTTTTAGAATTCGAATTTTTGGGTGTGGGCCTTTCTTGGGAAGTGAGTCGCACCGATGCGGAAGTTGCGAAGAAGAAGGCATCTTGTAGGAAGGAACGGCGGCGGCCAGGCGGCCAGGCGGCCAGGCATGTCATGCATCTGGATACAGCTGTATTGGACTGGGTGAAGGACGGGCAGACCTTCGATCAACTACATGTCGCCTCTTCCGTTTGTATTTGTTCTGGATTTCCTGCGCCAAAATGAGTACATTGGCGACGCTGGGCCTTTGCGCCGACTTTTCGTTACCACCCCTTTTCCCTCGCCGGCGTCCATCGCCTCGGCAAGAGAAGTTGAGGCCCCCCCCCCCCCCGGGCGTGTTTTGCACGCTTTGCGTGTTCTCGTCCTGCGTCACTGATCTTGTTCCCAGTTCGGCCCCGATGGCAAATCCCCAGCTCCGAGTGATCAAGGCGGACATGGGAAGAGCCAGTATTCCGTCCTCCTTTCCAGAATCAAACACGTCGATCCGATCTCCATCTTGGCGCTTGACATGCAATGCCCAGTCAGCCCCGCCATCTTCCAATCTCAGCTTTTTCTACTCCAAGCCAAAAGTAGCCGTGGAGCAGGCGAAAAAGTCAAGAGTGGCTCGGTGTCCAGGAAGATAAAAGGGACTAGAGTCCGGAAGAGGTAGACGATGACGACAGCGATGAACATAATAAAGACATTTCAAGGTTTCAACGGGCCTGGCCAACGTATCCCAGAGGCGAAACAAGGAAATAAGAGCGGGTATTGTGTAGATGGACCATGATGTGATTTCAAGAGGCGTGCTTTACTTGCTGATGGAATTCACAAGGTTATTTATTTACTGCTGAGGCCAATTGGACCATAGGCAAGGTGATTTTTATCGAGGTATTCTCTAAAGTAAACATGTTGCGCAACCTTTGATGTCTGTCGGAGCTCCACCCCATGTTTTGGAGACCTTGATCTATCGCAATCGCACGTCCAGCCTCACAATTCCATTCACCTCTTTAATCAGATCCACAGAGGCAGTTCCGCTCATCCTGTCGCTGCCCCTGGCCCGCGTGCACCAGCTTGCCCGCTCGATCCGAGTCCGACGCTCCACGAAGTTGCTGCCCACCGTCCCATCAAACGGGTTCACGTCCCAGTCCCTCAACGACTCCCGTGTGCTGGCAGCCTCCAGATTCCCACCAACTTCATCGTCAGTCATGAAAATGTCTCCGTCTCGATCAACCAAGCGTATGCTTCCGTCTTCCTGAACCTCCGTCCGTGTCAACGGCTCCGCCTTGCCATAGTCCGCAGCCCACGCTTTGGCCCATCCAGACGAAGTGAACGCCCAGACAATCATCTCTGGTGACGAATCCAGGGCGATCTCTGTCACGTTTTCCATTACTGCTATCTGTTGCCCGCATATTTCGAGGGGAAACGACGGGCTGCTTTGAAAATGGCCGCTGAATACGTCAATGGCTCGATAGTTGTCCTCTGCAGGCCAAACCTCCGATATACTCGGCATTTGGATTCTTCCGTGGCTCGTAGGGTCCGATTCCGAGGGTTGTGTCGCTTGTCTGTCTGTCATATCGTGGAAAAGGTCTGGTGGAACAGTGAAAAACGCGATCAATTGCTGGCTGCAGTTCAGATCATCTGGTGACCCAGCAGCAGCAAATGTAGCCACCACGCGCACTCCGTGTCGTGTGTCCGAACCGGCAGCATAAAGAATTGGTATGATCGAGAGCGCTGCCGGCGGCGGCCGAAACCACACCTTTCGAAGGAGTCGTGTGACAGACCCGACTGGAGCATCCGTTCCGAGGCAGAGACACCCAGTTCGAGGATCGGTGAACAAGATGTGGTAGCCATCACTAAGAGGCACCGCGCGATAATGATCGGCACTCCTAGCCAGTACTGTTCCTATAACTCCACCTCCGCTATCGAATACTCCTTCGTTTCTAGAAGCTCCAAATCGAACAAACACGGGCCTAGGAGGGTGGTTGCCATAGCTCAGGTCTTCTGGCGTCTCGTCCGGTGCTGTTCTTCTAGTAGTCCACGTGGAAGCAATGCTTCTTCTCTCAGATTCAATAATTGCGGTGGAAAAGTCACCGGATAGGTCCATTACAGACTCCAGAGGATGTGGCAATCCCGAGGCTGAACTGATGAGTCGAAGCTTCTTCGCTGTGTCGACTCCTCGACGCACTGGTAGAAAGTACAGTACATCGCTTGAGGAACCAAGTGGGAACCATCGGCTGAGATCTTGACCCGTCAAGGCATCCACCTAGTGTAGCTCAATACCGGCCGAACATCCAAAGGCCACGCAGTTTCGTTGGGGACAAATGGCGACAGATCGTGGCGGATCATCAGCATTGCATATATTCCGATACACGGACCGGTCGCCCGTCTCCGTCAGTGGCGGTTCACGGGGGGAACGTCGATGGCAGACACAGGATTCAGAGTCTGTTGATGGACTTGGAAGAGACGCCCCAGCGGAAGACGATGGCCCGTCTGTTCCGCTTCCTGGTGCTCCCCGCGCATCTCTCCTCTTAACCATGTCATATACCATGCCCACACGGCCTTCCATTAAAAACGCCACAGATTGTCTTCCTGACGAAGTGTCCATGCTGGAACATACAATTCTTCGAGGACAAGTAATAAATGCAGCCGGTCGCATGAATCCCAACGGCATCCCCTGTCTTTTCCGCAGAGGTATCGACCAAACCGAGTACCCACGTCCACATACGTGATTCAACTCGTATATAAACGCCATCTGATCCAGTGTCGCTATGAGATACCTCCCGTAAAGGCTGACTGTGAAGGAAATTTGCCCATGCAGTCGAAAGTCGTCGGCCCAGACATGTCCGGCTAGTCTGCGAAGATCTGTCTCTCCCACCTGGACGAATGCGCTCTTGTCAGATCTTGCGAGATTGCTCTCTCTCGCAATCCATTTGCTCATTATCTGCTCGGGGCATATCTCAGGAGCTCTGTCCGTAGCCATCGGAGTAACTATTCGTAGCATGCTGCTCCACTATCCGGCTTGCTTCAGCATTTTCTCCAACAGTCTTCGATTCAAGCTTGCTAACAGCCAAAGTCTGCATGTATGACGGGCCGCGTCGAAGTCTTCGGTCGACAGAAACGAGAAAACGGATTGGATTATCTCTGTCGGCAGGTTCATAGAGCTAGGTGTTTCTAAACAGCAACTGTGAGCACATGTGCATGGATTCTTTAATAATCCCGACCCTTTTCGTACAGACCATTTCGTTGGAAGTGAGCAGTGCCGTGTGCATTCTCGTGGCTCTCTCGGCTCTCCTGACCATAGTTCACTCGCTGCGAAAGGGTTTCGATAGCCCGCTTGATCCCGCAGGCGCACGTCAAAGCGGCCATCTTGCCAGTAGCTTGCTCCAAGGAAAGTAGGGTGGAGGATGACGCTCTTCGGGACGCTCCCTTGGAGTAGGCGCCAGCTACTCCACGCGATACCAATATTTGCGACGACGTCTTGCTGATGCGTCGGGTGGAAGAGCCACCAGCGACTTACTTGCTATTCAATACAGTACAGTACGGGGTTCTAGGACGTGATAAGCGATGGTGGCATAGGTTATAGGTAGAGCGGCATGATGGTTGCATGAGAGTTTGACTCAAGATGGCCTTCGCCTTCATGAGATAAATCATGGCAGAACAAGAGAGTCCACAGACCCCGCCCCTTCCGTCCCTCGCACTTGCTGGATGCCGATGCCACGCAAACAGGCGAGGCACGGTTACGCCCGTCACATTCTTCGTCATGGATTCATTCGCAGCCAGCACTCACTCGTACACTCACACAATGTAATTTTATTGAAGAAAGAAGAAAGAAGAAAGGGAGAACAAAAAAGAGGTATCATTGGTTGGCGACAGTTCCCGCATGAATTCATCTCTCTCCGCCGGCGTGCCATCTTTTCGCTGAATCATCCCGTCATTTCCGTCCCCCAATACCAAACGCATAACGATACGGATGAGTCAAGAATTGCTTTCGTCTATGCTTCATCTTCTGCGACTGCTATCTATCCATACGTTATCTTCGCCAATTCCCAGTGAGCTATCCGCATTCGGCAGAATCAGCGTTGGCTGGTCCTGTGATGATTGGCCGCCTTCAGTAGTTGCATCATCGTCTGCGACAGCTGGCGGGTCTTTGTATATCCAAGGTTGTTGCAGACTATGCAAGTTTGGGGAATATTAGTAACATGTTTCCGAGTCGTCGAACAACCAACCACTAGGCGAATTACTTACGGAGTGATCAGGCTTGGATTGACAAATGTCAAGCCTCTCTCTTTGAACTCATCTAGAGTGCTTCCCCTTCGTAGTAGCTGCTGGTGAAAGCGTGGCAAGTCGTCGTCAGACCCATCTTCTACAGCCTCCTCGGAGTTGCCCTCATCATTTCCGTGACCGCCATTCTTGATCGCCCGCAAAGCAATGTACTTGGTCAGAGGCTCAAACCGCCGGCTGAAGTAATAGCTATACCATATCGTGAATGGAATGATGGGCAGGACTGCTGCGGATTGCACGAAGGCCTGGGAGGAAGCGATTTGCCCGACCATGACGATCTCGAACACCAGTAGGCCGACGACAATGCGATGGCAAATTATACGCCACGCACCACCGGTAGCATGCTGGGGCTGGTCCATTGCATAGAGGAGCATGTACTTGAATGTGAAGTATCCGAGTCCGAAGTAGATGATGCCAAAGATGAGAATCACCCATCCCTCCACCAGAACGCTATAAATCAGACAAAGATTGAACACAAGCAGCGCAGTCGGAAGGTAGAACCCGTACTGGAATGTTGGTGGCTTCTGTAACTCGGCGAAGTCTCGTGGCGTAGCGGATAGCCATCGGTAAATCGGAGAGAGGAATACACTCCCAATCTCGAGGATCTTGAAGGGCATAAGACCTACTCCCTGCAGAATGATGAAGGAAATGTAAAATTTGGCGAGGTTCTCCACGTCTTGAGCGATGAGCTTTGGAATCAAGCTGGTGTCCTTCAAAAAGCGCCTCAACACGCTCCAGAACTCAAATCCCGTCTTCGACACGGCAAAAACAAAGAACGTGTTGAAGAACGTGAAGAAGAAGTTCTTCGAGATGAGTGACAGCTCCACATCCCCGTGAGAAATCATGCCTTGATGGTTCGAGAGCCAATCGTATAGATATGGCACCGATACGTTGAGCAAAGACACAACAAGAGTCGGTGCTGTATTCTGGAAAAATGATCGTACAATAGGGTGTTCGTTCAACCATTCGGCGAATCGGGGCAGAGCTCTGTCTATCGTGCAAAAACTCAGAAAGGACGCGAGAGCCGCAGTCGGGAAGATCCAGATAAGTGTTAGGAAAGTGATGAAGAGCGTGATTGACCAGGCTTTCAGTCTGCGAACACCCCGCAGAGCATACGTATTCTTCCACACGAGGTCAGATGGTGAAGGCGCTGCTTTCGTCAAAAATCGGCCAGGTCGAGGATCTATTCTGGCCTGGATGACCATCTGGCAGGATGCCACAGAGTCCATGGTGACAAGAGCCATATCGGTCGCTACGTATTCCTTTCTTCTCGCTTCAGCCACTTGCTCGTCGATGCGACGGAGCTTCTCCTCGTAATAGTCGATAGCATCAACCTTGCGACTGCGCAGTAGTAATGGCCCATATCGCACGGTCACTTGCGGCCGCTCGCCCTCATACGTATGCGGCTGCCTTGGCTCGCTTGCAAGAAGCCGCGCGTTCTCGGCGGCCTCTTCGTCGCCAGTTGTACCGGATATTTGGCCGTTCGTGTCGCCTGCGTTGTCGGTTTGAGTGGCATCGCTATGCTTGCATGTTGCCTTATCCCTGGTCTTCAGGTATGCTGCCCATGATGCTTCTAGTCTCCGCAAAAGCAGGTCCCTTTGAGCAACCAACTGGTCAAGGTACTTCCAGTCTCTGCACAGAGTTACAGAATCCACGAGGCCAATGTCGAGACCTTCGATCAAATCCTTCAATTTTTGTTCAGATCTATGTTTGATCGGTATGCCTGTTAGCCGAAAGGTGCGGTCTGTTACGGTCGATTGCGAGCCCAAGTACTTCTGTCGAAGGTCTATGATTCGGAATGTCTCCCAGTTGATTGAGTAGAGTGTAATGCCGACGAAGAAGTAAGTGAAGGCGACATATGACCACAGGAAGGGCATCTCGCGACTTCTGTCCTCGTCCTTATCATTGAGGACATGAGAGTTGTTCGCATGTAGTGACTGCGGTAAGCTGAAGAGCTCTCGGCCGGCAGGACCCTTCGGTTCGGTTTCTGTTGCGCCTATGAGATCCCAGGGGTTTTTGCGGTACTTGGCGTTGATGGGCCCGAGTACTATAATCGCGAAGAATGCCATGACGGTGAAGAGGCGAATGGCCATTTTGAAGAAAGCCAAGAACTAACGACTTCAGTCAGAGTTTCTTCGGAGTCCAGTGGTCGGTCGCGGGTACGTGGCTGGGGAATGTGGGATTAGAGCTCACCACAAAAGCATCCAATCCGGAGGCGGCCAGAATCTGTTTTTCATTGATTCTGTAGAGCTGCGGTATCCATCCGAAGAAGGAGTCTGTCAAGGTCGGAAGGTCGACATGCGGATGCAGGCGCCGCTTATGCGCTGAATAGAGTGCCGGCCATCGTGGGCGGAGGATCTGCGCGAGGTCGAGACTCTCGAGTTAGTAGCCGTCACTCGCAGCACGAGACAATCATGTTGACTGTTCTGACATACGCAGAAAGTAATAAAAGCCGAGACCCCCAGAATCAAGGACAGCACAAGCTGCAGCTGGATACTATTATCCTTTTTGTTCGGGTCGATGAATTCTCCTCCATCACTAGTGCAGGTCCGATTACCCATCGTGCCTCATCTTTCTCCGGGTAATCCGTACAGGTTACTGCTGTAGTGAATGCTCAGAGGCTGTGCAGAGGCTGTGCAGAGGCTGTGCGAGCAACAAATGATATGCAGACCCGAATCTCGCGAGGGCTAATGTTGAATCTGGTGATGAAGCGTAAAGTTGCAGAGGCTGCCTGAAATGGTCATGACCACAGGTTGTATCGTCACGTATCGTCATCGAGCAAGTCGCGGCTGGGAAGTTGGGAGTTGGGAGTTGGGAGCTTACCCACTTGCCTGCCTGCCACAGGCCCACAGCCTGGTCCTGTGACGTCGTGGTTGTTGCCGTGGATGTTGCCGTGTGTGTGCGTCACGAGTCCGAATAAAGCTTACCCTAGACCACACTCATGATTCCGAAGGGGGCTGTCTGACAAGAAAACCCGCGACCAGGAGGAAGCGGAAGCGGAAGCGGTCCGGGACAAGGAAAAAAAAAAGTTCAACGACCGAAATGCCAGTACCCGAAACCTGGTCATCAAACGCGGAGAAAGCATTCGAATTAGCATACGCCTTTTGCCACGTGCGCGGCCTGTAATGTCCCGACCCCGAAGCACCGATGTTGCGCTCAAGAAAAAATAATCAGATGATGGATCCCTTCAAGGTCTTCGCCAATGACTTCCCCGCTTTTGGAGTAACCCAGCATTTGACGTGACAGTGTTCTACAAATGTGTCGCATTGAGGGAGAATAGTTCGCAACGGGAGACGAGGTCGCGTGTTACCGTAGGGGGGGCAACCGAAAGGCTCTCCGAGGGAACAATCCAGGGGCATGGTCCGTCTGCCTGCGTACAGAAAACATGTCAGTAGATCTTGTGAGGACATGTCATGCGATCAGTCTACGCCAGATGACGATTACACTGCATCTTGTCACATAGGAGAGTGTTTATGGCCGAGATCAAGTGTCTGGCAAGTTCACGTTGGCTACGAAGAAATGACGTTGCACAAAGAACTCCCCCCCCCGCCCAAGATCGCAAGGGGGCTTACTACGTTGCCAAACAGGTCGCTACACAGGTGCGGTTCTCAAGAGACGTGGGACGCGGTCACCATGATGGCAGATGGCTCGAGGGAACGAGGAAGCAAGCTTACGTCAGAACGCATCGGGATATTACGACCCATGGGCAGATCATCGTGGCGAGCCCGGAAGAGGGTGGCACACTGAGTAGTTTTCTGGCTATTTGTGGCCCCGTATTTGGTGTACCGATGTTATGAGGCAGGGCTTCTGATGGCTTCATGATCCTTTTATAGTTCGCACAATCTTCCTGCTTTTGGCTGGTACTTAGCTGAGCATGTACTCGCTATTCTGGGGGACGCGCCCACCGAGGTCTGAAGCAGTTTTCGAACACTCATGATGACCTGCCTGTCTTGGGAATCCGACTCTCTGAGAAGAAGGCGAGATTAAAATCACACGTGGCCGTTGCGCTGTTCAGATTTGCAGATGAAATGTCGATTGCCGATTCCCATGTCACCAGGATCATATGCAAGCCGAGTTAGGGCGCCCGGTTAGCCATCACATCTAATAACGAGCAGATGTGCGAGCAGGATAGCTCGATGAAATTTGGTAGCACAGCAAAAGGAGCGGCGTCCATATTACACACCAAGAGACGTTGTCTGTTGCATGGAAGACAAGAGATTACCCGTGTAACCGATTTCTTAATGAGCCCAGAGTCAAGATCAAAATCCAATATTTGAGCTGAGGGAACCGCCTGCTGGTTTTCAGTCTCATCAGCTCGTGGGCGACTGCTCAAATTGAGATGGGCTGCACGGAATCTTGGGAGCTTCGCGAGTGAAACTTCTTGACCAGAGATGGCGCTAGGAGTGTTCAAGAATTTGAATTTGGGCAGTCTCAGAGATGGGAGCCAACGTATGGGTTGGTTTGAAATGATACCAGACTTGTGTGTGCGAATAACGAGCTTTGGATCCCGTAATCCTTATCTCCAACATGGTTCGTCTGGTTTAGCAACAGCCTTGGACTCAGGTTACGCAATTAAGGCCACTGTGCTACAAAGCCTACAAGAAACGTCATGACCGAGCGCGCGACCGGTCGTGTTACTGTGCGATGGATATTGAGACGTTTTATCACAGGAGAAGATGACATTTCTGACAGCTCTTGATATCTATCCGCAAAACTTTCTACAACAAGGGTTGGTGAGCGAGCGAGATGTCGAAGGCTCACGGATACTTACATTGCCAGCTCACCGTTGTGGTTGGCGGCAGAAACTGCAGCTTGTCACCTTTGTCACCGATTCTGATGGCGGAAGAGTTCCACTTCCCCGGACAATTGAGTGAACATAGCCTTATGACTGCTCTGTGCGAGTATATGGAAATGGACCCGTCCGTCTGCTGCTCCATCGTATTGTACAGAGAGCAACACCACGAGCCCTGCAAAGAAGCATAGAGTTGATACGTGCAAGTCGATAAGGCCTCTCGCTCCTGCAAGAACCCGTCAACACCAAGAGCAGACGGCATGTTTGGCGCGCTAAGATGATCAACAGCTCGAAGGGCAGGCTGCCAAGACTGAGCCCTGTGAAACTTGGAGGCATGCGCCTTTGGAAACGTCGAAAATTCACTCGCGACTCGAGAGGCCGCGGGAATATAAATTGCATGCGATACCCAAGTCTGTCGTCTTGTTGGTCGGGATATAAAAGCAACAGGTTCCTCTACACAAGACGCCAGGCACAAGACCAGAGAGAAACCTCAAGAGAAAAGAGAACTGCAACCAGATCAAACATGCCCGGATCCAACGTTCAAGCAAATGGTATGTTACAGCGAGGTACAATCAACTTTACCTGCCCGAGGAAGTTGCAGCCATCCATCATTGAGGCAAGGCCAAGACATCTAACAATCGAGCAGGAACAGGGCAAGCGGTAGTCAATGGCAATGAGAAAAAGTCGCCCGCAACCGAGTCTTTCGCCATCGAGCGTTTTCGGAGAGATGACGGCCCTTGGCATCAGCCATTTGATACCTTGTCAAGTGTTCGTGGAGGCCAGGGTTCTCCAACAAGACGCAACAACGGTGCCGGGCCACCATCTTCTGTTCATCAGGGATCACAAGCCCCCAAGCCCTGACAGTCCTTTCACGAAGAAGCGGCAGTGACAAGGGCAGAGGTCAAGGAGAGGAATGTCTTTGAGCTGAGAACGGAAGACAAGGATGATAGTACCAAATGACAGGTACTTGGACCCGGGAAGCGGGAATTGACCTGTCATTTTGATGCTCGGAGGGATGGAAATATGTATAGGGCACCGAGACGAATAAATTGGCAAGGCGGCAGCGTCTGGCCACACCATTTCATGCCACCATCTTGGAGGAAACGTTGGAGGTGGCGATAGTTCACCGATTCTCGGTCAAGCACGTCAGTACCCCCCGCAGTATGGGCCAAAGACGAATTTCATTCTGCCGTTGGCTCTGAGCGGGCGAATATGAAGGCAATTTTTACTGTAGCACCATGATCCCAAGTCTGTAAAAAAAAACAATTCATGGCTGGTGCGTGACCTTGGCTGAGACATGTGAATAACAACAAGACCAGAAAACTGTTTACAAATGAAGAATGGCGCGTGGGGGCGGTTTTTATTTTTATTTTTATTTTTATTTTACTTTTTTTTAAAGGTGATTGACAACACCACCACCACTAATGGGGAATGCGGCTTAGCCTTGGAACTGGGGAGAAATTCGTCTCATGCTAGGCGCGGGAAATTGCGGGAAGGGGCTGGGAACCCGTCTCGGAGTATTATTGTACTCTCTCAACTCTGACTCAGCAATCTGGCCACGGGCTTGGATGCAGCAGCTCCCTCATTATGTGGCATCACCAGTCATACGCCAAGTCTTGATTCGAGCTCTCATTTAAGTCTAACCAATGCCCCCGTTGATAAGTGGCGCCGCTTCCTGTCGCATCCGCCGTAATTTATCTGGTGGATCCTTGGTGCTGAGTATTACTCCGTATGTAATACAGCCTCTTTGTGCTCGTTGTCCTGAACACGCTCTTCTATTAAGAAGCTCTAGTCCGTACGGGGTAAATATACACAGTCTATGTTGTATAAGTTATGGCAGGGGGGGCCCCACAGCCCCACAAGCCAAGGAGATAGTAAGAGATACTACTCGGTATTTAGTGCTAGTTGACGGACGTAGTGCCACACTAAGCCACGGAAAGGTCTATCATTGGCCTGCTGCCCCTAGTCCTGTACCTTCTGTAAAAACAAACAGGGAGTACCCCGTACATAAAATCATTAGACTGCATGCATGTAAGGAACCCAGAAGGTTGTGCTGGCATTGCACCTTAATACATACGGATTACAATTGCTGATGTCTGTGGCTCCGCATGGGCCCAGCGCACAGCACCTAACATACAACTAAAATAGAGCTCTGTCCAGCTTCGCATTGGCGAGGACTATGGCGCTTAAGCGGGGGCATGGCGCCGGCAAAGGTAACAAGCTTGTTGAGTCAAAAGCAAGGTAGCAGGTATTATTAGCAGAGGAATACCTGACGAATGCAGGAAGTGGGGGGGAATTGATTCGCCACAGCTAGGCTCTAAAAGGGGTTCGATTTGCGTTCGACCCGCGCAGCCTCCGCTAATACCCAATCCGTATGCACCGACCCCCGGGGCACCAAATGGCAAAGACACAAGCTGCACAGTTGTCTGGGTACTTTTGATCGGGTGATTGGATGGGTGCTCGTCGAGGTACTCGATACTTGGCAGCCTTCCGAGAGTTGGAGCGCATGCACGGACAGTCCGACTGACTGACTGGCTGACTGGCCCCTCCCATTTCATCTTCCTTCAGCTGCAGGAGCTCAGCGCACGACGCCCCGGCCGGCCTGCCCATGCCATGCCAATGATGCCATGCCGTGCCATCACTTCACAGTCCTCTTGCCTTTTCATTCCTTTCACCTCAACACAATCAAACAGCGGCATTCGCTGTTGCGCGACACCTATTTCTCGCCAGAAACTCGCCAGCACGTCCAAGAGCATCGGGTCGTTTCCTTCGTTCGCCAAGTGCTACTTTGCGTTTTCGCCTTGACTGTTCGCGCCAAAGGACGAACGAACCGTGCTCCGCTTCTCAAGTTTCAGTGCGGATTACGGATCCGTATTAAAATAGGCGCCTTCTCGAAAACAAAAAACCGTCACTCGCCCAAAGTCCCCCCAAAGTCCCCCCAAAGTCTGACTCTGACCGCACGCATTTGTTTTGTCTCACCTCACTTTTTTTGCCAACACCGCCTTGTGCCGCGACGGACCCGCCGATTCAAATCCATCACGCAATATCTGGCAGCTGTTTAATTTAATGATTCCTTCTCATTCTCTGCCAAGAACCAGCCGAAACGAAAAGGGTACATCACTGCCGAGGCTGTGTATCGGGGCAACTGCCTTCTCGCCACAGCCTGCCTGTCCTTCCCGACGAGAGAACCCAACGAACCCCTGAAGTATCGACGACCGAAAAAAAATAAAAAAAAAATGGGTGAGAATTCCCTTTCTTGCCTGCAAATCGACGGCAAATTGTCATTTGCATGTATCCAACTAACAAAATCGCAACGCAGTTCTCTCCTACACTATCGTACCATTCAACGATATCGGCAAGCTCCCAGCTTGTGCTGTTGGTTGTCAACCCCTGTGGGACGCCAATGGTGGATGTGTCCCTCCAGCTATTCCCGCAGCTGATCCGAAGGTCTACGGCGAATGCTTCTGCGCCAACAGCAAGGTTGCAGCCTTCTCAAGAGCGGTTTCCGGTGTATGCGACAATGCCTGTCCAGGCGACCCTAAAGGCGTGAGTTCCATCGCTGGCTGGTTCTCCAATTTCTGCAATGTCAAGGCGGGAGATACACCCAAAACGGCTGCCTCGACAAGCGCTGGCGCAACGAAAACTCCAGGCTCAAGTAACAGCGGAAGCATTAGCGGTGATGGTGGTGGTGGTGACTGGTAAGTCTTGAATCTCGACCCTCAGGATTTTCCCTCCTTACCGACTGCCCGATCTTTCATGCTAACCACAGTTGAAAAAAAACAACAACAGGCTCTCTAGCCATTGGCAATGGGTCATCATGCTTGTCATTCTGGTCGTTGGTATTGCCGGTATTTGGATCGGTGCCTGTATCTGGCGCCGTCGATATTTGCGCAAGAAGGATCGACAGACCTCACTGGGACAGAAACATTCTGGATCTGTCAACAACCCGTCCTGGGGCCCAGCCATCACAGGGTCCGAGTCAGCGACCCCCATGAATTTTCCCACTGGACGCGATGCTGAAAGGGGGATTGTTCACGAAAAGCCCCAAAAAGACAAGCAGAAGAAGAAGAAGTGGACGGTGACTGAGCGCACATAGACGACACTTTTCGCTCTGCGGTTACGAGTTCTTACCGACACCATTCGTTACACGACGATCCGAACATCACACTCCTTTGCATATCTCCCAACCAAAATCGCACGACCTTTCCAACTTTTCTAGCCTCATCTTGATTGGCACGCTGAAGACACAGCGGTACCCAACCCGAGAACCATGTCGTGCCGACATGTTACACCTGCACAGCGCTTTGCCTCCCGGCACATCTCTATTTACCTCTGGCTACCCGACATGTCCTGATGGACTCGACTTCTACCAAAACCACTGAATTGTGTGGTTCTCTCTGCGCGCGGATCAGGGAACATTCCACACCATGATGGAATAAGATTGGTAGTGATATGGCTTGACGTTGTTTGCGCATATCTTTGACCCGTCTGGTCCTTCCTATATATACTTTTAACGGCGTTGCTGGTCTATATCCTTAATCTGGTTGTTTATTTTGTCATTGGGACTTATACACACTGCTCTGTATCGAACTTTTTTTTTTTTTTTTTGGATTCTGTTGGGCGGTCATTGGCGTTTTTTTTTTCCTGTTGGGGCATTACACATTTCGACGCCATACAGTAGAGTCGACAGCCGGCAGGCTTCGTCTTTGGAAGGCGCCTCTGTTTGGGAAAGGTACAGGACAAGCAAGGAGGAGGAGCATCGCCACGGCAGACAAGCTACCATTCATATTATCTTCTTCACATTCAACGATGACCCATTACTTTTTGAATGATGTTGCTGATGCTTCCTCGTTTATTCATGCTAATACCTATTCTATTAAGGATATACGAAAATTAGGATGTTTGCTGCCAATGATGATTCTATTCACGCCTTTTGCTGCTCCTCCATGGCATCCATGTACAGATCGATCAAACAACCGGCTGACCATGCTTGTGTAGGACTCTGTAATTGGAACGGAATTAGTCAAGTGGCTTCAAATGCGATTTTCGACCAGAGCTTGGATTGAAATAAAGAAATCAAGGTGAAACATACCGAATCTGGGCAATGCTCTCCATTCTTCTGCGTCAACTCTGCCAACCCAGCCCATGCACTCTCCTGGATCATCTGCTTACAACCAGCTAACCGCCTCGTGACTTGTTGGAACGCTTCGACTCTCCCCGCAGGAGTGGTGCGTCGCTTCAAGTCAAACTTGAGCAGCGCACGGAGGAAGAAACCTGTCGGCCACAGCCACTCGGGACCCTGGTGGTAGTTTCGACCTCTGCTCGTGGCAAAGTCGTCACTGTCTTCGCTATTTCGGTAATAGGGTCGGTAGTTGAGGTCTGCGGGATCCAAGGTGGCCATGCCGGTTGGACCACGGAGAACCGAGTCTGCTAGACACAGCGCGTGTATTGCGTGATCAGCGTTGAAGAGTTCGGGCGCGACAGTCATGGCGATGGGGAAGTTTGGCCGGAATTGGTAGTCTTCATACTCCTTGCCGGACTTGTATAGATCTTTGTAGATTCCTCGGCGATTGACGACGGCTGGGTTCACGTCGTACTTGGGGTCATCTTCTGGTGATAAAGGTACGAAATAGCATTTCTCAAAGTTGTCCTTGATTCGGGCTGCCCAATCCTGGAACTTGACTGGCGTTCCTTCGGGGGTCTTGACCGAGGAATAGGCAAACTTGCCTTGCTGGTTCAATGTGGATAGCCAAGCCAATGTGCTGTACAGTAAACCGGTGATTTCAACGGCAGCACCGTCGCGAGGCGTTCCTGGTACTCCCTTGGACCCTGCTCGCTCACTTTCTCCCATCTTATCCATCCAAGTGCCACAGTTGAACTGGTTGCCGCCGAAAATGATACCCGTGTCCCAATCGACGTAGATGTGTTGATTGAAGCCTTCATCTGTCATCTGAGAGTCAATCTGTGGACCAGCATTGGCCTCCCGGAATTTCAGGCCGGAAGCATGTCTCTGCAGAGCCTCCTGGATGACATCTTCGATGGTGCTCTCTTCCGAGTACGCTCGAGGATCGTCAGTGGGGAACCAGGCATCGTCGTATGGCAAGAAGCG
Source organism: Epichloe festucae Fl1 (assembly GCA_003814445.1). Lineage (NCBI taxonomy): Eukaryota > Fungi > Ascomycota > Sordariomycetes > Hypocreales > Clavicipitaceae > Epichloe > Epichloe festucae. Next base: position 1,984,076 of record CP031390.1, read on the forward strand.
TCTTTTGACAGTTGTCTTCAAGATTCCCAATCCGTCAGGTGCCAGCCGCACGTAGTCTTGGATTGTCTGTAAGAAGAACCAGATAGAATCTCGTGCGTTGTAGCGAGGGGCATCACCGCTACTGAGAAGATTGGGAATCATGCCATGCTTGAGAACACTTGCAAACGCGTGAATATGCTCTTTGGCCTCTTCAAACCGCCCAGTGCCGAGGTAAAGGCCACGTATCGAGATGAAAACATCGCGACCCCAACATCTTGCCCATTCAACAGCAAAATGTGGCAGTCCTGCTGCTATGGAAGGTACAGCTTTATTCGGCCAAAGGGAGGCAGATTTAACAAGACCGGTCTGCTGGATGCTGACAAGTGCAAGATTCTGGAGGAACCACTGGCCCTTCTTGATGTCCTCTCCCATGAGTTCCAACGCCCGGTCACGACTGGCATTGTAGGCAGTTCTCAACACCAAGCCAAAGTAGCGAGGGAGAAGAAAACTGGGGATGGTTCGAATGGCATCGAACCTCTCTCTGAGCCATTCCGCCGGACTGGCGAGCTGCTCGTTACCCGCGGTCTCACTCATCCTCTGGACTCGCCCAAGAATGTAATCGAGTGCCCAGGTGCCATCGCGGAGGTTCTGGCAGAGGGGATGCGCGAGATTGTTCTCGCGAATGACACCCTTCATTACGCTCCACCACCCTTGCAAACCAGCATATACGAGCTTGCCATGGCCTGGAATATCGTAAGTCCCGTCACGCCCACTACTTGAGTCAAGCTCCTCAGCCTCGCATTTGTACATTAAGAAATTGAGATCAATGAGATTCAATTTGTCCCACGCTTCCTTGGCACCCGAGGTGACATAGGTATCCAGACCCGCCGAATGCTCTGCAGCAGGAATCCACGTTTCGAAAAGGGCGATGCTTCCGGGAGGAAATTTGTCCCTCACCGTGATGACGGTATCGTCTCCGCAAACATCCACGTTGACACCTCCGATATCTATGACCCGGCTCGGGAGGCCAACGAGGTGTTCGGTGTTGTCAACTGCTTGCTTTGTAGCATCCTCACTAGCATCCACTTCTAAGCTCCAGCTCCCAAGGTGCTGCGCTCGGGTTCCCGCAAGATTGACAGGGCTCAAGCTTCCATTGCCGTTGCCGTATCCGGGGAACGCAGTGTGCGCTATCAGGAAATACCCCTTCCTTGATTCAGGGTGGACCCTATGGACGGTAACATATTCCTTCTCGTGATGAATGTGGGTTTCATCGTAACCATCCTTGCCCATCAACGTGTGGATTTGGTTGAGCAGCTTCTTCACTCCGGCGATGCCATTCTTGCCCCGGCCAACCTTGATGGGTGTAGATTTTGAGGATTCTGACGTATACAGGCGTGTCTCATTCACAAGATCCACAAGCTTGGGATAGACTTCATCATATCCCATGACCGAGCCCGTTGCGCTGGCGCACATGCTGACGAGGGCTGCATTTGGCAGAGTGTCTCGAGCATCTCGCTTTTGTGCTGGCGTTTCGTTATCATGGGTGCAATCCATGAACAGCGCATGAACTGGGGTAGGCTTTATTCTGCGAATGACTTCTCTTGTGAGATCGCCTTTGCTCTCTGAGTTTGGTGAGGAAGATGGATCTCCACGAGATATCTCGTCAAACTCGAAACTACCAATAGGACGGCCGCCATGCCTGTGAACCAATCTGCTAAGCTCAGCTGTGCTCCATGCTTGCATTGCCTCGCGAATGAGTGAGCTGAGACCAAGCCGCTTGACGAAGACATAATCGGTTTCTTCCGAGCCCGAGAAAAGCTCCGCCACAACATACAGGTCAGGCCGCACGCGTCGTGCTTCATCAAGAATGTGTTCTGCCACGTGAATTGGCGTTGAATGGCAGTTGTCTATCCGGAGACCAACGAAGTATTTTGCCAGTGTGCGAGCGTATTTGGTCATGTGCTCCCAAAGCCAAGGACTGTCCTCTGGCTTTGAACCATACCGTAGCTTGACGCAGTCTCCCCATATGATAACCTCTCGTCGCAAGTATACGCGGGAGTCGGGGCCAGCATGGTCGATTAGTGCATTGCCACCCCACACCCAGCCATTGTTGACCAACATGAGATCTCGCGCGGAGTGTTTGGATGTGGTTTCGTTTGATGGCAAACGCGTGAAGTACGATTCGATCAACGGATTTTCCAAGTTTATGGGACCGAGTTTGGGGCCATGATCGTCCAGGCGAACATACTTGATGCGGTTATATAGCTGCTCCAGGATTTCCTTGACATCGCCGTCGTACATCTCATACAGGGGCACGTTGATAGCGTCGAGTATTTTCATCATTTCTAAACGCGCTGCGGCCCTGTCTGCAGAGCCTGAAGACTCGCCCTCGTATCTGCCGAAGCAGAATGAAAGCAGAGTCGATGCTACATTGGGGTCCACGGCTCTTCTGAACCGCGTACCGAAACGATCAAATCCCAACAGTCCATGTTTGCGAATGAAGGAAACCTTTTCGTCCAAGGTTGCATCTTTGAGCTTCTCAACATCTTCCTGAAGCTGGTTCGCATCTCGGGGTGTGCTTGTTTTGGCATTGGTCCAGGCTGACACGGCAGCATCGGCATCTCGTTTGACATCCAGAACATAATATTCCCACAAACGAATCTTGGCGATAACGTCTTTTTTAATGGCATCCATGATGAGTACAAGATCATTTGACGACTCTAGGTTTGTTGGAAGACCGAGAGATTCTAGATTTGAGCTCAACTCAAGTAATTTTGAGTCTAGTTCATAAGCAGGTTCCAACCAAGGAGCGGTCGACAAATTGTAGCCAGCTTCCGGATGCTGCTCAAGCCATTTCGAGTTGTGAGCTGTGTGGTTGAGGACAATATCAGTTAAGCTCAATAACGAATGTTGGCGCTCCAAGCTATCGACCATCTTCTTCACATCTGCTTCACCAGCAGGAAAACAAGTAGGATCCCAGCCGAGTTGGTCGTACAAGCTGTATGGAGAATTGGAGGAGCCCCGAATTTGCAAAGGTGTAAAGTGAATCATGTTGTATCCTCGGTCGCTGATTCCTCGCAGGTGCCTCTCCCAGTCGGTAGGATACCTGCCCATGAATTTGCTGATGACAGAGAAGATGGAGAGCGCTGGCAAGGGGAGGGGTGACCCATCCAATTGCAGACGAGGCGCAACATCTATGTAATAAAGAGGCGTTTTCTTCAATTCCAGCGCGTTTCGCGGCGTTTTGTCAGACAGATGTGGCTCGAGGCTCGGCAACTCTGCGTACGTGGTATAGAACGCGTAAGCTCCCGATTGATATATCTCAATTGAAATCTCAATAGTGCGATTGAAGTCAGGAGTCAGCCTGGGAAAAGGAAATTAGTCAAGACATATCGAGCAGAACGGAACGGCTTTCCTGAGCTACGGATGGTCGTGAAAAACCTACTTGAACTCCCTGAAGCTGTGGCGTCGGAATGACTGGCCCTTCTCCGGGACATTGACCCATAAGCTTCCATGGCGGCAAATGGACGAGGTGCCCTCAATGGCAAAGCGCAGGGTAACGGGGTCCTTGGACAATGGTGCAATGTGTATGAACTCTCCCGCAACATCAGGAGAGCCATCATCGTTGAGCGGCAACGAGTAAACTTGGGTGGACGTCATGGTGCCTGGACTCATGATGTGAAAGAGAGGAGGACCGGGCTTTTGCTGCCCCGCGCACCAAAGACACAAAGACGACGTCAGCGACAAAGCTGTGCTGCTGCTGCTAATACAGGCAAAAATCGGTTCGGGATCCACAGGAGCTCCAGGATCAGACCAGCTCCAAACTGTCGACTTCTCGAGTCGGTCAATCGATTTCAGTGGATTGACCTGCTGAACAGCAAGACGGCAGAAATCACGAGCCAAACGCTGACATCGGGATCGATAGGGCCGGGCTCAAAAAGAGGAAGGAGCACAAACAGGCTAGAAGTAGAAGACGGAGAGGGTCAGCAGAGCTGCCGAGGTGGTGAGATCTCGATGGGCTTACTATGGGCGACCACCAACGACCAACGACCACCAACGGGCAGGAACGACCGAGTCGTCCGGTGCCTCCGCTGAGTCCAGTTATTAGTCCGTCCAAGCTCGAGATTCGCTTCCGCCAACTTCACCGCTTTGTTTGTTCTTGTGCGCCCAGATCTGCCCGACAAAAGCCATCGGACGTGTGCGAAGCTTCCTGATGAGGAAGTACCAAATCGGTATATTACATCGTGTGTACGCAGACGAACGAACGATAGTGCTCCAATTCAATGCACGAGACGGCTACGAGCATACATACGATCACGGATGCCACGAAGAGAGCACGAAGAAGGCTAAGCACCTTTGCTTCTTGGCAGAGCTTTTTGCCGTCTTATCCAAGTCATGGCCAATCCAATAGTCGATTTCCCATGTGGCCGAGTTTGGTCCGCAGCCTTCGAGCACACGCACGGTTTCAACTTTCCGACCCCCATCCTCATCCTTGAGTTTTGAATCTTGAATTCTGAATTCACCCCTGGATGGCTTCTGAATTGCCCCCTCTTTCTAGTTTTTAACACCTACCGAGCCTCCCCTTCCAGTGCGCTAAGAAGCGAACTGCCCGATGGCCGCGGCGGGGCGAACCGTCGACGTCATCATGACTTCTAGGCGCGGCCAGTTGGTCACCAAGTTGAGGCCTTGACCGCTCAATTGCGACTAGAGACCACTTTCAAGCTTACCTATGCGTTGATGTGGTTGGAAAAAAGAAAGCACTGTTTCAATCAGCGCCAAGGAATATTGATTACGCTTGCAGTGCGGAGTAATGATTTGACCCTCTGCTTGCTAGTGCAAGGCATAGAACCATACAAAAGACGACTTGTTGGCAACAATGCGATCAAGTTCGCGAAGTAGACTGTACTCATTGTCGAGAATGCTGCCCGACTGCTTCTTCTCTTCTATTGCTATTAAGTGACGTACCTATTTATAGAGGATTGATCTTCACTGGCACGAGCGAATGTGCCGATGTGGAGTCCGCCGGGGCTATCAAGGGAGCCGAGTTTGTGAAAGGGGCATTTGTGAAGCCCGATAGACGTATCCGCGAGCTGTTGCATGCCCTTTCTTCTCGGTTCCGCTGTCGCGACGGACCGTCGTACAGATTTGCCCGGCAACTTTTCCATAAGAACGTAGCTAACACCGATGGGATTGTCTGGGTGTTCAAGCGCAACGTCATGAACTTTGGGAGCAGGCACTCTCATCCTCATCACTCAGCGACCATCGAGCAGCACAGACCTTAATTCCTGGAACATCCTCGATACTTGCCCAGCCCTACACTACACAGCACGAAGGGAAACTGCCCGGTGGAGGGACGCAAGATGTTATAGCTCTATGCAGTAGACGCAGTATATAAGAATACTAGTGTGCGCCGTTTTAACAGATATGATCCAAAAAAAAAAACGCCGAGGTAAGAGATTGCCCTGACAAAAACCGTCCACTCTATGCCGTGCCCGCAACACAAGGTCTCGCTACCTCACATGACACATGATTGGTCTGGCGTCTCCGTCAACTTTACCTGCGTGTTGTGTTAAAGGGATGGTCTCAGCTCCTTTCGAGCTGTGCATGGATATCAGAATCAAGAGCAACCCGTTTTCCCAAACAAGTCAACAAAGTCAAAAAAGTCAAAATAGCGAAATCATCTTTCACGCACCATCCGTTACTGTTGCCACCAAGTTGGGGATATCATTAACGTCCTTGTTGCCAAGCAAGATGTCATTCACCGCAGTGAATAGCGGGTATTCTTTCTCCAACCCACGAGCCTTCAAGAAGCTGTTCACCTCAAAAGCCGTCGTTGTCCCCTGCAGTTTCTGGCCGTTCAATTCTTTCTGTTCCACCTCGTCGACTGAGATGCCTTGCTCGACAGCCTTCTTCGCGCATCGGAAGTTTCGTCCGCCCGAGGATGATGTGATCAAGTCGGCGACACCAGCTGAGGTCTCTGTGAAAGTCTGGCTCTGGACTGTCTCGCCAAAAAACTCCTTTCCGAATTTGACCATTTCCATGAGACCAATGCGCATGATGGCGGCCTTGGCGTTGTCACCCCAGCCTCGGCCGTCGACGAAGCCTGCAGCCAAAGCCACGATGTTCTTCAGGGCTCCACCCAGGGAGACACCGGCGACGTCAGAGACCATCTGAACGTGGAAATAATGACGGTGGAAGAGCGCGCGGAAGCAGTCATGGTCGAGAGGGGGATATTCGGCGGGGAGCGCAGTGAGCTTGGTTTTGGATGTTCGGCCTCGGCAGTCTTTGTGCGAAAGGGCCTGCAAATCAGTCACGGTAATGCCTGGGTTAGGGCTGCCATCGCGCGGCGAAGGGTTTCTGCTATTGTCCATGGGAGGAGGGTCGTAGGCAATGGTGGTCTCTGACCACTTCTCAGCAGCGATTTCGCTGGCAATATTGGCGCCACTCAGGGCACCACAGTAGATATTCAGGCCGTCGCCAATCCACTCACTGAACAAGCTGACGCCATCGTCGGTGACGTTGACGCCCTTGATGCAGCTGATGCCACGTGCAAATGGCAGAATATGGCCACCGACTTGCTTGCAGACATTCGCGATGAACTGGTGAGGGAGGTTGAAGATGAGAATGGAGGAGTTTTTGACGGCTTCGACGAGGGAGGGATTGGCGATGATGTTGGAGGGGAGCGTGATGCCCGGCAAGTACTTGACGTTTTCGTGGTGGTGGTTGATGACAGAGGTGAGTTTCTGAGGCTTGTCGCCTGCAGACGCATCGTAGTATTTCGAGTCCTTCCCAATCACGACGTCTTCCTCGTACACCCACATCTGAACATCTTCTTCAAAGAGGTCATTGTGCTGTTTTGTGTTTTCGGCGACGATCTTGGCAATTGTAGAACCCCTAAACAGGAAAAAAAAAAGCCGAGTTAGACAGTGGCCCACGTGACAGATTTGATCAATTGGCCAACCCCGACCAGAAAACCAGAAAGGTGACGATGGCAGTCACGTACCAATTGCCAGATCCCACAATGGTGACCTTGTGCTTCTTCTCGTGGCCGCCGAGGAGACCAGTGCCCGTCATGGTTGCGAATGTCGCGGGACACAATCGCACCGGCTGGAGGGGAGCAAGGGGAGCAAGGGAATGGTACGGCAAGCGCTTCAGATGGCCGGAGAGTCGCAGTGGCGGGATCCTCGGCATACAACTGGCAGCAAAGACAGCGCGAGAATACGAGAAAGCGACGCAATTTACGAGGAGGGGAAGGGAGACTGGGCGAATAAATGTGTGGTGCCTTGAACTTGAATTAAGGCCAACAACGGGACAAGAAAAGCAACGTCGTCAACGGTTGGGGCGCCACGTCGAGTCGACACGACACCACACGACACCACACGACACCACAGCGGGGCATCCTACCTGGGCCGTCCCTTCCCTGGACAACTTCCTGTGGTCCGTCCTCGTCCTCTGCCCTACCGTCTGTCACATGGAAATTAGCCAGCAAGTATAAGCAAGCTCAACCACTTATAAGTTATGTATGCAGGCAGTGTGGGATTGTCTTTGGACTTTTGAGCCTCCTGCAGGGCCGAAGCTGAAGCTCCTTCCTTATACAGTACTAATAATACAGATACAATCCGAACACGGAAAGGCACCAGGTGCAAGTGTCAATACCTGAATAGTCCCCTAAAACGGCCCCTATGCGATACTCATGGTCGGGCACACATGTCCACGTTTCAAAATCTTCTCATCTGAAACGACGCGGAATAAAACCACAATGAAAACACAACCAAAGGAAAAAAAAAAATTCGTTATCAGCCGGGATTTGACACTTCTTGCCCCGCTAACCTCGGCGGCAACTGACAACGCCTGCCGGCGGCACCTCCGACGTCCACCTGTCTTCCGCCACCCGCTATCCGAGGCAGATCCAGAAGGACCCCGTTGCGATGTATCCCGGCGCCCGGCACGTGCAATAACTCTGTACCAGGGTCATTTCTCAAAAAAGCTCGACTGTCGAGCAACAGTATCTACCGTTCACGCAAGACTCGGGAATACATCCAGGACGGTTTCGTTTTCGCCCACGACTATGGCGTAAGCGATCTTGGCGTAATTCTTGACTGTTGCACAGAGTTCCGGGGCCAAGGTTTCGTATGCCTCGCTCATACCGAGAAAGGCCAAGGGCACAACAGAGGTCACATGGCCCCATTGCAGGATTTCAAGCGATGGCGGGTTTCCATGCCCACCCCGCAGGTTGGCTGTAATCTCGAAATCCAATGCCTCGAGGCCTCTGACAAGCGTCTCGACACCATCGATTTTCTTGCCGGCGGCGAAAATATATGAGCCAACCCCAAGATATGGAGCGAAGAGTTCCGACCGAGGGATCCCGTGTATCTTGGGGTAAATCTTCTCGAGCCCGCTCAGCAGTTGCATGGACTCGGAAGTGCCTCTAGTCGTGCGGTTGGGCATGACGATCTTGCCAAAGTCATCGAGGAGCTTTCTGCGCAACTGTAGAACCCGTGTGCTTGTACTTCGCCGAACTTTACAAAGCTTGCAATCACAAGTGAAACCCCAGTGCCGGAGCTGTTTCTGAACCTCTTTATACGAGTCCAGAGGTTCTGGGAAACAGTAGGATATGAAGAGCTCCGTGCCTGCCTGCATGTCTCGCATGGCACGAAAGATGATCATATCCCCAATAAAGGAACGTTTGCAATTCGCGAGGCAGGAGTGGTTGATGTAGGACGCCAACAGCCAGACGCCGGAAGATGTATCAGCTTCTGGAGGTTCACCGTGAAGTACGGTTGCCTCTGAGGCAAAAGTGGTCCTTGGTGCGCCAAAACCATTGAGAGCTGCAATCTTGTCTACAAGAAACCTTTGTAGTGTTAGCAAAATATCGCCATGGGCATTGGTGTATACCTCTGGAAGGATGTGAGTCGTGAAACTCACGAATCGACTATAGGACTGCTACTAGCCGCAAGGGCATTTGTAACTGTGGTGGTGTAGCCTCCGCGATGCAAATCCTCAAACATCTTTAATGTGCCAGGATTGTGATATGTCTTTTGTACGACTCGAGTAATCATATGGGCTTGAGCACCCCCAATAATCCGCTTCGTACTCCCGTTGATCAGGACAGGCGTCTGGTTTGTGGGATAATCGCCAGCGGCGTAAAAGTACGCAAACGCCTTTTCACACAAAAGGAGCTGACCGGCAGAAACGGGCTTCGTCGTGAAAAGTCCCCGCCCCCGCCCGGGAGATGTGCGGATTTCAACAACCGCAGAATATGTAGCACAGTCAATAATTGGCGGGGTCTGCTCGGCTTGCTTGTACATCTGACGGAAATTGTATTCTCCTGTCTGCTGCTCCCGCAACCGGGCCTTGACGCGTTCGATCTCCCGCTTTGCATCCGTGTTTTCAGGGTTCGATTCCACCAGTTGTCGCAAAATTTCTATGCAACGCTCAAAACGGCGATGCTCGTATAGTGCTCGAGCTTCGCGAAAGAGGCCCTTCTCAGATGCCATTCCGGCCTCGCGACTGTGTACTGCATCTGACAAAGCTTTCTCGAAACGTCCGAGTCTGAGATTGGCCAAAGAGCGATTGAGATACGCTGGCCGCTGCTCTTCTGGCGATACAGCGGCTCTGATGGCACGAGTGTATCTAAAGTGGAATCAGTATGTTGTCAGGTGTTGGAAGATGTCAGAGCGAGATTCAGATGTCGGGACAACTTGTTGGAAGTAATAGGCATGGGCAAGCCAACATTGCAATAGACACTCACAGGCGCTCCGCCTCAGCCCATTTCTGGCTTTGAACTGCATCGTTGCCTTGCAGCCTAATGCGTGTGCTGTCTTCTAGTATCAACGATCTTCTCCATTGGATTGGAACATGCTCTTCTGCTCCTTCCAGCCAGGTGACGTCGCTGACATGGTCGACTCTCAGCGCATAAGAGCCTTCTGTGCAGTATTTCAAGTAAGGTTCCTTCAGGGCCAGAACCATGTCAGGCTGTAGTATTTCCTTGGCGGGCACATCCAGCTCTTCTGGCTGGTGAAAAAGTTGAAGTGTTGTGGCCGTACCTTCTTCGTCTTCTACAATAGCCACAACCGCTAGTGCCATGCGCTTCGGTGGTGTGCGAACGCGGACGACGACCATTCCTCCACGATGATGTGTTTCAAGTCTTAACTGTGCTATCTTCAAGGGCTTAAGCTCGTGGAGCAAGCGATGGCAAGGGGCGTAGGGTGTTGGATTCGGTGCCAGGATCATTCTGCCGTTTCTATGAAATATCTGCACGCTTGGTAGATTCGAGGTCAAGTTCTCCATGAAATTTGCTATCAGCTGTTCGGGAGAAGGATGATCTTGAACGACTTCGCCTTGCCTTTTATTTGCTCGACTTGTGGCATGTTGAACTTGCTTCAGAGTAAAATCACGATCTTCATCAGTTATATCCCGAATGTCCATTCTATATGAAGGAAGCCTTGGGCTCATTGGACGTCTGATAGTATACCAGTGCGTGATGAGAAAGTTTCGTGCCTGTTTTGAAAGAAGATTATGACTCTCTGTCTTGAGGATCTCGTAAGTGGAATCTGAAAATACACGTGCGGAACTGTATAGTCAAGACGCAAGAGCGAGGAAAGAAACACTTCAAACAGCGGTAGAGGAAGAAATCAACGTGGCTCATGTTTTGAATTTCTTTGCCATTTGTAGTGGGGCATTCTTTCGTTTGCCTTGCAGCCTGACGAGTTCCGTTTGTGATTGATTCTGTGAATTTCGTTCGATCGCACCTTCCTCATTTCTAACTCGGTGCCCATCCATACTGTAATACGTATGCACGCCGTGGAAGCCGTGTAATCGATCCACATGAGGGAACGTCATGAGACCCACAAGCACAATCTTTTAGAAACCATCACGAGAGTCCAATATGCGTTGAGGTGGTTGTTGGGCCATGGCTATCCGACTCCAGAGTTAAGATAAAACACAGTTGTAGATGATATGTCTTGATTGAGAGCTAGCTAAGAACTTGAGAGGCTGTGGCGTTTGCCATTCTCTCGCCATCAGAGTTGCATCCCCTTGCATCCCGCGCCCCATTTTGCCGCCAAATGGAGCCTTGCGTTATCAGTACGTAGACTGGGCCCGTTGAACTCCGTTGAACTCCGACTTGTTCACATGGAAGATCAAAGTCTTGACGATAAGTTCTTAAAAAATGAAGCTCCCCAGTGCCCACCTCTTGTTTCAGCGAGTCCGGGAAATGGGCCGAGCGTTGACTACATCTACGACCACGATCACAGGACCCTTCAAGGACATTGCCCTGACTGAATCCTCATGAGAAAAAAAAGTGATTCAATCAGCTTGAACCCTCATTTTCGGTTTTCATTATTGATCGAGTCATTAAGCCAAAAAAAAAAATGGGGACTACATGGCCTCTCACAATACGCATCGCCATGCTGGATGCAGACAAGCCCGTACCCAACGTTGCTGCAAAACTAGGATCATACGGAAATGTCTTCCACAATCTCTTAGTGTCGGCAGCGAAGCGAACGAGCGCCAATCTCATCATCGAGTCAGAGAACTTTGATGTCGTTCGCGGAGAATATCCCCGCTCGGCATCCGACTTCAGCGCGTTGATCATCAGCGGCTCAGCAGCGTCTTCATACCACGACGAGGAGTGGATTCACAAGCTCGATGAATACATCATGAGCGTGTTTGCGAACTGTCCGAGGGTGAAGATCTTCGGCAGCTGCTTTGGTCATCAGATCGTGTGTCAGAGCATATTGCGAAAATACGGAGTCGTTGTGGAGAAGAACCCAAGGGGATGGGAACTGGGCGTACACAAGATCCAGCTCAGTGAGGAATTTGTAAACTCTCTCGGAAACGACGCGGCATTCGGCTGCCGCCCGCTCACCCCTGATAGTGTTGAGAGCGCCAGGTTGTCGGGCCCGAAAACCTTGCGGCTTCAATTTATTCATGCCGACCACGTTAGGATTCCGGACAACACGGCGCTTCCGCCCACATGGATTACGATAGGCCAGACAGAGGAGTGCTCGAGTCAAGGGATCTATCAGCATGGCCGCGTGCTTACCTATCAGGGACATTTCGAATTTGACCGGTTCATCAATTCGGAGACTCTCAAGGTCTTTGGTGCCCGTTGGGATCCCGACGTCTTGGACCGCGGGCTGAAGGCCATGGACAGGGATGATGACGCCGAAGAAGGTGCAGATATATTGGTGAGGTTCTTGATGGAGGGGGAAGCGCGCGACTTGCACGGGGATGGACTGATTACGCCGCCTTGAGCTGTTTCTGTATTGCTCCCCGGCGTATGCAAATTTAGATCTGAGATGATATGAATGATGTGCGTAGTCCCAGTAAATATGTCGTCAAGTTTTTTTTGTCTTTTCAGTTTCATCAAGCGTCGAAAAAGTACGACGTATATACATCAGTCGTGGATAGAAGCGGCGCCAGACGGCATCTCGCAGTCTGCCCATAGTTTTCAGACCGAGTTCGAAATTCCGCTACCTGTGATTAGCTACACGCGCTTCACTTCACGCACAAGCTCCTCGAGTCTTTCTATCCCCTCAACAATTTCGTCACATGTGTGCCATGCCCAGCATAGCCTAATACCATTACCGTAGCCTTTATTAGCCCTGTCTATGCTCCCCTCATCACCCTCTACGACCATGTTGGTGCCAATGGCGACCTTCAAGTTGTATTTCTCGAGTGCCAAATCTGCCAACTCAGTCGCCGAAAGTGGCAGGTCGGGAGGAATCATCAAATAGGCAAAGTAGCCCCCCGCAGCCACAGCATAAGATTGGCGACTACTGGTTCCGCCTTCATGCGTGGTCTCGTACGGTAGTCCCGTTGATACCCCGAAGCCCGATGGAATGAGGTACTTCTCGATAGCCTCGTGCATCGCGTTGTACCGAGACCGATAGGCCGGGATGATTTTGTCATGAAGATGCGTCTGGAAGTCGCCCGACGCCATCATCTCGTCGATGAAACTGGCGGTGAAATGCGAGGGACTGCCACCAGAACGTGTTGCGCCAACCGTAGACAGGGCCAACGCAAACGATTGAGTCCCCTCAGCCCAGCCTGTCCTGACGCCAGGCGCAATCAGCTTGGAGAAGGAGCCGTTGCTGACGGAATTGCCCCAGTCGTCTTTGGGGCCACCGTCGAGCAAGCGATCGACGTCGACGATTCTAGGCGGAATAGGTCCAAGTTTAGACACTTTCGCACTGGGGGACTTGGGCCAGCGAAGGACGTCATACACATCGTCCGTCACGATCAATGCATCATATTCTCTGGCAAGACGCACGAGTTCCTGCCTCCTTCGCAACGACATTGTCTTGCCACTTGGGTTGGAAAATGATGGCACGGCATAAACGACGTGTTTGTAGAGCTTGGGGTACCGCTGATGCGTCTTGAGCGTGGGCGCGTCTGGATGCTGCCCTGCTTCCATCTTCTCCAGAGCCGAGCGTAGAAACTCAATGTCCAGCCCTTCCTCGTCTTCCGGAACTCCTCGCAGCCGGCCTTGGAAACCCGCGTCTGTGAAAATGGGACATGCCAAGAAGTAGCAGGGTTCGACCATCCATATTGCCCTCGTGTACCCTGGTTCTGTGAACTTGGTCAATATGTTCCCCAAATTGGCCGATGCGCCATTCGAAATGCAGATGCGGTCTGCAGAGACGGGCTCATCCTCTCCTGGGCTGAAGACGTGACTCAGCCATGTTGCAATTCTGGCTCGCAACGGCGCGTAGCCCTTGTCAGGTCCGTAGACAAGTGCCTCTACAGACTTTGTCTCAGAGTGCACTATTGTCGATGCGCCTTGCAGCAATTGAGTCGAAGGATAGAGTGAAGCAGAGGGCCATCCGAGAAGTAGATTGATCGGCCTCTTCACCGTGTTTGCCATCGCGGTTGTGCAGTCGTTTAAGTTGACAACACGGTCGTCATAATGAGGTTGCATTCGACTTTCCATGGGCATGGATGGCATATCAAGCACCATATGTATGCATGTAAGCTGGCTAGCAACTGGGGTCCAAATATCGGCTGTTGACGATGATGCAATAAATGTTGCCTGGGCAGCGTGCCGTGTTATGATTTAGACCAATGCGCTGTGGTATCACTGGTATCATGTATGTAAGGGGTAAAGCTTATATAACACGTAGAACGCGTATAATATTAGCTAGTTAAGCTATCTGTTGGCTTAACAAGGTAAGTGCACTAGTGCGAATAAGAGGTCTGTTTAATAATGTGTTAATAGTTGTTATTATTACTAGCTAAGGGGCTACGTGGCCAAAGGTCTCGAGGGGTCGTGAGTTACGTATATGCCATGCGTATAAGTGTAGCTAATCATAGTGTAGCGTTAGAAAATATACTTTATATTCCCCTATAGTTTACCTAAAAGTTGTAATACGAGTAATTTTCTTTTTTTAGAAGGAAACTAAGGTAAAAGTAAATATAAATATTAAATAAGAAAAGAAGTAAGTATAAAATAAGTAAGACTTACTTATAAGCCTATTGTTAGGAGCGCAGAGGTTAGAGATAGGATATTTATTAAAGCGGGTCTTTAGAGAACCTTTAGGCTAGGCGAATAATAAAGAGGCTAGCTAGCTATAAGATAGCTACATGCTTATAAAGCAAGGTATTTATTAAAGACTACGTATATTATTAGTGCTAGGTTAAAGATTAAAACCTTTATATACTTACCCCTAGCTAGTATTTATCTAGTAATAACTATAATAGTCTTAGCTATTACTTTATTTATAACCTTCTAGTAAAAGCTATAATAAATTAATCTTTTTTAACCTTTTTAAGAATATAAACTATTAGCTAGATTATTATATAGCTAATACTTTAAAGATTTATAAGAAACACACTAGTACCCTATAATAATAAAGCTATAAATAATTAGGAAGTTAAAGAACCCTTATAATCTAAAACTATAGATAATAATAGGGTATAATAAACGCTACTTAATCCTAATTTAGGTAAAGGTATAGATAATATAACTAAAGAAAAAAGGGTATTATAATAATACTATAAGGTTATATAAGCTAAGCTATATTACCTTTAGAGAAAATAAAAGGTCTTATAAATAAAGGTATAAATTAAGGAGCTTAAGGCAAATCTAGGATTAGCTAGACCTTAAACTAGACTTATAATTACCTCTTAATCTAGACTTATAATTACCCCTTAAATATTAGCTATAATTTTACCTTTAGTTTATAGTAACTTAGTAGTAATTATATAGTAAAGTAATCTTATTAAAATATAAATAAAAATACCTATATATAAAGGGAAAATATATAAAAGCCTATAGAATTTCTTAGTAAACTTAAATATATTATTTAAACTAAATTACTATACCTTTAAAAATAATATAACTAAGGTAACGTATATAAGTAGCTACCTAGCTAGTAATATAAAGTAATAATAAATATATTATATAGCTATAAATAAGTATATAAATTATTTATTAATTACCTAGGTAAATTTTCTAAAATAGCTAAAAACTAAAATAATAGATATAAGTATAAGATACTTAAAAGTAATAAGGTTATTACTAAATCTTAGGTAAAAGAATAACTAATTATTTTAATTCTTTATATAAGCTTAAGCTAAGGTAAAAGCTAAGTTACCTAAAGAAATCCTTATATATCTAAGAATTATAATCTTTTTAAATAGCCTAAATAATACTATAAGAAAGTAAATAATTAGTTAAGAGATTTTAATAACCTAAAGCTAACTATAAGGCTAGGGTAAGAAAGTAAAGATTATAATAGGTTTAAGCTAAAGTAATAAAAAAAGTTAAGACCTTAAAAAAAAAAGGTAATACTCTTATTTTATATTACTTATAAATAAGGTATAGTAATAAAGTAAAGATTAAGGGAAAAGATTATTCTTAGTATACTATAAATATAAAAAGCCTAGGTATACTTTACTAGCTTATTAAGCACTAGATTATTTTACTTATAAAAGTACTAGGTATATAACTAAGAAATATAAAGAAAGTAATAATAAAGCTATATCTCCTAATATAATACTAGTTTAATTAGTATAAACCTAGGAATATAATCTTACTATAAAGTACCCTATAAATAATAAAATAAGAATATAAGTATCTTTATAATAAGATAACTAGTAGTTAGCTATATAAGCACTATTTAATATAGGTATATAGTCTTTAATAATTTATCTAAAATTATTATTAAAAAAGGATTAAAAGAATATAATCTAATTAAATAAAATACTAAAGAGTATAAGTAAAAAAGTGATTTTATATTAAGAAATCTTAAAAAAATTAATTAAAATAAAAGATAGTATAAGATTTATAAAAGTTTACTAAGTTAGCTACTTTATTACTAATATAAGTAAAGGGATAATTCTAGGTATAGACTAAATTAAAGAATGTTTACCTATAATTATATATTAGGAGTATAAATATTAAAGATATCTAGTAATAATAAAATATCTTTTCTTTACTTATAGTAAGTAATAAGTATATAAAGAGAAAAAAATAGTAGTAATTACTTTATTATTAGGAGTAATAAAGATTAAGCTAAGTATTCTAGAAAATAAAAATTAAAAAGGAAAAGAAAAAGGTAAATTAAAAAACTTAGTAATAATAAATATATAAATAAATAGTAAAGTAGCTATATAAATCCTAGAGTATACTTATTTATAGTAAAAAAGTAAAGGTATTATAGTTATACTAATTATAGAAAATATAAGTAATAAAAAAGCTATATTAAATTAGGATAAGAGTACTAAATACCTTATACTAATAATTCTAGAAAAATATAGGGAGTTTATAGATATTTTTTCTAAAGAGTTAGTAAGTAAGCTTCCTAAACTAAAAGATTATACTTATACTATTAAGTTAAAAGAAAGGAAAATATTACCTTAAGGGCTTATATATAATTTAGCTAAGAGAGAGCTAGAGGTCCTTAGAGAGTACCTTATAAGTATATAGCTTAAAGGGTAAATTAAAAGATTAGTTAGCTTAGCTAAAGCCCTAATTTTATTTATCCTAAAGAAAGGAAGGAAATTAAGGCTTTATATAAATTATAGGGGCTTAAATAAGATTATAATTAAAAATAAGGCCTCTTTACCCCTTATTACTAAAATTCTTAATTAATTAGTAAGTGTAGTTATTTTTATAGTCTTAGATTTAAAAGATATATATTACTAGCTATATATTTACTTAGGTAATAAGTAAAAAATAGCGTTCTATTATTAATATAGCTACTTTAAATATCTAGTAATACTATTTAAACTAGTTAATATACTAGTGACTTTTTAGGAGTATATTAATAATACTCTTAAAGGACTTATTAATAAGACTTATATTATTTATTTCATTGCCCCTCTGCAGCTGCGGCTAGGCGGAAGAAGACTAGTACCATGTTATAGTTAACTGCCGTAACTACAACCACATGCGACCGCTACAAAACTAGCCCGGAGACGCACGGGAAGCGAGGCTAGCCCTAGACAACCCCCTAAAGGCAAGGCGTATAGCTAAATAGTTCCTTTGTACTAGTTAACTACAATACTACACACTAGCGTAGGACCTAGTATTTAACTCCTATAATTAAGCGCTAGCCCTAAGCCACTCCTAAAGTATAAATAATAAAAATATAAATAAGCCTAGGACATAGTAAATAATATAAGTAAGTAAGTAAGTTAGATATAGGGCTATAATATATATACATAGACTAGGTAAATAAATAACACTTTACTAGAATAGACTTTAGATTTCTAAAAAAAATAAAAATACCTAGTATTATAACCCTCTAACCTACCCCTACCCCTTCTCTAAACTAAATCCTAGCTATTACTTACTTCTCCTTAGGGATAGGGATTTTACCTTTTATAATTTTAGCTTACTTAGCTATAGGAAAGGTAGTAACTAGGAGATAGTTTATCTCTATAGTATAAGTATTAAGGCGCTTTAGCTAGAAAACCACCTTATTATACTAGTTACTAGATATAGAGTTAGCCTAGTTTAGACTTATTACTATAGTACTCCTCTTCTTTATAAACTAGTTCTTAGTGTAAAGTTTTTTAATTGTTATGGACTAGCCCCTAGGCGACTGCGATAGGGCGTTAATATAGTATTAAGAGACTTAAGGAGGAAGGAGAAAAGGCAAGAGGCTATCCCTAGTGGTGCCCCTTATATCCCCTAGGCTACTTATATAAGCCTCCTTTTCCTTACCTTAACTACTTTTACTAATCCTCTCTCTAACTACTATATAAATAATACTTAGGTAAAGCCTAAGCCCTTATATATACCCTTACTTACCTATTACTAATAAACTCCCCTCTATAATATCCCCTAGCAATATGCGTAATACTTACGTTATATATGCCCTTAGTTATTATAATAAAAACTATCCTTACTAATAGCTATCTATAAAGCATCTAATAGGCACTTACCCCACTACCTTATTATTTATTATAATAATAACCCCCTTACTTCTAAGTGTTATTTTACAGTGTGTGTAATACGTTTGCCTTACTAATAGGTTATTTATTATAAATAACTACCCTACCCTTACCTGTTTATAACTTACCTAGTATAAGTGTAATATCTAGTATTGTGTGGCTAGGATTGAGACCTCTCAAGACCTCTCTTGAGACCTGTCACAAGACCTTCGGTCTCTAGACCTCGGCATTGTCAGATCTATTGGCATCGCCGGATCAATCGGATCCCTAGTCATGTGACTATCTAGCTAGATAAAATCCCTAGATTCCCTCCCCTTTCATAGAAAATCAACTCTCCCTTCGTTGCCTTTGGCTTGGATTGTTTAATTAATAAGATAACCTAACATTAGAAAGAGACCCTACCCCCTAGCTTAGATCCTAGGCGTGGATCGCAAACCTTTGCTATTATGATACAAGGACTTTGATATTGATAGATTACCCTCTTTTTCGGCTTGGATCCTCGCGATGGATCGCAAATATCGCAGACCTAGATCCCGTTATCTAGGTTCTGGCTTCGATATCATTGAATTCGTTAGTATCATCAGTATCGTCAATATTGTCGTTTTTGTTGCTATTATTATCGTTGTCTTTTCCGTCGTTTTCGGGTGGTTGTTTTCGCCTAACAAAGTATAAATATCCTACTTATGCTTACACTATCTTACTTTCCCCTTTATATAACACTATCCCTCTATTATTATAATTCTATTAAGCCTTCCCCTTTATCCTATTAGCTCCCTTCTCTTAATTAGTTATTCCCTTTACTAGAAATACTATACTATTAAGCCCTTACTCTTACTTTTATAGTTACTTTTATAGCTACTTCTATAATACCTATATCCTATTTTATTAATAAGTACCTTATAAAAGGAAACTCTAATAATAAATAGTATACTATACTTAAGTTAGTTTAGTATTCTTATAGTTTTTATATTAAATAAGCTCTTACTACTAGTGTCTTAAACTATTATCCCCCTAGAAGTAAGAAATTATATTCTCCTTATTAGTAATACTATATTACCTATATATAGTATACTAGGCTTTTATTTACTAACTTATAACTTTACTATACCCTTAAAGATCTTAAGGCTAAAATTACTATAAGTATATATATTATTAAACTTAAAGTCCCTAAGACTATAAATATAAAAAAGAAAATACTTATTTTATTCTAAAGATATTACTATCTTATTAGTTACTAGAATACCTTCCTTAACTAAGTATAATTTAACCTAGCTCTTATTTACTTAGCCCTTAGGGTATCTCTAGCTATAAATACCCTTATAATAAATATAACTAGCCTTAATATTATCCCTTTTATTAGTACTAGCCCTTTAGCTAGTTATAGTATAGTATAGTCTATATAATAAGTTACTAGTATTTTATTCTAATAAAACTAATAGGTTATTAGTAGCCTAAATACTATATATAAAGAAATATATAAATAGTTTACTATCCTTATCTAAGTGCTTATCTTTTATTACTATAGTAAGAACTAATACTATTTATTAAATTACTAAGTTAAGTAATAACTTTTCTTTTTATTATTACTAGTAGCTTACTTATTTTCTCTTTAAGTTAAAGTTAATAGGTTTTCCTTTTAAATATACCCTTAGAAACCCTAGAGCTAGCTAGCCCTTAGCTAGAAATAATATTCCTTATCTTACTAAAATTACTATTTTTACTTACTATTCTCTTACTAATACTTTTATTATACCTTTACTTACTTATACTTTATATACTAACCTTACTTATATTATTTAAAACTTAGGTTATATCTTAGGTAAATAACTCTTTATATTATAACTATTACCTAGTAAGTATACTATAGCTATATTAGTAAAGTACTAACTTTAAATAAAGGTAGTATATACTTATATAAGCTCTTTTATTAATTTAAATAAAGACTTAAAGAATAATTATTTCCTTTAAGTAATAGTAATAAACTATAATATATTAGTATCTTAGATATATATAAGTCTTTATAAGTAAATAAGTTTTCTAAAATTAATTTAGTTTATTATTATATTATATATTTCCTTATTTTACCTTAAACTTATTAAAAGCCTATATTTATACTATATTCTCTAATAGTTTTTATATAAGCTATATATAACTTACTTACTTAATAAGTATATTATATCTCTTACCTTAGCTTAAAGTATTTTAAGCTACTAGAATTTACTTAATTTAATATTCCTTAATAAGTTTATTATTACTCTTTATAAGGACTTATTTTAGTTTTAAATAAAAGTCCTAGAGCTTTTAACTAAGAAAAGGGTTTTTTATAGTATATTTAATAAGGTTTATATAGAATACTAAGTAAATACCTCTTAGGATATCTAGCTATACTATAAGTAATATTAGGACTTTTATAACTATATACTTTACTATTACTTAATTAAGTTTTTATAAGAGATAGTTAGTTTTAATATTTTTAAGTAAAAGCTATACCTTATCTCTAACCTAAAACTATTTTACTAGCTAATATAAAGTAAATATAGTATCTTATTATCTTTATTATATATAGGCTATTATAGCTTATACTAGATAAGTACTCTCTTAGAGGTACTTAAGAAACTATATTACTTACCCCTTTAGTATTATTATAAAAGTAAACTTATCTAGTAGTAACTAAACTAGCTTTAGGTTATAGCTATATAGTAGCTTATTTAAGCTAACTTCTATTATAGAAAATAGCCTATTATTAATTATAAGCTAGTAAGTAACTAGATATTCTAGTTAGTTAAACTATAAGAAAAAGACTATAATATATAGTATTACTTATATCTCTTAGTTTACTTACTTTATATTACTATTAGTTTATAGGTAATATAATATAGAAAGTAACTAATTAATCCTAACTAAGAAGTATAATATTATCTAAAATTTTCCTAACTAATCTAAACTATAATCTATAATAATTAATTAAGAAAACCCCCTAAACTATAACTAGACTATTTTAAATCTCTTTATATATTTCTTAGCTCTTATAGAAGTTATAGCCTTAAGCTAAATAAATTTAAAGAGTTAATTTATAATAACTATTAGATATTATAGCTTTTCTAAGGATAGTACTAGTAAGTTTATTATAAAGTTAATAGAGATTTATAACTAGAATTAGTTAGGGATAAGTAAAGGCTTTAGTAAGCCTTAGTATTATTAATAGCTTTTATAATTATTATAGTAATAATAGTTATAAATAAACCTAGTAATATCTTATAATATCCTATTTTAGTAAAACTACTATTATAAGATTTAGAATATAGTATTATAGCCTAGGTGCCTTATTACTAGTAAATTATAGTATTACTATATTAGGGTTATTATAAAAGGCTCTTATACTAGGACCTAGGTATAGCCCCTAAACTAAAGCGCCCTATAAGTGCTTATAGAATAATTTATTACTTACTCCCTTATTAATACCTTAATAGGAAACCTCTAGGCCTCTTTTTAAATAGCCCTTAATTAGATATTATATATAGGGTTAGAGATAATAGCCTAGTCCTATAAGGTCTAAAGGTATTTAGTAGTAAAGAAAACTTTACTAGCTAGTAGTAGTATTATACTATTATTATCTTATTACTTATTTAGTAATAGTAAGAGTTATATAATAGTAATAAGTTATAAGATATATCTTATTTTAAAGGTAACCTCTTTTTAGTCTTACTCCCTTTAAGAAAGAGTATTTAGCTACTATACTTATATACTAGGTTTATACTAGAGGTAAAAATTAAATAGTATAAGTATATTTACCTATTAAGCTTACTACTCTAATATTAACTAGGGGGTTATAAAGTACTCTAGGTTTTTATAGTCTATATAGATTATAAATAGATAAGAAATACCCTATAGCTTAGCTAACTATACCTTAAGGTATAAGATAATAGCTAATAGTTTCTTATTATAAATTATATAGTTCTTTTATAAGAATATAAGGCTAGTAAAATAGTAAGTAACTAGGTATATAATGTTATCCTAGCCTTACTAGGAAAGGCATTCTCTAATAGCTATTCCTAAATAATTAGCTTTTATTACTATAGGAAGATTTAGATTTTATTATACTAGGACTAAGTATATAATAAAGGTATCCTTTAGCCTATTAAAGGTATTATTCTCTTTAAGTCCCTATTAAAAAGGGGCATTTCTCTTAGTTAATTATATAAGTAATATTACTAGCTCTAAAAAGTTACTAATAAAGTTATAGTAAAAATTAGTAAACCCTAGGAAGCTATAAATCCCCTAAAGTTTTATAGGGGCTACTTACTCCCTTATAGCTATAACCTTTACTAAGTTTAAATAAATAAAATAACTTACTATAATAATATATCCTAGGTATTAAACCTCTTTTACTATAAATATAGACTTATTAAAATCTAAGTATAAACCTATAGCCCTTAGGTAGCTTAATATTAGCTAAACCTTAGCTATATAGTCTTTCCTTAATCCCCCTAAGTAAACTAAGATATTATTTAAGTATACTATAATAAAATCCCCTAATATATCCCCTAAGGATTTATTAATATAATATTAAAATATTACTAGTATACTAGCTAGGCTAAAGGAGTAAACTAGCTACTTAAATAGCCTAAACCTAGTTTAAAATACTATAAGGTACTCCTAGCCCTTAGTAATCTATAGCTTATAAAACACTATATAAATATTTACCTTTATAAACTAGTATACTTAAAATAAGAAGTAAAGTATTTCCTTAATTAATAGAAAAAGGTAATAATCCTATGCTATTATCTTATTAAGAGCGTAGTAGTTTATGTAAAAACGCTAACCCTTATTAGGTTTTTTAATAAAAAAGACTAGGGCTATAGCTAATAAAAAGCTAGTATAAATCTAACCCTTATTTATTAAATCTATAATCTAGCGCTTAATCTCTAGAAGCTAGTCCCTTAGTATATTATATAGTAATCCCTATAGGAGCATTAGTTTAGACTTATCTTAGTTCTAGTATAAGTATATATAGTAATTAAAAGACCCCTAATAAGGAGGTAGGCTATTAGCTTTAGCCTTATTAAAAAGGTCTATAAAGTTAGCTAATTCCCTAGGTAATATTAATATATCTAGATTATTAGGCTTTATCTTAGGCACTATAATCTATAGTACTATTATTATCTCCCTAAGGCTTATAGTAATAAACTTTATAAAAGTATCTTTTTTATAGTATACTTAGCGCGCTTTTATAGTATATAAGGAACTAATAATCCCTTATACTAGTGTCTTTACCTTATACTTAGAGGCCTTAGAGATATATAAGCCCTTTACTACTCTAATAACTAATTACTATTTTACTATATAAATAACTATATTATAATATTTTAGCTATAGTATCCCTAGTATTATATCATATATAAGACCTAGGATAATATATAAATACACTAATAACTCCTAGCTATTAATATTAATTCTAGTGTATACTATATAGGTAATTAAGGAGGTATTTTCTATCCCTCTCTTTCCCCCCTTTTTTATTTCTATTATAGTCTAAATATACCTCCTTTTTAGTAAATATATAAGCTTTAGGCTAAACTATCTTACTACTAACTTACTTATAGTATTATAATAATTATAACTATAGTTAATCTAGATATTAATATAATAATATATATTAAAAAGTATAGGAATTAAGAATAGTAGTTAGTCTATATATTATACTATATCTTACCTTAACTCTATATAGCCTAAATAGTTATTTTATATTATAGTAATTAGTTAGCTTATTTACCCTTATATAAGACTTTACTTAGGGGCTACTTATTTTCTATAAGGGAAATATTTACCTTTTTATTTATACTTTTCTTATTTACTTTATATAAGTTAATACTAACCTATAGATAATAGGATAAGAGAAAAGTATACTCTTAAATATAGTAATCCTTAGATTTATATTATAGGTAGTATCCTTTCTAATAGTATTTAGCTAACTTTACTTTTAATACTTATTTAGCTTATTATATATTTATAGTAAGCTTTAGACCTTTCTCTTTCTTAGCTAGCTTATTTTATTTCCCTAGTTAAGTCCTAGCTATATATACCCTAGTTATTAGTATATTACCCTTATAGTTAGTCTAAGGTATAGGCTTAGCTTACTATAGTTTATACTAAAACTAGTACTTATTCTTTATAATAAAGGCCTTAATATTAACTATAATCTTATAATACTATATAATAGCTATATACTATATACTTTAGCTAATACCCTAGCTTATACTAATCTCTCTTAAACACTTATTAAGCACTTATTAAAGTTTTACTAGCTTTATATTATCCCCCTAATATTTCTCTCTTACTAATAAAAGCTTCTTTATAAAGTAAATAAAAAATATAGAAAATAGCTTCTCTAAGCCTTATTTTATTTAGTTAAGCTTTATAAGGGCTATCTCTTATTTATATAAATTAAAGAATATAAACCTAAGGTATTCTAGGAATTTAGTAAGGTTAAAGTTATAAGTATTACCTTATTTAAAAAAAGTAATTACCTAGGACTAGACTTTAGAGAATAAGTTCTAGTAAATAAATATTTACTTATTCTTATTAGTTTTAATAAAGTCCTTATTTACTTATAACTTATATTCTATTAGGAACCTCTATATAGTAAATAAGGCCTTATTACTATTATATAGGTTACCTATAGGGATAGGTTTATATTTTACCTTAAGTATAGTTAAAACTAAGTTAAAGGTAAGAGGTAAAGTAAGGTTAATTACTAAGGCACTAAGTTAGGCTATAATAGGTAATTAGGTTAAAGGTCTTATAGTATTTATAGTTACTTATTATTAGAGATATATAAGCTTTACTATTTACTTATTAAGTATAAGTTAAAGTATCTTAAATTAGGCTTATTAAGCTACTAGTAGTACTATAGTATTAAATAAGGGGGTTATTATCCCCTAGCTAGGTTAGTCTTATAGTTAAAGTATACTTATTATATTTATTAATATATCTATTAGTATTTCTATTATATCTTTTAGTAGTTATTATAAAGAACTAAAGGAAATCTCTTAATTATTATAGACTAGCCCTTAGGTAACTATAATAAGGCATTAATATAGTATTAAGAGACTTAAGGAAAAAGGAGAAAGGGTAAGAGGCTATCCCTAGTAATACCCCTTATACCCCCTAGGCTACTTATATAAGCCTCCTTTTCCTTACCCTAATTACTTTTACTAATCCCCTCTCTAACTACTATACGAACAATGCTTAGGCAAAGCCTAAGCCCTTACATTAATATAATTATAGTAGTTATTTAGGACCTAGTTTAGTATTAGTTAGACCTAGACTAGGCTTAGCTCTAACCTACTATAGTAATACCTATATTACCCTTATTAATAATAGCTACCTAGGTTTTAACTAATTACTAATACTTAGTCTAATGTCTAGTAAGGTTTACCTAGGATTAGATTAGCATTAGATTAAACCTAGAATAGAGGCAAATATTACCCTATAACACTAGTAATTTTAAACCTAATAATTAAAATAAGCATTAGTAATTACTCCTATATAAGTTAAAATTACCTCTAGGCTAGGACTAAACTAGAGTAGCCTATACTAGAGATATTATAATACTAGTGCCTAGGATACTTAATTAATTAAGTTTTATATAAAATACACTAACTCCCCTATAGCTTACCTAACTACCTTAGATTAAAGCTAAAGTAAGCATAAAATAGGGGCAGAAAGGTCTTACCTTTATTCCCTTATTAATAACTTACTTTAACTACTTCTTAGTTAAGGATTTTCTAGGGAACTAGTTAGAGTTTATAGTTTCCTAAGTAAATTAAAACTAGAAATATATTAAAACTAGGGGTACTTATAGGTTTAGCTAGCATATTTATAAGAATATATTATTCTTTATAATATACTATAGCAAATATTAGTAACTAACCTAGATCTAGCCTAGGATAGCCTTAAATAGTCTAGAAAAAAAAAGAGAACCTATAGGAAGTTTAATATAAAAAGAGAAAAAGAGATTAAACCCCTATAGGGGGAAAGATCCTTCTTATACTTATTAGAAAAGGGGAGGGACTAAATCTAAATTAAGGCTTAAAAAATAATATATAGTAAAGGTTATTTATAAATAACCCTAATATAGATAAGACCTAGTATTAGGTAAAGCTTAGCTTAAAACTACCTTTCTCTAATAGTATATAAATAAAACTAAGTGCTTAAACTTTATAATACTTATAAGCTAGAAATAGGTTAGAATTAGCTAAAAAGTAAGGCACTAGAAGAGTTAGTAAGAAAGTAAAAAAGAAGTAAATAATTAATCTAAACTAAAATTCACTATATATAGAACAAAGTAAAATAGCCTAGGATAGGTATAATAATAGACTAGATTTACATTAGGAAAGGGTTTAGTTACCTTTATTTTAGTAAATCTTTTCTTTATCTTTCTTTTCTTATAGGATAAGGCTAGTGTTAGCTAGTAATAAACACCTATAGATAACTACTTACTAAGTAGCATAGGCCTATAGTAAGACTAGCGCTAACCTAAACACAGATATAAGGGGGTTTTTCTTCCTATTTAAGGGTTTTCCCCTTTAACTAAGCAGCGGGAGTACTAGGAATAGCCATACATAGAGCTAACTAGTGTACATAATATATATATATATATTATTTATTTAGATAATACACTAATATATAGTAGTAAGGTTAAAAAGCATATAGAGCATATTAAATAAGTTCTATATAGGTTTAAGGAGGTAAGCCTTTTTATTAACCTTAAGAAGTGTTAATTTTTAGTTAAGGAAGTTAAATTTTTAGGCTTTAAGATATTAAAGAAAGGTATTATAATAAACCTAGTAAGAGTTAAAGTAATTATAACCTAGCTAATACTATATAGTGTTTTTAATATTTAGTTATTTCTTAGTTTTACTAGATTTTACTACTATTTTATTAAATAGTATAGTAAAGTTATTATTTTATTAATAGATTACCTTAGAGGGAATTAACTAGTAATATTTAAACTAAAACCCTATAAGTTAGTAGTATTTAAAGAACTTTAATAAAGATTTTAGAAAGCGCTAATTCTAGTGTATTTTAACTTACTTATATATCTTAGAGTAAAGATAAATATATCTAGATATATAATTAGGGCTATACTTATAATATTAGTGCTAGGTTACTAGTACTTAGTTATGTTTATATTAAGGAAAATAACTAATACTAAATTATAATATTTAATACCTAATAGTAAATTATTAGCTATCTAAGAGGCTTTTTATATATAGAGACACTATCTTACTTATTTAGCTTATATAATTAAAGTTATTATAGATTATTTAAACTATAAGTACCTTACTATAAAGCCTAAGCTTACTAGTAAGTAAGTAACTATACTTAATAAGCTTTATTTTTTTAATTTTAAGATTATATATTATATAGGGAAATTAAATCTTACTAACTTACTTTTAAGAAGACTAGATTTTATAAGTAAGGTAAGGAAAGAGAAAGTAATAACTATATAACTTCTTACCTTTTTATTTAAATTTATAAATACTAAGTAATAGGAATACTATAGTAATATTATTAGTGCTATAGGCTCTATAAAAATATTACTTAGTGTAACTAATAGTTAGTTATAATAACACTATAATAATACTACTAATATCTAGGGTTTTAAAAAATTATAACTTAACTATATTCCTAAAGAACCTAATAATCTAGATAATCTTAGAAAAGTTATATTAGTAAGGTTATTTAATACTTTTTATACTTTTATTAATAAGTAATAAGCTAGCTATAGTAATATTATTAGTACTTAGCGTATATATTATTTATTACTTAATTATTTTAATTTTCCTATTAGACTAGCTATTTCTAATAGAAATAGACTAGTATAGGTTATTACTAGTAAGTAGTAAAAGTGCCCCTTAAAAATATTACTTATTTATATTTTTATAAGACTAGAAGTATTTATTAAACTAATTACTTATAGAGATATTATAGCTAGGATTTAATTTATTTAAAAAACCTCTTTTAAGTTTAAGTTTAACTTTCTAGAAAAGAGCTTAGAATTAAAACCCCTAATTTAAGTCTTATTATATAAAGTGTAGTAAGGTAATAACTTTACTATAGCTTAATTAAAGTTACTTAAAAGTAATAATATAACTATATCCTAGATATAGTTAATTAGACTCTTTAAGCTATTAATATTTAAGAATTATATTTTTATTTCTCTAGGTATAAGAAAAGAAATTTTATTACTAACTTATAATAACCTTATTACTAGGCACTAAGGAGTAAGTAAAACTCTTTATTAGATTATAAACTAATATTATTAGCTAATAATAAAGAAAGATATAAAGATATATATTAGTACTTATATAAATTATTAGACTTTAAAACTAAGGTATTATAAACTATATAGTAAGCTAGCTACACTACTAGTGCTTAATTGCTTTTTTTAAGAATTATTAATAGATTTTATTACTAGACTTTTACTAGTAAAAGACTTAAATTAGACTTATAATATAATTCTAGTTATTATTAACTATTTTATAAAATATAGTATTTATATCCCTATTTTAATGTAACTAACTAGTAATAGGCTAGTAACTATATTCTTAGAATATGTTTTTAAAGACTATAAAGCCCTAGAAAGTATTATAATAGACTAAGGTTTTATATTTACTAGTGGTTTCTAAATAACTTTTTATTATTTTCTTATAACTAAGTAGCTACTTAGCACTGCTTTTTATCCCTAGATAAATAGCTAGATAAAATGTTTAAACTAGGTCTTAGAATATTATTTAAGGGCTTTTACTTATACTAAATAAACTAATTAAGTAAATAACTTATTAATAGCGTAATTTATATATAATATAAGTAATTACTTAATATATAGCTATATACTAGTAAAGGCATTATAAGGTTATAATCCTAGAGGTTTATAGTAAGTAATAGTAAATATCCCTTTAGTAAATAATTAAGCTAAAAGTAAAGTTTTAGCACTAAGAAAGAAGTATACTATAATTAAGTAGCTTTTAAGTAACTTATAGACTTAGTATAAAAAATATTATAACTAGAAAAGAACTTTAATAAGGTTTAAAGTTAGTAACTATATTTTATTATTAATAAAGAATATTAACCTAAGATACCCTAGTAAAAAGCTAGCTATAAAGTACTTAGGCTCTTATAAGATTAAGAAGGTAATTAGGAGTTATAAATTAGTATATTAATTAAAATTACTACCTAGGACTTAATTATATAATATATTTAATATTACTAGTCTTAAACCTTTTAAAGGGAACCTAATAGATATAGAAAATATATCCTTACTATAAGATACTATTAAAGATAATAAATAAGAGTTTAAAGTTAAGAGAATTATTTTATATTACTATAATAAAAGGTATTATAAATATCTAGTTAAATAAAAAAGCTATAATACTTTAGAGAATTCTTAGGTATTAAAAAGGGATTTTATTACTAAAGAAATTATTAATAACTATAAGTAATAGCTAAGTAATAAAGTTAATATAAGGTAATTATAATTTATAACTTAATATACTAAAGATATTAGAAAATAAAGTTAATTTACTTAGATAACTTAAATAATTTATTATATAATTACTAAGCACTTATCTCTTTATAATAGAGTTAGTCCCTAAGACCTAGTCCCTTATTATTAGTAATAGCTATAGGAACTATAAAGGAAAAGGCCTTAGAAGTATCTTTATTATTAAAATCCCTCTCTTTATATATATAAACCTAAAGTATACTAGGGAGCTTAATAAGACTAATATATTTAGGTAAATTAATAGTATTTAGTATAAACTACTAGTAAGTTAGTTAAGTATTAGCTATATATATTAAGAAAGCTTACCTTTAGGATATTCTAAGCTATAAAGTAAAGATAGTTTAAAATATTAATCTAAGTCTTTAGATTTATAGTATTACTTAGTAGCGCTATTATAGTATATTTATTATATTTTACCTTATAAGTAATATTAGTAAATATTTAAGTATAGTAAATATAACTATACTTATTAGAATTTTTATAAACTAGAATAGTATTCTATAGCTTTTTCTTTACTTTTATAATAAACTAGTAATAAGTTAGTAATAATCTAGTGTCTAGGTAATAAGATTATACTTACTTTATTCTAATAGTAATAGCTACTTTTAGAAGTAGCTTTAATAAGTTTAAATAGCCTATTATAAAGCTATATAATTTAAGCTAAAGTCTAGTAAGGTATTAGTAATAAGTAAGTAAATTCTAGTTAAGAGAGATATACTATAATATAGTTTTTATTATTTTAAAAGTAATAAGTATATTTTATTAAATAGCCTATTAAATATTAGCTATAAAGAAATAATAAGTAAGTAAAGAAGTTATACTTAAAGATTTATTATATTTTATTAGGAAAGTCTTTTTATTAATAAGATATCCTAGGATCTTATAAGTACTATTTTTAGGAGAATATTCTATATTATTACTTACTAATAATAGTATATATATAAAATCTTTTTTAAAGTTATTTTACTAGTAGTAAGTTAGTAATAAAAATACTATAAAAATATAATAAACTTATAATAAGATTTTAGAAGAAGTTTACTTTAGAGAAAACTTTATAAGAGACTTTATAGGAGATTTTTTAGTTAATAAATCTTCTTAAGGTATTAATAAAGGTAAAGTTTAGGTATAAGACTTAAATATAGTAAACTAGCTATAAGTTAGCTATAATAGACTAGATAGAGAAGTTATATTAGAAAGAGTATAAACTTATAAGCTAGATAAAGGCAAAAAACTAAGATAAATAAGGATAAATAATAATAATAATTAGGGACTAAAAGAGGTTAGTAACTACTAAGTAATAGTAGTAAAAGAGCTATTACTTAGCTAGTAAGGGTAACTTATAAGGTTAAGGGATATTATAAGAGAAAGGAAGTATATAAAAGGGAGGAAAAATTAGTCTTTTTTATATTAACCCTAGACCCCTTAAGTAATCTAATATACTATATATAGGTAATTTATAAATTATAATAATAACTATTAGTATTACTAAATATATATATACCTAATAGCTATAAACTTATAATAACTATAATATAAGCCCTCTAGTTAAACTATTTAGAACTATAGTATTAGGTACCTTATTTATTTAAACTAATTATAAAAATTAATATAGGTTATTTTTTTTTTCTTCTAGCTATATAATAAGTAATAATATTTATTTTACTACATTAAAGCTATATATAAGCTACTATTTAGACATTACTAACTATAATAAGAGGGGTTATTTTTAACTAGTAATATTATTATTATTATTTCTTTTTATTTACTTATGCGTCTAGATATAAGGTACCTTATCTTATTTTCCTTATAAAGCTCTAATATAGTAACTATACCCTAAGTAAGTAGCTTATTTTATAATTAAGGTTAATTATATATAAGGGAGGTATTATATTAGGAGCGTAAAGGTTAGAGATAGGATATTTATTAAAGTAAGTCTTTAAAGAACCTTTAGGCTATATAAATAATAAAGAGGCTAGCTAGCTATAAGATAGCTATATGCTTATAAAGTAAGGTATTTATTAAAGACTATACACATTATTAGTACTAGGTTAAAGATTAAAACCTTTATACACCTGCCTCTAGCTAGTATCTATCTAGTAGTAACTATAATAGTCTTAGCCATTACTTCGTTTACAACCTTTCGGTGCAAGCCATGACAAATAATAAGGTTAATATATATGATTAAACACTTTATAAGCGAATACAGGTAGGACACCTTTGCATTTAGATCCTAGCTTTAATATAATAGAATTAACTATTAGGTTAGCTTATAGTTACTAATTTAGCATAGTAGTAATCCACTACTAATAGGGAAAGAGCTAAATACATTAGGCAAATAGACAAGCTTTTAGCGGAACTAGGAACTATAACCTATTATAAAGAGAAGAAGTTCTTTAAACGCTATTTAAGTTAGGTAAAACGTTAGAATTAGCTAGAGATATATTTACACCTTATATAACAAATTATATAGTTATAATAGCAGTAGTATTTAGATAAACCAAGAATAAGATAGGATAAATTAGACATACTATTATAATTAATAGAGAGATATAACAAAAATGTTAATATAGCAAAGGTTCGCTGCGGAAAAGGGGCGGAAACGACTCACTTTAAGATCTTTTGACTCCGCCTGCTCCAATTGTTTCTCTGTTAGGGATTTCCTCGGATATCTCTCTGAAATCACGGTTTCCTAGGCGGATTAGAGCTAGAATAGCACTAATAACGGAATACTCATAGGATTTGGCGACATTTTGTCACTAGTTTCTGCACGAAACGTTAGCTATTAAACTAGCACTAGGTTAGAGGAGACGTCTGAACCAGTGCCGGGCCGGAGTCAGCTGAAAAGTGAGGCATTAGAGGAGCTAGGAGTAAAGCAAACAAAAAGTAAATTATTGCTATAAACTAGAACTTACTATGCCACTAAATAAAGTAAGAGATACAAAGTAAAGCTAAAATAAGCTTAGGTTAGAGTTAAAGGGAGCTAGTTAGAATTACTACTATATATTTTTCCTTTTTCTTTTATTTTCTATAGAATAAGGCTAGCATAAGCTAGCACTAAACACCTATGGTTAGCTATATCTAATGTGGCATAGGCCTAAAAAAGGGTTAGCGCTAGCCTGTTTATAGACATAAGGGGGTTTTTCTTCCTAGTTTAGGGTTTTCCCTCTTAACTAAGCGAATGGAGTACTAGGACTAGCTACATAACTAGCTATCTAGTGTAAAGAATATATATAGCAAAGGTTATTTAAGATATAGTTAACACTAAGGAGCAAGGCAATGATAATAATAATAATGACTTTATAAGTATAAAGTTAGATTTAGACATGGAGTAGTGGAAATGTAAATAAGTAATAAAAGATTTAATTAAGGATAATTATATAAGAGTTATAAGATAAGAGTAACTAAAGAAAATAGAAGCAAATTAGAAGGATAGGGATTTTACTAATAAATTAAACAAAAATAACGGCAATAAGGTAAGATTTAACCTTACTAAGGATAGTCCTAAACTAGAGTCTAAACCTAAAAGTAATAAAGAGACTAAAGCTAGGGGCGCTAAGGGTAAATATAAGGATATAAAAAGTAAGATAAATAATAATATTAGTAAAATGCCCGCTAAGTATATTATTAGACTATTGTAGGTTTATAAACGAATTGCAGACCTTAATTTTAAGCTATTATTCCTTAGATTTAAGAAGCCTAAATCTAGAACTAACGCTTAAATGCTAATGCCTAATATTAGTGTAATAGCGCGTAAAAAAGTAATAGAAAAGTTTAATATAAAATATAAAGGAAAGAGCATTAAAGGAGTTAATTTTAGTAAGTTTAGACACACTAAATTAGGTTATAAGAATAGTAATTAGGATATTAAATATATAATATAGGCCTATATATATAAATTCGCCCTTAAAGGCACTATAATAGTATTTAATAAATTAGAAGTTAACTTAAAGGATATATATTTTATATTATAGTAAAACATAATTATATAGATTTTTACTATATTTAAAGAATAAAAGGCTATATTAATTATAAAATAAGCTATAGTAAGGCAAGTAGGAAAGCCTATATATTAGATTACTATTAATCTAATAGAATATAAAGCAATAAAAAGAGCAAAGGGCTAGGTAAAAATAGCAGTGGTAGCCTTCTATAATAGTGTAATAGTTAAGTGTAAATAGTAGATAGCTATATATAATAGCATATTATCTCTGCTACTATAAGCGAATCTTTTAGCTCTTTATTTTACTAATAAATATAGTGTAGTAAATACTATAATTACAAGCGCTTTAGCTAGTATTAGATAAGTAAACTTACTTTATATTAGCATAGAGAAAGAGTTAACATAGAAATTATTAGAATTATAAAAGGATAAAGAAAGAAGTAAATAATATAAGTAAAGTAAGATTAATAACCTAGTTAATTAAGTTAACTAGGTAAAGAAAGGATTTAAAGACACTAGAAAATAGGTAAATAAAGCGTATATAATAGTAAAGGAATTAGTAAAAGAAGTTTACTAACTAATAGCTTTAATATAAAAGGAGGTAATAGTAGTCTAAGATAAGTTTTTAAAGATATTAGATATATTAAAAGACTAGAAAGAGAGAATTACTAAACTTAATATAAGTAAAACACTAATTAAATTTAATAAATAGATTAACACTTTAAAATAAAATATAGTTTAAAAGGATAAGTATAAGGAAAAGATTATAGCTTTAGCTAATATAGTAATAAAGATATTAAAAAAGATATAGGATTAGGTAGTAACTATTAATAAGCTAATAAAGAAGTAAAAAAGATATAAAGAAAATACTAAGAAAGCAAAAGTAGCCTTAGTAATGCTAACTCTAGTAATACTAACTTTAGTAACACTAGCTTAGGTAACACTAAATTTAGGTAATAAGTAACTATAAGGTAAAATAGGCTTACTATTAATACTAAGTAAGAAAAATTAGTCTTTAATAACACTAGGTTTAGGTAAATCTAATACCTTATAAGATAAAAAATACTAAATAACACTAAGATTAAGCAATAAATATTTATAGGAGGAAATAGCCTTATTACTAATACTAATAAAGAAGCTTAAGCTACCTAGTAAAATAGTAAAAAACTAAATAGTTTTATAATAGGGAGCGCTAGTAACACTAGTCTTACCTAGCCTAAATAAAACACTACCTATATTATTAAATAAATTAAAGATAGTAGTAATATAAAGATAAATAGTATCTCTAACTTTACCCTTACTAATTATTAAAGTAATAGAGATAGACAAATTTGCTAGTTTACTAGATTAAGAAAATAGATTTAGACTAAATTAGGATAGGAATAGTTAGTATAATAGAATTTAAGAATTTGCTAAAAGCTAGATAAATTCGCTAGTTTGCTAGATTAAGAGAATAAATTTAGACTAAATTAGAATAGAAATAGTTAGTATAATTGTTATGGACTAGCCCCTAGGCAACTGCGATAGGGCGTTAATATAGTATTAAGAGACTTAAGGAGAAAGGAAAAAGGGCAAGAGGCTATCCCTAGTAGTGCCCCTTATACCCCCTAGGCTACTTATATAAGCCTCCTTTTCCTTACCTTAATTACTTTTACTAATCCCCTCTCTAACTACTATATAGATAATGCTTAGGTAAAGCCTAAGCCCTTATATATACCCTTACTTACTTATTACTAATAAACTCCCCTTTATAATATCCCCTAGTAATATATATAACACTTATATTATATATACCCTTAGTTATTATAATAAAAACTATCCTTACTAATAGCTATTTATAAAGCATTTAATAGGCACTTACCTTATTACCTTATTATTTATTATAATAATAACCCCCTTTACTTCTAAGTATTATTTTATAGTGTATATAATATATTTGCCTTGCT
The DNA here is from genome assembly GCA_003814445.1 of Epichloe festucae Fl1. Classification (NCBI taxonomy): domain Eukaryota; kingdom Fungi; phylum Ascomycota; class Sordariomycetes; order Hypocreales; family Clavicipitaceae; genus Epichloe; species Epichloe festucae. Next base: position 2,019,915 of record CP031390.1, read on the forward strand.
AATAAGTTATTTATTATAGATAACTACCTTACCCTTACTTATTTATAACTTACTTAGTATAAGTATAATATCTAGTATAAATATCTTACTTATACTTATATTATTTTACTTTCTCCTTTATATAATACTATCTCTTTATTATTATAATTTTATTAAGCCTTTCTCTTTATTTTATTAGCTTCTTTCTCTTAATTAGTTATTCCCTTTACTAGAAATACTATACTTAAGTTAGTCTAGTATCCTTATAGTCCCTATATTAAATAAGCTTTTACTACTAGTATTTTAAACTATTATCCCCCTAGAAGTAAGAAATTATATTCTCTTTATTAGTAATACTATATTACTTATATATAGTATACTAAGCTTTTATTTACTAACTTATAACTTTACTATACCCTTAAAGATCTTAAGGCTAAAATTACTATAAGTATATATATTATTAAACCTAAAATCCCTAAGACTATAAATATAAAAAAGAAAATACTTATCTTATCCTAAAGATATTACTATCTTATTAGTTACTAAAATACTCTCCTTAACTAAGTATAGTTTAACCTAGCTCTTATTTACTTAGCTCTTAGAGTATCTTTAGCTATAGATATTCTTATAATAAATATAACTAGCCTTAATATTATCCCTTTTATTAGCACTAGCTCTTTAGCTAGTTATAGTATAGTATAGTCTATATAATAAGTTACTAGTATTTTATTCTAATAAAACTAATAGGTTATTAGTAGCCTAAATACTATATATAAAGAAATATATAAATAGTTTACTACCCTTATCTAAGTGCTTACCCCCTATTACTATAGTAAGAACTAATACTATTATTAAATTACTAAGTTAAGTAATAACTCTCCTTTTTATTATTATTAGTAGCTTACTTATTTTCTCTTTAAGTTAAAGTTAATAGGTTTTCCTTTTAAATATACCCTTAGAAACCCTAAAGCTAGCTAGCCCCTAGCTAAAAATAATATTCCTTATCTTACTAAGGTTACTATTTTTACTTACTATTTTTTTACTAGTGCTTTTATTATACCCTTACTTACTTATACTTTATATATTAACCTTACTTATACTATTTAAAACCTAGGTTATATCCTAGGTAAATAACTCTTTATATTATAACTATTACCTAGTAAGTATACTATAGTTATATTAGTAAAGCACTAACTCTAAATAAAGGTAGTATATACTTATATAAGCTTTTTTATTAATTTAAATAAAGACTTAAAGAATAATTATTTCTTTTAAGTAATAGTAATAAACTATAATATATTAGTATCTTAGATATATATAAGAGTCTTTATAGGTAAATAAGTTTTCTAAAATTAATTTAGTTTATTATTATATTATATATTTCCTTATTTTACCTTAAACTTATTAAAAGCTTATATTTATACTATATTCTTTAATAGTTTTTATATAAGCTATATATAACTTACTTACTTAATAAGTATATTATATCTCTTACCTTAGCCTAAAGTATTTTAAGCTACTAGGATTTACTTAACCTAATATTTCTTAATAAGTTTATTATTACCCTTTATAAGAACTTATTTTAGTCTTAGATAAGAGTTTTAAAGCTTTTAACTAAAAAAAGGGTTCTTTATAGTGTATTTAATAAGGTCTATATAAAATACTAGGTAAATACTTCTTAGGATATCTAGCTATACTATAAGTAATATTAGGACTTTTATAACTATATACTTTACTATTACTTAATTAAGTTTTTATAAGGGGTAGTTAGTTTTAATATTTTTAAGTAAAAGCTATACCTTATCTTTAACCTAGAACTATTTTACTAGCTAATATAAAGTAAATATAGTATTTTACTACCTTTATTATATATAAGCTATTATAGCTTATACTAGATAAGTACTTTTCTAAAGGTACTTAAGAAACTATATTACTTACCCCTTTAGTATTATTATAAAAGTAAACTTATTTAGTAATAACTAGACTAGCTTTAGGTTATAGCTATATAGTAGCTTATTTAAGCTAACTTCTATTATAAAAAATAGCTTATTATTAATTATAAGCTAGTAAGTAGCTAGATATTCTAGCTAGTTAAACTATAAGAAAAAGACTATAATATATAATATTACCTATATCTCTTAGTTTACTTACTTTATATTACTATTAGTTTATAGGTAATATAATATAAAAAGTAACTAATAAATTTTAACTAAGAAGTATAATATTATCTAAAATTTTCCTAACTAATCTAAACTATAATTTATAATAATTAATTAAGAAAACCCCTTAAACTACTACTAAACTATTTTAAACCTCTTTATATATTCCTTAGCTCTTATAGAAGTTATAGCCTTAAGCTAAATAAATTTAAAGAGTTAATCTATAATAACTATTAGATATTATAGCTTTTCTAGGGATAGTGCTAGTAAGTTTATTATAAAGTTAATAAAGATTTATAACTAAAACTAGTTAGAAATAAGTAAAGGCTTTAGTAAGCCTTAGTATTATTAATAGCTTTTATAATTACTATAGTAATAATAGTTATAAATAAACCTAGTAATATCTTATAATATCCTATTCTAGTAAAACTACTATTATAAGATTTAGAATATAGTATTATAGCCTAGGTGCCTTACTACTAGTAAATTATAGTATTACTATATTAGGGTTATTATAAAAGGCTCTTACACTAGGACTTAAGTATAGCCCCTAAACTAAAGCACCTTATAGGCACTTATAGAATAATTTACTACTTACTTCTTTATTAATACCTTAATAAGAAACCTCTAGGCCCTTTCTTAAATAGCCCTTAATTAAATACTATATATAAGATTAAAGATAATAGCTTAGTCCTATAAGGTCTAAAGGTATTTAGTAGTAAAGAGAACCTTACTAGCTAGTAGTAGTACTATACTATTATTATCTTATTACTTATCTAGTAATAGTAAGAGTTATATAATAATAATAGATTATAGAATATATCCTATTTTAAAGGTAGCTCTTTTCTAGTCTTACTCCCTTTAAGAAAGAGTATTTAGTTACTATACCTATATACTAGGTTTATATTAAAGGTAAAAATTAAATAGTATAAGTATATTTACTTATTAAGCTTATTACTCTAATATTAACTAAGGGGTTATAAAGTACTTTAAGTTCTTATAGTCTATATAAATTATAAATAGATAGGAAATACCCTATAGCTTAGCTAACTATACCTTAAGGTATTGTAAGGGCTTGGGCTTTGCCTAAGCATATTGCGAATAGAAGGAAGGGTAGGGGTAAGTAAGAATAGGTAAGGAGGAGCTTATATAAGAAGCTAAGGGGGTATAAGGGGCGCTACTAGGGATAGCCTCTTCTCCTTTCCCTTTTCCTCCTTAAGTCTCTTAATACTATATTAATGCCCTATTATAGTTACCTAGGGGCTAGTCTATAATAATTAAGAGACTTCCTTTAGTCCTTTATAATAACTACTAAAAGATATAATGGAAATACTAATAGATATATTAATAGATATAGTAAACACGCTTTAACTATAAGACTAACCTAGCTAGGGAATAATAACCCCCCTATCTAATGCTATAGCACTACTAGTAGCTTAATAGGCCTAATTTAAGACGCTTTAACTTATGCTTAATAAGTAAATAGTAGAGCTTATATACCTCTAATAATAAGTAGCTATAAACACTATAGAACCTTTAACTTAACTACCTATTATAGCCTAACCTAGTGCCCTAATAGTTAACCTTACTTTACCTCTTACCTTTAACCTAGTCTTAACTATACCTAAGGTAAAATAAAAACCTATCCCTATAGGTAACCTATATAATAGTAATAAGGCCTTATTTACTACATAAAGATTCCTAATAGAATATAAGCTATAGGTAAATAAGGACTTTATTAGAACTAATAAGAATAGGTAAATATTTATTTACTAGAACTTATTCTCTAAAGTCTAGTCCTAGGTAGCTACTTTCTTTAAATAAGGCAGTACTTATAATTTTAACCTAGCTAAATTCCTAGAATACCTTAGGTCTATGTTCTTTAATTTATATAAATAGGAGATAGCCTTTATAAAGCTTAACTAGATAAAATAGGGCCTAGGGGAGCTATTTTCTATATTCTTTATTTGCTTTATAAAGAAGCTTTTATTAGTAAGAGAGAATTATTAGGGGGATAATATAAAGCTAGTAAAGCTTTAATAAGCGCTTAATAAGTATTTAAGAGAAATTAGCGTAAGCTAGGGTATTAGCTAGAGCGTGTGGCATATAGCTATTATATAGTATTATAAGATTATAGTTAATATTAAGGCCCTTACTATAGAGAATAAGTACTAGTCCTAATATAAACTATAGCTAGCTAAACCTATACCTTAGATTAATTATAAGGGTAATATACTAATAACTAGGGTATATGTAGTAAGGACTTAATTAGAAAAATAGAATAAGCTAGTTAAGAAGGAAAAGGGTCTAAAGCTTACTATAAATATATAATAGGCTAAATAGGTATTAGAAGTAAAGTTAGCTAAACACTATTAGGAGGGATATTACCTATAATATAGATCTAAGGACTACTATATTTAGAAGTGTATATTCCTCCTGCCTTACTACCTATAGGTTAGCATTAACTTATATAAAGTGAATAAGAAAAGCGTAGATAAGGAGGTAAATATTCCCCCTATAGAAAATAAGTAGCCTCTAAGTAAAGTCTTATATAGGGGTAAGTAAGCTAACTATATACTATAATATAGGATAACTATTTAAGCTATATAGAGTTAGAGTAAGATATAGTATAATATATAGACTAATTACTATTCTTAATTCCTATACTCTTTAATATATATTATTATATTAATATCTAGATTAATTATAGTTATAATTATTATAGTGCTATAAGTAAGTTAGTAGTAAAATAGTTTAGCCTAGAGCTTATATATTTACTAAAGAGAAAGTGTGTCTAGACTATAGTAAAAATAGAAAGAAAAGGAAAAAGGGTATAGAAGAATACCTCCTTAATTACCTATATAGTACACACTAAAATAGATATTAATAGCTAGGAGTTATTAGTGTATTTATATATTATCCTAGGCCTTATATAAGATATTATACTTAGGATACTATAGCTAGAATATTATAATATAGTTATTTATATAGTAAAATAGTAATTAGTTATTAGAGTAGTAAAGGGCTTATATATCTCTAAAGCCTTTATATATAGGGTGAAGACTCTAGTATAGGGGATTATTAGGTCCTTATATACTATAGAAGCGCGCTAGGTATACTATAGGAAGGACACTTCTATAATATTTATTACTATAAGCCTTAGGGAGATAATAGTACTATAGATTATAGCGCCTAGGATAAAGCCTAATAGCTTAGACATATTAATATTACCTAAGGAGTTAGCTAACTTTACGGACCTTTTTAATAAGGCTAGAGCTAATAGCCTACCCCCTTATTAAGGGTCCCTTAATTACTATATATGCTTATATAAGAATTAGGATAGGTCTAAACTAACACTCCCTTAGGGATTACTATATAATATACTAAGGGACTAGCTTCTAAAGGTTAGGCGCTAGATTATAGACTTAATAAATAAGGGTTAGATTTATACTAGCTTATTATTAGCTATAGCTCTAGTTCTCCTTATTAAAAAGGCTAATAGGGGTTAGTGTTTTTATGTGGACTATTACGCTCTTAATAAGATAATAGCATAGGATTACTATTCTCTCCTATTAATTAAGGAGACACTCTATTCCTTATCCTAGGTATACTAGTTTATAAAAGTAAATATTTATATAGTATTTTATAAGCTATAGATTACTAAGGGCTAGGAGTACCTTATAGCGTTCTAAACTAGGTTTAGGCTATTTAAGTAGCTAGTGTACCCCTTTAGCCTAGCTAGCGCACTAGTAATGTTCTAATGTTATATTAATAAGTCCTTAGGGGATATATTAGGGGATTTTATTATAGTATACTTAGATAATATCTTAGTTTACTTAGGGGGATTAAGGAAAGACTATATAGCTAAGGTCTAGTTAATATTAGGCTACCTAAGGGCTATAGGTTTATACTTAGACCTTAATAAGTCTATATTTATAGTAAAGGAGGTTTAATACCTAGGATATATTATTATAGTAGGTTATTCTATCTATCTAGACCTAGCAAAGGTTATAGCTATTAGGGAGTAAGTAGCCCTAATAAAACTTTAGGGGGTCTATAGCTTCCTAGGGTTTACTAACTTTTACTATAACTTTATTAGTAACTTTTTAGAACTAGTAGTACTACTAATATAATTAACTAAGAGGAATATCCCTTTTTAATAGGGACCTAAAGAGAATAATGCCTTTAATAGGCTAAAAAACGCCTTTATTATATACCTAGTACTAGTATAATAGGACCTAGATCTCCTTATAGTAGTAAAAGCTAATTATTTAGGAATAGCTATTAGAGAATGCCTTTCCTAGTAAGGCTAGGATAGTATTATATACCTAGTTACTTATTACTTTACTAGCCTTATAACCTTATAAAAGAACTATATAATTTATAATAAGGAATTATTAGCTATTATCTTATGCCTTAAGGCATAGTTAGCTAAGCTATAAGGCATTTCTAGTCTATTTATAATTTATATAGACTATAAGAACCTAGAGTACTTTATAACTCCTTAGTTAATATTAGAGTAGTAAGCTTAATAGGTAAATATACTTATACTATTTAATTTTTACCTTTAGTATAAACCTAGTATATAAGTATAGTAACCTAATACTCTTTCTTAAAAGGAGTAAGACTAAGAAGGGGTAACCTCTAGAATAGGATATATTCTATAACCTATTACTATTATATAGCTCTTACTAACACTAGATAAATAGTGGGATAATAGTAGTATAGTACTACTACTAGCTAGTAAGGTTTCCTTTACTACTAAATACCTTTAGACTTTATAGGACTAGGCTATTATCTCTAACCCTATGTATAGTATCTAATTAAGGGCTATCTAGAAAAGGGCCTAGAGGTTTCCTATTAAGGCACTTATAAGAGAGTAAGTAGTAGATTATTTTATAAGCACTTATAGGGCACTTTAGTTTAAGGGCTATACCTAGGTCCTAGTGTAGGAGCCTCTTATAATAACCCTAATATAGTAATACTATAATTTGCTAGTAATAAGGCACCTAGGCTATAATACTATATTCTAAATCTTATAATAGTAGTTTTACTAGGATAGGATATTATAAGATATTACTAGGTTTATTTATAACTATTATTACTATAGTAGTTATAAGAGCTATTAATAACACTAGGGCTTACTAAAGCCTTTACCTATCCCTAACTAGTTTTAGTTATAGATCTCTATTAACTTTATAATAAACTTACTAGCACTATCCCTAGAAAAGCTATAATACCTAATGGTTATTATAGATTAACTCTTTAAATTTATTTAGCTTAAGGCTATAACTTCTATAGGAGCTAAGGAATATATAAAGAGGTTTAAAATAGTTTAGTAATAGTTTAGGGGGTTTCCTTAATTAATTATTATAGATTATAGTTTAGATTAGTTAAGAAAGTTTTAGATAATATTATACTCCCTAGTTAGGATTAATTAGTTACTTTTTATATTATATTACTTATAGACTAATAGTAGTATAGAGTAAGTAAACTAAGAGGTATAGGTAATACTATATATTATAGTCTCTTTCTTATAGTTTAACTAGCTAGAATATCTAGCTACTTACTAGCTTATAATTAATAATAAGCTATCTTCTATAATAGGAGTTAGCCTAAATAAGCTACTATATAGCTATAACCTAGAGCTAGTCTAGTTACTACTAGATATATTTGCTTTTATAATAATACTAAAGGGGTAAGTAATATGGTTTCTTAAGCACCTTTAGGAGAGTACTTATCTAGTATAAGCTATAATAGCCTATATATAATAAAGGTAGTAGGACACTATATTTACTTTATATTAGCTAGTAAAATAGTTCTAGGTTAGAGATAAGGTATAGCTTTTACTTAAAAATATTAAAACTAACTATCTCTTATAGAAACTTAATTAGGTAGTAATAAAGTATATAGTTATAGAAGTCCTAATATTACTTATAGTGTAGCTTAATATCCTAAGAGGCATTTACTTAGTATTTTACATAGACCTTATTAAATACGCTATAGAGGACTCTCTCCCTAGTTAGAAGCTCTAGGACTTCTATCTAGAACTAGAATAAGTCCCTATAAAGGGTAATAATAAACTTATTAAGGAATATTAGGTTAAGTAAATCCTAGTGGCTTAGAATACCCTAGGCTAGGGCAAGAGATATAATATACTTATTAAGTAAGTAAGTTATATATAGCCTATATAGGAACTATTAGAGAATATAGTATAAATATAGGCCCTTAATAAGTTTAAGGTAAAATAAGGAGATATATAATATAATAATAGACTAAATTAATTTTAAAAGACTTATATACCTATAAAGACTTCTATAAGCACTTAAAGCGCTAAACTACTATATTTTATTACTATTACTTAATAAGGATAATTATTTATTAAGTTATTACCTAAATTACTAGAAGAAGATAAGTAAGGGCATATTACCTCTATCTAGAGTTATACTACTACTACTATAGCTATAGTATTATTATTACTAGGTAATAGTTATAGTATAATAAGTTATTTACCTTATTTACCTTAGGTATAACCTAGGACCTAGATAGTATAGATAGGGTTAGTATAAGGAGTATATATAGGAGGGGGTATAATAGGAGACCTAGTAAGAGGGTAGTAAGTAAAAGGAGGATAACTAAGGGGAGGAGAAGTATTATTTCTAGCTAGAGAATAGCTAGCTTCTAAGGCTCTAAGGATATAATTATAAGTTAGACCTATTATAGAGAGAAGGTATAAAAGTTACTAGTAGTAATAAGAAGGAGATTTATTACTTAACCTAGTAATTTAAATATATTACTAGATTTTATCCTAGTAATAAGGCATTAAAGCTTAGAGAAGCGTAGTAAATTACTTATATATCTCTTTATATATTATAGTTAGTCTGCTAATAACTTATTAGTTCTATTAGAATAAAATACTTATAGCTTACTATATAGAGTAAGCTATACTATAGCTAGCTAAAGGGCTAGCGCTAATAAAAGGGGTAACTTTAAGACTAGTTATATTTATTATAGTAGTATTAGTAGTAAGGGATACCCTAAGGGCTAACTAATTAGAAGCTAGATTAAACTAAGCTTAAGTAAGGAGGGAGTTTTACTAATTAATAAGGTAGTAATACCTTTAGAATAGTATAGGTATTTTCTTTTTTATTTCTAAAGTTTTAGGGACTCTAGGTTTAATAATATATATACCTAAGGTAATCTCTGCCTTAATATCCTTTAGTATGTAATAGAGATAAGGATTAGTAAATAAAAGCCTAGTATACTACACATAGGTAAGGTATTACCTCTAATATAAAGGGCATAATTCTCTAGATTTAGGTGGATAATATTCTAGAACACTAGTAGTAAGGGCCTATTTTATATATAGCCTATAAGGGCGCTAGACTAATTAGGGAGTAGTATATTATTTATTATTTAAGTTACCTTTTATAAGGAACTTACTAATAGAATAAGCTAAGGGTATTATAGGAGTAGCTAGGGGTAAAGGAAGGTTAGTTAGATTATAAGGTATATTCTAATAGAAGAATAATTATCTAAGAAAAAGGGTCTAATAGGATAAAGAGAAAGGTATAATAGAATTATAATAGTAAAGGGATAGTGTTATATAAGGGAAGGTAAGATATAGAAAGAAACTAAGTAGGATATTTATATATGGTTTTAAACCTATATTAGGTAATTAATAAACTAGTAAGGGTAGGGCTAGAGACTATAATAAATAATAGGTTAGTAAGGTAAACATATTATATACACTATAAAACTAAGGCATAGAAGTATAAAGCGGTTATTATCACTATGTAATAGCTAGTGGGGTAAATATGTTACGCACCTAATAATAATAAGTAGGGAATAGGATTAATTACCTATAGGATAATTTATAGGACTATTATAAAAAGGGGACTTATTAGATATACCTAAGTAAGGGCATATATAAGGGCTTAGGCTTTACCTAAGTATATTATAGATAGAAGGAAGGGTAGGGGTAAGTAGGAATAGGTAAGGAGGAGCTTATATAAGAAGCTAAGGGGGTATAAGGGGCGCTACTAGGGATAGCCTCTTCTCCTTTCCCTTTTCCTCCTTAAGTCTCTTAATACTATATTAACGCCCTATCGCAGTCGCCTAGGGGCCAGTCCATAACAGGTATAAGATAATAGCTAATAGTTCCTTATTATAAATTATATAGTTCTTTTATAAGAATATAAGGCTAGTAAAGTAGTAGGTAACTAGGTATATAACGCTATCCTAGCCTTACTAGGAAAGGTATTCTCTAATAGCTATTCCTAAATAATTAGCTTTTATTACTATAGGAAAATCTAGATTTTATTATACTAAGACTAAGTATATAATAAAGGTATTCTTTAGCCTATTAAAGGTATTATTCTCTTTAAGTCCCTATTAAAAAGGGGCATTTCTCTTAGTTAATTATATTAGTAATATTACTAGCTCTAAAAAGTTACTAATAAAGTTATAGTAAAAATTAGTAAACCCTAGGAAGCTATAGACTCCCTAAAGTTTTATAAGGGTTACTTACTCCCTTATAGCTATAACCTTTACTAGGTCTAGATAAATAAAATAACTTACTATAATAATATATCCTAAGTATTAGACCTCTTTTACTATAAATATAAACTTATTAAGATCTAAGTATAAACCTATAGCCCTTAAGTAACCTAATATTAGCTAGACCTTAGCTATATAGTTTTTCCTTAATCCCCTTAAGTAAACTAAGATATTATCTAAGTATACTATAATAAAATCCCCTAATATATCCCCTAAGGATTTATTAATATAATATTAAAATATTACTAGTACACTAGCTAGGCTAAAGGGGTAAACTAGTTACTTAAATAGCCTAAACCTAGTTTAAAATACTATAAGGTACTCCTAGCCCTTAGTAATCTATAGCTTATAAAACACTATATAAATATTTACCTTTATAAACTAGTATACCTAAAATAAGAAGTAAAGTGTCTCCTTAATTAATAGAAAAGGGTAATAATCCTATACTATTATCTTATTAAAAGCGTAGTAGTTTATATAAAAATACTAACCCTTATTAGGTTTTTTAATAGGAAAGACTAGGGCTATAGCTAATAAAGAGCTAGTATAAATCTAACCCTTATTTATTAAATCTATAATTTAGTGCTTAACCTCTAAAAGCTAGTCCCTTAGTATATTATATAGTAGTCTCTATAGGAGTATTAGTTTAAACCTATCTTAGTTCTAGTATAAGTATATATAGTAATTAAAAAACCCCTAATAAGAAGGTAAGCTATTAGCTCTAGCCTTATTAAAAAGGTCTGTAAAGTTAGCTAATTCCCTAGGTAATATTAATATATCTAGATTATTAGGCTTTATCTTAAGCACTATAATTTATAGTACTATTATTATCTCCCTAAGGCTTATAGTAATAAACTTTATAAAAGTGTCTTTTTTATAGTATACCTAGCGCGCTTTTATAGTATATAAGGAACTAATAATCCCCTATACTAGTGTCTTTACCCTATGCTTAGAGGCCTTAGAGATATATAAGCTCTTTATTACTCTAATAACTAATTACTATTTTACTATATAAATAACTATATTATAATATTCTAGCTATAGTATCCCTAGTATTATATCTTATATAAGACCTAGGATAATATATAAATATACTAATAACTCCTAGCTATTAATATTAATTCTAGTATATACTATATAGGTAATTAAGGAGGTATTTTCTATCTCTCTCTTTCCCTCTCTTTTTATTTTTACTATAGTCTAAATATACTTCCTTTTTAGTAAATATATAAGCTTTAAGCTAAACTATCTTATTACTAACTTACTTATAGCACTATAATAATTATAACTATAGTTAATTTAAATATTAATATAATAATATATATTAAAGAGTATATATATATTCTTTACGCTAGCTAGCTAACTATGTAGCTGTTCCTAGTACTCCATTCGCTTAGTTAAGAGGGAAAACCCTTTACTAGGAAGAAAAACCCTCTTGCGTCTGTAAACGGGCTAGCGCTAACCCTCTTCCAGGTCTGCGCCACATTAGGTATAACTAATTATAGGTGTTTAGTGCTAGCTTACGCTAGCCTTATCCTAAAGAAAATAAAAAAGAAAGGAAAATATATAGTAGTAGTCCTAACTAGCTCCCTTTAGTGCTAGTCTAGTCTTACTCTAACCTAGCTCTACGTCCCTTACTTTACCCTAAGGTATAGTGAATTTAGACTTATAATAATAATTTACTTTTTATTTACTTTACTTCTAACTCTTCTAGTGCCTTACTTTTTAGCTAAATCTAACCTAGCACTAGTCTAGATATCTTATAAAGTCTAAGCATATGGTTTTATTTAATTATAGTAAGGGGTAGGTAATTTAGGCCTAGTAGCTAGGCGGTTTCGCTCCTAGATTAGTTACGCGCTATCTATACGTTTACTTATCTTATGCTTTATTTTCTAGCTAATATTATAATTAGTCCCCCCCCCTCTCTCTCTTAAGTATAAAAAAGGGCTTCTTCTCCCTTAAGGTTCTAACCTTTTTTCTTTTCTTATAATAAATTTCCTATAGGTTCTTTTCCTCCCTATCCCCTTTAGGAGCTATTTAAGGCTTCTCTAGTCTAGTGCTAGTTTAAATACTAATATTTTACGTAGAAAAACGCGCTATAATATTACTAAGCTTTATAAGTACCCTATTTTTAGTGCTATTCTAGCTCTAATTTGCCTAGGAACTTATAACCTTAGATAAGTATCTAAGGAAGTCCTTAACCTAGAAGTAATTAAATTAGGCAGAGGCAAAAGGCTTAGAAGTAAGTCCCCTTTACCTTTATTCTGCCTTATTTCTAGGTCTAACCTAGGGTAGCTAGGTAAGCTATAAGAGATCTAGTGTGTGTCCTATAAGATATAATCTATTAAGTGTAAGGGCTATTAGTGCTATAATATTATTAGTAAGTTAGTTTATTTCTAGTCTAGGGGTAAGGCTAATTAGCATATAAAGGGGTAATATCTAACGCTTGCTTTAATTATTAGGTTTGTAATTATAAATGTATTAAGGTAATATTAACTCCCATGCCTATTCTAAGCTTACTCTAGTGCTAATTTACTTATAGCTAAACGTCGCTAGCTAGTAAGGGGAATATTAGTGGTTAGTTAAGACCTAGGCTAGTATAGTTACTAGGAGTAATATAAGTGGTTTTGCTCTAGCTTAGTAGCGGCTCTATTTTGTGGCTAACTTTAATTATCTAGGCCCTAGAGGACTATATAGCTTAGGTTAAGAAACTCTATACTAAAAACCACGCTAAGAAAAAATAGGGTGCTGTGGTAGCAGGCCTAGACCTAGCTAGGTCTAGGTTTACTAAGGAATAATATAATAAGGTTATCTTTTAGCTCTAGTAGCTTAATGCCTAAGCAGTAGAAATAAACTAGCTCCTAGCTACTAGCCTATTAGCTAAGGGTAAGAGCAAGGTAATAGAGGGCGTAATCCCTATTCCTAAGGAGGAATAGGGCTAATTCTAGGTTAGTAAAGGGGCGGCAGTAGGCTAGTGCAAGATAATACTTATAGTATTTACTTAAAATTAATCTAATAACTATTCTAGACCTATAGTTTTCTTATCTTAGTGTGATTTTGCCTTGTGTCTAGCCTATCTCTATGGCTATACTATTCTACCTAGTGCCTCCCTTTAGTTATCTATAGTGTCTATTTATTAGTTAGTTTAGTTACCTCTAGGGTAGCCTAGGTCCTCCCCTAGTTTACATTAGCTAAAGGCTAGGTCTTATGCTAATATATAGTATTAGAGTCTTCTTATACTAAGGAACCACTTTGTAATATATCTTACCTTTAGGGGATTATCTAGGGCTAGCCTTGCCTCCTATACGTCTCTAGGCTATTATGTTTAGGGGTGTCTATAGTTATAGTTAGCGTAGTTAATAATTATATAGTACTAGTCTTTAATTACATAACCGTAGCTATATAGGGGTAAAGCCACCCTAGGAATATGCCTTTAGAAGAGAAACTTATTAAGGCTAATCTTTCCTATATATAATTATATTATTATAAAGAAGACATACTTATTAAGTCTAGTATAAAATTTCTAGATTTCCTTTAGGTTATAAGTAAGTAGGCAGTTCTCTATTAGCTCTCTTCCACGCCTATATTATCTCTATTACCTATTAGAATGCTAGTCTTCCTATCTCTTCTTTTACTTCTTATATAATTATATATCTAGTTTATTATTAGCAAGGGGGGGTCTTTTTCTATATTATAGTACTATTTACACTAAGTTAGCTATAGCCTATATCTTATTTATTATTCCACTAAGTATAATCCCTTTCTTAAACTTTTGCTTTATTTTATTTAAGTAAAGGTCTAGGGGGGGGATATAGGTTTTAACTTCTAGCTAAGTAACTAGTATAGCCTTAAACGCTTTAGCTATAGTCTAGAGGCAGGTTAATTAGTCTGCTATAAAGCTTCTAACTATTCCTTATGGTTTTCCTCCCTTCTTAGTTAGGGTATAGTAAGCGCTTGCCTTATAGGTAAGAATAAGCTAGACTACCTATATATATATAAGCTAGGTATCTCTAAAGCTAATGCCCTATGCTAACGCTACTAATATAAAGAGTGTAAGCCACTACTAGGCTAGTTTTCCCTTAAGGATATTCTTATAGGCACTCTAGTTAAGTTTCCTATTTACCTATACCCTAAGGAATTAGCATACCTTTATTAGCGCTATCTCCTTTATACTAAGCTAGACCCTAGCCTATAGGGGCCTATAGGCCTTACTAAAGTATATAAGTTTAGTTTTTACTAGGTTAAACTTTACTTCTACCTCCTTTACTTATTTCTTATAGATTTTCTAAGTTACCTTAAGTTTTCTCTAGGTTTATACTATGTTTTTACTAAATACTATAATATTTATATTATTAGTAAATCTAATTACTACTATACCTAGGATAGCTTAGAGGTATACGTAAAGTTTTATAAAGTAAAGGAGAAAGAGAATTAGTAAAAGGGGAGATTCTTATAAGGTACTAGCCTTAATCTTAAAGGGTTTAGAGAGTTCTCTATTAAAGCTAAGCTAGCTTATTCTATCTACTAGGAAGCTTTATATTATAGCTATTAGCTAGTAAGGGATTTCTATTAGGATTAGTAAGTAAATTAGGTATAGGTGGCTAACTCTATTAAAAGTAAATAAGATATCTATCTAGGTAAGCAAGGCAATTTTACCCTTACTCTAGGCCTCTCTTATACACTCTACTAAGACCCTAATTACAGTCTTTATTAACCTATTTATCCTATTCCCTATCTATAGTTCTAGTAGGAGTCCTTTTACCTTAGTAAAGGCTATAAGTTACTTTATAATCGCTACTTCTATAATTTTTCCTATAATATTTAGTAAGGAGATAGGCCTCTAAGCGTTAGCCTTTCTTATCTCTTTTATTATCTTACCTAGCTTTCTAATTACTACTACTCTAGTAATCTAGAATTAGGCTAGGAAATACCTTACTTTAAGGATAGCGTTTAGGAGCTAGACTATAGCTTCTTTTACTAGCTTATTATAGGCCTTAATAAGGCCCGCTAGGAGCTTATTATTACCTAGTGCTTTCTAGCTAGCTATATCTAATATAATGTCTAATATCTCTTCTAATCTAAACCAGTTATTATCTAGGAATAGCGCGTTATCTAGCTCTAGGAAGGTAAGGTCTAGGATATAGGAGAGGTCTACTATAGGCTTAGGGAAGAATCTTTATGTAAGCACGCTTACCTTATCCTTATATATAGTAGCTAGGTTTAGGTCGTTTTTAGTCCTTTCTAGCTCTAGTAGCCTAGGCAGTTCTAGGGGGGCCTAGCTTTAGAGCTAGGCTTATCTTTCTAGTCTTTACACTCCCCTGTCCTTTCTCTATATATTAGCCTTTTATAAGGCGTCTCTCTATATATTTCTTCTCTTAGTTTTAATAACTTATTCTTAGTCCTTATTTACCTTAGTGTAGGCTTACTAGTTTGCTTCTATTCTCTATTATCTCTATTATCTCTTTACCTATCTAGCTCTAGTAACCACTGCTTTAGCTATTCTTAACCACTATACCTCTAGGCTAGGGAGCCCCTAGGGCTTTTATAGGGCTACCTTATTTGCTATTTATTAAAGGTTTATAATAAGCTAAGTAGCGTATATATCTATCCCTTCTTTATTACGTGGATTTAGGGCGTTTTTAGGTTAAAAGCGTATTACTACCTTTGCCTTTATGTACGGTTTATCTATTATATTTCACATATATCTAAGGGCCCACGGGATATTATCTTATAGGCTAGTGAAGATGCTAATTAGCTATAGGATATAGTTAGATCTAGTAAGGTCTTTTACTCCTTTATAGTAGACTTAGATATCTAGGGTTACCCACGCTAGGTCTATAGTACTATCCCTATTATCCTTATGTTATCTAGTTAGTTCCCCTTAGGGTATTACTAGTCTAAGCCTTTACTAGCTTATAAGTTCTAGTAGCTTATTTACTTTATTAGTTATTCTATCTAGCTTATCCTAGAGAGAATACTTTTAGTTAAAATCTCCTATAAATACGCTTTAGTTATGTGGCGTCTCTATATTAATATCTTATATAGGGGTGTTCTAGTTATTACTATAACCTTCTAAATAAAGGGAATAGATATTAATCCTATGAATTTCCACTAGTAACTAGTTAGGCCCTCCCTAGGCTAATTATAACCCTATATTATATTTCTTGTTAATATATATAGCATTATGCCTATTATAGTGTGCGAGTTAGAACTAGGCAAGGCCTAGTATAGGGGGCTATAGATGTTTTATATGTTCTTACTCTTAGATTACTATTATATCTATATTAGTTTAGTAATAGAGCATAATATATATTAGGCTATTTTTCTTATTTATATTCTAGAAGAGAACTTATAATATTACTATATTAATTAGGGGGGTAGTAATAAGTCTTAGCTATCCTATGCTAGTTTTATTCTAGCCCTAAGTTATTTTATGTAGCGCCTAATGCTCCTAGCTCTTAGCTATTTAGCGCTTTACTTTACATTTATAGGTTAACCTCTCTTTCTTCCTATTATTACTATAGGTTCTATAGCTATACTAGCTCTCTCTTAGGCTAGAGCTAGGTTCTTACTAGGGGAGCTAGAGGCAAAGCAAGATAGTTATTCTAGGTAACTAGCCTTTACTACGTTTTACTTCTCTTTTAGCACTAGGTAGTCTCTAGACTAGGCTAGGTATAGTCTAGAGTATAGGATATAGTTTTCCTTAAGTTATTTATTTATTATTAGGTATAATGCCTTACTATCTTTATACTAGCTAGCTCTATACCTACTATACCTTAGTGCTACCTTATAGAACTTAGTAATATATCCTATTTAGAAGTAGTTATAGCACTATCTAGGTTATAAGGTCTTATTATATAGTTTAGTTTAGAATAGCTTTACTTTAAAGACTATTCTATCTTAGTATATCTTATTAGTATCTTTAACTTTAGCTAGTCTAAGAATTAGGGTAGTTTACTAGGTATTTTTGCCTTAGGGGCATCTTATAGTTACCTTAATTATATTTACTTTATTTACTTTTTTAATTTCTATTACTAGGTTCTTAATAGATATATACTTTATTAGGAAACCCTTAATAATAACGCTAAGTATATAGTAGTAAATAGCTACCTCTAGGCTAAATACCTTAGTAATCTATTTTTAGTTTTCTTTATACTATATTATATTTCCTTTAAAGGTAATAATTATATCCCTACTAGGGAGTCTTCTAGCTACTACTACTAAGGCTTGCCTAATAGCTTTATTTATAGCTATAACTATATCTTCCGCGCCCCTAGACTAGAGTAATTCTTATATAGTGTTTCCTTTTATAAGTACTTCTTTATATTATTTTCTAGGGACTTAGAGAGAGAGGGGGTTAGTATTTAGTTATTTTAGAGTAAGCCTAGCTATAATACTAGCCTAGGTTAGGGAGTTATTATCTTTAGCTTCCTCCCTAATAGCCTCCTTAAGGGCTATTTTTAATGCTTCTTTAGTGGTATAGATATTACTATTATTAGTGTTTATAGTTCTTATTTTAGCTTAGGCGCGGTTTATTACCTAGTTAGCTATAGCTAGTATAATACGCTACGCTTAGGTAACTTTATTACTTAGGATAAGGCTAGTAATCTTATTATAATATTTTATATCTTTAGGGTATATAAATTAGTTCTAGTTTACTATTAGGTTATCTTTGCTCCTTTAGATATTAAACTATCCTATTCCTATATTTAGGTAGTAGCTACTCTAAGCTAGCCCCCCTAAGCCTATGTTAATTACTATTAGTGTCTTATTTACACTCCTACTACTAGCTTTGTTATAGTGTAATATTATAGGGGGGGAGAAACAAAGGCAAGGATTTCGAATATTAATGTGATTTATATTTTAGAGGCGATTCCGGACCTTAGGGTCGGTGCGGAAAAGTATGCAAAGGTTTTATTAAAGAGTATAGGAATTAAGAATAATAGTTAGTTTATATATTATACTATATCTTACCTTAACTTTATATAGCTTAAATAGTCTTTTTATATTATAGTAATTAGTTAGCTTATTTACCCTTATATAAGACTTTACTTAGGGGCTACTTATTTTCTATAAGGAAAATATTTACTTTCTTATTTATACTTTTCTTATTTACTTTATATAAGTTAATACTAACCTATAGATAATAAGGTAAGAGAAAAGTATACTCCTAGATATAGTAGTCCTTAGATTTATATTATAAGTAATATCCTTTTTAATAGTATTTAGCTAACTTTACTTCTAATACCTATTTAGCTTATTATATATTTATAGTAAGCTTTAAACCCTTCTTTTTCTTAGCTAGCTTATTTTATTTTCTTAGTTAAGTCCTAGCTATATATACCCTAGTTATTAGTATATTATCCTTATAGTTAGTCTAAGGTATAGGCTTAGCTTACTATAGTTTATACTAGAACTAGTACTTATTCTTTATAGTAAAAGCCTTAATATTAACTATAATCTTATAATACTATATAATAGCTATATACTATATACTCTAGCTAATACCTTAGCTTATACTAATCTCTTTTAAATACTTATTAAGCGCTTATTATAGCTTTACTAGCTTTATATTATCCCCCTAATATTTCTTTCTTACTAATAAAAGCTTCTTTATAAAGTAAATAAAAAATATAGAAAATAGCTTCCCTAAGCCTTATTTTATTTAGTTAAGCTTTATAAGGGCTATCTTTTATTTATATAAATTAGAGAATATAAACCTAAGGTATTTTAGGAATTTAGTAAAGTTAAAGTTATAAGTATTACCTTATTTAAAAAAAGTAATTACTTAGGATTAGACTTTAGAGAATAGGTTTTAGTAAATAAATATTTACCTATTTTTATTAGTTTTAATAAAGTCCTTATTTACTTATAACTTATATTTTATTAGGAATCTCTATATAGTAAATAAGGCCTTATTACTATTATATAAGTTACCTATAGGGATAGGTTTATATTTTACCTTAGGTATAGTTAAGACTAGGTTAAAGATAGAAAGTAAAGTAAGGTTAATTACTAAAGCACTAGGTTAGGCTATAATAGGTAATTAGGTTAAAGGTCTTATAGTATTTATAGCTACTTATTATTAGAGGTATATAAGCTTTACTATTTACTTATTAAGTATAAGTTAAAGTATCTTAAATTAAGCCTATTAAGCTACTGGTAATACTATAGTATTAGATAAGGGGGTTATTATCCCCTAGCTAGGTTAGTCTTATAGTTAAAGTATACTTATTATATTTATTAATATATCTATTAGTATTTCTATTATATTTTTTAGTAGTTATTATAAAGGACTAAAGGAAGTCTCTTAATTATTATAGACTAGCCTCTAGGTAACTATAATAAGGTATTAATATAGTATTAAGAGACTTAAGGAAAAAGAAGAAAGGGCAAGAGGCTATCCCTAGCAGAGCTTTGCATGTAGTGTAGTAAATGTAGTATTTTGGCTTTCGTTGTAGTATGTAGTGTAGTAGATTTTAGTGTAGTGTAGTATGTAGTGTAGTGTAGTAAATACTACACTACACTACAAATACTACAAATATAGTATTAGTAGAAAAAAAAGTGGGGTATTATATAGTTTTATAATATTCCTTAGATTTTTCTTAATTAAGTTAATATTAGCTGTTTTTTTTATTATAATTTAGTTATTTAGTTATAAATTCTTAAAGTTTAAGATTATTTAGATTATTAAGCTAATTATAGGTATATAAAAGCTAAATATAGTATATTTTAGTTTATATTTATAGCCTGTTTTTTTCCCTTTATTATAGAGGTTATTTTATCTTAATATCTTTTTCTTTAGATTTACTATGTATTTTAGTATGCTTTTTTTACTTAAAATATAGGAATTACCCTAAAGAAATTATTTTTTATTATATATAAATAAGACTAAAACTCTAATAATATTATATATATATATATAACTATCTTATTAATAAGAGAATATTAAAATTTAACTAATAAAGAAGTTCCTAGTAATATAGCTATTTTATTAGAGTTATAAATAATTATATTAACTTTTAGAGTTTTTTTAGTAAAAGGAATAGTAAAAGTACTTAGTAAAGTTACTTAAAAAGAACTGAAATATTTAATAATAGATTAAATAAATATATATAATAAACTTTCCTTAGTATTAAAGTTATTTAAAAATAAGCTTTAAAAGTAAGTTAAATAATATATATTATCTTTAGTTTTATTACTTAGTAATATAGTTTTTTTAAAAAATAGGTTTAAAAGTGGGTCCTTATAACTATTAGTAACTTCTTTATAGCTTTCTTACTTAAATATATAATTTTTACATTAAAAGAGAAATTTATTTAAAAGTAGGCCCAAAAGTGGGTCCTTATAACTATAAGTAACTTCTTTATAGCTTTCTTACTTAAATACATGATTTTTACTTAAAAAGAGAAATTTATATAAAAGTAGGTCTATAAGTAAGTCCCTATACCTATAGGCAGAGTATTGCACTAAAACGTGTAGTGTAGTGTAGTATTTGTAGTGTAGTGTAGTAACTACACTACAAACTACACTACACTACAAACTACACTAACTACAAGGAAAAAAAAACTACAATACATTACACTACAAATTTTTTTTCCTAAACTACACTAACTACAAATACTACAAATGTAGTATTAGACTTTTTATTAGTTATTAGTATTTATAAGGTTAAAAGAAAGCTAGTTATATAAAAGCTTTTATTATTACCTATTTTATTAAATTAGTTATAGAATTTATAATATTATATTATTTTTATAATTTTATTATAACTAAGTAAGGTTATATATAATATTATACTTTTTTAATAATACTATTTAACTTAATACTTTATTTCCCTAATATAACTTAAAGAAAACCCTTCTTATTATATTATTTACTATTTCTATAAATTATTTTATATTTCTATAAATTATTATTATTACTTATTTTAAAAAAACTATAAAAAGAACTACTAGTAAACTTAATATAAGTAGCTTATTATATCTTATTATAGCTTATAATAGCTTATAATAGCTTATAATACTAATATTACTAATATTACTAGTATTACTAAGATTACTAAGATTACTAATAATATTATTAGTGTTAAAGTTTAATAAAAAATAAATAATAAATAAATAACTTAAATATAAATACTAGTAATTATAAGTAAATTACTATAGTAAAAGCTATAGTTTTTAATAACTTAGTATTTTAAGGTTTTTAAAAATATTAATATTATAAAAATGTTTTCTCTTTTATATTTTTTTAAAATAATAATAAAAGTAAAATAATAGTAATTAAGGTTATTAAAGCTTTTATAATAAGTATATATATATTCTTTTCACTAAATAGCTAATTATATAGCTAGTCCTAGTACTTTAACTACCTTTTATAATAAGTATAGTATATTATATAAAACTAAGTCCTAGACTCCTAGTATTATTTTTAAAAATAAGTTAAACTTATTTTTTATAGCTTAATTAAGCTATATAGGGTAATTAAAATAATACTATTAGTTATTTATTAATATACTATAAATATTAGTTTATTATATTCTTTCTTTATATATTATAGTAATAATATATATAAAGTTACTATATATAACTTCTTAAAGCTTTAAAATTATAAAGCTTAAAGTAATATTTAATTAGTTTAAATAGTAAATAAATAGTTTAAGCTTTTTTTAAGTTCTTATTATATTAATAATAATATTAAAGTACTAAGTATATATTCTATTAACTTTTATATATTTATTTAGATTTCTAATTTAATTTAATTATATTAGTTTAGGGTATTTTTTAATTAAATTAATAATAAAAATATAAAATAATTAATAATAATAGTAAATAAAATAATTAGAAGGTTTTTCTTAAAGTTATATTAGTAAAATAAAGTAATAAGTATAATAGTATTATTAAAAAGGTATAATATTATAAATAACCCTAGTTATAGTAAAATCCTTAAAAAAAGGTAAATATTATAAATTCTATAACTAATTAAGTAAAATAGGTAATAATAAAAGCTTCTATATAACTAGCTTTCTTTTAATCCTTATAATAACATTATATAATAAAAAGGCTTACTTTTTTTTTTACTAACACTACATTTGTAGTTTTTGTAGTTAGTGTAGTTAGTAACTACACTAACTACACTACACTACAAGCAAAAAAAAACTACAATACACTACACTACAAAAAAAAAAACTACAATACACTAACTACAAGAAAAAAAAAACTACAATACAAATACAAATTTTTCCTAAAAACTACACTAACTACACTACAAACAATACTCTGCCTATAGGTAACTTCTTTATAGCTTTCTTGCTTAAATATAAGATTTTTACTTAAAAAGAGGAATTTTTATAAAAGTAAGTCTATAAGTGGGTCTTTATAACTATAGGTAACTTCTCTATAGCTTTCTTACTTAATACATAATTTTTACTTAAAAGAGAGGGATTTTTATAAAAGTAGGTTTATAAGTAAGTTATTATAACTATAAGTTACTTCTTTATAGCTTTCTTACTTATATATATGATTTTCACTTAAAGGAGATACTTATTAATACTAATAGCTAATAAATTTATAAGCTATTATAAGCTATTATAAGCTATTATAAGCTATTATAAGCTATTATAAGCTATTATAAGCTATTATAAGCTATTATAAGCTATTATAAGCTATTATAAGCTATTATAAGCTATTATAAGCTATTATAAGCTATTATAAGCTATTATAAGCTATTATAAGCTATTGTAAGCTATTATAATTTATTTATTTTCTAAATACTACAAATACTACAAAATACTACAAATACTACATGTAGTAAAAAAATTTCCTTGTAGTGTAGTATGTAGTATAGTGTAGTATGTAATGTAGTGTAGTACAAAGCTCTGATCCCTAGTAATGCCCCTTATACCCCCTAGGCTACTTATATAAGCCTCCTTTTCCTTACCCTAACTGCTTTTACTAATCCCCTCTCTAACTGCTATACAGACAATGCTTAGGCAAAGCCTAAGCCCTTATAATAATAGAACTCAAGAATTTGCTAAATAATAGGAAATTAGTAATAGAAAATAAAAAGGTAGTAAATAGAAAATTAATTTTAGAAAGGTTAAATATATTATTTAATATAATAATTCTAGAGGACCTATTAAGGGATATATAGCGCTAAAAAGTTATTATAATATGTGATAATAGCCACTCTAAATTTTTCTTTTATGTAATTTTAATAGATAATTTTTCTTTAATTTACTTAGCTAGGTAAAGAACAAATCTAGTTATAGTCTAACTACCTCTAACTAGGATAGTTATCTTTTAAGGCATACCTAGCACTTATTATATAGTAAAGCTAAATACAAGCGTATATAAGACTAGATTTAGACTCTAGATAGAAAGAATTAACCTTCTTTAGATATCTTACCTTATACCTAATAGTAGCTCTTATAGCGAACTTAGTATAACCTTACAATAGCTAATCCATTAGCCCCTCTAACGGATTCGCCTTGCATCGTGCTAAACCTACACGTAACAAATAGCCTATTAAATATTAGCTATAAAGAAGTAGTAAGTAAATAAAGAAGTTATACTTAAAGATTTATTATATTTTATAAGGAAAGTCTTTTTATTAATAAGGTATTCTAGGATCTTATAAATACTATTTTTAGGAGAATATTTTATATTATTACTTACTAATAATAGTGTATATATAAAATCTTTTTAGAAGATATTTTACTAGTAATAAGTTAGTAATAAAGATACTATAAGAATATAATAAACTTATAATAAGATTTTAAAAGAAGTTTACTTTAAAGAAAACTTTATAGAAGATTTTATAGGAGACTTTATAGGAGTTTTTTTAATTAATAAATCTTCTTAAGGTATTAATAAAGGTAAAGTTATAATATAAGACTTAGATATAGTAAACTAGCTATAAGTTAGCTATAATAAACTAAATAAAGAAGTTATACTAGTAAAAGTATAAACTTATAAGCTAAATAAGGGCAAAAAACTAAGATAAATAAGGATAAATAATAATAATAATTAGGGACTAAAAGAGATTAGTAATTACTAAGCAATAGTAATAAGAGAGCTACTACTTAGCTAGTAAGAGTAACTTATAAGGTTAAGGGATATTATAAGAGAAAGGAAGTGTGTAAAAGGGGGGAAAATTAGTCTCTTTATATTAACCCTAGACCCCTTAAGTAATCTAACGCACTATATATAAGTAATCTATAAATTATAATAATAACTATTAGCACTGCTAATTATATATATGCTTAATAGCTATAAACTTATAGTAACTATAATATAAGCTCTCTAGTTAAACTATTTAGAACTATAGTATTAAGTACCTTATTTATTTAAACTAATTATAAAAATTAACATAGGTTATTTTTTTTTTCTTCTAGCTATATAATAGGTAATAATATTTATTTTACTATATTAAAGCTATATATAAGCTACTATTTAGATATTACTAACTATAATAGAGAGGGTTATTTTTAATTAGTAGTATTATTATTATTATTTCTTTTTATTTACTTATATATTTAGATATAAGGTACCTTATTTTATTTTCCTTATAAAGCTTTAATATAGTAACTATACCTTAAGTAAGTAGCTTATTTTATAATTAAGGTTAATTATATATAAGGGAGGTATTATATTAGGAGTGTAAAGATTAAAGATAGGATATTTATTAAAGTAAGTCTTTAAAGAACCTTTAGGCTAAGTAAATAATAAAGAGGCTAGCTAGCTATAAGATAGCTATATACTTATAAAGTAAGGTATTTATTAAAGACTATATATATTATTAGTACTAGGTTAGAGATTAAAACCTTCACGCACTTACCCCTAGCTAGTATCTATCTAGTAGTGACTGCAATAGTCTTAGCTATCACTTCGTTATAACCTTTCGGTGCAAGCCGTGACACCTATTTAAAGAAAAGTAAGTTTAGATATTAAATTTATAGCTTTTATTAGTTATTAATAAAAGGGAAAGGAAAGAGTGGTTAATCTGCGAAGTAGAAAGAGGTGTAGCTTAAACAGAGCTTGGCTAGCACATGTACCTCTCATCTTACACTAGTGGAAACCACACCAAATGGTGTTATCCGACGACTCCGGATTTATGTTTTACCGTGTGTTCAACCGCTGCGCATTTAGCGGCGATGTGGCAGCACCCCTCATGGATGAAAGCCTGACCTAACTGACGGCTTTGCGAAAATGCTGTTGTCAGACCAACGCACTGACCCCGGATCTCTATTACTTGCGATTCTTCATGAGATTCAGTCTTACGCGAAACTAGCGGCTGGACAACACGCGTAGACGGCCAGATCACCGGCTGCTGCAGAGAACGGGACGCCTATCCTGTGATGTTTCGGTTTGATTCTCCCGTAGCTAGCCAGTTGTCACCGCAGTGGAGCATGTGACGATTGCCGCCGGTTATACTGCGTTTAACTGTCCTTGATGCAGCTCTAAACTTGGTTGGTTTCATGTAAACGCCTGTATAGTAGGCTCAAGGCGACGCGAGCGCTGTTGAGTAGCAGGGTTGTAGTGTGATTTGATAAATAATCACTGGATGGACTGGACTGGGCTGAGGCTTTGAAAGACAAGACCGCGAGGTCTGAGAAGACATGGCCCTTGCGAATCAAATACCGATGGAAGAGATGCGCCATCTTTGCATTACGAGACACGCGGTGTTTGAATAGATGAGCTTTGCCCGGCCTTGACCTTTGCGTAATGTCATTACCTACAAATTCTCACGCAAGATGGTTTTTAACAAAAAACGGCTCTATGTCGCACTATACCCTAGTGGAGTTGAGGGCAATGAAGAACGAAGGTGATAATTCACTTGCATAACCTTTGCATGTAGCTGACTTACCTTTCCTAGATACCACTGGGGATTTCTTATTGGCCCTAAAGACGAGACAAAGAGCCGTGTTCCTGGCATGCGCTACCATGTCAAAAATCATCCCCTCGGTGGATGGGTATATGAGGAACATGAGTTACCGAACGTTCGGAACACCAATAACCTCCTCGCTCGTATCATGATCGCGAAAGTTGAGGATGAGGAGCGCCTGGAAAAGATTTTTCGCAATACCTCCGTTGTTCAAGACGACCCGGACTGGCGTTGTCGTACGTGGATGGCGGACGCCTTATCAAGAATAGAGAAGGACGGCAAGGCAGCTGGGACCGCGCAATTAGATTGGGAGAAGATCGAACGCAAGGCCAGACGCTATGTGAAGAAGAAAGCCGACCAAGGGAGATATATTGATTTAGAAGCTGTGTCGCAGCCGAAACCAACCTGGGATATGCTTGAAGGGGTAGAGACGGTGCCGTGATGCACCGCTGCTTCGCGCGCGCAAATCAATTGCAAAGAACGAAGTCAAAGAGTGGTCAGTATAATCATGTCAATAGATCAATTTCCAGCTAGAAGGAACCCCACCATTTCTGCCTTGTAGATTCCATCTCTAGTTCCTCGGGCCACGGTTCGAGGAACTTTGGGAGCAGATCTTGCCACGCCTTTCTCGTTTTGTTTCCTAGCCAAGCAGATGTGTATTCCCAATAATAAGGATACCAGCCTGCAAACTCCCAATCGATTATCCCCACGACTTTGTCACCACGCACCAATATGTTGAAGGGGTTAAGATCACCATGAGTAAACACAGGCGGACCCCAGTCCCTGTCCTGATTAGAGACCATCTTTTTGATCTCTTGCCAGTCTTCATTGTCTTGGCGGTCTGGGTGTTCTTCCGGTTGCAAGCCTTCGCGCAGCCAACAGTGGAATTCCTGACTTGATATGAACGGTCCAAATCTTGGGTTCGATCGGGGAATCCGAGAGTCGCGCAAAGTGCCGCCTGCACAGCTCTGGATTGCATTATCGGGAGGTTTGAGAGCGCGAAGCTCTTTGATAATACGTCGTAGCTGCGTGAAAACGTTCTCAAGTTCTTTGTCGGACAGTTTGTGAAGCGCCACTGCGAGGGATTGGCCACGGATTCGATCCATAACGATGTAGGTTTGCCCGTCATGGACGAACGAGCAATGTACTCGCGGCACCGGAATTGAAGTGCAGTTTGCCACAAACACCATTGTAGCTCCCTCGACAAGGTCGATGGATTGTCCAGCCTTAACGATGAGAGTACTAGACAGTGGTTGACAAGGGCCATCCAGCTGGTAAAACCGACCGCAAGTTTTCAGAGCAATCAGGGTTAAAAGGCGTCGAAATCGCTTGTTTTTGATACCGACACCATTAGAGGGTTTTTGCTTCACGGATACATTTTCGGATGGCAGCCCCTTTGGGGTGGACATCGCGTCATGAATTGTGCAAAATCCAGGCCAAAATCCAGCAGCGAACGTCGATGCAGCAATGTTGGAGATGCGAAAGTGGGTTGCTCACCCCCTCAGCTAGCAAATACGATCGAGACGCCGTACGCTGCTAACCAACAGGGACTGCCATCCCAATCGGAGGGCTCCATCTCCTTCGATCCACTGGCTAAGCCGTTTGGAGGCATCTACCTGGGGCGTTTACTGAGGCGTGTTAAGTGGAGAAATGGCTTAGATAATCATGGTGGTAATAATTATAGAACCTTAGTGGCTAGCTTAAATAGTAATTAACTATTATCATTACCCTAATTATTTTAGTACAAGTTTATAGTAATAAGACTAAGACTTCTTACATTATTACTTAGTCAATATTGTTGCGACTATTGGGTAGACCACTAGGACAAGTTAGTTGACTAAGTCCGGGCACTCCGTATTGTTAATACAATACAATACAATACACAATACATCAAATGTATTATATTGTAGTGCAATGCTCATTCCTTTATAAAAGGGATGCTTTTAACCTGTCAGGAGCGCAGAGGTCAGAGATAGGATATTTATTAAAGCGGGTCTTTAGAGAACCTTTAGGCTATGTAAATAATAAAGAGGCTAGCTAGCTATAAGATAGCCATATGCTTATAAAGTAAGGTATTTATTAAAGACTATGTATATTATTAGTGCTAGGTTAGAGATTAAAACCTTTATATACCTACCCCTAGCTAGTATTTATCTAGTAGTAACTATAATAGTCTTAGCTATTACTTTATTTATAACCTTTTAGTATAAGCTATAATAAATTAATCTCTCTTAACCTTTTTAAGGATATAAACTATTAGCTAAATTATTATATAGCTAATGCTTTAAAGATCTATAAGAAATACACTAGTACCTTATAATAATAAAGCTATAGATAATTAGTGTGAGGCCTCACTCACAACAACACCTATAACACAGGTGCACTAGCGCACTCCGCGGGCAGGCCACGTCCTAGGGCTAGGTCCACGTGACACTAGCAATCCGCTAGCTATAAGATAGTAATGCGTATATATAATACACTTAGACTTAGTAAGCTTTAGTTAATATACTAGAGCCCCTATACCTCTTACCTAGCTACTATTATTCTTATAATTCTAAAGCTTCTCCTACTAGCTACCTAAGAGTAATATAAGAGGGAGAACTACTTAATTTACTAGAGTAATATTAAAGAATAACCTAATCCTAATAGATAAGAGTTATACTTAATTAAATAAGGGTAATACTATAGGTAAAGATATACTATATACTACTAAAACTATACTTATAATAAGACCCTTTACCCCTTATACTAAAGCTATAGTAATACTAGAGTAAATTACTTAGTTAGAAAAACTCTAAAAACTATAAGAGTAAAAATAAGAGTTTCTTAATCTTATTAGAAGTAACTTAAGGGAAGTATAAGAGAAAAGCAAGTAAAAAGCTAGTACTTCCTCTAGTAATAATAGCTAAGAGGTTAAAGTTAAGAATATTACTAAGCTTTAATACCTTATAAACCTATAGAGGTATAAGATATAAATAAATAACCTAAACTATACCTTTAATAAGGCAAAGAAAAAATACTAATATAATTACTAAAAGATTCTCTTTATACTTAACTATATACACACTAACTATAGGGTAAGATAGGATAAATACCTTAATAAATAATAGGCTAATAGCTAGGATAATCTTAAGGATAACTAGGATAAATTCTAGACCTAGATACTTATATTACTTAGGGACTTTATAAACTATAATACTTAAATAGCTATATAGCTTAAGAATATAAAGTAATATAAGGGCTAGAGTCCTATTAAATTTAGTATTTTCCTAGATTTACTAGAGATATACCTAGAAAAAGCCCTAGAAAAGTCCTATACCCTTATATTCTTTATAAAATTACTCCCTAAGCTATAAAACTATATTAACTTATATACCTCTATTACTAGGAAAACATAAGAAGAGGTTATATAACTTACCTAGTGATTTTAAAAGGCTATACTAAAGAGTAAGCAAAGGCCTAAGTATTTAGGAGATAAAGGACTATATAAGAATCCCTAATATTATAGAAATAACTTACCCTAAGGTTATAGGCCTTATAGGAATTAAAGGAATAAAGACTAGGAAAAGGGCCTAACTATATACCTAAATAATAGCAAAGTTAGGGATAAGAGATAATATTTTAACTATAATAGCTTAGACTACCTTATAAATAGGTATAATAAGCTAAGGAAAGACCCCTAAGATAGCTAGGGAAACTTTTTAAGGTAAAAGTAAAGGCCCTTACCTTTACCTTAAATACTAAGGTACTAACTAGGTATTAATTTTACACACTAGTTACTATTTATAGGCATAAAGACATTAAAATAGTAGTGGATTTAAATAGCTACGCTAAGCTTAATATTATTAGCGTTAAATTTATAAGGAACTATAAGCTTAATTAGGCTAAGGCTATAGCACCTATTCTCTAGGTAGTAAGGGCCCTTATAGTCCCTTAATATAGTATTTATAAGGTACTTATTATAATTAAAGACTTAAGAGAGAAAAAAAAGGACCTTAAGCTACTATATATAGCTATAGATAAAGACCTAAGAGTAAGGGGAAGCCCTGTCTTAATAGGAATATATATACTTACTAAGGAATATATATATCTTTATTTATACTTATAAGAGTAGTAATTTAAGAAAAAGAAAATAGCCTTTTTACTTATAACTCCTTATAAGTTTATAAAGGTAATATATAATAAGGCTATTATATATACTATTATAAGGGTTATAAAAGATAAGTTTATTACCCTTAAAGATAATAAGAAGGCAAAAGTATATAGAACTATTAAAGATATCCCTAAGGAACTATATAAGTTTAAAGATATATTTATAGTAAATAAGGTGTTACGATACGAAATGTATGATATAATGAGTGTGAAGGTTCTCGCTGATTCAACTAGCTAGAGGTCAGAGCTATCGTCTAATATAGGGGTTCTAGGTCACGTGCTAGCCACATCTAAGGTCTTGTGGCATTGACAGGCCACATCCTAAGGTGACAGGCTAACTGTCAATTCTAGCACGTAACATAAGGTAAGTAGTTTACTATTAAGAAAGGAGACTAATTATATAATTAACCTAATACCTAGGGCTATGCCCCTATATAGACTAATTTACTCTCTCTCCTAAAGTAAGTTAAAGGAGCTCTATAAATATATTAATAAAAACCTATAGAAAGGCTAGATAAAACCCTCTAAGAGCCCTATAGGTATACCTATCCTATTTATACTAAAGAAGGATAGAATACTTTAACTATATATAGACTATTAAGGACTTAATAAAGTAATATAGAAGAATTACTATACTCTCCCCCTAATTTTAAAGATCCTAGACTAGTGCTAAGGAGCTTATTACTTCTTAAAGATTAATATTAAGGATACTTACTATTAAATCTATATTAAAGAGAGTAATAAGTAAAAGACTATATTTTATACCTATTATAAACACTATAAATATCTTATAATACCCTTTAGGCTAACTAATATACTAGCTACTTTTTAAAGCTATATTTATAAAGCGCTTTATAGGCTAGTAAATACTATTTATATAGTGTATTTAGATAATATCCTTATTTTCTTAAAAATATAAGAGAAGTATACTATATATATTAAGGAAGTTTTAGAATATATAAGGTTAGTAAAGCTATATATAAAACCCTTAAAGTATTTATTTTACTAGGAATTAGTAAAATTCTTAGGGTTTATTCTATTAGTTAATAGTATTTTAATAAATATATATAGAGTTAATATAATCTAAAACTAGAAGGAGCCTATAAGCTTTAAAGATATATAGTCTTTCCTAGGATTCTATAACTTTTACTAAAGGTTTATTTACTAATACTCTAGGATTATAGTACCCTTATATATACTAATAAAAGGTAGTTAAAATAGTATTTAGACTAGGAAGTTTATATTTAGGGAAAGAGAATAGCTAGTATTTAACTAGCTAAAAGATACCTCTTAATAGGTACCTTTTCTTTATTATTATAACCTAAGTTAGCTAGTGTATATTAAGATAAATACTTTAGTCTTTATAATAATAAGAATCTTATCTTAGTAGGATAATAAGGGCTAATAGTATTTTATAGTATTTTAGTTAAGGAAGTTTATAAATACTAAATATAATTATAGTATAGTAAATTAGGAGCTACTTACTATAGTAAAGTTATTTAAATACTAGTAACACTATATTAAAGGTATAGTAACCCTAGTAAAAGTCCTATTAAATTACTATAACTTATAGACTTTTATAAGGTAGTAAAAGCTAAATAAAAGGTAGGCTAAATAGTATATATTCCTTTATCTCTTTTACTTTATAATTAGGCATAGACCTAGGAAAAGTAACCTAGTAAATACACTATTAAGGAGGTTTAATTATAAAGGCAAACCCCTAATAAATAAGGCACTTTTACTAGAGCTTTAAAAGAAAATAGTAGCTACTAAAGAACTAGTAAAAGAAGAGATACTAATATATAAGAGAAAATATAGTAAGATACCTTTAAGGGAGGAAAATACCTTAGTCTTAATATATTAAAGAAAATATAGTAAAATACCTTTAGAAGAGGAAAATACCCTAGCCTTAGTAAAGAGACTTAGTAAAATACCTTTAGGGAAGGAAAATACCCTAGCTACTATAGAGAGAGCTTTAGAGGCTAAAGTAGCCTAGTTAAGAGGCTAGTTAGCTACTATAAATCTAGTAAAAGATTAGCTAAATAAGGGTAATTTCTAGGAGAAGGTAATATATATCTAAGATATTAGTGTAGTATAAGAGATATAGGAGACTATTATACTACTAAATCCTTACTAATCTAGGCTAAATAAACTATTAGTGTAATTACTATAAAAAGCATAGGATTAAGATCTAGTTTTATAAAGGTAAAATAATAAGATTAATAATTCCTTAGTAAGAGATAAGGGAAAAGCTAGTCTATAGTTATATAGTATAAGGGGTTTCCTAATATACTAAGACTAAGTAGTTATTCCCTAGGAGCCTATTTTATAATAGGAGCTTTTATAGCTACACTATAATAATTTACTAGTAAGTTACTTTAGAATTAAACACACTCTTAAGCTATTAAAGTATTACTTCTAGTAGCTAGGTATAAGTAAGTTAGTATTTAACTATATTATAAGCTATAGGGTTTGCTAGTAAGTAGTGGCTAGAAGGCATTACCTATATAGAAACCTTAAATCCCTGCTAATACTATAGTAACTATAAGTAAAAATCTTAATAGATTTTATTATAGAATTACCTATTACCTAAGTAAGTAAATAAAAGACTAATATAATCCTAGTAATTATAAACTAATTTACTAAGTACTTTATCTTCTTACTTATAACTATAATAATTAATATAACTAAACTAGTAAAGCTTTTCTATAAGGAGATTAAACTAAGGTTTAAGGCACTAGAGGGCATTATATCTAATAGGGGATTAGTCTTTATAAGCTAATTCTAGTTAGACTTATATTACCTATTATATATAAAGTAAAGGCTTTTTATAGTGTTTTACCCCTAAACTAATAGGTAAATAAAGAGAATAAACTAAGTACTTAAGTATTACCTCTAATGCTTTATAGCTAATAACTAATAGATATAGCCTAAGCTACTCCTAATAGCCTAATTTACTTATAATAATATAGTAAATAGGACTATAGGCTACTCTTCTAATTACTCCCTTATAGGCTATTTACCTAAGTTTTACCTAGCTCTTAGGGATAAGACTAAAGAAGGGAAAGTACTAGAAGCCTATATATATATTATAAAGTTATATAAAGTTAAAGAGTAGCTAAAGTAAAACTAGGTAAAAGCTACTAAGACTTAAGTAAAGTACTATAACTAGTATTACTAGCTATTAATACTAAAAAGAGGTAACCTAGTACTATTATTAGTAAAGAATATTAGGCTTAAGGATATAAAATAAAAGCTAACCCCTAGATTTATTAGACTATTTTAAGTACTTAATACTATAGGAAAATAAGCATATAGACTTATATTACCTAAAAAATATAGTTAGCTATATAATATATTTTATATTAGCCTATTAGAGCTATAGAATTACTATAAAGACACTAAAGATAAGGAAATACTAATACTAGACTTAGAAAATAAAAATAATAAGTATAAAGTTAAGGAGGTTAAGGACTATAGGAAGACCTAAGAAGGTAATAAATACCTAGTAAAATAAAAGGGTTAGCTAAGCAAATATAACTAATAGGTTCTAGTAAAGGATATAGAAGGCGCTTAATATGTAATTTAGGCATTTTACTAAAGTAAGTCTAGTAAGAAAAGTAGTAAGATATAAGTAAGCTATAGGTAAAAGGATATAATATTCTTATAGAAAAGGTATAGCCTTATTAGCTACTATTACACTCTAGACTAGAAACCTTAGATTACTTACTAAAAAATAAAAGAAAACATACCTATAGAGTAAGGAGAGTTAAGGGAAACCTCTTTATAGTAGCCCCTATATAGGAATAAACTACACCTCTATAAAGAAAGTATTTACTTACCTTCTTATCCTTACTAATAAGGTCCCTTATTACCTAGAAAAAGCAATACTTTACTACACCCTAGGGTATAAAACCTAGGTTATAAGACTATAAATATAAAGTTACCTTTATTTTCTAAATATAAAAGAGTTTATAATAGTTTTACTATAAAAGGATTAGTAAATAAGTAGTAAAAAGGAATAGAATACTTACTACCCCTAGGATAGGCACTAGCTATATTATAATAGAAAGTTATTACTAAGATATAATATACTAATTATATAAAATTAATGCCTCTTACCCTAAAATATAAGTAAAGTACTAGTATATAGGTAATAAAAAGATAAACCTAGTAAACCTTAGTAACCCCTATAAGGCTAAATATAATATAATATGCTATATTAGCGTGGTTAAAACCTAATATTAGAGCTAAGTAAGACCTAGTAATACTAAAGTAAGTTACCTTAGAGAATATACTATCCTTAGGGTTATCCTTAATAGTACTACTAAGGGTATTTATAAGAGTTTATACCTAGTCTAAAAGGACTAAAAGGTCTAAAAAGTTACCTTTTATAGTAGCTATTGCCTATATAGAGATATTAGTAATAAGGGACTAAAAGACTAGGGAATAGTAGTATACTTATAGTATTATAAGTATTACTATATTTATAATACTAAATATAGTATTTAAAATGCTTTACTATTATAATAGTAGTAAATAATTTAGCGGGGAATTAATAGTTAATCTAGGGTAGTTTAGGCTTAGATAAAGGGCTTTTCTTAAAGTCTATGTATCTAGTATGTAAATAATATATATAGGAACATTCCTTTAAGGGAATATATTTAGTCTCTATAATAAAAATATAGTAATAAGTAAGGGTAAAGTAAAGGTAACTAAAGGTATAATAATAATTTTTAGAAAACTTATCTAGTATTATAGAAGGGAAAAGTATGTAATATAATAGGGAGTTACTAGTGAATTTATACTTAAGCGCTACTTATTATTTATTATTATTTTAATATAGTAGCTAGGTAGCAAATAGTTATATAATAGCTAGTAAGCTATTTAGGAGTCTAGCTATAAGTAGGGGGGTAATTATAAGGCCTTACTTATAATAATACCTATAACACAGGTACACTAGCGCACTCCGCAAGTAGGCTATGTCCTAGGGCTAGGTTTACGTAACACTAGCGATCCGCTAGCTATAAGACAGCGACACGCACGTATAACACACTTAGACCTAGCAAGCTTTAGTCAATATACTAGAGCCCTTATACCTCTTGCCTAGCTACCATTGTTCTCACAATTAGGAAGTTAAAGAACCCCTATAATCTAAAACTATAAATAATAATAGGGTATAATAAACACTACTTAATCCTAATTTAAGTAAAGATATAAATAATATAACTAAAGAAAAAAGGGTATTATAATAACACTATAAGGTTATATAAGCTAAGCTATATTGCCTTTAGAGAAGATAAGAGATCTTATAAATAAAGGTATAAATTAAAGAGCTTAAGGTAAATCTAGGATTAGCTAGACCTTAAACTAGACTTATAATTACCCCTTAATCTAGACTTATAATTACCTCTTAAATATTAGCTATAATTTTACTTATAGTTTATAGTAACTTAGTAGTAATTATATAGTAAGGTAGTCTTATTAAAATATAGATAAAAATGCCTATATATAAAGGGGAAATATATAAAAGCCTATAAAATTTCTTAGTAAACTTAGATATATTATTTAAATTAAATTACTATACCTTTAAGGATAATATAACTAAGGTAATATATATAAGTAGCTACCTAGCTAGTAATATAAAGTAATAGTAAATATATTATATAGCTATAAATAAGTATATAAATTATTTATTAATTACCTAGGTAAATTTTCTAAAATAGCTAAAAACTAAAATAATAAATATAAGTATAAAATACTTAGAAGTAATAAGGTTATTACTAAATCTTAGGTAAAAGAATAACTAATTATTTTAATTCTTTATATAAGCCTAGGATAAGGTAAAAGCTAAGTTACCTAAAGAAATCCTTATATATCTAAGAATTATAATCTTTTTAAATAGCCTAAATAATACTATAAGAAAGTAAATAATTAGTTAAGAGATTTTAATAACCTAAAGCTAACTATAAGGCTAAGGTAAGAAAGTAAAGGTTATAATAAGCTTAGGCTAAAGTAATAAAAAAAGTTAAGACTTTAAAAAAAAAAGGTAATACTCTTATTTTATATTACTTATAGATAAAGTATAGTAATAAAGTAAAGATTAAGGGAAAAAATTATCCTTAGTATACTATAAATATAAAAAGCCTAAGTATATATTACTAGCTTATTAAGCACTAGATTATTTTACTTATAAAAGTACTAGGTATATAACTAAGAAGTATAGTAAAAGTAATAATAAAGCTATATCTCCTAATATAATACTAGTTAAATTAGTATAGACCTAGGAATATAATCTTACTATAGAGTACCCTATAGATAATAAAATAAGAATATAAGTATCTTTATAATAAGATAATTAGTAATTAGCTATATAAGTGCTATTCAATATAAGTATATAGTCTTTAATAATTTATCTAAAATTATTATTAAAAAAGGATTAGGAGAATATAATTTAATTAAATAGGATACTAAAGAGTATAAGTAAAAAAGTAATTTAATATTAAGGAATCTTAAAAAAATTAATAAAGATAAAAGATAGTATAGGATTTATAAAGGTTTACTAAGTTAATTACTTTATTACTAATATAAGTAAAGGGATAATTCTAGGTATAAACTAAATTAAAGAGTATTTACTTATAATTATATATTAGGAGTATAAATACTAGAGATATCTAGTAATAATAAAATATCTTTTCTTTACTTATAGTAAGTAATGAGTATATAGAGAGAAAAAAATAGTAGTAATTACTTTATTATTAGAAGTAATAAAGATTAAGCTAAGTATTCTAGAAAATAAAAATTAAAAAGAAAAAGGAAAAGGCTAATTAAAGCACTTAGTAGTAATAGATATATAAATAAATAGTAAAGTAACTATATAAATCCTAGAGTATACTTATTTATAGTAAAAAAGTAAAGGTATTATAGTTATACTAATTCTAGAAAACATAAGTAATAAAGAAGCTATATTAAATTAAAATAAGAGCACTAAACGCCTTATATTAATAATCCTAGAAAAATATAGGGAGTTTATAAATATTTTTTCTAAAGAGTTAGTAAGTAAGCTTCCTAAACTAGGAGATTATACTTATACTATTAAATTAGAAAAAGGGAAAACACTACCTTAGGGGCTTATATATAATTTAGCTAAGAGAGAGCTAAAGGTTCTTAAAGAGTACCTTATAAGTATATAGCTTAAAGGGTAAATTAGAAGATTAGTTAGCCTAGCTAAAGCTTTAATTTTATTTATCCTAAAGAAAGAAGAGAAATTAAGGCTTTATATAGATTATAAGGGCCTAAATAAGATTATAATTAAGAATAAGGCCCCTTTACCTCTTATTACTAAAATTCTTAATTAATTAGTAAGTATAGCTATTTTTATAGTCTTAGATTTAAAAGATATATATTACTAGCTATATATTTACTTAGGTAATAAGTAGAAAATAGCGTTTTATTATTAATATAATTACTTTAAATATCTAGTAATACTATTTAGATTAGTTAATATACTAGTAACTTTTTAGAAGTATATTAATAATACTCTTAAAGAACTTATTAATAAGACTTATATTATTTATTTAGATAATATACTAATATATAATAATAAGATTAAAGAGTATATAAAGTATATTAAATAAGTTTTATATAAGTTTAAAGAGATAAGCCTTTTTATTAACCTTAAGAAGTATTAATTTTTAGTTAAGGATATTAAATTTTTAGGCTTTAAAATATTAGAGAAAGGTATTATAATAGACCTAGTAAGAGTTAAAGTAATTATAACCTAGCTAATACTATATAGTGTTTTTAATATTTAGTTATTTCTTAGTTTTACTAGATTTTACTACTATTTTATTAAATAGTATAGTAAAGTTATTATTTTATTAATAAATTACCTTAGAGGGAATTAACTAGTAATATTTAAACTAAAACCCTATAAGTTAGTAGTGTTTAGAGAACTTTAATAAAGATTTTAGAAAGCGCTAATTCTAGTATATTTTAACTTACTTATATATCTTAAAGTAAAGATAAATATATCTAGATATATAATTAGGGCTATACTTATAATATTAGTGCTAGGTTACTTGTGGCTTCCTTCGGACCTTCGGACGATAGATAGTCCGACCGTAGCCAAAGAGTGGAGCCACCGAAGGGATGTACGCGATGCGATTGGATGCATCGCGAGCTACCCCGCTCCGTTAGCAGTGGCACCGCACTGCAGCCCCACTTTTCCCCCTTTTTGCCTACCTTCTCTTCTAGCTAGATTTCTCTCCTTCTCCCTTTTCTCTTCTCTCTTAGTTATTAGCTATTATTATTAACTTCATTAAATTTAACCCCTTCGCACTAGTGTAACGTTCCTTAGTATAACTAATACTAATTAGTGGTTAACTATAACCATAGATAAGTTAGGTATTATAAGAAGAGATATTTCTATAGATAACGCAGCCCCTTACCTCTTAAGCTAACCTAGATAGGCTATTTAGGTAGAGAGGCATAACTATAGAGTGTGCTAAAGGAAGATAGACTAGAATCCTAGTTACAGGCTTATTAGACTTCTAAGGGATTAATCTATTAACCCTTAGGCTTATAGGATATAACCTCGTTATATCTATCCAGGATATTCAGTTAATTATCAATCTTATCATCCATCACAAGAAAACCAACTAAATAACCGAATCTATCGCCATAAGGCATTTTATTTAAACCTAATGTTAAAAACAATCCTTAGCTAAGCTAGCTAACCTATATAACCTCCTTCTACACTCTCTTTATAACCCCTCTTCTCTCTTTATAGCTTTTTTACGCCTTAGTGTTCTAAATATTAAGTTACTTCTGCTTTTACGCTATCTTTACGGCCTACTCTTCCCTCTTTTTGCTGTTTTTCCTTTTTTTTTTATACTTTTTCCATTGTTTTTTATTATTTCCCTCTATTTATCCTATTAATCCTATTTACCCTGTTTATCCTATTCTATTTATCCTGTTTATTCCGCGCTATTTACCTTGTTTATCCTATTTACCCTATTGTTCCTGTTTTTCCCGTTTTACCTGTTTTTTAAACCTACCTAGTCTATCCCTCTTAATAAGCGTAGAAATTACGCTATTATTATACTACTATTTGCTTTATTTAAATTATTTAAGAAGACTAAACCCTTCTTAAGAAGGGGATGGAATTAAATATTAGACTATTAATAAGACAGACTCCTTACCTCACTTCCCCTAATAATAAGACATCCTAAAAGCCTTTAGAAATAGCTTCTAAAAGACTAGAAAAGAACAGTTTACTAAGGCAACTATAGCTATATTTATTCGCACTTATAAGAGACTAGGAAGAGCTTACCTAACTAAACCTAGAGACTACTACGTAGCCTAAACTTAATAATTAGATTATAAGGTTTATTTACACTAGTAAGTATTAAAATTAGTAAGGAGAAGACCTTTAGGAGAACTTTAGAGAAGATTTTAAAGGTTAGATAAAAGACATATTTAGGAGAGCTTCTAATAAGCTTATAAGAGAGCTATAAAACTCCCTATAAGATAATAATATTCACATTAGCTAAGGAGCAGGCCTTCCTATCCTAATAGCCCTTAAACATATGCTTTAAGAAACAATAATAACCCTATAGTTAGGAAATAAGTTATAATCTCCTAAACCACCTTATACATAACCCCTACAAGCCACTGCCCTAAAGACCTTCCCTAATATTCCTTACCCTTAAAAGGAATAATCTCTATATCCTCTGTAAGAACCCTTACAATAATCTTAATTATATTAGGAGTTTAACCCTTAATAGCTTACCCTCCTTCCTTATTCCTTCCCTTTAGATAAATAAATTATAAAGAAAATATCTAAGCTTATAAAGATATATAAGAATAGTAACCACTATAGTAGGAAGCTATATGACTTTCTCTTGCTAAAACTTACGCTCTTTAAGAGTAAGTGTAACTAGATTAACCTCCTTAAGTTATATT
Organism: Epichloe festucae Fl1; assembly: GCA_003814445.1. Classification (NCBI taxonomy): domain Eukaryota; kingdom Fungi; phylum Ascomycota; class Sordariomycetes; order Hypocreales; family Clavicipitaceae; genus Epichloe; species Epichloe festucae. The sequence continues at coordinate 2,060,615 of CP031390.1, forward strand.
TTAGCAAAGTATTCCCTATTATATTAATAGGAGATGCTAAATAGCACTTTCTTAATTACCTTACTAGTAAGAACCTCTTATATAAAGAGATAATTATAAATATCTATTAACACTTTAAGATAGAGAGTAATTAATAATTCTACTAATGTAAATAGAGTAATATAACTCTTAAGAATATTATTACTTAGAACCCTAATAAGACTAAGCTTAAGTACCTTAAGATTTTATTAACTACCTTAAAGAGAGTCTATAAAGGGCTATACCTCTCTAATATAGTAAATATAGAGCTCTATAAGCAGACCTTAAACGCAGTCTCTAGTATCCCTAAATATTAGGTAGTGGAGTATATACACATACTAGGCTTTAAGAACCTTACTAGTAACCTCCATAAATTAATTATAATTACAGAGAGTAGCGCAAGGAGTAACTAATACCACTAGCATTAAGATAAAGACCTATTAGAGATAATATTCATAGACTACTAATATAGCTAATAGAATTAAAGAGACTAAGGAAAAGGAGGTTATTATAGTAACTCTAGATAACCTAAGTAATGCTTTGTCTATAGTAAGAGTAGCTGCTAGTTATTAAATCACACTAACGCTAAACATTAGAAAAAGAAAGAGAGATAGTAAGCTAGTAAAAACTATTATTTACCTCCTATAGAGAAGAAGTTTTAGGTATTCCTTACTTTATTTAAAGGAAATAATAGTAATAATAAAGAAAAAACAAAAGACTAGGAAATATAGCTTAAGGCCTTTACTTAGGACTAAGATAATAGTAATATTAATATTAAGAAAAAGCTATTATTAAAGGCATAACTTAGCATTATATAATTCTTCTACGCAGGATTACAAACAATAGATAACATTAATATCCTTATAACGCTTAAGAATTAAGCCTTTTAACATACCTTACTTAAGCAAGAGCTATACCTTAAAGAGGCTTCTAATAAAGATAATTTAATCTATTATACCTCTAAAGGACGCTATTCTAAAGAGATCTTTAGAGAAATCATGCTAGATATAGGAGCCTTAGGCTAATTAACTACTAGTCTAGCATAAGCTAAAGCCCTACTAAGATTAATGCTATTATTAATAATTAAACCCTATAACCTAGAAGTTATTTACTTTAGTGCTAGATTAGCAATAACACGCGGTGTTATCTATATGCCTACAAAGCTTAGCTAAATTAACTTCTATGTCCTTAACACTACTATACCCTTTCTCTTTTCCCTTACTAATATAGATAAAATAAAGGTTAAGATTAATAACCTTACTAATATATTAATTTAAAATAATAAGACTATACCTATTATACACAGATAGGGCTACCCTTAGTGGCTTCTAAAGGTAAGAGAAACCACTGCTTTTTACCTATTAGAAGGAGAGATTTATTAACTTTACTAAAGGTTTGGTTATTCCTTAATTTAATAGCTTATAAAGATCCTTTAATAAGCTAGTTATAATATTAAACGCTATGTAATTAAGAAGCTTACTAAAGTCTATTACTATTATTAGATAAATAGAAAAGCCCTTAGCTAGTTTAAATTCTCCCTTAAAGATAACTATAACTTTAACTATAAGATTATTATTAATATTATGTAGATTAATAGCTAATTAGTCCTTTATATTATTAATTTAGTAACCTTATTTTAAGTGGCCTAATTCCTTAACCCTAAGAAGTAGAAAGCTTATAATATCTAGGATATAATTAGAGAGTGCTAGATTAATACATATCTAGGCCCTTTAGACTGGATTATTTATAATGCTAGTAATAACTTTACTTTAGCTAAATTTAGGTATTATACTTGCTTAATGTTAATTAATATTAATAAGATACCTATTAAAGCTTATAATAGCATTAGAAAGGTTAAAAGATATCATAGACCTCTTTACAAGGCTTATAATATTATTACGGATTTAATTAGTAAAGAGATCACTCCTAAGTAATAACTCTAGATAGCTATTAAAGCTATTAATAACTTAGCAGGCCCTAATAGCCTTATACTAACCTTACTAGTCTTTAGAGCTTACCTATAGATAATAGATAAGTTACTACTAAGTATCTCTATTATTTAATAAGCTAAAGTAATTTAGAAGGTAACTAATAAAGTCCGCTATTACCTAGCTAAGAGATAGGTCTATAAGGCCCTTAGCGCCTAGAATAGCCCTAACACATTGCTAATACATTAGCTACTACTGCAGGCTAATGTACGTGTGTGAAGAGAAAAAGGCGGATAGCACGGCCCTTATAAGCTATTAGCTACTAACGGGGAGACCTATATAGTTAAGATACCCTATAGCCTAGCTAAGTTCCGCTCTATAGTAGTAAAGCTATACTATAAGGACCTATAGTACATAGGGGCTAATAAGTAAAGCCTTTAGGATATTAAGGAGTATAACCTAGGCCTAGAGGTCCTTACCTATAATATAGCCCCTTCTTATACTATAGCTCCCTTTAATACTATAGTCCTATTATAAGAAAGGGCTAAGGGGGCTAGGAGAGATAAGCTACCTATAAAGGGTAGTAAGGTAAAAGAAAAGGAAAAGATACTAGTAAAGAGAAAGTAAGGGAGGCTAAGGAAAAACCTTATAGTTTAATTCTTTATTAATAAGGGTATAGAGAAGCCTATAAAGGCTATTAAGGCTAAAGGTAATCCTATAGGAAGCTATAGAGTTAAAGAACCTATAGTAAGCCTTAAGGTAGCTAAAGCTACCCCTATAGGAAGCTATAAAGCTAGTAGCCCTAAGGAAGTAAAAGCAAAGGTAACTAGGGCCTAGGTTTATAATCCTAAGAAGCTTATTAGACTTATAAAGCCTCTTATATTTATTAATAAAGACTAAGAGAAAGCATTAATTAAGGAGATTATAGCTAGAGAAGTGCTAAATATAGTATTCCTTATAGTAAAAGAAGAGGCTAACTAAAACCTTACCCTTTAACTCCGCTAAGAGGGAAAGATTATAACCCTAGGGAGCCCCTTTAAATAATCTAATTAAGCTAAGATTAACGTATTATAAGCTTATAATATGTTTAGATTTATAATATTTAATCTAGTAAAGCACAGAGGCTACTAGATCTTTAATTCTTATATAGTCTAAGAGATTAAAGGTAAAGGCACTAAAACACTATACAAGAAATCGCGCCTTATTATGTAAGGGTATAATAATAGAGAAAAAGAGGCTATCTTAACCTAATCGCTAATAATATAGCGATTAAGCTAATGGATTATTATAGCCCTTGCTCTATTATTAAAGCAAAAAGGAATTTACCTTTAGCTATAAGATATTATATAAGCTTATATTTAATCCTAAATAACCCTAAATAGGCTAATTATCGTGAAGTTACTAAAGCAGATTATATACCTTTTTCTAAAAGGCATAATAATAGAGGTTATTAAGCCCCTCTACAGGATTACAAAGGCTAGAACCTACTAGTAGGTAATATATTTTCGCCACTATAGGGATAATCTTAATATAATAACCTTAACATATAATCCCTACCTACTAATTACAGCCCTAAATAACAAAAACCTCTTTAGTATTATAGGGATATAAATAGATAACACGCTAGGCCTTAGTAATAATAACTTCTTTAAGAAAGAAGAAAGAGAGCTTTAGAAAGCAAAGTTTATAGCTAAAGAAAAACAATACCTAATAACTAGGAATCCCCTTATCTTTAATAGCTATATCTTAACCTAGAATGCTAATAACTCCCTAACCCTAACCTAAAAGGGCTAAAGTTAGAAGATTAAGGAAATTAACCCTTAATCACTAATAGTAAGGCAAGATTACGTAGAGCAAAGAGCCTAAGGAAGTTACATCGCGACAGTCTATTAACTAGAGGCATTATATAACCTATTAATTGCCGCATAACACTAAGAACCCTTTACTAATAATATCTTATAACTTAATAAACGCCTTAAGTAGTAAATTAAGCATTAGTAGCGGGGATTATAGTATATCCCCTTAACTCTTAAAGAAGCAAAGCTCTTTATATTTATAGATAGGTCCCTTACTAATAATAAAGATCTAAGTTTACAAATTAGATATGTTATTATAATTAGTAATAAAGTAGTAAAGGAGAATAACACCTTTATCTTAAAAGGGAATATTATCATATATAGCTCTACAAAAAGCAAGCGTGTAACCTATAGCGCACTTGCATCTAAGCTATATAGCATGGTTTAAGGTGCTAATATCGCGTACACAATATCTACAACCCTCTATATAATCACGGACTAATTAAAGATGCCTTAGATCCTAATAATTCTTTATACAAACTCTTTCTTATTATATAAATGCCTTGTGAAGCTAGGCATAATAAAAGAGAAGTGGCTAATAATTAATATTATAGCCCTTTGGTAGTTATATAAGAGGAGGGAAGTCTACGAAGTTAGATAGATTAACGGCGGCAATAATCTGGCTAATGCGATAATAAAGGCATCACTGGATTTAGCCCTTTTAACCTTAATTAATTTAAACGAATTAATGATTTATATAGAAGGATAGGTTAAGAGACCTATAAGGTTAGGCGGAGGGGAGAATTAATATAATAGGCATATAGGTACAGACTGTAATAACTGGGTTAATTAGAATAACCGAAGCCATAATAGCTAATAAAAACCATGGATTCCTATTAAGGGATTTACTTATATACACTTTCCTTTAATCTGATTTTTATTGCATTTTTAGGCTCCTTTAGCCATAAAGAAAAGAGAGAGTGCTAGTGTAGCTTCCTTTAGACCTTTAGATAATAGATAGTCTAACCGTGGCTAAAGAGTAGAGCCACTAAAGGGATACACGCGATGCGATTAGATGCATTGTAAGCTACCCCGCTCCGTTAGCAGTGGCACTGCACTGCAGCCCCACTTTTCCCCCTTTTTGCCTACCTTCTCTTCTAGCTAGATTTCTCTCCTTCTCCCTCTTCTCTTCTCTCTTAGTTATTAGCTATTATCATTAACTTCATTGAATTCAACCCTTTCGCACTAGTGCAACGTTCCTTGGTGTAACTAACATTACTAGTACCTAGTTACGTTTATATTAAGGAAAATAACTAATACTAAATTATAATATTTAATACCTAATAGTAAATTATTAGCTATTTAAAAGGCTTTTTATATATAGAGACACTATCTTGCTTATTTAGCTTATATAATTAAAGTTATTATAGATTACTTAAACTATAAGTACCTTACTATAAAGCCTAAGCTTACTAGTGTGTGGCTAGGATTAAGACCTCTTGAGACCTCTGTCACAAGACCTTCGGTCTCTAGACCTTGGCATCGTCAGATCTATCGGCATCGCCGGATCAATCGGATCCCTAGTTATGTGACTATCTAGCTAGATAAAATCCCTAGATTCCCTCCCCTTTTATAGAAAATTAACTCTCCCTTCGTTGCCTTTGGCTTAGATTATTCAATTAATAAGATAACCTAATATTAGAAAGAGACCCTACCCCCTAGCTTGGATCCTAGGCGTGGATCGCAAACCTTCGCTATCATGATACAAGGACTTTAATATTAATAGATTACCCTCTTTTTCGGCTTGGATCCTCGCGATGGATCGCAAATATCGCAGACCTAGATCCCGTTATCTAGGTTGCGTCATTGATATCGTTAAATTCGTCAGCATCGTCAGCATCGTCAATATCATCGTTTTCATCGTTATCATTAGCTTCGTCATTGATACCGTCAAATCCGTCGTTTTCGGGTGGTTGTTTTCTCCTGACAAACTAGTAAGTAAGTAACTATACTTAATAAGCTTTATCCTTTTAATTTTAAGATTATATATTATATAAGGAAATTAAATCCTACTAACTTACTTTTAAGAAAACTAGATTTTATAAGTAAGGTAAGGAAAGAGAAAGTAATAACTATATAACTTCTTACCTTTTTATCTAAATTTATAAATACTAAGTAATAGGAATACTATAGTAATATTATTAGTGCTATAAGCTCTATAAAAATATTACTTAGTGTAACTAATAGTTAGTTATAATAATACTATAATAATACTACTAATATCTAGGGTTTTAAAAAATTATAACTTAACTATATTCCTAAAGAACCTAATAATCTAAATAATCTTAGAAAAGTTATATTAGTAAGGTTATTTAATACTTTTTATACTTCTATTAATAAGTAATAAGCTAGCTATAGTAATACTATTAGTACCTAGTATATATATTATTTATTACTTAATTATTTTAATTTTCCTATTAGACTAGCTATTTCTAATAGGAATAGACTAGTATAGGTTATTACTAGTAAGTAATAAGGGCGCCCCTTAAAAATATTACTTATCTATATCCCTATAAGACTAAAAGCATTTATTAAACTAATTACTTATAGAGATATTATAGCTAGGATTTAATCTATTTAGAGAACCTTTTTTAAGTTTAACTCTAACTTTCTAGAAAAGAGCTTAGAATTAAAACCCCTAATTTAAGTCTTATTATATAAAGTGTAGTAAGGTAATAACTTTACTATAGCTTAATTAAAGTTACTTAAAAGTAGTAATATAGCTATATCCTAGATATAGTTAATTAAACCCTCTAATCTATTAATATTTAAGAATTATATTTTTATTTCTCTAGGTATAAGAAAAGAAATTTTATTACTAACTTATAATAACCTTATTACTAGGCACTAAGAAGTAAGTAAAACTCTTTATTAGATTATAAACTAATATTATTAGCTAATAATAAAGAAAGATATAAAGGTATATATTAGCACTTATATAAATTATTAGACTTTAAAACTAAGGCATTAGAAACTATATAGTAAGCTAGCTATACTACTAGTGCTTAATTACCCTTTTTAAGAATTATTAATAGATTTTATTACTAGACTTTTACTAGTAAAAGACTTAAATTAGACTTATAATATAATTCTAGTTATTATTAACTATTTTATAAAATATAGTATTTATATCCCTATTTTAATATAACTAACTAGTAATAGGCTAGTAACTATGTTTTTAGAATATATTTTTAAAGACTATAAAGCCCTAGAAAGTATTATAATAAACTAAGGTTTTATATTTACTAGTGGTTTCTAGATAACTTTTTATTATTTTCTTATAACTAAGCAGCTACTTAGCACTACTTTTTACCCCTAAATAAATAGCTAGATAAAATGTTTAAACTAGGTCTTAGAATATTATTTAAGGGCTTTTGCTTATGCTAAATAAACTAATTAGGTAAATAACCTATTAATAGCGTAATTTATATATAATATAAGTAATTACTTAACGCATAGCTACACACTAGTAAAGGCATTATAAGGTTATAATCCTAGAGGTCTATAGTAAGTAATAGTAAATATTCCTTTAGTAAATAATTAAGCTAAAAGTAAAGTTTTAGCACTAAGAGAGAAATATACTATAATTAAGTAGCTTTTAAGTAACTTATAGACTTAGTATAAAAAATATTATAACTAGAAAAGAACTCTAATAAGGTTTAAAGTTAGTAACTATATTTTATTATTAATAAAGAATATTAACCTAAGATACCTTAGTAAGAAGCTAGCTATAAAGTACTTAGACCCCTATAAGATTAAGAAAGTAATTAGGAGTTATAGATTAGTGTATTAATTAAAATTACTACCTAGGACTTAATTATATAATATATTTAATATTACTAGTCTTAAACCTTTTAAAGGGGACCTAATAGATATAGAAGATATGTCCTGTGTGGCTAGGATTAAGACCTCTCAAGACCTCTCTTGAGACCTGTCACAAGACCTTCAGTCTCTAGACCTCGGCATCGTCAGATCTATTGGCATCGCCGGATCAATCGGATCCCTAGTCATGTGACTATCTAGCTAGATAAAATCCCTAGATTCCCTCCCCTTTCATAGAAAATTAACTCTCCCTTTGTTGCCTTTAGCTTGGATTATTTAATAGATAAGATAACCTAGCATTATGTTTAACCTAATAAGATAAATTTAACCTAACATTAAAAAGAGACCTCTTTTAGCTTAGATCCTCGCGATGGATTGAAAATATCGCAGACCTAGATCCCGTTATCTAGGTTCTGGCTTTAATATCGTTAAATTCGTTAGTATCGTTAGTATTGTTAATATCGTCGTTTTTGTTGCTATTACTATCGTTGTCTTTTCCGTCGTTTTCAGGTGGTTGTTTTCGCCTAACAAAGTCCTTACTGCGAGATACTATTAAAGATAATAAATAAGAGTTTAAAGTTAAGAGAATTATTTTATACTACTATAACAAAAGGCATTGTAAATATCTAGTTAAATAAAAAGGCTATAATACTTTAGAGAATTCTTAGGTTTTAAAAAGGGATTTTATTACTAGAGAAATTATTAATAATTATAAGTAATAGCTAAGTAATAAAGTTAATATAAGGTAATTATAATTTATAACTTAATATACTAAAGATATTAGAAAATAAAGTTAATTTACTTAGATAACTTAAATAATCTATTATATAGCTACTAAGTACCTATCCCTTTATAATAAAGTTAGTCCCTAAGATTACTAGTCTCTTATTATTAGTAATAGCTATAGAAACTATAAAGAAAAAGGCCTTAGAAGTATCTTTATTATTAAAATCCCTCTCTTTATATATATAAACCTAAAGTATACTAGGGAGCTTAATAAAACTAATATATTTAAGTAAATTAATAGTATTTAGTATAAACTACTAGTAAGTTAGTTAAGTATTAGCTATATATATTAAGAAAGCTTACCTTTAGGATATTCTAGGCTATAAAGTAAAGATAATTTAAAATATTAATCTAAGTCTTTAGATTTATAGTATTACTTAGTAATACTATTATAGTATATTTATTATATTTTACCTTATAAGTAATATTAGTAAATATTTAAGTATAGTAAATATAACTATACTTATTAGAATTTTTATAAACTAAAATAGTATTTTATAGCTTTTTCTTTACTTTTATAATAAGCTAGTAGTAAGTTAGTAGTAATCTAGTATTTAAGTAATAGGATTATACTTACTTTATTCTAATAGTAATAGCTATCTTTAAAAGTAGCTTTAATAAGTTTAAATAGCCTATTATAAAGCTATATAATTTAAGCTAAAGTCTAGTAAGGTATTAGTAATAAGTAAGTAAATTCTAGTTAAGAGAGATATACTATAATATAGTTTTTATTATTTTAAAAGTAATAAGTATATTTTATTAAATAGCTTATTAAATATTAGCTATAAAGAAGTAATAAGTAAGTAAAGAAGTTATACTTAAAGATTTATTATATTTTATAAGAAATATCTTTTTATTAATAAAGTATTCTAGGATCTTATAAGTGCTATTTTTAGGAGAATATTTTATATTATTACTTACTAATAATAGTATATATATAAAATCTTTTTAAAGTTATTTTACTAGTAGTAATTTAGTAATAAAGATACTATAAGAATATAATAAACTTATAATAAGATTTTAAAAGAAGTTTACTTTAAAGAAAACTTTATAGGAGATTTTATAAGAGATTTTTTAGTTAATAGATTTTCTTAAGGTATTAATAAAGGTAAAGTTTAGGTATAAGACTTAGATATAGTAAACTAACTATAAGTTAGCTATAATAAACTAAATAAAGAAGTTATACTAGTAAAAGTATAAACTTATAAGCTAGATAAGGGTAAAAAACTAAGATAAATAAGGATAAATAATAATAATAATTAAGGACTAAAAGAGATTAGTAATTACTAAGTAATAGTAATAAGAGAGCTATTACTTAGCTAGTAAGGGTAACTTATAAGGTTAAGGGATATTATAAGAGAAAGGAAGTATATAAAAGGGGGGAAAAATTAGTCTTTTTTATATTAACCCTAGACCCCTTAAGTAATTTAATATACTATATATAGGTAATTTATAAATTATAATAATAACTATTAGTATTACTAAATATATATATACCTAATAGCTATAAACTTATAGTAACTATAATATAAGCCCTTTAGTTAGACTATTTAAAACTATAGTATTAAGTACTTTATTTATTTAAACTAATTATAAAAATTAATATAGGTTATTTTTTTTTCTTCTAGCTATATAATAGGTAATAATATTTATTTTACTATATTAAAGCTATATATAAGCTACTATTTAGATATTACTAACTATAATAAGGGGGGTTATTTTTAATTAGTAATATTATTATTATTATTTCTTTTTATTTACTTATATATTTAAATATAAGGTACCTTATTTTATTTTCCTTATAAAGCTTTAATATAGTAACTATACCCTAAGTAAGTAACTTATTTTATAATTAAGGTTAATTATATATAAGGGAGGTATTATATTAAGAGTGTAAAGATTAAAGATAGAATATTTATTAAAGTAAGTCTTTAAAGAACCTTTAAGCTATATAAATAATAAAAAGGCTAGCTAGCTATAAGATAGCTATATGCTTATAAAGTAAGGTATTTATTAAAGACTATATATATTATTAGTACTAGGTTAGAGATTAAAACCTTTATATACCCACCCCTAGCTAGTATTTATCTAGCAGTAACTGTAATAGTCTTAGCCATCACTTTATTTACAACCTTTCGGTGCAAGCCGTGACATAACCTCTCTTTTATATACTAGACTTAGGTTTAATAATATCTTTAACTTGCATTATAGCTTAGGGGGTCTTTTCAATCGCATCTTTGCAAGCCCTTCTCGTTACATCACGTGACACTGCGACAACAAACCGCGAAGCTGGTGTGGTGGAGAAGCAAGAGCAACGGGTCTCAGACCGTCTCAGACGCGTGACGCGAGAAGCGCTACTTGGGGAGACTGGTTGCAATGCCCGTGCAACAGTTTAGTCTTGAATCTAACAAAGATGCTGTAGCCGGGCTAACATCATGCAGACCGCCACCAAAGTTTTTGGAACCAACAAATGCAAGACTGAATCACCCAAATACCGTGCCTAACCAAACCCGTGCTTCCTAGGAGCTCCTAATGGACCACAGATAATGACTCATGAGGCACATCATCCCCCTCCGTCCTTTCTCCATCGCCAAATATGGGTTTGAAAGCCATGTCATATGACATCCACATCAAATTGAACATCATGGCCACACCTCGTGCCAGCCAAGGAGGCAGCTTTCCAGTCTCGTCGGCCAGCAGACTGGTCATCGTAAGAAAGAAAACAAGGAGTGGCGCCCAACAAAAAATAAATACATACTGTCCCACTGTTTGGCTCCATCGCGTTGAAGTATAAGGAAGTAGAGAGCCAAGGTAACTGCGGTAACTTGCAGGCAAGTCATGCTCCTTCCCGCCCGTTCGCAAAAGATTGAGATAGCGCAAACTAGCCTGCGCATAATTGGGATCAGGCCTCTGTCGACCGTCCAAGAGTCGCTGCCACCAAAAACTTCTCTTCGGGTCATCTTTCCCGTTGGACGAATAGGCGGCATACAATGTCCTCGCATGGAACGCCTTTGGCCCTTCGGCAGGACATGTCTCCTTGGGGCCGATAGGATAGCAAGGGACAACAATCTCCTTGTAGCTGGAGCCGGCACCTTCTGTGCGCATGATTGTTCGATAGTCTTGTTGCGTCACTTCGTAAACAACCCCAATGAGGCCGCCATCCCATTCCATATCTTGATGGACAGACCTGCCTCGTCGGCTCCTTTTCTTTTCGGGCACATTGCGGAATCCCACGTTTGCGAAACAAGGCTCTCGATAGGGCACACCGGGCAGGTCGAAGGTAAGGCGAATGCTAGGCGCGAAGACATTTACCCGAGACAGAGGGCGAATGCCTCTGACGCCAAGGAAGGTTTTGGCGCACATATTGGACCCATACGCAAGATAGAGAACAGTGTCGGCAGTTGACGGATTTGAATTGGTGATGGCATCCTCAGCCGCGTGCAGCAAGCGCCCTAACGAAGTCTTGGGGATTGCGGATATTGGTGGGTAAGATTTTTCGAGCGGCTGCCGAGTTGAAATATCCGCCTTGTCCAAAGCGGCTGATGCAGCCGATTTCTGCGGTTGTGGCGACATGACAGATGCGATGACGAAAGTCGCCAAAGACTGTTATTGTGAATATGAATATGGTGTTGCGACTTGACAGTAGCTACAAGCGATTGCGCAGTCTGATGAGGAGTTTGGGACCACGGTAGTCCTGAATCGGGTGAAGAACAATGAACAGCAAGGACACAACGCGGTTTCCAAGCAGCTGGCACGTCTGTGGCAAGATTCACATTGATCTGATCAACTCAGGACATCGAAGCTTATTACAAGTTACAGCCGCTCCTAACAAGTGGGTCCAGGCTGGTATCCCGGACTTGTGGTGGGGCCTGCGGCTGTTGCACGAAAAAAGCGGCGCAGCCGACTGGCCACTAATTTGTGCGTAAATTATCCCTTTTATATTCTCTTGCGACGGCCCCAGTGTTTTTGGACGTTAGACGTTTCTGCCGATCCGGTTGCTTTTTGACCAGGCGGACGTCGACAAATTTATTGCCTTGTAGTAGGCTAGTAGCTTGTATTTCGCCGTAACAATGGTAATCGTGGCCATGGGGAAAATTGTGAGCGGTCGTGAGGCACTATTTGTTCCTAGACGCGACGTTGTGTTGGAACAGTTGGCGCATTGATTCCCTTAAACATTGCCAGCTGTAATAAGTGACGCTCCCAGCCGGCGTTGCGGTGCCCCGAAATGCGGTAATGCGTGCGCCTGGAAATCCACCTGTTGCCTCGGCGCTCACCCAGTATTCGCCCACTTCCATCATGCTTCCCTCATGGAAGCAGTCACTCGGAATTTTTGTCCTGGGATAGGATCGCCTTTCCACTTTCTTCCACATCCCCACGTAATACCAGCACGAGTGCCAACGTGGCAGCATGAATGGCCGAAAGATGTATCCAAGTAGGTGACCCAACTCAGCCCTGGCCTACGTACTGGCCCGTACTACAGCCTGTCACTGTACACGACACAGTTTCCACTTGTCGGGCATTGCTCCTTCCTCTTCCCAGTCATGGACAGGTCAGATGCAATGGCCCTGACCATGATGTTTTTCTGCAGGCGTGCAGCGCGCTCCTTCCTCTCAAATCTACTTGTGCGTAGAAACAAGTGTAACCACTCCTTCTAGCTCGATGTTATGTTGCATTGTTCCACACTGCCCTTCTTGGAGACTCGGGGAAGCTGTTTCCATGTATTGTCACGTCTGAATCCGAATGTCTCCTTCTGTACTCCAATATTCCTAGGCAGGACATGCATCCATAATGCCACGAAAGACCGGTTGGGGCTCGACCAAGACGCCGCCGAGGAGGCAACGTCAACAAAGGCAGACAACTCAACTAGGCGAGCTTGACACGACGCCAACCCGACCCAGTGCCTCGCCCAACTTGCCAGAGCAACAAAACCAGCACGGTGATATTAGCGAGCACTCCATCCATGAAAGTTTTGACTCAGATGGGTTCGAAAACGGAATCGAAGATGGCGATCTAGTCCAGCTCGCTGATACGCAAGCGATTCCCGAAACCACCGTTTCCAAAGGATTTTCCTGGTCAGAGACTGGCTCAGGCGCTCGACGAAGCTCATCTGTGTCATCTGGCGGCACATCGAAAGGCTTCTACGGCTATCTTGGTGTGGACACTGCATTTTCCAGTCCTGTCTCGGGAATTGATGCACTTCCAGATACGGTGCCCCTTCCCATAGATTTGACACATGACCCATTGCTTGGAGACAAAAAGCAGGCACCCGTCATCGTCGATTTTTCTGAAACCGCTACCACTGTTGTTCGAAGCTCTCCCATGACTGGAAGTCGTTTTTCGAGAGGAACATGCGCCTCTTCGCACCGTGATTCTGTCGACAGGGCTCAGGTGGATGACAGCATTAATCAAACACCCCCACAGCTGAACCCGGTCGACACCAACGAGCCCGTTGCTCTTCAAAGTAGTAAAACAATCAAGACTTCTGCGAAAGAGTCTCCGAATAGGTCAGTACTCTTTGACTCTGCACAGGCAGTAGATAAAGCCACCCATGATGTCAGATCTGTCACGAATAAGACTACCTATCACCGGCGAGGTGATACCAGCCTGACGACACACTTCGTTTCTCTGGACGGCGCCGCAGATCGTCTTGATAATGGCGAAGGAGCCGTATTGGATAAAATTGAAGTCGCAGTTGATGGCAATAAACACAAAAGGAAGCGAAAACAGCGACCCAAGTCACCTCTTCAATTTGATGACGACACCCAAGAGGTGAAAACTATGATCAAGAAGCCCGTACTCAAAAAAAGTCGTCAAAAGCCTCGGTGTAAAATGGTCAAGCCCTGTTCGCCTCCATTGGAAACCCCTGCTAAACATGAAGAAGTCGAGGAGAGGGTCCTTCGCAATAGACCGGTGAAGAGCGCTAATAAGTGCTTGGCCACGACAGGAAGCCAGTCTCCACCTGTTGAGATGACGGATAACATGCACGAGCATGCGCCGAATATACCCAGTCAGTGTCCAGTGGAGAACACGAAGGATTCTTTGCTCGAAGCCCAAGCAGACAATTCGTTCGACCCTCGAGAAGAAGACGCCGTGGAAATTCCTGACGCACTGGAGGCAGAACGTCATATAGAGTCTCCCAGTTCATTTCGTGCCAACATTCAAATATCCCGAGACAGCCCGTCCCACACGCCCCCAGCATCCCCGAATGAAGACAAGGACAACGCTACAACACATGAAGCTACCGTAGAGAAAACCATCAGACGTGAAAAACCAACAACCTCGGTTCAGGCCGGGAACGAAAAAGATGACGAATTTGCCGCTCAGAAACCACTGAGAGCCGAAGTTCATTCTCCTCTACAGCACAACATCCAATCATCGAGCCAGTTGCATCATCTTGTTGCAACAAAGAGTGCACATGGGCAAAATGGTAAACGCTCCAGCGCAAGAAAAACGTCTGACGGTGGCAAACACAGTCTAATTGCAGTGCCGCCCGGTCGACATATCAGCGTCAGTGGGCAAGGAAGTCCGATTCGACTATCACATCTTGAAGACAATGATGTCAATTCAATGCCAGCAGAAGTTCCCCCGCTTGTTATATGGGGAAGTACAAGTTACACGAGACGCCTTGAGCGACCAGTGGTTGAAGCGACTCAGCATGAATCAAATCAGGGATCCAACTTCGCAGTAGCCCTTGAAATTGAATCTTCAAGGCCTGTATCTCCTGCCGGGCTAGAAGAGAATCTTGGTTTGAGGCAATCAATTCTATCCGAGCTCAAAAAAGAGCACGCCAATCGTCGAATCGCCAGCGGTCAGGCCAAGACGCACGTCACCGAGCCTGCTGACCATGGCCGGCAGCAGCTCCATGAGCTGGTCGATGTACGTAAGAAGACATGGCAAAATTAAACAGCATTTCAAGATCTATCTAACATGCCTTAGGCTTGTATGCAGCGTCTGGATTCGAAGAAAGAATGCATCATCAAAATTGCCGACACATACACTAAAGCTGGAAATCACTGTGTGAAAAGGATTCAGTCTCGCTTTGGTAGAGAGCGCTCTGCAGTCATCCATCTCGCAAAGGAGAACACGAAAACCTTCAATAGGCATGTTTCCGATGGAATCAAGTCAATTGAAAGGAACAGTGCAAGAAAAAGCCTATCAATGAACCAGTTCAAACTGGACATGTCTGCTCGAGCCGCTTCTTATGCTCATGCTTCTTCGGCGCTAGACAAACTGCATCACGCCGTGCTGACTGGGGACAAGGCATGCTCGGGCTCAGATGCTTGATTCATTACTCAGCGCGTCGGCGATTTGAATCTTGCTTATCAGATTCAGAAGGAGAACTCTTTTCTACGTCGAAAACAAGTTCGCAATGAGCATTGAATTCGAGAGACTGATTCGCTCAAAATCGATTATCAAACTACAAGATATTTAGCTCATAGATTGCTAAATAGAAACTCTACGAAAATTTTGCTCAATGCGTCCTAAATGATGGTACATAAGTCAACTTCTGCACGTGTGAGCTGACTCGTTTGTTGCGGTGACCAGGGATTTGGCTGAGAGGCGCGCCCTTCTTTGAACGGCAGCAACATCAGTGCCAAAGACACTACATAGAATCTGTTGCACAGAAAAAGAGGCACAGCCAACTGGCCACTAATTTGTGCGTTAATATTCCCTTATGCCTTGAATCCTTTGGGGAATTATGGTCCCAACGTCTGGTTACATCAAGGTTGCCAAGGTTGACGGTGAATTCATCTTCCACACACACCCGGATACAGAGGAGTTGTTCTATGTTCTTTCAGGAACATTGACGGTGGAAGAGGATCTTGCTGCCGAATGATGACCACTAGCGTATGCAGGCTCTACCAATTGGGAACTTTCCAAGACCAGGGTCATGCCGCGCGGGCTATTCGATCTTACATGTACGGATTATTCAACCCAACCATGGTGCCCGTCGCATGGGTCGACGTCATTCTCGGCACTCTCGCTTTGCTTGTTGCTGTAATAATATTAATTATACTCTTGGGTGACCGTGGCTTCACCAAAAATCCTGGAGACGACAAGACATTTCGCTGTCCACGACGTTGGCTTTCCTCCAGCCCCTATTCGTGTTTGTGTGCAGGCAGACGGAGTTTGGGTTTCATTCGTGGCGCCATTCGTGCAGCTATGCAGCCGCCTGGGCATGATCATTGATCTCCAATGCATTCCCGCCCCCCTGTGACCCTGTGAGGCAGCCGTCAACGTTGCGGTCCACTTCGCACACTTCCCAGGCTTTCTTTCCCATCCCACTTCTTCGTCCCGCTTTCCCTACATACATCGTCAAAGGGACCCCTTCCCTTCTGACTCTTTTTTCCCCCCCCTTCTCTTCGATAACAGCAGCAGACGCTTTCACGGCCTGCCGTTCATCCGTTCAAGGCGCCACGAAAACAGTTCTAGCTCCGGCGACTCTTCCAGTCGGACGCTCTCTTCGTCATCCACGGGCAGCGTTGAAACTGACGCCGACGGCAGAAACCGACAAAGACGTCATTAGCAAGAACAAGATCAAGCCCAGAAAAATGCCGTTCCGCCAACGTATGGCCCGCCATTTTGGTGATTCGGTACGTGAAATTCCCAGCCACTACACATGGCCAAGACAGAAAGAATCAGGACATGTGGATGGTCAGCACATGCCATGGGAATGATTTTGCGCAATATTTTCGAGAGCTTCTTTTTGCCTTCACCTGTTCTCCCCTCGTCGCGCCAGACTCCTGTCTTTTCTTCGACTGCCCACGTGCATGTCCTACCCGGCGCCAACATCTATAGTGACAAGCTGCCGCTCTGCAATTTAGCCAAGAGCGCCCCTGCTAATTCGTATGCCTGCCTTGCTCTGCAGCTGTCGCCCGAGAAAGCGTATCTCAGCTACTATGATGTATTGTTAACCGTGGAGGATATCAAGTCACTAAAAAATGACTGGCTCACGGACAACAATATTGCATTCTGGGAGGAATATCTGGAACGAGAGACGTTGCCACGCTATCCTCAGGCCCGAATAATTCTTTTACGCCCCAGTATGACTTTTCTGCTCATGAAAGAACCCGATATTCGCCACGTCCGTTCTGCGCTTCCTGACTTTTCCAAGGTCTCACACACATTCCTTCCTATCAACGATAATCGCAACGTTGGCGTCGCTGAGGGTGGAAGTCATTGGTCTCTATTGCTCGTTTCAATAGTGGATGGTATTGCCTTTCATTACGACTCGCTTGGGGGGGCCAACTATGCAGAGGCCAATCTCGCGGCCCGCAGAATGAGCGAGATATGTGGGAGACCCTTGCGATTCGTCAACCTCGATGACTCCCCTCAGCAGGAAAATGGCAGTGACTGTGGCGTCTTTGTCTGCCTCTTGATGCGACACTTACTGGTCAAACGCCTGCTGAGTGCTAATGCTCGAGAAAAGGTATCAATGAGTATGGCAGGCAAAATGGTCGATAGCAACGGCGGCCGGAAAGAAATGATGCGCATAATCGAGAGTCTCCGCAAGGAGGGCGAGCGGAGACGGTCGTGAGTCCTCTTTTGATATTGTACTCTTCACCACACCCTCCGTGATAGCCTGCTGATCACCGGTCTTAGGCGGAGCGCCAGCCCCTTTTCCAACAAGACGCCGCCGCGAATTGAGTAGAGCTCGGCGCGGTACGGCACTTGTTCCACGTTCGATGACATGCTGCACAAGATCGACATGGAAAAGAAGGGAAGTATTTCGGAGAAACGATCCGTTCGGCCACGCTCCATTCGTTCCAAGGTCTACTCTCACATCAAACACAAGCATTATGACGGAGCAGGCGATACGGAGTTGGAAAATTACAGGATCAGGTCAGGACCTCCAACCAGAAGCTCCGACGTGTCTAGCGTCTCAACGAACTACCAGGCCTCGGATGCCAGCGGTTTAAAGACATCTGCCTCAACTCGAAAAACAAGCCCGGCAATGTCTTTCCAAACCCACGAAGAGCCATCACAGCATTGTCTCAAATTTTCCAAAAACTCGGTCATCTACCAGTCGCCAGATCCCGAATTTGGCACTTTCTCAGTGCGGGCCAAGAAACGCATCAAGTCGGCCCTGGAATAGGTTTTCGGTCCGCGTCGACCTACGACCAGACCCTGTCAATCAGGGCGGATGAGTTTGTGACAAACATTTTGTCTGGTCGCCGCCGCGTCCAGCATTTTTCCTTTCCACTTGCTTTGTCGCATTGCATTTATACCAGCGATTCAGCATCCTTTGTTCGTGTACTTTTTTTTTGTCTTCCCTGCTTTGTTTTGTTGGGGGGTTTTTGCTCCAAGTAATAGACCGCGTCTCCTCACGCTGCATGCTGGTCGAGCAGTTTGATGATACCTCGGAAGAAGAGCGCTGGCGTTGTGAAGATTTGAAAGACGGCCAATTTTCATCTGGGCAGAGTGATCATTTTGTTAAGTCTATGCAACTATGAAAATGACTTTTGATGCCAATGGCGTCGTGACGCAGGACAAATCGCGGAACTTAGCTCTTGCTGCCATAAAGGGGAAAAGAGAAAGAAACGAAATTCGAAAAGAACAACGCTAAAAGCGTATTAATTAGTCTTGACCATGACAGTAATGCACATGTGAGGTGCAGAAAACGGTGAATTCAACCACATTGCTATCGACACTTGAAATTTTGCCGTCCTTGAACGCCACGAACTCCATTACCACATTGGGATGTAACCAGCGAGGAGAAAATTGTTTCTCACCAGAACCTCGGGTGTCGCTTTCCGTTCAATAATCCGATATGATGCAGGAAGACTGAGCCCACTGGCTCCTTTCTACCTGCCCGCGAATGCCGGGTTCTGCTCCATGGTTGATGATATGTAACCTCGTAATGCAGCCCATCGATTTGCGGTGGCAGCGGGGGCCGCAGAGGTGGCTTGCGAACCAGACTCCTCCTGCTCCTCAGTAGTGTTGGCAGTCATTTCACTATCCTTTCCATCGCTTTTATTGCCGACGACAAGCGCATTTTTGTCTGAGCTCATCGACGTCGTAGTCCCCGTAGTCCTTGTCCCCGTCCCCGCCCCCCCGGCACCAGCTAATTTGGCCATGCTGACGCCGAACCTCTCCATCTCCCCCTTGACAATTCGCTCTTTCCTCTTCAGCGCACCCTTCTTGCTCTTCAGGCTCTTGTGCTTGATCTTGCCAGCGAGGATCTCCTCGCCGCCCTCTCCGTCTTGCAGCTCCGGCAGGGCGTCGGCCAGGCCGTCCAGCGATGTCCTGAGCTTGTTATTTGGTCTGCGGCGCTTGGCTTTTGTGATTCTGGTTGAGGTGATTCGGGAGACGAAGGAGGAGCGCTTGATGAGGCGCTTGTCTCGTTTGGTGGAGAGGAAGTCGTCGGTGACGTGGGCGTCTGGACGGAAGATTTTGGAGGGGAGCAGGGGGTGTATTTGGCCGGTGATTCTTTGCGTGCGCAGGGCGCGGGCGGAGGGGGATTTGGACGGCGGTTGGGGAGTCTGGGATTGTTAGCACGGTGGTGTATATGTGTTTTTTTTTGGGGGGGGAGGGGGGGGGAGCGTGGTGGTGGTGGTGGAACGTACCATGGTGATGATGTGTTGGTGAGCGATGGGAGATGGAAAGTTGAAATACATGGGCAGCGGATTTTCATTTCAGTGCACAATTGAATTTGGAGCGGGAAGGGAAACTTTTTGGTGGGGCTTGGTTGATGGGTTTGTTTGGTCGTGGGCTCGGAAGTTGTCGGTTCCATCCAAGGCATAATTCTTCCTTGTTCTTTTCTGGCTGGGGGTTTCAACCCTGGTTCTTTTAAACCTTGGACAACAGATGGACAACATTGATTACCTCCGGAGAGAAATTGCCCGGCGCGAATCGGAACTCGCCGAGTTGAGACGGCGACTGGCCGTTGCGGAAAATGAGGAGCGCGGCGGCAGCGAGGAATGGAAATGGCCGCTTGAGGAACATGAATACCAGCGGTACGGTCGTCAGATGATTGTTCCCAAGTTTGGTCTACACGGTGAGGATGAGACTCGACTCTCTTTCCTTTTTTTTTTTTTTTTTTTTTCCTTCTTCTCTTCCTTCCTTTCCTTCTTTTCTTTTCCTCCCCCCCGCTCACCCTCTGAGCTGAGCGTTCCCGGGCTGAAACCTACAATCAGGACAACTGAGGTTGAGAAAGGCCAAGGTCCTGCTCGTCGGCGCGGGAGGTCTGGGCTGTCCTGCCGCGGCGTACCTGGCTGGTTCGGGGGTGGGAGTTCTTGGTCTTGTGGACGGAGACGAGGTAGAGGTGTCGAATCTGCATAGGCAGGTTGCTCATTCCACGGCTCGGGTGGGCATGAAGAAGGTTGAGAGTGCGGTCTGCTTTCTGCGAGGGTAAGAAAAAAAAAAAGGAAACAAAAAAAAACCCCAGGGCTCGATGCTGCGAGAGGTCGTAGCTGTGAGAAAGTGAGGGGAAAGGGAACCCACCCCCCCCCCCCCCCAAAAGAAAAGAAGCTGACAAGGTTGAAAGACTCAACCCAACCATCGACTTCAGAGCACATGCTACTCATCTCACGCCCGAGAATGCCGCCGGAATCGTATCGCAGTATGACCTCGTCCTCGACTGTACAGACCACCCCGCCTCTCGCTATCTCATTTCAGACATCTGCGTACTCCTCGGCAAGCCGCTCGTGTCGGCATCCGCGTTCCAAACCTCCGGGCAGCTCGTCGTGCTGAACAGCCCTCCCGGAAAGGGCCCCTGCTACCGCTGCGTGTTCCCCCGGCCGCCGCCTCCAGAGAGCGTGGTCGGCTGCGGAGAGGGCGGCATCGTCGGGCCCGTCGTCGGCGCAATGGGTGTGTTGCAGGCCCTGGAGGCGATCAAGCTGATTGTCAGGGGCGGGCTGGAGCGGACGCCCGAGGACGAGGTGGCTTCGCCCGAGCAGACTACTATGCTCTTGTTCAGCGGCATGGCCGACGGCTCGCTCTTCAGATCGGTTCGCATGAGGGGCAGGCGCCCGGATTGCTTTGCGTGCTCCGGGAACGCGCCGCTCACGCCCGACTACCTGCGGTCGTCCATGGACTACGTCCAGTTCTGTGGCGTCGCCAAGCCCGTGCAGTTGCTGCGGCCGGAAGATCGGGTCACGGCCGATTCGTATCGTCGCGTGGTCGAGGGTGGCACGAGGCATGTGCTGTTGGATGTGCGAGAGAGGGAACATTTCAGTCTGGCGAATATCCCGGGGTCTATCAACGTGCCCATGAGTCGGTTTATGAGTCACCGCGGCCGAGATTCCCTGCCAGAGGGCGTTCCTGGAGATTTACCTGCAGATGTGCCGGTGTATGTCGTGTGCAGAGTGGGAAACGATTCGCAAATCGCGACGGCGAAGTTGAGGGAGCTGGGCTTGGATCGTCACGGAGAGAGATTTGTAGGGGACATTGCTGGAGGGCTGCAGGCGTGGAAGAGGACAGTAGATGGCTCGTTGCCGTTCCTGTAGATGGTTTTTTTCTTTTTTTTTTCTTTTTTCTTTTTACCAACACAATATGTTGTGAAATGATAAAGTACATGTTGTTTGTAGAAACAGGACAAGGGCAAAGTGAGATTCCTACATGTGCTACAATGAGAGTTGGGGCTATGCAATTTGTTCCCTTTCGCGACTTGAGTTTCCATAATCGGGCCATACATGTCCACGACAACAAGCTTGCTCCCGCCACCGTTCCTTTCATCCTGTGGATACATGCTTCTGCGATCCACCATGTTAAGGGGCGTGCCAACTATTTTTTATACGAAAATTGAATGAACGAGTTTTCCAACGGAGAAATGAATTCACACGAAAGCCCGTGTCTTCTTCTTGTTGAAAGCGCGTTGGTCCTTTAGCCACTGTCGGTATCCGGATACACTCTGGATCTTTTCGCCATAGTAATCGGGGACTAACACCAGACGTTAGTCAAAGAGCCAACTCATCGAGGTTGGGGGAGAAGAGTTGGGAAAATGTTGTTGTTCTAGGAAACGTACCTGGGTTTCCGGCACTCGAGTTAGTAGGATCGACTCGGTTCTTCTTGACGCGAGTAAAGAACTCGCTTTCCTTCTGCATCATCTGGGCCTTGAAACGGTGGTTCATCAGGTAGAAGACCTGGTTACCAATGCTTGGGCCGACCAGCCACCCCATGCCGGCACACGCCAGAGTCATGATTCCCAAAGTCACAAAAGGGTCCAGGGGGATCTGCATGACCAGAGGCTCGGCCACGCCCGTGGACAGCAGGATGGCACCACCAGCACCGCCGAGCAAGCCGGTTGTGACGGAGAAGAGCAGTTGAATGCGGCGGCGACGGAGACGGAGCTTGAAGAATGAGTCCCAGTCCAGGTTTGACTTGGGCGAGCCGGTGGCGCGTGAGGAGGCAGAGCTTGTTGTTGCCAGGTTTCGTGCCTGCGAAGCAATGGACATTGACATTGGCGAGGTCGCGCGGGCGGCGGGGACGAGTCGAATCATGGACTTGCTCGAATCGACGAGTCCGCTGCTGCACCTCTTGGCGGAGATGGCATTGCTACCGTGCCGTATGGGGGTAGTAGCAGCTTTGGCAACGCAAGCCGGTCGAGCGACGGCGCTGGTGGACATGGAAGCTCTCGAGCAGCATCGCACAACGGCGGCGGTGTGGGATGACGGGGCGGAAGCGCTTCGTGGCAGGCGCAAGGCCAGAGTTTTGAGAGACGACGACATTGGCGAGGCTTTTGATCACCGTGATGTGATTGCTCTATGAAAGCATTGGCGATGGCGACGGGGGTTGTCGAAGGGATTCGAGGTGGTGGTGGTGGCCCTGATGCATGGGAAAGAAGCTGGGGGTTTTTTTTTTCTCGAGGTACCCGGTACTCGGTACAGCCAAGACAAGACAGTTCGTTCTGCTGGAGGCCTGGACAGGGTGTGGCTACGGACGTAGGTGGCGGCTGTTGCAGGCTGTTGCAGACGGCGATTTACACCAATGAGCTGTGAACCACAGCACCGGGGTTGTTCCCCAGTCAACTTCGTTGGGCGGGGCTGGACGCCTAAACACGCATATGTCAAAAATTAAACACGCATATGCCGTTAGTCCTAATTAGGATAGACAGCCTACTTACCTATTTTTAGTGTAGCTTATATCTATTAATCTTTATAGCACTATTAAGTTAATTAGAATACCTATAATAAGTATGTTTTTTAAAGGTATTAATATTATTAAAGCTATTATAAGTGCTTTCCTAGCGGATTATAGTAAATTAATTACACTTAGCTAGGCTTCTCCTTAGGGTAATTATTAGGGAATAATTAAGTTAGCGTTAGTGTGAATACAGGCATGCATATGCGTGTTTAATTTTTGACATATGCGTGTTTAGTAGTCCCCCAGGGCTCTCTCTAAAATTCATGTACGGAGTACGGATTAGGCACTGAGGTTCGCTTGCTGCCGGCAATCCACGTCAAAAGGGTTAGGGCCTAGCACTTTCAACAGCTGAATAAATCGGGCCATAAACCCTATCATCATACGCAATAAGGCTAAGGCTAAGGCTAGGTTATATTAATCAATGAATTTACTTGTTTATTTGCACCCTTGCCGTTGTACAATTTTAGCGATAATTCACAGTACTAGTTAACGCTACTCCTTTTTTTTTGGAGTTTTAGCATTTTATTATTAGATATGCCGATATTAAACTTTTCAAAGGCCCTCATATAATAAAGCCCTCTGATTGGCCCCCCTTTGATTAGTCACTATTAGTAGATTACTGCGGGTCTGTGCTTAGGGTGTGCTGGGTTTTCCCTCGATCAACAACGCGTTATCGCGCCTGAGCTTCGTTTGCTTGCTATGCGCCGACTCTCCCGCTTCCGCGACTTCACAGAAACACGACATAGCTCGCTCCGAGGTTGTCGGGATTTTTTTCACAATACTCTAGAACTTGCGCACGTCTTCCCAAATTTTCACAGTGAAACCAGTGCTAAACTGAGGCGGCAGGGGTTGAAATGCCCCTCTCATGCTACTTGGCCAGCAATGGAAATCATTGCACTGTCTGATGGCTCAGACGAAGAGCTCCATACACCAGAACCGCCAACACCAGCACGCAAGCCGAGTCCACGATCGAAATTTACAGTAGCGATTCGCCCTCGGCCCAAGTATGTGCCCGGTACAGGCCCAGCCCTCCAGCCCTTGCGCCTTCTGCCGTCCGCGGCATCAACAGGCTACATAATCGAGCGGATTCTGTTGCCGTCGCCGGGTCTGGCTGCTGATGGCAGGCCACTTCCCAAGCGAATGGCGTATGTAGTTGGTTGGCACGACCTGCCAGCGGCCAGTCTGCTGGTTCCCGCGATGCAAATCCTCCATTATGTGTCGCCAAGGGCTTTGGAAGAATGGGAGAATCGCCTAGAAGTCGAGATGGATGAGGACCGAGGGGATCTGAGCAACGGCATTGGTGCTAGACGACTTCGGCAAGATGTGACTCGAAGGGCGAGGCCTCGACCGCCGGCTCATACAGAAATCGAGCAACCTGCTGCGATTGAACCTGAGCCTCAGCCCGTATATGCAACTCGCCCGAAGGGTCAAGGGATGAGCTTATCAACGCCAAACAAGCGGAAGCTGGCAGATTTCGAGGGATTGACTGATGAAGAGAAAACTCCAACAAGGCAAATATCACGAGAGCAACTCGGCAATCGTGACAGCGAGGAGTTGGCAGACGTTCTGCTTTATGATGATGACCTCAACCACACAGTGGTCGACGATGGTATGGAGGAGAGGGACACAATCAAAATGACCGGATCCAACGGTCCAAACAAAGGTCCAAAAACTATAACTCCCGTGCCTTTGCCGCCTTTCATCACTAGCAGCACCAACACTAGCGGTCCCCAAGTATCAAAAAAGGAACCCACGGTTGTAAATCCTGGGGTGAAGAACCCTTCAGAACCAGTCCCGCACAAGGAGGAAGTAGTGCTTTCCATAGAAGGCGGCACGCTCCCTAGCGGGCCAAGTCCAGTTGCGCCGGCAGGCAACGGCAGCATTGCTGCACCATTGCCGCGTACCAGAGGCTCGACTCGGGAGTTACGGAAGAGCACATCGATGGGTGGCACATCTGCTACTTCAGTGCAGAAACAACGTCGGTCCAGAACATCATCGACGAGGGCAAAGAAGCACCCCGGCACACGACCACGTCCAATCGACATCAGTGGTCAGGGTGATGAGCCAGTCTGGGCAGTCGAGAGGCTCGAAGATATGGCATTCTACGATGTGGAGAACCGAGGACTTGTACGCTACTTCTTAGTCCGCTGGGCCGGAGACTGGCCCCCCGAGCAAAATCCGTCGTGGGAACCAGAAGAGAATATTCCGCCTGGACTGATCAGGAGTTACACCAAAATGGACAAGAAGAGACGCGCAAAGCTTACTGCTCAAAACCAGCGGCCACCGCCAGACCACGGCGGGTGGGCAGCGGAACGGCGTTATCGATCTGTGAGCGAAGCGTTCGAGGGGGATGCTGAGCAGGATGCACCTTTGAGCGGTGCGGCAAAGGGGCATTCCGAGAGCCAATCTTTGGACAATAAGGTGTTCATCGTTGACGAAGGAGTCGACATTAATGGGCGAAACGGAATTGAAACGCCGGTCCCCTTGCCCCCATCGGCGTTTGGATTATTAGGAAGAAGCACGTAGGTAGCATGGATCTTGGCGGTTACGAGGAAGAGCATTGCGAGCACACGGCCTGGGTAGGGCTTGATCAGTAAACTCGGGAGCCATCGTCTCGGGGGTGACGAAAGGCATCACACAGAGGGGAAATTCGTTTTCTCATTCAGACGGGTGTTGGGAAATGGAACTGGCGTCGCTTGGCAGGGGAAATTTTTTACAAATGGCGCCTCGGATTAATATGCCCGGAGGAATGGAAGATGATCAAAAATCATAAACCATCAGAACCGATCAGCCTCGGACAGCATCGTCATCTGCAAATCTTGGCATTGCCAGACTAAAGACGGGCGGCGTCGGAGTGAAATTCGGATCTGAAGCACAATATTGATTGGCCAGCCCGCATGGCGAGGAATCGGTCGGCCGGGTTTTCTCTTCTGTATTCCGCGTGAAGGGTTCACACATACGGACGTAGTTCCATCTATAATGATAGTGCTGAATACGTACAAATCTGCCATCTGACGCCATCATCCTGAATTGCTCATGTTTCAAGTGTCTGCGCGTCCATCTATCTGCGTCGCAGTCATCATTATCGGCAGCCATGGAGAATAAGAAAACTGATCAAACCCCTGGCTTATCTATCGCACGGTCAAGCACGTACAGGTTTAGTTGGAAACCATGTGGATTTCCAAATAGATTGACATTGCGTCCCTCGCCCATGTTGTCGAATGACTAAAACCAAAGCATCCGGTTTAGGCGAACACGTATACGACGACTCTTGGACGAACTTGGTTGCGTCCCCGGGGGTCAACAGGTGAGCGGAGTTGC
Source organism: Epichloe festucae Fl1 (assembly GCA_003814445.1). Taxonomy (NCBI): domain Eukaryota; kingdom Fungi; phylum Ascomycota; class Sordariomycetes; order Hypocreales; family Clavicipitaceae; genus Epichloe; species Epichloe festucae. The sequence goes on from CP031390.1 coordinate 2,087,430, forward strand.
CTGGTGCGCTTGTATCCTGCCCGTGGCGATGATTATGGATACTTTTTGACATGCAATCTTGGTAGTGCACTGCCTGCCGATCCACAAACAAGCCGCAGAACCAACGTCATCTGGCTTCACGACATTTGCCAGTGTTACTCCGTACAGCAGAGCCTCATAAACATGGCCATGGCAGGGTGACAAGGCATGTTTTCATTGATTGGAACAGGCTTACAGGCTCCAGGAGTACCAGGCAGCAAGCAGCAAGGCCATGTGCAATTTCGACTGTTTGATGCATGTGCATATGCAATCACTCCGCCACGATTACCATGGTGGCAAGTTTGCTGACTTTCACAGCAATTCGCGCCAAACTCAGCCCAGTTCAGCGTATCTCTCAGCTTATAAGACCTCATTGGACTGAAGTCGATGACAGCTTCTCTTCGACTCATTTACCTGATGGATAGAAACCATCGAGTATCCCCGTCGCCGATTCACCATTTGCGTCGTCATTGCCGGCTTTGCAACAGACATGGACGTGCTTACTCGCCCGTCTCCTGCGCGGCTGGGGCAGCGCCGTGACCTGGATGATGAATTCGAGGAGCTTGTCCAAACCTCGAGTCCTCGTTTTGCTTCTGATGGGCATTCCAACGGCGTGACAGGTGCAGTCCGGCGAAACATTTTCCAAGTATTGCTGACCTTGACGAGTAAGATGCCTGCTGGCCGTGATTCATTGCCATTGCATATTACATCGCACCATAGCCAGCAATCTATCCCGCGTGGCCAGTCATTCTTGAGAGCGGGATGGGACGTGCGATCCTCACGCAGTCAGCCGCCTTTGGGGCGACGCAAATCAGTTAGGCAATCACATTTGTGCCCAAAAACAGACGACACGTTTGTGCCAATCGACCAGCGCTGCGTCGATCATGAAACTAGGACGGAAGAGCTCTTTGCGATTCTTAAGCCGATTGTCGATGATGAAAACAAGCGCCCTTCAATATTGCTCTGCTCAGGTCACAAAGAATCCTGTCGCATTATGCCTGTTTATGTCTCAGAAGATCGTGTAGAAGATCGTGTAGCTGTATGGGAAGAGATTCGTCGCGCTTGGTTCGATGCTCGGGGCACTTGGAGACAGCGCTTAGCCCGATTTCTCAAAATCAGGCAAGTTGCCATCGTTGATGTTTGTGGCAGCCTTTGAGCAAGCGCACTATCCCGCGACCTGCAACTGACGTTGTTGACAGATTGCGTTGGCAGGATCATCTCCTACTGGCAAGCATGGCAGCTTGGGAAAAGCCGAATACTACGGAAGTTATTCGAGCAGCGACCTAGGGGAAGAAGTGACTCGGCTCCAGCAAAAAATTTCTACTTATAGGCCGCAGGAATGGCCCTGCGTATATGACGACTCAACGGGGATGACCTTGTGCCGCGAAACCTGTGTATCCGGTATCACTGGTGAAACTTGTCCAGAAAAGATACTGTTCCATCAACAGCGGCGGCTCAACCAAATTAGACTACGACCGCTTCTCCGACTTGCCTTCATGAACCCAGGAATTGCCAAGGTGAACGATCTTTTCAAGGATGAAAACGTCATTTGTGGACACTTGTGAGCAATGTCAGTTCCCTTTGGAAAGGAAAAAAATTTGTCATGTTGACGCGTCCAATTCTAGGGACCACCTGAGATTGCTTCGTACATGGCACTGTCCTCAACTTGGCGAGCTGCAGTTTCGAGGTCTAATGATTGATGAAACCTGGTCGTTTTATGACGAATCTTTTGCTTTCCCTCTAGTCTCTATAGCACTGATTACAATGGTCATTGGTGCGAAGCTACTCTATGGAGACTGGGGGACGGCTTGGAATGTAGGCTGCTTTTTTGTATCACTGGCAGCATTCTGGGGTGCGAGATCGAAATGAAGTTGACTGTTAACGCACGCGGACGGGGTGATCTGAACCGTATAGCGAGTAGTCACCTGGCATAGTGCAGAAAGAGGTGTGAAAACACGTTCGGGGCCTTTTACCGACAAGACTCTGATGTTGGCTTCACCGTCAATAATATTCACCAATACGACGGGCGGTGATGAAAAGGCTGGTGTCTGCGGTATTGTGATTGCTAATTGCGAATTTTTTTTATTTTTTTTCGCCATGATGAATAATAGTCTGTAACACTCTGTATGCTCCAACCAGCGAAAAAAAAAAAAAAGAAAGAAAAGAAAGCCCAGATGATTCTGTCCCTGTGTCCCCCGTCCAGTCCCCGATATCAATCCCATCAAAAAACTCGGGCAATGAAACAACCACCCGAGAAGGTCCGGTCCGTCGGGGTTATCCCCCGTAGCAATCGGCCTGATATATCTATCCATTCGCAAATGTACCCAAACCTCAAGGCCAGATCAACTCTACGCATCTTCTCGACGCTTTCTGCGCCACTCCTTGATCATGGACGCGGCGGGAGTATCCTTCAACGCGCGACACGCCCAGTCGCATCCCTGCGATCCCTCGCACCGAGGCACGGCCCATGTGTCGACGTGCTGTTCCGCAGCAAGCTGTCTGCGATGCTCTGCCAGCATCCCATATCGCTCCCACCTGCCAAGGTTGATGGTCCCCTGGACCTCGAAGTGCGCGTCCCACTCGTCAGCCCACTCGGGACTATGCAGCGTGTTCGCCATGAGGAGCTTGACGTCGTCTTCCTTGCTGATGCTCCAGCTGTACCTGTGTCGGGTCAGCGTAATGTTGCTCCCGACGATCTTGTACCGTGTGTCCTGGAAGTGCTCGCGGTCTTGGAGAAAGTCCCGCAGCTCGGTGGGCTCCATGTCGAAATACTCTGCGAGAATGTCTTGGTTCGTTCTCTTGGGGCAAGATTTGGCCGGGACCCTCGCCACGGCAGCGGGAGCGGGAGAGGGAGCCCCCGGATTGAATCTGGGTTGTTTGGCGGGCTTGAAGGTGTTGAACGGCTCCTGATCCCACGTCTTCTGGAGAATGTCGGGCTCAACACGTTCGATCAAGCCTCCCGTCTCGGCGTATACGCCTTGCATGTCCCCCCGCTGGGACGAGTCAGCAACGTACCGCATCTTGTTCCCCGTGGCGTCATAATCGACGTCGACGCGGCCTCTTTTGACGAAATGGGCCGCTCTGTCCGCCTCAAACAGGGACACAAACTCAATCGTCAGCTTATTCTCACCAGTGTCGCCGCCCTGTAGATCGACCTTGCTAATGACCTTGGTTCCAAGCTTGGTCATCAAGTGCCAGATGGCTTCCACGGGGAACCCCGGCATGCAGAGTGCCCGCGTGGCTCCTGCGCTGAGAAGCTCATAGTTGAGTTCGTTCTGATGCCACGACGGCGTGGGGACATGATAGAGCTGCACCTCATGAGCTGCCCCGTCGCTGTCCTGGAACCGAAGGCGAAGGCGGTGCTCGTCAACGTGCGATGCGAAATCCGCCGCGGCTTTGGCGTACACAAACTCGACCAGGGCAGTCTTGGTCTTCTTGCACGAGCTGCCGCTGGCCAAGACATCATCTGCGACAACCACGGAGAGAACGCCTCCGTAGCAGCGAATGGCACTCAACACCTGCATCGCATTTGTGCCGCGCGGCAAGGAGCGGAGAACAACTCGACGGCTATGCAGCTCGTTGTGAAGGGACCCGAGGTCTTGCCATGGGATGAATAGCTTCGGGTGCTCCCCCGAGTCGGCGACGTCTTGATGATACTGCAGGACAGACGAGAACATTTTGCCGGCCCCCTGTTCGCGGCTCGAGTCAGTCGGGACAACAACAACAACATCCTCGTCGCCGGGAAGAGCAATGTTCCAAGCTTGGTTATCGGACGAAGGCGTCCAGTATGTGAGCTCATCGGTTGGGCCGGAGCTGCGCTCGTTTTCCCTGGCCAGTTTCATCTCCGAGACTCTTTGGCGGAATTCATCAATTGCTGAAGCATTTGTTTCTATTGCGTCTCGTATGATTGGGGCGGTGGCGTGTAAAACGGCTGCGACGTCCATGCCCGGTAGTTCTTCGTTCTCGATGAGGGCCACTGCCTTGTCCTGAGATTTTTTTTTTTTTTTAGTCAGAAATCCAAGTTGGAAGTATCCGTGTAATAAAGCTGGACTATGAGACAAGAAAGGCGTTCTTTTTTTACCTTTTTGCTTGAGAAATCCGTGAGATCGCGCTTCGTTCGCTCGAGTATGATGTGCATTTCGTAAAGGAGAGCGGATAGATTTGTAAGCTGGGCTGCGTGAACATCCATGGTTGAATCAGAATGTGACTGCGACAGTTCTCTGTCGAAAGGATCCCGCTTGCTTTTGCTTGGTGGACTTGGACTACCTTTTGGGTGCGGTTTCTTGCCGAGGCGATGAGCAGCTTTGCATGGCGGTCACAAATGGTGATGCGTGGTTGCGAAATGTGCTGGCAACAAACTTCGGGTGCGTCTAGGTTGTAAGAATAAAAAATGTTGTATTTGGTGAAGCTTCCTGTTTCTCTTCTTCCTCTTCTTCGGGATCCGAGGTAAAAATGTGCAGGTGAGAGATTCAACTGCGGGAAGTTGAATGAGGAAGAAGGACTACTTGGTCTTGGCTGGACTTGGAGGCAACGAGGTGAGGCTGCAAAGCTGATGAAGGAGGTGAATGCCGATCGGAGGTTTGAACAAAGTACCCGAACTGACTGAAGCACCTGATTCGAGTCAAGATGGGCCAGTTGTGCTGAGCTGGTGTCGTCCTGGTGTTGTCACAAAACGTGCGCCGAGTTTCGTCGAGCTGTGAGATGGCGCTTCACGAGATGACTTACACCAACAGTGGAACACACATTGCGCACAGGTCGGTCTATCTGTCGACTTGAACCATGAGAGTGCTTTGACTTCATTTTCAATATATCCCCATCGTGTATTCTTTCATCAGCCACTTCATGATGCACGATGCACGATGCATCCATCCCCTTTGCTGCGTGGCCAAAGACAGCCCAGATTGGGCAGCCGCCGTCGGCCGACAACTAGCGCACTTTCCTCTTCCTGTCATTTGGCTACGGAGAATTAACGGCGGTGAGTGGATCTCACATCGCCCCGGAGATGCCGATTCCCGAACCAACGCCGCGGGGCTCCACCACCGCGAGTTCTCAATCCAATTGGTCCGGTGGAGTGCTTCTCTCCCGCTGCTAAGCCCCTTTCGGCGATTTTGTTACTCAATCGGTATTTGCCGCGACGACGTTACACGTTGCACGTTACACGTTGCACGTTACACGTTACGGGGAAGACGCCGTTTTGTCCGCTCGTCGTCGGGGACGAGGCTGAGCTATGTAGACAGCAACGAGGGGGAACTTGGCACTTGGCACTCGGCACTCGGCACTTGGCACTTGGCACTTGGCACTTGGCCTCGAGAACTTCCCGACTTGTCATCAGCGACAACACTTTGCGTCTACAAACATGCGTCTTGGCCGTCCAAGTCGACTCAATCACCCCTGCGCGCGACCAACTTGACGGCTGACTCCTCCCCTCCGTTTGTCTGTCCCTTCGGCCGGCCGATACTTGGCCATGAATTTTCCTCATAGAAAATGGAACTTCGACATCGACCGCTACCTCAACCCGTTCGTGCCGCCGCCGCCATGGAAGCACTTGCCTTACCCGGTGGCGAGATTCCTTGGTCATCGTGAGACGAAGCCCCAGGTGACAGGCAACTTGATGCACATCTTCTGGACATTCATTGGGGTGTTTGTCGCTATTCTTCTCATCGAGGGCGTATCCAAGCATGTCCCCTCTTTCGAGTCTCACGGAGCCCCCATGATTGTTGGCAGTTTTGTAAGTTTGGCGATCCCCTGATCACACAACAGCTCTGCCGCCCTGTCGGCTTGAGACGGGGATTTCTCCCATCGCTGTAGTATCGCGCCATGAGATATGAAAAGGGGGAGGGGAAGACTGACAGAAGCTGTGACAGGGCGCGGCGGCAGTTTTGGAGTTCCACTCTATTGAAGCACCACTCGCACAGCCCCGAAATGCCGTCTTTGGCCAAATCATCTCCACGTTCATCGGAGTTTCAGTGGCCAAGCTTTTCCAGCTGAGCCATCGGTTCGAAGACATTCAATGGTATGGCGGCGCGCTCGCGTGCGCATCGGCGACGGCCCTCATGGCCTTGACCAAGACGGTCCATCCACCTGCTGGCGCGACAGCACTCCTAGCCGTGATCGATGCCACATTGGTCAAGATGGGATGGTTTCTTTTCCCGGTCATGCTGCTGGGATGTGCGCTGATGCTAGGCGCGGCGTTGTTGATCAACAACATTGAACGGAGATTTCCCATGTACTGGTGGACGCCTCAAGATCTAAGAAGCAACAGACGACATGTGCTGAGGAGAGGGAAATCCGATGAGCTCAAAAAGAAGGCCTTGGATGAAGAGAAAGGCGTGGGAAGCCCGGAGCCTGATGCGGGTGCGGCAAGTCAATCTACGCAACGGGGTGATGAGGACCAGTTCCGGGAGACCGACAAGGATGAGGCCAGGGCGAGCCAATTGAATTTCACAAGGACGCACCAGCATCTGGGGCATCTGGGGGAGATTGTTATCAGGAGGGGAGAGGTCGTTGTTCCGCACCACATGTTTCTCACGCAAGAAGAGGAACAGCTTCTCGAGACGATGAGCCATCGGCTGTAAAACGCGCCGATGAAATTCCTGATTGCAAAAAAACGGCGTTGGTGTGTGCATCTGCAAGGAACTTATTCTCGCTTGCTTTCTTGACTATTTCGTCTGCTCATCATGCTTTCATTGTAATCGACTGCCGGCTCAATAAAAACAGGGCGATTTCTGGTCATCGTCGCGGACTTGTTTAGATTTGCGGGCTCCCTGAGCCAAACATTGATTGACCCAACATCAGCCACAACAGTGTCTAGCCTTGGAGACTGAGTCATCGTTACCGCTCTCCTCTTGATCTAGGGCGGCTGCTGCTGGCTCGCCGATTGGTAGACACGATGTTGGGCCCTGGCCAACCGATCATGATGTGAAAATGGCGAGGAGCGGTGAGCAGCAGCAGCAATGGTATCTTCGCACATCGTATCCAGTCGACATTCCCCATCACGATGCTTTGACCAAGTCTCGCGCTGAATACGATGCGTTCTTGGTGGAAGAGTCATCTCTTCGTCATGAGAATCCGGTCGTCGTTGCGGAGGCTACGACGCCCGAAGTCACTATGCCTGACAAGTGAGGCATCCGAGTCGGACTCGTTCACCTTGGTCAGCTCGCCAAGTGTTGGCAGGTTGGAGCAACGGCCACATCGAGTCGGGTGGGATTGCAGACGATGCCCCTCAAGAGGCCGCCGCTCCCAATTTGGAAGACAAGATGCTTACAGAGAACATGGATGTGACATACCGAGTCACCAGAAGCCCACTTGTCGATCTGTTCTATGACCTGGAAGACACCATCTCTGGACCAAGTGCTCGGGATGGCCTGAAGGCAGCTTGGAAGATTTGGTCCCCCCAAAACCCTCAAAATCATCCTCAACTCACGGTCCATTCACCTGGGGAAGGCGTCTCGTTCAACCTTTTACAGAGCTGCTGGCTGGCTTGCACAGAACCATCCTCTCACGTTAATTGCCAACTTGCATTGGCTGAGTCGGCCAGTCATCGAAGAGAGAGTTCAGAATCATGGTGATGAGGACTTGGTGATGGTCGAGGCCGAAAGGGATGTAGATGAGCGCACGGACTTTGATGTCAAGTACGGAGTGTCACATGGTTACTGGAAGGATCTGCTCAATCTTCTTGCCCTATCGGCGAACAACAAGCTTGACGCGCTTTCTGACCCCCATCAAGTAAGTCTTAAACGTTGATGACAAAGCTGTACGCAAATGCATCATGCATCGACGTGAAAGACGAAGCGAGGGCGCCCAGGAAAAGCAGTAAAAGCCCCGCGGCAGCAAAACGAAACGAAATTCGAAGTCCAAGACAGAAGAAAGCGATGACAAAGCTTCTTAGCCCCCTAATCCATTTGGTAACACCAAGAAAATGGCCAAGGAGGAGCAGAACCGAATGAGAGAGACATCCGCCACCAAGCTGCTGTTGAAGCCTTTAACACCAGGACAATTTATCGAGCATTACACCTTGCCGTTGGCAGGTTATTTGCGGAACAGTTGCAGGCAGACGTGACGGCAATACGAAGCTCTGACTCAAAAAATCCGAAAAGCGGCGTCGCTCTGCGGGAAATGGGCCCCTTCGCATGCCATTTTCCACGACAAACACAACTTTGTTACCAGTTCTCTTGCCGATGTCATGTATCCTCGAGAAGCATTCACTAGCCAACAGAACCGCAACGCAGACCGGGACGTCTATCTTCGACACGCTCGCGAAGAGTATCGCAAGGACATGTCTGCTCTTCGCCGGTGCCTAGATGTAGTGGAGAGACACATCACTGCTGGAACCTATCCTCGTACGAGAGGATTTCAGCGCGGTACCAGGCCAAGGGGTACGATATGCCCGGGCTGGTGTTCTGGAACCTGGCTGGTGGGTCGAGAGGGAGCTCGACGGGCGCGAAGCCAGTGACGACCACAGATGAGGGAACGTCACTCGTAAGCGGGTATTCGCAGAGGATGTTGAAGGTATTCCTGGAAGGGGGGACGTTTGAGGCCGAAGAACAGGAGAGCTGCAGCGCTAATGATGATGATGACGCCGACGCAGTTGCTGTCGACCAGCCAGAGGCGAAGAAGAAGAAGAAGGCCAAGATCGATCCTGCGTCGGTCATGAACAAAGCTATTGGCCACGAGGCGTACGATAGGTTCCGAATGGTGGATTGATGATCATTGCCAGGATTCGTGTATCCTGTTCGAAGAGTATTTTTCCTGACATCGAATGCGTGCTATGTAGTCAGAGATGCCCCAATTCATTCAATCCATGGCATCGAATCCAGACCATTCCACTATCTTCCGCCGCAACCAATTCCACAACATGCTTGATGCCATCGTGACTTGGATTCTGCTACACCCGCAGCCTACCTCGTATTTCCAGTAATCTGTTCATCTATGTACTACTCACCACCCACCTGTCTTGCCTGCTGTCTTACAGTCCACCTTGTTATGACATAATTGGCTAGGTGCATGCGCCCAGCCATCCAGAGGGTTCGAGGCTTGAGCTTGAGGGAGCTCCGGCAATTAGGTCATCTAAGACTCTGCATTCCCATCGAATCAGGTCTGTAGCTCTCCAGAAATGCCAGTCAGCCCGCCCTGCGGTAGAAGCTGATGGAATATGTTGGTATGGAGCCGCAGAGAGGGAGTCTGGCCTCGGACGGTTTCTATGCAGCGGCGAGCCAATAGTCAGGCTACGTACGCTTGATGAAAAAAATTTGCCCGAGTGGGAAGTCGAGGCGCATGTGTTACAGCGGGTCATCCGATGTTTTTAACAGACCTTTTTTTTTTTTTGGTTGTCGTGTACTCCGTAAACGGGCTTTGAATGTTCGGTAGCTTTAGAAAACACATATTGTTTTTGTTGTATTTTTTCAGAGGACCGACCCGGGGCTGTGCTAGAAGTTGACATTACAAGACTATGACACATTGATGCTTCCTTTAATTGCCATGCAGAGATGGTAGCAATGGGCGCTCGCACAGGCTCACGATATAGAACAATCACGTCCTCATCGTATAACCCATTCGACGTCCGAACCTCGAGTCATCGTCGCCACCCACGTGTGAGATGGAGCGCATACGAGACGTCTTGGAACCGCCGGCCAACCGAGTTTTCCACAAGGACAGCAAGCTTGTGAGCATCCTAGCAGCTTGTCCCAGTCCTCCGTCTCGGAGACGTTGGCCATGTGGTAGCAGTCGTGGAGACTGATTTGGTGCAGCGCAGTCAGTGCGTGTGCTCAACGACCCTGTCTGGCAGGTACTGGGAATTGCTGCGTCGTTGATTTCACTGGACCGATGGAGACAGTTCGCCGAGATGCGTCGGCTAGTCAAGTCAGCATACATACTCCGACCGTCCACTCGATACTTGCGGTGGTCTTATCGCCGTCTGCGGGCGGGCCAGACAGGAGTAGGTTTATGTAGGTGGTTGATGTGCTGCTGCTGTGCCGAGTTGTAACTTGTGATGCAGCCCGCCCAGCCCAGCCCAGCGCGGGCGGTGACGGTTGAAAGAGGGGAAACGAACGGACCAACCAGTTGTTCTCTTTCTGCCTTTACCAAAGCTGGCCCGTACAAACTCTTGAAACTGAGTTTGCTTCTTCCATGATAGCTAGTGATACAAACAAATTGACGCCGACCGTACGTAACCCAACCGACCGTGACGCCCGTGCCGAACCCGTCCGTGTCCGTGCCCATACCGACCGTGCCATGCCTGCTGGCCCACAGACTGCGAATGCTTGAAGTTAATCTTCAGGCATTCCCTTGCTAGCTTTAGCTGCCCGTCCCCCCACGCAGCGGGCATACATACATAAAATGCGAGACGAAGCAAACTCGGACGTAGATACGACCGCAGGCTTGTAATCTGAAAACATCACTACATGGCGAGATATGTCGGCGTAATCACTGCGCCTTGGCATGCAACGTGGCCAGCCTACATGTATATTGAATAACATCTTTCTAGCCACGGAGCAAAACCAGCGCCAAGAAGACATGGAAATGACGGCCAACTTAACCGCGACAGTTGCATTGATGAGTTGGGCAGAATGCTACAGGAGGTAGTACTATGGCGGAGTCTTCAGTCGTGAACATTGGAGGAGGACCAGTTCTCGATGGCAAATACATATGTACATACACTGTCGTATCCCCTGATAGCTGAGCTCCGGCCCAAGTACGACTATGCGGCCCTCCTGTCCTGCCTGATGCGGGAGTTTCATTTGAATGCCCGACAGGATAAGGGCAGGGGGGGTCCTGGGGTCCCTGGGAGCAAACGTTGGCCTCGGGATACCTTTTATGGCTTGGCGGCGATAGGGGACCCAGAGAGGGCTCAGAGGGGTGGCTCATGGAGCATCACGTCGAGGTCGATGGTACATACATATGTAGCATGTGAAGAGTTGACTCCAGGCATGGAGTGCCGTTGCTTGCCGTTGTTGCTTGCTTGCCACCGTAGACTAAAAATTATACATAACGCGCACCTCTGAGTGGTAAAGGATGGTTGCACGAAATGTTGATTGGCCGACTGGTTCTTTTCGGCCCGCGCGAGATGCAGGAACAACGTCCGGGTTGAAGCAAGCAGTCAAGGAGGTTTTGAATCTTCTGGAAATGTACCCTGTAGAATGGTCGACCAGGGCGTATTGACAAACCAGACACGTCGTCTCAGCATCCTGGTCCATTTCGTCACCGAGGAAGAAAGACAAACTTCATCTCTCGAGTCTTGACGAGTCGCTCTCACGTGACATTTTGGTGGCGCCTGCGTATCGTATTAAGCACAAGTTCAAGTTGCAACATCAGTCGGTGTGCGACGACCAGATGGCACGAAGCAAGCCGCATCCATTTTCGCCATATGTATCGCCGATGACACCACGTGATGATGGGTTCTCTCATCGCCACAGCCGCCCCAACGTTCTGCGTTTGGTGGGTTTGGTTTGCAGGGGCTTGCAGGGGGGCTGGATGGGGATGGAGGACACCCCTGTCTCCGGTTCGCCATCCCGATCTGGTCAGTCAGGGATGCAGGGATTGCAGGGATGGTATGCAATCCATCTACATTGCATGTGTCATCTTCCCGTCATCGGTGAGATATCATCTCTGCCACGCAACAACAAAACAGTTGACAGGAAGTCAATGTTCCTCTGCAGCACAGTTCGTCAAAGGACCTCGAGCTTATCTGGGCGCGCCATAGAATAACTAAGCTGGCACATTCCTCCTCCTCCACTCTGATCCGTTGGGAACGTGGATTCGTTGAGGGCTGTCAAATTTGAAATCATCGGTGCGTTGCGCCAACTCGAGTATTGGCATCATGATCGCAAAAATACATGAACCTGACTGAACTTGACAAGCCGATCACATCGATCGCATGTATGCATGCTCCTGACCAATGAGGCGAGTCATCAAAAGGGCAGGGCGGTTGTTGTTGTGAAACTGCGGCCAAAGTTTAGTTTGGGCCTCTGACAGCTGGGAGGGGGCTCGCAGCCGGTGTCAATTGGCGGCCGCCGGGTACAGGGGGCCGTCATCGGCCGACGACAACCCACTGTACCCACTGTGGACCTGCAACCGGCCGGCCGCCACCACCCTGTCGAATGGAAGGAAGCAAGAAATCTCTGCTGGTGCGTTATCGTAGTGCATTTCGTAAAAAAAAAAAAAAAAAAAAAAAAAACATCATCGTCACCGCAGTGGTCTCCTCCGGAATCAGGAAAGTGCCCAGATTGTTGTCATGTGAGACCCACTCTCCCGTCAACTCGTGGCCAAACATACTCTCCGTATTTTCAACCAGCGCAACTTCAACCCACACGACCGCGATCAAAAAAAGAAGGAAAGGAGGGACGGGCGGGCATGGCGGAGCACGAGAAAAACCAGCCGGCAATGGCAGCAATGGCAGCAATGGGCATCCAAGCCAGGCAAAGGTTGCAAGTGCAATCTGTGCTTGTCTTATTAGTTCGAATGCTGTTTCCACAAAAAACCTTGGGCTCGACGCTATCGAGCCATCTCCATGGACCGGGAAGACCAGAGGGCACCAGTCTGATGGCCGTATCTCGACATGAGGTGATGAGCTTCACTTTCGAGGCGACATAGCCTGCCAGTGACCCACATCCGCAAGCACTCAGGCAACTCCGTTTTTTTTTATCCAACCTTTTCGACATCACCGTTGTCTCGACTCTCTATGTACAATGCTTGGGGACCACAAATGACCCTCTTTTCCTCGACACAAGCCTGATATGCCCTGCTGAATAGGACCAAACATAGATTTGGCTTCCGGCTTGTGTGTGCGCGTTCGGGCTGATAGCGTGTCCCAACTCTTTCTCCGTCCATGGGTCCCTTGTTGCCATCGCGTTTCCTCCTTGTGCTCACTGGGACGTTTTGCCTTGTTGAAGAGGTTCTGAAGGCAGAGAAAAACTGTTAAAGCCCTCGTTTCTTCCGTCTCCTCTCCTCTTCTCTCTCGCGCCTCTTCTTCATACTTAGATTCCATATCTGAATGATATATCCCTTAACCTAGCTCTGAGACAGGTCTCAGGCTGGACACGACTTGCAGAAATTCTCGTTCCCAAACATGGCGCCAGACTCCACCAAGGATAGCTCCGACACCTCGTCCAACACTGACACAACAAGCGCTCAAACTCCAAAGTCGAAAAAGCGTGTTGTTTGGCAATCAAGCAGCCAGAACCAAACGGGGTCGCCAACCTCTTCACTGGAAAAGGGCACCGCCAGCCCAGCTTCCACAACTGGCCTTCTTGCTGCTCCGGCTACGATCTCAGCCGAGGTCCCAGCCTCACTAGATGGGACCGGGGAAATCAATGTACGCAGGATTGGACAATGCAACGGGAATGGCCTCTCGATTCCGACCATCGAGCTTCCAGACTCCATACATGTTGCTTCAGAACCAGCATCCCCGGGGTCCTTCCCCACTCCGCCAGGAGCGCCGGACGCCGTGGAATTGAGACTGGCGCTCAACATGGTTTTGACAGAGGAGGAAAGGCTGCGTCGAGAGCAACATCTCCTGCCTTTAAGCACACTCGGAGCTCCAAGACCGGCTTTGAGACGCAGCACGAGTTATAACGTACCAGAGGAACGTGAGAAGGCAGACCTAGCAGAGAGACAAGCGACTGAGCGCCAACTCCGTTCTATGAATGACGCACGCCAGCGAGCGCATCGTTTAGCCATGTCGGTGGAGAGCTACTCTGCTCCAAACTCCAGGCGAAATTCAGGTGGTGGACTTCCATTCCAGCCCCGGACCGATGACTCAGATGATCGTAACTGTGCCTTGGAAGATGACGCTACCATGGCTACGGAGCATCATATTGAGAGTGATTTTGTAAGGAATCGCGCCCCTTACAGTCGACGAGAAAGCCCTCTTGAAGAACACGCCGCGGCAGAAACGCTCGTCAGGTCTCACACCCAAAAAGGTGGTCGAACCGGCCTGTATGGCAACTCTCCCGGTTCATCAGGCACAAATACACCCGTCTCCCAGAAAGCCTACGGAGATGACTACGTCCCCCGTCCATCCAAGTACCGAGGAGGTATCCTGTCTTCATTACTCAAGCTCTATCAAAATGATAGAAGAACCTCCAGCGGCAATAACAGCGGGCAACTCACCCCTCTCTCATCTTCAACTCCTGTCATGTCGCCTCGGTCCTCACCTCCGTCTTCGAGACCTTCTTCTTCAGCTGGAGGATCCCGATCACGGCTTGCTAGTGGTTTGTTCTCCGGTCACCGGGCACCTTCTTCAACTACTTCCCTCACTGAACTTATGAAGTCTTCATCGATGTTTGCCGCGCCCGGCTCCAGCGAGATATCCGAGACCTGGTCCGACTCCATCAAGAAAGATAAATCCGAAAAACCTCCCAAGTCCAAGAAAGAGCAGATTCGAATCACAGTCCACATTGCTGGCATCATTGCCCGACACAGGTACCTCCTCAAGCTATGCCGCGCCCTCATGTTGTACGGTGCCCCGACGCACCGGCTCGAAGAATACATGGCCATGTCCTCGCGGGTCCTCGAAATCGAAGGTCAATTTCTTTACATACCCTCTTGTATGATCATCAGCTTCGACGACAGCACGACACACACCGCGGAAGTAAAGGTGGTCCGAGTACCGCAGGGAATCGATCTGGGGAAGTTACGGGACGTTCACGATATTTACAAGGATGTCGTTCATGACAAGCTTGGTGTTGAGGAAGCAACGAGGAGGCTCGACGAGGTCATGGACCGCAAGCCCAAGTTTAACGTGTGGTTCCAAGTCCCAATGTACGGCATTGCGTCGGCCTGCGTTGCACCCTTCGCTTTCGAAGGTCGCTTCATCGATTTGCCAGTCGCCTTTCTTTTGGGTTGCATCGTTGGTTTGCTCCAGCTCGTGTTTGCTCCGAGTAACGAGTTGTACGCGCACGTTTTTGAAGTCTCGGCTGCTGTCATCACGTCCTTTCTGGCTCGCGGCTTTGGCTCGATCCACAACGGTCAGCTGTTCTGTTTCAGTTCACTGGCCCAGAGTAGCATTGCTTTGATCTTGCCTGGCTACATGGTTCTCTGCAGCTCACTGGAGCTTCAGAGCCACAACATCGTTGCTGGGAGTGTGAGGATGGTGTATGCAATGATTTACACATTGTTCTTGGGCTACGGCATCACCATCGGAGCTTCACTCTACGGCATGATGGATAGCAACGCCACAAGTGATACCCACTGTCAAAATCCTCTTCATCGCGGGTGGTACTTTCTGTTCGTCCCTGGCTTTACTCTTTGCCTCTGCATCATCAACCAAGCAAAATGGAAACAGACCCCGGTCATGACTGCTATGGCTTTGGCTGGCTTCTGCGTCAACAGCTATTGCAGCAAATACTTCGAGGGCAACAGTCAGATCTCCAACATGCTGGGTGCCCTCACGGTGGGAATCTTGGCAAACCTGTACTCACGTTTGGGCCGACACGTGGAAAACGCCTGGCTAGACTTTATCGAGTGGTGGGAGTACAGAGTGCGGCCAAGGTTTCGCAAAAGCCGTCGTCCCAATTCCGACGCATGGTCACTGCCCTCCATGTCAGACCCCGAAGCCAGTGCTGTTCCCCCAAAGAAGGAATGGCGCCAGCCGCGAAAGGTTGGCTACAGTCTCGCCGCTGCTGCGATGCTCCCGGCCATCTTTGTGCAAGTGCCTTCCGGGCTGGCAGCTGGTGGTTCGCTGCTGGCTGGAATCACATCTGCCAACCAGCTCACTGGCAACACTACTAGTACTGTCAGCACCAGCCCAAAAACGATGGGAAGTCTCGATGGCACGGCTTTCAATGTCCTTTTCAGTGTTATTCAAGTCGCTATTGGGATCAGTGTTGGTCTGTTCATGAGTGCCCTCATTGTATATCCTCTGGGCAAACGACGGAGCGGATTATTCAGCTTCTAAATTCGACGCCCCAAGTACAATACGGCAAATTGGCCGGGAAAATATAACTTGACGGCAATCCCTGCATTTAAACACACTTAAAAGACCAGCACGCAGTGTTCTTTCTGCTCCCAACAAGGACGGATTGCTCTGCACCAGTCAATATCGACATGCCCGAACTTCCACGATCACGTTGATGTCGATGGGCAAACATATATATATATATATATACATGCCCCTACTCCTTGCGAAATTTCGAAACAGGGCTTCAATCGATACCACATTCCTCTTGACGCACAGCGCGCTGACATTGCCGTGGTGATTTCTCCTCCCACCGGAGCCGACAAGTCGGTGCATCACAGCTGTCAACGTCATGGGATCAACAACATTTTTTTTTTGCTGCCGCTTCATAAGCGTAGGTGTCCATATCGGGTTGTTTTGAGTTCATGAGCAAAAGAATTGTTTTCAAGTTGGCGTCACGGTCGGTTATCGGGTTAGCAAAATAGCATATACGTAGCACTTTGACACATGATACTTTTAATATTATTACCACCATGACCTAATCAATATTGGTTGGCTTTCAACTGCGTAAAGAACTTGCAGTCAGATACTACTAGCTTCCAAGTCGATTATGCGCGACTGTAGGGTTGCTGAGTCAGACTCTGAGAGCCTTGGTCTGCACCTTGCGAGCTCGATCTTGACTATCATTTCTCTTCCTCTCCAGAGTCCAGAGTCCAGAGTCAGGTCATTTGCATTGCCCGACCATGAGCCCAACCCCAAAGAGCTCGTCCAAGCTGTCGGCTCTGGCTGTTCTGCACATTACTCTTCCAATTGTCACTGCTGTCGTGTTCGCCTTTTGGCCCATTCTGAGGGCGCTCACTCAGAGCCCTGCGCGTCGAACGTCATACACGGTTGGCCCTGGTCACAGGAGATGGCTTCAATGGCTTTCGCCAATTGCTTTACTAACCTTTGTGAGTATTCGATTTCGATTTGTCATTCGAGACCCACTGAGACCACCAATGCTGATTGATTGATGACGGTAATGGTAGATTTGGGAAGGCATTATGAGTTCTCTGACGAGGGATTTGAACACTCGAGCAAATGTGCCGAGCGAGACTGTGAGTGAAGAGCATGTGAAACAATGCCCGCCCCATCGGCGACTTGATAGCTTCAAATATTGAACCCCCTTTTTAATTTTTCAAAGCTCTACGGCTTCTCGAGCATCCTCGTATGGTTCGCCATCAGCATCTTCCTCATCGAAGGCGTGTCGCCATTCTGGCCGGCCTACATTGCAGCTTGGGTGTCGGGTGCTCTTTCCGACGCAGTCATCTTGGGACTCGCCCTGTCTGAACTGGCCGAGGATGATGGGTGGGGATTCAGTCTTGTTGGTGTGGAAGCTCTGCGCTTCGTGCTGTTCACTGCGGCTTCCGTTCACTGTTTCATCGTGTTGGGGCGGGATCCAAAATGCGAGGAAGAAGCCACTGTAGAGGAAACCCGTGGTCTCCTCGGTAGCACGGCCGCACCCGGAGCAGACGGGACTTGGACTTCAGCGCCCACGACGGAATACGGCTCTGCGCCAAGTCCGGGCGCAAATGACGACAGCCAAGAGGAAGAAGATGAGGATGACAAAGAAATCAGGGCCAAGCAGCAAAAGCGGCTCGAAGAAGCGGGCGGATGGCTGGGGTATCTGAAAACTCTCATGGTTTTTCTCCCACTCATCCTGCCTTATAAGCATCGACCTACGCAGATGTGGATCTTGGTCTTGATTCTTTGCATTGGCGCTCAGCGCTTTCTCACATACATGGTCCCTAGACAGTTTAGCATTTTGACAGAGGCCGTCAGCAGGTCGACTGTGACAGGTACGTACACGTCTTGTCTCCCGGTCGTCTCCGGTCGGTGCCAGGCAGAGTTGACGTTGCCGTATCACGTTGCCGTATCACGTTGCCGTAGACGAGCTGATAGGCCTCTCCCTTGCAGGGCAAGTACCCTGGAAAGAGCTCATAACTTGGGCAGTCTTGAGTTTCCCCATCGGGTCTGGTCTAGGCATGATTCAGTCCATGGCTGGAACTCGCATCTCGCAATTCGCCTACCAACAGCTCACTACGCTCGCATTTCGACACGTCATGAATCTCTCCATGGACTACCACACTTCCAAATCAACGGGTCGGGTGACGAAAGCTATTGAGCAGGGCAGCAACCTCGGATACATGCTTGAGAGCTTCTACCACACGGCGCCCATCTTGATCGATTTCTCAGTCGCTCTCTTCATTCTCAGCAGCCGCTTCGATGTCACGATGGGCTTCATCATCCTGACCACGTCCATGATACATCTCTACGTCGCATATAGGGGCAATCTGAAAACGGTCCAGGTCGAAAGACAAGTGAATGAGACGAGCCGCGTCGAGAACGAGACCCTCTACGACTCAGTTACCAACTGGCAGACGGTAGCTTATCATAATCGCCAGAAGCACGAAGAAGCCCGGTACGCCAACTCGGTCTGGAAGGCGATCCGGAGTCAGAGAGCCCTGTACGACTTTTACCAGTACATCACCCTGGCGGAGTCTTGTGTCATGGAGATGGGGCAGGTCACCGCGGCGGCTTTGGTCGCCAAACGAATCGCCAGCGGCACAGACAGCTTCAGCAGCTTCATCTTTGTGATTTCATACTGGGACACCATCAGCTCCCCCATGGGCATGATAGCGTGGAACATTCGTGCAGCGGCCACCCACGTTGTTGACGCAGAGTGGCTGTACCAACTGATGCAGACGAAACCATCTGTCCAGGATAGACAAGGGGCGCGTGACATTCAGATGCAAGGGGGCAAGGTCGAGTTCAAGAACGTGTCCTTCTCGTACGACCCGGCAAGACCGATACTCGAGGACATTTCATTCACGGCCCAGCCGGGGCAACGCGTTGCGCTGGTCGGCGAGACGGGAGGGGGCAAGTCCACCACGCTGAAGCTACTGTACAGGTTCTACGACGCAACCGAGGGGTCCATCTCCATTGACGGCCAGGATATCCGCGACGTGACCCTCACCAGTCTCCGCGACAATCTCGGCGCCGTCCCGCAGGATCCCTCCGTCTTTGACCAGACCCTGATGGAGAACATGCTCTACGCGCGCCCCGGCGCCTCCGAGGAAGAAGCCGTGGAAGCCTGCAAAGCAGCCAGGATCCACCAGCAGATCATCAAGTTCCCCGACGGGTACAGAACCAGACTGGGCGAGCGGGGTGTCCGCCTCAGCGGCGGCGAGCTCCAACGTCTCGCCATTGCGCGCGTCATTCTTCGCCGGCCCAAGATTGTGGTGCTGGACGAGGCCACGAGCGCAGTGGACTCGGAGACCGAGTCTCTTATCCAGCACGCCATTGGGGCGCTGAGCGCAGGCCGCACCGTGTTCATGGTTGCGCATAGGTTGTCGACGGTGGTCAAGGCCGATCTTATCCTCGTGGTTGATCAGGGAAGAGTGGTGGAGAGGGGCTCGCACCGGGAATTGCTGGCGCTGAATGGCAAGTATGCGCGGCTGTGGGGTATGCAGACCGAGGGCGAGGGTCGTCAAGTAGATTGATTGCTGAGAGGTTGGTTGGATCATGTCAGTTGTTGTCGGCGATCCTGGATCCCTGCGGGGGCATTGAACTTGGATGTTGCATTTGACGTGTTACGGAGGAGTATGGGGCCAGGAATGGGAGCAATGCAGTTGGTGTGTTGCTGCCGCATCTCGCCTGAGGTTGTCAATTCACTGGATTCACGCCAGTCACGCCATGATCCTGATGATCCAAGTGGCAAGATGATGATATGGCACAAAGGGCTGCATGTGTCGGTCTAGTAGTGCCTATGGCCTATTATGGGAGGGAGCACACGGCGTTTTTAGTGCATTGTTACTGCATGGCTGGGAAGCTGTGCTACGAGGAATGGACGGTGAGGAGAGACTAAGCAACCCTTTCTTGTACTGGGTGCAGCGGCTTCTCCGAGACGCTAAATATCCTCAAATCGTCATTTCACGTGATGCAATACTATCCATGTCCCGTCACAACTTGCTGCCGTCGTTCAGCAGGGATGCCTCACAACCCATCCGGGAGACGCATCTGGGACTACGCATCCGAAGCGTCAAAGTTGCGCACGAGGTCGTAGTAGAATCGCACCATCTCCATGTGATTTTCCATGCGGACACGCTCATCAATGGTATGAAGACCACTTGCAGAGTCCTTGTCGATGGGCGTCCATCTGTAAATATTGGGAGTCAGATCTGAGCAACGTTTTTTGTTAGCATTTTGTTACCCTGCCAGATATCTATCTGGTCACTTGTTACTAAGCCAACAGGGCGAGTTGCCCGCAATCTGCTTACCGACGTAGTGACGCGTGTCGGTATTTCCAGTCATGGTCTCACTGGCAGGCACGACTGTCCCGTGCCTGAAGGCCAATGCATTTCGGATCGTCCCCGCAAACACGTCCCAGACGGGTCCTGATGAGGGAGAAATGGGGCTGGGCTTGCTGGCTTGCTTGGCCTGGAGGACGAGCGTGCCGTTGTAGTTGATCTCATCCGAGGCCGGTCGGATGAGGAAACTGGTGTCCTTGTCGGCCACGTACTCCTCGTACTCCTTGTCGCCCTCAAAGGCCTTGACTTTCAGGCCGTACTTGGAGACAACCTCTTTGATATGCTTGACGACGTTGTGCTGCACGAGGGTGATGCTATCCTGAGGGGCAACGCGGTAGTTCACGCCAAGAGTGGTGACTTCGGGCATGGCATTGATCTTTTGTCCTCCTCGGATGAAGTCGACGGCCTGGGAGGTCTGAATCATGTACTTGGTCATCAAGCTCGCGTCAGCCATCAACTTGGCAACGCCGTCGAGATCGCCCTGGCCCAGAAGCTCGGTGAGCTCGGGCTGCGCATCGGGTGAGTAGCGCGCTTGGCAAATGAGGTGGTGATGAATGGGGCCGTCTTCAATGAGTTTCGGCTCGTAGGGTCGGGCTTCGAGGGCGGTGACAATCTCGGAAATGATGCCAATCCCCGTGTGCGGGAAGGGAATGGAGCTATGTCCCCCGACCACATGGAGCTCGAACCAGATGTCTACGTGTCCCTTCTCGTACACACCGGGCAAGGCGTACAAGACGTCGCCAATCTTGTTCATCCCCAGACCACCTTCATCAAGAACCATGGCGAAGCCGTCCTTGCCGTATTCTGCTTCCAGGTGCTCGGCAATTTTTCCTGCGCCGCGGTAGCCGGAGCACTCTTCGTCAAAGCCGAACGCGAGGACTATGGTGCGATTAGGCTTCCATTTGGGATATGACAGCAGCGTCTCCATGGTGGACATGATGGCCGTCAAGCTGTCCTTGTCATCCATGGATCCGCGGCCCCAAAGCCATTCGCCATCCCAGTGGCCAGAGAAGGGAGGGTAGGTCCATGTCTTTTCGTCGGCGACAGGAACGACGTCCTGATGGGCGGCGAGCAGGATGGGCTTCAGATCCTCATTCGCGCCTTTGATGGTGTATACTAGACCGAACGTGTTGACTTTTTCCAGCTTGGCGAGCTTGTGACTATTTGTGTTGACCTTTCCACATCAACTTCATGACAACAGATGCCGCAATGGGCGATGCAAGGAGGAACTGGGAGCAGGTCTTACACTACGGGATATGTTTCAGCCAAAACATGATGAAGCGTGTAGAACGGTCCCCAGCGCTTATCCTCCTCGAAAGAGCCGAGGTCATCGAAGCAGATGGAGGGTACTCGCACGATAGCTTGGTGGCGTCTAATCTGCCTGTGAAGCGCTTTCTTGGAAGAAAAGAGCTCCTTGGCCGAGGGAAATCCGTCCTTGGCGGGATCCAGAACGGGCGGCAGGTCGCATTTGAAGCCGGATCGCGATGTCGAAGGCGAGGTCCAGCTCAAGGGGTGTTGACCACCGACAATCGGGGCCGAGACAAAGGCCGAGACGGAGCTCACGGCTGCGAGCAAAGATAGCTTCTTTATCGCCATAATGGCCAATTCAGTCTGGACACTTTCCAAAGACGTGTGATGCGGTTGACCATGCCTCCAGAGAGGGAGAGAGGGGGGGAGAAGACGGTATGAAGCTCGTACCCCGGTTTGGAGCTGGGATGGGCTCGGCGGGGCTCGGCGGGGCTCGACGGGACTCGGCGCCGTCCCATTCACAACCCCTCACAACCTTGTGCAGACTTTTAAGGAAGAGAAGAAGATCCCAATGGCGCCTGAGCTGGCTGGAAGGATTCCAGGCACCTACCTCAGTAGCTCACGACAGAGCTAAACCGTAGACGTCGTGCCAAATCCAAGTTTTGTAACGACTCTGTATCTAGAATCAAATATCTCTCCTATTTCAACGGGATTAAATCGCCCAGCCCTGTGGCGTCTGGTGCGGGTTCTTCCTCGATTCTTTTCGAAACCATCTGCTGCGAAAATGCAGGCTGCGGAGGACGCGGCCCTTGCTCCGCCAGACATGGCCCAAGACGGGCGGCAACTGTGGCACGCAGGGGAACGCGATTCTGCATCGGATTGGAGATGGTAACACCGTGGGTATCATGGCGACTAGGCTGCCGTGGCAAGGTCTCGTCGACGCGGCAGAGGCAGAAGTAGGCGTATCATGTATCATGAAGAAGCAGAAGAAGCAGAAGTGTATCATGAAGCATGCCGGATATGAAAAGTAATAAACAACAATAATAAATGACAACACAACAAGCTATCCAACATACGGACGTATGTACAATGCTCTGATTGGTGGTGTGATGAAGGAACCTTTCTGCACGTGACATGGCTCATAGTAGCATTGATGAGGTAACGAAACATTTGCCATCATTCGTGACCCCTTTTCCTTGCCGTGCCAATGCGCAATCGCACTTCTCTTGTCGACCATGCCGTCAATACCCTATCTGCCGAATGTTTCCTACCAGTCATGGCACGACGAAAAGCGCATTGTGCTGGGTCGCTCGATCGATATCGCGGTAGAGAAGCTGAAGGAATTGATTGCAGGGTCGTGACAGACGCGCGATGCACGCATTGTAAACTCTTTGTGAACGATGTGCGGACGGCAGACGAGTCTTTTCTTAGCAACAAGGAGGTGGTAGACATGACTCTCATCGAAGCTCCAGGTCTTAATCACGACACCGCTCACACTACTGCTGTATTCGTGCGACAGGAAGAGAATCACGCATCGCTGACGTAGTATTCCGGTGCGAGGATAATGCGCGCGCCCAGGCTGCCACGGGTGTCAATGCCATCGCCCAGTTCGGTATCTTGCACGGGGGACAAGTAAAGGCCTTTGAGACGCTGCAGTTTCGACCAGCGGCTATGTTCTCCCGAAAACGAGACTCTTTGGCTAGGCAAGGAGATGTATCCATCGAGCTGCAGGAACTTACTGAATGGCCCTTGCTGGTTTCGACTGGCAGGTTCGCGAATGCCGGCATGGCCATCACCTTGGCTACTGCATTAGGCGGCCGTGTAACTGATTTACATCAGTGGCTGGAGCCAGCATCAATGCATTTTAGCTCATATCGTCGAGAATAAAAGCTGGCGCAGGCTTCTCGTTCAAATTGCGTATCGATGCGCTTGCTCGGCCGTGTACCATGGCGCCATCGATGATGAAATAATGTAGAGCTGCAGAGGGAAAATAACGATCACCTTTCACCCATCATACTAACTCGGCCCGAGGCAAGCAAGCCGGAAGCCGGAAGCCGGTGGTGTATTTTCTCACCATGTATCGGAGAAATCACTCGTTCACTCGTTGTCTCGTCCCTTGGACTCCGATTCGCTCCTATTTCGTTTCGTTTCGTTTCGTTTCGTCTCGTCTCGGCGGACGGGCGCGCGCCTGCTGGTCCAGTCTCGCTTGCATCGACTCAATGTCCGCGGACATGAAGCTTACATGTATTACATACGCGGCGGCATGAACCACAAACATGTCTCGTCTCGTCCCGTCCAGCAATCTATCCAATGGCATTTCATGGATGGGACTGCCCCTGTTCTTCGATGCATCCAGATGCGTACCGGTCTACGGATTATTAGCCCTGCCAGATGCAGGTCATGCAGGTCCTCCCTGCAATCCGCCAATGTCCGCGGTCACCAAATTGCAAGGTTGTTCCTATCGCCGCACCACAACGACCTGTTCTGGCGTCTCAAGAGTCTCATGGCTCCTACAGGCTACTACTAGCCTCATATGACCGTGGCCTTGGGACAGTCGTACACGAACCTTCTTCATTGACCATTGTGCAATGTGTCATGGCCAAACCAACGCCGTATTCCATCGTCACCATCATCACCACCGGACAGCGGAGAATTCCATCGACGTCAATTCCCTTCCTGACGTCAGCCCCCAGCAACTAGCATCGGATCCAAGTAGCGCCATCTGGAGTAGCGACGGCAATGACCGCTTATCTCCGCGAAGCACCAACGACGCACCCCCCCTAAAAAAATAAAAAAAAGGTCGCAGCCGTACGGATCCGTATTCGGAGTGAATTAGAAATCAAACAAAAAGAACGAATTAGTGCCAGACACACTCCATGGGGTGCCGGTTCCGGTCAGCGTGCCATCCGAGGTGCATTTGACCGCCCCCCCCCCCATCACTATTTATCTTCCCTTGGTCCCCCGGTGTCTTCTATTAAACCAAGACCTGTCTTGAGGTTCAAGACAAGCTTCTCGGCAGATTGTTCGTGTCCACTGTCCGACCCGCGAGATCGAGACCGTGACCGTGACCGAGACACGATTCGCGCGGGCCGAACAAGAAATTATTGTTGTGCTTCCCATGCTACCATCGCCTAGATTGATGAAGCAACATCTGTGAAAAAAAAAAAAAAAAGATCACCGCGCCAACCAGACCTGACAAAGCCCATCATGATCCTCAAGCGCATGCTCTCTCGGCCGGTCAACAAGCCGTACCGCACGGGACATCTCGACGACACGGCACCGCCGTTTCTCAACGAAGAAGGCTTCGTCGAATTCAGCCAAGATGACGTCGAAAACCCCAGAAACTGGTCCATCACACGCCGCATCTTCATCACCACGACCGCCGTCATGCTCGTCATGAACGCGACGTTTGCGTCCAGCGCCCCCAGCGGCTGCCTGCCGTCCGTGGCAGAGGAGTTTGGCGTCTCCATGGAGGCGGCAGCCCTCGTCATCACTCTGTTCCTGCTGGGATACTGCGCCGGGCCGCTGATTTTCGCCCCGTTGAGCGAGTTGTACGGTCGACGATGGGTCTTCTACATCACCTTCACAATGTACATTGCCTTCAACTTCCTGTGCGCCTTTGCCCCCAACTTTGGCAGCCTGCTCGTCGGTCGATTCCTCACAGGAACCTTGGTGTCGGCCCCTTTGAGCAACGCCCCCGGCGTGCTTGCCGACCTGTGGGATCCCCTGCAGAGAGCGAATGCCATGGCCCTCTTCTCGACAATGGTATGGATTGGTCCGGCACTGGGCCCCGTTGCCGCCGGCTTCTTGCAGCTGAAAGAGGACTGGCGATGGGCCTTCTACATGCTACTATGGTTGGGCGGGGGAACGTGGATCATCATGTTGACCATTCCCGAGACGCATGCCCCGACTATCCTCGTGACCAAAGCGAGACGGATCCGGGAGGCCAAGGTTCCAGGTTTCGAAAAGGTCAAAGCCCCCGCCGAGGCTGATGATGGTCGCTCCGTCAAGGGCATCTTCACCGTGTCTCTCACGCGACCTTGGATCATCCTTTTCGATCCCATCTCCTTCCTCTGCGCCGTCTACCTCGCCATCGTCTACATGCTCCTGTACATGCTGTTCAGCATCTACCCCATCGTCTTTCAGGAACAGCGAGGATGGAACCCGGGCGTCGGCGAGCTGCCCCTCATAGGAACCATCGTGGGCGCCGTGGTCGGCGGCGCCATAGTCTTGTGCGATACGAGGCGGCGCAGCGGCAAGGTCAAGCGTGGTGAGCTCAAGATGGAGGACATGAAGCCGGAGGATCGTCTGCCGCTCGCCATGGTGGGAGGTATTGGTTTTGCCGCCTCCATGTTTTGGTTTGCATGGTCTGCCGAATACACGTAAGTCAAGTCTGCTACGCCCGCTCCTCTTTCAACATGGCGAATCCCGCCCGCTTGCATCCCAGCTTTACTCACCATCTTGGACGTCCTTTCAGCTCCGTACACTGGATCGTTCCTACCATCGCCGGCGGCTTCCTCTCCACCTTCATGCTCCTCATCTTCGTCTCGTATCTCAACTACCTCGTCGACGTGTACGAGATGTATGCTGCCTCCGCCGTCGCGGCAAACACGATTGCCCGATCGGCATGTGGTGCGGCCGCTCCGCTCTTCACCAACCAAATGTTCCATGCGCTCGGCGTTGGCGGCGGTGCCAGTCTGGTCGGCGGTGTGGCCACCCTTCTTGCTGTCGTGCCCTTTGTTTTCTACAAGTATGGCATGTCTATCCGTGTTCGGAGCAAGTTCGCGCCCACATCTGCAAAGGAGGAACGTCTGGTAGAGGATGAAGAAGCAAAACCTGCAGGTTACGCGACAAGGTCTCCTTCAGAGCAAGAGAGCTCTACTGCTGATGAAGATCCGGACCACGCGGGGGGGGGAGTAGAGAAGAGGGATTAATTAGCCTCATCAGCCCAGCGCAGGCGTTGTTGCTCATCCACACACACACGGTGCCGAGAAGTGGGAGCTCCCTTGACCCAACAGACGGCATGATGCGAATCCTTGGGAAGGGCTAACACAACATATTTTATTGCCCGAGAGACCCCAGGCATATCCCATCACTCTTTGCGTGTGGGGATGAAGTGGGATGCAAAACAAACAGACATGCCGCACGTCGGCGAGGTGATGACAAACAACTAATTGAACTAATTGAAGGGAACGGTACAAATAATTATTAACAATTCTGCACTAAGAATACGCTCAAGTATACAAGATTTGTCGATCAAGCCAACAGTACTATGCTACGACACACTCCAATTGTGCGAGCACATTTGTCAAATGGCCAGCCTTACGCAACCTCTGTCCTTGACTCCGTTGCATCATTCGTATAGCTGTCAGACTTCTCCGGATAAGCATTGCTTCTCCTGCGGAAGTTTGATTCGTCTCGATCCTTTCGCGTGATGTAGCCAGGTGGCACCCACTCGGAGCTTGTCCAAGGCCTGAGTCCTGGCTGGCCGTACATGAGATCGACGTTCTCCAAACTGAGCATTCTGGATTCGTACAGAAAGAACCACACAAGCAGAGCAGCGGCCAGATTTGTGCCAACGAAAACAAAGCCAAATGCATAGGACATGCCCTTTGTAGCCAGGGGGGTGAGAAACCCAATCATGACTATCAAGAGTTAACCCACGGTCTATATATGCATGGAGCATAGATAATCAAGTCAACAGGAAGATCACTCACAATTTCCAAGCCAATTGCCAGCGGTAGCCAGTGATGCCTGCTTAGATCGAGTGCGCAATGGAAAGGTCTCGCCGATAACGACCCAAGCCATAGGCCCCCAAGTCCCTGCAAACGAAGCAATGAACATGCATGCCGACAGGATCATGATAATTCCAGATGCCTTGTTCTCGCTGGGAGGCAGTGCTGTACCGACGGCGGCAAATATCAGCAGCCAGGTAGCCTGCCACAAGGCACCGAGGAACAATGGCCGGCGTCGCCCAAACCTCTCCACCACATATAAGCCGTAGAAGGTCATAACCACATTTACGGCACCCAAAATGAGCTGCGTAAGGACAGGGTCTTTTATACCCGCCGACTCGAAGATTGTGGCTCCGTAGTAGAAGAAGTAATTGACGCCAGTCCATTGCTGCAGGAAGTGAACCGCGATACCGAGCAGGGTACGATACAGCACTTTGGGAATATCCGCCCTGGGTCGGAAACACTCCAGCCAAGTGCCAGTGCCGGCTTGGCGTTCTTTGTCCAGAATTTGTTTCATCTCGTTGACGTCGTCTTCGACAAGTTCATTGTAGGGATCGTGCTTCAAACCACGGAGGCGCGCCATGGACATTCGAGCCCCTTCCCAGTCACCTCGGCCAGCGAGCCATCTGGGAGACTCGGGGACAGTGAGAATGCCGATGCCAAGAGGCAAAGAGGTCAAGATGCCGATTCCAATCACGATTCTCCAGGACGCACTAGATGTCTCAATGCTTCGAACGCCGTAGTTGATGATGTTGGCCACCAAAATTCCAATGGTAATCATGAGCTGGTAAGACGCGACGACAGCGCCACGAATCTCTCTCGGCGAGGATTCGGATTGGAACATGGGAACACCGACAGATAGGTTGCCAACACCCAGACCGGCGACGAAACGTCCCATCATCATATGAACCCAACTCCTCGCGGCCGTAATCTGGATGATATTACCAAGGATGAAAACGACCACACCGAAGGACATGCTTTTTCGACGTCCCCACCACTCTGCGGTACTGCATGGAAAGCACGGTTAGCATTTGGGTATCCCATGAAAGGAGGAGGAGAAGCGTCTGCCTCAAGGAATCGCTGCCATGTAACGGCTGGAGATCACCACTCACTAAGCACCTGACAAAGCCCCGAGCAAGCACCCGATACTCATGAGTGACACGAGCAAGGATTGAATGATTGGCACCCACTCCTTTGCCCCTTTGGAGTTTGTCTGGGCAAAACTGTCGACAAAGTTACGAAACAGAAGCATTGCCGATATCTGGCCCGTATCGTAGCCGAAGAGAAACCCTCCCACCGAGGTTGTTGCCCCCAATATAAGGGCCTCGACGCCGCAGTCGGCCCCATTGATTTTGATTGATCTGTTCAGAAGGATGAGTTTGAGTTGCCCGAGAATGCCAGAGGAACATGGGCCTGTTGCTGATCCGTGTAAGTGAGAAGCTGTACTTACTTCCTCCCAAGCATTGTCAACAGCTACACCCACGGGTATTGGACAGTCCTGATACACAGTTGAAGGGCAAGAGTTTTTCACCCCTGGCTGTTAAGATTGGAAAATCGGAAAAAGCTATCTGGAGTAATGGGGATAGGGTGGGTTTATGATCCGTACAGGAACGGGTCTTGGGGTCTTGGGGTGCCCGCGCCGCCAAGACAAGCAGATGGGGGGGAAATCAATGATTAAGTTGTGTATGATATGCTGGGGTAAGCCATTTGGCTAACGACTAAAAGAAGAATACACGAAAAATAGATAACAAATGGATACAAGAATAATGAGACGACGTGTGGGTTGGTGCTGTCAAGTGTCAAACCCAGCAGCCGCCGTTGCTTGACGGACGCCGACGCAAAAGAACAGAAGCGGATGGATGCTTGAAAAGCGGATGGATGCTTGAGAAGCGGATGGATGCTTGTTGGGGTTGACAACAAGTGGTGGGGGGGGAAGAGCAGAGCGTCTTGGCAGTCATCGTCTATCATAAGTGATGGAAGGCACGACTCGCCTCATTTTATGCAGCCGTAGCTGCAGCTCCAGCCTGGCCGGCAGAGTCCAGAGTCGTCCCTTTCGAGGAGGGCAGGAGCTCGCCGTCTTGAAAATGCCTGGCATGTCTGGACTGGCGTGCAAGTGGTGTCATGATTATTCGGAACAAAGACTGTCAAACAAGGCCTCGAGCCGCGAAGCAACCATCACAACGAACCTGCATGTTAAGCTTAATTTGGTGGAAAACGCTTGATCCGCAAACCTTGGCAACTGCACTGACGGCTGCGCCGAGCGGCCCAACAAGCCTGGACTTTCAGTTCGGCTGCGTTATACAGTGGGTCATCACGCACCAGCTTTATTATTACCGACTGCCAGTGTGCGCCAGTGTCCACCCAGCCAACAAAAGCCTTTTTTTTTTGGAGGCTGCCGCGCGATATTATGTTGTACTTGCCTCTTGGCAACTCGCTCAGGGTCAGGGAAGGCAGCGAAGTTCCACCACTGCTATTCTCGGTCATTCTCTCGGTTCTAATCAATAGCTGGCTGCAATGTTCTGGCCGATATGGCCCTGCACGCGGGGACATGTGTGTGCAGCCATATGGCATGGAACATCGAGTCGAAAAGAAGGAGGCAAGGTACATGTATAGAATTCTACCAGAGGAGGGAATCTTCTTTTACAATACCAGTCGATGAGGACCGCATAAGCATAAATAGTCGTCATGGTCGAGCCTACGCCCCGGGAAATGAGATTGGAACATGGGCAAGCTTATCAATCTATGCGGCCAGGTAGGTTGTCGAGATTCGCATAAACTTAAATGCGTGATAAACAAGAACATGATGAAAACGGGAGGGTGACAATGGAATTACGCGGCATACGTGTAATGGCCATGTGGAAGGGAAAAATAAAAGACACGTCAAAAAAAAAACAATGCGGCCAGTGTGACTCGAACACACGACCTTCAGATAGGCATCCGTAGGATTGAAGTTTGACTTCAGTCTGACGATCTCCCAGCTAATCTATGGCCGCAGAGATGGGTGATTTGCACTTATTGTTCCCTATATACCTGGACAAATCATCAGGGCGACCTACGACAAAGAGCTTTCTGTGATCCATACACTCTACCCCCTGAATTATTTTACAAATCTACATGCCCTAGTTTTCATTCCCCTCTAATAGCTATAATCGAAAGATTCATCTATTTCTATATAGGTTACTAGTAATAAAAGGTACCTTTTAATCCTAGTCCCTGTCTCCCTATTTCCTTGATAACAGCTAATTGGCTTAATCCCCCTTGTGTACAAGACGCAAAGCCTCCAACCACGTATTATATCAGGTGAGGCGAGGTTATATTTCCGCTGAACCGACTTGGCGTTTTTGGAAAACTTCTACGCCTGTTGGACCACAGGGCCAGCCTCTTACATCATCATCTTCCTCTATAAGATGCTGCAAAGCGCGCCGTGCAGAATGCATAAAGGGCCGGATCTATCCAGGCCGAGACGTGGCGAAAACGATTGATTTGAACGAAGACTCTCCCGCTACGACAAGTCGCGGATCCTTGCCCTCAAAATGCACTCTTTTGCCAAGATTGCCCTTCTTGGCTTTGGCCTCACGCCGACCGGCCATGCGCTCAAGGCCACTATCCTGGCTGACACCAACCGAGATGGAAGGATTGACATGACTGGAAGTTCTGACGTGGAAGGGAAAGATACATGGACCGAGGAGCGTGGCGCCTTGTTCTTGGCCAACATCGCGCATTCTCGTCGTCCTAAATTTCCTGGCCGCAGTCATTGCCCCTTTGTCTACGGGGCCCAATCGGACTATTATCCTGTCGAATGCAACGATGCCTGGGGTAATGTCCAGCGCAACCCCAAGTACCTGGCGCCTCTCCGAACTCTCCCAAATCCAGACTTGACTCAATCAGCCGAGGCATCTGTGAGCGTATCCGGGGAGGGTGCTATTGCCAATGTCCGCATTTTCCACAAGACCGCCGACACATGGGCCTTTGTCGACAACGGCTACGCTTTCAAGGCCGCTGACCTGAAGGCTGGACTGGAACTTGGCATTGATGCTCGAGATGTTCGTCGACCGAACGGGTGGGACGGTAGAGTCACCGTTCACTTCAACTTGACCGACAAGGGGGCATCGGCAAGTGATCATGTCGCTCTTCGCGTTGCCCCCGTATTGACGCATCATACACTGCAGGATATAGATCAAGTATTCACTGTTTCTGGTGACCATCACATTCCTTTCTTAGACTGGGGTGACTTATTCGATGACGTGCCACAAAAACGGTTTGCCGAGTTTCTGGAAAAATACACCGCCCGCGCGGGCATAAAGAAGCCGGTGGTGCAGTTTGATATGTTCCATGACGAATTATGGGATATATGGCCTCAAGACTTTTTCGAGCCAGCCTACACGAGCATTCCAGGTCCCGACGGACCGGTAGTCTTGCGAGTCATGATCCGATCTAGCCAACGTGACCGTCCTGCAGGCCTCAGAGTATTCTCCAAGTTGCGATCCGATACCGTCGGCGCGGTCCAGCATCTCGCACCAGGCGGTAGTACCGATTCCCTGGGGAATCTAGAGACAGTGCCCCCTTACACCCATAATGGGAAAAGCTACCCGGCCGGAAGGGTCGTCATGGGCAGACAAGACAACATCCAGCCCTACATGATGTCCTTCCTTGCGGCACAGGAAGTCCAGGCCCCCATTGATCTTGACCACGACTGGCTGCTAGTAGGCCACACGGATGAATACATGCAGTTCCTCCCCGCAAACAATTCGCGCGGATGGGTCATGGCCATCGACGACCCTATTGCCGGACTGAACCTGCTCAAAAGGGCCCGCGCCGACGGCCACGGCGCCGTGGCCGCCATGTCTCGCCCCCATATCGCGGATGACGGCGATCCAAGCTGTCTCCCTGACAGTTCCATCGATAGCGTCCTTGTTCTCCAAGACTTTGAATCCATCAACAGATTCTGCGCCGAGCGTATCAAATACAACGTGGACATCATCAAGCGCGAGACAGGAATCACTGACGAGGAAATCATCCACATCCCCAGCCTTTATCTCTCCGCCGCAAGAGCGTTCGACTGCAAGAGGAAACCGAAAGATATTTTCTCAAAGATGAACATTCTAGAAGCCGTGGGCGACCATCATCAGCTCGATCGAACAGCAGCAAACAAGTCGAGAGCGATCGCCTTCTACCCTAGCGCGATCAACGGGATCGTGTACGGCAATGGCGAATATTTGGCTCCCAAACCGTGGGGTCCCAACATTAATGGGAAGGATATAATTGCCACCGCTGTCAGGGAGGCGTATGCAAGGGCAGGTTTTTCAGTCACCTTCATGGATGACTGGTTTGACCATCATGTTCTGCTGGGGCAGACGCACGGCGGTACCAACGTCGCAAGGGATGCTTCGCAAAAGTGGTGGTAGGCTGTATAAAAGCGGGTATATATAATTGACTGCTCTGAGATGCAGAGGTTATGTATACATGAATAGATGTTTCGTTTTCCGGAGTGGCACGCGCTACTGCGATGTTTTGCTGCCGCAGCTTTTGTTCGTTCTCTACTTTTTACATTAGTAGTCTCAGACGAGAAGGAATATTTCAGATGGATGTTTCGCCCCACGGATGGTGCTATTCCTTGTGAAGTGACCTGAGACGGATTCTCTCCAAGACCCCTTCTCAAGACGAGCGCACGGGGAACAACAACCTACGGGATGAACCTGACCATGACACCAGCATTCAAGGCAAGGGCGACGTCTTGTCATGGCGCACGCATCATGCCAGCACTCCAAGGCCAACGCAGAGGGCTATCCAAGCAATAAACAGTCCCGTCGTCTTCCAGCTTAACCGCATCCCCGCTCAAGTCATAGGAAACAGGCGTTACCGAGTCGGGCACAGTTCGTAGACTCCGCAACTCGCATTGCGCGACACGACGCCACTTATCGTGTGTCAAAACAAAGGCCCAAAGTAGATGTGAACTCCCCCAGATATATGCAACGACGCCGGCGATGAAATGCTGCTCTACTGTCCCACTATGCTCTTCAACCACCATGCGTGAATGCGAGCATCACTCGTCAATTCAGGATGAAAGCTTGTCCCCAGAATATTTCCCTGCTTCACAGCAATGACATCTCCCGAGTCATCCTTCGTATTTGCCTGCGAGACTCCGGCTCTCATCTTGTTTACCCGCCCCGGCAGCTTCGCCAACACCTCGACATCTGATGCCGTCGCTGACAGGATCTCCTCCACGACAGGGGCGCGAATGAAGACTCCTGGAAAGGCAGCGCTTCCCTCCCCAAGAAACGGCAGGTCCAAGTCAGATTCGAAGCTTTCAATTTGGCGACCAAAGTGATTGCGATGGACACGCACGCCCAGGCCACCGATGAGCTCCTGACCACCTTTTTTAGTGGCATTGGCTTCATCGGACAAGAGAATGAGGCCGGCGCATGTGCCCCAGACTGGTCGTTTTTGCGATCTAAAGGAAAGAAGAAGAAGAAAGAGTCAGATTTTCGTGTGATGCGCAAAATCTAGAAAGAAACAACATACTTGACATAGTCTCTCAGCGGCTCCAGCAAGCGAGACTGAGCAGCGACGAAAGAAATGGTGGTGCTCTCGCCACCGGGGATAATGAGACCGTCGCACTTGGATAATTCCTCGGCAGTACGCACCTCGATGGCTTTCACGTTGAGACTCAGCTGCTCGACGGCTTTGCGGACCAAGTTGATGTGCTCGATGAAGCCGCCTTGGAGGGCCAAGACACCAATCGTGACAAGAATCATGGCGATGGATTATTGCGTCTTGCTGACGCGCCGTGTTTCTGGCTCGGGGAGACTCGGGGAGAATTGGTCGTAGAAATTCATCGACTGACCCACAACCAACATACACACAGGGTCCTGCGAGAATCGGGAGTGTGACGGCGGCAGGTCCGCCTTCGGCGAGGGGCGTGGCGTTGCAGCTTTCGATAGCTGTGGTGACTGTGGTGAGCCAAATTTGTAAATTTGTGGGTGGGCATCATGGGTTTTGGAATCAATGACAGGAAAAAGAAAGGGAATCTGGCTAAAAGCACCGAGCACCGACATGTGGCAAACCGGAGAAACGGGCGGACCATCTCAAAGCAGCAAATTCGATGCTCCGCGCACAGCGACAGCGGCGGTGATCAAGTCCACTTTAATTTTTCTGTCTCTCTCTCGCCCCGATGCAGCAGCTGACAATGCGGACTAATTACTAATTACGAGGCAAGTCTAACTAATTAATACTCCTTAATACTACTACTCCGTACTCCGTACTCACAGAGAACTCCGTTGTCGCTGCCCAGACCCAGACCCAGACCCAGACCCCCAGACCCAGTCCTCGAGTCATCCGCCACCCCTGGTTACCCAATTCAATCGCTCCGTTCTTTTTCTTTTTTTTTTTTTTTTTTTTCGCCTTCTGTTAGTGCCACCGCCGCCACCTTGAGGGTCCTGCATTGCCCCTCCATCCGTTTACCAACAAGTTGACCAAGTCAACTTTATTCATATGTACAACAGAACCCCACCATCAATCAGAAGAGAAAGCGAAATATATGTCGCCTGTCTCCGTTTCCTCCACGCGCCATCATCAAATATTCCTTCTTCTTTTGATACCCCGGGTATTTCCCATTCCTCCCTTCCACTTCTCGATTATCCTCCATAATCATCGGCCTCCTTCTTGACAAACAAAATCTCCACCACAATGGCCAACGACTCTGCCACTGCTCTCGGCGCCAATGGCGGCGGTTCCAACAAATCAACCTTCGCTGTCAAGGCGGGCCTGGCGCAGATGCTCAAGGGCGGTGTCATTATGGACGTGACGACAGCCGAGCAAGCCCGCATTGCTGAGGAAGCCGGTGCTTGCGCCGTCATGGCTCTTGAGCGAGTTCCCGCTGACATCCGAAAGGACGGCGGCGTCGCCCGCATGTCTGATCCCTCCGTCATCAAGGAGATTCAAGCGGCCGTTACCATTCCCGTCATGGCCAAAGCTCGTATCGGCCACTTCGTTGAATGCCAGGTCCTCGAGGCTCTCGGTGTCGACTACATTGACGAGAGTGAAGTTCTTACCCCCGCCGACGACGAGAGCCACGTCGAGAAGAGTCACTTCAGCGCGCCCTTCGTTTGCGGCTGCCGCAACCTCGGGGAAGCCCTCCGCCGCGTTGCCGAAGGTGCTGCCATGATCCGAACCAAGGGCGAGGCCGGTACTGGTGATGTCGTCGAGGCTGTTCGCCACATGAAGACGGTGAACAGGCAGATCGCCGAGGCCAAGGCCGCTCTCGCCGAGGGCGGCATCATTCGCATCCGCGAGATGGCCCGCAAGCTCGAGGTTGATGCTGAGCTTCTCCGCCAGACCGCCGAGCTGGGTCGCCTGCCCGTGGTGAACTTCGCGGCTGGTGGTGTTGCCACCCCTGCCGATGCCGCCCTCATGATGCAGCTGGGCTGTGATGGTGTCTTTGTCGGCAGCGGAATTTTCAAGTCTGGCGACCCTGCCAAGCGCGCCAAGGCCATTGTCCAGGCCACCACTCACTTCCGCGATGCCAAGGTCATTGCTGAAGCCAGCACGGGTCTCGGTGAGGCCATGGTTGGCATCAACTGCGACAGCATGAAGCCCGAAGAGAAGCTCGCCGGCCGTGGCTGGTAAAAACAATCGACACTACAGCAGATGACGTTGTATATAAATTGGATGGTTTCAGCGCAAAATCATGTGCGATTTGGGTATAAAAAAAAAGAAAGAAAGGGAATCGGACGTTGGTAGAACGGCTTCATGTGTGGCAACTTCGCAATAAGCAGTTTCCAGAGCAACCCTGTCCGGTCCAGTCCGGTAATGTTTTACACAGAAACTTCTCCGTGTCCATTTCCTACTTGCTTGTCTAAGGTCTGCAATTGTTGTCTGGCTAAAATATGAAATGACTGCGTGTCTGTATATATAGGGAAGCCAATAGAGAGTACAAATTCTCACGAACGTTGACAATAATTGTCAAAAAGGCTGCCTTGCAATTCATGGCGATATGTGCATCACATGGAGATTGGAACACAGGACTTCCACCCCCTAACCCCTTCCATCCTCAACAGGGACGTCAAGCACTCTTCGACTCGCAATCTTCTTGCCAGATACCATAACCTCCGCGATGGAGTCCGCCGTCAGGAGCATGGAGGCATAGAAGGCAGAGACAAGGCGCGACCACATGATGGGTCCTTGGATGACTAAGCGTAGTCGCTCGCCTAGCTGCCTGATAGTCACGTGTGCCTGAGGCGGGGTACATAGCGAAGACCACCCATTGCATGCGGAGGCCAGAGTTTTAGACCTTCAGCATCTTTCTGGCAGCGAACGAGAATCTTAGCCATCACTGTATCTCACAACCCAGGCCGCAAGCCGTGACATCCGCGCCGAGCAACGAGGCCACACAGAAACGAGTCTTCCCAAGTGCTATGGGGAGGTATCCAATGCAAAGCCCGTGTTTTTAATATAGTGGCTAAGGATATTATTACGAATTTCATAAAATTTACTTCCAAGGAAAATTTAGAGGCTTTTAAGAACAGTGAATATTTACACTATTTTACAGAGGAAACTTCTAATTTATAATAGTGCGCTAAGCATTACAAAGCTAGAATTCCTTAGCTTTAGTAAAGAAGTCCTAGACATAGGAAGTATTCTCTATGAAATAGTGTAAATATTCACTATTCTTAAAGCTTCCAAGTCTTCTTTAGAAGAAGTAGATTTTATGAAATTCGTAATAATATCCTTAGTAACAATATTAAAAACATGCGCTATGCATTAGATAAACTCCTTACTTGGGAGAAAATGACCCTAGAAGAGTTTCCCTGGAACGCCCCATCCGGCGAAGAAGGTCGGCACCGTCACTTCATGGCATCTTCATCACAAGGACTAGACTTACAATCATATAGTTGACCCAGTGGGCATCCGAAGACTTCCGAGACACCTCCTCGAATCACTCGTCTCTCCTCTGCTCGTCAACATGAGACTGACGTGGACTCGAAGCCCCCCCCCCTGCATTGTTTGTCCCAAGAGGCAACTCCGCCGCCCTTGCTCCGTACGCCGTGTCCATGGATCTGATGACGAAAGCTATTGTCTGGATTTTAGCGTCGGATACTTCAAAGTTCACATCCCCTTGTCGTTGGGCACGACACGGCAACAATGGATGATGCTGTACCACGACAGCCCTCCACCAGTTACTACCTCCTCAGTTCATTCTGCATGCCATGTCCGTTGGCGAGCTCTGGCATCTCAGGGACCTCGTAGCGGCTTGTGAGGGGACTGCCAAATGCTCCTTTATGTTGACGTCTGTGGCGTTGCTTGGACTGCCGCCGAATGCTTGAGTTATATTGTAGACGGGCAAATAAAAGAATACAGCCTCGTATGACAGCGTGACAGCATACTTTATTTCATCGTCGGATTTCTTCTTCTTGCGCCTT
This sequence comes from Epichloe festucae Fl1, assembly GCA_003814445.1. NCBI lineage: Eukaryota > Fungi > Ascomycota > Sordariomycetes > Hypocreales > Clavicipitaceae > Epichloe > Epichloe festucae. The sequence continues at coordinate 2,125,090 of CP031390.1, forward strand.
GCCGGCTGGCCTCAGCTATGGTGGGTGGGTGACCGCGTTTATGCCATGGGCATGGTTGTTGCTGCGTGTCTCCAGTCTGTGTCTCCAATAGTTTCGGGACTCGCGACGCTCGTCATCTTGTCATGGCCTTTGTTACAATCACAACTCGAAAGAAAAGACTCACGTTGAGCCCCTGCAGTTGCGGTCCAAGCAACGAGAAAAGAAAGCGCATCATCACGTAAATTGACACAGACATGGACTGCATTAAACATGATTCCCACTTTAGTGTACACCTTTCCTTTACACTCCCCGCTAACGTGGCAGCAATGAAGCAAATAATGAACAACGTCCATGGAACCACCAGAGAAAGGGAAAAAAAAAAGGAAAGAAAAGAGGCCAAGGGAAGACAAGCAAGTACTATAAATTTTCACTGATGACATATATCCCCCGGAAGACGTGACATCTCCAACGCCAGGTCGTGAATTTATCTTATTTCGAGGACTCAAGAAAATCGGGTGCATTGTGTCGTGGTATCGAGCAGACAGCAAAGTTTCTTTGAAAACGCCAGACGGCGACAGAGCCGTCACGAGATAAAATCAGTCCCAACGCCTCAGCGTCTCCCTAGGCCAAGCCTTGCAGAACGGCCGCCGCAAGAACAAGAGAAGAACATCGAAATAGAGCTAGCTCCCCAGAAGTGTCCCGCCTGAGCCTTGGTTTCTGGCTGCGAAAGCCTCCTTTCCCCGTTCGTCAACAGGTCGAGAATATGCCGAGGTACGTCTCCTTGAGCCCCGGGTTCATGGTCGCGAACTGCGAGATATTGTTACTGATCCCACAATTAGTATACGTGAAAGCTGCCGACAACCGAGACTTGAAACTGGGAGCTGTCCGTCTATGCACTCACCTGAGGAGGCAAGCCAGGTCCAGGGGGCCCGGGAGGCCCGGGGGGTCCCTGGGGGCCTGGAGCAGGGCCGCCAAAGTGCTGAGGACCATAAGGACCAGGTCCGTGGTTGGGCATGCCCATGTAATGGGGAGGGGGGGGGGCAGGGCGATAGGGGGTACCAACACCAGAATTGTTCTGTGATCGACCCCAGCTCAATCGGACACGAGAGTTGCCAATGGGATATCCTTGCATCTGGTTGATGGCCATCTCAGCGGCATGGCGGTGAACAAACTGAACGAAACCGCAGCCCTTGCCGGGGGGGATCTTGACGTAGGTAATTTCACCAAAGCCCTGGAAAAACGATCGGAGCTCATCCTCAGTGACGTAGCCCGACAACCCACCAACAAAGACGGTGGTGTTGTTGGGGTCAGTGAACTGGTTCATCTGAGTGGCCGGGTTGTAACCACCATATGGGAACCCGCCTTGCATGGCAGCAGCTCCCCACATGGGCTGTTGAGGAACACCGCCCATCATGGGACCGCCAGCGTGGTGTCCGTGGCCGGCACCGAATCCTTGATTACCGCTATTTCGTGGCATCACAGTCAGCGCCATGCTCCTGGTTCGACAGGTGGCTAGTTGGAATGTCCGTATCATCACTTACCGGTTCTTGGGCGTAGCGGTAGAGATTCTCATAGGTCTGTTACCGCAGTAAACACCCTGCATCTCAACCAAAGCTCGCTGCTGGTCGTTCTCGTCGGAGAATCGAACGAAACCATAGCCTCGGCTCTGGCCAGACATGGCGTCCGTCATGATCTTTGCGGACTTGCAGGAGGGGAATCGAGCCTGGAACAGAGAGACCAAGACATATTCGTTGACCTCGGGACCAAGATCGCCAACGAAGATGCTGTACTCGGGGCCACGGTCGTCACTGCCTCTCGAGAACGACTGAGTTAGTTTTGGGCCCCACAAATCGCTGGGTTCTATGAGGAGGGCATTTGCATAAGAGTGCTCTTGTTGAAGGAGTCAGTCAACTTACCGTCGGTCGACAAGTCCGCCGCCAGAGGCCCAGTTAAGCTTGAACTGACGAGAGCTGTTGGGCACCGGGGTTCCATTAAGGCCCAGTGCCTTTGTCGCAGCATCGGGGGAAGAGAATTCGACAAAACAGTAACCGGCATTACTAGCATGGGCAGGTCAAGGTTAGCTGAAAGCCACGAAGTTCACGTTCCCCGGGCTCTTTCTTTCGGATGACATACCCAGAGTTCTTGTCACGGATCACCTTGACATTGACAGTCTCACCAGTAGCAGAAAGGAAGACGCCCTTGATGAAGTTCTCGTCCATCCAAGGCTCGAGCTCGCCCATCCTTCGCGTTGTGTTAGTGTCCGCCTCCAGTGTCGCATGTTTCGGTATTCCTTACCAGAGGGTCGTCTTTGGCTGGTCGACGCCACCACCAGAAGAGGGAGGAACAGCAGCCATGTCAGAGGCGGGGGGGGTTCCGTTGGGGAAAGACATTTTTATAATCTATGAGGATGTAAGGAAAATCCTGAGCCGTTATGCTACAGCATGGTCAGCACTGCTCAGAATATTACATCGGCTATGGTAGGTGAAACACGAACAAGTTACGAAGATGTGTTGAGATAGATCTAGGTCACCGGTTAATGCATCAGTCTGCCGGGCTTGATGACCGTGTACTTACAGATCGTGGGACCGGAACTCGTGAAAAGATTTTCGGGTAAAACAAATCGTCAGATTCTGGCAGTCTGGTCAGTGGTCTTGCAACGGAGCTGCCAGCTGAGCCAAACGCATTCATGAGAACAAATTCAGTCGCCAAGAGCGAGTAGCACCTACCGGAAGTTTACAACGAGGATCGAGTTGAAAGGACGCAAATTGATCGAACCGAAACGGAGACCGAGATCGAATCGAGAGAAGCGGTATCCAGACCGAGTACAGAGACTCCAAATGTAGTCGCAAAGACAAGAATCTCAAGACGCCGTCACGCCACGCGCAAAGCTTCTCAATAGAATGCTGGAATGGTCCGCAAAGTGTCGAAACGATTGACTCGTGCGTCAAAGACAGGGTGCAATATGTCCGTAAAAAGAGATCGTGAACAAACGTCAGCCCTACCGAGGATTCCGAGGGGATCGTGGTAAAACACTTGAAACGCTCTCGAAATCAACAGAAACCTATGCTACAAGATCAGTATTCATGAAATCGTCAATCTAAACCTTCATCGTGCGGTTTTCGGTTTGCTCTCGGATTTTGTTCTTGGAACATTTGTTGATATGCGCGCCTTTGCCGGGTTGACCATGACGTGTTCCAATGACGGGGAAAGAAAGGTCAAATTGCATCAACCACCGACAGGGAATGCGCAGAGCGTGCATGGATGTGCTACGCTACTGAGTGCCAAGGTGCGTCCTTGACTCCCTCCAGGGCAATGGCTTTCGTGACTTGACATTTGAAATCAAACCAGACGATTCATCGGAAATGCCCATTGTCTTGGTATGTTACGATGCTTTCTCGACAGGGGAACTCCACTCAAGAGTCCCGGGCGTTCAAGCATCCCTATCCTCACATCTGACCGCTTTTGGTCCCAGCCAGCCGCATTGGCCAAACGAGTGGGTGGCGACGCTGGTCACTGCAGCATATGACGCGACAATGTACAGTCGTTCTTTCGAACAGGGAGCACTATGCAGTATGCTACGAGTGTTCGGCACACAAGAGACGCTGAAGGGTGGACACTTGCGCCCAATTTGGGGCTATGCGCGATAGCTTCATTTGGAGGCGATGTGATCCAGGCGTGACCCAGGCGTGACCCAGGCGTGACCCAGATGAAGTAACCTTGGAGGCTCGGGTCGTCGATAATCCGAATGCAGACGGTAATAATGACTCCAATTGACGGGCAAAGAGCTGTGAGGTCAAGTCGGGCGATCGGTCATGATTGAAGGCGTCGGTTTCGTCATCGCCACGAAGGGTCGGTAATGCGATCGAGGATGGATGGAAATTGCGCGAAGCCATGTCGTCCGCAAATCCGAGAGCAAATATCGGCCGGCATGTTCAGAGAGCGAAGGAAAATGCAGGCATAAACTTACTTTTAGGCGCCGGCAAAAACAACCGAAACTCTGAGCCAATGTCCGAAACACGCGCAAAGGAAGAGTCGTGGAAGGTGATGGAGGAGGAGTGAGGTGAGGAAAAGAGGAAGAGAAAAATCCGAAGCGCGGCAAGGCGGGCACGAAAGGGCAGGGGGGGAGCTTTTTTTCCTTCGACGAAGCCGACGGGGCTAGGAAGACACAGCTGTGCGTGTGTGTGTGCCTGCGTGGGCGTGTGTGGCCCTCGCTCCAGACCGAACTTAATAAAACAGTTGGAGGCTTCGATCTTCTCTGGGCTTCCGGCTTCGTACGAAACACACGCCAGCTTCCCTCTCGCTGGGCTGTGCGTGTGGGACACATCGCTGGAGCCTACATACGGAGTACATAGAGACTTCAGGGCGGGGCTCCTGGCTTTCGCATCGCAACACAGCCTTAGCTGGGCGGGGCGCATCAGGGTTATGCAAGGGTCCCATTGGTCAGGAAGGACTGGGTGTGGTTTTGTGGAATCGACTTCTCAGTATTGAGCCAACGTGCTGGGTTAATACCATGAAATACATATAACCTGGCAGTGCAATGCAAGCCTGACAGTGCAGAGACAAGTGCGGTGCAAGCCGCCGTGCGCTTGCGCTTGCGTGCGCGCCCACTCGCACCCACCCGCACCCACCCGCACCGGGCCAGGCAGCCCAAAAAAGAAGCAGCCCGCCTAGCCTTGTGCACTGTAACATGCGGAGTACGAAATATGCGGACGCGAGGTTGGCTGCTAGTCCACCGGATCTCTTTTGAAAACGATAAGGCCTCGCAAAGTCACTTGACCCATAGCCACCCTTGACTATTATAAGCGACATTGAAAGCCTAGGAAGATACACTAATCACTACCTATTCTGCTCAGCAGTAATCCGTAGGTACTTGAAAAAAAAAAAAAAAAAAACCAGTATAGCTCCATAGATTGTTACTTGCATACATAAATGTACCTTATTAGATTTGTAGCTTGTAGTGACCGCAGCGAGGCCTTATCGTTTCCAAAGAGATAACAGGCAGCAGACAAGGGCATCTGGGCGGGAAGAGACGAAGGCGAGCGAAGCTGCCTCCCAACGTGCGAAGACGAAGCGATGAGATGTGGAACCCGACTATGTAAGCACCAGGCTACAATTTAACAATCTACCGGGGGGAACTTGCCGAGCTTCGGGGCACGCGGTGATTTGCATCTCAAAACCTGGAAGCCATGAAAACACAGTCTCACACAGTGAGACAGGCTCAGACAGCCCATACGAGCAGTCGCTGAGTTGCTGCGCTAGCATAGTCAAGGGCGAGGCAATAACGCTGAACTGCCTCGGTTTTTTTTATATACTGATGATGATGTACTCCGTACTCTGTGTACTACTTCTCGTGCCTCAGTGTCGTGACGGTTGTTTGTTGGCAGGTTTTACGTCCGTACTTTTTACTCTACTGCAATGGCCGAGGTGGCTGGCGCTAATAGCAAAGGCCAAATTTTTTTTTTTAGGGGGAAAGGGGGGTGTAAAATGGCAAATGATTTGACGGTGACGGCCTGCTGGAGGAGGCACGGTGTCAGGCTCGGTAGAAATACGGACGACAAGATGTCCATGGAGAAAATAAAAAAATCCGGTTTCCTTTCGCGATAGCAAAAGGCTGGCGTGCTATTATTATTATGTCACCACGAGGAAAACGGCTTGAGAACCTTGCCAGGATCTCCTCCAGCATGGTCGTTCTGCCCTCTGACTGGCTCGCCAGTTTCTGCACAACTTTGTCTCCCCACTCCCAACTTCCAAGGCTCGGATAAAGATCGCGTAACGATGACGTGTGATGGGTTGGGCTGGCAACGGAATCACAATGGGTGGTGTCTGCCGGTGTACACTGTATGTACAGTAACCCGTCCATCACACAAATATCACAAATATCACAAATATTACAAAAGCTTACGCGATTGCGCTTCCCTGCAAAAAACCTTGGTAGCCGTCTTCGGTCCGTCGCACACGCTAACGGCCTCAAGGTTTGTCCAAAAGTCAACAAAAGGCATGAGCAAAGAAACGATGCGTCCGAGTGCGGTCTGATGAACGCTCTAAACTCCGTTTGCCTCCGCAAGCAGTGCGCCTACAGCGACCGCCACACTTCACCGTTGTTTCACTCATCAAGCGTCTTGAGGCGATTTGCTATTGTCGCGTCCTGGGCAAGTGCCTGTGACGCCAGGAGAGATCTTCCGTTTGCCCTTGCGTGGCCACTTCCACTCAGTATAACAGTCATCAAACAACCGTGTTTTCTTTCCAAGTCCTGATGGGGGGACACGGCGAGACTGAATCCTCGGTTACAACATACGAGGTTCGGCAGGCTGCCGGACTGGTTTAGTCGTATCCCTGCCACATCCAGTGCCATCTCACGAGTCTCGGGTCATTCAGTATCAAGGACGGACGGGAAGCCGTGTCTCACAACGAGTAATTGGGCCGAATCACAATATGCTTCTGCCAGTACGGCTGTCACGCTCGTGCACGGCGAGGAATGAAACAAGGGTATATCCCACCTTTCATTTTTGCAGCGCCAGACATATCACGCTGGCGATGGAGTCGTCGCATCACTTTGTGGCTGATGCGGTCGTATGGTGGCTGGGTATACGTTGTACGGTCACGGCAAAACATGGAGACAGAGATAATACCGAACAGGTAATTAGTAGTGTCGGTGATGATACGACCAGTCCAAGATGCACCAGCTTTGACTGCACCAGGTATGTCTCAATACCGTCCCGTCGTTTAGGTCGCCATCCATCACACCGACCGTGCTGTCGAACTTGCTTTTTGGAAAGGCACTTGGTTGGCTGTAGGGGCGAGATAATAGTGCCCAAGAGCCACGACACTGCTGATGTTGGAAGCCCAGCAGCAAAAGCAAGCTTTGGTTAGAGAGATTGAAGCTGCCAACAACAACTTGGCTAAAACATGCAGCGATCTTGATAGTATGCGAGATGCTGCACTGTAAAACTTCGGTCCAATGATTTACTTTTCCGTGGATCCGGAATATGGACATGGAGCTGTTAGTACGGAGTACATACTGAGCTGCCAACAACATGTTAGAGTCGGCACATCACGCAAACGTGGGAACCTAGACGGAGCTCCGTCTAGGATCTCCTGCATGATCGACCAGGAGAATCCTTGTCCAGCCCAAGTCATGGCCAGCTGAAAACCAACTCTCATCCGGAAACCTGCTGAAAATGTAATAGCGCCCTAATTTGCTTCGGTACAGGATGGTGTCAAATGCTTCGTGTTGTACTCCGTACATGCGCTGTGTTGCGGGGTACGTGAAGCCCTAGTGAACTTACTTTCGCTGTCCTTTCTTTCTCCAGTCGTTGCCTTTTCCAGTCTCTTCTTTATCATGGTCTGGCCGCGAACGGTGCTTGTAGTGCGCAGGAGGATGAACTCTAAAAAAAAAAATGAAATTCCAATCCAGCCAATTTAGACGCATCACAGGTTTTACCGACAACGTTACCCTTTGTTGAGAACATTGCTCCGACTATCGGGTCGTTCAGACCTAGTCTGTAGAAATGCAGCGTTGGTGGAGTCGTGATGGCGGCACGATTGACCAAGTCGGAAACTCCTGTTCGGAGCTTTCAGACCAGACTTCTGTCGACGGCTCAATGGCAGGCAATGGCAAGGGAGGCAAGGCAGGCGAATTTCCCACAAGTCGATCACGTTTGGCGATTGGCGGGTGAATTGGCGGGTGAGAACTGCAGGGATGGGTTGGCAGCCATCTTTTCTTTTCGTTTGGCCATCCGTTTCAAGTCCTGGTCTTTACATGTTGTATGTACTCCGTACGCCGCATCAACAACGGCATCTACTTGCGTCATTGGTCTCTTCCCAAGCTACCTGTACCTGCAAGACGTAACGACGAACGAGCAAGAGCAGAAGAAAGTGCATTGTAGATGACTTTGATGTTTTTCACCTTTTTTGTCCATGAATCACTCCCCTTTTCTCCGTTGATGGCCAGTCAAGGATGGACTCATGGCCAAAGTCGTGCGTGGTGCACGCACGCCTGCTTAGTCATGACATGTGTCGAGTCTGTCGGCGTTGCGTCAGACAATCGTTGGCCTGAAGCTGGAGCTTCACGGCCCGTGGCAACGTCGCTCAAGTCGTCACACTGAAGGTTGCCTGCTCTTCGTCGTTGAATTGCATATAACATGGGACTTTGATGATACCATTCCTTGTCATATTTTCTTCCAATTCGCACTCACTTCATTTGCGGCGTCATATTGTCTTTCTGCCAGTCCATGAACTCAGCTCCACCGCACCTTCGCAATGTCTACTCCATTGACCGAACAGCGCGAATTGCAGCTGGTGGAGAGCGTTGAGTTCAAGATTTTGGGGGTTGCCAACCAGGAAGATAAGCTCCATCGGCTGCTTCAGCGATACCTGGCACCGCTGATATTGAAGGCAGCCAGTGATCATGCTGCGGTTAGAGCAAGAGTAAGGAAATCGGCTTCCCGAGGTACCCTCGAATCGTGAAGAGTGGAGGTTAACCTTTCAATAGATAATACAGATTCTTGCTAGGCTAAAGACCTTTATACAATCACCAGAGTATGTCATTTGTCTCTTTCTTTTCCGAGTTTGATAACACTAGGAAAGAACTATGCGAAGCAGGCGCTGATCTCGTTAAAATGGGTAAAGAATTGTGTTACCCGTCAAAGCACTGCTCCAACAGTACAAATCCAATGATTCCGTCGTCATCAAGCAATTGGATTTGTCTTTCATCATGCATAGCATAGACAGGTTAGATGTCGATGATAGAAGAGATCTCATTCCGATCGCCTTGGCCGGCTTTGCCCAGGAAGAGGGACAACCTAGAGCGGCCACCATGTTCAATATCATCCTTAGGCTTCTTCTGGATGTCCGGATTCCTCCCCGAGGGAGCGCAGAAGACGTGGCTTTCAGATATGCCATAGGCCTGACAGACGACGCCGATGCTCGGTTTCTAGCCAATGCCCTTGGCGTCTTTCTGCGCCTACGAACGCCGGCTAGGGGTCAGTCGTTGGCACAGTCGAATCCGGCACTATCTCAAACTGAGCTCGTCCTATTTCCCTCCGAATCCCCGGAGAATGACAAAGTTTTCAGAAGGATCACGGAGCTCAAGACAAAAACCATTACATTGCTGGCTAGTGGTGCCTTCGTGGACGATGAGCGTTTCCTTCCCGCGCTGTTTGCTGCTTCGGGGTTCGACAACAGAGTGGCATCTACGGCAGAGGAGATTATCAAACGGAGCACTGTGTCTGTAGAGGATGAGTCGCTCGTCAAACGTTTGTTTCTTGCACACTCGCAGCTTCCTGCGCCTTATCGTACGCGCATCCTTGGCATCTTGTCCAGGTCAACCATTGCTACTACCATGTCAGACAACATCATGGCCGTTGTGAATCTCGACTTTTTGCCGCAAAGCCCCATGCAACCTGCGAGTGCCCTGGAGCGAACGAAACTGCACAAGTCTCTGTTTCAGTTTCTTTCGTGGGTAGCGCAAGTAGGTCCGTCGAAATCCGACTTCACCATCGGAGCGCCACTCATTCTGGCGATGCGATCCTACATAGAAGGACAAGGATGGCCCGTTCCAGAGCAGGCTTCGAACGACGACATGGCGTTGCGCTCTAGAGCGTACGAAACTATTGGTATGGTGGCCAGAAGTGCTGACATGCCAATCAAGGAACGTCTCGACCTGGGCGCCTGGCTGTTTCGGTCCTTGTCAGAAGACAACACGGGTGAGGCCGTCGTGAACATTGACGGTGCACTCTCTAGCCTCACTGCCGCCGTTCCCGCCGATGTTGGTGGAGCGAGTGAAGAACTGAAGACTATGCTTCTTACATACATGTCGCTGGCTGATGAGCCTCCTGCAGTGCGTAGTACGAGGCACGCTGCTGTCAAATGGGCTAATCAGTGTCTGCCTTTTTCTGACATCGTCGCTCGATGGATCGATATCTTGGCTATTGCCGGGCGGCAAAATGAACGAAATGATGTGATCGAGCAGGGCCACAAAGGGCTCGATCCATGGACATTTTACGCGCACTCAGATACCACACCCCAAATACCTGACTGGAAGGACATGACGATTACCGTGTTCGACTCTCACATACATCCGCAGATGGACCTCCAGCACGGGGACCGTGGTCGCAACACCGCTCTTCCAGATAATGTCGTGTTTCAGAATTTCCAGGGGTCACGGCTTTTGGCCTTTCCAGTAGCCCTCCGTTACATCAAACATATGATTCTCCTCACAGCTCTTGATGACTTTGACGTCAAGTCGGACTGGATGCAAATTCTCGATGCGCAAATTACAACGGACGTCGACGCCAGAGACAAAGTCCGTGCTTATTTGCGTACTGTTGATAGTGCCTACATAGTCTTCTATCTAAAAACTTGTCTTAGCGGCGCCTTCATCGAGGGCTCGCCCATTGTTGAAGAATGTTTGCGCTGCTTCGTCCAAGTCGCCGCATGGACGCCGGGTGCCCCCATTGGCTATCTCACGGACGCTAGCACTGATTTATTACCGCTGATCAAGTCCAATAACAAGGAGATTCGATTTCTCGCCGCAAAGGCGTTTGGCATTCTTGCCGGACATCCTGCGAACAGCTCTGACTCTGTCGGAAACTGGATCATGACTTTGAGATCTTTGTTTGCCAACGCCGAAGCACTCGTTGGTGCCGAAGCGAATGCTGCGGAAGGTGCTTTACTTGCGTTTGGTCATCTCATATCCAGATCCGTATACTATGACAGGCCATTCCCTGAACAGACGGAGTACCCTTACCACTTCTTATTGAAGGGCGGCTTGCCTGCTTCTCTGTACGAAGCAGCGTTGGAATCATTCTCTCAAATGTGGACGGTCAAGGTTGCCATTCCATCGACAGATGGCGAATATTGTGTAGCCAAGATCATCGACAAGCTTTCATCGGATGCGAAAAGGGCCAACGAGAAAGCAATCGTGGCGCTAGGAAGCCTCGCCACGGGTTTGGAGGAGGAGTCGGATGCCGACGAGACTGCCAATCCATTTCCTGGAGTTCTTGGCGATATTCTCGAGAATCTCTTTTCACTTCATGAGTTAAAACGGGTCGAGGTCCAGTTCACGGTGGGAGATGCCATCACCTCTGCCGTGGCAAGATGGGAATCGAACAGTGTGAAGCTCAAAACAGACATTGAAGCCAGGAGCGTGGAGTTCCTCACCGGTGCACGAGGCAAATGGGTGGATCAAGTTGTCAAGAAGCTGTTGCAGGACTGCAAGGCAACAAAGCCATCACTCCTGAAGGCCTCTGGAATTTGGCTCTTCTCCATGGTACAATTCGGTTCCCACCTCAGTCAAATGCAAGGCCGGCTGCGAGAGGCCCAGGCAGCCTTCATGAGACTCCTGAGTGCGAGAGATGAGCTTGTACAGGAAACTGCATCCCGCGGCTTATCACTAGTATATGAAAGAGGCGATGCTGACCTCAAGGCTACATTGGTCAAGGATCTTGTGTCAGCCTTTACTGGCAGCGGAACGCAACTGAAAGTAGACCAAGAGACCGAATTGTTCGAGCCCGGCGCTTTGCCCACCGGCGAGGGCGGCTCGGTCACGTCGTACAAGGACATTGTCAGCCTGGCCAACGAGGTGGGCGATCAACGCCTAGTCTACAAATTCATGTCGTTGGCTGCCAATGCTGCAACGTGGTCTACCCGCTCCGCGTTTGGCCGTTTCGGGCTCAGCAATATTCTTTCCGAGTCAGAAGTCGACCCTAAATTGTATCCCAAGCTGTACAGATACCGATTTGATCCCAACGGAAACGTTCGGCGCTCAATGGATGACATTTGGAAAGCCTTGGTCAAAGACTCCAACGCAACTATTGAAGCACATTTTGACGCCATTATGCAGGACCTTCTCAAAAGCATCTTGGGCAAGGAATGGCGGGCGAGGGAAGCGAGTTGTGCTGCCATTTCTGATCTCATACAAGGAAGACCGTTTCCTCAATATGAGAAGTTTTATCGAGATGTCTGGACCAATGCCCTCAAAGTGCTGGACGATGTCAAGGGCAGCGTAAGAGAGGCTGCACTCAAGCTGTGCATGACACTATCAAATAGTCTAGTTCGTCAACTGGAAGAAGGCAACCATGTGTCTGCTGCTCAGACCATGATGAATGAGGCTCTACCATTTTTACTGTCGGACAAGGGCGTCGAAAGTTCGGTCCAGGATGTACAACTATTTGCAACCATTACAGTCATGAAAATTGCCAAGCATGGCGGCAAGGTTCTGAAGCCCTTCATTCCCAGCATGATCCCTCAGCTACTTGGTTTGTTGAGCACGATTGAACCTGAACAGATCAATTACGCATATCAGCGCGCGGGAGAAGCGAGCCGGGACAAGATCGACAAAATACGATCGCAAATGGTGAATCAGTCACCTATTTCTGAAGCCATCGAGAATTGCTTGCGCTTCATCGATGCCGATGTCATGGCAGAGTTTGCGCCAAAATTAGAGTCGACCATCAAGACTGCTATTGGAATGCCCACCAAAATAGGATGCAGCAGGGTCATTACTACATTGGCTACCCGCCACAGCAGCGACATCCAGCCGATAGCGGGTAAACTGTTGCAAATCCTGGAGAAACAAACCATGGACAGAAATGACGAGGTCAGTCAAGCATACGCCAGAGCGGCCGCTTACATGATTCGTGCCGCTCCGGATGCCAGCAGACTGCGCTTCTGTGAAAAGTTTGTCAACATGTACTTCCAGGCAGAGGACGAGAGCCGTCGCCAAAAGGTTGCAGATGTCATCGTATCCATGGCAAAGGTCTCGCCGGATCATTTCACCGCTCAGGAGACCGTTCTGTTGCCGTTTGCATATCTTGGTTCTCACGACATCGACGATTACACCGAAAAGGTTTTCAAGGAGGTTTGGGACCAGCACGCAGGAAGCAGTCGCACCGTGACACGATACGTCCAAGAGATCGTAAGTCTGGTGGATCGTTGCCTGGAGACGGCTCAATGGGCGATTCGTCACACGGGAGCATTTACAGTAGCTGCTATGGCAGCGGACGTTGCCAGCGCGAGTGAGGCTACAGGTTCCATTGATGACTCCAACCTGAAAGCAATTTGGCCTGCATTTGACAAGGCCTTGGCCTTGAAAACCTTTCCGGGTAAGGAGAAGCTGCTTCAGTCGTATCCCAAGTTTGTGGAACGAGGTGATCTTCTTTGGAAAGCCGACAGTACTGTTTCTGCTCAAATGAAAAAGATTGCGATTCGAGAAGCCAAGCGTAACAATGATGAGTATCGACGTCACGCCTTTGTCTGTCTGTGGAAGTTTGCCAAGGCTCGTCCGGATCTCGATATGCTGAAAGATATCGCCGAGATCACCACTCCTTACCTGGATGGGTTCAAGGACGAAGACAAGATGGATGTAGACGCCAAGGAGAGTCAGAAAGAGGACACTTTATCAAAGACAGCAAAGAATGCATTCGAAGCTATCGCTCGAGGCTACGCCCGATCTCAAAACATTGACATCAGAAGCTCACTTCGAGACATTGTTACCACATTGCAACCATATCTCGCCAATGCGAAATTCGGTTTCATCAAGAGAGAAGTATGGTATGAATGCGTCAGTGATGTCATGGAAGATGCGGTCAAGTTTGCGAGAGCCATGGATCCGCTACCATCGCCGTACAATGGTTCGGAAGTCGTGGCATCCTACACGAAGAGCCTTGATATCGAACAAGGAGAGACGGGCACGGAGCCTCAGCGACTGAAGAGGGTCAAGGCTCTATCTAAAATTGTTGACGCGAGGAACAAGGGTGTTTTTGGACAGGCTGCCTGGCCCAGTACCTTGGAGGCTGAGATGCAAGGAGCTTTGGGCGAAGAGAGATCATTAGACGTGCAAAAGGCATGGAAGATTTTGCTGGAAGAGCTGAAGCAATTTCGGGGTTGATGAGAGTGGACATGGGAATTCCAAAAAAAATCCCGGTTATTGTTAGAAATTTGATGGTAGTTGCCGAACGAGGTATTATTATTCATGCATGGTAGTCCGTACATTGGTGTGAGTTGTATCATTACCGCACGGAGTACTCCGTAATCCGTACAGCCAAAGCCCCATGGACCATAAATTATAATAGACGGGTTGCGTCATGGCGGTCGGGTGCCTGCACAAACCCCTCCAGCGAATCACTGCCGACATTGCCACTACCACCAACCAACCTTGCCTTTCTTTGCCTTTCATCCTGCACAGAGCGTTCTGCATTGTCCTTTTGTCCACGCAACAGGGCCCTTTTCATTGACACAACTACTGGAGCCACCGTCTCACACTGATCAAAATCGTCTGTTGAGGTGAGGAGCAGAGAGAACTCTAAGAAACCTACAGACCTGAGCGTGCTTCACTTTCCATCTCCCTCGACGACCGAGACCTGCGTCGAGAAGCGTATGCTTTGTGGGCTAGCCCCCCCCTCGCATTTAGACGACAGCCGCTACGAGAGGTACATGATCGACGAGCTCTAAGCCTACAAACGACAATCGAGACATTCGGAAACGGGGATGGCAGACATGGACGAAGCCATCTCTTCTTTCGTCTCCATTACTGGCGCGACGCCAGAAGTTGGGAGAGGGTTTCTGCAAATCACAAATGGAGATTTTGAACGTGCTGTTGGCTTGTACTTTGAGAATCCGGAGCTTGCGTCTGGTGTTGGCGCTGGAGTCTCTGAATCTGCGTCCGCACCTGCGAATCCACCCTCAGCTGCTCTTCACCAGTCGAGCCTAGGCCGCCAGGATGCCAGCGGGGTTATCCATATAAGCGACGATGACGACGACCTGATGCACGACGATATCGACGTCGATAGTGGTGACGAAGGCGAGCGGTCTGCTGTTCAACATGCAGCTGCCATGGCACAAGAAGAGGAAGATGCGGCCATGGCAAAGAGGTTGCAAGAGGAGTTATATTCGGGCGGTCCGGGAGGCCCAGCAGATCAGGAAGATGTGAGGGCACCCATTGCGCGCACTACCGAGACTCTGGTTGCCCCCGACCCTAACTGGAATGACGCTGCGGATGAGGAGACGACACAAAGACTACTTGAGCACCTCAGAAGCAGAAGGCATCCTCCACGTAAGTTGCCAGGTCATGACGGCATTGCCATCAGTTCTTGATATATGAGCGCCCATGCATGCAGCTGAGATGGCTTCCTCTGCTGACATTTTGATCATGTAGCTCGCACGGGCGGTCCCTTTGGCCATCGAATTTGGGGCGATGGGGCAAGCTCCGCAAGTCCGTTCAATGCCACTGACGATAGCAGCCACGCACGACGATTGGAAGATCTGTTTCGACCACCGTATGATTTGATGGCTCGGATATCATGGGACGAAGCGAGGACGCTCGGAAAAGAGGACAAGAAATGGATCTTGGTAAATCTTCAAGACATGAACGATTTCAACTGCCAAGCTCTCAACAGGGATATCTGGAAGGATTCTGCAGTTCGGGACCTGGTGTCCGAGAACTTCATCTTCTTGCAGTACGACAAAGATTATCCAGATGCCGAGGAATATCTCACGTTTTACTTTCCCAATCAGACACACCAAGATTCGGACAACTACCCACACGTTTCTGTTGTCGACCCTCGAACCGGCGAGCAGGTCAAGGTGTGGAGTGGCAGGCCGTTTCCCAGTGCGGAAGACTTCCACGCCGAGTTGGCCGAATTTCTGGATCGATACAGCCTCGCTGCCAACAGCAAAAATCCCGTTGCCAGTGCTACGTTGCGTAAGCCAGCTGTGGTGGATGTAGCCAGGATGACGGAGGAAGAAATGCTAGAGATGGCTCTCCAGAACAGCTTGGCGGCAGGCGGCGAGAGCAGTCGGTCAGCGGCCACGACTAATTTTCGCGATCCAGATGCTCTTACCAAGTCACATAGACAAAGTGATTCCGACCCTGAGGATAAGGGCAAGGAGCCAGAAGCAGTGTCTGAGGACAGCGCATTTTCTCTCATTTCGAGTGGAAAACCACACACAGAGCCCGACAACAGCCCGACAACAACGACAAGAATACAGTTTAGGCATCCTACCGGACGTGTCATTCGACGATTCAATCTACACGACCCGGTACGACGTATTTACGAGTGGCTCAAGGCCGAGCCACTGGAGGGCAAGGATGGTGTGGAATTCGAGCTCAAGAAGATGCCTCAAGGGCAGGACCTGATTGAAAGCCTGGAACGGACCGTTGAGGAGAGTGGGCTGAAACAAGGGACGGTAATGATTGAATTTATCGAGAACTAAGCCAGTTGGGGGCACGAAATATTGCGAGAGCATAAAGGGCAATGATGGCAGCACTTACGGCTAGACGGTTTACGAAATACTCATGACGCTTGACACGCACGGCCTGGTTTTCTTCCCAACTTCCAGCCCTCTTATTTTGTGGTGCTGTAGGAATAGAATTTGGAGGCCATTTGGAATTTCTCCTCATCCAGCCAAAGTTTCCTAGAACCTGGAACCTGGAACCTGGAACCTGGGTCAAATATCTTATTCAGGCATTGATTGGTCTGGCGGCCTCTTTGTGGTAGTAGTGAAACGAGGCGTTTCTAGAAGGCAGAAATGGTGCGAGGGCGGAAAGCAGAATTATTCGAATTTGGCGTATGGTCTTGCAGTCAGTCCATGAATCTGTATTAATGTGATGAAGTCAGATGAGCTCAGCCTTCCATACCTATGCCTACAGGAGTTCGCAGTAATACAAGACAGAGACAAATGATGAGGAGCAGTTGCGGATGGTGCCAGATCACGCTGTTAAGAGATGCGACAAGCGAGGACAGGGCTGACCAATGGGGGGCGGTAACGCAAGTTACGCAACGCAACGCAACGCAACGCAACGCACTGGACTTGTCAGAAGTGGGCCGTGGCTGGCTGGCACTAGTTATTAGCGATAGGTCCTCCTTGCTGCCAGCTGCCAGCCTGCCACTGGCCCCCTGATGGTTTCGCAGTTGCACTTTCGCCCTGTGTGGGGAGCAGCTCCACCAATCGACCCGGACCTGGCCCTGGCCCCGGCCCTGGACGCAAGTCAACAAGTCAACACCGATGCGCAGCATTTGACACCACGGGCCTGCACATAAACATGGCCGCCCACTTGGCTTGTTTGTTTCGTCCAGACTGGGCTTTGGACTGCATGCATTTGGGTTTGACAATCTCATTTCCGTTCTAAGGTTTCCTTATTCTCAGCATATTGACTTTTCTCTTTATGCTTTCTTTGCTTTTCCAGGTGATATTTCACCTGCGCTACCAACGGTGACTCTGACTCTGAGTTTGGACTCGAGGAGGGGTCCATCTTCTATATCACATACCAACGTGCCCACAAGTCAGGAACCTGCTTCTTGTAGAGAGTAGGGTTGCTCGGTAACGACGACGACGACGACGACGACGACGAACGAGGGACTCGATGCACGAAACGACACATCCATAGCGCCATTTGCAACGCTACACCAGTGAATTTGGTGGCTGCCTTCGAACAGCACTACGACAATACGGCAGCCATGGCAGAGAGATACCGGGATGACGAGCCCAATGAGGCTCTGGACCCTGAGGTGTTGTATTCCAAGGAATACTGCATTGGTTAGTTCCGCCGAAAAATCTTGAAGAGGTTGGCCAAGATACTAAGTCCAGTTGTGATCAGGCGGCGGAAGCTTTGGCAAAGTTTACAAAGGGTTCGCTCTATTCCCCATGATCTTGCGCCGCATGACTCGGAGTCGGAGGCATCCGGGACACTGCAGCCGTGGAAGACGAACAAAAAAGTAGCTGACTTTTTTTCCTCTTTTTTTTCTTTTTTTTTTCTTTTGCGAGTAGAGTCGACAAGCGAACAGGCCAAGCCGTAGCCATCAAATTAATCGACATCGAGAACGCCGAAGACGAGGTCGAAGATATCATACAAGAGATAGCCATCTTGTCGGAGCTGCAATCGCCGTACGTCACCAAATACTATGGATCATATGCCAAAGGCGCTGAGCTATGGATTGTCATGGAGTTTTGTGCAGGTGGAAGCTGTGCCGATCTGATGAAACCTGGTTCGATTGGGGAGGACTACATTGCCATTATCTTGAGAGAATTGCTTCTCGGGCTGGACTATCTGCATTCAGATAAGAAGCTTCACCGGGACATCAAAGGTATCATTAAACCCCATATTTTTGTCTTTCTAGCACGACAGCGTGGAAATGATCAATGACATGGAGACTGACATTTTGCAGCCGCCAATGTTTTACTGGGGTCTGGAGGGCAGGTCAAGCTGGCCGATTTCGGGGTTTCTGGTCAATTATCTGCCACCATGACTAAGAAGAACACCTTTGTAGGGACCCCGTTCTGGATGGCACCAGAAGTTATTAAGCAATCCGGGTACGACCACAAAGCCGACATGTGGTCCTTGGGTATCACGGCGCTCGAACTGGCCAATGGCGAGCCTCCGTATGCCGACATTCATCCCATGAAAGTTCTTTTCCTCATCCCCAAGAACCCTCCGCCTAGACTGGATGGCAATTTTACCAAAGCTTTCAAGGACTTCGTCGAGCTCTGTTTGCAACGGGATCCAAAGGAACGACCCACGGCCAGAGATCTTCTAAGACACCCTTTTATACGAAGAGCGAAGAAGACGACGTACTTGACAGAGCTCATCGAGCGCCACAATCGATGGGCTTTGACACACAAGGGAGAAGATGAGGATCACTGGGATGCTCAAGAGGGAGCGGCTCCCACGGAACGCGAGAAAGTGGACGAGGACATGTGGGATTTCGGAACTGTGAGATTGGTCGGTGACCGGGGCGGCTTCGTACACCGGCCAGGGTTGAACGCTATGGACGAGAGCGCGACCAATGCTCGCTCCTCACGACCCCTGGAGGCTGCATCGAGCCCCGGTGAAAAATATCGCGACCCAGGTCCGATAAAGGCAAGGGACTTTGCTTTTCAACCAGCTGATACGCTCAAGGCTGCCAACGCGGGCACTTCAAGGCAGTCGAGCCCACAGAGGAAACCAGTACCTGCAGATATTATGACCGAGTCGCCATACAAGGTTTCCTTGCCCACGAGTGCCATCAAAGCATCGACAGGGGAGACACCAGAGACACCCACGAGCCATCTCCCCCAACGACCATTACCATTACCACCGGCCCCGACGTCTCAGTCTCCGGACTACGACCGAGAACTTCAATTTCAATTGCAGCGCGATATGAACATGCTGCACCTGAACATGAGCCCGTCACCGCTTTCTTCGTCGCAGGCGACACAGTCCCACATGGAGGAAGCGCTGCCGCGAGGGCAACAAGAATCGCCCACGCGACAGCCAAGCTCTCGAGCGCCATCCATGTCCATCTCCGAAATTCCGCCCTATCGCGGCTCACCGGTGCAAAGAGGGTCTTTCCAACAAGCCGCGCCGTCACAAAGACCGCCTCCCGCCAGTAACCCGACGCCTCCACCGTATTCACACTACTCACCTGCGCTGTCTGACGCGTCTGCTCCGCCGACCTCATTCCCATCTCCAGCCCCGTCAAATCCGAACGGTGAGCTGGATGCTTTGAATGATGTGATATTCCCAGCGTTAGAGGAAGCCCTTAAGAGGCGACAAACTCGACTGCAACAGCTGTACAGACCAATGTCAAAATCTGCTGCTCCTGCTCCTGCTGCTCCTGCTGCTGCTGCTTCTGCTGTCGTGACAGCGAATCAACAGCGTGCGGAGTTGGCACACGAGAAAGTGAGGAAGCTGGTGTATAAATTGGCACATGTTTGCAAAGAGATCGATCAGTTTGACAAAGCTGAGCCGGTGGGGATGGGTCGTGAGGTGGGCAGCTTCCTGGAGGGACTGTTGGAGGAAATTCTAGTCAGGGTCGAGCCTTTGGACGAAGAAGATATGTGACATGATTACGATGGTTGATAATTGATATACGGATACGAATGGGTAAATTCATGTGCACCGGGTATTTGACATACACGCCACGTGATGTTTGCGGGCGTAGATGAGAGCGAGAGATGAGGAATCCTGCCATCAAAGGGTCGGGGCCGGGGCCGGGGCCGGGGCCGGATAGGAGTCTACATCGTCTACATCGGAGAAGAGACGTCCTATTGCCATAAATAAGAATACTGCAGAGATGAGAAGCGTGAACATATTCAGTACATGTATGATAGATAACGGCATGAAGACTTGTCTGTATTATTGTGTAATACGTGTATCCTGTTGGAAGGTCAAGGACCCACCTGCAGCCGAAAAGCCGAAAAGCCGAAAAGCCGAAAAGGGCCTAGCCCAGAGAAGCATGCGGCTCTAATAAGCCTCCAAAGCCTCGGAGCACTTCGAATTCCGCTCTTCCTCCGAAGCGAAGCCAAGGCGGCCCGGCCGACAGGGAAGGGAAAGCCCCAAAAAAGCTCGGTGCTTCAGTGCTTCAGTGCCTCAATGCTTCAAGGCTTCAGTGCCGAGAACGCGCGCAACAGGGGAGCAAGAGAGAAATAAAGTTTCTGGTTCAGGAGGGAAACATTGCTGCGCCATTTGGGCATGCCAAATTCAAGTTGTTGCAGAGGAGAGAGGTCTGACTATTACAGGACTGGAGCGGCCCCCGGTTTTCCGTGCGGATTAGTGAAGCTTCTTTTTTTTTTTTTCCCTTTCCCTTTTCCCTTCCCTTTCCACTCCCACCTCTGCTCCCTCTCCCCTCCCCGTGTCCGTCTGTGCCTACGTCTTTGAGCGCGATTGTAATTCTTGGCCTCTTTGCTTTCGCCTGCTCTTACCTACCTCGGTAACTCACTATCGACTTGTACTCTTGTCACAATGTTGTCTCGTGGCTCTGCTCGAACGGCGCAGGTATGTTGTTGACGTTTCTTGTTTCTTTTGTTGTGCTCGCACGGTCTCGTGGTCTCGGGACCCTCAACTTGCAGACGAAGAGGTCCTTGCGGATATCGATATCCGGGCTGACATTCTTGCGTGTTTCTGCATAGCTTCTGCGCGGCGCTGCTGGCCAGCACCAGTTCTCCCGATCCTTGGCGACGGTCCAGTCCGACATCTTCAAGCCCGCCAAGTTTGGCGGCAAGTACACCGTTACCTTGATCCCCGGTGATGGTATCGGTGCCGAGGTTGCCGAGTCAGTCAAGACCATCTTCAAGGCCGACAACGTCCCCATTGAGTGGGAGCAGATCGAGGTCTCGGGTGTCATCGATGGCGCTGGCCGCACCGAGGATGCTTTCCGCGAGTCCGTTGCCTCCCTCAAGCGCAACAAGCTCGCTCTCAAGGGTATTCTGCACACTCCCATCAGCCGCTCTGGTCACCAGAGCTTCAACGTTGCCATGCGACAGGAGCTCGACATTTACGCCAGCATCAGCTTGATCAAGAACATTCCCGGCTACGAGACCCGCCACAAGGACGTCGATCTGTGCATCATCCGTGAGAACACCGAGGGTGAGTACTCTGGCCTGGAGCACCAGAGTGTTCCCGGTGTGGTCGAGTCCCTCAAGATCATCACGCGCGCCAAGTCTGAGCGCATCGCCAAGTTTGCCTTTTCTTTCGCCCTGGCCAACGGCCGATCCAAGGTTACTTGCATCCACAAGGCCAACATCATGAAGCTGGCCGATGGTCTGTTCCGCAGCACTTTCCACAACGTGGCCAAGGAGTACCCTACCCTCGAGGTCAACGACATGATTGTCGACAACGCCTCCATGCAGGCCGTTTCTCGCCCTCAGCAGTTTGACGTCATGGTCATGCCCAACTTGTACGGTGGCATCCTGTCCAACATTGGTGCTGCCCTTGTGGGTGGCCCTGGCATTGTTCCCGGTTGCAACATGGGCCGTGATGTCGCCGTCTTCGAGCCCGGTTGCCGACACGTTGGTCTTGACATCAAGGGCAAGGACCAGGCCAACCCTACCGCTCTGATTCTGTCAGGCAGCATGCTTTTGCGCCACCTTGGTCTTGACGACCACGCCAATCGCATCTCCAAGGCCATATATGCCGTCATCGCCGAAGGGTACGTAGAACTACGTTTTTTTTTGTTTTTTTTTTTCACCTTTCCCAAAAGTCCCGTTGAATAGAATGTGTAAGAGCATTGCGCTGACAATTTCTACAGCAAAGTTCGCACCCGCGATATGGGCGGTGTCTCGACGACTCACGAATTCACCAGGGCCATCCTTGACAAGATGGAGACGCTCTGAATGATGTACAAACCTGTTACCCACGGCTCAAATGCAAGCCACGGTGGAAGAGAAAGAAGAAGAGAAGACGGTCGAACGGGGGTCACGCTACGAAAAGCTTCTAATGGGGAACTGAAATGCGAAGGATGAAATGGTGGCCAACATGTTTTTTGATACCTCGATATGAGAGTCCAGGCAACAGAGGAGGGGAACCTGGCGATGCGGAGAGGAGAAATGACTTTTTTTTTTTTTTTTTTTGTGTGTATTACCTGGGCGGCGACGCTCCGAGGTTTGCCTGCAGGGGAGCCGCGCCGCAGCACAATTGACATGACGTCCAGTATAAATATACAGCATGGCCTTGCAACTTAGCAAATTTTTTTTTTCATTTTTTTTTCATCTCTTTACTTGGAATGCATAGAAATCACCTGTTCAAGGTCTGAGGTGGTGGGAACGATGGTGTGACTCCGCTCCGAACACCGCCGCGCTGACGGGGGGAGTATAATAAATTATATACACTTTCTTCATTGCCAATCGACTCTGTTGTCAAACTCGACATCGAGACCAGTGTTCAGCAACCAGCAGCAGCGAAATCATGATTTCCATGTCAGTCGAAGTCCCTGTACGGAGTAAAGTGTAAACCACGAATCTGGGTCATCCAACGAATATCCCCACTTGTTTATTTGCAGCCCAATTTACGGATTAACAACCAGTTGAAATGTCGCGTGCAGGCAAGAGCGGGTGGCCCAGGCTGGGCTGAGTCCTGAGTCCTGACCCCTCCGAAAAGTGTACACATGGCGGGGTGACTTGATATTTTTTCTGCCCCTCCGTCCATCGCTCTGTGTGACTCGTCCCGCGCCAATCTGATCTGACCAGAAATATATTCTGTGAGTGGAACGGCCCTTTGCTTCCTTCCCAGAAAATCCACAGAAAATCGACATCGACACACTCTGCGTTCGCAACCACGACAATGGCGGACAACCCAACTACCTCCGGCGAGCCTGCCGTGGCTGATGCCGCCGCCGCCGCCGCCGCCGCCGTTGCCAAGCTTCACCTCGATGAAGTCACAGGCGAAATGATCTCCAAGACCGAACTCAAGAAGCGCCAGAAGCAGCGCGAAAAGGAGGCTGCCAAGGAAAAGAAGGCTGCTGCAAACCCCAAGCCTCAGGGCTCTGGCAATAAGAGCGCCGAGGCTGCCGAGAAGGAACTGACCCCTAATCAGGTGTGTCGCGCGCATGCAAATTCACTTCAAAGAAGATGGAACGAATTTATGCCCAGACGAAATTGGCAGGCTAACTTCTACGGCTCTCTAGTACTTCGAAATCCGGTCACGAGCTGTCAATGAGCTTCACGCTCAGGGCAAGGCTTATCCTCACAAGGTAACCGTTGGGCCGATTTGTGACGCTCTCAGGACGCCAAAGACCTAACCGATGCTTAGTATCATGTCGACTACGACATTCGCAAGTTTGAGGAGGACTTCAAGCACCTCAAGAATGGCGAATCCGACAAGTCTAGAATGATCCAGCTGGCTGGAAGAGTCTATGTCCGCCGTTCTGCTGGTTCCAAGCTCTTCTTCTACGACATTCGTTCCGACGTATGGCTTTATCTCGTGTTGCATTTTTCGTCGATTGGTCGTTTGCTCATACTTCGCAGGGTGTGAGACTTCAGGTTCTTGCTCAAGCCGACAACCTTGACGACAAGGCTCCCGCCTTTGATGATCAGCACGTCAACCTCCGACGAGGTGATATCATTGGTAGGATCTGGCGCCGACCTTTTGAAGTTCAACTGCACAGTACTGATTAGGTCCGCCACAGGTATTCGCGGTTTCCCCACGCGTACCAATCCCAAGACTAAGCAGGGTTCTGGGGATTTTTCTGGTGAATTATCCATCGCTGCTGTCGAGGTCACTCTTCTGGCGCCTTGCTTGCACCAGGTGCGTACTCGATACCAAAAAAAGTTTTGCCCAGTATAGCTCTGCTAACCAACCATGTCCAGATCCCCGACGATCACTATGGCTTCAAGAACCCCGAAACTCGTTTCCGCCAGCGCTACCTCGATCTCATGATGAATGAGAGGTCGAGGCAGATCTTTATTACTCGTGCAAAGGTCGACTCCTATATTCGTCGCTGGTTCGACGACCGTGACTTCGTCTCAGTGCAAACTCCTATGCTTAATCCAATTGCTGGTGGTGCCACTGCCAAGCCCTTCGTTACTCATCACAACGACCTGAACATGGACATGTTCCTGCGTGTTGCCCCCGAGCTGTACCTGAAGATGTTGGTTGTCGGTGGCCTGAACCGGGTATATGAAATGGGACGACAATTCCGCAATGAGGGCATGGATCTCACTCACAACCCCGGTACGTCTTTATATGGGTTGCTGCTTCATATTCGTCAATGGGAGCTAACTCATGTCACTAGAATTCACAACCCTGGAGTTCTATATGGCGTACGCCGACGTTTACGACCTCATGGACATGACGGAGGAGCTCGTCAGCGGCCTGGTCAAGCACATCCACGGTTCATACAAGACTGTATATCACACCATCAAGGGCGAGGAGATCAACATTAACTGGGAAGGTCCTTGGCGCAAGATCGAGATGATCCCTGCCCTCGAGGAGGCTGTTGGAGAAAAGTTCCCTCCTGCCGACACTCTGCACACTGAGGAGGCCAACCAGTTCTTCAAGAAGGTTCTTGCCAATACTGGTGTCGAGTGCAGCCCCCCACTGACCAACGCCCGTATGCTGGATGCTCTTGTTGGTGAATACCTCGAGTCTCAATGCGTACGTATATCTCCGACAGTCAATGATGGCGTATATTTATTTGCACGACGAACGCTAACAGAAACATTCAAAGATCAATCCTACCTTCATCATTGGTCACCCCAAGATGATGTCTCCCCTTGCCAAGGATTCCCGCACTATCCCAGGTTTGTGTGAGCGATTTGAGGTGTTTGTTTCCACCAAGGAGATTGCCAATGCGTAAGTACCTTGCTTTTCAGGACAGTCCCGATAGGAATGCACTGCTAACAGCCGACACAGTTACACCGAGTTGAACGTTGCTACCGAACAGAGACTTCGATTCGAGGAGCAGGCTCGCCAGAAGTCTCAGGGTGATGATGAGGCACAGATGGCTGACGAGACCTTCTGCCAGGCTCTCGAGCATGCTCTACCTCCTACTGGTGGTTGGGGCATGGGTATCGACCGTATGATGATGTTCTTGACCGACAACTACAGCATTCGTGAGGTTCTGGCATTCCCAACCATGAAGCCTGAGTAAAGAAGACATGAAAACATGACAAGATGGAATCACCAGCATGAGAATCTAAGAAAAAAAAAAGAAGAAAGAAAGAAAACCCATCTTGGTCTCCTGAGTCGGCCAGATGACGGATCTGAATCGTGAATGAGCAACTGTCCGGAATTGCCTTTTACTAAACAATGTTTTGAGTGGGGACACAACAAATCAAACCACACGCATCTTCACAGTTCAGGTATATTATATATATATATATACATGCAAGGGTATCTTCTTTCTGTGTCCCAGTACCTAGTGAGCACTCGTCATCACTCAATCAAAACCGCCCATCCCAAAGATGTAACGCCGTGCAATGCCCAAGAAAACTATTGAAGCAAGAAAAGCAACAAGTGAGAAAGCCACGCCTGCCACGCAAGCTCGTTCAGAAAGCAATCCGTCGCTTTCTGCCCGTATACTTGGACGTGGCTTTTACAACCTTGCCCTTTGTCTCCTGCTGTTCTTTCTTCTTGACGATCCACGCCTTGGTGCCCTTCTTCATGGGACCATTGTTGGACTTGAGCTTCTTGCGAGCATCCACGATGTCGACGTCGTCCATGCCGGCAACAACGCCCGTGATGTCGGATGAAGTTCCCGAAACCGCGGTACTCCCCACCGTAAGCACGAGGTAGAGCTTGACGTTCTTGGTGCCAGGGTCATCCTCGAGGAGACCGGCGCCAAAGCCAGCCTTGACGGCGGCCTGGGTGATCATGTTCCGCTGGACGTCGTTCTTGGGGTAGAACTGGCACACGGCGCGACCGCCGCGCTTCAGGGAAGCGTACAGGCCGTTGAAGAAGCGCGTGAGCCGCCCGGCCGGGGACGTGTCGCTGGTCTCGGCGCTGCAGAGCCACTGGATGGCCGAGATGCTGATGGCCGCGTCGAAGCTGCCTGCCCTGAAGGGGACGCCCTGCCCGACGTCGGCGAGGAGCAGGTCCCCCTCCACGTCTCTCTGCAGCGCGATGTCGAGCATGGAGGGGGAGACGTCCATGCCGATCCAGGCGTGCGGTCCGCCGTCGTCGGGGTCCACGGCCGACAGGATCTCGCCGGAGAGGCCACTGCCGCAGCCGATGTCGAGGATGAGAGAGGGGGATTTGAGGTCGAGGAGTTGGAGGGCGCGGAGGGTCATGGAGGCTTGGATATTTTGGATGCGGGAACTGGTGGTGTACTTGCGGGCTTCGGCGTCATCGTAGTGCACGTCGGCGGCGCTGCGAAGATGCGTGTTAGTTAGTTGCGGTTTTTGGAGTGACTCGGGGTGGTCGTGGACGGGCACCTACAGGGTGTCTTCGGGTCGAGACATGTTGGGCGATATGTGTTGTCGGATGGGAACTGGAAGAGAGAATTCTGCCGGGGCTCTCTTTTGGTAGGTATGCACGGAGTACGGAGTAGGTATCAAGAGGAATGGAGTTTCGGTCAGATCGTGAGGGGTTGGGTTGGGGGTTGGCAATGCGACCACACCCTTTTTTTTTTTTTCTTTTTTTTTTTTTTAATTGTCGTGGATGATGAGCCTGGTTTAATCGATAAGTAGGTGTGCAGGCGGTACGTACCGGACCGTGCAGTCTCCGAACCTCGGGATCATTTCTCATCCACGTCCACACCCCCCCCCCATCCATGTCTTGATACCTGTTCTCATCTACGGAGTACCCACCCGATCCGACCATTTCTTCCATCATTTTGACTCGCTTCTCTTCGAACCACCCCAAAACTATATACATAAAGCTTTCCTTTCGGCCAACACACACGCACACGCACAAAAAGCGAAGCATGTGGATTCTCCCCCTGATCGGCTACGCGGGAGCCATCATCGGCTTCTGCTTCCTCACCCTCTCCATCGCCTCGGGACTATACTACCTCTCCGAGCTCGTGGAAGAGCACACTGTAGTCGCAAAACGCTTGCTCACCCGACTTATATACACAGTCATCGGCATCCAGGTCATCTTATGGCTGGTGGACGGGTTCCCCATTGGCGCAACCCTCTTGGGCATCTTTGCCCATGTGGTGTATCTGGGAAACATGCGCAGGTTCCCGTTTGTGAAGCTGTCTGATCCCCTGTTTTTGCTGTCCTGCGGTAAGTTCCTGGTTGTTGGCAACGCCCCGTCTTGCAGCTCGACTGCTTGGCCTGCGCTCGCTCTTTTTTTTTTTTTTTCATCCGCATCCGGGGAAGACTGATGGTCAGCGTTAGTCCTCGTGCTGGTCGACCACTACGTGTGGTTCCGCCACTTTTCGAGCTCCCAGACGCGCGCGTACCAGCGATCCTCTTACTACGACCAAGTCGAGGTGCCGAGCTTCTCCATGATCGCTTCTTACTTTGGCCTGTGTGTCTGGCTCGTTCCCTTTGCCCTGTTCGTCAGCTTGTCTGCGGGCGACAATGTGTTGCCCACGATGGGGACGGAGGAGCCTTTGCGCGGGGCAGATGGGAAAGGGAAACCGCAGGGCATGGTGAAGGCCCTTGTAGACTACGTGCGCGGGACGATTGGTGAGATTGCTGGCTTGAGCAGTCTCGGGCGGCCGTGAGAGGCGGAGAAAGGGTGGAGGGAGGGTGTTGTGAAAAGCCTGATATCTTGAGAGAAGCGCCGAGCTGGTCGTGGCGAGGTGCAGGCATGATCATGGCATGTCAACTTTGGCAAGCTGGCGGAGAAGCCATTTGCACCTGTCGGTAAGTTTTGAAAGGCAGCAGCATCCTTCGGCTTTCCCCTCGTGCTAGTCTCCATTCACACAGCTTTTTGTGATGAGAAAATCCCCCCCTTTATTGGTCTTGACACGGAATCTCCTGGATAATGTTCCATTCATAGTCATTAATACCCTGCCTGATACGCTCCCCCAACTACCCTTCCACATTGGGCTGCAGATCTGTCGAGTCAGGGCTGACATTGGACCCAGTTGAGAAATGCGCGATAGCAGTTAAAACGTGCTGGTTTTTTTTTCGCACCATGAGCAAATAACCTCGTGTCATTGCGGCTACAACCATTTTGGCCCCGGGTCTATCAATCCCGCGAGAAACTGTACCATATTCCTGGCGAGCATCTGACCGCCTCGCAGCTAGCCCGCAGCCTGAGATTTCGACCTATGCCTACTCGATACGTCTCCAACAAAGCGGCATGCATACGCCTGTCGAGGGTTCGGCTGGCGGAGGACGATTTCGAAAACAGGTCTGAAGCAAGTCATTGAAAAATAGGCCCCAGGCTACCTCGAGCCTTTCAGCTCAAGGTCGTCCGGGCACTCTCGACTGGGGCAAGATGACTACCACGAACACACAACGTGTAATGAACATGCGAGCTTGACCACTCAAACCGCCACGTTGCTTCTCGCAAGAATGTTCAAGATGGTGTACACGTCCCAAACGTCCCAGCTGCCTTGTCCTCTCGACACGTAATCAACTCCCATGCCCTGCCCTGCCATGCCATGCCACTATTTCTCATCATCAACATCCTTCTCCTCCCTCCCCCCCCCCCACCGCGTTCATGATCTTGCCCATCTCATCGGCCGCCTGCACACGCCGGGCGCGACGTGTGCAGACGGTGCGTGCGAGCGCCAACGTGGGCGGTTAGTCGTTGCACTCTGATCCTGGAAGACACGATCTGGTCTGATTTATCCTCTCAATCGCCATGTGTCCCTCGTTTTGGAAAATTTCGCAAACTCGCGAATCGTCTTGTTGGGGGAAGAAAAACAGAGCACATATTTTCTTTCCTCAAGAGAAACGTGACTGACATACACGGACACTGGCATTGGCGTGACGGTCGCCACACCACAGCCCCTGCCATGATGTCACCCTGTCGCAGCGCAAGTGGGAGGGCGGGAAAATGTGACATGAAATGGATCGGGAACTACATACGGACTAGGATTGATGACAATGGGACCCCTGTCGCAGCAGAATCAGATGTGGCGAGCGAGCGCAACACGTGGGCGGGATTGAACTCGTCATATACGGACGTATGTATTGACAATTTTTCCATGGCCGTGGTTGGGATACGTCTTCTTGTACCAATGAGTTCCTTGGCTCGTTCTTCAGATCAAGGCAACGTGTACATAAAAAGCCAGCATTTTGTTTTCTTGTCAGGTTCAAAGACGCACAGATGATGATGATTGGGTATCCCGTTCGTCCATGCCATGTCGTTGCTTCCATGCTTGTAGAAAAGACTTGGATTCCCGGTATCGTATGCTAGCTACTTCTGTGTTGTATCGGCGGTGTATTGATATACCAAGGTATCTCCTATTCGGTTCCGACACGTCCATCTTGGAGTGGAATCGTCAGCTTACAAGCCCACACACTCCCTTCTTGCAGTCTTCCTGGCCCATGCCTTGGATCGTCTCCCCCGCGCTGCAATTCTCTCCTCATGACAAGTCAAATTGTCGCCCATACCACGCAGCAACTACCACTAGTCCGCGGCACTCAACAGCTGTTCAACTGCCCCTTGTACGCTGCCTCCGCTCCTTCGAAGAGCCGCCACGTTTCGATCAAAGTCGAAGAAGCCCATGTCGTTCAGTTGACGCAACTGCTCTGCATACATCTCCTGCGGAGGTCTAGTATCGAGGGAGGAGGCAGGAGCGAGCGCACCTCCTCCTCCCAGCATCTGCATAAACCGTTGCATCATTTCAGGTGTCATTGCTACGGGTTGGCGCATAAAGCCATCGTTGCCTGCTTGGGCTCCTTGGGGGAACAAAGCGGCAAACGGGTTGGCGGCAGTCTGATTCTGGGTGTTTTGGGCGCCATCGACACCTCCCGTCTGCGACGTGCTCTGGGCATCGCGGGTCTCTGATCCTTGAGTAGTTTCTGAAACTGTCGATAGATCAGCAACTGGAATGCCATCTCCCAAGCCATTCTCATTCAAGAGCCGCTGGATCATTTGAGCAATGTTCGATCCGCCAATGCCGCCATTGCCGCCGGCTCCTTCGAAATTCGGCAACATGAAGGCCATCCCTGCCTGCTGCTGACTTGCGTCATCCCCAGTGGAAGCATTGCCACCAGCCGCGGCGTCGGGCGTCGTATCCGTGGCTCCGGGGGCAGGGAAGGCGGAGTCCCCGCCGCGCATGTTTCGCTGCATGCGCATAGCTTGGCTCATCATCTGCGGGTTCGTCATCATTTGTCTCATAAACGGCGACGTGATCATTTCTCTGGCATTGGGCATGTTTCGCAGCATGGGGTTCGACTGGATCAACATGTTGACAAAATCTGGGTTGCTCAAGGCTTCGTTCATAGATTGCTGGACATTCGGATCTGACATCATGCGCTGAATGCGCTCCTCGTCCATGGGCGGGCCCATCTGAGATTGTATCAATTAGCGGATACTCGAGCGGGAATCAATTGCCATCCATGCATGGCAAAAAACAAAGGGCACGTACACCACCATCAGGTCCAAACATATCCATGCCGGGAAGGTTAATCTGATGACCGGCGTACCTGGCACCGGTCAAACCGGCCAAGGGATCATTCGGGTTAGTTCCTGCGGAGATGTTCTCGGGCACAGCTCTAGGGGTTGGCCCAGTGGTTGACGTCTGTTGTGTAGGGTTGCTGGCGGCGCTCTTGACCATGTGGATGGTGTTGTTGGCCTTGATCTTGTATGATCCGAGGGTATCATCGTTCTTCATCACTCTACCAGAGTAAATCAGCCTTTGCCTCTCGATGGGAACGTTCTCGAGGTCCTCGCCCGCAAGCTTAGTCTTCAGTTCCAACACGGTGGCTGATTCGGCCATTGTGATGGTGTGGTTACGGTCCGAGGACGTCTTGACCTTGAAGGTGACTTGCGCATCGCCACTCGACTCGGCATTGTCGGCCATGGCGACTGGGTGCTTGTGAGAAGTCGTCGTGTGTTGTTGTGCGCCTGCTGTACCTGTGCAGTGGCATGGAGTTGTAATCCGTAGTCGTCTTTTTTTGCGGCGGGAACGATGGCGGGGTGCGACGACGCAGTTCTCCGACACCTACCAGCTAATCTGAGATGGAGTACTTCAAGAAGGTGCTGAGGACCCCGCGGGTTGTGTGCAAGAGAATAAAACGGGGATCAATACAGTTGGGTGGTGTAAAGAAGCATGAAAGCGTGAAAGCGTGAAAGCGTAAGAGGCGAAAGAGGCGAAAGAGGCGAAAGAAGGCGGAAGAAGGCGGGCGACAAGGAGATGGGCAGCGCAGCCAACAGGCGAATGTCACAGAATCAAGTGGTCAAAGGGAAAGAAAGGCCCACTGCGTCCTGGGTTGGATGGTGGTTGCCACTGGTTGGAGGGGTGTGACTCGGTGAGGGTGGGGTGTGAGTCGTGGGGGCAGGCCGGCAGGCAAGGCAGGCAAGGCAGGCAGGCTCAAATCCCACCAGCATACGGACTACTCCGTACGGATTACATAATCCGTACATACAATGCCCCCCTGAATCATTTTACAAATCTACATGCCCCAGCTGTCCGTTCTTCTCTAATAACAGCTGTGATCAGCTGTGAGTAATACTATTATTAGAGAGCTACAAGGGAAATGCGCAGCGATACAGCGCTATAAAAAGGGCGCGCCACAACTAGTACCCAAATGTACTAGCCCCTGTCTCCTTTATTTGCTAGATAATATCTGATTGGCTCGTTTGTTTCTCAGCTGACATCTGATTGGTTCAATTACCACTGTCATGTAGATTTGTAAAATATTTCAGGGGGTGTATTGTATGTACGTCCGTACTCCGTAGTGTTATAACTATTAGGTACAGCCATGGTCGAGTCGCCGCGTGCCTGCTGGGCGCTCTGACGGTTCAAAGATTTGGCTTGCAGTCTATACAGCACGGCGAAGTCGAGACTCGAGGTCGGAATCGCCAATTATGGCATGTCTATGAGAGACGAAGTCCCTGTAGACGGAATCCAGAGCATCCGAGTTGAAGTCGCACCCATAGTAGAAGAGGACGCTACTATTGCAGTTGAAGCTACCATCAGACTTCTCAAAGAACCACGTCAGATTCTCATCTGCTCCAGAAACCGTCCAGTAAAGGGAAGGGTTGTCCTTTTTTATAGCTGAGAAGACGTTCTCAGCCACGTTGCTGAGCCATCCGGACTTGGTAATGTTGAGGGTAGCCAGGGTAGCCATAGGCCTGTCCGCGGAAGGGGGGAGAACGATTGCAAGGCATGACATGCTATCATCATAGTAAGCCGTGAACGGATTCGCCGCAAGAAACTCAATGAAGCGATCGACTGTGGCCTCAGTACTGATGTCCTTATAGTCCCCAGTAAGGGTCTCTTTGATTTTGCCAAGATCTTGAAGTCCAGATAAAGAGGATACCTTTTGAATCTTATCTCCACGGCGGATTAGGGTACCGGCGCCAGAGTTAGTAAACAGCTCTTTCAGGAGATCACTAGGGTGGATGATGGCAACGCTAGAGCTCTGTGGAAGAGTGTCAAGAAGTTCCTTGATCTCCTTAATCTTGAGACGGGTTCCGTATCTACACCATGGCTGAGACATGATATAGTCAAACTCTTCATCGAGGTTGATCTGAGAAATCTTGCCGCCATTGCCGTCGAACAAACCCCCCTTCTCAGAGAGGTACACCACCTTGAGGGGCTCAAGGGCGCGAGCGAGTTCAGCAGCGGCGGAATCAGCGTTGACATTGAGAAGCCTCCCATCCTCGGACTCTGCTAGGGATGTCATTATAGGTATATAGCCGGCCTTGATACTATTGTCTGTAGACGAGTTAGTGGTCGGTAACAGAATAGAACAGGGGGAACTCAACTGATTGCGGCGGCATTGACTTTTGAGACCTTGCCAACGTAGCCCCATTTCTCCTTGTCGAGGTAGTCGGCCATGAAAACACCGCTGAGGGACCTGGTGGCAACACCAAGCTGGTCAAGTTTATCTGTAAGCTTGAGGTTCTCTTCGCGGAACAGCTTGCGGGCAACACCAAGAGTCTTCGCGTCGGTGATGCGTATGCCCTCTGAAAACTGGGGCTCGACGCCGGCCTCCTCGAGCAAGCGGTTCAGCTGGGGGCCAGCACCGTGGACGATGACGGGGTAGAGTCCCAGCTCGTAGAGGAACAGCAAGCTGCGGCATAGCTCGTCAAGGTGCTCGGTCAGGATAGCACCGCCCACTTTCAGCACACAGAAGTTCTGGGCAGAGCTAAAAAGCTTGAGCCATTGCTGTGACTCCCTTTTCTGGCAAGTGTTAGTGGTCGATGTTGGCGCGGCCATGGGAATCATGGAAATCGACGTAACCCTTCACCCCTCTCTCCTCGTCGAGGAGAAAGGTAGGTACTTGGAGAGAGAACCTACAGATCCAATAGATCGCAAAGCCTGGCTCACAATTTCCCTAGTGGCATTCCCGGCTGTAGACGAGTATCGGAAGGTCGAGGTGTTGGGCACTTTGTTGAGGTTGCGATTGAGCAGGGTTCGAGAGGTCTTGGGCACGGCACTTGGAATTCGCTTGGCTACGGCTCGCAATGCCAGCCCGCGCCACGGTGCGGAGATCATGACTTCGGGGGCTGCTTTAACCCAATTGACTCGGCGGTGGGCGGTGGGCGGAGAGGTCGATGGGATGGTGATGTTGAAGATTGGGTAGGTGCAGGGTTCGGTCTGTCTGTCGAGTTTCCCAGTTGGTTCCCAGTTGGGGGAGGGTACTGTGGGTAGCACAGGGTCTTAAATAGCACAGGGTCTTGGGGTCTGATCCACGAAAAAGCTGGTGCAAAGTTTGCACTGAGTCACTGACTTTAGACGGTACAAGTTGTATGTGGATTTATATAGGACAGCCACTTTGTATTGTAATTTTCTACCTAGCAAACTTGATAAGTAAACTACGTAAAGTGTAAAGTTCATGCCTAAAAATAGCAGATTTTGCCTTTTTCTTAGTATCTAATCCTTTTATAAGTATTTACATAGCCCTAGTTAAGCTTTAGTTAAAAAGATATATTATAAATAGGGGGGATATAGTGTTTATGTAATTTAGATAAATTTCTATAAATCTTCATAGAACTTAGCTAACAAAAATGGCTAGCGCGTTCGGTTATATGCATTTTACATCCGTGCAAAGTTTGCACCGGCTCGTGGATCACACCCCAATGAGTTACGAAGTACATTACGTATCGTGCGTTAGGCACGTGACCTTGGGAAAAGATGTCCCCTTGCAGGATTAGGAATGAAGAGAATCAGGTTAGATTAAAGCTATCTTCTATTACATAAATAGAAGGATAAAAGCTTCTCTTTTCTAGAGGAAGTAGTTATAGTAAAAATCATACGCTTCTAATGTGATTTTTCGCGTTTAGCGACGTGCATCTTCAGCTCCCCCGATACGGTCGTGAGCGCATAAATATTATTTGTCATAGACGCTGTATTCCGCCATCGGGCAACATTACGGTCCGTAAAGTGGGTTCTTCAAAGTCTGCGAGCGCCCCACAATCTACAGCACAACCTTATGTAGTGTATGGAGTAGTCCGTATATTCTCCCCATAAACCCGCTCCGACAACATCATGATCCAGGGGATATTCTACGCTAGATTCTTTCCTCAAAAAGGTAAGCCGCACAGCTTCCCTGTCAGCAGTGAGCACGTCTTTCTCACAACCACCTTCACAACCACGGCCAGGTCCCAAAATCGTCGCCCAATCACCCCCAGGATGCATCACCGCCTCCGAGACAACTACCGCCCGCCAGCCCCTCGTCGACTTTGACGTCCTGCATGAGTACATCATCCCCCGACAGGCCTTTTGCAACCGCTACGTCACCATCAACTCCCCCGATGACAAATATACCGTCCTTGGCTTCCCCGTCGTCATCGCCCACGCCAAGTATCAGCGCAATGAGTTCATCTTCAACTTTGGCCTCCTCATCGAGGCCGATGTAGACCAGACACCCTACGAGGGCGTCGTGAGATATCTCGCTGCCACCTTTTCCGAAATGGAGAAGCAGAATGAGTATCTGAGCCAGGGCGAGGGCGTGGGCGACGGGGTGAGAGATCAGGTGACAAGCAGGCGGCCGATTGAGAGTTTGCTGGAGATTGTGAAGGAGGACTTGAACAACTATGGCGAATGCATGATTCCAGTTGGTACGTATTTACTCCCAACCATCTCTCCCTTCCTTTTGCAATGAATCCCTGCCGTCTTGACTTCCTCCTCTCTCCTAGACGACGCCAACACCATCAACATGAAACTCTTCCCCCATTACCGCACGCCCCCCACCGTCAAAGGATGGCACGTCCCCGTCTCCAAGGTGAAATTTTCCGACATCATCGACCCAACCTGGGACCTCACTCTTCAAAAAGTCGTTGCCAAAATCGACGGCGTCTCCGACGTCCGCCGCATCGCCCACTCAGCCGCCGTGTCTCTTGACCTGGCCAAGATTGCCCTCCGTCACCTACTCTACTACGATACAATCATTCTCATCGACATGTTCTTCTTCAGCTCGTGCTACGCGCCTCGACCCGGCATCCACGACTTCATCCGCAATGTCGACGGCACTGTGGACGAGTGCGCTGGCTATGTGTCCCACGGCCGCGCCAGGGTGAGCAATTATCATCTCATCAAGCTGATGTCTTTGTTTGCGCCGAGCAGGAGCGTAAAGGAATGGATCATGACGAACCGGGAGAATGGGTTTGATGTGTTGAACTACGTCGACGTAAGGCGGTTTGTGCAATTCGGCATCATAAAGGGCTGCTTGTATCGCGTGCACAAGTACGTTCTGTCGAAGCAATATCTCGCCGCGTTGGCAACGGGAGAGAGTCGTCCGCGGCCCGGCGGGGACTCTCTGCAGAGATACGCGGATGGTAATCACCATTTCGATCAGATCATCACGGAGCAGAACCTGACGAATGATGAAATCATGGATAAGCTGAAGACGCTCCATGTTCCCAAGGGCGACTTGACGGTACTATACAAATGAGCTCATGGCCCGGTGCAGGAGTTTGTGGCTTAGTCACGACTTGATGATTCATTTATTATTATAATCTTGTGGTTATTTTTTGGTTATTTTTTGGGTGGGGGTGGGGGGTGGGATACAACAGCTTGTCTAATTTACATGATATCGTGCCGCCCCTTAATAAAACAGAGTAATGGTACATGCTATGACAAACGCTGTGTGCAACACAATACGAAGATTTTGTACAAATTAAGAACCTCACCATTGCGTCTTGAAAGACTTATCCTTCCTTTCCCTGGTCCGCTGTCGCATCTCCTGCTTGCTCGGCAGCTCAATATCCGGATTGTTAGCCACCTGCAAGCGGCCCTGTTCTCTGGTCCTCTCCCTGACCAACTTCTTGAGCCGATATGGCGTCAATTTTCGCCCGTTTGCCTCGGCCTCCCTCTGCAGTTGGTCCGTTGTGCGGCGCACCATGCCCGTGTACGGTTGGCCGGGGTAGATCTTGCCGCTGGCCTCCCAGTCCTCGTCGGAGACCAACTCTACGATGCGAACGTTGTGCTTGCCTTTGCGCAGGATCAAGATTTTATCATCAATGAGGTACTTGGCCGTCTCCTCGGGGAACCACATCTTCATCGGGGTCCAGGACAGATTGCCAGGGACCAGGCCGCGAGTCTGGCCTGGCTGAGCTGCCACGTAGGCACCCTGTTGGGTGACGAGGCGCTGGCCATCACTGTTGCTGCTGGCCAGGCCGCTGGCAAAGAGGAGCTTTGCGGGCGAGAGTCTCATGGCGGATCTGGGAAGCTGGATATCGCTGCGGGGAGCGTTGTTGGGCGTGATGATGCCGCTGGACTCGGAGGGCTCCTTGACAACGTGTGGCAGCTCGCCGCCGAAGCGGAACTTGTGCTGCTGCGCTTCCTGGAGCGCCTTTTGTGATCCGTGGACCAGGGAGATGACCTCGAAGGCTAGCGTGTGCTGAGCGATGCGCTTGGAAGGGTCGGCCTGGTGCTGGGCCATGACTTCTTGGATTTTGGTCATGGGCATGAAAGTGAAGAGCCTCAAGAGCTTCTCCACCTCGTCGTCGGACCGCCGCACGAAGTATCCGTAGAGCTCAAACGCGGATGTCTTGAACTCGTCCAGCCACACGGCGTTTCCCGCCGTCTTGCCGAGCTTGACGCCGGCGGAATCGAGAAGCAGAGGCACGGTGAAGCCCATGGGCTCGTGTTGCCACTCGGTGGGCATCCTGGCATGCGGCGCCTCCTCACTCTCGCGGATCACCTTCAGAGCGTCGATACCCGCGACAATGTTTCCGTACTGGTCAGACCCGCCAATCTGCATCTGGATGCCGAGTTTGTTGTACATGTGCCAGAAGTCCCAGCCCTGGAAGAGCGGGTACATGAACTCGGCGAGGGACATGCCGTCGCCTTCCGACATTTTCCGCTTCACCGTGTCGCGGGCAAGCATGGGTCCCACCCTCGTTTGTTTAGCCAGTCGCTTCGTGAAGTCGTAGATCGACAGGCCCTGCATCCACATGTTGTTGTTCAGCAGGTGGCGCTTGGCGGCCCAGTCCTTTTCGTACCCGTACTTCTCTCGCAAGGTGACGACGTTGCACCAGAGTCTCGTGAGTTGATAGTGAATCTTGGTGACGTTTTTCGATATCTCGGAATTGCTCATGTGGTCGCGGCTCTGCAGACGACCGGAAGGATCGCCAATTCGTGCTGTGGCGCCTCCGAGGAGCGTGACGGCAGGGTGACCGTGGAACCAGAGCCAGAAGAGAGGCATGAAGGGGAGGAGATGGCCGATGTGCAGCGAGTCGGCCGTGGGGTCTACGCCGACGTAGGCGCCTATTCTCTTGATTCTCATAATCTCCTTGATCTTATCGGGCGTGCTGTCGACGTGATTCGCACGCACAAGTTAGCAAGGTGGGTGTTCGTTCTTCTTCCGTGGTGACCGACAACGGCATGGCATCCGAGAACTGACATACCCAGCAACGTCTTTGATATATCCTCTCTCATCAAGAACATCCCACACATGACGCTCTTCGCCATTCTGAATTCGCTCCGCCCTCTTCTCCCATCGCGCCTCGCCTTCAGCAACCTTGTTGAGATATGACGTCGCAATGCCCCGGCTCTGCCGCACCTCACAGCAAGACAGTCGAGCCGCGCATCGTGGGAGGCTCCTAGAAGCTGAAATTCGTAGAGCCATTGAAAGACTCAGCTTCTGGAGAACAAGCTTCTGGAGAACAAATCAACAAAACTTGCTTCTACCACCTCCGATTGTAACTTTCCAGCTCCAGTGAATTAGCAGCCGTGCTCAACAAGGTCTAGTTCCAGTCCAGTCGAGAAGAGATCGTGAGTCGCCAAAAGCTGATTGAAAATGTCGGACCTGGCCTTTCACATGCTCCTACGCCCATCCAATCACAATTGAACAACCCCCCCACCACAACCTTCCCCGGAACCACGTTCTTCCCTCCGTCAATTCGGCTGTATGAATCCAGCACGGAACCAGCCCAGCCAATTAGCATTTCGCCATTTCGAGTTCCTCGGCAATGTGCCCAATTCCCTCCAAGCCAGCCAGAGAACCAGACAGCAACACTTCATTCTCACGTCAACCACGTCAACCACGTCAACCACTCGACTCGACTCGAACTCGTCGCGCGCTCGCTCCCATTCAACAACCACAACCACCGTTAAAGCAGGTGGCTGCTGATCAACCGATTCAATTATTCGTTCGCAAGCCGACCTAGATGATGGTCTCGATTATGCGTCCCTCGCTTCTGCGACAGGCAGCTCGCTCCCCTGCCGCTTTCGCGATAAGAACGACTGCTTTGCACACCTCCAGCAAGAGATGTGCTATCTTGCCCCCTGGACCGCGTAAGATTCATCTTCTCTCTCTCTCTTTGAAGCGTAGTTGGATTCATCGCGCCCTTGCATCTGTCCCGAGGTGAACTGACCTGCTAACGACGTGTATCAATGTAGAACGGATCGAGGGCGGAGGTACGAAGTGAAATGCAAATTACCTGATGTTCCATCTTTATCCGATACTTTTGGAAAAAGAGTGGAGGCTCGCCCTGCAGACAGACAGCAACAAGCAATGAGAAGAAACTGACGCATTTTCTCCAGTCAACGACCCAGCTCCCGTCCCGGCCCCATCCGCCGCCCACGGCTCCTACCACTGGACCTTTGAGCGCCTCATCGCCGCCGGCCTCGTCCCTCTCTCCATCGCCCCCTTTGCGTCAGGCTCTCTCAACCCGACCATGGACGCTATTCTCTGCTCCGCGGTCCTGATCCACTCCCACATGGGCTTCCAGGCCGTCGTCATCGACTACATCCCCAAGAGGACGTACCCCGGTCTGCGCAAGTTATTCTGGTGGGGATTAAACGCCGCGACTCTGACAGTCGGAATTGGCTTGTATGAATTCGAGACCAACGACGTTGGCGTAACGGAGGCGATCAAGCGGGTTTGGAAGGCATAGATGGTTATGTATGCTCAGGAGGTGCCAAGTGGGCAGTGTAGGAACAAGCTGGGTGGCTTTCGTGTTTTGACGTCTGCGATGGAACTGGTTAGGAAACCTTGGGGCCTCATGTATAGATGTCCTTCGTTGGCATGAAACAGAATTCATGTTCCATTTGTTAATCAACGGATCATGCTTTGGAACATGACATGATGACAGGCATCAGGTAAAAAAAAAAAAAAAAAACTCGACTGTGACCAAGCGGCTCCATGTGAGCCGTCAGTCGACTTGGCTTGAAATATCACAACACGAATAAACTACTTTGCAAGAAGGGCATTTGGATTCTTTATTTGTTTCCAAAAAAAGGCTC
Source organism: Epichloe festucae Fl1 (assembly GCA_003814445.1). NCBI lineage: Eukaryota > Fungi > Ascomycota > Sordariomycetes > Hypocreales > Clavicipitaceae > Epichloe > Epichloe festucae. Next base: position 2,165,034 of record CP031390.1, read on the forward strand.
ACAATCTCAAACCATGGTTCACTCTCAAATTGGGTCGCGGGCCTCCCGAGGCTCCCGGGCTATTCCATTTTCACAATTGTCCAACGCTAAGTATTCCATTCATCTCCTCTCTGGTCTCTGGTTTACTCGGATCATCTCTGCCCTCTGGCTCTCGAGTATGCCAGCTACCACCATCTTTTTCGGGTACAGTGTTGGACAATACCCTCTCTGCGAAAGGTTTACTCACACGGGGCAAATCGACGGCCGGTAGATCAAGCCCTCCTAGATCGTTAGACCAGGCACTTCAGAGCCACTCATGTGTTCCATCTCCGGGGTGGGAGGCGGCAAGTTCCCAACCTTGGTGCAGATCCAGCAGCTCGCGTACATGTTGACGCGATCGATGCAAGCCCCGTCGATCCTGGACCCGTGACGCTTCGCAGTGAAGCCGTGGGACTCGAATACCTTGACGTACCACGGAGTCAGGGCAGAGGTGCGCAACATCACCCGGCCGCCCATCTTGAGCGCCCGGTTCAACTTGGTTATTTGTGCGGCGGCTGCGGCGGCAGGCGATCCGGGGTCGAACCAGTCCATGCTGTCCATGACAACCGCAACGGTGAGAGTGCCAGGGGTGATGCGGGCAATGACCTCCTCAAGCTCATCGGTGTGAATGCGAAGACTGTCCAGAGCACCGGGCTTGGAGAGCTTGGCGTGGACGTCCGGGGCAAGGTAGTGAGGATGGCAATCTCGAGAGAACTGCCCGGCGAGACAGACATAGTAGTAAGGGTTGTCCTTGGCAATGTGTGTCTCCTCTGCGACAGGGTCGAGAGTGTTAACCATGTAGTGCCAGATAGCATGAGATCGGCTATTCTTTGCCGCAGGCCTGTCTCCCTTGACGAGATCAGATTCGGCGTGGTCCTTCTCGATCATGGCAAGCTGGTTCTTTGGGACCCCGAGGGCGGTCCAGAGGAAGCTCTCCTGGGCAACGACAAGGTTGCAAACGAGTTTGGACAGCAAGGCTGGGCGAATCTTTTGACGCCAGATTTCGCGCTGCTCATTAAGAGTCTTGGCGTCAAGAAGCTTGCTGATGGTGGAACGAAGACCAAAAAGACGTGCCACCCAGCGCATGGCGCGGATGGCGTGGCGAGAACCACCCGTGTCGTAAAGACCATATCCGCTCTTGTTCTGGAAGACATGGGCGTTTTTGAGCCAGAACTGGAACGCACGGGCAGACAGATGGGGGGACAGCTTGTTCACCAGCAAATTTCGGAACTGGGCATGCTTGCCTTCTCCGAAAATCTTCCAGAAGTCTTCATACGACAGTGCCGTGTAAGAGGCGGCCTTGAGCTCCAGAAGATGGTTCTGTGTGGGGTTCAAGTCGACGGCATGGACGCGAGCTGGACTTTGAGCTAGATACGAGAGGATGTTGTCGCCAGCAGAGCTGATTGCCAACACCTTGTCCTCGGGGCCGAGCTTTAAAATTCGCTCGTCGACGCGGGCGTCCTCCCATGTGAAGGCGTAGATGTATTCATCATTGAACTGGGTGTGCTTCTGCAGCTGATCGTCGTAATAGATGCGCCAATGATGATTCTGGTAAAAGAATGCCGGAAGGGGGAGGTTTGCAGACAGGTTTTGTACTGCAGTGACGAAAGCCTTGGAACGAATCTCCGGGGCAGATCTCTCAACTGCTCGAGTCAGAGCGTCGCCCTGGTTGATGGGGTACAAATACGGGGACTCGGTCGCCAACGCGTCAATGCGCTCAAGAATCTCATGAGGCAGACTCGAGGGGGAAAAGGGCTTCTTGTGGCAACCGACCCAGACATAGTAGGGGATGTAGCCCAGTGCCTTGTTACGGTCGTTGATGTTCAGAACCGTGCCAAACTTGTACTCCAAGTAGTCACGACGACTGGGCTCCAGACCAACTCGATCAAAGTCGAACCAGGCACGCCAGAACATGCGAGACAAGGCGTTGACGTGGCGACCCAGGGCACCACCGGTATAGTTGCGGAAAGAAAAGTCGACTTTGCTCTGGACGTAGAAATCGATAACGCCCAAGATGCCGTGGGGGGACAGAAGGGAAGTGACCGAATCAATGACTGAGTAGTAGTCGGGCTAATGGATGTTCAAAGCAAGTCAGCTTGAATCTCCCCTTTTTTTGACAATCATGAAGTCCAATCCACTCACAATCATGGAAAGACTGTAAGACATGGTGACAAGGTCAGCACCGCCGTGTTCAGGACGCTGCTGGTTGAAGTAACTGAGAACAGGAGAACGCAGGGGGTTCTGAGCCGGACTCATTCCTGTCTCATAGTTCTCAAGACGGAATCTGCGAGCATCTTCGCAAACGACGGTGATGTTCTTCCATCCAAGCCTGTCAAATCTCTTCCGAGCGACTTCGCATAGCGATGGAGAGTAGTCCACAAGGTAAACACTTGAGAAGAATTCAGGGACGTTGACAAGACGGTCCATGGCTTCAATATTCCATCCCGTACCGCCGCCAATCTTTCCACGGCGATTTTTCAGCACTTGATTGGTTTGATTTGGATGGGATAAGCCGCAGACTTACGTCAACCCAAGTAGGCTTGGTTTGGTTCTTCCCAGCTGCCGTGGCCTGCCCAGCCTTGGACTTGAGCTGGGCAATGACCAGACCAAGCATGTCCTCGCGCCCTTGAAGGAGGACTTTGCGAGTGGCATCATAAGCACCAGCCTGCTTCTTGTAAAAGCTCTCCAAAGCATCTTGCTGGGTGGCCTTGGAGTCGGCTTGATGGGGCTTGAGGAATGAGGAGTAGAAGAATAAGAAGAAGGATCGTAGGAGGCCAGGAGCCTCGTCGTCATCGGTCTTGGGGCGAGATGAAAGACGAGACAGAGCAATCGCTCCGACAAGGGCAATTGCTAGTCCAGCATAGAGAGGTTGAACTTGAAGGTCAATGCCAAAGGGCAACAGGTCACCACCCTGAATTGAGAAAGTTTAAGCAGTAAGCAGGCGATCAAGGTTGGGTCGACGGCAATGGAGGAGGAGGGGAGGGAGGGAGCGGATGAGGGGCAGGCACAGCAGGATGGAAGGTACAGAACATACATGAGAAGCCATGGTATTCTCTCATTGTACGACGACAAGGAGAGTGGGAGATGACGGGGGCGGCTCAGAGGTTGTTGAACACTCAGAGCAGCAGAATTGGGGTTGAGAAGAAAAAAAAAAGTAGCAACTACTCTGTACACGAGACAGATTGGAAATGAGAAGGAAACGAAACACGAGCGGATCTGGATATGAAGAACTATATACCAGGTCAGAAAGTTTCCACCAAGTACCTTTTCTTCCGCTCGGGCTGGCAAGGGCAAGAGCGTAATACAAGAGCAGTCGGGTGATTTGATCCAATGGACCCTTGGAAACGACACTTACATGTAGTCCGTACACCCAAGCATCTGTACTCCTCGTGCCTCATCCCGCATATGAACATCTGAGATGCCAGCTAAGGCCGCTTCCAACGGCCCCGGCACGGCCCCGGACGGCGTGGGCCAATGGCTGGGGCACATGGTTGGGCAACGTGGGTTGGTTGTATCAACTTGTATCTACCGGAATGGCGTAGCATCCGATCTTTTTATTTTGCGCTTGATGGGCGGGCCAATTGCCTTGATTCCTTGAGGGAACACGAGGTTCGTGCTATTACCCAGGCTCTCATTGCCAATAAGACGGCGCCTTGCACTGCACATGCAGCCATCGGCACCCTGGCACGGGATGAGAATGGACGGTCATCAGGTACATGGGTACTTCGGCACCGTAAAGTAGACACGATGGGAACGCAGAGGGGGCCAGCTCTTTCGTCGGGCACTGGAAGGTGTGTAATAACGGTAACGGCCTTGCATCTTCATTCAGTCGTATCCGCATCAAACAACGATACCGAGCTCAGACGTCGCGTGACATCTACAGCCGAGGGGTGCTTGTTGGGGCTCGTATGTAACCATGTCATGGAATAGGCGGACATGTTCCTCTCACTGGTGAGAAGCGCTCTTGACAGAATTGGCATATTCGGTGGACAGCGCGAAATCTTGTTGCATCGAAACGAAGGATTCTATTTCAGCGTTCATCTTTGCTTCGGGGATTTCCTTCTTCCGACCCCGTGCTTGGCCCCCCCCCCCCCAAAAAACGACAACCTCAGGCTAACCCCAGTTCGTCGCCCACAGCACCAATCACGACCAGGTTTCTGTGACGTGCAGGCGCGACATGACATTCCAGGTATTCTTGTCACCAGTCTGTTCCATCACCAAATCACTCACTCTACAGCATCAAATTCATCAATGAGAGACTGATTCCCATCGCCTCCCAACGCCCAGCATGGCTCTTGGATCGAGCCACGCCGGTTCGGGCAAAAAGAACACTGCTGCGATGCCGAAACCGAGTCGCAATTCCACGCCCGCGCCAGCACCCCCCGCCAGCTTGCCTCCTCAAGAATTCTACGATCCAGACTACCTCAACACGAGAGTTATTCTTTTCAAGAACAATCTTAGCTATGAAGATCTGGTTGATCAAAGCGCCGTCTATGCGACGGTGCCTGATTCCAAGAGCGTCGACGCGATGCTGGAGAAGCTGAAGAACTTGGTAAACATCATGGAGAAGCGATCCACCTTCTACGACAGAGGCATGCGACACCTCGCGGATGAACGAAAGAAGCGGCCCGACGACTATGACATGCGCGTGGACGGCGAACAAGAGGGCAAGAGATCCAAGCACAAGAGGAAAAAGGGATCCGAGTCCCAGACACAAGATGGTATGCGTTTACCTTCAATCGCTGAGCCCGAACATTCGCGTAACCAACCCACGTATCCTGCAACTTGCTTGCGCAATCTTCTCTTACTCACAGGAAGTGCATATAGATCAATCATCACCTGTAAAAGATGCGAAGCGAAAGCACTCTCGAGCGGACTCTGCGAGCTCGTCATTATCGCCCGTGGCTGCGGGATCTCCGTCGGCGATGGATGTAGATAAGAAAGCAAAGCACGAAAAGAAGGAGGTAGAGGAGGAAGAGGAGTCGAGCTCCGAAGATGAAGGTGCGCCGCCAAAACGACAAATGCCTGCAGCGCAAACCTTCGGTGACGACCCTTCCACTTTTCCTGACCCCACAGTCTACGAAATCCGGCCTGTTCACGAGGGCATGTCGGACGAAGAGAGAAAAGAGATATACTCAGTCGCCGTATACCCCAAGAACGATCTCGCAAATCTCATTGCGGGGGACCCACCCGACAGCGATTACAGCATTGCCAAACCCAGCAGTCAGATCAACTTCTCTACATTCTCAACGTACATCGATCCCTACTTTCGACCGTTTGCCGAGGAGGACCTAGCATTTCTGCGTGAACGGGGCGACAGAGTCACGCCATTCGTCATGCCCAAACGGGGCAAGAGGCACTATACCGAGATGTGGGCGGAAGAAGACGGGGCCATGTCGATCGACCCGCCTCAACAAGGCCGAGAGAAGCTCCCGCCTAATCAACCACGAGGCAACATAGACAACATGAGTGACAGCATTGGCGAAACGGATGCCTTGTCCATAGGCCCACTAGCCTCGCGGCTACTTCAACTACTGCGACCTGAGAGCCGTTCACAAGGACCCGATGACAAGCCAACAACTAACGGTGTAACCAACGGTGTAACCAACGGAGACACCTCGATGAACGGCGACACCAACGGAGAGGAGCAGGTCGGCGACGACAAAGCAAACCCACTCCCCCCAGCCACCTACATGAGCGAGTCGTCAACCGAAACATGGAAGAAAGCGACGCATCCCAAACTAGAATATGCGCAGGTCGACGAGCGTCTCAAACAAGAATTGAGGCACATCGGTTTTCTTCCCCAAGAAGGTCTCGAGGGCGAGTATGACGGGCACTATGACGACGAGGTCGCCGGCAGGCTACGATTGTTGCAGTCACGTTTGAAAGAACAGATGTTGATCAACGGAGCTCGTAAGGCGCGGCTGACGGATCTTGTGCGCGAACGGATGGCCAACCAGGAATACCAGACCATTCTGGAGGACCTCGACTCCCAAGTACAAGCTGCCTATCTCAAACGCACTCGTACCATGGGCAAGAGCAAGAAGACGAAGCGACCGGGGGGTGCAGGCGGAGGCAGTCACTTTGTCGGCGGCGGCGCTGCAGGCACGGCGCGACCGGGCATTGGAGACCAGACAAAGACGTTGATGGAGCGGCGGAAGCGCTGGATCGACACAATAGGCTCCGTCTTTGACGATGAGACGTTGAGTAAAGTGCCGCGACAATCCGATCCCGACAGCTCCATCTTCAAGCCGGCGGATATGGCAGAGCTCGTCAAGAGGGAGAAGGGGCAGTGGGATGAGGAAGTATACGAAGAGTAAATGTAACGAATGGCCGGGGATGCCTTTTCTTTTCTTCTTTGGATTCTTCACGGTTGGTCGGCGATGAGGCGTTTGGGCAGATGACGATCAGTCGGCGCATTGTAGTTTGTCATCTTCATCTTCATTCTTTTATTTCTGGAAGGGCACAACGGAAAATTTCATCGCAAGCTGTCTCTCTGTCTGTATGTGTGTGTGCATGCCTGCGAAGTAAGCAGGCCGGGTAGAGGCAAACGTCCAGAGTGATTGATTCGCGTTAGTCACGGACAAGATTGAAGCAGACCCCATGTCGGCGGGCCCGCCAGATAAACACCAGGGGGGGCGATCCCCAGAGTCTTGGCAATGCACGGTTGTTTGACTGCCGATAAGTCGGAATGGGGGGGGGGTTCCATCATGATTCATGAACAATTATCATTACTCCGTACTCCGTATGGAAGACGATACACAGGGAAGAACAGAATCTCGACTCTTCGTGTTCCAGACACCGAATCCGTAGTAATGGGAGTCCCCTGTCCAGCCGATAAGCATCTCACCCCAGGCCGTATTTAGTCAAAAGCTTATCTCCATCTCGGGCCGGCCAATTAATTGATGAATCAAATCAAATGCGTCAATCGCAGCCCACCCATCGCCCTATCTTTACTGTTTATCTACCAACAATGTGTAAAGATTACAATCCATTAGTTGACTCCGGAGTCTATTCCTATTCCTCAGCATCTTCTTCTTCTCTCTTTTTCCTTTTCTTTTTTCTTTTTACCTACTCGTCTTCCGACCTTTTTAGCTTCCGTTCTTTTTTCCTTCATCTTCCAGTTCCCTCTCTGTGACGCACTCATCGGAGAATACCTCTTTTCGTCTTTATTTATTCCATCTATTTTTTTATTTTTTTTGGCAACGGATAGCTTCCTCTTCCTCGGAGCTAGGCTCAGGCCACCATGTTTCTTTCTCCCAAGGAAGTAAGATGCCCCCCCCCCCCTCTTTCTCCCTGAGGAAGGGAAACGAGAAACAATGCGTGTTTTTTTTTTTTCTCTTTTCCTCTTTCCGACAAGATTCGTTTAGTGTCGTTCTTGTAGCTTACACGATTTTGCGGAACTTGTCCTTTTATTTCCATTTCTTTAGCTCGACAAGCTTGTCATCACGCAGATTGGTCTGCTTGCGCAGCGAAGACTCGCGAGAGGCGTCCGGTTGAATCACTCTGAAGCCACGGTACGAGGAGAGAGAGAAAAGGGGAGAAGGGGGGGGGGGGGGAGACCCGATGTAATAGTTGGATCCGGGGCCCAGAATGTTGAGCATGTTGTGTTGTACAGGCCCTCATCGCGAACAACCTCCATGAGCTCATCCGCGATGGCAAACACAGCGTCGCGGACCTCATGAGGCTCGGCGCCACGATGCTCGGCCGGCGCCACGTCCTCCCCGCCGTGTGCTCTACGCTCCGCGAGATACAGGTCGAGGGGACGTTCCCCACGGGCACGTATCTCGTCACGGTTCACAACCCCATCTCGACCGACGACGGGGACCTCCGCCGCGCCCTGTACGGCAGCTTCCTGCCCGTCCCCGACAACGAGGCGTTCCCGCTGCCCCCGGACTCCGAGTACGCGCTGGGCCGGCAGCCCGGGGCCGTCGTGGCGGTCAAGGGAACCGTCGGGCTGAACCAGAACCGCAAGAGGCGGCGGCTGCGCGTGACGAGCAAGGGCGACCGCCCCATCCAGGTAGGATCCCACTACCACTTCCTCGAGGTGAACCCGCGGCTCGAGTTCGACCGCGAGAGGTCGTACGGGTACCGGCTCGACATCGCGGCGGGCACGTCGGTGCGCTTCGAGCCCGGCGACACCAAGACGGTGACGCTCGTGGAGATTGGGGGCAACAGGGTCATCCGCGGGGGCAACAACCTCGCCTCGGGCCCCGTCGAGCCCCGGCGCGCCAGGGAGATTGTGTCGAACCTGCAGGCCCGGGGGTTCGCCCACGCCGCCGCCGCCGACCCCGCCGCCGACCCCCGGGGCGACGGCGCGCGCATCGACATGTTCCGGATGGACCGCGCGGCGTACGCGGCCATGTTCGGCCCCACGACCGGCGACCTCGTCCGGCTGGGCAACACGGATCTCTGGGTCCGGGTCGAGCGCGACATGACGGTCTACGGGGACGAGTGCAAGTTCGGCGGCGGCAAGACGCTCCGCGAGGGCATGGGCCAGGCCTCGGGGAGGCCCGACGCCGAGTCGCTCGACGTGGTGGTGACCAACGCCCTCATCGTCGACTGGACGGGCATCTACAAGGCCGACATTGGCATCCGGGACGGCATCATCGTGGGCATCGGCAAGGCCGGCAACCCGGACGTCATGGACGGCGTCACGCCCGGCATGGTCGTGGGCAGCTGCACCGACGTCGTTGCGGGCGAGGGCAAGATCGTCACGGCCGGCGGCATCGACACGCACATCCACTACATCTGTCCGCAGCAGGCCAACGAGGCGCTGGCGTCGGGCATCACGACGTTTGTGGGTGGCGGGACAGGACCGAGGTGGGTTTTTTCTTTCTTTCACCCCCCCCCCCCTCTTCAATTCATTCATTCATTCACTCCTAATCATCATCATCATCATCATCATCCTTCTTCGTTCCTTCCAGCGCCGGCTCCAACGCCACGACGTGCACCCCCGGCAAGAACCACATCCGCCAGATGCTCCAGGCCTGCGACACGCTCCCGCTCAACGTCGGCCTCACGGGCAAGGGGTGCGACTCGGACCCGTCGGCGCTGCGCGAGCAGGTCGTGGCCGGGGCGTGCGGGCTCAAGATCCACGAGGACTGGGGCGCGACGCCGGCGGCCATCGACGCGTGCCTCGACGTGTGCGACGAGCTCGACGTGCAGTGCTGCATCCACACCGACACGCTCAACGAGTCGGGCTTCGTCGAGCAGACGGTCTCGTCGTTCGCGGGCCGCACCGTCCACACGTACCACACCGAGGGCGCGGGCGGCGGCCACGCGCCCGACATCATCTCCGTCGTCGGCCTGCCCAACGTGCTGCCCGCGTCGACGAACCCGACCCGGCCCCTGACGAGCAACACGCTCGACGAGCACCTCGACATGCTCATGGTCTGCCACCACCTGTCGAGGAACATCCCCGAGGACGTGGCCTTTGCCGAGTCGCGCATCCGCGCCGAGACCATCGCCGCCGAGGACGTCCTGCAGGACACGGGCGCCATCAGCATCATGAGCTCCGACTCGCAGGCCATGGGCCGCGTGGGCGAGGTCATCCTCCGCACCTGGAACACGGCGCACAAGAACAAGACGCAGCGGGGGCCTCTCCAACAACCCGACGAGGACGCCTCCTCCTCCTCCTCCTCCTCCCATCATCATCATCATCATCATCATCATCATTACCCCCCCCTCGCCGCCGACGACAACTTCCGCGTCAGGCGCTACGTCAGCAAGTACACCATCAACCCCGCCCTGGCCCAGGGCCTCGCCCACCTCGTCGGCAGCGTCGAGGTCTCCAAGCTCGCCGACCTCGTCCTCTGGGACCCCGCCTGGTTCGGCACCAAGCCCTCCCTCGTCCTCAAGGCCGGCCTCGCCGCCTGGGCGCCCATGGGCGACGCCAACGGCTCCATCCCCACCGTCCAGCCCACCGTCGGCCGCCCCATGTTCGCGCCCCTCGTGCCGTCCTCCAAGATCCTCTTCGTCTCCGCCGCCTGCCTCTCCTCCGGCACCGCCGCCTCGTACCGCCTCCGGAGCCGCGTCGAGGCCGTCCGCGGCTGCAGGGCCGTCGGCAAGAAGGACATGCGCCTCAACGACGCCATGCCCGAGATGAGGGTCGATCCCGAGACCTACGTCGTCGAGGCCGATGGCGTCCCGTGCGTGGCCGACCCGGCGGACGAGTTGCCCTTGACCCAGACCTGGTATGTGTACTAGTGTAGTCGTAGGCGGTTTTTTTTTTGTCGAATACACGGGAGAAATGCCTGGCTTTTTTTTTTTTTTTTTTTTTTTTTTTTTACTCATCGACTTTTCTTTCATGGCGTCATGGCGAGGTCGTTGACGGCGGGTGAATACGGATTAGATCCCATGGTATTTTGGCTGGGCATCGTGAGCATATTAAAAAAAAAAAAAAAAAACCCACTCAACGTACGTACGTACGTACCTACATATCGCAGAACTGGATAGCTCACCTTGACATTGTTCCCTTTCCGTTTTCAAAATTCATCACGCGCCAACGTCAAACATGGAGTACAAGTATCATCATTGCTCTCATTACGGCATCGTAAAACACTGCCCAAGTACAGTCCGCCTTTCGAACATACACGACAAGAAGATTCCCAACCCCTACCTCTCCCCTTCGCTTACCGCCCTTGACCGATATAACAATATCGAACCGAGCCAAATCAAACACTATGCCAGCCCGTCCAAGGCACCCATGCCTCGGCGTTTCCTTTTAGACCCACACCATTCCATTGCGTTACGTTATGTCCCATCCCCGGTCATCAAAGAGGGGAAACCATACTATGACCGCGCTTCTGAAAAGATGAATAAATGACAAAAGAAGAGCCAGCCCCCTGGTTGGGACGACTTGAAAGAATATATGAAACCCCGCGAGATGCCATCTCATCTGCACAAGGGGCAGGAGGAGCGGAACCACGTCTTCCAATACATGCTCTTGAAGGAGACACGGCTGTCAATGGCCCTGACGTCGCATCATCTATCATGCCCCTCTATTCAAAAAGGAAAATGAGAAGATGGAAGCGGAAAGAGTAGGTGTGATGCAGACGGACCCATGCTCTCATGTCTTGGGATAATGGAGCCGCCACACACACGCAAGTCAGCCATCATGCTGGGCACCATTGAGAACACACAACAAGGGAGGAAGAAATGCATCAGCAACAGGAAGGTTCGGTACATCTAAGAGCTCTTGGTCTTCTTGCGTGCGGATTTCTTGGGCTCCTCCTTGTCCTCTGGGGCCTTGGTAGACGTGCGTCTTCGCTTCTTATCGGGGCTAGCTGGCGTGGCCTTGGCAGCCTCCATAACGGTGGCGTCGGCGGTAGGTGTGGCAGCCTTCCGCTTGCGGGGAGCGGCCTTCTTGGGCGTCTTGGCCTCGTCCTGGAGCTGTTCGGCGATGGCGTCGTGGTCATTGGCAGGAGTCTCGGCAGCGGCATCGTCCTTGATGGTGGGCATGGGAATCTGGAAATCATCCGCGTATTTGAGAGCCTCCTCGTCGCTCATGTTCTTGGCCAGAGGGTTGCCGGCCTTGTAGGAGTGAACGCGGGCATTGTAGAGACGGAGGTTGTACTGGTAGGCGGTGTTCCAGCCCTTCTTCTCGGTAGGGCTCATGTTGGCCCACCGGCGCTGGCCCTCCTCTTGAACGGCACCTTTGGGAGCCTCAGTACCAAGGTCATTGGCAATGATGGAGCGGGCGTGCTGCATGTACAAGAAGTAAGGTGTGAGAGGTCGCTTGGGGGCGTTGGGGTCATGAGTGCGCTTCTTGCGCTCCTTCTTCTCCTCGGCGGGGGCAACAAGATCGGTGGGAACAGGCATCATGAGGCTGGCAGCGGCAGTCTCGAAAGAGCTGAGCAGATCGCCTTGACCCTCGGCGGTGGCCTCACCGAGAAGAAGGTTGGTCTGGCGGATGTAGTCTTGAGTGAAGGAGCGCAGAAGCTCCAGGATGGTGCTCAGGCGGCCAACAGCCTATGATTGTCGAGGTTAGCATCGGGAATCGCGGCATAGTGATTGTTCTTGTGTGAATGACAGGTTTGCGTGCACGGGGAAGAAAGAAAAAAGAAAGAAAAAAACAGGGACGCGAATCATTCATTGCGCGAGCAGCCCTGCCTTTGTGCATGACTTTGCTTCGCAGGACGCACGAAAGACGTCTCGGCCGAATGATCAAGCTTGCGAGCCGAGAAGCCAAGCTCGAAGCTGTCAGCCCGCCCACAGTTGGGGAGCGAGCTACCCCTGCTCGACGCGCTGACGAAAATACATTGGGACTCTGCTGGCGGGGCCGCTACAGGCCAGGCGCGGCGCGGGGTCCATTCAAATGTAAACAAAGCATGCATGGCCCGGCTGTTGCACCGCGTCTTGCCATTGCAGGCACCAAACGGAAAGAAAGCAATGGGCACCGACCGTGTGCAAAAAGGTCCCATGAGCACGCATGGCAAAAATGGTTCAATGGTTCAATTGGCCACCTTTGAAAAGTACGCAGCGCTTGCTGAAGCTTTCCGAACAAGTGCGTTCCCTTTTATGCTGGCAGCGGCAGCGGCAGCGGCAGCGGCAGGTGAAGATAAGGTTGAAGGTGAAGGTGCAAAGGTAGAAGAAGCAAGTGGAAAAGGTAGAATAGATGTGTGAAAGACGAGGGTATGCTTACCGAGTCTCGAACTCGAAGGAAGCTCTCATTGTCGACAACGCGCTGGGTAACGCCAATGGGGATTGGTGGTTGAGGAATAACTCCAGCAGTGGGAGCAGGATTCATGGGAGCAGGAGCGACGGGGACGGCGACCTTTTTGTCGTCGGCCTTCTTAGGCTGGCGCGGCATGATGTGGGTTTTTTTGGCGGTCTGGTGGTCTGGTGGTCTGGTGGTCTGGTGGTTTGGTGGTGGAAGCTGGGGCTCTGTAGCGACGCCCGAGATGGACCGCTGTTGGTGTTGTAGGGAGAGGAGGCCTGTATTCGCGCGACAGCGGATGCAGGATGGCGATGTTTCGTGGTGGAATAGAAGGGGAGGTTGTGGTGGTGGCGGCGGGCGAGAGGCGACTTTTGGGGAGCCTCTGGGATTTGGGGCTGATCTGGGCTGACCTGGGCTGATCTGGGTCTGGGAATTTGGAGGGGGGACCGCTGAGAGCAAGCTGCGGAAAGAGGGAAAGGAAGGGGGAGATTGGGGGGGCTGGGTGGTGGGATGGTGGGCGGTGCCCCAAATATGTAGGATTCGCAGAGCCTCTGCCGTTGGTGCACAATCACCAACTCGCAAGCGCCTGGCTCTGCTGGACAGAGGGATTTCCTCAAATCGAGGCGCTGGCTCCTCTGGTCAATGGACAGCCTCTGGTTGCATTCCCCTCCTGCTGCCACTGTGCTCCGCTCTCGCTCGCTGGGCTCCCCCCTATGTACACCCCCACTGTACTAGACGGCCAGCTGGCTGGACATCTGGTCTTGCGGTGTCGGCCACTGCGAGTAGTACATACATGAACTACGACCGTAGTGATTGCTCTTCGCCGGGTCCATTCATCAGTGCTCCCACCCGTCCGTCACCCTGCCTCCAGTCCTCCAGTCCTCCCTCCCCTGGCACGTCGCGTTGGGACAACTACAAACGATGGCCGCGACACGCTTTTACGCTGCCCATCATGTCCTCTTGCACCCAGGCGCTCGACTGAACCCTTTCGCAAGCTTGAAACCCAGGCACGCTCGCAGCGAGTCCATCACCAACGTGTTCCATCCGTTGGCGTGTACTTGTAGACACACGCAAGTCCGTACCGAATACGGACTACGTGGCCGTGCTGTATTTCGTTGTCTGTGGAACCGTCTGGCGTCCCTGGTGCCGGGCTGCTGCAGTACCCAGATGTGCCCAGCGGTAATTTAGTCGGCGAGTGGGTTTGTACGAGCAACAACAAGCATTCATCCGTAATGGCAGACAACAAGCCCGACTATTGAGCTCTGATCACTGTCGGGTCGACCCGTTGACGGTTCTGGAAAGTCTTGCCAGCGGCCACGAGCCTGCCAACGCCCGCCAACGCCTGCCAAGCTCGTTGCTGATATTTCTCACCGCACAGGAGCATGGAGTACACTTGTATGCACTACGATCTGAACCCCCCGTCAATAGCGTCCAATTCCTCACCTGGACAGTTGACAGACTACCGCCCGCCAGCGAGGTCATTGCCATCCACCATCCACCAATCCACCTCTCGTATCCTTACATACGTGCATACATATCCCGGCCATGCACCTCAGCAGTCTGATCGGGCCGTACCTGCGCAGTATTGCACTATTATGCCGAAAATGAAGATACCTTCATTTTCTTCATAATTCCATCTCGATTGACCATACTTATCGAACTTGGGGTACCATGTTGATTACGTATTCAATCGGTGTTGCTTCAGGCTTTGTGAAGTGGCCGGTGTTGCAGTGATACTCTCCCGAACCTACCCAGTCGCTACCATGATGCTCACAGGTGACCTTCTGGCGACTCTTTTCAGGCGACTCCCTATGTAAAGTCGCGCGGCTCTGTCTGGTTGACTCGTACCTCGCACATGGATGGAACCCGCCAATAGAAGCAATAGAAGCCCAGAAGTGCCAAGCGACTGGGCAGCGATGGCACAATCCTCACTATCGTTCCAGCACCTTCGGGGTCGTGTGCGTACATTTCAGAACGGATCGTCTGGTCCGCCGGCGGACCAACGGGCTGATAGCACAAGCGCTGGAGGCGGCCGGCCAGTGGCCGCGGAAGCTCCAGCGTAATTACTAATGACTGAAACTCTGAGACAGTGGTATTTTAGGGCTGGACGCCAAATCTCTGGTGTTCCTGGTGCCTCGAGTTGGTATGGATTAGTTGGACTTGTTCTTCAGTTCAGTCCTCTGGGTCATGGTAGCCCGCATAATACAAAGATCATGTAGGCGTCATCCCGATCTGGCGCCTGACACTGTCATGCTCTGTCCATGTCCTTTTTTAGGTCTCCGGTCTTTCTATTTGGACAAAGCACAGTTCGGCCGACAGGTCTTTCCGGTGCTTTGGAAAAAATCCATGGTCGTGGGACGCTACCCTATCGTGTGGCAATTACGCATCAACAGATGGCCGTTATCGATAGGTTCTTAGGCAGAACTGGACTGGGCATGAATGGTTGCAACTCCTTTTCCTCTTCTCGCCATTAAAACGGCCGACTTTGCGCGTAGAGATGCGAACCAAGAAGGAAAATATGCTTATCTCGAATACAACATTTCACATCTCTCGGGGTGAATCCACCATCCGACCACCTGCCTCGGTGGATGCGTATGATTCCGGTTTCACGCATGAAAGTTAGGCGCGTCGGGAAAGATGCGGGGTCGCATACTCCGTGCTGCGATCGTTTCATGTTCCAGGACTGCCCCTCCTGGCTGCCTCCCGTTCACTCATCAACTTTTCTAGCACTCTCTCCCCAAGTATTACATCTCGCTTTTATCCCATCCTCTTGCTATTCCATCCAGCTTCCTAGGAACTTTCTACTCTCTTCTGTACTTCACCAGGCTTGTTGTCCGACTTTCTACTCGCTGTCGGCCAGGAGCAAGCTTCTACAACGTCCACAGCCAACCCCGCCCCCGCATTGTAACAGCTAGTTCTGCCTTCATCAAAGGCAACAGCGATCGATTACACTTCCTTCCGCCATTGGGCCAGTGGAGAAACAATGATCGATCTGAGAAACCATGGCTTGATCCTGGGCTTGATTGTCCTTGTAGTTCTTATCAGTCCGGCGGCTGCCTTTGGCGCTGGAAACATCGGCTCCACGTCCAAGGTTGAGGGCCTGAATTGTATGAGAGCCCTCACCCCCTCACCCCCTCACCCCCTCACCTTGCTTGTATAATCTGACCGCCACTCTTCTCTCCCGCAGGGCGACACGGTGATATCGAAGATGCCCTCCTTAACCTTGCCATGGCTCAAGCCATGAAACATAAAAAGTTCAACAAAATCATGGTCTCCAGGGTGTATTTCGGGAACTGGCTACGAGACTACTCCCAGGCCATCGATGTCGGCACCGTCAAGACCGTTTCCGCCGAAGCCATTCGCCTTCTCCTTTGCGTTCTCGGTTTCTTGACTTTCGGTTATGGCTCTGGCGAGTTTGAGGTTACTGCTGACCGCCTGGGCTGCTACCGACCCGAAGACCACATTGACAACCCCAAGAACTATGCCGATAACCAAGACGCCCAACAGTATGACCGTCGCCTTCGTGGCCCTATCGATGAGGACCGCGAGCTCTCGGTCGATCCCGAGTCTGGCATGAAGAACTACATCGCAAATGATCGCGCCGGTATTATGACCTCTTCCAAGCACGTAAGGAATCTCTTCTCTCGCTGCATCGAGCTTGGTCGCAACTACAAGGACAGCGGAAGAAAAGAGGAACTCTATGAGTGTCTTCGACTGATGGGAACCGGTCTTCACTGCTTGGAGGGTAAGTCGCACAGTGACTTACTTCGAGCATCTGAGCTGATTTGACCATCGCAGATTTTCTTGCGCACAGCAACTACTGTGAGCTGGCTTTGATCGAAATGGGAGAGCAAGACATCTTCCCTCATGTCGGAAGCGACACGCGCATTCGGCTTGAGGGTGCTAATGGCGACGTCTATCCCATCGTCACCGGAACTTTCGGAGGTGTCGACTTCCTTCATTCCGTCGTTGGTGAAGGTGTGTGCCGTTGTTGCATTCTTTGAAAATCTCCCTTCTCACGCTCAGGCGTCTTGGCTGACCATGGTCTACAGTATCGGATAAGATGTCCCAGAATGAAATCGAAGAGCTGGAAGGTACCCTTCAAGATAGCAAGAACTCAGATACCAGCTTGCTTCGTGAACTCCTGGACAAGATCCCCGACAGCCTCTTTGGTGGCAAGAACCAGAAGAAACGAATTGATGAGATTCAGGGCAATGCTGCTTCTTCTCAGGTCCAGAACATGTCTGTCTCTCCTCGAGATCCCGAGGAGTTCACCGTCTACGTCCAACAGACTTACAGTCAAATTATGCCCGCCATCGAGTTCCACGATGACATCATGAAGAGCATCACATCTGCCGTTGAGAAGATTCCCGTTCTGCCCAAGATCATCGAGCAGCTCGAAGAACAGCTTTCTCGGTTTGTGTTTTCCATCATGGCCCCTGTTGTTGTCCCCCTCATCCGCCAGGTCAAGAATGAGCTTGCAACCGGCTCTGGAGAAGTCATCAAGAGCAGTGAGGATGAACAACACGTTGTATTCGACAATGACCGCTCCACGGATCCTACTCACTCCATGCTGTCCAAGGATCACTTTTCCAACGTAAGAAAACTTTGTGAACTATCAACTCTACCGGCACTCTCAATCACAAAGCCATCTGACAGCAACTGACATCAACTGACATGTTTAGATCTTGAATGAAATCGCCGGCCGCACCGCTGCTAAGATGGTCAGCTGGACCGTTCCTCAGATCATGGACGCAATCGACAACGATGGTACTGATGTCGACCGTTTGTGCGATCGCATCATCAACGGCATCTTGCACCATCCCGCCCAGAGAAATATGGGACAAGATGGCGTCCCCGAGGCTCGCAACACCATGTTCAACGAAGTCCAGACATGGTGGGGCGAGCTTCGAAACGAGCAGAACTCATACCGACAGAAGCTGTCTCGTGAGGGCGTTAGGAGAGGCGAAAACCACAAGGAAGGTGTCGACGACACTGGCCACGGGCACGGCTGCACTGGCAAGCTCAAGATGAGAAAACTCTACGGCGAGCCCGACACTCTGGAGAACAAGATCGCCGGAGCTGCAGCGGACGCCATCTTTCAAGGCGCTTCTGGGCTCATTTCGAATGTTGTGGAACAACAAACTGGCATGAAGTTGCCTTCGGGCCAGGTCCCACATGCCCATGAGGAGAAGGGCGGCCTCGAGGGCTTTTTAAGCAAGGCTGGCTCTATTCTCGGTGATGCATTTGGTAAAAGTGAGGATGAGGGCAAAAGCAATCGCCGAAACGACAACGAATCTTATACGGGGAGCCAGTCGAGCTACGGCCGCCAGGACAGCAGTTATGGGCAGAGCCAGCAGAGCAGCAGCAGCGGTTACGGACAGAGTCAACAGAGTAGCAGTTACAGTCAGCAGAGCAGCGGCTACGGCAATGATTACGACAGCCACGTGGGCGGGCGCTCCGAGCACCGTCGCCGTGATGACGACGAGTACGGCGGTCGTCAGGAGTCCAGTTACGGACGCCAGGAAGCCAGCCACGGCGGTTACGGTGGACATGGTCGCCGTGATGACGACGAGCACGGCGGTCGTCAGGAGTCCAGTTACGGACGCCAGGAATCCAGCCACGGCGGTTACAGTGGACATGGTCGCCGAGAGAACAACTATGGCGGCAGCAGTGGCTACGGAGGCCGTGAGGGAAGCGGATACGGCCGCCAGCAGGAGAGTGGCTATGGTGGTCAGGAGAGCAGTTATGGCGGTCGTGAGGAAAGCTATGGTGGAAACAGCAGCCACGGACGCAGCCACGGACGCCGCAACGAGGGTCGTGATGACGAGGAAAACGAGGAATATGGTCGTGATAACGACAACTATAGCCGCCGCCAACAGGGTGGCTACGGCGGTGAGAGTGGTTACTGATTTTTGAAACGGCAACCACGTGCTGAGAAATACTCCATACTCCGTACGAGATGCGTGATTGTGGATTTTTGGAAAGTGAAGTCGGTAACGAAGAGAAGACGCACAAACTAGATGAGTCAAGTATGTTCTGCATGGCGCGAGGCGAGACATGTGGGCGGGTGATTAAAACTTGGTTGCTGATTTGAGGACGCGATTAGGACTGGGGTCATGATTGGTCCGTAGATGAAAGAACGATTACCGAATTTCCATCGCACTTGTGTCTATGTACATGTACGGATCCGTACCAATACTAAAAAACTGTGACAGCGCGGGAATAAATGATAGGAATCGCCAAGACTAGTGCAGGATAGGGTACGGATTACGCGTACTCCGTATGACCGAATTAAATAACGACCTGCGTATCTCAAACAGCAGAAAAAGAGCACAAAGTATTGCATGTCTGACATTTGGTTATACCGACTTGATTTCTGCAAAGTGGCGCCCGGTGGCGGAACCCTATGTATGCGCAAAAGAGCGTTGGAGGCTTGAGCCTTTTGTCCAAGAGCGGCTGCCTGAGGCTTCATCCAGACCAGTGGGTTCCCCCCCACTTCGACGTCATCTGTTGCGGAGTCCTGGAGCACGTTGGACAGCCTGCAGGTGCAGGCGCGGGCGAAAACACGTTTCTTCAGGCCTTCAAGGTAATCCGTACATATTCCGTACCAAAGTGCGAATTGGTGGGGTGGGAAGACCCGTATTAGACCCGTTATTACGAGGTAGCTTGATCAGTACATACATACATAGTCAACCAACCTTTCGACGTCGCCTTTCAGACCAACATGCCCTTTTGAATGCATTACTCCGTCATACATACGGAGTACATGCATACAGTATGATGCTTTATTATGGACTAGGGTTTACCACGGGTTTGAATTGAATCCATACAAGGTGCCTGCAACTTTCTGGAGAAGAGAAGCGATGGTGACATCCAACGGAGGTAGGAGGAACTTCAACTTAGGAAGGGACAGACAGAAAGACAGAAGCCGCAGTGGGATCCGCCGCCCCGCTTTCCTGCAGGCAGTCTCGTGGTCCATCATCGGTGGCCACCGGACCAGTTGGACTGTTGGCGGTTGTATCCTGTACCGGCTGCTAACGACGCCTGCCTTCCTTATTCCCTCCGAGCTGGAGG
This sequence comes from Epichloe festucae Fl1, assembly GCA_003814445.1. Classification (NCBI taxonomy): domain Eukaryota; kingdom Fungi; phylum Ascomycota; class Sordariomycetes; order Hypocreales; family Clavicipitaceae; genus Epichloe; species Epichloe festucae. The sequence goes on from CP031390.1 coordinate 2,184,790, forward strand.
AGGGACCGAGGGACCGGTCGCCAACACTGTCGCCAACACTACGGAGTACCTGCTCTACTCTGTACAGTGGGGGTACATAACACGCTGACGGACGCTGACGGACGCTGACGGACGCTGACACCCCGGGCACCCCTAGCGCTTTTTATGTAGTCTGGTGCTCCATTCATTCATTTCCCTCCTCCCCATCGACGTTGTTGGCTACTCTTCCCAACTGCGCCTTCACTCACACTCACTCTCATACCTCTCGCATCTTCATCTCCTCGTCCTGCACCCCTCGCCTCTCGCTTCCATCGCTGTTGTTACCCTCCGACGTTCATTGCAAGCGACCTTCTTGCCATTGTGCTGCGCCGCCCGCAATGTCATTCACTTTCCGCCTATAGCCAAACATGAGTTGAAGAAAGAATGTGTATGCTGCCTCCTGGAACTCGCCCTTGGACCCGAGACTTTCTTCCTCTCTAGAACCCAAATGCAGATTCAAAGCGCTGCTTCTCTCCCGGTCATCTGGACCACATGCTAACGCCTCTCCTGATTCAGCGCTCACAGATCTTCAAAACAACGTGTATGCTCTTATTGCCATTCTTAACACACACTTGCCCCCACGCTTTTTGCAAGTTCAACAACTTTCTAGTCTTCCAGCAGCATCATTCGCACCGATCTGGAAGTGACCATCGTAGCTGACTATCACACAGCTTCTTGTTCAGCAATCCGGGTTGGAATGGCGAGGGAACTATCGCATCAACGATATCCAAGAATCTCTCCCAGCAGACGGTATGTATCCCTTTTCTAACACAGCCATATTGTGTCGTGTAACGCCGTCAGCCGCAATGCTGACAATCATGTCTTGGACAGAGCCAACTGGCGTATGAACAAACCATCGACAAAAATCTAACGACCTTGTCGACCGGGAACACCGGCGTTTACGACAGTTCGATCCAGGGTCTCCTCTTCGTTCCCGACGTCACATCCGTTCCATCCTGCGACGTGCAACAATATGATTCGATTCCGCGAAATGTCACCCGGAGAAGGGATTTGCCACCGGCAAATTTCAACCTAATCGCTATTGCGCCATGGTTCAGCAGCGACTGCACGCAGGCATATCTCAACTCTGCTCTACAAGGACCTGTCAAAGCCTTCATCTTCTACAAACCCAACAACTCCACCAACAAACCACAAGAAGGTGACTCACCAGTATGGAATCTCGGCGACGGAGGCGCCTGGCGATCGAACCATCACTTCCCTATTTTCGCGATACCGGGCCGAGAAGGCCAAAAGATCATTAAGCAACTTAGCTTGTATTCGGGCGCCATCACTCAAGTCCCGCATGGCGAAGAAATCAGGCGATTGTACAACATTCATTGGACAACATATCTGCGACTATGGACCAAACTCACATTGGACAAGCCCTCTAATCCACCGGCTACGTGGGCATTCATCCTGATCGTCATCGGTGCGCTGCTATTCGTCATACTCGTTGTTTCCCTTATCATGAACTTCATTCAACGGCGAAATCGGAAATCTTTGAAACGACGGGTCCAGACCGGCGAAGTCGATCTTGAGGCAATGGGAATCAAGCGTGTGACGGTCCCTGCCTCGCATGTCACACGGTTCCCACTGTTCACGTACAACGCGGAGCCAGATTTGCTGGACATGCCGGCAAGTCAGCGCACGCACACAACGCCGTCAACAGGCACCAAAAAGACACGACGAAAGAGACGTCGCGAAAGCAGCAACGCGTCATCTGATGCAATGGTACCGACCGCCCCTAGTGTCCGCAGTGTCCGAAGCAAGCGGTCGACACTCATGGGCGTCGGCGAGACCACCGCCACCAATTTTCAGCCAAATTGCCATATATGCCTGGCCAGCTTTGAACATCGAGTTACCATTATTCGCGAATTACCTTGCGGACACATCTTCCATACCGAGTGCATCGACGAATTCCTCATCCAGAACAGCTCATTATGCCCGACATGCAAGAACTGCATGTTGCCGAGAGGGTACAGTCCCAAGATCACAAATGGAATGGTGCGCCGAGAACGAGCATTGAGACGATTACGAGAACGAGTGGACCTGGAGGACTTTTCTATCGAATATGGAGACACAAAGCTGAAGACATGGGGAAGGAAGTTATTTGGCTCATCGCATTCAGGCAGCCCACCGTCGACTCAGTCAGACAACATCCCAATGAAGATGCTGACGGCTCCCAAGAAGGACCCAGATGTTGTTGGAAGTCCAAAGGCGACTGGAATTGACCATGGCAATCACTCATCTTCGTCTCCCAATCGATCGGCATGTTTGGCGACGCCAGACTCTGCAGACCTGGCGCCAGTGCCATCCGCCAAAGCGCGACCCCGAAAGTCCAAGCCCCGGGCACTGAGAGTACTTCCAACGCAGCCAGAAGATGCCGAGCTTGATATAAATCCGACAGCGCCAAATAGGCGTGGCAGCCCTTCCTCTTTTGCACGAGAACGTATGCGACAGATTGCGGACAACAACGCTCCGTTTGACGATCCTGATCGATCTCGTCCTAAATGTGAGTCACAACTTGTATCATCCTTTGCGCAAAGCAACAACAATAGCACATACATGTATTCTCAGAGTGGCTCATTTCATCCACTACAGGGAGGCAAGCGATTTCGAAGGTATTTCCGGGCTTCAACTGAACGCTCACTCATCATATCCTGATGTTGCGGCAACCATGACGAATGAAATGGCTATTTAAATCCTTCTCACAATAAGCATAAAAGCATCGCATCGGCGTTTCTGGGTGTCTTAAGAAATAGAACCTGCTGGTATTATGGGACATTTACTGGCTGGATATCATGGAATGGAAGGAAGGAACAAGGCGTTGAAGAGCAAAGCCTCTTCATTTTATTTTGATTTACCCGTCTTTTACTCCTTGGAGATGTGCCATTTAATGGCCACGACATGTTGCAGGGGCATCTGTTGTCTCGTCAGGAATTTCTTGTTTTATCCATCTGTTATTTCAATACCCATTTGTTTTATCGATGGCGGATTGGATGTTTAGCATAGGTTACTGAATGACAGAGCATGTGCATAGTTGTTCTGGACATGAGTGTATTGACACAGTGGTCTACTTAGCATAGTATGAGCCAAAGACTAGTCAACAAGTGATGTTTTGATTCCATCTTGGCGAGGAACAAAATGCAACAAGTCACCAAGTCGGGCTATAGGTGTTACGTGCTAGAATTGACAAGTCCTAAGGATGTGGCCTGTCACCGAGGATGTTGCCAGCATGTGGCCTGGAACCCCTATTAAGAATCTAATTATCTGTTATGACTTCGGTTACATTATTCGCTAGCGTTGGGATTGCCAAAGTTAACGGCACCCTTTGGGCGGACAGAAGGGCATGTTGAGCAGCGACACGTTCCTGGGAGGCGACAGATGGGTGATATGGCCGAGCGTTATGGATCATGTAGCCATGTTTTGTACGATGATGACGCCACCAAAAACAAGACATGCGGCGAGGAGCAGCCCCAGAGGGCATTTGGCCAAACCCAAGGCGACGATGGCGATCTCGCCTGCCCAGACTAGGATTCTGAGCACCGCAGACGGTAGCAGTGCTGCGATGTTGCTGCCCAGCGCCCCCAGGGTATTCGAACCATGACCACCGTCAGCTATTCTCTGATCGGGGGAGCCATGGTCAGACGATGATGTTCGTCGGCGACTTCTTCTCTCCACAGGACCTCCGTTGGATGGCCCGTCACGTCTCCTACCAGAGTATCCTTCGTCCTCACCCTCGTGGCTCGTACCCATGTCAAAGGGCTTGATGGTCCTGGAGCTGTTCCCGCTGCTTCGCCTTGAGTCGTCCATGTGCATCGAGGGCATCTTGAACTGTGGATCCGGGGTGCGATATCCTCTTTGCTGCTCAGAGCTGGCTGTCGAGATGACGCTTGGTCGAAAAGGTTCTCGTAGGATCACTTGATCGTCATCTTGATACTTGACAAAATCCCGGATGCTATCTTGAGATCCGAACCCCGACGACCCTGGGCTCATGTTCCCTTGCGAGGAGAGCTGTGATGGGAAGGCAGAGGAAGGCTGACGGCTGGGAAGAGGAACAGGTCCGTCATCTGCCTCGTCGCCCGTGGACGGTAAAATCGTCGTATCGAAGCTGTCGTGTTCACCTTCCACCATTCGCCAGGACCCATCAACTGGTAAGGGCCCTTCCGCCCGCAGTGGCAATGAAGGACCGCGACGCTGGGATGAAGACATTGTACGGATTTTTTTTTTCTCGAAAGGCAACAGGTGTACGGACTAGTCCGTAGTGGGTTGTAAAAGGCTTCTCTGATGAAGCGGGCCGAGACTGTGACGAACGAACCTTGATAGCACGTTGGTGACGACAGGGTTGGCGCAGATGGAAAGAGTGGCTGAACGCGCAGCAGTAAACAAATCAAATGCGCAGTAGCGACGGGGCCTAAAACAGAAGAGGTACCTTTGGCACGTCATGTTCTTTATAAAGTTACCTTGAAGCAGCCTTGAAGCTGTTAGGAATATGACATATTTTTAGCCCTTCTAGTTAAGGACTTAGTTATCTTACTAAGTAAGGTTATTACTACGGACGGATTACTGCGCATCCGATACATCACGGGATAATCCGCACTGCTGCGCGTTTATTAGTTGCTCGATGGGGGGAAGCCGTCAGGTGTCCCATCATCCATGCAATGCATGTCGGGTCCGCCATTGGCTCAGAGCTTCGCATCCCTACCAGCTTGCGCGTTGCTGTTTGCCCGCGGGAACAACCGGACATTTCCACAGACACAGGCCTCGGCAGTGGGGCACAACCGCAACCGCAACCGCAACCGCAACCGCAACCCGCTGCCATTTGCATTCTCCCAACCTCGCCTCGACCCATTCACCTCCCATCTCCATCGGACCTACATCAACGATTTGTCCGATGCTCTGCCGATGACAGATTCGAGCTTCATTCAAGCGCAGCATCGCGTTGCAGCGCGGCGCCAGGCACGCGAAGTCGAAGCCGCAGCAAGACTGGCTGCGCAGCGAGAGGCCCCTCGTGCCGGCTTCCAGCTTCGACGCCTGCCATTCCCGTTCAACAGACTCTCTCCGGCATGGGATGCCATGTCCTCGCGGGAGGGCACACGGCCTGCATTCAGAGTGGCGCAGGTGGACGCCGAACTCCTTGATGAAGAACTCGTCCATCTCCTGAGGGGTCAGGTGGGCGATGCCCTAAAGTACTTTGCTGGAGGGCACCTACAAGACGACTGGTCCGCCGAGATTACGCTGGCACTGAGAGCCGTTCTTTTCAAGCTCACTGTATGGGATCACGATGCTACATATGGTGCTGCGCTACAAAATCTCAAATACACCGATGCGAGACAACCAGGGCCCGTCTTATCACCACCATCCAGGCTACAAAAGTCAATGTACGGCTTAGTAACCGTGTTTGGGAAGTACGCCTGGACGAGGTGGGAGGATTGGCTGCTGGAACAGGACGATGGCCATGGCCAGCCGAGTCCTCGCATTCGAAATCTTTCTCGCTGGACATCGCGTCTCACGACCATGCACTCAACTGCAGCCTTGGCCTCTTTCTTGGTCTTCCTCCTGCATGGTCGCTACAGAACACTGCTGGACAGAATCCTGAGGATGCGGCTTGCTCCTCCGACAAGCCAGGTGAGCCGGGAGGTTTCATTCGAGTATCTCAACCGGCAGCTCGTCTGGCATGCTTTCACCGAGTTTTTACTGTTTGTTCTGCCATTAATCGGAATCAACAAATGGCGACGCTGGCTGAGCAAAACATGGAGGAAGACGAAAGAGATCATCAATACGAACGGACAAGGGGAAAAGTCAGCCAGTGGCGAGTACGGCTTTCTCCCAGAACGAACCTGTGCCATTTGCTACCAAGATCAGAATGATTCGGCTACGAGTGAGACGGAGATTATGGCTGCCGCTGCTTCTAGTGGCGTCATTGGCTCTGCGCAAACCGACGTCACAAACCCATACGAGACGATTCCCTGTGGTTGCATCTATTGCTTCGTATGTCTGGCCACACGACTCGAACGCGAAGAAGGCGAAGGCTGGACATGTCTGCGCTGTGGCGAGCATGTTAATGAATGCAAGCCATGGAGCGGAGATGTTCTGGAGCCAGCCTCGCCCACCTGCAAGCCTATCTCTACCAAGACCGTCGCATTCACAGACGACATCACTGGCGGTATCTTGGCAGAGGAATTACTTGGCCGTGAAAATGCCGAGCCAGAGGAAATGTCTGCGGAGAACTCGGCTGAGGATTATGACGATGGGTGTGATGAAGGCTCTGATATAGTGGATGAGGGTTCTGATCTTGGTTCTGATCTTGGATCAGATGGAGGCGACTGAGAGGCGTTTATTGCTTGGGGATTGGTGCATTCGAAGCACTTCATGTCGTGCTGTGACGGAGCGGCGAAGCGGTGCGCGAGTCAACTCATACTGAATGGCGGGATGACGTGATGAAAAGCGAAAGCAAAGTCCCTGCCAAGGACTTCATGTATCATACTAAGAACTGCGATGCGAGGTGCGGAACATCTCAAACAGCGGAAGGTTAAACATGTGTAACTCCACGTTCAATATTGCATGTACAAGTGAAGTGCATGGTGTCTGCGACAGGAAACGAAGACAGAAAAAACCCCCCCCCCTCCTCCCCGAGATTCCCCTCCTCCCCGAGATTCCCCTTGACCAAGACCAAAATGTCATGAATGTCACAAGACCCGTCTACGGAGTGTGCGATCCACAATTGCCGTCACCCGGTGCCTTTATGGGCTCCACTCCACTGACCGAGGGGCGCCAGTCGCGCGCGTCACGGAAGCTGCAGCTGCCACGCTCCTTCTCTCCCTGCCGTGCCTGCCGACAGGTTGATTTCATGCAGGAGCATTCCGGCCGCGATTTATCACACACACACACACACACACACCTGGAACCCAACATTGAACGCCTCGAAGCGGGCCAAATTTTCACGATACTATGTCCCCAAGTACTCCTTAAACGACTATAGCAACAGCTGGCCTGCACTGATTTCATCGCTCGTCTCCTGACTCCTTACCTTACGCCGGGCAGGGAGCTTTGGCTCCCGCATCAACTTCCGGCACGCGATTCCGGCCACAAGAAGCCCGTCGCTCAAATGCCCAGCTTCTTCCAGTTTACCCAAGGCACAGAGTCTCGCGTTCGACCCAACGACTCCGCCCCATTGTTGGGACGTTTCCGTGCTGTCCCTCCGCGACCGGGTTCGTCCCGTCGCAGGTCCAGCCAGCTCGGCCTGCTATCAGACCGCTTTTCCTCCTCGACGGGAGATGGAAGAGGCAGCGTGCATGTTGGATACGGGGCTCTGGTGGCCTCTCAACTATCCAACGACGACGGTAACGACGCCATAGACGACGAAGACGACGACGAAGATGCTTGGGTTGGTCAGAGAATCTGGCAAAGATGGATCATGGATCTGTGGGTGCATCCGAAACAGACTGCAGTAAAGAGGATGGTGGACAGGTGGTGGAGCAGATATGGGCTGTTGGTGTTTCTGCCAGCTGTTTTGGTACGTCTGCTTGGTTCCTTGTCTTGCTCTTTCTCTTTTGCTGTACGCCGTCATCGCAGGTCACCGCCAATCTTTCTCTAGATTGCTGGCGTCTGCCATCGATCTTGCGCCATCTGCTCCGTATATTTGTGCTAATCGCAAGGACTGCAGGCCGTTGCATGGTGTGCCATACCCTTCCCTCAATATCCTCTGCCCGGCAATGACGATGGGCCCAACCATGATCCCTCGGAAGAACCTGGAGATCACCATAAAACCCCAGGTCGTGGTGAAGCGCGCGTACAAGTCAACTTTTGGTTCTTCCTGTTTGTTTACTATGGCTTTTACAATCTCACAGCCTTGATATGGATAACCAAAGTCTTCAACTTGTATAGTCTCAACTGGTGGCCGCAGTCATTAGGGTTCCCGCTCACCGTGTTCCTCATCGCCATCTTGTCAATTGCTGTTCCTATCCCCATTTATTATTTCCCCGAGACCCGGTTTCTCACCATTCACAACACGTCTTGGATCTCGTGGACCTTCATCATCATGGCCACGCCTGTGGCAGTCGCTTTTCTCATTCTCATGACAAATGAAAGACACATTAGCCTTCGGCACTCGTTATCTGAGACGCAACGAATCTTTACCACCTCATGGTGGACCGGCGAACCTGAAACCCTACCCGCCAGGCGGGACAGGCGCAGGCGCAATAATCACCCCTGTGCGGATGCGGAAGGCGACATGCTCCATGTAAACCCGCCGCCCCGTGGCCAAAGAGTGGCCATGAGACGGCTGTGGCTACCAGCTAGTTTTGTACGGTTTTTGTGGTTCTGCGTTGCTCTGGTTGTCGGCCTCATGGTCTATGTCATTGGGGAGGCATACGCCGAGCTATACCTGCGCACGCTGCCCCACGGCAACTTGGAAACGGTCGTGTACGTGTACGGATGGGTGGCAACGGTGCATTTGCTGGATGCTGTGACAGGCTGGGTCCTGGGTATTCGAGAGGGCGAGCGAGTCGGAAGCTACCCGTTGAGTTGGGTCTTTAAGCTGTACGTCTTTTCTAGAGAGCGCTCCCGTTTTATGCCACTATCAAGGGCCTCAATTCCCGACATCGCCATCCCATGGCTGGACGTGTCGATCACGAAAAGATGGAAGTGGCTCAGCTAACACGTGTACAACAGTTACTTTATGCTGACCTACCAGACCTACGTCCGCGCTTTATACGCTCGGCTCCGCTCACCAACACAATTTATAATTCTTCAAATCCTCTCATCCACCTCTCTGGTCGTGTTGACTCCCATCATGATGACGCGTTTTTTCCATCGCGTTCTCACCGTCCTAGGCCTCAACGGCCTCAGCTACGGCTCATACCAAAAGATACAAGCGCGAAATGTCTTTATACGATTCCTCGCCGAGAACACTTCCATGGCGACCTTTCTGGGCAGCGTGGCCGTCTTGCACTACGGTGCAAACAAAGCCGTGTATCCACACTTTGCATTTGACCACGACGACGAGCCGTACGACTTCAAGCTGACCTTTCGGGCATCCTCGGTGACTTGGGCGTGCGAGCTGGTGGCCAGTTTGGCGGTTCGGCTACTCATCAAGCTTTGCTTCGACGTTGATGTCGGTTTGGAGGGAAAGCTGGACTTTACGGTGTGGCCAGAGCTGTTGCCTACATGTGTGGCTGTTATGCTGCACGTGCTACAGAACATGCTCTTTTCCATCGTCCGGCTCCAATTCCGCTGAGAGGTGTTGCGCGCTTGTTGCATGTAATTGTCCATGCACCCTTGCGAGCAAAGAAACCCCCCCCCCCCTCCTCGGCCCCCTCCTCGGCCCCCTCAAAATGAAAAGGTGACTCGTGCTACGAAGCACAAAGCATGCAGCCACCACTACGGGGAAAAGGCAGGAAACCCCGCGTTTCTTTGCTTCAATGCCGTGCAAACAAGAACGGGGAATCGAATTGAGGAGAAAAGAGCTGAGTGGGATGGTGTTCCTTTTTGGATCTTGCGTAACCATTGATTCTTTCGGGGCCTGATACCCTTTTGTTCTGGGAACATGGATAGATTACGAAGCAGCTTTTGGCCTCTTTCTTTTCCGGTTCTGTCAATGACGGAGTGATACCCCAATTTCGTGTCTCCAGTTTTTTCCAGTCTCAGTCTTTTTTTTTTTTTTTTTTTTTTTTGGCATACTCTGTTGAAGCATTGGCATTAGATAGATTCCTCTCCCGTTGGCTATTTGACAGACTTTTATTCCTGCCCGAAGCTCTAGATTTCATCAATTTCATAAAAGCACGTCTCGCGTGCCAGTAATATAATCACGTCAATTCTATAGGGCGATACGCAAACAATATGAGTGAGTCCTGAACCGATCTTGATTTCTGCATCTATGCAACCATCCAGCAACCGGCTTGCATGACGGCTGTGCCACGCACGCACGCACGCACTCGCGCACGCACACCGTCAAACCGAAAAGCTGGCTCTTCCTACACACAGCACCCGGAGAATGCAGTCAAGAAAGGTTTTCGCCCTCGCAGTGCAGAAGACTGGCGGAGGGCGAGACACAGGGCAACGCTATTGGCATGAAAACGGTCATGAATGAGGTGGTGACTCGGTCAGAAAGTTTTGAAAGATAGGTAGGTAGGTACAGTACATGCTGGTGCCAAATCACAGTCTCGTGTGTCTGGTCATTGCTGACCGTGGGAAGTGCGTGATTCTGGGCCCCCTTTTCGAAAGTGGGAGTCGTCTTGGGATTCATGACACCAACGCAGCGGTTTGCCGGCATCCAACTTCTGGTGAGGCGAGAGAAAGCCGCGAGTTAACAGTGAGCGTGCGTGTACGTGTACGCGCACACGGACACGAGTTAGTGTTCATCAAGATCTATTGGCCGCCGGAATACGGAGTAGATGGCTACATAGATAGATACAAGGACGAGCAGGCATCGACGGTTCGTGGGGCTGTCAAGTGTCAACCCACCTCGACCCTGCGGCGACGCGCAACAACAGAGCGTGAGAAGCTAATAATACTCCGTACGGAATACTAGGGATCCAGATATTGTCAGGTCAGCCAAGCTTCCAGGTTGTCGGCAGGACCCGCAAGCTTGAGTGGGCTCGGCGTCTTCTGCCCCCTCCAAGGAACGGATATCTCGGTGCTGAATTGAGAGGAAAATGCCTCGTCACGGCGTCACTGCGTCACTGCGTCAGTCGAGGTCCACGCCCATGGTCATGGTCAGTGGTCGGTGAGCTACGGACTACGGAGTAGTCAATGGTGGTTTTCCTGATCTGATCGGAACTTCTTCAGTACGGAGGACCTTGCTCGTATCCGCCCACGCAACAGACACTCGGCAAAGCAGAGGTTCCATCGTTGGGTCAATACGGAGTACTGAATGAGTCTCCGCTGTTTTGGAAGGCCAAACCATGGTATGCTGGAAAGGCAGGCCGGGCGAGTCTCCCAGTGCCGAAGCCAATAATGAGCTGTACATACGGATCCGTAACAAGATGGCGTGAAAGCAAAGATAAAAATAAAATAAAAAAGCGGACTCTGCAGACCCAGCCAGAGAAGGACCCACAAAAAAGGGGTCGGTCTCGAACGTGGCGAACCGTGGCGAACGTGGCGAACGTCAAACGCGAATTACGTAACCATGCTCCACGCCGCAGCAGACGCCACCACCTGCAAGCCTCTGTCAACTGTTATGTAATACGGAGTAAGTTAAATGTTTGTGCTGTGTCGTGCTGTGTCGTGCTGTGCTGTCGGCGGCGGAAGAAGGCAGCCATGTTGTTGCGACATTTCGACCCTATCATGGTTGGCAGGCATCCTGGTACGCCGCCGTGACCGGATCCACGGTCGGGATCCTTCTCATATGGTTTCATCGAGAACTGCCATTCCAAGCGGGAACTGACTGGGTCTGGCAAGATTTTTTTGTTACACATAACATCACTTTGTCAAGACGCGCCGCACATGAGGTGGACAAATCGAGTCACACAACTCCTGCCTTTTCTTTTCCTTCTTCTAGGGCCGAGAGAACACTAAGGCTGGTACACGTGGTACCGCGGACGAAGGAAAGCCAGGCCGGGGCTGGCTGGTATGACAATCCATGGACATTCAGCGATAACAGTTGACCTCATACCATGCCGCAGGAGAATTGTGTCATTGCCAGCCCTACTTAGCACGGAGCTTTTTCGGACTGTGGATTGCGGATTGCGGACTGCGGATTGCGGATTGCGTGCCGCGTCGACCAAGTGTTGTTATGTGTGTGATGTGATATTGTGACAGATGCATGTGCAAGTGTTTCGAATCGTGGTGACGTCCCTGTTGTACGGAGACGGAGTAGAGCCTCTGGCCTGGTCTGGTCTGGTCTGGTCTGGTCTGGTATTGATTGTATATCATGGATGGCATCACGAAATGAGAACCCCGAATAGCTTGCTCACCGACTTTACCAGAGCTGCGCTCGGCTCGGCTTCGGCGTGGCGCGATAAGCGTTTGTTGCTGCAGACAAATTGTGAGCGAGTACTCCGTACGTCCGTGAAAGATCTGGCCAGTGTGGTGTGCGGCCCGAACCGACCAAGAAGAAGAATCGTCTTTCTCGCCTGCGCCTCCCTCCGTGCCTGACGCAGCCTGAGGGTGCAGGTTAATAATAACCGGAGGTGGTTGCAGGTTTTTGTTTTTGCAGGTGGTCGCAGGTGGTCGCAGGTGGTTCCTGCTGCCCCTCCTTCCCTCCCCCTCCTTCCCTCAACGTTCTTCCCCCCCACCACCCCCCCGCAGAGCCTTGCCTCCTGCCTCCTGCCTCCTGCCTCCTGAGTGAGCGACATTCCACTACATGCTGCTGGAGAACTCAAGGTCCTGTGCCTGTGCCTGTTCCTGTGCCTGTGCCTGTGCCTGTGCCTGTGCCTGTGCCTGTGCCTGTGCCTGTGCCTGTGCCTGTGCCTGTGCCTGTGCCTGTGCCTGTGCCTGTGCCTGCCGCTGTCATGTCGCTGTCATGTCGCTGTCACGTCGCTGTCGCCAGTGCGCACCCGTCCGTCAGTGGTCACCCATCCCAGGCCGAAGTTGGTCCAGCCCACTAAAATTTCTACGCTCGCTTGCTCGCTCGTCCAGGCCGTGACTTCCTCTGCTATCCCGGTTTGCTCTTTATCTCTTCTTGTTTCCTTTTCCTTGTCTGCTTGACTGCAGCGTCTCACCTTGCCTCCTGCCGCCTTTCTTCCTTTCACTCCCCTCTCCCCTCTCCCCTCTCCCCTCTCCCCTCTCCTCTCTCCCCGCCTCACAATGACGGCGCCCTCACCAAACCTCACATCAGACCTGTCGTCCACTATTCAGACAACCTCTGCCGCAGCTGCCCAACAAGATGCCCCGGGACGACAGCCCTCCGCCGCCACCTCCGCCGCCGCCCAACTCGCCAGTGCAAAGATAAGCCTGCGCAATCATCTTCGCCATTTCCCCGACTTCCCCATCCCCGGCATCGACTTTGTCGATATCATGCCCTTGTTCGCCAATCCCGACGCCCACGCCACTCTCGTCTCCGCCCTCGAATTGGAAATTGCTCAATCTTTTGCCGACTCCAAGCCCGATATCATTGTTGGACTGGATGCCCGCGGCTTCCTCTTTGGCCCTGGCCTCGCATTGCGTCTCGGCGTCGGATTTGTTGCCGTTCGAAAGAAGGGCAAGCTTCCCGGCCCCTGTGTGACTGCCGAGTATGTCAAGGAATATGGCAAGGACTTGTTCCAAATGCAGGAGGATGCCATCAAGGAGGGTCAGAAAGTCCTCATCGTTGACGACATCATTGCCACTGGTAAGCCACTACTGCATTATAAAGACACAGTTTCGCGCGTATGAATGGAGAAGTAAATGCTGACTGGTGAAATGTTCAGGCGGCTCGGCAAAGGCGGCAATCGACCTTGTTAATCAGCTCAAGGGTCAAGTCATGGGTCATTTGTTTATCCTCGAGATTCCCGGCCTCAATGGCCGCGAAAAACTGAGCGCAGCTCCTACAACCATCTTAATTGAAGACGCATAAAACACCCTCGCCATCTTCCGCTGAAATTTTCAAATACGCACAACCGAGATTTGATGATTCAGCTCAGCAGAATGTCAAGACGGACGCTAGCGAAAAGTGTCATACATGCATATATATACGCAGAACTCACTGGCAATTGCAGCGAAAATTGATGACCGAGTTTTTGAAAAAGAAGAAGATTTGAATCTCGCCACTACTAATACCACACGGATATATTTCATAGCCTAAACCACGGAGTTTGAGGTCGCACTGTTTTTCTTCTTGTTATTGTCTATTGAAAAAAAAAAAAAGTTTTCTACGAGTTTCTCACACTTTGTTCTAGGAGGTTGCGTATTTTCTTGGTGCGTTCGCCGGCAGGGTTTTTTTTTCAAAATTTATAGACGGGACTATCCTAGGAAGGGGTTTTTTTTTTCTTCAAAGCTAGTTGGAAATTCCCGAGACGAAATTATTGATGGACCTTGAACATCAAGATTTGGTGAAGCCAATATGCAGAGATTATAGACGACCAAGATTGGACAAGGGGCTGTCTCTAATGCGATGACTACTATATTCAACATTTGGGAGGAAGCCAGGACAGATCTGATGAGTTTCGATTAATGATGGGAAATTCTTTTTCTGACTTGGTGGGGAAGAATGAACAACTTGAAAGCCTTGTAGAACAATGAGTTTCCAAACCAGCACGTCCCTCGTCATGCCACTCTTTTGCCGTCTATCGTAGTGTTTCTATGCTTTCGATGAAGAAAAGTAGCAAAAACCAGCCATCGTGGCTATGCATCCACCCACGCACTATATAAAACAAGTCCCCACGTCGACTATGCAAAACAAATATACACATATAGAAATATATACATGTATATATAACACAAACCACAGCCAGCCAAGCCATTCTGTCATAATCAACAGTGGCAAAATGAGAATGGGGGGGGGGGGGGAATCAAAGTGGCACAAAGTCCATCTACTATAACACGACGGCATTTTCGATGACGAGCCCCTGGCTCTGAATAGTATATTTCCTCCTCATGCCCACGGCCAGCGCTCTCCCAAGGAGTTCATACTCCCCGCTGGCAACTCTCATGAGGACCAGCGGGACGCCGTGGAGCCTCTTCATACCCTTTGGCGTGAGTTGCTCCGATTCGAGGAGCGGCCTGGGCAGAGGATCCGTGTGCTGCCCGTTGTCGTCGGCCTCGTCGACCACGATGACGAGCTGCAGGGAGGCTCTTGACGGGATGAAGGCGGGGATGTTGTTGACTTTTTGGCTGAACGAGCAGCCGCCTCTGCGGAGGACAATGACCTGGTTGTCGCGGGGGGCCGAGTCGGGGAGGGGTTCGTGGCATGCCTGGCCTGCGAGGTGGATTGTTGTCCAGGGGAAGTCGGAGATGAGACTGTGCGCGTCGTAGCTGGGGCCGCCGGGGAGAGGGGTGTCGAGGACGGTGGGCACCGGATAGGCGCCTGGTCCGACCGACGTGAAGGCTTGCCAGGCGTGGAAGGCGGTTGGGGGGGGTTGAGGCTGCGACGACGCGGGGCGGGTGGTTTCCGAGGGGTCGAAGACGGATGTGACGGCGCGGAAGAGGTGTTTTAGGAGAGACTCGGGGGGGAGGCTGGTATGTTCGGGGGGGGGAGCAGTAGTATTTACCGAGGAATTGGCCGGTGTTTGGGGCGCATCGACCAGGAGGTGGATATCGACCGTGTCTTTGCGTCGCAGAGCCGTGAATGCCTCGTCTCGGAGGTGGCGTACGTGTTCGCCGTGGAAGAAGACGGTCTCGTGTCGTCCGAGCTGCGTGTTGCCCACGTGGGTGATTTTCCAGACATGTTGGCCGTAGCGGTCGCTGTATTCTCGCTCGAGCTGCAGTCTCAGGCCCTCTAGACTCTCGGCTGTTGGTCCGAGGTAGCTGTACCACGCGAGTGATGCGCCGAGCCGTGACCTGAGAGAGCTGGCGGCGTCGGTGGCGGGGAATTCAATGGCCGAGATGACGCGTTGCGGAGGAGCCGCGCACGTTCCGTTGACGGGGAGCATCGTCGGCGGCAGCGTCCAGGGGAAGATGGTGTGATTGGACGTGGCGCGATACTTGGTGACGGGGCCCTTCTTTTCGTCGTGCGCGAGAACTTCTTGCATGGGCCCGTGGATATTCGGTGTGTTGTAGAGGTTGGTGAAGCGAGAGACGCCAAAGAGATCACGCCTGGCGGCCGTGGAGGATCCCGTCAGGGGCTGGTCCAACGGCGGAGCTGCCGGGCATGTGTTTGTGAAGTTTTCGTTGTGGTAGGGAACCGAGATGCCTCTTTCTTTTTCTTCTTCTTCTTCTTCTTCTTCTTCTTCCTCTTCTTCCTCTTCTTGGCTGGCATGACGCTTCCGACGACGAGAGCGAACTGGTGCAGCCGCAAAAGCATTCTTCCTTCTCGGTATGAGGAGGGGGTGACCCTCTGTGGTGAAGACGTAGGCGGCGTCTAGCTTGTTCAGGGGGTGGTCGGGATCAAAGAGAAGATACATGTACTTTGTCGTTTCGCCGAGGAAGAAGCTCTCCATGCGGTTCTGTTTCTCGCCGGTGCGGACGTCCTGCAATCCCGCCCAGCCACAAGGCGTGTAACATCGCCGTCGAATGTCCTTGAGCACCATTTCGCCCACGTGGAGATACCAGGGATCCTTGGTCGCCCGGTATATGTGGTACGTGGACTCGATGAATTCTGGTCGGCCGGGCCACCAGCCAATGCCTGGCTCGACATTGTTCTCCCGGATGGACCACCTCTCGGGCAATGCGGAGTACCGCGTCCATAGAGCAGTGTAGACAAGATTCGCCTCGATGGCCTCTTCCACCTCCCCCGCCATGGCTAGCAGACCTGGGTAAAATGCCCCGAGGCTGTCAATCCACATGGTATACGGCTGACCTGTGGCTCGGTGCGAGTTGGAGTAGTAGGGGTAGTGGCTCCTGTCAGTGTATATGTGGCGCTTGACTGATGCGTGTGCCTCGTGCCAGGCTTGTAGGAACGCTTCTGACGAGTGCATCTCGCGCGGCAGGGGCTCGTGAAGGGAGTTTGGATCCAACCAGGTCGTCGCGCTTTGCTTCCTGGACGTCGTGGCATTCGGGACGCCTTGTCCAGACAGGAGAACGTGGCTCTTGAAAGCATACTCGAAGAAGCTGTCCATGCCCGCGCCGATACCGGAGTGATCTCCTATCCAGAGGCCACGCTCGGCGTCGATCCCGTTGCCGATTAATCCAATCTCGCTTCTCCTTCGCCAGACTTCCCAGAATGCTCGCTTCGCCGCATGCTCGAATCTCGAATCGCCCGTCAGTCGGCTAAGGACAGTGAATTCCAGCGTCAAGCTGGCTGCTCCAGCGCTGCAAGTCGCCGTGATTTCCGGCCGCCCGCCTTGCCCGTCTCGCTCGTCGGGTCCTCGATTCAGCGGAGAATTGACGTAAAAGGGTATGCCTGTCCGAAGGTTGACCCTCGGATACGGAATACCTGTCTCTGTGAAGAAAGCCGGCAACAGCCTCTCCGCAAGATCGAGAGCAAGCCTCAAAAGCTGACCGTCGTATTGCAACCCGTTTGGCCAGGGTATCGGCGAAAGTTCCAGCGGATCATCGCCCTTGGGTCCCCCGATCGGCTTCGGTTCGTAGCCCAAGATCGGTAGCTCTCCCGTGGCAAACAAATGCGCGCTTAGGAGACCACCTAGCCCTCTGATGACGGTTTCGAAAACTTGCACCTTGCTATCAAGATCGAACCCTCTCGCACGCACACCATTTCCAGACGGGCCACGTCGGCCATCGCCGTAGTAGTGGACCAGTTGAGCAATTCCATCTTGAAAGTCGCTCAGCGCCTGTGGTCCAGTATAGGAACCGTCTTGAGGTCCCCCGGCCAGTATCGCGAGTGTCGACAGGCTGTCGATCAGGGTGAGAGAGTAATTCCCCAGGGCGTCGTTTAGTTCTATTCGCGAAGGGTCGTTGCCATCTCGAGTCAGGGCGCCGCAAGAGAGCGGCCGTAGCTAGTGACCAGCACAAGATATTAGCTGATTGAACCCGTCTTTAGATCTTCTCCGTACGCTCCATCTTGCCATACCTCATCTTCTGGAAACGCATGCTTCATGTAGTTGCTGAAACCGTGGTAGAACATGTCCACGGTTTCCTGCCGTAGCTGCCTGAGGCGATCTGCCCGCATTGATACTGTAAGCCATGGCAGCGACGCGCATAGCCAGAGCAGCACGACCATCGACATGCTTGTCCTAGGTCGTCATGGGGCGTTTCCGACGATCGTCTTATCGTGTCCGTACCCCGTACACCGTGACCAGAAAGACGGGGAAGTAAGTATAGGTATCGCTGACCAGAGCGAGTGAGCGAGTAAATCACCAGCTCATGTAAATACACGGGGGATCCAGTTCCCCCGCCAGCACAGTACCGTGCGTCGGCAATGGTAGTTGTCTGAAGACCTTCAGCTCGCCGACTTGGGTATTGAGTCGTTCCAAGTGTCATCGCTCAGCGCCACACATGAGGGAGATCAGAGTTGTCATGTTAAAGTGTGGCGGAGCAAGATGCTCCGGTGGCTGGTGCGGGTTAGTCAGCGGTCTGGGCACTACCCTAGACCAGCTCGTGAATCGAAACATCGTGAAGCAAAACGCAAGACCAATTTCTGGAGTCTTCGAATGCTTCGTCATTTCAGAGGGTTCCGTAATCGAACCCAACGTGTTGAAAATAGCCGTCGCACCGTGCCGTGCGTATCAGCAACATGCAACATGCAACATGCAACACGCAATAATATGCAGTAGTGGACGATGACGTCTCCGACCGATAATAGCCTGGGTCAAACCGCGGCAAAGAGGTCGCAGAGCAAGCTCCAAGCATACTCACGAATGCTTGCGAATACTACCGAGGAATGTGTCCGTCGCAAATCAAGGTTGACACATGTGAGGACCCAAAGGCGAGGAGCAAGATGAGCAATATGCCGTCCCATCCATCGTGTCCACGCCGGCAATGGTTTGGGCGGTACGGATTATAGGGATCAGCCCATCTGCGCCCCCCTTCTGCATATTCGGCCACTTCCTAAATAGGAAGTGACCGAATGTCTCAGACAGACAGACACTCCTGGTGAATTTGTTCTCACCCCCCTCTTTGCCCCCGCCCTCGTTCAACTGCATTAGCGCGCTTCTTCCATCATGGACTCCGCGACCCAGATTCAGATTCCTTGCTTGACACGCAAGACCATGCTCCTTCCCCATCGTTCACGGAGAGAGTCTCATGTTCTCTGCTGATGATGATGATGTTGCTGCTGTGAAAAAAGTCTGGGTGCGCAACAGGAAATGGCCCAGAGTCTGTAACTGCGGCAACGTCTCCGGGGATGGATATGGATTCCATGAAGCATGGATGCGGGACCGACTACCCTTGCGATACCGGAAGTTCCATTCTCAAAATAGGACAGTCGAACTAGATGATGCGCCCCATTCGTTTGCGCCCAAAAGGACGTCCGTCACCTACGTAAAAGGAATGAACATCTTGCTTGTCCTTGCTGCACCAATACAATCCCATTTTGTACTCCGTACAGAGTGACCCCACCGGAACAAGAACAGGGCAGGCATCTGAGATGGATGGGTGGTCATGGTTGACCGGTTGGTGAGCGAAAACTCGCCATCAGATTTTGGTGCTGCCAGCAATACAGTACCGAAGCCAAAGTGAAATTCTCGGGGTTGTTGTTTATTAATCATGATTCATGTACCTTACCTTCAACGCCTTCCACGCGCTTTCCGTTAGATGGGGCCTCGCCTATTCAGGCATGAATGAGATTGGCGGGGCAGACAGCACAAAGGCGCGAGCTACGCGTGGGAAGACCCTCATTGGTCAGAGTCCGCAGGGTCCGCAGAGTCCCACTAAACAACCCCTGCAAGAACAACTAGACCCACTGTAGAGAGGCCATGTTTCATCCTGCTTGCTGTTCGTCTGTCTTGAGCTGTCTTGAGAGGTGCGACTTCTCAATCGTTCTCTCTGCTTTCATCGTTGGTGAAGAGAAAATCAACAGTAATTGGTAAGCTCCCCAGATCTGCCCATCACTCTGGTCAGTCGGATGGGTAGGATAAGGGCAGGCGGGCAGGCGGGCAGGCGGGCAAGCAACCCTCGTGGGAATACCAAGTTGACCAGTTGCGGGGCGGAAGTGGCTGCAGAATGGTCCACTCGGCCTGATTCCGTATGAAAAGACATCATAGCCGCAGTCCTTCCAACTTTTACCAAGGGTGCGCATCCTATGCTACGGAAATGCATCGCGCTATCAAGGGCCGCTCATTCAGCCTTGATGCCGAGTCAAATGGCTCCCTAGGACAAGCGCCATGTGAAGCAAAATCAAACAGGGAGGGGTCCTCCCAACTTGACTTCTTTCACGGATCGAATACTGGCAACATGAAAGAAGAAGAAAAAACAGAAGAAAAAAAAAGCCAGTCCGAACTAGATAGATTTCGAAAATATACTCATTGTCAAATAAAGAGGGTGGTGGCTCTTCTCGAGAAGATGAAACAATCTACATAACAACCAGAAACGTGTTTTTTCAAACCAACCGCATAAACAAGTGACCAAAGCACCTCAAATCAACGGGGGAAAGGGTTGAAAAGGAGGAATAATAACAAAAAATGGGAGAATTGGTAGAATGAAAACAAAAACGTGGAAACGTTGTTGGAATTCTCATGCCGCTCAACAACCATGGATCTTCCATGTGTTTCTGGCAATCAATATTTCCCTAGATTCCATCAGACAGAAAATAAGTCAAGGGGCAGAGAACTGCCCGCCGTCAAGTCGGTACCATCCACGAAAGTATGTGCCGGCTACCATGAGCCAGGTACATTGGACCATCTTAGGAGACACCGACTTCCTCAATAAGAGCCGACGAGTAGTCATGGTGTTGTACCAGATTCGACTTTCACGGGTGCTTTATTATCCCACACGTGCATGTCCATCATCTCACCATAGCCGTCTGAAGGTGTCTCCCAGGGTGAGGGAGACTCTCTGGCCAGGTGTACTTGCGTAATCAGCTCGTCCTCGTCCAAAGCATCACGTGGGTCGACACTCGTCATGAGTTTGGCCACAAACACATTGTCAGGGCCTCTACGACCACTCGTGCGCCTTTTTGTTGACACGTTCTGACGACGTCGGACATCAGTGTCTCGGAAGCAGTCTAAGAAGAGGTGTTCTTCAAGCTTCAAATCATGAACTAGCTTGACCTCAATGTCGCTTGGGCTGAGACGCATGTTCCGAGACCCTCCCATCTCGTGGAAGAGGTCAAGAATCGCTTGGTAACGATCTTGCTCTACCTTTTTCCAAGCCTCGCGAAGGATATCTTCCTGTGAGCACGAGAACCGTCAGTATCGACTTTGATTCTTTTTGGGCCGGTCTGCGAGGGTAAAATTGGGGTAAACGTCCGTCAACTTACATCTCTGGGAAGCCACTGGATGTACTTGGAGCGAGCGCGCTTGAACTTCATCTGAAGCATTTCTTTGCCATGATTCTTGTCAAACTGCTTGAGGAAGTCACTCTGAATGCTGTCCCACATATCCTGCCCTCTCTTATTGCGATGACGCCAGCGAGAATCAAAAATACATCGCTCCTCATCAGGGCATTGGTCCTTTAGCGAGGGTGGTACTTCATCTCCATTGCAGTTTCTATGATCTTCCACTGATGTCGATTGCTTGTTTGATTTGTTTTTGCTGCTTGGCTTTCTGACGCGATGGTTTCCTATGACCCCTAGGTGCTTGCGAATGTCCCGTGCAGTGCACATGTTCTGGGAAGAACGGCGTTCCTGCTTGATGGGCACGTCATTCGGACTGTGACGGTCTCCAGGGTGACGATAAGATGAGACCCTGGGAACGTCCTGCAGCATCGGCGCAGACATTGTGATGTCACGGCTGAACTCTCGTGAATGTGGTTCCATGGACATGGCGTGTCCCGCACGGAGAATAAACGAGTGCTGGTCGGGCATCGGGTGAAGATAGTACGGCGGTCTAGGCTGGGAAATTGGAGCTGGGTGTGGAGAGTCTGATACTCCGGAGACTCCTAGATAGGGCTCCGGAGGTATCGGGGTGCGCCTGCCCGCGATGTAGTAGTCGGTTCCAAAGTGACCTGGAGTATGCATGGGAGAGCTGGTCTCACTAGGATGGCTATTCATCTCAAATTGAGGGTTATTCCAATGGCTGTACATTGTGGAACTTCCTGGCGGAGTTGGATCCTGACCGTTTGGGCTATCTGCGGCAGGATAATCGCTCATCAGTTTGTAACCGTGATGGAATGGAGGGGAGCCCGCCGTAGAAATCGGCGTGCGAAGGTCTGGGTCGCAACGAGCGGGAAGAGTAAAGGCAAGGACCTCCTAGATCCGTCCAATGTTAGCCAAGTATTCATCATGCAGTGAGGATGGATGTTTGTGACGAAGCTGACGCATACTGTTGTATATGGTGCGAGGTCTGGATAACTCGACGTGGAAGACCCGGCGCAGTCTGAAAGGCCGGGGAGGTCCTCTGAGAGAGCGTCCGAAGGCGAGAGAACAGAGTCAGTTTCAATGTATAGCTGTTGCTCGACCATGGCTTCAAGATGGCGACTGTGCTCTTTATAGTATTTATGTAGTTGCTAGAGCAGCACCTTGAACCAGTTCTTGACCAACTTGTTCTGATACCAGCAGCAGTCCTTTCGGGGAGGTTTGGTTTCTTGTATGCATGCACTTGTATAGTGTAAACGTTGGCCGGATGTGATGGACGTGGATGGAAATAGCAATGGCTGAAGGAGGCAGAGAAAGACAATCAGGAGCCGATTGAATCAAGAAGAAATCAGCCTTGATGACGAGGTCGCGACCTTGTCTAAACCTTGAACACCAGCTGTCTGCTTTGATCTGGTGGGGGAAGTGGTTGGGTGGAGTGGTTGGTAGAGCTCTGGTCGACGAGAAGAAGTGAAGAGATGGGGAACAAGGCCTGGCGCAGACGGTCCGGCCTCTTTGTTATAAATGGCGAATGGAGTTGAGATGCGGTGCAGATCTTTTTGGATCGAGCAGAAGAGCTAGGCACGTACATAGGTAGGTACCTCGACTTTACAAAAGGCACTTTCGAATGGGCAGGGGGGGGTTATGGAAACGAGCCCTCGACAAGGCACGACAAGGCACGACAAGGGTATTATCGTCCAGGGTGTGTGTGATTGCGTCCTGAAGCCTTTCTGGCTTGAGACATGGGGGTCAGGGGAGGGGAGGGGGTGGAGATAGGAGGCCAGTCCACGTCCACTTTCTCTCCGCCGGTTTCGCCATGAACTGCCAATGGATATCCGGTCATGGGCCATGGCATGGGGCAGGACAAGACGGAACAGGACAGGGCACAGCACGGCCGGGTATCGAAACCTCTCGTTTCGATGCGGTCGACGCCGATGTGTAAGTTCGGCCTTGGCTCTCGTGCTGTCGTGCATGCGAATAGCCGCCGAAGGACTGCTGCGTACCCTGCCATCTTCCGAAGAGAGCTTAGGGCTTTAAAAATCGATGTGGCCATGGGGGCGATGATGTTCTCGGGCTTCCGGGTTTCAGTCATTGCAAGACCTGTGAAGCGCGAGACCAGGTGCGTGTGACGCCCTGGAGCCTCTCAGCACATTCCTTTTGGCCAAACGTCGCTGTTCCATTTGACACGTCCATCGTCTTTGGAAGGAGTGTATTCTGTGGTGATATCAAGCGACGGCATTCTCGTAACAACCTCGCTCCCCACACCGCCATGGGTCATGCCATACAACATGTCCAAGTGACCATGGTTAGAAACCGATTTTTGAGTACGTATAACTCGCAACGTAGAGCAATGTATTTCAGTCTACTTATACTGATACAACTTCAAGAGTAAGTAAGCGATGAGATAAACTCTATCAGAAGAATATGACAATGTGCCCCGGTGTCCCTCGGCGCGTCAAGTTGGAACGTGGCTATTTCAAATAGCGATAATGTTCAAAGTGTCATCTATCCGATAACAGAGACAAGGGGTAACGAAAACTTGAAGTGAGAAGAGGAAGGCGTGAGGGATTAGAGGGGGGAGGGGGAAAAGGGGTTGTGGATATCTTGATACGATTTACCCAAGTGAATTTGATTTTTGTTGAATGTGGCGCTGTACCTTGAAAGAAAGAATGAGAAGACGATGAAAGCCTTCATTTTCTGCAGAATCTTGTGTTACAGTTAACACTCCTCGTTGCTAGGCTTACATTCCGTAGTCGAGTCGGGTAGTCAAGCAGATGGCAGTGGTTGGTGGTGTTGAACTGCATGACACGGTGGAAAAAAACGGGAGGTGTTACTTTTAGTACTGAGTACTGAATACTGATGAGCTTGATTTGTTTCTCAATCTGCGATGCAAAATGACAACGAGATGCATGCGGCGCACGTGATGATGAGACAGAGAGGGGGGAGGGAGACTGGTGAAGACGATCTGTTGCTAAGCCCGCACCTGGTCAGTTCCAAAAAAAAACAAGGTTGACAAATGTCAAGCCCGTTTGATGATTAGTCTAGAATGCGTGGTGTCTGAATTTGCTTCAAGATTCAGTACAAAAGGACCGTGGCCGTTGCTCCGCAGTGCTCCGCAAACCTCGGGCTGCTAGCATGGCACCATGTGGCCAGCAAATGTCAATCTCTTTAGTCGAGAAGGAAGGAAAAGAGCGCCAATCGGGCACACCCACGGCGGTTTCACATCTCGGCCGGAATTTTTTAAGCTTGGCCGCGAGGTGAATGGACTTGAAACGATGTGCCTGTCGGGACAGGGAAGTGGTTTCTATTTGGCAGACTATCGCAGAGTATAGAGTGCAGTGCCGCGAATGACGGACGCATTGTCGAACTGTATGAGGATCAGGGGACGATCCACACAAGTTTTTTTAGAGTTTTCATCGTATGGAAGCAAAGCTCGATGCTAAAAGTTCAACAATAGCGAAGACAATGCCAACGACAATAGAGTGGCGATGACTGACTGACAGACACAGATCTTCCCAGAAAAGGTCATTGAGGGGCACTCGGACCAGAGCGACATCTCAAATGAGGACAAGTTGCCAAGGTAGGCGAGTCGTGACGACGTGACGAGTGACCAAGTGACGCGTGTTCAAAAGATGGGGGATGTCGAGAGAATATGCATCTGAGGCCAGATAGTCTTGCCGAGGCCAGCAGCAGGCGTGGCGGTGAAAATGTACGAAAACGAGCCATGAGTGAAAGATCAAGCTATGTACGACGGGAGGACCGTCTACTCCGTGGTCTGAGGTCTCCGCGGTTAGAGAAAGACCAGGCGACCAGGCGACCGACCAGGCGACCAGGCTGAGATCGAGGCATGTACGGAAAAGAATTGGTGGGGACGAAAAAACAAGGGGACGAGCAGAGCAGACAGGGGACGAGGATGGATTCAAATGCATGCATGCATGCGTGCATGGGTCAACACTCAGAACTTGAGCATTGTACATATGTCCATATGCATGTACAACCCACTGTACGTCCGTACACATGTACATAGCGAGACCCGCCCAAGAGCCCCCGCCCCGCTTTCATGCCAGCCTGATCTGAGCCGCCGCTACACAGTGCGCCGCACCCAGTCTGGTCCTTTCGAATTCCGAACCGATCGAACGAGCTGTCACGAGAACGAACGTTTTGCAGTTGCAGTCATGTAGCTGCTAGACCAGAGGCTAGACCAGAGGCTTGACAAAGATGGGTGTCTTCGAGTCGACAACAGTGGAGAGCGCGTCACCGTCAGGCCCTTGGTCGTGACTCGTGAATTGTCGCCCGCCTTTTCCTGGATCCGTCAGCGAGATGCCGAGCGAGAGAAGAGAACCGGCAAACGGGCGGGAGCCGGCAACTGTACATACAACAAGACAGAGTCCATGGAGAATGGAGGAGCTGGCAATGAATGAATCATGAAGGGGGCGTGTAGCCTGGTCAATCCTGATATGCTTTGAAGCCACGCTGCTCAGTGCTCCGTGCTGTCCTTGACGCGGCCGAGACTCTGGTTTGAATACAAGCCACTGATCGATCATCCGCGGACCGCGAGCAGAGATGATCGAGCAAATGACTATGCGCGGAATCAACGAGGTAACATCTGCGGGTGGCTGAGCTCCTGATTAGCTAGCCGATCAGCCAGCTGATTACACATCGGCTCAGTAATAAGTGACCCGTCAACGCCCGCCCATCCGGCCGTCGTCTTCCGCAGCTAATTCAGAACAGAAGGATTAAACGATCAGTCCTCTCTGTTCAGACGTGGTGGTGACGGTCAAACGCCGAGCACTTGCCGAGTGAGAAATTGGTCGGCAGGACGCGGGAGTCACGGGAGAAAATGTCCGAGCCAGTCATTGGTCGTTCATTCATTTGATGTTGCAGACACACATTCAATTCTAATCCCTGCGTCGTCTATTCCACACGTTGCCATGACGGATTTGATTTCATCTCTCTCTGCTGAGCCAGTCGCCGCGTGCGAATGGTGCCGTTCATGATGGAAGCTCAGCAACTTCAACCTCTTGTCAAGCATCAACGATGGCAAGGTGGATCTTTCAACAATGACATCGAGGGCCGCTAATAAGATTGAGCTATCGGACATCGGGATGCGAACAATGCGAAACGCCACCCCAGCAGATTGTTACATGAGTCGAATCTTGGACCAAGTACCCCGGGCGCCCATCATTGTCCAGGCCTGAATTCTGTTCAACCCGGACTAATTCTAAAGATTGTGCACCCTGATGCTTCTTTTGGGTCAACGTTGTACAATGCTCATGTGGCGAACGAGGCTGCTTTTTCGCTAACAGGGTCCAGGTCTAGCCCTTCTACATGCATCATTATTTGAAGAACGCCCTACAAGATTTGGCCACTGGGGGCCACAGACCGTTGTAATACAGCACGAATGCCTTGCAAAGAGAAGAAGTCAACAAGTGTGGCCCACTTGCTAGGCGTAGGGCTTGGATCTAGTCGTGCATTGTATATGGCACACACAGCCCTCGCCGCACCTAGTGCCAGACTCTGCTCTCATATGTTCACGGCATTGACAACTACAGATACAGATGGCTCTAGAGTGCGCACGCCTTACGCTGTAGAACCCGTCCCCATGAAGCTGGAAAAGGGGGGAAAGGGAGGGGGTTGAGGAAACGGAATCTTGGTCTTGCGAGCAAATTAGCTTCTTGACCACCCCCCGCCCATACATGGATGGCGTGGTTGATGATTACGCACCTCTGGTTCCTGAAACATTGCCAACCACCTCTTGTCAATTACAAGAGATGGGGAGCACTCAAGTAGTAGCAAGACTGACAGCATGCAACCCGAGAGAGCCAAGATGCACGACAATTGCACCAGGTACAGTGCAATTTGTTTTGTATTTAAACGGCGAGGCACTCTCACCGCAAACCGACAGGGATTCATTCATATTCATGTGGAGCGCAAGCTCAGGAATGATGGTGAGGGGCAGAGCGAAAGAGCTAGTGCTAGCGGTCCCGCGTTTGACCAGTCATGGGGAATAGCAACGTCAGACCCGACCGGGACGAACCGAGCTGTCGGGACACGCTAGCAGGGGTTTCCGGCATATTCATTGGGCAATTTCAATCGCAGGGCTGTCCTGGCTTTACTCACACCACCCCCTGCGGCCCAGCTCGACCCAATAGGCGTCGGCTCCGGAAGACGCTGCTAAGGCCACGAGCAAGACAAGAAACCGCACGTACGCGCGCGTCTGGTTGCTTGCTGTGAGGGGGACGCAGCTCGGCACACACACACACACACACGCACACACACGCACGCACACGCACGCACACGCAGGGCATCGTCCTGGCTGCTCGCCGCTCGACGCTCACTGGGTCGTTGCCTTGACAAGTCATCGCCTCAACAAATCGCATATCAATCATGTCCGTCGACAGCCCACCCCCCCCCTCCTCCTTTTTCTCTCTCCCTGCTACCTGTCGCGGTGGGAAACGAGCCACTTCCATCATGTGGGCGTCCGTCCTTGCCGGCCAACAAAGTCTTGTTATTTTGCAATAATAAGCGATTGCCGGGCGCTGGATTGTCACAATTCAAGCAAGCGTGGGCTACAAGGCTGAATCAGCTATTTCATACACGACCAAATAAATAGCCTGGTCATCATCAACCAGCAACGGCCTGGCGGCACGATATGCGGCCACGGCCTTGTCGACCCAACTTTCCAACATGACCTTTGGCCCCTCTCATGGTACTACCTCCCATCCGCTTGCAGGGTGTCTTCAACGTGCATTAATTAGATGACGAGTGATTTTCCACGTCTAAGCGCCTGGCCGATGGAAGAATCAACGTCCCATTTTCATCCTTTTCAATTTCATCCGCATCCTTGGTTTCTTTCCTGCATGCAGCATGCAGCAGCAAGCTTGCCCAAAAAAAAAAAAAAAAAAAAAAAAACCGGCAGACCTGGCGGGACATTGGCGCTACCGATGGTTTGGAACAAGCTGCGACAGGTTGAACGGGCGTCCAAAGTCTCGCCCTCGGACAGACAAGACAACACATGACACATTCCAAGCCCGGGCCCGGTATGGCAGGAAAGCTGGCAAAAGTACCGATACTCCCCGGGAGCTCAGCTCAGCTCAGCAACAGTGACACGGCCAACTTTTGGTGAGAGGGGGAAAAAAAAAAAAAAAAAAAAAAAAAAGGCCACTCAGTAAGTATGTATCACAGACACTACTATAACAACGCATGGCGCGCGAAGCCCCTTTGATATCGCCAGCCAGCCAGGCAGTGGCCAACACATTTCGTCAAGCGTGTTGGCATTCTCTGTGCTGGAAAACACGGCAGCTCATGGTCGATGTGCCTCATGTCTCTCTCACCGGATTCCATAGTCGACGTCTTTCCCGTCCCATCAAGGCGTACCGTACCAGCAGTTTGTTGCGGTGATGAGACGAGCCATCGACTTTCGTCGAAGACCCAGCAGTGGATCAGATGACTTCCCGTCGGAGCCTCAGGATGTCTTCGATTTCCCATGCTGCTTCGCCCTGCTCTTCGATCACGACGCATCGCCAAAATCGACAGAGGGGGGGGGGGGTGGTCGGCCGGTGCGAGCTGGAAGTGTGCCTGCCCCCATGAGATTCAAGGTGGGAGGAGGGATGGAGGAAGGGCCGGGCTGGGTTTTTCCTGTCCACAATCACTGCCGTCTATTTCACCTTGGGGGGGCGGGCTGCCCAGCCACAAATTAGAAGCGCCCTGCAAGTCTTTCGGTGCTGCTTTGTTCGTTACACCCGTCGTTGAATTGAGCGACGAGTTGCGGTTCTTGTCGATGGCTTCTCCCGAAAGAAGCTACAGTGAGGAGACCTGATGACGTTCATTACTATCAGGCAGGCCTCGGACAACAAAAGTCCTCGCGAGCAACCTGGTTTCCTTGGCAAGAAAGACCATGGGAGGTTTATTGCCGTATTTCGGCCGCGCTCCCGAAACTAACAAAAAGTGTGTTGGCTCCAACACCCCCCCCCCTCCCCTTTAACTTGTCAGGGGAAGGGGGGGGGGTACAAGCAAGGCCGCACGACATCTGCCTTGTTTTTTTTTTGTTTTTTTTACAGTACCGCACTGAGAATTTTCACTCCGGAGTTTTGCAGAGGAGTTATTTCTGGTGCTTCGAGGACAGAAGAGGCGAGAGTGGCGTTCGTATCGGCTGGCTCACTTGTCGTGCTTGTTGTGGGTGTGTGTGGTGGATGAAACGAACAGCAGTGGAATGCATGAAAGATCCAGGATGAGCGTTTGCGGGAGCGAGATGCAAAAAAACTCCGATTCATACAGATGTCGGGGCAATGTCTCCATCACGGGGTTGCAAACCAACGAGAGTGAACCCTTCACACACAACCCGTAGTTGGTTTTTTTTTTTTGGGACAAGCCATGGTTTGGATGAGAAGAAACCAACTACCGGGCGGCTCGCTCCGCCCGGGCATCCATCCATCCATCTAATCTGTGCTTGTCGATTCCCCCCCTTGAGAAGTCGACAACAGGCAAACGGCCAGGCAGCGTTGGGTTTGGCTCATCAGCGTGTGCGTGCGTCGTCCTTCTCCGTGCTCATCGAGAAACAAATTCTGGCCCGCTGAACCAACACCAACACGAGAAAGGGGCTTTTGGACTTTCCCAATATAGCTAGCTTCCCGATGAGAAAGGGCCTCCGGCTTGAACTCGTTTCTGGCTTTGTAACGGCGATTGCTGACAATACAAGGTTACCATCCCCTCTCTCCCCTCTCCCCTCTTCCCCTCCTCCCCTCCTTGACAAGATTGCAGGGACAACGTCAAGGACTGTGAAGTGCGGAGTACATGGCCTCACCCAGGTTTCGCCTTCACTGCTGCAGACAGCATGGGATCCGTGCTCGCCCTCATCGAGGCAGGCCAGGCGCCCCCGTCCGTTTCCGTCAAGTGACGAGGAATGCCGCGTACGTTTTGGTGAGATTAGTCCGCACAGGAAAAAAGTCACGGTCCACGGTCCACGGTCCACGGTCCATAAAGCCGTCAGGTAGATGCATGTTTACGTAAACTTGAATTCGTCATTCTTGCCTTATCGTCAAGACTAAATACTGAAGATACTCGAAAATCAGGAATGCCAACCTCCTTTTTGATGAACAACCAAGAAGAAAAAGGAAAAGATGGGGAACAAATCCCA
Organism: Epichloe festucae Fl1; assembly: GCA_003814445.1. Classification (NCBI taxonomy): domain Eukaryota; kingdom Fungi; phylum Ascomycota; class Sordariomycetes; order Hypocreales; family Clavicipitaceae; genus Epichloe; species Epichloe festucae. The sequence goes on from CP031390.1 coordinate 2,214,867, forward strand.
TTGTACAATCAATCACACAAAGATGGTATCATAGCCCCTCAAATGGAGAGGAGAGGGAATACGAGGAGTTTCAATCAATCTGACGGGGGAGCTCTGGCTGGTGCTCCTCCCAAGTGACCCCCCCCCCCTCCCCTAACTGGCTATTTTCCTTCCCGCTCCGCTGAGAAGAGTAAATAAGAACAACGCCATGTAGATCATTGATGAATAGGAACAAGGCCCAAGGAACAAGTCGACGTCAGGTGTGCCAAAAAAACGAGCAAGCAAAAAAGAGGGATATAAGAAACAACGGCAAACAATATATAAGCATTGAAATCGTCTCTTCGTTTCTTTCCAGAACAAAGTCTCATGAGCATGTCGTGGTGGAAGCAAACTCTGATCCCCGCAAAGGCAACAATGCCCCATGGCAAAGGCTAGGGGGGGCTCTTCATGCACCCTCCAAGGGCGGCACAAATGTGCCTCCATAATTGAAGTCAACCAATCCATCAAGCATCCAGTGTTGAGGATCAAAGAAGTCGTAGTTTGTCTCGCCCCCGTACGGCAAGCCTCCGATCATGGGGTTCGGGCCCGCCGTTGCCGCCGCCGGCAACCCAGCAGTCTCGGTAGGTGTCAGTGCGCCATTCGTATTGAGCATACTCGACGACGTCGGTAAAGGATGATGGGGGGGCATGAGGGTGGTGTCAAGCTGGGTCGAGGACGCCGACGACTCGTTCGCCGACTCTGGATTGCTAACGACATGTTTCATGTCTTGGGCGTCGAAAGGATCATGTTAGTAAATAATGGTGCAAAACCAACCGCCATGTTTGATGCCCAACAAAAAAAAAAATTACTCACTCTCGAGGCTGCCTCTGCCTGCAGACTGATACTCTTCCCTCCACCGCCAGACCGAGTCGAATACCAAACTCATGCTGTGACGACATCGAACCTTTAGCTGCAAACTGTCATCCATCTGGACAGCAGTGTCATCGTCCGGGTTGTATGCATTGTTTCGACTATCTAGGCGAGCGCCATTCCACATTTGTACCATCAGTTCGGCCAGTCTCCACTGCAGGTCGTTGTGGACAACGCTTGTCGCACGAATGGCTTTGACGGAATGGTGGAACAGGGTTCGTCCGCGGTCAAAGTCGATGGTTTTGCAAAAGAAGGACCTCATCAGCTTCAACAAAGTGAAGCCGGCAGCCACAAGCACTTGCTGCAGGTAATTCGTCGCATAGAGCAAAATGGTGCCACGGACACTGTCGCGAGGCGACGTCACTTTGTCGACTTCGAGTAGTTCGTCCAAGAAGCTGCTCGCTGCTCTCCAGAGGCCCATGAGGTCGTCCATGTAGCCCGGCGTTTTGCTCGAGTCAAAGAAGCCGGCCAACCTCATGTGAAGCGCGGCAGCACGCAGGTGCAGGTTGACAATGGGCCCTAGCTGTTGCGACATGACAGAGGCTTGCAATTCACCATAGTCCCGACGATAAACTCGCATCAGCATCGCGCGATGCTCATCTCCCGCCACTCCTCTGGGATCGCTGGCGTTACTGTACATCTCCTTGGACACCTTGTCGCAGAAGCGTTCAATCTGAAGTCGTGCCTCGAGATCCGTGGACAGGTGCAGTGCAGGGTCATCGCCGGGCCGCAGAGCCAGAGTCCAGTCGTACAGTGTTGACGCGGGCTGGCCATAGCCTGTCCCGACATTCTGTGCCACGATATTGCAGACGGCCCAGGTGGTGACTCGATCTGCCAGCTGCTCCTTGTTCAACTCAACCGACACCCTCGAAAAATCCCTAATGTGATTCGGTCGGTGGAGCCCAATGCCAGTTGCCGTCTTCATCATGACACCGCAGAGGATGTGGGTGGGATCCGACGTTGTGGTGCTCGTGGGCAGAGGCCAGGTACAGAGCAGGCACATGGCTTTCACGACGTGGTAGTTGCTAGGTACCTCGCCAATCGTCGTCCACAGGAACCGGGTCATGGGCCCTGACAAGTTTGTCAGAAGGCTAGGACAGTCCAGCGGACTGAAGCGACGTGCCGCAACGGCGATGATGGACCAGAACAACAGCGGATGCTGCTGGTTGTATTGATCGGGAGGCTGTTGAGGGCTGAGGAAGGGCAGAAACGGGTGGTAGTAGGCAAAGAACTCGTTGAAAAGATGGGTGACGTTGTCGTCTGTCAGTCGAACGCCCTCCAGCTCGTAAGAGTAATGCGGTACGGCGTAGGCGCCGCCTCGCTTGAGATGAAGCAGGGAAGACACTGCTTCGTCAGAGCCCATCAGGGAAGTATTGCGGGTATGCGTATAGGTTGCTGTGCTGGGGGCCACGGGGGAGTGGACGTCTTCGTCTTCGTCTGCCATGAACCCTTGTGTCTTGGCTCGAGCTATGTTGCGCCGCAGACGGTCGATTTCCTTTTCCATTTCAGCATGCTTTGAACGTTTGCCGACGCGCTTGAAGTTGGATTCAATCTTGCAATCGAGTTTCAGACGATTACACCGAGAACAGCTCTGAAAAGGTTCTTGCACAACGTCGCACCGCAGCTACAGTCATTGTCATTGAGTCATTAGCAGGCCAAATTTGCGGTGGTTTCGAGAAGGATTGGGAGCTCTGTTTGTTTCGGTCGTTCCCAGAAGCAGAAAAGCCGTCGCGGTCGCGGTCCATCTTTCAGGCGAAACGAGGCTGCTCTCTGCGAGATGCATGAAAGCGCATGCGGGGAACGAACTCACCTTTTGCTGCCTGCATTCGTTGCAAGCTCTCTTGACGCCAGGCTGGCGCTTCTTGTCATGATCGCCCTGGTCACCGTGATCGTCGTCTAAAGCACTGCCGGGACTGCTCTCGTGGGTAACAGCGCCGCTCCTCTTCCGCTTCGGGCCACCATTTCCGTGACGAGAGCTGGTCGGGCTCGTGGGACTGAGAGACGCCCCTCCGCGGGGGACAATTGGAGAACCGTCCATGCACCTGCGAAGGGCGACGACTTGATCGAGGTCGTCGCAGTTTCAGCAACGAGAAGGCGGGAAGGCGGGGAGACGGGGAGACGGGGAGACGGGGAGGCGGGAGTCGGCGAAGGGAGCCGGCGGCCCAGGGATCGTTGTGCGCTTGGCGGGGTAGTTGCACGGGATTTCTTTTGCGTTGCGTTGCGTTGCGTTGCGTTGCTTTGCGTTGCGCAGAAGGGGCAGATGGGCGGAAGGGAAAAAGAAGCAGCGTGTGATGTGAAGTCCCAAAAAAAAAAAAGTATGTATCTGGAGGGAAACGAATGAATTGGCCGCGCTGGTTGGAGGCAGAGCTTCAGCAAGCAACAATTCACGACGAGCAACAGCCAAGAGCTAAAGAGCGCCGACCGCGGAGGCAGCGTCGAAGATTGTATCGTGGATGGTGTAGAAAAGTTGCTGGCTGGATTGGCCGCGACGGAGGAAAAATTGGCCCAGGGATTTTTGGCATTTAGCAACACCGGCCGTTGAAGCCGGGAGCGGGGCTGCTGCTGTGAGCCTGTGACTGATGACTTTTGGAAAATGTTCTGTGGGGGTCGCCATGCGCGGTGGGTGCCCACTCGTGCGCCCCGTGGTTGGGGTCCGCTTTCCTGGAGTGGCTTCTGGAGTGGCTTCTGGAGTGGCTTCTGGAGTGGCTCTGGAGTGGCTCACGTGGTTGGGTCGGCAGTGGTTGGCAGTGGTTGGCAGTGGCTGGCAGTGGTTGGCAGTGGCTGGCAGTTGGTTCAAAGAATGGGAAGGTGCGCTGGGGAGATCCTGCCAGTCAGTTCGCGGACTTGTTAGGCCGCCGAGCTAATTATTCGCAGAAATAAAGACATCAAGAAGGGTATTCGTCTCTCGTGAGGCTGGCCGGAGATAGGCTGTCGATTTTGGCCGTACAAGAAGAGCTATTGTTGTTGCTCAACCAACCAGATGGCGTTACTCTGTTTGTTTGACTACCGATGCAGTCGCCAGTCTTCGAAGGCTCGACGGATTCTTCTCCAGCTGTTCGCCAGCCGTCTGGCGCGTGCGTGCTCCCGCCGGCTCCACCTTGTCGTCCCATCATCTGCCGTCTTTCAAAGTCACCGGCGCCTTCCAGACCTCCACCAGGCCGCGCCGTGGGGCCACTGGGGGTAATATGTGGGTGCGACGGCACAATCACGGCGTCAACAAGTTCCGTGAGTCAGTCAGCAGCACCTTGACTGGTCCCCTCCCTCACAGTCGGTGGCGGCGAGTATCAGGCCATCTCTTGTTGCTCTTATCCCGCCTTATCAATTGGTTCATCGGGACTTGCTGCCGATAAGGTGACACAAAATGAAGCTTATGTAATAAATCTCACCAGCGCGGAAGCAAGACCCCCCTTCGAGTAAAAAAGAAGAGAAAAAAGCATCGTGCGCCCGTCATCCCTAAGTCCTCAGGCAACCAAACTCTATACTCTATACTCTCCTCTTTCCCAATCGTCTCCTCCAACAATGGCCGAATCCGAATCATCATCATCATCATCATCATCACGCTCACCCGAGAAGAGAGCTCTTAAGCCGCCGCCACCCAATTCGACACATGTAGAATCCTCAAAGACCCAAGCAGACGTTCAATATGCTCTGCCAGCCAACCAACCTCAAGTCGGTAGGTGCATCGCTCGTTGTCGCATCAAGCAAGACCCCCGTCATCATCAAATACCGCAAACACCAAATACCGCAAACACCGCAAACCCCCCACAATCCCCTTGCTTACCATGGCTGAAGAGACTATCCGCATCAACACTGCCAACGTGTCGCAGCCGTTCCTAGATGCCGATACGCTTCCCAGCTTTCGACCGTGATCAGACGCACGGTTTATTCGTCGTTGCCGTCGTGCCTCTGTACGAAGTAACCCCATTTCCCCGTGGCCAGACGGCAGCATCATTCGATGAGCCCGTGAGCCCGTGAACCCACATCCAACCATCCCGAACCGTCTTGAATCGGCGCACGTGGGCGTCGGGGGCTCTTTCATCTTCTGTCTGAATGCCGGTGTCACAGCCGAGAACTTGCAGCGAGCGGGGCTTTCATGCATATATATGTGCCCCCTGCTAGTTCTCCTCATCGAACTTGACTCTCGACTACGGCAACGACCACCACCACCACCACCATCACCACCATCACCATCACCACCATCACCATCACCACCATCACCATCACCACCATCACCATCACCACCATCACCATCACCACCATCACCATCACCATCACCACCATCACCATCACCATCACCACCATCACCATCACCACCACCATCCTCGTCATACGCTGGGGGCTGCTCAAGACCAACACAGCGCACTCCATATTCAAAATTCAAATAGCACAGGTACAATGGCAGCAGCAGCTACTACCGTGCCTCTCGTCATTGACGGCCAAGACTATGCTCCCGAGAAGACGTTTGAGATCAAGTCTCCGGCCACGGGAGAAGTTGTCTACAAGAGCGGCGGTGCATCCGTAGCTGATGCCGCCAAAGCTGTTGATGCCGCCGCCGAGGCTCTCAAGACATGGCGCAAAACCACACCCCAGGAGCGCCAGGACATTCTTCTCAAAGCCGCCGAGATCATGTCCAGTCGCCGCCAAGAGTTGACAAAGTACATGGTGGACGAAACTGGATCTGCTCCGGGATGGGCAGATTTTAACATCAACATCTCCGTCGGCATGTTGAAAGACGTTGCCGGCCGCATTCCCACACTGGCCGGCTCGTTCCCAGCCACTGCGAACCCTAGCCGGAGTGCCATTGTGTTGCGGGAGCCTTACGGCGTAGTGCTGTCCGTTGCTCCTTGGTATGGCACACCCTCTTGTCTGTTTCGCGCGTACCTTGTTACCTCGTCCCACAATGCTGTTCTAATATGGTTCACAGGAATGCCCCGTTTATCCTCGGTATCAGAGCGGTTGCGTTCCCCATCGCTGCCGGAAACACAGTCGTCTTCAAGGCCTCTGAAAGCGCCCCCAGGTCGTTATGGGCAGTTGTAGATATCCTCCGTGAGGCGGGGCTACCGAAAGGCGTGCTAAACATGATTGTTCACGAACCATCCGACGCGGCGGCCGTCACCTCATCACTCATCGCCAACCCCCGTGTCAAGAAGATCAACTTTACCGGCAGCACCAACGTCGGCCGAACCATTGCCAAGCAGGCAGGAGAGCATCTCAAGCCCGTTGTGCTGGAGCTGGGCGGCAAGGCCCCCGCCATCGTGTGGGAGGACGCCAACTTGGATCTTGCCGCCCAGCACTGCGCGCTCGGCTCCTTCATCCACGGCGGCCAAGTCTGCATGTCCACGGAGAGAATCCTCGTCCACAAGGCCATCAAGGACACCTTCCGAGAGAAGTTCACCGCCGCAGTCGCCGCCATGTTCCCAGCCGATGGCGAAGCCCCCGTTCTCATCAGCAGCGCTGCTGCTCAGAGGAACAAGCAGCTCATCGCGAATGCCACAGAGCGCGGCGCCACCATTCTACACGGAGACGCGAAGGCGCAGGAGAGCAGCAGCACGAGACTGCGGCCCATTGTCGTCGACAACGTCACTACCGACATGGACATTTACAAGATTGAATCGTTCGGGCCCACTGTTTCTGTCATGGACATCGAGTCCGAGGAGGAGGCCATTCGCATCGCCAACGACACCGAGTACGGGTTGGCATCTGCCGTCTTCACGCAGGATCTGCGGCGAGGATTGCGCTTTGCCGAGGAGATTGAGACGGGGGCGGTCCACATCAACAGCATGTCGGTACATGATGAGAGCGCCCTGCCCCACGGCGGTGCCAAATCCAGTGGTTATGGACGCTTCAACGCCTCCTCGGGGCTGGATGAGTGGACGAGGACCAAGAATGTCACCTTTGACCGCTGATTTTGTATCCATTATAAGTTGCACTCTTGATGAATAACAGACATGGCGGTCACGACCTCGAGCTGCTCCGTATCTCGTGATTCTAAATAAAAGTCGCCAAGATTTCACCATGACTTGCCGCTCATTAGTTACACACGTCCTCGCAAACCAAGCTAAAATACACACACAACACCTGCCACTAATAAAACCAACCCACAAGAACGGAAGAAATCACCCACCCAGGTCCAGGGTAACCCACCTCCGTAGCATCCCCCCTCCCCCCCCGGGAGGCCCCAACCCATCGTATCGATAAGACAAACAAAGTATGTAACAAGGAAACGCCAACAGCCTAGGGAAATTCCGACCTACCAAACCAACGCACACTCAAAACCTCCTTGCCCACCGTCCCCATCAACCACAAACCCCTCGATAACAACAACCCGCGCAGCCCCCATCAACAATGTCTTTCCTCGGAATCGGACGCCAGCAACCCACCTCGGAGCAAAAGATTGCCGCAGTGGAGGGCGAAATGCGCATGATGGCCGACACCTACAACCGGTGCGTCGTCGGCCCAACCCCGTTCCCGAACGTCCGTTCCGTTCCAAGAAATATCGACAGAGAGCTAACGTGGCGTCATGGCAGCCTCCAGAAGACGTGCCAGAAGAAGTGTATACCCACCGACTACCGCGAGGGGGAGCTCAACAAGGGCGAATCCGTGTGCCTGGACCGGTGCACCGCCAAGTTCCTCGATACGTCCATGAAGGTCAGTGAGATTATGCAGCAGCAGGGACAGGCCTTGGGAGGAGGAGCCTCCACTGGCGGCGGCGTGTTTTAAAGGGGTTGGGTTGGGTTGGATTGGCGAACTTGGTGACGAGAATTTGTGTGGATGGATGAGTTGCTGATGGGGGGAGGAGGGGAGGGGGAAGGGGAATTGAGGAGAGGAACACAGTTGGTCCTTTGGTGATGCAGAGGCCCCCCCTTTTTTTGTACGAATATAGACTATAGACGTGATGCCATCGGGGCGGGCGACTTTATGGCCTGGCATTGAGGGCGAGGATGAGGATGAGAGAGGGGACTTGTACTATTTTATTATTCGGATACATCTAAAACCATCATGATTTGAGAGGGAGAGGGACCACTCTACGACGCCCCTCTAAAGAACTGGCAGTAACAGCAATATGGCATCTAGTATTGCGGGGAACAAAAAGAAAAACACCCGAGATGCTGTGAATGTACAGGACGAAACAGGATGGAAAAAAAAAAAAGACAGATGGACGAATCCATCCCTGGGTTTGCCAGCAAATATACAATTGAACCATCATGTCTCACGCGTAATGTTGGGACCGGTTCCCACACCCGTCAACGTTCGGACTAGCCAATGCGCCCAGCTTTCCGTCTCCAACGTCACCTTGAGCTCTGCCGCTCTGCTCTCCACATCGTCCACCTGCCTCTCGAAATTCTGGATGCTATCTTCGACTTCAAGCACTTTCTGGACAAGACCGTTGATTTCGTAGTCGAGCCGCGCGACGAGGACCTCAATTTCCTTGACACTCTCAGTTAGGTTCTCGCGTTGCTCACTGAGAAGCTCGTCTGTATTGTATCGCACTCGCTGACATGCCTCGTCAAGCTGGTGATAGAGGCCTTGCAGCTCGGCCTTGTCTCGACCGTATCGATCATTCAGAGACTCCACTGCCTTGACTTTGTCTCGGGCCCATGGTCCAACGCTGGTGACAATCTCTTCAATCAAGTGGTTCAGATGACTTGCTGCTCCTGCATGAGCCTCCATGCATGCGAGGTAGTCCGCTGTCTCCGTGATGTCAATGACTTCTTCCCACGTGAGGATGGCTTCTTCCGCGTCGCTGAATGATATCCGGCGTGGCCAACGAATCTCGTTTGCAACATGTTCCAGGCCAAGGTCGGCTGTCCCGCAGCTGCGACGTCGAGCTATGACAGTGGCTTTGCCGCCTTCCTTTACAGGCCGTGGACCGCGGATATCACCACCGTCGTCAGCAACACGAGGTCCCGTGGATGACCTTTTGTGACTAGTGCCTTTGCGAATTTCGGAGCCGGCGCGATCGATGTTATCTTTTTGGGATTCCGGGTTTGTCCATAGCTCATCCCCAGACTTCTCGTCTGGCCTGGAGCCATTTGCTAATAATCCAGAATACAAGGTCTCATCAGTTTGCCCTGGAAGCACGTTTTCGCCCCGGTTTAGAGCCGCCAGATACTCCTCTGGCTTGTTCTTCCATGTAAAAGCGCGTCCAACCATGGCGGGAGTTGAGACCATGGCCGCACTCTGAGCGGCTGATGAATTGGCGGCATCGGTATTGCCAGTGTCAGGGAACTCTTCTTTGGCAGATATTGAGAGCTTGCTCATGTGCCCCCGGCGGTTACCACCTACGGCCTCCTTGATGCGACCGAGGCCGGAACGGGCGTCGCTCATCTTGCCTGTGACACTTTTGAAGACTCCCCTTCGAAGAGCGTCTCTATCGCCAGAGACATCTGCAATTTTGTTGACCGAGCCGGCGGGGACGGCAGAGTACGGCCCGGTAGAGCCATCCTCTCTTCTTCTTGCGTCTAGCTCCTCATCGAATGGGAAAGAATGCGTGCGTTTTGCTGTGTAGTTGGCGGTCTCACTTCGTCCGAGAAGCATACTACCCAGATCTTGAACGCTGCCAACCTCATCATTGCCAGTCCTCCGAGCTTTGCCGTGCCATAGCCACCTGGGGCGATCGCCGTATGCCAAATTGACGAACCTGTCAAAGTCGAGGGTTTCAATATCCGCAAGGCCGCCCTTGTCTTTGCCAGAAACCATGTCCATGACAATCTCCCCCCTCTTACCACCAATTTCCGTCACGGTGGATTTCACGGCCTTTTGCACGCCCCATCCTTCACCCGCAGCCCCCTTGGCTGTGGCGGTGTGTAGTCTAAAGACGGTTTGTCGGTCGAGGCGCCTCGTAATTTCCAGCTTTTGCTGCTTCTGGAAGTAGGCAACGCCTCGCTTCGTAGCCTCAATTTCGAAGACGTCCTTGGACACGGGTGCACCAAACCAGTGAAGCCGGTTCCTCGCCCCCATCAACATTCCCAACAAGGCAGACACGGTAGAAGGTCCCAGAATGCCATCTGTCGGCTCATAATTGTAGTGCTCTGCTCCGACCTCTGTCCACCAGTTGCCAATCGCTCTTTCGGTAACGTCGCACAACAGTCCATCAATATATTGGTAGTCTAGTTTCTCGAACATGTACAGTGCGACTTGGCAAAGTTTGATGAGCTCGATGACAGACTGCAAGATAGGAATGCCATCACTGATCTTGTACAGCTGGTGAAACTTTGCTTGTGTCGCTTCGGTAGGGTCTGCAAGTGTCAAACCGGAGCGGCCAGAGCACCCCAGTCTTTTAAGATCTTCATTGACGATGAATAGCTGTCGGTGTTTGCGCACGTCTCCATCAGGAACCGAAATGACAGTCAGTGCCGATGGAAAATTGCTCAGGTTGGTGATCATCAACTCCCCGAACTCTGTGTGCTTTGGGCGGGCGTTGTACTGGCCGGCGGTGTTGAAGTATAACCGAAGTCTCGCAGACCAATGAGCTTGGTCCTCGGGAATGAATAAGACTCCGACTACTATAGAATGCTTCTCGTCTCCAGTATAAGTCGTGACAACGATAATGGGTGACTGCCGAGAGCAAGTCCACTGCTCAACCAAGTACAACTCATAACCACTGAGCACACAACGTCGCTCGATGACTGTCACGCAAGGATCATCTTCGAGAAATCTGCGTGGAGCTGGTTTATTAGCATGCGCCAAATTGTCCAATGAAGGAGGGCAAAGGCTGGCAAGCGCTCACCGGAAAGTCAGAGGATCGGGTAGAACCAAACGTCGTTGGGGGGACTGAGGAGTCGTAGATGCGGTCGACAAGCCGTCTCGTGTGCGAATACGATCTTGAGTATTTGCACCATCCATGGCTGCAACTCGGGAGTCACGCGTGGAAGTACCCCTGGAGGGGGCAGGGAGGAGGTCATCGTCTCGTTGGAATCGGCCTCCCTCTTGGGGCAAGGGCAACATGAAGCTTATTGGTGATGTCATTCAGATTTGAAAATCCCGAGGGAGGCCACTTAGGCATTGCCGACGTGCGGCAATCAGATTACCGACATTTGGCGAGCTCGGCAGGTGATGAGCATGGACGGTTGGACGAAGAAGGCTTGAGAGTGTCAGGGTGTCGGTGTTGAGTGGAAGTTTGTTGCTTGCCAAAAAGTTTGAAGTCACCGAGGCTTCTTCGCTCGGGCTTGCAGCGGGGCCGTCAACACCACAACCTGGCAAACAGCAAGACGATTACATCATCCAACAACGTCCAGCAACTACCTACATATGTACCTGGGCATCGATAAAGCACCACGTACGAACCACTACCAAGCCAGGGGGGTACGAACACGACGACTCGCCTTCCATCTTCTGCGAAAACTGCCCTGGTCGACGAACCAAAGTCTCCCTGACTGTGTAACGACGATACAAGACCCCGAAATCTGCCGTCCCCAAGGCTGTTCGAAACTCTTCTCGACTGCGATCACCTTCTATCCTGCTCTTGCCCTCAACCTTTACGCATCCGGCAGCCATGGCCGGAGCAGAGGACGGCGTGCCTTCGTCGCCATTTGGGCCGTTGCTGGCGGAAGTAGCCCGTATGCGAAAGTTGAATCTGAACGCCGCCATTCAAGACGTCGACTCGATCATCGATTTGCTCACGGCCGCACGAGAGCAAGTAGCTGGTGGTACGGGACTTTCTCCCCTCTGAACCCGCCGCCTCTCTTCAAATCGTCACAGCTGATGGCGCACGAAACGAAACGATTGGCTGACCCTCAGATACCAGATGGTGATGCCCACAAGATTAGCATGGCCATGACAACATTGCAAAATCCCGTGAAAGCCCGCCTGGAAGCTATAACGGATGACTTGAAAAATGTAACCAAAGCGCAGAGGAATTACGGCAAAGCGCTGGACAGAGTGAGTACATGTGCCCCGAAAGCTGCTGATGAATTACAACAACATCCGTCTCGGCGATGAGTCGCCCAAGCTGGCAGTCTCGTCAATGCACAATAATTTACTCACACAATGCTCCTAGGCCCTTCCGCACCGAGAGCTGCCCATGGAGGCCGATGCCATGGCCGATCATTCCGCGCTCATCAACCGCGCGATAGCCATGCACCTCCTCCGGGAGGGCCAGTTCTCAGTAGCGTCCACGTTTCTACGTGAGGAACACAAGCACCGCGAGCAGAAGCAAGCGTCATCTCTAGCCGGCCACAAGTCCTCCAGACTCGACCGAGACGGCGACGACAAAATGAACAGAGATGGCGACGACGAAGAGGAAGCAGAGCGAGGCGAAGAGGACATGCAGCGCCTACACTCGGAATACTTGCAGGACAACTTCTCCGAAATGTACCGAATCCTCGCTGAGCTGAAGGAGCGCAACCTCGTGCCCGCCATAGAATGGGCCCGTGCCAACAACCAGAAACTAGAGGCCAAAGGCAGCAACCTGGAATTCGAACTTAGCAAGCTCCAATTCGTATGGCTCTTCAAGGGCCCTTCCATCAACGGCCTCCCCGACAACCAGAACAACGGCCAAATGGGCGCCTTGTCCTACGCCCGCCAACACTTTGCCCGCTTCCAATCTCGCCACATCAAGGAAATCCAACAGCTCTGCTGCGCCATGGTCTACGCCTCCAACCTCGAAGAGTCACCGTACCGCCACATATTCGAAATCGACTCGGCCTTTGAAGACGTCTCCGCCTCCTTCACCCGCGAGTTCTGCTCCCTGCTGGGCCTCTCCGCCGAATCACCCCTCTACGTGGCCGTCACGGCCGGCTCCATCGCCCTCCCCCGCCTCATCAAGTACACCACGTACATGAAGGAGAAGAAGACGGAATGGACTACCGAAAACGAACTCGCTTTCGAAACACCCCTCCCCGCCTCCATGATCTACCATCCCATCTTTGTGTGCCCCGTCAGCAAAGAACAGACTACCGAGCAGAACCCGCCCATGATGCTACCCTGCGGACACGTCCTCTGCCGAGACAGTCTGCACAACATTGCCGCCAAGGGGTCGCGGTACAAATGCCCCTATTGTCCGACCGAAGGCCACTTGCGTGATGCTATCAAGATCACACTGTAGTAGACTGTGTCCGAACCGACCGACTGTTTGCAACCATGAAGAGATTATATTGGTGAAAAGGCCATTAGGGTTTCACTACTCAATTCAGACTACAGTCGCAGGCATGCTCTGCTCTGCCCCGCTCTGCTCTGCACGTGGAGAAGCGTTTTCCTCATTTTATTTGATAATCAGCACAGGACGGAATCGGTAGCCTACAGCGGGATGGTTGGATTGTAACTTGGCCCATATCTTCCATGTTTCTTCAAGCGTCCGGCTCGATTGCCGCATCGCATTCGTATTCCATTATCCATGCGCTCGCTCGCTGTCTTTGTCCTTCGAATTGTTGGGTGTCTGGCGTTGGCCTCTTCTTTGAATACTTTTTTTTTTTCTCACTCTACGACAGACCAGATAGTCTCTGAACATGTAGCTGCTTACCACGACCCCTGGGCAATGTTTACCACGTGCGTGACCAAGGCGTCATCTTGAAATGTTTATTTTATTTTATTTTGATTTTGATGATGAGGATATGGTTTTGTAAACGAGAGACCATAAGAAATGATGTGTCCGTGTGAGTCGCGGCCTCGGCTGTTGTAATCCTAGTGAACCCAGCCCAAGCCAATTGAACAGGCGGGATAGAGTCGCTAATTATGCTGGATTTTCCTTCTTTTCCAGACTGGGTCTTCAACATGCGTCGCATTCGCAAACGGCACTGGCAATAGTCACACGTCCAAAAAGAGAGTCGTCGTCCTTGACTCGTGCGTGGCAATTCAGCGTTCCGTACCCGACTCCAAATTCAGCCACTGCAGATCGTTCAAGTCAAAAGGAAAAAAAATAAAGTCTTTGAAATGGCAACAGCACCTAAATAATAATGACCCATGGTAATGTCTCTCATCCACCCCAGACATTGTCATCATTTGGCGCTACATGAAAAGCACGTCTAAATCTACCCTTCCTTGACTGTCGCGACCGTGAAGCCAGCCTCACGGACGGCACAAAGGCAAAGGGGGAGTATCTTGTTTGAATTTTCGTAAGCTCATATCTTTGTACAGATTCGCAAGTAAATTTTGCGGTGTTTTCGAGAAAGGATGATTGTCCAATCTTCTTCTTTTTCTTCGTCTTGTTAACCAAGAAGAGTGGCTGTTCCATGTTTGTTGCATCTCGTGGCCTCAACTTTAGTCAATAGTCATGCGACTGGGCATCTGAGGCTTGACATCGTGAAGGCTGATTGAGGTCGCATCGGGCTTTTCTTCGACTTTGCGGGAAGCTAACAGATGGGGCCTCAAGCCCTTGTTGAAATTGGCCATGCAAATGATGGCGTTGATTATGGTGAGAATAATCAACAAGATGGTGATGACCGCAAAGGCAGACAGCGACTTGCGAACAGCAAAGTAGGACGATGCGTGGCTTGGTTGATAAATTCGCACCAACTTGAAGACAAAGTAGCTCAGTCCGCCAAGGAAGAGAATGATGCTGCAAATCATGCCAGGCTTGTTCTCTCTACGAGTGAAGAAAGCGGCGGCCAGCAAAATGAAAATCGTAATCGGGATCGTAGCGATGGTCAAGGCGAACTCGGGATCGGATTTCTCCGCAACGACGACGACAAACTGGATGATGAAGCCCAGAAAGAAGAAGAAATCGAATTTTAGGAGAGCGATGTAGATCTGCAAGTCCGGTGTTAGTTGTCGTGTCTGTAAAATGTTGAACCTGTCGCCTCGGTGAAGCTCCTACCTGGTAATGAAGAAAACGCTTCTTCATGCGGTAATCGGCGCCAATATTTTTCAAGATGTCCCACGCAAATTCCTGATACAGTTTCCAAGAGATGAAGACCATGAGAAGAGTGGCGAGGGCAATTATGCCAGGGATGGCGATGAGGAATGCCCTGACTTTCGTCCACACTGACATGTGCGTGGCGCCGGGCTCGAGAGCATTAAAAGTGAACAAGATATCGATGGCGCCTGAGATCTGGTCGACTTGGATAGCGGTATATACCAAGAGAGCCAGGTTGGCAAAGCACACGCCAATGACTTGGATGGTGTTCTTCATGCGCAGAGCATCCCAAACAACGACGAGCTCGTACAAGAAGCCAAAAATGAAGAGAGTTAAAAAGGTAGGAATCGTCTTGTACTGAGACTGGACGTTGGGAACATCCATGTGGGCGCCGAGGCTGGTTTGGAACCTGGCGAAAACATAGGCTTCGAACGCCAAGCAGATGATGGCCTGGGATGCAGTAACGCCCATGAAAGCTGCTGACCATTTGGTCTTCAGGAAACCCCATGTGTCATGGCGTATACTCATGGCGGGCGCAGAGGATGCTATTCCTTGCCGTCCTGCATAGCCTTGATCGAAGTTGTGCAGGTTGGCATTCTCAGCGTATGTTGGTTGGGTATAGGTGGGTTGAGAGTATTCAGGTGAAGGATAAGCGGGTTGAGGATAGGCTTGGCCATAGTCGCTGCTTCGACCACCGTGTGATGATGACTGACTGTAATGTGGATGATGCCGAGGGGCCTGCTGAGAAAAGCCTGGGTCGGCACCCAGCAGAGACTTGCGAGATTCGAGTCGAGCCACGATGGGCAGCTGAGAGACTCCAACCGGGAGTCTGGCGGATGTGTAATATCAGTGATCGGGATAGGCTGAGTTGACGTAGAACGGGAAGCTCGATGGTGCTTTCGAAGATTTGCTCGGTTTTCTCGTCGCCCGGGGGGGGGGGGGTGGCGAAAGAGGATGATGTCGAGATTGGCGAAGTGATCGCGCGCCCAATAAA
Organism: Epichloe festucae Fl1; assembly: GCA_003814445.1. Taxonomy (NCBI): domain Eukaryota; kingdom Fungi; phylum Ascomycota; class Sordariomycetes; order Hypocreales; family Clavicipitaceae; genus Epichloe; species Epichloe festucae. The sequence goes on from CP031390.1 coordinate 2,230,541, forward strand.
CAGACCTGTGCCAGTCGACAAAATGGGCAACCAATGATCAACTCGCAGAGGCTGAGTCCAAGGCTACGAATGTTTGCGGAGCGTCGCTGGAGCGGAGTGTGGCGGGAAAGACGATCAAAAGTTTTCAATCGAACGCCGGACGTGAAAGAGAAGTGGCCAATGATGGAGACGAGGAGAGCAGATGAGTAGAGTGTGATTAACGAGAGACTGTGGTCAAGGAAGAAGATGAAGTGAAGATACGGGTGGATTGTAGGGGCGGCACAAAGCAGGGACAAGTTCAGCTTGGATGTGTGTTTGAGGTTTTGAGGCCGTGGGAAATAGCTGGGTTATGCCAGCAGGCCCAGCACAGGGGGGGAGGGGGGGGCCAAGTGACCAGCAACGGTCGCACCTGCACCACTTTGCACCAACAAGCAATGCACAGCCTGCTTTTGTACCCACCACTTCACTGCAGCCTTCCAAAAGGCAGAGCACTGAAACGGGGTGGGTAGGGGCTGAGGGCATCGAAGCATCGAAGCCGAAGCCAAGCAAAAAGCAGCCAAAAAAGCCAGACCCCGTACAGGTTTAGTCCGTACGCAATCCTCTCTCTGGTCTGGTGGTGCGACAACAGTCACAACACCATCACAGCGCGCGCCAGTGCTGGGCTGACACGCCATTTCGTGGTGTTGCTCGTGCCTGTGCTTGGTGCTTGGCTGGCATGGGCCCCACTGAGCCAGCCATCTGGGCCAGTCCTGGCCCGCCGATCCGTGTCCAATGCATCACTTGTCAACGAAAGGATATTTATTGTCAGGCGCCTGCGGTCGAGTGTGACTACTTTCTTCGACATGCATGATACAAAAAATTGACGATTGGCGGGCTGCGCCAGAGTGAAAAGAGAAGCCATCATCATCCCGGGCGGTGCTGTGGCCGTCCTCGTCGCCTGGCCGGCATTCATTTGCAGTGCAGGGTGCTATCCAAAAGAGCATTTACTCAACTATCAATACGCAGGACCGTCAGCCGTGCTGCATTCTCGGCTGGACATGATTCCCATGCGGTCAACTTCACTCATCACGTTGCTGTTGTTGTTTGACAAATGAGACTCAGTTGAGACGAGACGAAGCGAGGCTCGTTGGATGATCGATGAGATCAGAATGAGGGGGGAAATCCCCTTGCAGCTGTGAGCTGGCTCAAGCCGTCGTTACTGGTTTCAAAGTCAACATTGGACGGGACTAACTTCCTTTTGAGGACCACCCGTTGTGTCATGGTGTTCGGCGCGGAGATTGTGAAACGGTTGTGAATCAGACGGCTTCTGCTCTACGGGAGTAATACATACAGCTCCATCGTGCTTGGCGCATGCGGTTGGCAAGGTCATTCTGGAACCGATAGTTGGTACGTTCGGACGACTGATCAAACCGAGACTGGCCTTGGATGAAAATACTAGAAATCATACGGAGCAAGTAATCAATAAATACAAGTGGTGGAAGAATGTGGGGGCAGACTTCATTGTAATATCTCTACGGATTATTATTACACTGGTTGACTCTGAAACATGCGGCAGGCAGGAGCGATCCAATGATGCTCATTCGGATTGGCCGGCAAGGTCAATATTTCAAAGTACTCCGTACGGACTTGGGTGGGTACATTTGCTACCCCACGGCACGTACCTTCCTCGTAGAAGGTTTGTCCAATGTTGTTGACCTCATAACCATGAAATAAAGTCACTCACTGCGATACTCAGTTGATGGTTGTCGCGCACAGAAAGAAGAAGGAAGAGAAGAATCAACAAAAAGGGCGTTTTCTGCTGGTCAAAGGCTTTGATTCATCATCACTGATCTGCAATGGACCTGACAAGAACGACCGCTGCTGCTGGTGTGGGATTTGGAGTCTACACAAGTAGACGAACTTCAATGTCAGCATCTGTGAATCTGGGGGCCAAGAACTCAAGAATTAATCACAGGCAGCACGAGTACATGCGGTACCGGCAACTCCGCTTTTTAATTCAGCCCCGGCTGCTAGTCTACGCTAATGATGTATGAATGAATGAATGCATGTTTAATGAGCCGAGGCAACTCTTGGACATCTGCGTCTCCTTTTAAGTAAGACAAGGCGTGTCATCTCCTACGACAGCAGTCAGGGTTACAAACGCCGTGCTGTAGTCCGTCACTAGTCGAAAAACCTGATGACAGTTTCCTTTGACCGTTGAACTCTGTTCGAAAGGTTTCTTTTTTTTTTTTTTTTTAAACACCAACGACAATGGCATCAGCACAGGCATTTGCCAATTACCCCAAGCCCGTGGAAGGCCCAGAAACTACATATGCGCCTCCCCCGGCGAAAAATCCTGTTTTACGTGGTTATTCGCTGGTTGCCGGCAGCGCACTGTACGCACGCAGCACGGCCTTCACATTGACGTTATTTGACTGACGAATGCTGACTTTTGACCCGACGTGGAAGGATATCGCGATCCGGGATCCTCCAGAGATTCTTCTGGAACAATGCCGGGTTCGGCCAAATCAAAGACTTGCCGGCTCTTGATGGAATTCCGCAAACATTTGATGTCAGTGCCCATCCTACTACCCCTCCTTTGATGTTCCGTTCCATCTTGCATGGGGGAACGCTTCGTCGCGTTCTTGCCCCTCAACTCGATTGGTAAAACTCGGGGGGGGGGGGGGGGGGGAAAGGTCAAAAAGTTCTGACGAAGCCGAGAAACAGCCCTGCGTTACGCCCCTAGGTCCGAATGGCCCAATGGTGGAGTTGGAACCTGCCCTCTTGGCTGACGAACACGTCGACCCCAAAGTCAAGTACTACTCCATCAATGACTATCATGAGCATTACAAATCCGGCAAACTCACACCTCTTGACGTGGTCAAGGCCCTCCTCCCACTCACGAAGCCCGGAGGAGACGAGAAGACGACCACATATGAAGATGCCTGGGCGGACAACCACGGGAACGATGAGCTGGTTCTCGAGGCTGCCAGGGAGTCTACCGCTCGATGGGCGGCCGGAAAGCCCCTGAGCATCCTAGATGGTGTTCCCATCGGAGTCAAGGACGATGTCAGCACCAAGGGCTACGTGAACCATCTCGGGATGAAGTACAATGCGGCATCGCCGTTTTTCAAGAGACAGGAGAAGTCGGCGTGGTGTGTGCAGGCGCTCCAAGATGCAGGCGCAATAGTTCTGGGCAAGAATCGTATGCACGAACTCGGATCGGGTGAGTTTGCCCCCTTGCGCCCCCCCCCCTGAACGAAGTAGATTCAGACGAGTTATGATGCCAACGTAAACAAAACATTTGTTACAGATACTTGTGGATTGAATGTGTGTGATATTCCGGCTTGGATTCCATGCCCCCATGCCCCCATTCGTCCTTTCGTCCTTTCGTCCTCCCTACTAACCTTGAATCGACAGATCGCCCAAGGCTCGCCCACAAATCACTTGAACAACGAGTACTATCCCGGTGGATCATCTTCCGGCCCTGCCTCGGCAGTGTGTTCGGGCATGGTGCCCATGGCCGTCGCGACGGATGCCGGAGGCAGCATTCGCATCCCCGCGAGCTTCAACGGCCTGTACGGCCTCAAGACCTCCCACCACCGCACGGGCTACATGGGCAGCACCGTGTGCGTCACCGGGCCCATTGCCGCCAACGTCTCCGATCTGACCATCGCCTACCGCTTCATGTCCCAGGCCAATCCCGATGACGGAGTCCAGGGTGCATTCGGCCGCTCGCCACCACCTCCTCCCCAGCCGCCGTCGTCGGCCCCAAAAGTCATGGGCGTCTACCGCGACTGGTGGCGCGCCGCGGACCCCGAGGTCGCCGAGCACTGCGACAACGCCATCGACTACTTCGCCAGGGAGCGCGGCTACGAGCTGGTCGACATTTCCATCCCCCACCTCGGCGAGGCCCAGCTCTCCCACGGCGTCATCTGCATCACCGAAATGTCCGAGGCCGCCCGTCGCAGGACCGTCGATCCCTCGGACTGGCTGTCCCTCGTCGGCCCCGCCAACCGCCTCCTCATGTCGGTCGGCACCGCGACCCCCGCCGCCGACTTCCTCAAGTTCAACTCGATGCGCACCCTCATCATGCGCCACTTTGCCTTCCTCTTCCGCAAACACCCCGGCCTGCTCATCATGTCCCCGACCACTCCTCTCGCGGGATGGCCAAAGACCCCCGGCGATGAGACGCACGGCCTCAACGATGCCAACACTGCCTTTAGAAACATGATGTACATCTTCCTGGCCAACATGACGGGCACGCCCTCGGTAACTGTCCCCGTGGGATACGCTACGCCCAAGAGGGGGCAGGGCAAGGTCCCCATCGGGCTGCTGGCCACGGGAGAATGGGGAAGTGAAGAGCAGCTTTTGGCGTTTGCAGGAGAGGCAGAAGAGTACCTGCACACCAAGTATGAGGAGGGCCGCAGGAGGCCCGACGCATGGCTGGACGTCATGGCCCTGGCGAGAGGCGATGCATAGTTTTTGGACAAGAGAGGGGGGGTCAAGAGGGAACAACAAAGTCTCAGGTCTGACGTATAAAAAGGCAGATCGAAGTACGCGTGTGTACTACTTACCCCCTTCATTATACTGTAGCGCGAGAGTTAAAAAGACATCGAAAACATCTGAAGAGTCAACGAACAAGTGCCCCCCCCCAACTGTGCCAGGCCGGTCCCGTGAGGGAGGACAAGAAAGAGGGCAAAAAGAGTAATGCCGATTTTATTTTTTGACTTCAAGTCAAATTTTGCGATACAAGTCTGTATATACCTTGGGCGTGTTTGTGATATAAATGTCCATGCGCGCGCGATAGCTTCTCTCTATAGTCAGTCCATGGTGTTCAAAAGCTGTTCAAAGACCAGCGTGGTCATCACTAATTCACAAAATATTCAATGATCCTCACGTCGGGGACATGATTTGATTTTGTTTTCTTGTGCAGTCGCACCAGATGAGAACCTCACTAGCTAAAGCGTACATTTCTCCCCTTTAAAGGAACTTGGCGGCCATCCCGGCCAACCCACCCTGCGAAGTAGCCTGGCTCTTGAAGTACATCTTCATAGCCGTCTCAACAGCCTGCTGCACGACATTCTCCTTGCTGGCGCCGCCCTCGACCTTGCCCTTTGCGGCCTTGTCATCAAATAGCTTCAAGGTGGCACGTTAGCAAATTAGTACACATACAGTCTGAGAAAACCCGACACCATGTCTCTGTGCAAGAAACGAGCTTCGGAAGCGGAAACAGAGAAACGCACCTTGCTCGCCTCCGCCATGGCCATGCCCAAAAACGCACCCTGGCCGGAAGCAGAACTCGCACTGTTGTCCGACTGCGTAAACTTCTTGAGGGTTTGCATGGCGGCCGCCGTGCCAAGGCTGCTGGAGTTGCCCTTTCCATCATTTTGGTACGCATGCTGGTGTTGCTTCACGGCGTCTGTTGAACACTCAAGAGTCAGGTTAGCTGGTGTCTCTACGAATCCAGCAGAAGGGAAGGAAAAAAAAAAAAACAAGTGGTCAAAGATGCCCTGAAACGCACCTTCTTCGTCAATGTCTTCATTCTGAATCTTGTCCTGCTTCTGACCAACCGCATTCATAATGTTGGAGAACAGGTCGCTGTTTCCAGAGCTTCCAGCCGATCCGGACGCGTGCTGCTGCGCCATCTTCAGGACATCGTTTTGCAGGCCGCCGCCGCCGCTGCCCTGGTCTGTCGATGGAGAAAAAAGGGTGAGAAACTTTTGCATATTCGTCGATTTACTGGACACGATGACAAATTACGTACTGGTTGGCTGGGCTGCAGGGTGAAATCAATAAGAGACCGGGTTAGCTTGTGTTACACGAGACGAAGTGGTGAATTGTTCGAGACAAATTGTCGACAGATCATCGACGAGTCTGGTTCATGGCTCCTGCCGTTTCTTCACCCACCACACACACACAGTGCTGAGTCTTTTTGGCTGCCCTGCCCGAATGGCGGGGTAATCACTGATCAGCGCCAACTCGAGGGGTCCTTTTAGTCCTTCCTTCAGACAGGCATGGAGAGGGATCATCATAGAGAAGGGGTCACCATGGAGAAGGAGTCACCATGGAGAAGGGGTCACCCAGATCCGAGCTTTCACCTCGAGGCCGGGAATGGCAAAGCAGGGCGGACAGAGTACGGACTAGCATTCCGCTCAAGTCGAATGAGCGCTGCGTACCTTGATCCTGACTCTGGCCCTGTCCAGAGAGTTGCTGCTGGAGCATCTCCTTGCCCATGTTCATCAGCTTGTCCATTTTGTGTTTGTGATGGTGTTCTGGCAATGCGGTTCGCAGCGTTTTGTTGATGACGAAGTTGATGATCAAGAGTCGAGATTCGGCCAAGGACGTCAAAACTATCTAACGGGGTAAGGTGTCCTCAATTACTTAAGCAGTCGGTTTGTCCTCGTCCCTTGTTGAGTTTCATCGGCCTGCTGCTCCTCTTGGTTCTATTCGTCGGTCCATCGTCCATCGCCCCGAATGATAGCCCAGCCGTTCAATAAAGCAATGACGCGCAGAATTGCGGGGCACGCTGTGAAGAGACAATAATTGCCTCATGAAGTACGGATTCAGTGCGAAGTCATGTCTCGCTCGGCTGGTTTTCTTATCAGTCTCATGGAATTTTCCTCTTTTTTTTATCCTCTCTTCCTCTTCTTTCCTATTTGCTCATTGCTAGTTGCCGACATGTCAGATCACCAGAATTGGTTCTCGCTACCCAACACGTTGCCCAAAAATACAAGTCCTGCCCCATCATACCAGATCACTCCGTGTACTGTGCCTAGAATTTATTCCCCCCTCGCCTCCCCCAAGTATCTGATCCATCATGTCATGTGCCCTCGGACAGAAAATGAAAAATGTACATGTGTATATGTATGTATATATAAACTGAGAATCCCCCTGCCCCCTTCGTGATCAAAAATAGAGTAAGCCTACTTCCTGCCTAAATGTCAAGAATATCTTGTACTGAGCTGCTGTCCATGCCATCTTTCCAAAAGAAAAAAAGAGAAAAAAAGAGAAAAAAAAATTCATACACTTCATGTCTTCTGAGGGAACCATGTTTCCAAACGCCGGCTGCGGCCAGGGTGACGCCTTGCTATGATGCACTTTTTCCATCTTCGAAATTCAACTTATCATACCATTATTTTAATGGACACGTCTAGCCCATAGCTTGATCCATTTGCGGAACTTTGTGCGAAGACGAGTTTCTCTTCTTTTCCTTCTTGGCCCATCGTAGGCCACACGCGTTGCAGAGGGTCTTCGGTCCGCTGGGTCCTTTCCGCCATTCGGGGGAGTCAAGAGTTCCTGAATATCGATCAGCATGCCATTTGAAAAAGAAAAAAAAAATTGATGTGTGGGGGGAAGGAACAACATTAAAGTCAAAGGTCCGGGAAGGAATGAGAATAAGACCCAGAAGAAGAAAAGGGGGCGACAAAGGGGTGAGTGAGGGCGTACCGCAATCTGTACACACGTATTCCTCCGCCGTCTTCAACTTCTTCTTCTTCTCGCCAGCTCTCGAATCTCGATCTGCGGGGATGGCGATGCCGGCATCGCCTTTGATCAATGTTGGGCTGCTGCGGCCTGTGGTAATACCCCTACTGCGCTCGCCTTCCATATATCGCAAGCCGGTCAACATTTCGATTGTCTCGCCATGTGAGTTGCCTTCGTACCGCGCCATCTTATCGCCTAGCGAGTCGGAGCGTCGAGCGGCCACGGCACCTTCGAGATTCTCCCTAGTTAAAGCGGGATTTATCCTGTCGTGCCTGTCGCCGCTAGAGCTATGGCTGCGGAAGAAGAACGGAGTAGCTGCCGAAGTTCCCGTAGTCTCCGATGGCGTCATGTCTGAGCGGCCTTCCTGATAGTATCGGCTCGATCCTTCTGTTTCAGCTTCTTCTTCTCTTCGCAACTCGGCTATGCGGCGTCGGAGGCGCTCGTTCTCCATCTTGTGTTCTAAGAACGAATCGAGTAAACCGGCGTTTTTTGTCGGGTACGGTCTCGACATCATGAAGACTGCCTGACAAAATGGGGATTGGTTACTGGGATTCGGTGCAAATCGAGCCGCAGCAATGTGGGCGTGTCCGATTGTCTCGAAGATGGCGTACGTGCCATCCTTGACCTTGAATCTGTAAAACAGTCGTAAAGGATTGCCCGAGGCAATTGACTCGTTGAGCTCTGAAACAAAGACGCCTTGATCATCGGGGTGGATGAGATCTTTCAAAAAGACGTCCTGGATTTCTTCCGAGGAATGGCCCGAGATATTCAGAATACTACTGGATGCATATTTTATCCGTCCATTGGCATCGAGAATGTGCAAAAAGTCTTTGAGCTCCTCAACGACCTTGGCAGGCCAATTCCGCCGTTTGGTAAAGTCGGTTAGTGTGCTGGCGTTGCCGCCGCCATTCCCTGACAAGCTCATCTGTGCAAAGGAGCCGGGGGGCAGGGGTCCGCCACCAGGTACATTGTCTGCCGTGCTGACCATGGAATTGTCCTGCGAACGAGCTGCTGGAGTTTGGTCTTGCGCGTCAGGACTATCGCTCATGGTCATGTCGCCATTCCCGTTGCTCATAGTAGCTGAATCCCCCATGGAAAGGCCTGATGCGCCTGTTCCCGTGTCAAAATTCATCGGTATGTCGCCATCATCAAAGAAGGCCATGAGATCGAAGGTCTCCGGTCCGCTCTCTGGATACTAGAGCAAGAGTAAAGAGAAGTGATCCCGTCAGCCCATCAGAGTATTATCAGATAATCAGTTTATCAGATAATCAGTAGATCAACGGAAGGGAGTAGTAAATCAGAGCATAAGCACAAGCAGAACAGAGCAAGCAGGATGGGAAATGCGACTGCTAACCTGGTCATTCTGCGCATTGGAAAAGGAATTCTGGTGGAATTGCGCAAAACCGTAAAAGTTGCCAGATGGCGGCGGAGGTGGTGGAGGCCCGTGGGACATGATGTTTTATTGGTGGTCTAGATGATTCATATACCGCTCAACGTATTGCATTTGGTGAATGGATGAATCGACAAGCAGGCATCAGGCATCCCAAGTCTAGAACCGTGGCGTGGGCATGTGGCGCGGGCATACCAGGCAGGCCGCCTGGCCTCGGGAGTGCAGCGACGATTCAATTTTGCGACGCCCCGGTCCCAGTTCCAGTCCAGAACGAGTGCAACAAGCCCGGCTATCTGGGCGATTTCAGCGATTTCAGCGATGTCAGCGAGAGCGACGGGTAATATAATATAGAGTCGGGTCAACAGCCCAGAGCAGGCTGTGGAGCTGGTGCAGAAGGAAGAGGAGGGGCGGCGGGCGCTGGCGGGCGCTGAATCATCAACGGCGGGCGGTTGACCAGACCGGGGTAACGAGAGGAAGGAAAACGGTAAGTGGGAAGTGGGGAAAAAACGCACACACACACACTCAAACACAAAAGAGAAAACGAGGTTGCAGGAGGCAAAAACGGCGAGGCCCAGGCGAGGCCCAGGGAAGACAAAGTTGTGCTGGAGCAAGAAAGCCATAAGGGAGCTAAATTAATCCAGACGAAGTTTACGAGAGCAGAGGCACCAGATGGGGGGGCATCAGCGGCAGCCACAGCATTGCTTCCAGCTGTGCTATTCCCCCCCCACGCCTCTGTGCGCGCTAGCTGGCCTCTAGGCGGAGCGTCAGGTACTTGCTCGCCTGCAACTCGGCCCACTGAGACGGAAGTACTCCGGAGCAAACCCTCCAATCAAAAAGTGGGCTCTAACGCCAATAGCATCAGCCTTTGAAATGGTTTGCCTTTGGCTTGTCTCTGTCCACTTGTCTGTCCACTTTGCGTTCTGATCTGCCCCTTTCCGTCCACTGCCCTGCATGCGGCCTGGTGCTTTGGGAGCTCGGGACAAGGGGATCCCGTTTCTTCTCAAGCAACAAGCAAGCGAGGGTTTTCGGGGCTTCGAGGGCTTTCGAGGGCTTACAAGGGCTTACAAGGGCTTACGAGAGGAGCCTTGCCCTGAATCAGAATGATTTCGCTCCTGCTTGTCGTGCTACTCCATCCGTACTCGGATATTATTGCACTTGAATTTCGGCCCTCGTAAAGGCGCGTGTTGAGGCGCCACGGTCATGTCGTGGCGACAATGCGCAAGGACACCAGAGCCCTCAACGGATAAATCACCATCTACGGAGTACATACGGACTACGGATTACTGAGTACATGACTGCGGTGCGTGTAGTCCGTACGGAGGAGGTACAGAGAGACAACCCAGCAATGTTAAGCATTGAATCACAGGGGTAAAAAAAAACGACCTGGGTACGGATTAGTACGGATTAGTACGGATCACTCGCTCTCTATCCCAATCCCGGTCGGTGGGCGATTGTGGCCTTACCAGCACCAAAGAAGATATATGTTGTTGGCATATTAGAAGTTGCACAATGAATAAGACAAGACGAATCCGTAAAGACGACATATTACGGACTACACACAGCCGCAGTCACACGAAGCCCCTGTAGTCTGTAGAAATCAAAATGACCCTTGCAGCATCCCACATGAGAGGAATTGCCGCCATTGAGTCGACATGCAGCGACTTGCTCTGAGTAGAGTGAAGAATCGGCGATGGAGAAAATGAAGGACAAGATCCAATATTAGCCGATTCCCAGGCAAATTCGCGATGTGGCAAAACATGGGGAAAAGCAAACAAGTCCATGTCTGAACTGCCTGCCAGCTGCCTGCCAGCTGCCCCTGCCACTCCGGCCTTGCAAGCTGTGACGCGTCCATGGTCCCACTGAGCAGCCCGACTTGAGCAGCCCGACTGAGCAGCCCGACTTGCCCGGGGCCTGACTCACTACTGATCAGTGTCTCAGTGTCCAAGTCCAAGCAGGCCGCCCTGCCTCGGCCCCTCTTCGCCTCTGGCCGTGACCCACCGCGCACCTCTTCTCGTCCACTCGGCTGTTTCTCATTCTCAGAATTCGAATTGATCATTTTAGGGATAGAGCGCCGAGTCTCACCCTTGCTGTGCAATCCCTGCCATCACTCGTCTACGTACTAATTAATCCCGAGGCTCAGCAAAACTCGGACAGCAGACTTACATGCGGAGTACAGCACGAGAGAAAAGGTCTGCGAGGTGGGGGAGGAGAGAAGAGGGCGGGCTGAAGTCGGTCGGGGCAGGCAAGAGAAGGGAGAAGCTGGGAGGAAAGACTCGGCGCGAAAAGAATAAAACCAGGCAAACCAGGCTAGTCTCGGTGAGGTACGGATTACATGTCCATATTTACTCCGTACGGAGTACATGCTCCGTTCCGAGACGGATTGCACTCAACTCGCTCCCTCCAACTGCTGCGCTGCCCTGCTCACGTGAGAACGCACCATGGAGCGTTGCTTCTCTCAAACGCGTGAACCTGCTCGCTCCGCTGCCTGGCGCGTCGTCGAATGCTGGCAGCCCGACTCGGTCGGTATTAACGGTCGTGCACCACAGAGCTTGCTTCACATCAATGCATCACGCCGTTCACAATGTCGAGAATCGACAAGCTCTCCATCTCAGGAGTCAGGTCGTTTAGTCCATCTGTGCGGGAGGCGATACAATTCAACACCCCCTTGACCCTGATCGTGGGGTACAATGGATCCGGAAAAACGACCATCATAGAGTGTCTCAAGTATGCCACCACCGGAGAGCTGCCGCCCAACAGCAAGGGCGGCGCCTTTATTCACGATCCCAAGCTCTGTGGAGAGAAGGAGGTGATGGCCCAAGTGAAGTTGCAGTTCCGCTCCATCAATGATCGCCAACATGTCGCCACTCGAAGCATGCAGCTCACGGTCAAGAAGACAACCAGGTCTCAAAAAACGCTCGATTGTTCTCTAGTCGTAGTGAACAATGGCGAGAGGACAACGACTTCTACCAGGCAAGCGCAGCTGGACGAAATGATCCCAGAACGACTTGGTGTATCTCCTGCCATTCTCGATGCAGTCATTTTCTGTCACCAAGATGAATCACTCTGGCCACTCAGCGAGCCAGCCGCACTCAAAAAACGATTCGACGAGATTTTCGAAGCTCTCAAATACACAAAAGCCATCGACAACCTGAAAGTCCTCCGCAAAAAACATGTGGAACAACTGGGAAAACTACAAAACGATGAGGCACACAACAAGGTCAACAAGGATCGAGGCGAGAAGGCCGAGAAACGAATGACTGGCCTGCAGTCTGAAATCGAAGACGCCCGTGAGAAATGCGAAACCCTTTCTTCCGAGATGCAGGAAACACGGGACAAGGTTCGCCAGAAACATGAACAGGCAAATAGCTATCTTCAGATAGTGCAGAACCTGAGCAACAAGCGAGAGCAGTTGAAATACCGTCAGGATGCTGTCAATGAGCTCAAGCAAACGTTTGACGAGTTACCAGGTGACGATGCGTCGTTGGAGAACTCTTTGGGACAATATGAGCAGAGCATGGAGCGGTATTTCGAGGAAGCCGAACGGAACAAGTCTCAGTACAGTGATTTACAAGCAGAGCTAGCCAGTGCACGCAGGAACCTTTCTACGAAATTATCAGAGCAGGGAAAACACCAGTCTGATAAAGACAAATATGAGCAACAAATTCAAGCTCGCATGGAAATGATCCAGGAAGCTGCCGGCACGCACGGCTTTCGCGGCTACGATGGGCACCTGACCGATCAACATGTGAAGTCTTTCAAGGAGAAAATCCAAAAATTACTCGGCGACAAGAAACGAGATATCGAGTGCTTGCATAGGAAAAATGCCACGGAACTCGACGCAGCAACAGGCGTCATCACAGAGTTGGAGGGGCAAAAGGCTGCCAGAACCCAAGACCGCGTATCGGCCAAGCAGCGCATTGGGGCTATTGAAAAGCGCACCGGAACTCTGCAGAATGAAGCCAGCCTGATCGACGTTGATGAAGGTGCCAAGGCTATCCTCGACGGACAGCTCGAGGACATCAGCGCAAGGTTCGACAGATTACAAGCCGAGCTGGAAAAGGCAAATTGGGACAGGCAAATATCTGATGAAAATGACAAGTTGCGCAACTTGGAAAATGATAATGAGAAGCTGAGCACAGAACTCGTCGAGTGCACACGCCAAGCATCGGAAAGAGCGCAGCTCGATTACAGGAAAAAAGAGGTTGCTGATAGAAGGAGGAAGCTGGAGACACTCACCACCACCTGGAAGCCAAAACTCTCTGCCGCCATCGGCAGCGACTGGGAAATTGACACTTTGGAATCCAAGTTCCAAGCGATTTCAAGCCAGCAAAACAAGTCACTTCAAGAGGCCCGCAAAGTCCTCGAGCACACCAAGCAGAAGCAACACAAGGTAGAGTACAAGCTCAAGAATACCAAAGAGTCGCAGGAAACAAAAACCCGAGACGCCGGAAAGTGCGAGCAGGACGTCCTCAAGACACTGCGAGAGATAAGAGATGGCGTGGCCATTGGTGATTATCCGGGCGAGGTAGCAGCTATGGAACAGCAAGTGGAGGAGTATCGCAACGAGCTAAGTCTTTTTGATGCCCTTGTGGACTACTACACCAAATGCAGGCGGATGCTGGAGTCGAAGAAGAGGTGCCTGCTGTGTGAACGCCACTTTGATGATGATCAAAGTGCCAGCTTGGACCGTCTCAGTAAGAAGATTGAGAAGCAACTGAACCCAAAAGGCAAAGTGGACGTCGAAAAGGATTTGAAGGACTCCATGGTGAGCTTGGACGCTCTCCGCGCGGTTCGGTCCTCCTACGACACGTACAAGAGACTCAGCTCGGAGTTGCCCTCAGTCCGCGAACAAAGCAGGTCCATCGAAGCAGAATTCGATGCTCTTGAACGCCAGCTGGAGGAGCACGAAGCCAGGGTAGCTGGCGAGGAAGAGAGAGTTCGCGATTTGGATGACCTTGCCAAGACTGTATCAACCATGTCCCAGCTGAATAAAGATATCAAGGAGTCCGAGGGGCAGGTGGACCGTATCATGTCGCAGCAAATGTCTGGCGGCGCGACCCGAAGCGCAGACGAGATTCATGAGCTCCAAGCCAGCATTGGGGAACAACTCAGGGGCCTCAAATCCCGAATTTCCAAGCTCACTACGGATAGACAGCGGATGAAGGACCAGCTGAGCTCTCTGGAGCTCGAGCGAAGTGAGCTCAGAAACAAAATCGGCCTTGCTATAGGACAGTTGGACAAAAAGGCCGACATGCAGACTCAAATACAGTCTCTCAAGGAAGAAATGGCCCACCAGCGAGAAATTATCCATCGCGCTGACGAAGCACTTGAAAAGGTCGAGCCAAGAATCGAGGACGCCAGATCGGCCCGCGACGAAACACTTCAAAGAGGGCGCGCCAAGGAACAGGTGATTGTCGATGAACGAGACGCGATTTCCAACTCGATCAGTGAAATCAAGATGCTGGACAAAGACATCCAGGCCTACATTGACCAGGGAGGCCCTTCCAACCTGGCGTCGAACGAGCGTGCCATTGCAGCCCTGGAGAGGTCCATCACCAACTTGGACAGGGACATTGCGGATCTCACCGTGCGGGCGAACAAGTTGAAGCAAGACATCGACAGCGGTGATCGCAAGAAGAAGAACATTACCGATAACCTCAACTACCGCAAGCATCTGCGCCAGCTCGAAGTCCTGCGACGGGATATTGCAGATCTCGAGGAGCGCAACGCCCATGAAGACTATGAACGTCTTCTGAGTGAGGCGCGGGTTCTAGAAAACCGTTCGAACCGGCTGCTAGCCGACCGAGGATCCGTCATGGGCATAATGAAGTCCAAAGACGAGGAGCTGGGCCGGCTCCTGAAAGAATGGGAAATCGACTACAAAGACGCCAAGCACAAGTACCGCGAGTCTCACATTCGGGTCGAGACGACCAAAGCCGCGATAGAAGACCTGGCCCAGTGCGGCGCCGCCGTGGACCGAGCCGTGATGCAATTCCACTCGATGAAGATGGCCGAAGTGAACCGCATCGCGGGCGAGCTCTGGCAAAGCACGTACCAAGGAACCGACATTGACACGATCCTCATCCGGTCCGACAACGAATCCAACTCTGGCAAGCGCAGCTACAATTACCGTCTCTGCATGGTTAAGCAGGACACAGAAATGGACATGCGCGGCCGCTGCTCGGCGGGACAAAAAGTGCTGGCCAGCATCGTCATCCGTCTTGCGCTCGCCGAGTCCTTTGGCGTCAACTGCGGCCTCATTGCGCTCGACGAACCCACGACGAACCTGGACCGCGACAACATCAAGAGTCTGGCCGAGAGCCTCCACGCCATCATCAAGACGCGTCAGGCGCAGAGTAATTTCCAGCTCATTGTGATTACGCACGACGAAGACTTTTTACGTCACATGCGGTGCAGCGATTTCTGCGACAGCTTCTTTCGCGTCAAGCGTGACGAGAGGCAGAATAGCGTCATTGCCCGGGAGAGCATCACCAAGATTTTTTGAAAAGATTTGGGGGGGAGGGGGGATCCTTTTTCAAAGAAATGAGAAGCATGAGATGAATGCATTCGCTCGGAGCAATTACTTGGGGGGGGGGGGGGGTGTTATTTTTTTTTTTTTTTTTTTTTGGGTTCTTAAAAATTTACTCATAGCCTGGTGCATCACATCACACCTTGATCTCTCCATGTATTTTTATCAACTTGAGTAAACTAGATGTAATCTGCGACGACGCACGCACAAATACCAAATCCCAAATCTCAAATGTTTTAGTCCCGTCCACATTCACATTCACATTCACATTCTCTTCCTTGCCTCGCAGCGTCGTGCCGTGCGCCGTCTCTTCAAGTGCGAATGCTCTCGTGAGCACATTTCATCATGTAAGCATTTTCCGTGGACGCCAAAGACACAAAACAAGGGGAAGATTAAAAAAAAAAAAAAAAAACCTGCCCATTTCCTCTCCGTCAATCAATCTGCCTCCCCAACACGCCCGGGGGTATCAAGCTCATCTCCATGTTCCGTGTCATCATCATCCACGTCGTCTTATCCCTCGCCACCTCATGACCAAAGTTTGACTGACTTTCTAGGCACCCCCGATCGTGTCATCCGCTTTCGCCCCATCTTCCTCGCCATGGCCATGGCCATCCTTCTTCTCTTCCGGCACAGACGCAGACGGAGGAGCCTCCTCCTCGTCTGCGTCACCCGCCGAGGGCGCCGTCTCTTCCTTCATCTTCTTGGCATGCTCGCCCTCGAGCTCCTGCTGGGCCTCTCTTTTCGTCCCCGTGCTCTCGGTGCTGGACGTGCTGCTGGCGTCGTCGTCCCTTGCCGCTCTCGCGGCCGTCTGGTCATGCTCGTCGTGTTTGCGACCCACGGCTGCCTCGACGTCGATTCCCTGCATGGACACACCGCCGTCCTCGCTCATGTGGCTTCTTGTGACGCCCTGGAGGCCGGTGTCCCCGACGCCAATTTCCTTGGGGCCCCGCGCGTGAGGGACCTCGTCCCCGTCTTCTTCTTCCTCCTCCTCCTCCTCCTCCTCCTCCTCCTCCTCCTCTTCTTCTTCTTCTTCTTCTTCTTCTTCTTCTTCTTCTTGTTGCTGCCCCTGCTGCTGCTGCTGCTGCTGCTGCTGCTGTGCTTCTTCTTCCACAGAGTACTCCTGCGCACGCGTTAGTTGACTGACGGGCACGACGCCGGCACGCTGTTCCTGGCGGAGGAGTTCTCCCTGGGTGACGCCCCTGGTGTGGTGCCCCGTGGACGGAATGCCATTCACACTAACAGAGACTGTTTCGACGCTTCCTGCGCCGTTGGGTCCGTCAATCGTCTCTGTGGCTTCGCTGTGAATCTGAGCGCCTGCCACGGGCGTCGTCGGTGTCGGCGTCGGCGTCGCTTCCCCGTCGTTGTCGTTGTCCTCTGGGCTGCGTCTCGTCAGCCACGGAATCGGCGTCAGCAGAGCGCCGCCGAGGGCTTCGTCCGTGCCCAGCGCTGCGACCGTGGGGTTGCTCCATGACACGCTCGCCGCGGCGGCGCCATCTCGCGCGTCATCCCCGTTCAGCTCCATGCTCGACATGTCGGGTACGGCCGGCGGCAGAGGGTACGTGTTGGTCCCAGAGGTGACGCGGACTACTCGATCGACGGCGTGCAGGTACGGTGCGAGGGCTTTGTAATGCGCCTTTGGTCGGAGAAGGAGTTCCATGAGGCGCTGGACCGTGTGTGGCGCGTGGCTCTTGAACGTGTCCAGGTGCTTCTTGATGTCGGCCAGCATGTCGTCAAGCTGCTTGGGTAGCTCGCCCGGTGCGAGATGGCGAGGTTCCTCATCTGCCTGTTCCGACGGCGCATTCTCCTTTTTGGCTTCTTGGGACGAAGAGTGTTCCAGAGGTGACGAGGGTAGCGGAGAAAGCAGGCGACTCTCTATTGTTGGTGCCGGGGGTGGCGGTGGTAGTTTGGGGATGGGAAAGTCATTGCGCGCAATCTTTTGAGACCAATGCATGAGCTTTTTTTTAAAAAAAAGAATGAAAAAATGAAAAAGAATTCTCAATCGACGCTGCGACTAGGATAGGGGAGGGAATCGTAGAGTCATTCGTATTCATACCTTGTCAAGTCGTGCGATGAAATCGGCTCGCATGTCCAGCCAGGTGGCTCTAGAAGCAAGTCATGATGATTAGCAAAGAGCGACAAACCGCGACAACGGCGCTGGTCCAACCGGTTCATGGCCACGGTCGAATGTGGAGCAGACGTACTCGTCTATTTCTTCTCCAGCAGCGATCTTGTGTAGACTTTCATTCTCGCTGTCCACCTCCATTGTGAAGCAATCTGCGCAACGGGATGATGGAAAATGGTGAAGCTGTGTTTGGCACGTGCAACAGGAAAAGCTACATGTACAACAAGTCTGGGTCGACCAGCCACGGGCCAGCAAGTGGGGCTGAACTACGGATTAGAGCGGGATGGATCGTTGCATCTCCGTATTACGGAGGAGTACATAACACTACCTAGTTGATTAGCAACCCCATGTCATGAGCAAGCTACATTGTACGGATTACAATGAGGAAAGAGGGTGAAGGAAAAGGTACGCAGAGTTCATCGTCACGATATTCGTCTACCTATTCATCCCGATCGTACACTCGTACACTGAAATAGTCCCCATTCCCGCATTCCTTTCCTACCACTCAGGTAGGACTCAGGTAGGTTGGTGCCTCCATTTTGCGGCATCAAAAATCACTTCGAATTCAACGCCATCAAACGATCCAATGGCGCAGCTCAGGTCGTGGAATCCTTCGAGCCCCGTCACCGGCAAGTCTTGTTCAGCATCCGTCTCCTCATGCAAATTCCATCCGCCAGTGTGCACGCCATCCCGGGTGAAGAAGATGGAAACCTCTGGCCGGGACGTGCCTGTAGGAGTGAGTGTCATGCCAACACCCAGTGTCTCGCCCTTCTTGAATTCGTGCGTGAAGTCCTTGCCACCCCAGCGATCGTTGATGTATTTGTGTCCATCATCGCCGTGGACACCCAAGCTGCCGCGGTGCCAGCCGGGAAGGCGGAAGGAAGGGTATGGAAGTGCCGTGAAGCCAATGGCTACAGAGTTGTTGCGGCTGCCGGGAAGAATCTTGACCTCGTAGTATATGGTCTTGGGGCTGCCGGATCGGGTTGGGTCGTGTTCATTCACAAGGTACAAGGGCGGATAGCCAATGATACACCTGTCGGGTGACTGTTTCGCCGTCGATACGCCCCAATGTCCAGGACCTAGCCAGTTCAGCTTTCCATCGAAGCCAACAGGCTCGATAAGTCGGATGTTGTTTGCTTGGAGAGCAGTCTTTGCCGCGGCATCGGGCATCATGGGAAGAGTGAGGGGATACTGAGCACACCACTCCTCTCCCGCTTCGGCTTCTGCCTCGGTGGCATTGTTTGCCGGCGAAGCGTCATAGCCGCTGAAGAGGGCCGGGGGTGGTGGGAACATGGACGTGTCGGGAACAGCCGCCTCCCAATCGTGGTCTGTCTGCTTCTGTGACGACGGTGCGTCAGGAGGAGGAGGAGGAGCTGCCCAGCCTTGGTACTGAGGAGGCGGGCCAGCTGGAGGTGCGTGTTGATGCTGTTGATGAGAGGGCGGAGGGCCCTGAGGAGCAGCATACTCATTCTGCTGATACGGAGCAACAGAGGATGATGCTGCAGAGCCGTAGCCATCATGCGCGGTCGGCTTCTTCACATCCTGCTGCCGGGCCGGCCGCGGTGCCGGCGCGGGATCTTCGTTCCTGTCGTTCCTGTCATGCTTGCCACCGAAACACATTGCTCTGGCCGAATATACTGTTTGTTGTCGTGGTTGTCCTGAATGCGATGGGGACGGGGTCGGTTCTTGTCTGTGAGTCAGACCACCTGTGGCTATGTCTGTGTCTGTGTCTATATCTGTGTCTGTGTCTTTCAGTGTCTGTCAGTGTCTGTCAGTGTTGGTAGCAAGTCCTTGTAATGACTGTTCTCTGTTCATTGCGGAGTACCCAGTACGCCGTAATATATATATATATATCTCCTTGGGGGCCGTGAGACTTACTCCGTACACTTGCGTACCGACCCACCTTTTTGCGCTGGCTAAGTGGAGTGGCTGAGCAAAGTGGCTGAGTGGAGTGGCTTCAAGTAACTTTCATAAATATTTTACAGTGAAACTCTATAATGTGACGCGTTTTAGGCCATACTCACAATAATTTCCTGGATCCAAGGTTTTTAGTAACACCTTAAATTCAAGCATCGTAATGCATGGCAAGCCAATAGCTATAGAGGCCTCCTAAGCAGCGGTTGTCGCGATGCCCTTGATCACGGCAAGCCCTCTGGTCCTCAAGAAGATCAATCTATCCACCCTAGTTCTAGCTATAGACTTCACTCAACTTCTTCCAATCCGCCCGCCCATGTGCAATGCCTAATGTCCCAATTTGGCATCCTGCTCATCGGGAAAGAAGAAAGCAACAACAGCGATGATGACGTAAACCGCACACAGGAGTGCACCTTCTAGATAATTACTGCGCCCATCCAGGACCAAAAAGTTCACAATGAAAGCCGACACGAAGAGACAGACCGTCTCGAACAAGGTGAAATACAACGTCATCGGCTTGTCCATGATCCATCCCAGAATGACGACCAGCGGTGTCACGAAGAGGGCAATCTGAATGGAGCTCCCCACAGCAACTCCAATAGCCAAGTCCATCTTGTTCTTCATGGCCACCGTCACAGCCGTTACGTGCTCTGCGGCGTTCCCAACAATGGGGAGAATAATGAGGCCAATGAACATCTCCCCGAGGCCTGAGCTTTCCGTGACGTCTTTGATGGAGTCAACGAGAAACTCGGCGCACACGGCAACCAGTCCAGTAGTTGCAAGAAGCAGAATGATTGCAGCTGTTCGGGTCAAGTGCTCGTCTTCGTCATTTCCGGAATTTTTGATGGTAGTGACAGCAGGGTTCAAAGACATGAGCGGGACTTGAGCCGGGTACATTGCTCCAGCAGGACGAAGTTGTTGTTGCTGACCGAGTCTGTCGGGCAGTGAATTGGTGCGTCGAATTCCATATCGAACCCTAGGAACCCTAGGCACATGTCCCGTTGGTGTTGCAGGGGGCAGGGCCTGCGAATTTTGCCTTTGTGTAAAAACCGCCGGAGCCAGTGTCTTGACTGCGGATATTGAACGGAAAGTAGCCGCCAGTGGTCGTTTAGGTGTACCAGGTTCATTGCCAATTTCACCAGCGGTGGCGGCAGCGGCGGCAGCAGAAGAATTTGCGTCGTCAGGAGAGGAGGGAATGGCGAAATCGACCCGGCGGGTGTTTGACGATTCTACAGCCTGGTGACCACTGTCATGGTTGTTGCCTGTTGTCTGCTGCGTATTCTTGTTGTCGTGACGGCTCCTCTTCTTATGCTTCCTGCGCGAATGTCGACGCTTTCGGTATTTTCGATAACGACTGATTTGTTCATCGTCCGTGGTATCACCACTTTCATTGGAAGGCAAGCGAGGGAAATATTGTTTGCGGGATGACGATGATGCCTCCGATATGGCTTCCTCTGGGGGGCTAGGATTTCCAGATCCCGACACAACAGAGCCGTTTCGCAATGCCTTGGCATCATTAGTGTCCGTCGAGGTGAAGGACGACTTGCGCCTTCGACCACCACGAAGAACCTTTTTCATTTTGCGGCTGATGGTGTCACGAGAGTGTCCTGAGGAGTCAGAATCGGAGCTCGAGGAAGAGGAATCCGAGTCCGAGCTGCTGGAGGTATCCAGCCATGCTGCTGCCGGGCCGGGGGTTGCTTCAGCGTCCACAATGTGCTGCGGCGTGGACTCGTACATGTAGGCGTGAGATTTGAGCTGGAACATCAGATAGATGATGTATACAAGCAGCAGAATCTGCAAACCCAACACGTCAGCATTCGTGACTTACTTACGTGCAGGTGCAACGGGTAACCAAGTTACGTGGGTAATTTAACTTACAACACTGGTACCACGGCTGATTTTGAGAGATTGAGCATCGGCACGGTCCGAGTTTTTGAATGACGCATGGAAAGCGGTCTCACAGCAAAGTTAGTATAAGAGCGATGACCGCATCGCCTCTAGCCTAAAGGCGGGAGTTTTTTTTTTTTTCTCACAGGAAGAACCAAGCTAATGACACTCAGACTGAGCAAACAAGCGCTCATTTGGGTCACGGTGCTGTTATAAATCTACATCGAAACTTCTTCGTCAGTCGTGCAATGCTCGCGGACGATGGGTGTTGTCAAGAAAGAACACAACGTACCTGTTCTCGATACCGAAGGCCACCCAGGAAGAAGCCCATGCCCAAGATGAGCAAGAGGTTGGCCAAGATGGAGCCGAGGAGCGATGCTTGCACAATTCGAATTTGGTCTTTGACCAAAGCAATGATGAAGATGATGAGCTCTACAGCGTTGCCAAACGTCACATTGAGCAAGGCGCCGAGAGAATCACCCATCTTACTGGCGACCGATTCGGTGGCATGGCTGAGCAGGCCGGCAAGGGGTATCACGGCAATACAGTTCATGGCAAACACAATGCCGCCATGGACGCCACTCACATTGGCAACGACAATTCCAATCGGTACAAAGACCAACAGGACATTTATCCAGCTGTGGGTGGCGACGAGCCAAAAGGATCTACGAAATTCCTCCACAAAGGTTCGCTTCTTCTTACTTGGACCGTCGGTATCATTGCCGTCATGATTGCCATTGTTGGCGGTGTTTGTGTTGTGTGCAGAATCCACGTCGATGCGGCTCTCCTTGGTCTCTATGACAGACCCCTGCCCCTCAGTCTGCAAAGATGTGATGGGCACGACATGTGGGCTGGAGTAACCGAGATCCAGCTTGGCAGGCTTGGCTTTTTCGTCGTCAAAGATGACACCGTTGGGTGGCTCGCGCAATGTGCTGCCATTGTTGTTTCTGATAGATGTTGAGAAGGGAGAAGTTGGGAATTCCGCTGTGTGGGCGGTTGAGGACGTGTTGCCTAGATGATACGATGCGTTTTGGTTGGATTGTTGAGACGACAAGCGATCATCAAACACTCCATGGGCTTCAGGTATGGCGCCAGGGCGTTTGTTGTCTATATCGGGAGGATCCGAAGAAGTTTGTTTCATCGAGCAGGTATTACAAGCACGAAGACCGCGCCGAAGAGCGTGAGTTGTGCTGGAACGAAACGCAAGCGATGAAGCGATTACGTATGCCGAGGAGCAAGAAAGGGCAAGCGCCTACTAGCTTGTAGAGCTTGCTAGAATCTCTGAATTTGAGGAAAAGGGTGCTTGCTGATGGAGGCAAAGACGGATGAGCCAGCAAGGAGTGGACGGACAGATGTGAAGGGAGACCGAAAAGTTCGGGGTAATAAGTGTCTTTTATGGGCAATTTGTCTCCTTCCTCCGGGGGGGGGGTGGTATCAGTTACTACTTTGCGGATCACCCACGCTACGTACTGGCACTAAGTACCAAGTGTCCAGTACCCAGTGCCAAGAAACATGTCCAATGTGGTAAGGAAGGCACGCTATCTCCAGGAAGGGATAGATCCAGATCCAGGGAAGCAGCGTTGGAGCAGTGCGCATGCTGGATCCATTCGACGGGCGACAAACAATGCTACTGGCCTGGCTGGCCTGGCTGGCCGAGGAGGGGATGCAGCCAATGGCAGGAAAACCTGGAATTCCAGCATGACAGATTATGGAGTTTAACGTGGATCGGTCATGATGTAATACATAGTGAGTGCATCGCCGGGGTAGCGGTCCGGGATGCGCGTGTCCGGATGTGGGTGCGAGCGTGTACAGTCCGCGGTGCGAAAACAATGCAAAGCAAAGAGGTGATAGATTGCGAGTATCGACAGGACAGAGTAGTTGAATTTCATCGTACACGTACAGAGCCAGTCTGGGCTATGATCAAACATCTGCACTGGAGTTGGTGACAACCAGACGAGGCCAGAGCTGCTGAGAGAGCCTGAGACAACCGGCATCGGGCATCCAGCAAGCAGGGCAAGCAAGCAGGGCACTCCGGCGTCGGGGAACCAGCCGGACGAGGCCAGACCCAGTCACAGCGCGCCTGCCTGCTCGAGCGCCCAGCCGTGAAGAACTCAATCGCACGGCACCAATCGGACGTGCTGCTTGTACCTGTTCATTCTGGGTACGTTGCACAAAAGAGGTGATGTGCGTGCCGTGCAACATGACGACGGCACTTCACCAGAACACTTTGAAACACGTTTTCCCGCCCGCCGCCATATGCCGTCTTGGCGACTTCGGGCGTACGGACGTAGTGCGTCGTCGGAAGGCGGAATGCGAAGTGGAAGAGGCTTCTTCTGTTCTGGCATCTTGTTCTCTCGGCCGAGCACCCAGGCCACGGCAGATGGATACTTGTCTTCCCTCGCATCCCCTCAACAAAGCCGCCAGACATCAAAGACCCAATTCCGAGCCCAGGAATTTTACATACATGAAACATTTGCTCGAGCCCCCCCTCGGCACCTGGGACCGCGCACCCACCCCACGCCACGCAAACATCTACAACAGCCACCACCCTGTGGCCCCTCCCTGTGGCCCTGTGGCTAAGAAGCAACCCGACTTGGCACTGGTCGGTCTCTCCAATGCGAATCAGTGCTCATCAGTCACTAGCCCCCCCTTCCACCAACCAAATTTGAGGTGCTGCGCCCCACGCGTCAGTCAATGCAGCAATCTGATCGTCATGCCTTGTTTTATTGCTTGCATCATCAATTAATATGTATCCACGACAGTTCCAATTCCATCGATCCACTTGGACAAGCCCCTGTATGTACATGTAGATTTATCGTCCCCAAAACCACGCCCCTTGCGCGCGTGACACCCGGTCCCATCATGGGCCCCATCGAACTTTCCAAAGTCCCGCGCCATTCTTCCTACATAAGGAGCGTATGTACATACGGACCGTACTCCGTACATACAGTGGGTCTCAGGTAATTCCGAGAAATCGTCTGGTACATGGTCGCGGTCGGCGTTTTCGAAATTACCTAAAACCCACTGTACGGAGTAGATATGATTCATCTCCCATGTATGCTCGTCATTATGGACGACGCTGCATCCCAAGATAAACGTCCCTCCCTGGTGGCCATGTTCCTGCGGTGTCTAAGAATGCTCGACTTGGCCGGTATCTAATCGCAGTCATCACTCGTCAACTCGAAAAACTTCTTGAGTACAACGCGTCTTATTTGCCATGTGTCTCAAACATGCCGGCCCTCCCTCCCTTGCCCTCTTAAGCCCTCTTCATTAAACTTAAAAACCGCGATATGCGCATATGCGCATTTAGTGACCCAACTATGCTGGGAAACCATTGCAGAAGAAGAAAATAGCGCCTCGGACTGCTCGCTTCAACAATGCTGTCAAGTACACGTTCCACAGACACACATACTTACTACAGAGACGTTTGTTTTATTTACTTTGCTTGTTATCAAAAGAACCAGCCCTTCTCTCTTCTCCAACCGCCAAGTCGCACACGCGTCCGACGTGGGCCCCAATCGTTCCAAGGGGACCGATCTAGTCAGCCATGCGCCTCTTCAACAACGCGAAACCGGCGGGTCATCAATATCGCGGTATTACTCTGATCGATTTTACATACAAAGGAAAGGTAAGGTTAAAATAAAGCTTTGAAAATTGTAATGAAAAAAACAAAATCGCGACGCAAATCGGGAAAAAAGAGGCAGGAACACACAAAAATCAGGATGTTTCAAGTCCTGAAGATGGAACAATGACACGTCCAACCTCCTCCCGGCGCTATGAGATGTGATGGAAAAGACAACGGTCGTCATATTTCTCGAGGCTTGATGCTGAAAACAAAAATCCTTCTTCTGCGGAGTGCATTGAGGACCAAAATAATGGGGGTGAAGTGGTGTAATGCAGGTAGTGCGTGTGTGCAGTGAGGTGAGTTTCACGCACATACTCTCGTGAAGCATTCAACAGCATCACAAAAAAAAAAAATTTTGCTGTCGAGAGGTCGGTGTCGCTACTGCGTGCACGAACCATGGAGGACATATGCCCTCCCTCCCTTCTGTTTGGAAAGGGGGGGGGCGGATGCTGCTTCTTTACCAAAAACCCAAAATCCAAAACGGGAACACGATGAACTTGACTTCAAGAGACCTCGCGGCCCATCATGATCGCTCGTCCACACCACCTCGAGCCTTGCCTCGTCGCCTAAAGAAGTCCATGACTCGCTTGGCAGCTCCGCTGCTTCCTTCGTGTCCCCGATACTCGTCTTGGTCATATGCATCCGTGAACCGTTTGTGGTTCTTCTGCAGCACGCCCCTTGTTCCTCGACTTGAAGTGGCTGGTCGATCGTCATGGCTCTCCGCGTCTGAGAAGCCGTGGCTTCGCGATCTCATCTGCGGCTCTGTTGGCGGTCGACGCATGTCTACCGATGAGTCCGAGCCGCTGTTGAAGTGGGAGCCAGACTGCAGGTAGGGCGGGATGGCATTGGTTCGTCGGTTGTCCAGTTGCGCTGGCGCACATCGTTGGTGATAGACAGGGCTAGAGTTGGCGGTATCCTGTCGCCCGTTGTTTCCATACGCGTTGTCAAAGAAGGGAGTGCTGCCTCTGGCATCTTCGGGGGCCGTGACGCTCCTTAGAGGGTCAAGCCGACCAGACTGAGTCGGCAGGTCCGTGTGAGAGTCAACCTCGGAAGATGTAGGCTCCGAGTACTCTTTGCCTAGTCCAATGGATTTCAATGAGAAGGATGCCGGCAAAAGGGAAATTCGTCTTCGATCCTTCTTCTCCCCGGAGCCTTGTGACCCTGTCATGCTGCCACTTCGCTTCTTTCCTATTCCCAGAGAAAATGATCGCCGAGAAGCTCGCGAATCCATCGAGGTTCTCCCCGTTGAGTCTTCTCCTTGTGCCACGGCACTGGACATGCTCACTGGAGGATATTTCTTGGACTTCTCGGGTTGCTGAGGCTCTGGCTTCTTCTTGCCTCGTCCGCCGAAAACGGAGCCGCTGCGACCCAAAAGCTTAGATCCAAGGTCTCCTATTGTGCTCGATCTCTTGTGGCCTCGCCCTTCGTAGCCTCGTCCTTCGTGGAAGCCTGACATTCTGGCAAACTTCGGTGGCACGCTCATGCTCGTGTGGCCAACTGCGTCGTCGTCATCAGCGTTTGCTGGCTGTTGGATGCGTCCCTGCACATTAGTGTCGGCTAATGTAGGTGGAGCCGGCCGTCCATAGTTGCCTCGTGATTGCAAGCTCATGGAGGCAGCTGATTGCATGGAGCCACCGGTTCGAGGTCTCGATGCTGCGGTGGCCGCTCCCGTCATGTACGCTTGGTCCGTGGTGGCGCGGGTTTCCCGAGGACGGGTTGCTCCAGAAGTCTGGGAACTGGGTGGCCGCTTGGACTGAGATGATCGGGCGTAAACATCCCGAGGCTCTGGGGGTAGAGACTTATCCTTGTTGGAAGAGCTTGGGCGGCTTGCATCGTGTTCTCGATTGAGAGAAACAGGTGGTCTTGAAACGACAGGGTCTGTCCCGCGTTGTGTCTGCGTAATAGGCGCAACATACTCCACCTGTACCGTTCGGCGTTTGGCATCCTTGGGTGTGCGATGGGCAGTTTCTGCTTCGGCGTCGATTTTGGCGTGCGCTTTGGCGAGTCCGCCGACGGTAGCCTGCAAGGGAGACTTTTGCTTAGGAGTCTCGCGAACAGAAGCACTCCTCGTCACCATAGGCGGGCCCATGAACTCCTGGGCAGCTGTGGCATTCTGGACATCCGACGGGAGGGTTGTGGAGCTGGTGATGAACTCGACCACATGCGCATATTCGCTCAGCCAGCTGTGACGAGCCACCTCGAATAAGTCCGCTCGCTTACGGGGATTGGGGACCAAAATTCGTCGGAGCAGGTCTCGGGCATGTGGCGTGACATATTCTGGGAACGTGAGCGGGGTTGAGACGATATATTTGTATAGCAGGTTGATGTTGTCGCCTTCGGGATTCGCTGGGTCGTCGTCGAAGGGAAGGTAACCTGCCAGCATAGCATACTGTGCGGCCAGTTAGTAGTGCACTCATGCTTAGACATGTGTAACAACATGTGTAGAATATGATTCAATCGCATACCAGAATGACACCACAACTCCAGACATCTACCTTCCTGCCAGTGTAAAGAGAGTCGCTCACGACTAGCTCTGGGGCGGCATAACAGGGACTTCCACAACTTGTCTGCATCAGGTCTCCCGTCCTCATTCCGTTGGGTTTGACTTTATCGAGACCCATCCTCTTGACAGTATCACGATCTGTCAGGTTGAGCTCCTCCTCCTCGAGAAGCTCTTCGTTGGGATCAAAAGTGTTGGCGAAGCCAAAATCGGTGATGATGATATTTCGATTGCGATCCAGTAATAGGTTTTCGAGCTTTAAGTCTCTGTGGACGATGCCTTTTTTGTGCAAGTAGCCAACTCCAGAGACCAGTTGAGAGAATAGCCGACGCGCTGAGCTGTCTTTCAAATATCTATGATTCAGAATGTAGTCAAAAAGTTCTCCGCCCGACGCGTACTCGAGAATGATGCCGATATATCGATCCGTCTCTAACATGTCTATCAATCGCACGATGTTGGGGTGGTGAACTCCGCGTAGGATCGTCACCTCGCGTCTGATTTTGCCCAAGCGAGAAGGGTTCCCGCCGACCGTGTCTCTCTTGATTAACTTGATGGCAACCTAGAGGGAAATTGGTGATTAGCTGCTATCCGCACGATGCCAAATCATCCACCATCTCGTATCAGTCTCATCACATACCTGGACGCTGCTATCTTGTTTCCAGCCCAGCTTGACTTTGCCAAACTCTCCCTCGCCAATTGTGTTTCCCAGTATAAAATCACCAAACTTGGTCGTTCCTTTGTGGCTGCGGCTGTGGTCTTGCCTGCTGCGACCGCCACGACGCTCCTCGGTGGCGGGGTTCATAGCTATGACAGGCGCAGGTGCTGCGTCATGATGGTCTGGAGAGTCATGGCGGCTTCCACGACCATTTGGTGCTTGAGCAATGGAGATGGCGCGAGCCAGATTATCGCTTGCGTCGTGCGCGTGTTTTGCGCTCATCGCGGGATCCGTGCGGATGGGGATTGACATATCCTGTGCTCGGTCATCTCTGCTGCTGCTAGACGGGCGGGTCTGCTCTTGTGTTTGATGAGATTGTGTTGCTCGTTTGCTCCTCGAGGCATCAGAATAACCATTTCCGTCACCGCGCGAACCAGCTCGTGATCCGTCAGCTTGTGCATGACGTGGAGAACTATTCAGTGCTTCATTTGAGTATTGGTTCTTCCTTGTAGTGCTCGAACCCTGTTGACCGGACGAAGACGTCCGCGGAGGAGCGACAGGAGGCATTGTAGTCGGACGTTCAAACCTAGACGTACGCTGGTCCTGTGCGGGAGTGTTTGTGCCGTTGCGGCTCGATCTTTGAACACTCAGGTCCACAGGCGGAGGGCCGCGGTTTCCGCTCGTCTTGCGTGAGGGAGGCCGCCTCGATGAAGGTGATGATGTTGCGGCGGCCTGATGGTCATTATAAACTTCCCGACTTGGGGAAGTATGCGGTGAGCCGTATTGTCTGTTGGAGGTCGAGGGCAGTGGAGGAGAAGCTAGGGCGGTTGGTTGATGGGGGGCTGATTGCAGGGCTGCCGACGACATCTTTCCGCGCTGCACCTGGGGTGCCGAAAACGTTGCGAGCTGACAACCTCGGTAGCGACGATGTGATGGGGCGATACGGTGAGAATGTTGTCGGTGGCGTTTCAATCGACAAAGGCGCAAAAGCGTTCGATTGCAAGGGTCAAACAAGAACAAACACACACACACACACACACAAAGAAAAAGCTCCCAGGTCGTCGGTGATTCTTTGCAAAGCAAGCAGATGGCACGATGGCCGTAGTGAAAGATGTGGTTGCTTCAGCCGTTTCCTCGGCTGCGAGGCGCTGCGGTGCGTCTGTGTTGCGCGGCGTTGCTCTGCTTTGCGTCGACGCGCGGTACGCAACACGGGGGAAACTGGGACCAGTCAGACAGAACAAATCAGCGAGCTTGGCCGGGCAGGATCGCGCGGGCAAGGTTGCTGGAGCGTGCAGTGTCTGCAACGTATGCAGGAATGAAGGCGGACTTCCGTGGAATCCGGGTCAGAGTTGTACCAATGATGCAGGCACGTTATCTCATTGTTTCAGCAGAGAGGTCGCGGGCAATGGTGATTTGTTGTTTCGTCGAGCCTCGAGGCCAAGATGCTGCGAGCCCCTGAGTGGTTGGTGGATGGGCGGCGTCGCGGGAGACGGGCAAAAACGGGCAAACGGGCAAACGGGCCACTGGAGACGGAGGCGCGCGCGCTCGGCTCACTGGAAGAGAGGGAAGGGTTGCTTGAAGGGCGGAAGGGCAAGCAAGGGCAGCACTTTCGAGGCCAAAGAAGTGGCGGGCTGGTGATTTGACCCTTTCTATCAGCGCCTGTGATGAAGAAGCAGTCGGAATGCCTGGCTGTTCTGGTTGATGAGTACGATGAGTACGACGGCAAATATTCACGAGACGTCCGGACCGGGGTGGGCGTCGTGGGCGTCGTGGGCGTCCAACCGTGGTGCAGAACGCGGGTGGGTAAACCTCAACGGGGGGGCGTCGAATCCACTCTCGTCTGTCTGTCTGTCTGTCTGTCTGTCTGTCTGTCTGTTGCGACCTGTTCGTCCTGCAATATTATTCTTATTACTCCGTATCCTCGGAAGGTTTCTGGTTGTGCGAATCTCTCTGTCCGGCAGATGTGGACAGCTGGCCCGTTTGGCTTTGGGCAGACCAGCGAACTTTGTTGTCGGGAGGCAGGAGCGTTGGACGCGCTGGAGTCCAGAAAGTTGGTGACGTCTGTTGGACTGGCCTGGTCTGGTCTGGTCTGGTCTGGTCTGGTCTGGTCTGGTCTGGTCTGGTCTGGTCTGGTGTAATTATTTTGGAAAAAAAAAAAAAAAAAAAAGGAGCGAAGCACCGGCTCTTTCTTCCGCGAGGGAGATGAGTCGCACTTTTTGAAAGAGTCAGATTGTTGACATCCAAGATGGGCTGGCGACTGCGCGCGCATTAGCTCCGAGGGAGGGAGATTGGATCGGTTAAGCGGATTTCAGACAGCGCCCAGCATAGACATGGCTACGGATTACTGGGGAATAATTTGGACCATGTACGGACTACTCCGTACCGACATGCACTCCAGCTCGCGCACATGATGAGCATGGTTGACAAGTTATTACAACGCCTGGGCTGGGCTCGAGTTCCAGGCGAGATTGATGAGCCCCAGTGCCCCCAGTATTTTACAAGTACAACCCACTGTAGTCCGTACAGTGTGTATTTACAACCCCCGGTGCCCGTTCCTTCCACGCGTTGTGGTGGGGGGGGAGGAGGGCCAGTGCCAGGAACATGACGAGGTGGGCAGGTCGCGCCGACAGATGCAGGCACAGCGGAGGACATGCCGCCAGGTAATCCGTACGGGTGACCCACTGTATGTACATGATCAAAAAAAAATTACTTTCTTGGCTTCCACATGCACCAGACCTTGCTTGACTTGACATTGTCAACGGCGTTGCCGACCTTTGGTGCTCGGAGCTTTTGCCCGTTCATGCGACGAGGATCTCGACGCCATGCTTTCACATATGGTTCATGGCTCTACCGTCATTCTCGAGGGAGCCATCGCGTTCAAACAATGGCAACAAGGGATGCACGCTCAGACTGCTTGCTTGCCCGACGTGCCCGCCAATGAATCGAACGCATCAGCCAATCTTACTCGAGAGACACAGACTTTATACTCGCCCGTCATTCATGGGAACCATTCTATCACGTTGCGCATCGCAACTTGGTCGCACCATGACACCTCTCACGATATTTGACCCCTACCTGGTCCTTTGTTGTCGATGTCGATTGAGGACGGCTTGGGGGATAGTGACGGGCGGCTGACGGCACCATCGACACGGGCAATACTCTCATCTCATTCTGATAGCAATACGGATCCGGTACGGACTACGGACTACGGACGGAGTGCTCCGTACGGCAGGCCCATATGCATTAGGGTCGTGCGCATCTGGCGTCGTACTAACAAGACGTACTATAAGACCGGCCCCCTGCTGATGTCATGGACGATGGGATTGGTAAATGCAGAAGACGAAGAAACATCCAGAATGCCAAATTGCACCTTATGCAGCCATCACTGGCCACCACTGCTCCTTACGGATTAGAGTCGTGCAAATTCCGAAATGGCTCAAACCCTATGCGAGGCATCCCGATCCAACCCTGGCACGATAACCACCATGTCTGATCTCTGTTCTCTGTTGGCTTCTAGCACCTCGAGAAAGAACATTGAAAGCACTTGACACGAGGTATGCTGGTAGTTCGGATTACTCCGTAGACACTGCCACTTGTTTGCGAATGTCGTCGTCCCTACATGTACCTCCCAGGCAACCCTGCCAAGTTGGGATTCCCT
The DNA here is from genome assembly GCA_003814445.1 of Epichloe festucae Fl1. Lineage (NCBI taxonomy): Eukaryota > Fungi > Ascomycota > Sordariomycetes > Hypocreales > Clavicipitaceae > Epichloe > Epichloe festucae. The sequence continues at coordinate 2,262,264 of CP031390.1, forward strand.
CTTCTTTCTGACAACCTCTACACCACTGTAGGTAGTCACTGTAGGTATTTGGTAGATGGATGGACTGAGTTGCCCAGGATGGGTATTTCACCACATCGACTAGTTCCCGTTCGTTCTCCAAGAGAACTCGAGCGTCAGATGACAAGGCATACAAAGAGCTGTCGTTTCCTTTCTTTTCTGCACAAGACTGGGAGCCTTTTATAATCTGCAACCATGAATAGCTTTTGTGCGCATTGCTTTTATGGAATTTGCAGACTGCACAGCGTCTCTTAGGCTCGTATTGCTCTCTACTTTCGCGTCTTGCCACATCTATCATGGATGGAGGTACCAAAAAGAAGAAAAACTGGCCGCAAATGTCCGATATCATAGTTCTACTCTATTAATGAATTCAAATTTCTTGCTAATTGATGCTCTTGAGAAGACCAGAACATCCGAAACCAAACCTTCTCATGCCGATCATCGGGTTGCACTACATGACGTGGGTTGGGTTGATGCCATCGGCGTTTCGTATGTAGAGCCCCGGACAACTTTTTTTCGACAGCCCAGAGGTGCAATCTGGACAAATCCATTAGATGGACTGAGTAAGTGATGAGCATGACGTAACAAAGGTGAAGTCTGGTCAGTGGTGAAACTACCGATACCAGATCTAGAGATCTCAATGGCGCATTACTAGACTTTACCCTGCCGGGTGAGGTCTCTCTTGAGTACCGCCCGATGAAGCACATTCATCTTTGTTGAAAAGACACATTTGATGTTTCTGTTGTTTTATTCTACAGCAAAAGAAAAAAAAACCGTTAATCGACCACTTGACTTTCCTCTTTTTCCCATGAGAGGTGTACGCGGGCAGAGAGCATCACTTGTCATCAAGTCCTAGAGTAGAATCTCAACGCCTAATCTCGATGAGAAGATGGAAACAATCGAGACGGTTTGTTTTGAAGATTATACGCTTCTCCCAAGACCAAGAATGAATTGAACAAGAGAGCCAAATCAAAAAAAAAAAGTTCCAACGGGGCAACAGCGTCAAGAGAAATCGGCAACCTTGTGTCCCATGATGATGGAGCATGCATCATTCAACATTCGAATTCATAGTATCACGACCGAGGTACCCACACTTGAACCAGTCGTAGATTGATGGCAAATTGACCTCGTGTTGATGCCCCATTTTGATGTTATGCTCCCAAGTCCGTAGGTTGTTGTGGGATGAGGCAGATGTTTCCAAGTTCGCTCCAGACCGCAACTCAGTAATGGCTCGCAAGTCCTAGGGGATGAAGCATTCCATCAACTGAGCTTTGGCAAAGGCAAAGCAAAAACTGGAGCACTCGTAACAAGAACAAGGTCGAAGCGTGTTTCATGTAGCTGGGTTTTAACTCATCACCGTAAACTCAAATGAGAGCAGTCTTCTCGCTCACTTGGATCAATTAGAAAAAAAAGGTGATTCAAATAGGACACAGATAACTTACATGTCACCAACGCTGCTCAGCTTGCAATGTCGATATTCTATACACGGTGGAACGGTACTATACGCGTCAAGTCGGATTTTTTATTTTTATTTTTGTTTCCCTCACTACGCAGGATCTCGGTCAGAGCAAGTTGTTGTTTTTTTTTTGTCTCGCCCCCCGCCCCCCCCCCAATCTCTCCCACTTGACCTCGAAACTTTTCACTCCTCTTGCCTCTATTTACGACATGTCTGATGAACGTACTTACAAGAGGGGAAGAGTCTCTCGTACTCTCGATATCATTCGTATCCGGACCTCCGCGCTTTCACCGCGCCCTCGGACCGTAGTGACTTGGGTAATCGGCTTTCACCAACTTTCTGCGGACGGTGACGGACGCAGTCTCCGATCTTCCCCGCTGCCCTTCCTCCCGCTTTCCTATCGACTTGGAGTGTTCAGACGGAGGTTTGGAGAGGACAATGTTGCCATCTCTCGGGGAACGTGGGAAACATGACCAACGTTGGGCGTTTCTATCCAAAGACCGCGCCTGGCAGGACCGAAAAAAAGTATCTGGATAGTCGGGGGTTTTGGTGGACTGGAGGGGGGGGGTTTCTTGGAACAAGAAGTTGATGTGTGACCGGATACCTGACAAAGTTTTTTTGTTTTAATTCAACGTAGCTGAGGCATTCTTCCTCATTTAGCAAGATTGGGGGTTGTGAAATCGGGGAATCAAACCAACACACGTCCTGTTTGCTCGTTTCCAACCTTGGGAAACCCCCCCGCCGCGCTGCTTTCAGTCCGCGCTGCCCGTGAACGACTCGGACAAATTCACCCTTCTCAGCTCGTCACACATAGAACGACCAACACACCACGTACAGGTTGTGTCGTTGGTCCGGTCCGTATCAACACATTCCCGTCATCGCTGATACTTCCTCGGAGCTCCCCCCCCCCCAAGGGCACGAGCGACCCCCATCCATCGCCTTCCTCGGCAGACGGTCCAAGCCGCTTGCTTCAATCAGGGGGCCATTGCCTTCTCATCCACTGTACGCATCGTCCCGTGCTGCCCAGTGTTGGGTGTCACGACCGAATACAGGAACCCTGTGGAACGAAGATCTTCTCATGTAACTAGCCGAACTGTAGATCAGGTTCCGTACTTGTGCTGAGCACCCAGGCCTCGTGAGAGGTCATACCTGTGCGAGGTGACTGTGAGAACATGAGGCCTACAAGTTCATGCGTAGCCCAGGCGTTGTATGCACGGGTGAGCACGTGGATTGGGGATATTATACGAGGTTTTGAGGGAACTTTGTCTCTGGTGTGTGTAATGTGGTTTGACTATTGTCGTGCCACGTGCCGCGTGAGAACAAGGACCTTCTCTTTCGGATGAGACTTGTATTCAGACGTGCGAGGTGATTCGATGCTCTCTGTGCGGTGCCAAAGCCCGGGACTCTTGCTCACGTCTGTCAGCTCTTCGGGGGTAATTTCAAGTGTTCGTGAAGCTGGTTGGTTGGTCGACAGCACGGAAAATACCAGAGAAGTCTTCGTCTCAGAATAAATCTCATGAGAAGAACAGAACGGAACGGCTCAGACTTGGAGCTATGACGGTCCTACCCTAGAGCATAGGGAAGAAACACCACGGGATATTTGCCCCGAAACCCCCCCCCCCCATTTTTTCGGTTCATGACTGACGATCTTGATATCATCTCGCTGCTCGCCAAACCAGGGTTCTCCATCTACGGCATTTTATTAAAAAAAAAAAAAAAGGAAAAAAAAAGGAAAAAAAAAAGGGGGGGGAGAAGGGGAACAAACAATACAAGTAAAGTGAAGCCATTTGGCTGTTCGTCGAGGAACTTTACTTAATCGCTTCCCCCCCCTCCTATTTTTTTTTTCTTCGTCTGGGCGTCTTCTCACCCAAACTCTCAGCCTCACTACGACGACCCCTGATCGATCTCGTTTCTGCCCAAAAGGAAATGCTCCCCCCAATCTGCACTACACTACGAAGGGGAAGGGAAAAAAAGAAAAAAAAAATCCAGCTGGCTGGCCTATGGATTTACGCGGTTGACAATCTGCATGAGCTAGAAGACTGAGATGAGACGCTGGACATTTCAGCAGTCTCGAGGGGGGAAAGAAGAAGAGGAAAAACCACAGGGTGTAATTGATCTTGAATCGAGGCTAAATTCTGGATGAGACATGCAGTGGCGGCAGTTGCGTAGCGTAGCGTCTGGTGTATTAAATGCTGGCGCGCTCCTTTGTCATATCCGTCCTCTCCCAACGTACTTGTTTTGGACAGACGGACGTCTTGTTGGGCCGGGTGATGAACTCGGCATGAGAGTTAGAGTTGGAAACAAAGAACACGTCATATGACCTAATTACGGACTAATCCGCTAGGGGATGGCCCATGAGACATGACAGCAGAGGAGATATGATTGATCCTGACGCTGATATTTCGGACGAGTCAGTCCCGTCCAGTGACCACACCGGAACTTTTGCAGCATCTGCTCTGGGTTGATGTTTTGTGGCTGGATTGGCATACAGCCTGAAGTGCTTCTTGTCGCGCGCGGTAATTCAATCTGGAACAGGGGGTTGCTCGGGATGACTCCGTTGTCTGACTCTCCTTCTCCTTCTCCTGCATTGCATGCCTTATTACCATGCCACGCCATACATGCATGCATGCATGCCATGGGATGATGGGATGGGATGATGGGATGGGATGGGATGGGATGGGATGGCCGGGGAGGGTGGTCGCTTCCTTTCATCCTGAAATGGTGGTTTTCAACGTAGCAACTTCATTTGCCCGAAACACATAAGTGAGATGAAGTGTATGTATGCAGACGCCACAGGCAATCCGTAAAACAACGCCGCGGGCCTGAATACATACGGCAAAGGGGCAGGCCATCTGTCTTTTGCACGTCCCATCGTCGCCCTCCAATGACACCGGAGGGCCGACCCGAAAGAAAAAGAAAAAGATGAGAAAAAAAAGATAAAGAAAAAGAAAAAGGAAAAAAAAACAATGGAAATACAAAACGACGAGAGAGCCCAGATGATGCAAGCAAGCCTGATGATGTGCATTTGCGCCCCCCCTCGTAGGCGACCATGATGGCGTTTTTTATTAGAACCAGTAGAATCGCCTGGCGTGCTCGGTAATCGACCAATTCAAAAACACGCATGCTGGGGATAATTAATTACCACGTATGCAACCACATGTACGGAGTACTCGGTACGGGGTATAGACTGGTTGGTTGCTCCGAGGAAGTGTGTGACAGCAGCTAATAATACGCCTCACGCTCTCGACAACTTGTTAAACGGGAAATTGATTAGTCTGATCTCCCACCAGACTGGCCCGAGGCAGCCCATCCAGTCCGTGAAGAAACAGAGTAATCCGTACGGACTACTATTATTATCACGGCGCTGGAAAATGTCCGACGGTCACATAATCCTCCCAGTATTATGAGGAGTCAACCAGAGGTAATAAGGACAGGAATGAGAAGATGAACGGATGGTGCCGTCGGTCCCTTTCGGTCCCTTTACTCTTGTCGCGCACAAATCTCGCAATCACGTCACTCCGACAGATTCCGCGATAACATATGCATAATATACACATCCGCAAGGAAAACTGTGATGAACTTTACAATTAGTCCAGCGCGAACACGGCAAGCTTGACGATGCTTCTTCATCTTCTTCTTTTTCTCTCGACATACTTTGTATCCGTTAGCTCCGCAATGCACCAGAGGAGTAATCCGTAGGCTTTCCTTTCCCTCTTTTCCTCATCGACGGCCAGGAGTCATCCATCTTCAGTGGTGACATGTGGGTCGCATTGCACAGTCTGTCGCCTTCTTCTCTCGACGCTGCAGATCACGAATCCCTGTGACTGACTCTGTCAGTTCTGCAGTTCTGTGTATCCAGGAAAGAGGCGTGGATCCGACCACAGACTCTCCCGTACGGAGTACATAGTACATACATAGTACATACGTATGTGCATGCTCCGTCATGCTCCGTCTGTACTCTGTCCCACCTGGAGCACACTCGCTTCTGTCTCTTTCTGGATTCGAGTGGGTTGGGTTGTCTTGGTTCTTGCTAAGAGTTGTCAAGTCCCGTTATGAATAATACCCCATCCCGATCGCGTGCCTGGCAATCTGACCGAAACATGTTGTTGTTGAGTTTCATCACGATACGTTATATTATCGTTATCACATGTGAGGCATTAAACCTAGATTTGGATTTGCCTCTCAAGGACACCTTGAACTCGTCCCGCGCGGGGGGGAAAGAGGGTGGTGGGGGGGGCGTGTCAGTCTTTTTATATTTTCCCTTATGCCAGGGTTCATCATCCGCCCAGTTCTTTGTCTGACGATATGTACTGCACTTTCGCGGCGGAACAACTAACCGGCTATTCCGACTTCGCGATGCTTCGTAATCGGTGTGATATAGATCAGCCCAAGTGATAATTATCTGGTGAATTTTGGGAGGAATGCATTCCTTGTACTCCGTACTCCCTAGAACACTTTTCTTTTGCAAGAGCCGTTCAACATCAGGCGTTTATCAGGCAGCAATTTCGGGTTTGGTCGTGGTGAGGATCATTCTTTGGATTTAGTAATACGAGCTGGTCGGCACATAGTCCGTCCTACTACATAATAGCGACAATGCTCCGGCCAGTCGACTCAACCCCCAAGTGAATACTCTCGCCTGGTCCCTTTTCTTACTCCGCAGAGTGCTCTCCCCATTTGGGACATTGAGTCGATGTTGCATGTCATGTCGTGTCGTGTCGTGTTATAGTCGCGTCGTGTCGTGTCGTGTCGTGTCATAGTCGCGTCGTGTGTCATGTTAATATCACAGCCCTAGACGTGTCTAACCCTTGTTCTCTATGGATTGTGCTATTACGTCAGTCTGACAAGACAAGATCGAACACTGGTCGTAGAGTATGAGTTTGGCGTTCTTCCGCGTCGCCATATGTCGATTTGATGTATTTTTGTGGGACAGGATAAGTTCCTTGCCTGTAGAGCCGGTAGAGCCGGTAGAGCCGGTAGAGACGTTCTCAAAGGCCTAGTCTAGCAGACAATTTATTCGTAGATGAAGCCTGGGCAGTCTGGAAGACCTGCTTCGGGCTCCATGGAATCGCGTCTTTTCAAGTCGTTCTGAAGACCCTACCACGAGGGTTCAAATGTTAAGCATGACTATTTGGCAGGGATGTAAGGATTACCTCTCCACTAGCCAGGTGTTGCCAGGTGTTGCCAGGTGTTGCCAGTTGTTGCCAGGTGTTTTGCTACACCCTTGTCTGCCGCCGGCCAGGTGCTCTCCGCATCAGTTCCCGCCACTGTGTGTGGTCAATCCCAGAAGCACACGGCAGACACCCAGGCCAGGGTCCCAGGCTTCTGCGTCGAACAAGCTGGTTGGAATGTCTTCATCGCATGCATCTTTGCTAGTTCGTCAGCCCTACACACGGGCCGACCCTGAACTTGCGTCAAGTCGGCAGACCACGCATCGTAGCCGTGTCAGTTGAGCAAGCCAGGAACTTGCTTTGACTTCCTGGTATCATGTGCAGCGGATGCCGTGGTGCATCTGTCAAACGCACGTTTTTTTTTTGTGTGGCAAAACTGGCCTGATGTACGTCCCGTGAGTCATGCTGTGTCTGTAATTGTCCAAAGGTCGCACTAGATAAAATGCCCAGTCAATCCCAGTCACTGCCTATCAATAATGAATATTATTGATCGACTTGCTGTCCTTGATCTGTTAATGGCCAGCCGGTCAACTTTGATTGAGAAGGCTATTATTGCCTTTTCTCGTCCACGACCTACCCTGCGGCCAGCATGCGAACTCAGACGGTAGGGAGTTGCCCCTGATGAGGGTAGACATGCACGCAAGCTTCGACGACGATGTGTTACATACATACGTGTCCATCGGTGGCCCCGGTCCCTGACTCCATACATGTGAATTTACCAAGGGCCAAAAAACAGGCCTAGCTCGTTCACACAAACTCCACGTGCAACTGGCATGTGCCTCATGCTATTCTGGATTTGTGTTAGGCTCATTGGCAAGTGTGACTGGTCCGACCCTGGACGAGGCGGACGGAGCAATGTACATGTGCGTGTTCTGAAAAACGCATCTCGATGCGGGAAAAGACGAGCCTGCTTGGTTGTTGCAGACCCTACCAATACTTCGGGCTCCTATACAGGCAAATGGGTTGTTGAGTGACTGGGCAGAATAATTGCCGGCGCTGCATCCAGTTTAATCCCTGTTTGATTTTGCACGAGTACATGACTAGAGGTAGCAGGTCAATAATAGATCTTTCCTAACAGCTTCCTCCTTGTTAAGCCACGAAGAGCTGTTAGTGGCTACCCCACATGGGGCTTGTAGTCGTGTAAAATCATTCAGGGGTTTTACTCTGCTCCATACGGAGTACATAGAAAGCTAGTCGAAAGGCAAGCTAGTCAAAAGCACGATGCACCCCTGAGCTTGCCTTGTGACCCTCGGCTCATACATAGCTCGAACGATGGCGCGATTAAGTGCCTCAGGCAAAAGAGGCGCGAAGTGGTTCTCGGTAGAATTAATGAATTGGTGACAAGTGACAACCAGATTGGAGGCAGGCACGCACTTGATAAACTGGGCAGTCGCAAATGAGCATAGAGCGAGGGCCGAGGGCCGATTCGCTAGATAGTGCCAGAAAGGTGGGCCTGTCATCAGGTGGGCGGGTCAAGCACTGCAAAAAAGGGGGAACGTAATTTGTACGTACGGAGCACGTACTCGTGCCACGCCCCATTTCTCTGGCCCTCGATTTGATCGCCCCACTATTAAAAATGGTGCTTATCCGCAAAACGGGCCATATCAGCAAAACGGCCACTTTGAGAAATTTATGCAGGTTTTTACAGAGTATATTAGGGTTTGTCGTTTTAACGCTGTTTGTACGGAGTATGCCATTTTGCTATTGAACATTTTATAATTGCTCAAAATAGCTAAGCCGTTTTGCTAATGTAGCTGTTTTGCTGATGAGCAACTCTACCATTGGTTAGAAAGGTGGGGTGCGTTTGACACGAGTACTTGTACTCCGTAATTACATGAAGTAAGTAGTGGCTGCGGCGGCTGAAGAAGCGCCGGAGAAAAATTTGCACGAGCTTTTCGTCAGACCATGTGCGTCAACGCACAGCGCACACGGCACCCAGATCTTGTCTGCAAGTCGAAAAGACAATGGAGGAGAAGTTCCTGTCATGACATGTATCTGCCATTACCAAGACTGAAAACTCATGACGTAGAATTGCCGTCGGCCCAGACGCCCAGAGCCTAAAACTGCGTATTGCAAATCAACTGCACGACGTAGTTGACCGGTGTCTTTCCTTTTTTTTTTTTTTTTTAAATTTTTGGCCATCACCGACAACCTCGGCGCATGTTGGTTCTTTTTTTTTGTGTGACTTTTGCATGGAACTTGTAATCGCATTCAGGACCCTCCCAATATGTAGTTCGGGGTGTTGTCTGTCTAAAGGGGCGCATGCCCAATCGAGGCGGCCCTTTGTCAATAATGCCGTACGGATTACCCCCTACAGCGCGAGGCTCTGTTATCTATCCCATCTTCGGACTTCCGTTTCTTCCAAATTTTGATACTCCCGTAATAAGTTGTCGTTGCTCTGTGTCACTGGGGCCGCCATGTACGAAGGTTTCACGCCGTCGCCCGTTGTGGTGCTGAGAAGGGGGGAAGGTGGGAGGGGGTCGTGGGTTTGCAGATTGTGATGCCCCCCCTGGCCTCCCGTTGATGGAGACCGTTTCTAATCCGTACCTGCCACTTGTTTCGTCTCTCCACAATGGGCAGATGCCATGACAGCCACGCAGCCGTGTTGCTGTTGCTGCTATTACTACGGATTGCTATTATCGTATTATCATAATATGCCATTAGCGAAGACGGCGTCAACCAGGGCGCAAGAATTCAGTGTGATACCGGCGCCAATGATACTCGCGCATACTCCGTACTCCCTCCGTACTTGGGTACGTACAGCTGGACGTGTACGGAGTACAGTATTGATCTATTAGGTACCTACCAAGCTTGCTCATGCTGTGCAGATACAGTGGCGCCCCATTGTACTCGTATTCGGCAGAACGGGGTGAGACTGCTGACTGAGTACACGCCCAGCCGTCAAGTCAGTCAGTCATGAATTGTAAGAGCCGGGCTTGTGCGTCGTCTGCAAAATTGATCGGCACCAGCCAGACTCGACAAACCCAGACCCTGGTCACCCACCCCAAGGACTTGTCTTTTACCAGGACAGAACTAGCCCCCTTCTCAAGCCTGGCCCATCCCTGTTCAACCTTTCTACATACATCCAAGGTACCGACTATTACACTATCCTTCCTCTCTTTCGCACCTCTCTAATCTCTGCGATCAGACTCTTGTTTGTTGCGAACGAAGCTGTCAAATTCGCGCCGCGAGCTTGGCCAACGCTGGAACCACGTTGTGTCTTGAACTGGATATCAGCTCTGTGACGAGCTCTGTTCTGTCTATCTGGCAAGCGAATTCGGCCGACAAAACAAGCCAACAAGACAAGCCACCGAACGCCATCCATACATCAGCATCGACTGTACCTTTTATCTTTATTTTTCCTTTGCACACTCTACCTTTTTGTCAAGTCGCATTGCCCTCGTGTACGACATTTGGCCTGCTCGATATCGAGATAACATCCTATTTGCATTCTCACACCAGCTCCTGGCACTACGATTCTCGCGACAAGAACCTCTGCCGCCGGCGTCACTCGCTTTCATTGGTCATTCACAGCATCGATCTGCTCACGATAAACGAAGAACACGTCCAGCGACAGTGGGAGTCTGGCCCTCCAGCTTGCTGTCCAGCGGAAACAGCTTTGCCATCAAACTTCGCACCATCGAGGCTACACTTGACGGCTCTGTCATTATTTCGCGAGGCCAATTTGAACACGCATCTCCGACATAAATTGGCGACCAACTTCCACTTGACCGAGCGTTTTGCCGAGCTTACTTTTTACAACGGCTACGTCGCGCCGTCGCGGGTCGCTTGCTGTGCCCCCACCACTGGAAAACCTTCGCGGGTTCGCTCAGGTACGGATGCGCTCTCCTTGGGCTGCAGGGCTTGCCTCGCTCCTTTGTCCCAGACCAGGGTTTAGTGCTGACCCCGGCCGCTGACACCACTCACAGCACAAGCAGCACAAGTCGTCGGATCCACTCCGGGACCAAATACCCAGCAAAACGACAAGGAAACCAGACGAGCTCAATTGATTTCGACAATCAGACTGAGGAGCAAGCACTGTCGATACAAGAGGCCCGATTAGGTAAGACCTGCGTTTTCATTCATGTTACTGTTGCTGTTGGGACGTCATTGTCGTCGCCCTCTGCCAGTCCTGCTTCACGCCATACAATGCCACTGTCTGATGCTCTGGGCTTACCCGGGGGCTTTTGAATTGGATCCAAGGCAAGGTCATGACCAGTGCCTGTTGTGTGCATGCTGCAACTACAATTGTTTTGCGCGAGTTCTGGGACGTTGGCCAAGGGCCACCTACCTCGGACAGAGCCATCATTCGAACCTCACCATCCAAGTCTTCCTCTGTGTCCCCCACCCTTGCGCCAGCAGCGACCCATGTCCTGGCCGTCTTGGCCCATCAATCTTTGGGCCGGCGCCGATTTGTCGGGATCGCTGGTCCGTCGTCATCAAGAGGGAGGGGGCTTTGCGGAGTTTTTCAAGGAAAAAATGTGCTTCGTCTTCTTGCTGTTCCCGTGCAATCTGGCCAGCGCAGGTGTTCATCACACACGTCCCGCGTCTGACCCAGGCTTACCACGTTGAGCACAAGGATGTTACGCCATCCCGGTCCTCTCTTCGGACAGTCTACCTACCGGCTTGTGCACTCGAGCTAACATTCTTCGAAAAGAGTACGAGACTTGCTCACATTTATGTGTCGACGTCCCTACTTGATATTATAGAAACATTATTCCCCCCCGGACAGACTGGCAACTTTCCGGCCCAAGCTCTGTCGTAGGTATGTATCTCCCACCCTTTGTGTGCCGAAGTACGGAGTAGCACCCGCACGCGGACTCGAGGGCGACGTGCATGAACCAGCAACCACTCTGAGCATGCTCGGGGACTGGACCTTGGAGAGACAACCTTGTTCTTCTATCAACGACTAATCTGTCAATGGCGGTTCGGCAATAGTTATTAGACCTCCGCACGTGGAAGTGGCAGCACCAAACAGGCAGAACCCTGTCTTGACGTCCAGCCTAGGCCCCTATTTCTTTTTGAACCGAGTAAGGATCGCGCAAGGTACGTTCGGGCAGTCCACAATGGTGTAACATTGCAATGAGCAAATCCACAGCAAAAGAAAGCAGCTGAACATTCACGGCTCCGATGTGGCCTCCCTCCTCGCGCCAACTGCCCAATCAATGCACTTTGTCACAATCGAGCTGTAAATCTGCGGCAATCTAGATGCAAGGAATCCTTCCCTTTTTTTTTTTCGACAAGATGACAGGGATGTCACCAGTCTATCTACTTGCTACCTTCTTGTTTTTACCCCCAAACGCCTCGTCTTCATCCGTTGTTTTACTCACCGAGATACGCGAGCTAATTCGCGAGTCTAGGAAGATTCCATCGCTCCCTTCTAAGCTATCGGAAATCACACCTGAACAGCCCCTAAACATAGCCCGAGAAGTCTTGACTGTCTGTGCGGATCGTCCCTCGCTGACATTCTTGGAGGTATGTCAGTGCTATTTCGACCGCCCGTCTCAGTGATAGTTGCCCAGATGGCGCTTATCGAGTGGTGCCGTCGTAGAGACGACTATGTTGTTGGCTTTGAATATCACATCAAGTGCTTTCAAACGGCTTTCGAACCCTACGCTCACGTTGTGCCCTGATTGTCATCTGCAAGCATCAGACAGACAAAATACCCATCATGGATCAAGCTAATTTTTAAATTCGACTAGACACTCATATCGCCCCAGCGCCGCCTCCATGACAGTCACAATGGCCTCACATCCGCAAGTACGCGGTCATTTCAAGGACGAATCAGTCTCCGATCCCGTGAGTGGTGCAGCTCTTACTTACGTCTTGAATACAATTCACGCCTCGTGTTTGATTACCCAAGAGGCCAACTGAAATGGCACACGCCTCGGTGAAGGCCATGGAACATGGTCCAGGCGATTCGCTGCGGAAAGTTCCCGGCTTCACATACCGACGGCAGTAGCAAACCTGATAATATCAATCCACACCGCCCATCAAGTGATGCGCTTTGTCGAGCAACAGGCAAGCAACATGGTCTTAATTTAGTCGCAAGATTGACCAGGTCGGGAATCCGCAGTGGATTCGACAGGACATCATCTCCTGTTTCACGACTGACTAGGGTGGGCGCCTCGGACAAGGGAGGGAGGGGGTGGGCCGACGGTGTGAGCATTGTACGGTTTGTGTCGTGCAAGACACCCAGCCCGACCAAGTTGTGGAGAATGTCAGCCTTCCTCCCATCAGTTCCGTCGTCGCAAAAGCGCACTTTATCGCTACCCTCATCGAGCGAAGCAGCAGCCACTGCCGCGACATGGCCGTACACCCATACGATTTTATTCTCATTTTGATCGTCGTCGTTGTTGTCCCCCCCTCCTCCTACAGCGCCGCCCATCCACTGTTGGTTATACCTGCTGTCTTGTAGGTACAAAATCCAGGAAACAAAGGCGCCTTTTGGCAAAGGAGGCCGGCCAGTGCTTGGACCTGGAGAGCTTAGCAGCTGCCACAAGAGAGAAGCTTGCGTGGAAGGCTTCATCATGCCCGCGTGGCACAAGTGTGTCGTCGCCGATCATGAAGTTGACAAACATCGAAGCCTGGCGGCATGGCATTTCATACGCGCTTAATATTTCTGTCAGAAAGTGAGCGCAAGGACGCGGCGGATATGACCGCAAGTCGGTGGAGATTGGCAATCGCACGCCAGCGTTCATGCTCAGTGGGGCTTCTCACAATAGCGGTGGCTGTCGAAAGGGGTGAGGGAGGTGCCCCGAGTGGACCACCACCAACACAACATCATCTGGCTCAGGTCAATGAAAAAGACACTTGTCGCTGTAGAGACGTATGTACATACCGACTCGGACAAGTTCCACGTTGACGACGGGAAAGGAGGTTGGCCGGCAAGTGCTGTCTGTGGCCGTAAAGTCGACGCGATGCTCCTCCGTCCACGGCTCCGGCCTCTACAGACGTGCAGTGCAGGCCAACAAACATGCAAAACGTACAACACACAGCATGCGCAGAAAGATTGGGAGAATGAGAAGACGAGGTTTCGGCCGATGAGAGCAGAGAGGCTTGGACACAAAATGCCACGAACGGACTGGCATCATCTAGTCTGTACTCAACGTGGAGGTTTCATGCTTGATCTGGATGGAGCGGCGCTCCATGGCTGCCCCTACTACCCACTATCGCCCGCTGCAACCTCTCTGCTGGGACCGACGTGTGCGCAGGCGCAGGCGCAGCAGGCCTCCCTCGGTCCTTGCCATTGTCGACAGCATCCAGCACCGACATCAACCCGGGGCGAGGTGCAAGCAGGTGGTGGTTGGTGGGTGTGTGGCCCTATCTCGAACAAGGGGCGGCAACGGGAACATGGCTTCACTATGTACATAGGATCCGTGGGGACGAACGGCCTGGTCCCCATGCTTCCTCCCCCGGCAGCCATCATCGATGACACCAAACCTTGCCAGCCGTCCACCAGCCGTCTGCCAGCCGTCCACCGGTGCACCACCCCAACAGCTGTCAACGGCTAACGGGTCAACGGGTCAACCAAGCAACCATCTGGATTGTCCGTCCGTCTCTTTGCGGTCGTCTGTGATGTGATGGCGCTGATGGCGCTGATGGCGCAGTCAACCCACACCGCTCATAGCCCAGCGCAACCCGCGGCGTCATGGTGGCAGCTAGCATGAAGCAGCGACGAGAAACGAGAGCGCCACAAAGCAGAGCACGAGGCAAAGGCAAAGCCGACCAGACCAGAACGTTGTCGAGAGCCATTCTGAGCCATCTCGAACCACCTTTCCCGGCTGAGTCCTGGCCCGCTCTTTAGCTCGGTTCTCGAATGCCTCATTGGGCCGCTTGTCCCAAGGATAGCGCTCCCTGACTCCCCGGCTGCGCTGGTGATTGGCCGTTTCATCAGAAGCTGCCACCCCTGTCACGTTTCTTCCATGCGCTGGCCCTAACCCCGGCCACCATCTCTCGTTATCCCACCACTTCTCCATGAGCGCCATGTTGCGCCCCCGAGGATTTTTCAGCGCACCCCACCCCCTGTCCCCACCCCCTGTCCCCACCCCCCGGCCAGCGTCCCGGCCTGCTCAAGTCAGGAAAGGCACACACATGGAAGGCCATCTCTTCATCCTGGAGCGTTCCCTCTCCGGTCGTCTTGAACTCTTGCGTCCTCTCGTCTCGTCGTCTTCTTGCTTGAAACTGGTCGACGTAGACGCATACATATACATACATGAGCTTGGGAAGCTCCGAGGTCTACCTGTTGCCATATCTTCCTTCTGCCCTGGCCTAGGCTGCCCTCCACGGCGTCCTGTCTTCATTTTCTGACATTTGGCAAACACATCCTCTCTTCTTTGTCAGCGAATCTCTCCTGTCTCGGAAGTCAGTCCCAAAAAAGCTTTGCGAAGCTTTCGGGAGGCTACTTCAGAGATCAGTGAGTTTGCCCAGAATACAAACGGTACATGGTCAGCCCATTTCCATATACCCACCTCTATTTTTACGCTGCTCATTTTATCCGCTGCTTTCTGTTCCGAGTTCGTTTTTGCGTTCGTTGGCGCCCTGGTTTCTCTAGCGCTTTTCTTCAGTACTGCTGATAGTCCGAGTATCCTGGTTGCTTGTTTGTACCTGTCAGCAACCCAACCCCTTTCTGCTTTCTTTGCTTGACAGCAGATCAAGCTTGGTTTGCCTGCGACCCGCCAAAGTTGGCGACTTTCGTCATTTGCGTTGCTCTCTCTCATCCTCGCCTCACTTCTCTTGGCCATCAAAACCTTTGCCTCGAGCAAGCGCAAAACGGCACAGGGGTTCCTTCACGCCTCACCCGTGGCATCCCCGTCCGTCCGTCCTCACCAGGGGACCGCCCACCCCACCACAGCTCCCCAGACCTTGACACCAGACCAGGCCAGGGGGGGGACAAAACACCAACGCGTTCTACTTAACATTTGTTTTTCTTCATTCGTTCGAGTGCTTTTCCCTGTGCCGATGTCTTACTGATGCGTCTTGCCTCTATGCAGCATCATCCCCACCAGCAACAGGGTCCGCCTCCTTCCCAACAACAGCATCATCTTCATTCGCGACCATCGAGCATCGTACACCAACAGCATCACCACCAGGCCCACCAGCAGCACCAGGCACATCAACAACACCAAGCACATCATCATCATCAGCAGCAGCAGCAGCATCAACAACAACAGCAGCATCACTCGCTGCCTCCGCCGCCGCAACACCAACAGAGCGCATACTCGTCCACCCATTCTCTCCCGCAGGCATATCAAACCGGGAGTCAGGCGGGTGGTGCTCAAGACAACCTGGGTTACTACAGTCATCCTAGTCCTTACAGCACTCCAGGTGCTAACAGCGGATACACGTCCGCAGGTATGTCTTTCCATGATAACTTTCACTCATGACATGCCTGCTCAACTACCAACCCCCTTTGTCGATTCGGATACATTGTCTCTTCAAGAAGCTGACGAAGTGATTCCATTCTCGCACCATCAGATACTCCCGACATGATGGCCGCCGCGCAAATGCCTCGTCCTCCCTACCCTCCCATGTCCTATCATACGCCGCAGTCCAACTCCCCGGCGTCGGTAGCCTCTCCATCCCAACATGACCAGCACAGAAGCCTATATGGCCAGCCGCCATCTCAGCATCTTCAGCAGTCGATGTATTATCAGCCTCAATCGCATTACCAACCCATGCCGCATCATCCTACGGCTTCCCCTTATGCCCAGCATGCTCATCACCCACAACAATCCTTGACTTCCCAACCCAACATGATGATGTCGCACACGGCGCCTCAAAATCAGATGGCACAACATGCCGCGCAACATGCTCAAGCTGGTATGTCGGGCAGCCCCCGACCCAAGATCGCACCCCAGGTACCTGTTCAGCTTCAGAAGCCGGCCCAGACATCTCCAATGCCCCAGAATCAACAGCATCAGCCCAATGCGCCCCAGCTGCAGAGCCCAGGTAGTACGGCTCCTGGGGTCAACCCAAATGCTGCACCCGGACCTATCCCAGCAACCACCCCGCTGGTTGTGAGGCAGGACGGCAATGGCGTCCAGTGGATCGCGTTTGAGTACTCGCGCGATCGTGTCAAGCTGGAGTACACTATCAGGTGTGATGTTGAGTCGGTCACTACCGATGACTTGTCTCCCGAGTTCAAACAGGAGAACTGCGTTTATCCCCGAGCTTGTTGCCCCAAGGATCAATACCGCGGAAATCGCTTGATGTATGAAACGGACTGCAATCGGGTGGGCTGGGCTCTGGCGCAATTGAACCCACCGCTGCGCGGAAAGCGAGGCTTGATTCAGAGAGCGGTTGATAGCTGGCGAAACAGCAACCAGGACCCCCGTCTTCGAAGTCGGCGGGTTCGCCGCATGGCCAAGATGAACAATCGCAAGCAAGTCCAAGGGACGCCTACGCCGCACCCAGGTGCTTCCCACTTGCCAGGACCTGGCGGACCATCAGGGATTTCAGCGGCTCCCGCTCCCATGCATGGGGCACCGCCCATGGGTAAGCCTGGGATGGGTAACATGGGCCAGCCCATGCAACACCATGCTGGGGCTCATGACGGAGGCGCCCCCGGTGGAGGAGATGAAGTCGGTATGTTCCACCACCAGATGTGATTTGAATCCTCGCATCTGCCTGCCTTTGCATTGCTTGTTTTGCCTCCTAGCACCACAATTGCACTGTGCGGGCTTGCCCGGCTCACTCACTGCGTTGATTTGCTTCATGATACCAAATCCTCCATGCACCTTCATTGTTACTGCGAAGAAAAAAAAAAGTACTTTGCGCTTTGACAAATTTATGCTAGCCCATCATCGGCGGATTTTCCTTGACGTTTGCGCGTGTTTTTGCTCTCACTGTCCTTCTTTCTCCTCGGTTGGGAACGGGTGTTGTAACATTTTGTCTCATTATCTTGTTTCCTCATGTTGTTGGCCCAAGTTGCCTCATGACCTGAATTATCTGAGCGTGGAAGATGGAGAATCTATCTTCGCCCTTGGGTGTGTCTCTGCAAGACCGAGATCACTGCAAATATTTTCCTGTACATTATCATAAAAGTTGCATCAAGCGCGCTGCTGTCAGGTCTTTTGCATTGCTGCTGCTGCTTCTTTTATGCGACTCTTGATTAGACAAGCTCAATTTGTGCCTGATTTGGCTATAACAAAGTTTACTTGCGCAGGCAGTCAAATATCTTTTTTACCCCCCAAAAAAAATCGGTGTTTTTCATGAGACACATGCAAAGAAGATGAGAGACAAAAGAGACAGAAAGCAAGGTGTCATGTTTTTGTTGTGGCCTAGTCGAAATCAATTCGCTTGCTGTTCTAGCCCTTCTCCCGAAACCCCCCCTTTCCTCCACCAATCCAAGACATCAATCATATCACCTCGTTCAATCATGGCAGTGGGCTCCCAAGCTAACGAATTTCATGAGGCCATGGCGTTGCTTACGAAAACCAACACCAAAGTCAAATAGCTCACGACGGATCTCATGGTGAAGGAGACGATGTAAGACCTGCGCATGTCTTCACAGGTTATGTCGGTCAAGGCTACCCTGCCACTGCTCAGGGCGGGCCAATGTCTCACATGGCACCCCGAGTAGGCGATAGTGCCATTGCCGCGCGAAAACACAGTCGACCTAACATTGATGAACCCGAAGGTCTTTTCCCCAACATTCCCGAGGCCAAGAAGCGAAAATTCATCCTGGTAGACGACAACATGCGGGGGTCAAGACTTCGAGTTCGGGTCACTCTCGACGGTGTCGATACCAACGAGATCCCCGACAGCTTTCGAAAAGGTGCCAGCGTTTTCCCTCGGAGCTATTTCCCCCGTGAAATGCAAAGCCCCCCTCCCAGTGCGACCGGCTCCCAATTCTTCTCCGGGGATTTGTCTGATGATGGAATTCAGGAGACTGAGGGCCGAGTCCCCGGTCGTCGTGGGATCCCTAAATCAGCCAGTCAAGCAGTCAGGGTGACTATGGGAGAAGGGGGAACTGGTGAAGTCGCAGTTCCTAGAATGAGAAAGACTCGCCGCGGTAAGGAGGTGAAACTAAACGACTTGGCTTATCGAATGGCATGGCTCCAAAGCCGCGTGTTTGCAGGTCGGACTGTTTTTCTCCAGCGCGCATGTGAGCATCATCCCCACCTCCGTGTCAGACGCAGTAGAACAATATGCCAAAAGCTAACCTGGCATGATGTAGTGGATACTTATCGGAACAAAACGAAAGCTGCCATTGAAGGCACGATGCAAGACATTGTTGCTCTTGCGCCGCACTACGAAACTCGGGCAGGCAGGCGGAAGTGGAACGACAGGCGACGACGTGGAGAGGCTACAAATGAAGACTGAGTTCCGTTATCAATGTGATGGACGGCACCAACCTCTGCTGTTTTGACGTTTTACTCACTGACTCTTCTGGAAACATTGGCCATTACATATATCCATTACATATATATATATATATGCCCGCCTATCTGCCTATAGCTTCCCCCCCATGCTTCAGACAAGCATGTATCTGATTGGCACCCGGGTGAAGGCACCGCAAATTAGCTTTTTGCGACTGGCTGGCTACTCAACTTGTCTGTTACTGCCATTTCTTCGTTCTGGTAGTTTTTTTTGTCATGCTGATGTTTCTTGCGGTCACAACATCGTCGTTGAACGATTTACAGAAGTACTATATTTCCTGCAATTCTTGACGCGTCTCCCGCATCACGTATACTTGTGTTGCCAACTCACGAGGACAAAGACGGAGGCAGGGACTTTTTTCTTCTTTTATTCTCTCATCAGCATTGGCATGCCATATCCGCTGTGCGCAAAGATAATCATTTTCTCTTTCTCTTTATGTGTGTTGATCAAGTTGGTAATGTTGTTTTGTTTGTCCGAATGTTGGGGATTATTATCCTTGTGTACATGGACCGGCCTGATATGGAGTGATGTTGGAAATTAAAAGATGTGCGATGTACGGACGGACTATATAAAGTAGTGTTTTGATATTCTTGTACGCCCTGGAAGAACCAGACAACGGCCAGGGTCCAAAAGAGGCGAGAAGGCTAGTAAATCAGCAGACAAATAGATGGTGTCAGTGCCAGCCCCATGCTGTGACGGTTCGGGAACTAGACGCAAGTCTCATGCACACACGATGCGGAGTACCCCGTATACAAGACAAGCGTAAAGCATTATAACAGATAATATTGAACATTTCATTCGTATGTCAACTGTCACACTGGCTGGGTATCGCCAGCATTCCCGATGTGTTCACAATCCGATGCATTGGCCACACAACCAATGAGCAGAAGAAGAAGAAGAAGTAAAAATTTCAATAAAATTTAAAAAGGAAACGTAGCACTCTACATGATGATTATGAAAACAGCTACCTAGCAATGTTATTGAATCGAATCTTCATATACATATTTTTTTGCTCATTGGTCGTGGCCAACGAACGGCGCTAGTCTCAATTAGTCAGACGAGACAAAGACAGACCACATACGGATTATTACATGCATGGCCTCTGCATCCCTTGCCAGACAGATCGGACTCAATTCAACCCAGTCAGTCAGTCAGTCAGTCAGTCAGTCAGTCAGTCAGTCAGTCAGGCAGTCAGGCAGGCAGGCTTGCGAGGCCCAGGTTGGCGCCCTCGCCACTTTGCGTCGAGAAAGCACGAGCGAGGTATCATCCGGCGGACAGACGGACAATGTCGCACCGTCTCCAACGCACACCGGGCCGTCCACCGCCGTTGTTTGTCGCCGAGCTCGATGCCGCCCCGGCCCATGGCTCCGTGGCTGCTCCATCCCGTACAAAGGACGAGCCGGATAGACGGATGGCGAGAACGGCCGAGGTGGGGGACAGGGTGCAGGCGAACCCGTGGCCATACCATGGCCCTGGATTCGGTGATGACGAGAACGGACCGAGTGCGACGGTACTTCCCACGGTTCAACATCAGGGGCCGGGAGGGCTGTCCGCAAATGGACTAGATGGAGATGGGGACGAAGATGGGGATGGAGATGGGGATGGAGATGGGGAAATGGCATCTCTGAGGTTGGACGCTGTCGCTGGCGCTGCTGCTGCTGCTCGCGACACCAAAACCACAACCACGCCTGCACCAATTAAGCCGTACTGTCCGCCGCCAGAAAGACACGATGTATTATCCGCCGGCGGCTTGAGAAGCCCCCCGACTTCTGCAGGCCCAAAGTCAGTGGCCCAGGTGGCCTATCGACCTTACAGACCACCGTCTGTGCCATCGCCCGCAGGAAATCCTGGGACACGTCCTGGGACACAGTCGCCGAGCAGCTTGGGGGCAGCACCGCATCATCATCATCATCATCATCACTCTTACAGGCCGTTTGATGCTGATTCTCAACCTGGCAGTCCGGCTCCCGACGAGGCGACAGGTCAACAAGAGCATGCAGCTTCTCCGGCATTGGTCCCAGTCTCCGAACCGGCACCTAATACAACGACGACGTCTTCGTCATGCCCACCTCCGTCTTCATCATCGACGCAGCATGCCCATGTGCCCACCACCATGGCTCAGGCATCCGCGGGGGGGACGACAACGCTGTCCCCGACACCTATACGTCCTACCCATCCACCTCAAATGGAGGCATCGCCATGGCCACCATGGCCATCGCCAGCGTCCTCGGACACCGCCCACCCGCCGACTTGGACGCCTTCTCCTCATTCGCCCCCCCAGCCAAACTACCCGGGGCCACAGGCCCAATACGCCAACTCGAGCGCAGCATATTATCCCTTTCCGAATGAGAGCCGGCCAGACTCACAGCCGGAAACAAACCCGGCAGGCCATCAGCACCAATGTCCGCCCTACTCTCGACCCCCCCTAGCATCACCGCATCCAACACAGCCCGTATACGCTACCAACAACACACCTCCAAATCCCCCCTTTTCTCCGGGAAAACCGCCTCCTCCCCTCCCACCAAGGCGGCCACAAGCTCAGCATCATGGCGGATTCGGAGGTGGTCCCGTCGACGCAGCTGCCTATCCTCGTCCGCCCAAAACTCACCACAACCCCATGCCGCCAGCGCATCCGCCGCGCCCAGGACCGAGTTCTCTGACCAGCGGATCACTGTTCAGTGCGTCCTCTGCAAAGAAGTGGTTCGACAAGACAAGCCAAGTACTGGAGAGTAAGTTGGAGGCTGTTCTGCAAGGACCATCCGGACCTGCGTACCGACCTGCGTATGCGACAAATGCACCACCTCGGCACCACCCGGGGGGTTCGCAACGGAGAGGGGTGCCGCCGCCGCCGCAGGGCTCCTATGGATGTGCTCCGGGACCCGGCCCTTGGGGACAGGGCCCTCCTCCGGGGTGGAGGGGGCCGTAGCAGAGGGTGGCTATTCTTGCTCGTCTTGTGCTGTCGCGGCTGTTATTTAAGAGCGTTAGCGTGGCGTTGGCATAGAGAGCTTCTGACACTCTTGTCATTCGTGTTTGTAAAGTCGGGGACGAGGAGGTAGCCAGCCAGCCCGTGACGTCCCTGTATGCCAAGTAGATCGTGCGATTGGGTTGGTTCATCTGGCCGGGGGGTTATGCACTAGCCGGCAATGCCATGTTTGATCTATAATACTATGAAACCAGTACCTGGCTCTCACAACTCTTTAATGCAAACAGTTCAACTGAAAACCCAACCGTGTGTATATTTATGAATTATAAAGTATTTCATGGGTGTTCTTCAATGAAACCGTTTGTTGCCAGACCGGGCGTTGCCGCCAAAAATGGAAACGATTTCTGCAAACCGCCACGGAGTACGGACTAGTTGGTTGACGATACAAACGGTATCTGGCTGGAGAAAGGATCCCAACTCGTCGAATGACGCGTCAAGTGCACGGCCAGATGCAGATGGCAGATGCGACGATCGATCGGTAGACCGATCAGGTAGGTCAGCACCTACAAACGTCAAAAGGGGGGGAGGGGGGGGCGCTGTCCATCTGTTGTCGAGTCAAGCTTTGTCAACTCGTTCCATGTTGGACCAAGTCCTAGATCAGCACCCGGCAAGGCATTTTTGACGATGACGATGACGATGGACCGGCCCCTGTTGCAGTGGTGCAGTGCCGACCCAGTTTCATCATTTCGCGAAGCCTGATATACGTGCACGTGCGCGGTCAAGTTCACAGCCACGAGCATCAGACCATTTGAGAAAGATGGCATCGGGTAAGAAGTACTCCGTAGGACGTACGGATTACATGACTGACTGTTCAAACTACGGACTCACTGCCCCGTGATGCATCCACACTTGGGCTGCTGCAAAAAAAAGCCATGATTCCTCGAAATCTCATGCTGGGCCCAGAGGGCAGAGGGAGGAATCCAAATTGACGACGGGCTTTTCTCATTGCTGAGCAACAGCAGGGCGCCGGTACCGCTTGCATTGGGCTGATAGGCAGAGAGAGGATTTGGGCCCAACTTTGCGAATGAATTGGGTCGAGCGAGCCGCTGGGAATTTTTTTAATTTTTTTTTGTTACCCGTTCCACGTCCCGTCCAGGCGTTTGCTTGTGTAGCCCAGCCCGGCTTTCTGCGTTGGATTGAAACAAGGCGGCGTGGGCCCACGTGGGGCGCAGTGTTGCTCCAGGAGCTGACTGACGAGAAGGAGCAAACATTCCTTCATTCTAATCCGTACGGAGTTGATGATGAAGTTCATCGACAAGTGCCTGCCTCTTTGTTCATGCGAAATGACTTGTGGCATGCTGCCTCCGTGTCGGATGTGGCCTTGTTATCGCGGCTACTGCAAGGTGGCAGATGTTTTTTTATTATTATTAAAATAAATATCACCCTAATGACTGCCCAAGCGCCCGACCCGACTCAGCCAGGCAGGAAGGAAGGGGAGGCAGGAGAGCGCTCTGAGCCAGGCAGGAGCAAAGCGCCCTCGTATTAATTATTATAACGCGCTATGTACATGTACATGCAATGACAATTAGATGTCCCATTCGCTTCAGCGCTCTGGCTTCCATGCCCTCCCCCTTTAGCGGCCCTCCCGTGCCACAAATGATCAATGTGACCAACCCTGGCGGCCAACCCGCCGACCCGCCGACCCGCCAACCCGCCAACCCGTTTGCCAGCCAACCAACTGAGTTCGCCAGGCAGCTGCTAGCTACAGAGGGGACCAGCACGCTGTGCGCTTGTTTTGGCAGGTCCTTGGACATTTCCTTTTTCCATGGCCAGAAGTGGCCCCTCTCTGGTCTGTTCGCCTTTGCCTTGTCCCGGCCCGAGCTTCCCTGCCACCCTGCCTGCCACTCTCACCTCGCCTCGCCTCGCCTCGCCTCGCCTTGCCTCCCTTGGCCGCTTTGCCCCCTCCCTTTCCTCACCTCCTCCTTGCTCGCGCCTCTTTTTCTCTCTCTTTTCTTCCTCTCATCATCCAACACCCCCCACACAACCACCACCTCTTCGGCAACTCGCCAGCTTTGTCTGGTCAACGACGCGAAGAAGCTCGACTGCTCTCTCGTGAGCTTCAAAACTCAATCTTCTCTCTCTCATCGGTTAGCAGGCAGACGACGACTTGTGACCTCTCTGCCTTTTCGACTTGTCCATCTTCCGTCACCGCCCAACCCGACGTCGTCCAGCTGAAAGCAAGACGTGTCACAACAACCACGCCCTTTGAACCGCCTCTTGTAGACAGGTTCATCCACGAGTACAGGTAAGCTGATTTGGACGGAAGGAAAGAAAACGCATCACAAAACTTTCCTCACAGCCTTCGTTCAATTTGAATTTGTGTTTTTTTTTCCATCATTCGTCTTTTGATCCTGCCCTTCTTCTGGTGGTGGGTTCTGCGTCGCTAGGTCGGAGTGCATCGTTCTCTGGTGCCGTAGCCTGTACTCCGTCCCCAGTGCACTCACTACATACCAGCGTCTGCATTTCGGCCTGCCCACAATTGCAGAGACCCTCCTCAGCCTTCAAAACCTTCACTCTCCCCACAACCTGTGCACAAACCATTGCTCCATTCTTCAATCATCACACCAGGCGTCTTTGCCCAGGTTTTCCTCTTATCAAGCTCAAATTTGACTTTGGATCAATTCGAGATTGAGCCCACAACCCCTTCATGAGCTTTACTAACTCGACGCTTTCCAGCCGCACCGCACGGGCTCGTACTTGTGATCGATCGATTCTCTCATCACCATCTCTAGCAGTCTGCTTCCTTCCGATAGGAAAAAAGACCTGCTGCAGCCGACCGCAAACATGACGACAATGGTAAGTGGTTCAACTCAAATCACTCCGACAAAAAGAAACAAAAAATTTCGCCCTGAGATTGCACATTCGCGTCTGGGGATTGTCCTGAAGCAAGGTGCTATTGAATCTCCTGGCAGATTCACCGCCTCATGCAGCGGCACCTTTGTACATGCTGTAGTCGTCTACAGTTAAAACTCGTGCGGCTTGGTAAATCGAGGACAAGTACTCATTCATTGCTTTACAGGATCTTCGTGTCGGTAACAAGTACCGCATCGGCCGAAAGATCGGTTCCGGTTCTTTCGGTGACATTTATTTGGGCACCAACATCATTTCTGGAGAGGAAATTGCCATCAAGCTGGAGTCTGTCAAAGCCAAGCACCCCCAGCTGGAGTACGAAGCTCGTGTTTACAAGTCGCTCGCTGGTGGTGTCGGCATTCCATTTGTGCGCTGGTTTGGCACTGAATGTGATTACAACGCCATGGTTCTCGACCTTCTCGGCCCCAGTTTGGAGGACCTTTTCAATTTCTGCAACAGAAAGTTCTCCCTGAAAACCGTTCTGCTGCTTGCCGACCAGCTCATCTCCCGCATCGAGTACATTCATGCCAAGTCATTTATTCACCGTGACATCAAGCCCGATAACTTCCTCATGGGCATTGGCAAGCGTGGCAACCAGGTCAACGTGATTGATTTCGGTCTGGCCAAGAAGTTCCGCGACCCCAAGACTCTCTTCCACATTCCTTACCGTGAGAACAAGAACCTGACCGGTACCGCTCGCTATGCTTCCATCAACACCCACTTGGGTGTCGAGCAATCTCGCCGTGATGACATGGAGTCTCTCGGCTACGTCATGCTTTACTTCTGCCGCGGCTCTCTCCCTTGGCAGGGTCTCAAGGCAGCAACCAAGAAGCAGAAATACGATCGCATCATGGAGAAGAAGATGACAACCCCTACTGAGGTGCTCTGCCGCGGCTTCCCCAACGAGTTTGCCATCTACCTCAACTACACCCGATCCCTTCGCTTCGACGACAAGCCCGACTATAGCTATCTCCGTAAGATCTTCCGCGATCTCTTTGTCCGCGAAGGCTTCCAGTATGACTATGTCTTTGATTGGACTGTCTACAAATACCAAAAGAACGCCCAGGCCATTGCTCAGGCCGCTGGTCAGGCCAATCCGGAGGAGGATGAGAAGGCTCGTGCATCCCGCACCAATGCTGTCCAGTCTGGTGCTGCCAAGCCCAACGCCATTCCCAGCTCTCGCCGCAAGATGCTTGAACGCGGATCCGGTGCCGGTGTGGACACCCCGGATACCAACCGTGCAATTGGCGGTAGCGATAGGATGTGAGTGTCTTAAAAAAAGCCCAGCCTCCAGCCTTCAAACGACGAAAAAATTCTCTTTGTAAGGAGTCATTTTCCTGCCCGCGTTGACTGTCCTTGATAACCGCTGGCCGGAAGGAAAATCTGCTGACAATCTATGGCTGACTCAGTGGACGATAAACAGGCTTCGCTCTGCTTCAAAGGGAGCGGCTTATGCCTCTGGCAGTTACCGGCCGAAATGATTCGTGAAAAATGGCTTACTCACCCCTCTCCCGCGCTTCACGGGATCTCAAATGGAAACCTTGGTCTAGGAATCTGCAATGATGACATGACTTTTATCCGCCCACATCCCCCACATGGTCAACAAACAAATTTGATTTGAAGAGACACCGCCCAGAGACTGGAGAAACTGGAGCTTCTGTCCTTCTCTAACCAAATCAGGGCTCACAGTGCGTCGGCGTGTCTTTTGACGCAGGGGGGAGGGGAGTGTTTTTTAGTGGCTTCGCGGTCTGTTTCTGTCAACTTGCATTTTCATCGTTGCGCATTGCTATATTTCGTTCTTCGACGCATGTCAGGGTTAATGAGTTGACGCATGGCTCGGATGGTTCCCCGCTTGACAGGCAGTTGTTGGGTGTTGATGATGAAGCAACTTGTTGCTTGATCACTCATCTAGGCAATTTTCTTGTCATCGGCAGCCGCATCTGAACGGCATGTCCGGTAATCCGACTTGGCGGATTGCCGCAGACCGATTTTACACGAGGATGCTCTTTTTGCGATGATGCATTGTGTTGCTATGGTCCGTGTCTCACGAGCCATGAAGAGCTTTACATGGCATCAGGAATTCCTTCACGACGCATGATGACATGTGAAGTCTTCCAAAACTTATCCGCTTACTCTGGAATTCTGGCCTCAGTCGTTGCGGTACAGCTGCGTTTTGTCCCACGGTTCTGCACTTTCTTATCTTTTTTTGGTCATTATTTCTGTGCCCTCCTCCAACACTTTTCTTTCTGCATTCTGGGGTTTGGGCTTTCGCCACCAGACAGCTTCTGGGGAGGTCTGAGAAGTCGAAGGAGTCCGCCTTATTAGCCAGTCTGGGGTTCGACAGGGAACACACCGAAGTCGTGGTACCGCGACCGCATTGCCCACCTCACTCTGGTATAAGTCATTACTACCACAGGCTCTGGACACTTTTGATTAGGCGCTGCTGGACCGGGCAAGCATACTTGAGACATGGGCCATGTCACACAAGAGGTCCAGCAGGAAGGAGAGGAGGGTGACGCCATGCGTCGGAACATGTCTGCTGTAATATGAATGCGACTATAGGCGCGCTGACTTGCAAAGAGCAAACCATCCTCGAGTCAGACTACCTGTTGCCATTCTGCCGCAAATGCAGCGGATCATGTCCAAGCTGGCCAGTATTGCATTAGATAGTTTTCAACAATTGATTGCTTGTTCATTTCTTTGCTATTTTGACGCATCAGAGTATGTCAGCGTATGTCAACGTGACCACGGGATCAAGCATGACGTTCAGGACAACGTGATTTGAGCTATGTGACCTTCAAGGGCCGGGCCTAGATTTCCAACCGATCAGTCGCGTGAGCAGGGACCAGACGAGCGGGGAGACTCACGCGGGGGGCGAAGTGCAGCATGGGGGGGGAGGGCGAGGGGGAGGGGGAGAGATCTTCTGACAAAAAAGGAAAGGTTAGCTGACACAATGGGAATGTGTTGAACAAGACACCAACTTGGCCGAGATCCTGGATCCCATTTCATTGGTGACGTGGGTGACGCCTGACGGGAATCTCCAGATCGGCGGCCCCTCCGCCCCCCCGCGCCTCTTCCTCGACAGCAGTGAGCACCCTTGCCGCCTGTTTTTTTCTACATACGGAGTACGCACGCTACGGATCCGTATTACGGAGTACACTGCATCAAAAAGTCTCCCGACACTGCCATCAGTGCCATCACTTTGCTCCTCTGACCCCTCGTCTCGTACTCTGCACAGAGTACGCGCTACTGGCAACGTCGACGAGCCTCACTCAACCTGCATCTGCATCACGCCAACGACTCAGCAATCTCAGCACCAGCAGCCATGCCTCCGTCCGCTGTCGACCTGCTGGTCCTTAGCTTCAATTGCGCAAAGTCCTTTATCCATGTCGGCGTGTTTGCGAACCACGTGCACACTGCATTCGCGAACAATGCTACCACTTTACCCGACATCGTTGTCCTGTAAGCATGGCCCTTGGATCTTCGAGTCTTGCTCTGCTGCCTGAAGCTAGTCTATATATGTACCTTGCGCTGAACGCCTCGCAGATCTCTGCAGGAAATTGCCCCGTTAAGTCAGTCCTTTATCGGGGACTACTTCCTCAACCCGTACTTTTCTCGATTCGACGAGGCAATCAACCTTGCCGCCCAAAGACTACAACACGGTGCTCAAGCAACAGCTGCAGAAGTTGCGCCTGAGCCCGTCGTATCTGTCACGCCGACTGATTCGGATTCAGAACGACGACGACGACGACGACGACGACGACGACGACGACGACGACGACGAGGCAAGCCCGAACGAACGTATACGTTGATCAAGGCCCACAACGTTGGATACACAGCCATCTTGCTCTTCGCCAAGGATCCCCAAAGCATACAGAACCTGCAGGACGCCGAAGTTGGCTTTGGCGCCGCCGAGATGGGCAACAAGGGAGCCGTGGGTCTGCGGACGCTGTACGACGTCAAGGGCGATGGGAAGCAAGCGACGGAACTCACGTTTGTGGCCACCCATTTGGCTGCCATGGAGTGGAACCTGCCGCGGAGGAATGCCAACTGGGCTGCCATCATGAGAGGGATGACGTTTGGAGACCCTGACACCGTACTCGACGAGCTCAGGGGGCCCGAGGGAACGCCTGCACCCCCAACGCCAGCCGGCTCCGATGATGGCAGTGATGAGGACGACGACGGCGGCGGCGGCGGCAGTGAGCGACACCGTCTGCTGCACGACGCACACCACCGGGAGCACCTCCAAGTCCGGGAGCGCTTGCACGACATATCCGTCTTCAAACCATCCTCTCACCTGTTTGTCGCTGGTGATCTCAACTACAGAATATCAACATCATCCCCACCACCGAACGCCGCTTTCCCAAGCTTGGATCCCTCTTCGGAAAGCTATTATCCTACCTTCCTGCCCCTGGACCAGCTCACGCGCGAGAGACTGGCCGGCCGGACCCTGCACGGACTTTCCGAAGCAGATGTCAACTTCCCGCCTACTTACAAATACAAGGTGCTCCCCAAGAAAACTCCCGCAGACGACGACGAGGACGAGGGCCAGGTCCCCTGGAAATTCGCCTCCCATCGATACCCCAGCTGGACAGACCGCGTATTGTACCTCGACGTTCCCTCATGGGTCCAGTCAAAGTCACCACCCAGCGAGTCACCACCCAGCATCAGGGTCCTCGCCTACGACGCTCTCCCCGTCCTCAGAAGCAGTGATCACCGCCCCGTCTACCTCAGAGCGCATGTGCCCCTCATACCGCCCGAGGGCATGACGCCGCCGGATTCAGAGCGCGAAACATCGTTGGATCCTCGCGTCAAGTTGCCCGTCGAAGTCGATCCCGAGGCATGGGCCCGCAGAAGGGCTGCCCGGCGCAAGGAACTGGTGACGGGATGGAGTGCTTTTCTGTGGAGCACCAAGGAGGGAGTCTGGGTGTTGGCCACGTTGCTGGCCATGGGCATGGGAACCTGGTGGTTCTACAAGACGGGATAGAGAGGTCCTTGTTTCTTTATTTTCCCCCCACCTCTCCCTCTCTCTCTCCCTCTTTTCTTTTGATGAATTCACCTTTCTGCTCCTTCCTTTTAGTCATGATGTGCGAGCGAACACGGTATTATTTGCGTTTGAAGGCGCCGGGGACACATGTCACAATTGCTCTTTGGTAATGTAATTATCCACTTGTAACGAATGGTCAAGCGTAGAATTTATTAATAAACACGGGGCTGGCTGCGATTGCGTAGTCCGTACTCATTTCATCTTCTAGTTTGGTTGGTAACCATGGTCTGCATCTTGGCTTGGGCTCCTCGTGCGCGTTGGCAGTCTTTGCCTGCCAATGTGTAGATGGAAACGAAGACGCACTTCTTCTTCTTGCCCCGTCGGAGTGAAAAAACATTACGATTCGACGGCATAAGCAGTGAAGCACACTTGAGTATAATGGTCATGGTGGCGTTTTTTTCAACTTTAATCATGCCCAAACGGTGACGGCCTGCCGTGTCTAAATAGTAGTATCAAAACCCCGAATGGTACGTCCATGAAGAGAAAGGGGAAGGGAAAAAAAAACCACTTTCCCTCTTCCCTCCTCTTGCGCTATATTTCAATGCTCGTAGTGACAGGAATTTAGTACGTATACTTTGCGATGCCTCGCGCTGACGCCGATTCCTATCAGCGTGTGAATTATATATATATATATATAAAAGGGGGGGGGGGTTGTTTGCATCCCCCGCGGGTTCCCCCCGTTAGGATTATTTTTGACGTCAAAAATCGGCAAAGTACTGCTCATACTTTTGCGCCATGTCCTTGGTGTACTCGTCCCGCTTGCCGTCGTCCTCGGGGTATGTGTCGAAGCACTGCGCATCGCCGGGGTACCGTATCGGCGGGACGATGGGGCCCTGTCGTCTGCGGTTGAGCACGTCGTCCCAGTTGATATGCTGGAAGAAGGGGTGATCTTTGACGCGGCTGGCGCCTCCGCTGATGTTGCCGAGGCGTCGGGATCGGTCGATTGTGCAAAAGGAGCGGATGATGTCTTTGGCCTCGTCGGACAGGGGGGGGTCTTGGGGGAACGTGACTGGTTTCTCTACAATTCTGGTAGTTGACGATTGGGGTTAGTTTGATTGGGGGGGGGGGGGGGGGTCGGGCCTTGATTGGAGCCGCGCGTACGTACTGCTTGTAGATTTCAATGGGATTCTGATGCCAGAATGGCGGATAGCCCGTAAGGAATTCGTACATGAGAATGCCGAGTGCCCACCAGTCTACTGCCGTGGTGTGGCCCTTGTTGTGGATGACCTCTGGGGCGAGATATTCTGGCGTGCCGCAGAGGGTGTACGTCTCGACTGGGTGGTCATCCTTGTGGCCTAGGCGCTTGGCGAAGCCAAAGTCGACGAGCTTGATGTGGCCGTCCCTGTCCAACAGGAGGTTCTCCGGCTTGAGGTCCCGGTACGCCACGCCGCCTTGATGCTCGTGGAGATACTCCAGGACGAGGACAATCTCGGCGGCGTAGAAGCGGGCGGTGGGTTCGTCGAACCGCCGGAACTTGCGCAGGTAGCTGAAGAGTTCGCCGCCGGGGACGTAATCGAGGAGCATGTACAGAGAGTCGTGGTCCGAGAATGAGGCGAGGAGGCTGGTGATGAACGGGTGGCCTGCCACGTCGGCTAGGACGGATCTCTCGTGGCGGACATGGTCGACCTGCTTTAGTTTGATGACTTGGGTCTTTCGCAGTATCTTGAGGGCGTAGACCTCGGCGTTGCCTGTGGTGTCTTGCTCTAGGGGTGTGTCGGGGGCGCTTGACGGCCGGACGAGACAGACTCGCGCAAATGTGCCTGTATAAGAGGGATTTTTTTTTTTCGAGGTCAGCGATATTCCAGCAACGTTGAACTTGTCGTGAGTTGGGATAACAACCTGTTCCCAGGGTGCGAACAACTCTGAAATTACTGGGATTGAACTTTTGCGTCCTCGGGAACGACTCCATTTGTCCATTGCTCGCCGTCGAGTCTTGTGACTGGAAATGGCCATGTGAATGATGCTGATGCTGATGCTGATGCTGATGCTGACGCTGACGCTGATGCCGATGCTGATGCTGATGACGATGATGAATTTGGTCGTGCGCCATGTGAGAGCCAGATACCGGTGGCGAAGCTAGATTATTTGAAGAAGACAAAGCGCCATGCACCTGCGACTGTGCCACCGTTGCGGCCATGTCGTCGAGATTCAGGTCGTGTTCCAAGAGACACTAGTGACGTATTTTGACCCTCAGTTCCAAGAGAATTGAGGTGCGTCTGGCAGAACGTTACACTTGTTAATTGGAGCCGCCCCGGATTTTGCGTGGATTTTGCGTGGATTTTGCATGGATTTTGGGTTCAGGTCCGGCTCATCGCCACTTGGACACGGCAAGGATGAGAATGAGGTTTGACCGGGTGGCGGCAAGCTGTGCGCTATTACACGGCATGCGGTTGGGACCAGTGACAAGAGACGGCGATCTGCCCAGCAGCGGGGGGACACGGCTATGGAATGGGATGAACGGACGAAAGCAATTCGAATGAGACGAGCCACAAAGGAAGGTATGTATGGAGGCGGCCAGGACGGGACGACGACGATGCCTCGAGCCGATGGCACCCAACGAGTCCCAACAAGTCACATGTGTATAGTCCGTATACAGTATGTAATCCGTATGTATTACTTGAGCACATGGAAGAAGGGGGCGTACGGGGCTCGGATCCTGCCCATCGATGAAGGATGGGTGACCATGGAGCCATGGCCCGCGAAGCCAACCAACCGTCTACTACTCCGTAATGACGCAAGCATGGAGGAGGGGAGGACAGAGGAGGGGGAACGAACGGAGGAGGGGGGAACGTGGGAGGGGGAGCGTGGGAATGGGTGAGAGAGAATGGGTAAGAGAGAATGGGTGAGAGAGAATGGGTGGTGGGAATGGGTGGATCAGGAATCGACGTCGCACCCATCAGATGGATGATGACAAGCCGACAGTGAACCACAGCAGGGGTCCTTCCTGTCAGTACATTACGGATGTCCAAGTCAAAAGTCGTGTCCCCTGCACGCGACCCTAGTCAAGGATGTAATTAGCCAGCGGGGTCGTAGTCTCACCAGGTAAATTAAATAAGAGGCTTACCTCTTCTCTAGTTCCCCTCTCTTTGCCTGCTTTTGCCACTAGTGCTATAACTATTGCTAAAGTTAGCTAGCTTTTGCCTTATCTAGCTACTTCCCTTACCTAGCTGCTTCTATCTCTGCTTATTATATAATAGCTTAAACCTTAACCATAGCTAATAGGGCCTATGTGTTACTTATAAAAGCGTAAGGGCTACTAAACCACAAGATTGCTTATAATCTAGGGATTAGTCTAAAGGCTATAGGTTAAATCTTTAGTTAAGCTTATAAATAAGGGTTTAATTATATAATTTAACCCTTTTACATTAATATAAAGTACATGGTTAATGCTAAATAGTCTAGAAGACCTTCTTATATAAATAATCCTAAGCTATAATCTAGGCTTATTAAAAAGGTTACTAAAGACTATTATAGAAGGGAAAGAATAGGTGCTAATTTAGCTACTAAGCTTAGTTAAGAAGGAACTTATACTTTAATATTAACTATCTTATAGACTTTAAAATATTTAGGGTTTTTAAAGACTAAGCTAATAAGAAAAGCAAGTCTAATAGCTTAGATAAAGAAAGCTAGGCTAGAATTCTACCTAACTTATTAGCACTAGACCCTTAAGGACTAGAAGAACGTTATCTAGACTAATAAAACGGCAATTATCTTATTATATTAACGGGGAGGGTATTATATATGGTGATAACCTATAGAGAACTTAGTAAAGACCTGTATTTATGAGCGATAGAAGGGATTAATAGAATTCATGTTCTAGGGTGCGTTTAGCTAGGATTAGAAGAGTCCTTACTACTATTAGAAGCTAGAGACCCTTATAGAGAAGAAGGAAGCTAATTAGGTTATTAAAGAATTAAATAAGGAGCTAGAAGCTGCTTATTATAAATAGTGGCTTCTAATATTAGGAATTAACTAGCTAGGGCTTTATAATAAGCCTAGTTAGAAGCTATAGTAAAAGTAAAATAAGAAAAATAGGAAGCTTAAGCAAGAGATAAAAGGGAAGAAGAGGGATAAGGGGATTAACTAGTACTAATATTAGAAGGAAATTCTAAATAAGAAGCTACTTCCCTTTACAAAGGATTATTAGAAGAAAAGGCTAAATATAGTGGTGTAAGAAGATAAGGCCCTCTCACACGCTTATAGCTATTAATAGTTAGTCTATAATGCTTAGGGGGTTAAGAAGCTACTATAGCTAGGGAATTCCCCTAATTTAAACGCAATAGAGCTTACTTAGTAGTATTTAAAGGTTAAGATAACCTATAAAGGTGCCCTAAAGAATTAGAAAGAAGCCACAGTAGCTTAGGAGAAAGCATAGGAAGAAATGCCTTAAAAACAGGTACAGGCTTAGATTAAAAGGATTCCTTATTATATTAAGGAAATAATTTGCTTAGAAGGGGATAATAACTATTACAAAGGTTACAAAGGTTAAGCTAATGGTTAGAGGGTTTAAAGGGTTATTTTATAATCAGAGTTTGAAGACAAAGATACTACTGCTATTAATAATAATAAAAGAAGGTAGGTTTTTAACCCTTATAAGCTTAACAGTCCTAACAGTCCTAATGACCTTAATGCCTTAGATTCTAGTAATGTAGAGGAAGAATCTAATAATAACTAGGATAAGTCACTTTTATATGTAGTTTATATAGCAGAGATACCTTGTTTAATTTTCCTTATGTTGTTCTAGACTATTTATGTGCCTTAGGCTACTACGTTAATGCCTCAGGCCACTCTAGGCAGCAGCGTGCAGGGGACACGACTTTTGACTTGGACATCCGTACGATTAATCAATAGCTGACTGGGTTTGGCTGGAATGGTGGGGTGGCTGCTTATTACGCTTATTATCTTATTACATACGGAGGACCCGTGGGTATCTTACATGCAAGTGATGCGTTCAAGTTGACATTCACTCGACCAGGCATTTTGAAAAGACATCCATGTCAGACAGCCACATCGCCCGCCAAGACATGACTGCAGCTGGCCGACGTTATGAGACGGATTGATTCGGGCCAAATAATCGACGTGATACTCCGTATTTCGGAGAGACATCCACATTGGATTATAACCTGGCTATGTCCGCCCTTGGTCATCCAACATCCGGTGTGGTGTAATGGCTATCATACTGCGCTTTCATGGTTACTTGGAAGTGCCGCAGGGACCGGGGTTCGATTCCCCGCATCGGAGACACACTCTATTTTTTGGAGTTCTGTGTCTCTGTCTTTTTTGGTAATCCTGCAAGCAAGGCCAGATGGGAATAAAGAAAACAGAGTGGTGCACTCTGGTTATACTTGCACTACGGAGTACTTGCCTTGCAAAATAGTAAATCAGCAATAGCGTTTCGTTCCATGACACGACCCCCAGCTGTGTGTGATGTGACAGAAGTGTTATTAACAACCCACTTTTTAACTGGTTAACTGGATGTCATGCCATGTACGGAGTGCGGAGCACAATGGTTTAAAGGCTGGAATCCTCACAGCTCCTGCATACTCATAGTGCGACTTGAAGCTGTCGCCCTTGTTTGTCTGTCTCCTTTGCCTATATCCCCGGATTCCACTCACAGGGCTGAGGATTTTGTCATCGCAATTTGCGTGACTCTAGGGGGAAAGAAGGACGGCTGATTTTCGATCAAGATCCCTCGATGCATGACGCGAGAATCTAGCTTTGGTCACGTTCATATACTCGAGTTAGAACTTCATTTCGTCCACCATGAAGTAGACAGAGCAACAGGCGAAGGGGATGGAGGAGGGGTTTATGATGTCACCACCGGATCGTCAAGCTATCTTATCATTGTTCAGTGCTGGTTGAACTCCCGTCACAAAATGCTCTTAGACGACTCGATGCTAGTTAATATGGCGCATAATTGGCGGAGAAAGAAAGGAGATTAAGTAGATTGAACCAACCCCCCCCCCAAAAAAAAAAAAAAAAAAAAAAAAAAAAAGGCATCATGCGAGGGTGGATGCAAGCCATCGCGAGGGGCGAGGGAGGGGCTCGCACGCCGAATCGACGGCCGCCAAGCTTCAAGTTACAACTCACTGTAATAATCCGTACAGTCTGTCCTAGAAGCACTCGATGCCCTAGGGACTGCTGGGAGCTGTTTGTTGGTGGCTGCTACGCCCCGTGTCTTGGCGACTAGTGCCAGCAAACTCAACTCTCCGCATCCACTGCCACCTCCACACCAGCACTGCCCGCCGTCACCTCCGTCCCGTCCTCATGCACCTCGTGCATTCCTGTAGCTTACGCATCTCCTTTTGGAAAGCAACACCATCCGCCAACATTTTGACAATCATCTTGACGTGTCGCTCGATTCCTGTCCTCAGCTCGACTCTGAAACTGGCCCCGTTCCGTCCTGCAGCATCTATCCCATCGCGCAATCTCTCGTCGTCTCGGGCTTGTCACCAAGCCGCTCGCTTCCTTTGATACCGCCATGCGGCGCTGGTGACCGCGACCATGTTTTCCAATTTCACGAATATCGTGCAAAAGGCCCAGCAGCTGATTGACCCGACTCAAGGCCTGAATCTCTCGAGCTCCGACAAGAATCCTGCCAAAGCGTCCCTATTTCAGAGCCAGTTCCGCCTGCCTGCCTCCCAGAACCCCCTATACGAGATCAACGCCGAGCTCACCATCCCGCCTTCCAACGCTACTCAGGGCGACAAGGACCGTGACCGAGGATGGCACTACTCTGGCAAACTCCACTTGTCCGAAGCGTACCTGTGTTTCTCTACCACGCCGTCAAGCTTTGCTCAAACCGCTAGCACATCGACGTCGTTGGCCTTTACTGGGCAGACCCACGGCGCTGGTCCAAGTGGGAATGGCTTCACGTTTCCACTATGTGCTATCAGAAGAGTCGAGAGGTTGAAAAGTCAAAACTTCCAGGTAATATTGTCATCCGCATGTGTGTCCTCACGCGTGTTGGGGGAGACTCACATTCATACTCATCCCTCACGCGAGCGTGCCGCAACAGCTCTTTCTGACGTTTTCTTGCTTCCTAGTTTGCACTTGCTATCACGACCTGGAATGGATTGTTGTTGACCGATAGCACGAAGGACAAGGATGGAAGCAAAGATGCAAAAGATGGCAGAGAACAGCGCATCGCGATTCATTTGGCCGACTCCCGGCCCGCCTGCGAACGGTTTTGCGACGGCCTCAAGAGAGGATTGAGGTCTGGTGTAGGCAACGTCGGGAAACTGCGAAGGGTTGTCGCGGAATGTTACTCCGAGCATCTGCTTCGAACCGAAGACAAAAAGGGTGCCGATCCGCCGGACGCTGGCCTGGGAATGATGTTCAGATACCCTGGTGACCCGAAGAAGCTGCGAGACAGAGCAAAAATGCGACTCTGGGCCGAATACCTGCGAGATAATGGCAGAAATTCGACCCTGATCCGCCAACCCACGTTTCATAAACTGATTCGAGTCGGCCTGCCCAATCGATTGCGAGGAGAGATTTGGGAACTCACGTCCGGCTCCCTATACCTGCGCTTGGACAACCCCAATCTTTTTGCCGATACATTGGCCAAGTTTGAAGGACAGGAGTCACTTGCCATCGACGAGATTGAGAAGGATCTGAACCGGAGCCTGCCAGAATACCCTGGCTTCCAGAGTGAAGAAGGCATTGGTAGACTTCGCCGAGTCCTAACAGCGTACAGCTGGGTGAACCCTGATGTCGGATACTGCCAAGCCATGAATATTGTCGTGGCGGCTCTACTCATCCACATGTCCGAAGCTCAAGCTTTCTTCCTGCTTTCTTCCCTATGCGATCGGCTTGTACCCGGTTATTACTCGACCACCATGTATGGAACATTGCTGGACCAAAAAGTGTTTGAATCGTTGGTTGAGAGAACCATGCCCGTTCTGTGGGAGCATTTGGTCAAGAGCGATGTACAACTATCAGTCGTCTCACTACCGTGGTTCCTGTCACTGTACATCAACTCGATGCCGTTGATCTTCGCTTTTCGCGTGTTGGACGTCTTCTTTGTCGAGGGCCCAAAAGTGCTGTTCCAGGTTGGGCTGGCGATTCTCCGCATCAACGGCGAAGAACTGCTGGATGCTGCTGATGACGGAGCCTTCATCTCTGTCCTGAAATCATACTTTGCGAGACTAGACGAATCGGCCCATCCCAAATCCGAAAATCCCAAGCTTCGAGCCGTCACCAGGTTCCAAGAACTTATGGTGGTTGCTTTCAAGGAGTTTTCTGGCATCACGCACAGCAGAATTACAGAACTGCGATTGAAGAAGAAGGATGCTGTTCTGAACAATATTGAAAATTTCGCCAAGCGGACTGCTATTCGAAATCTCGGACCCGACAGCAAGCTACTCGGAAATGATGAGCTCGGCGCACTGTACGACAGGTTCTACAGCATTCTGTACGAGAGGCAACAACGCGACCTCATGGTCCAGGAAGAAGCCAAGAGACGAGCCAAAACAAGCAGGATGCGAGCGTCGGAGCTATTCGCCTCAACACCAAACCAAGTAGAGAAGGGTCGCGTTGGACTCGGCCCCAGTACCAACCTGATGGATTATGATGCTTTCAGGGAGTTCCTGGCCAGCATGTGTAAATGGGCTATTTCCGACTCACCCGGGAGCTCGCGAAGCAACACCGGGTCTGGGGAGGACACGTTCTCGAGATTCAATAGCGCGAGACGAGCCCCAGACAACATTTCACCATGGGGGTCTGGCCCAGAGCCTGCAGAGCACGAGTTCCTCCGGCGAATGTATAACAAGTGGGACGTGGATGGCAACGCCGCTCTTACTCTGCAGAATGTCGTCACTGGATTGGCAGGGATCAAGGGCAAAACAGACATCATGGGCACCATCACTTACTTTTTCGAGCTCTACGACGACGACGGTGACGGGAAGGTAGACCGCGAAGGCATTCTACGTATCTCGGAGGCCCTACTGTTCTTGTCGCGCCGTGGTCTCGAAGGAACTCTCAGCCCGAACGCGTCCAGTGTGGCTCTGAATAGTGACGCAGGCAATGCCCAGCAGGATTCCCAGGCAAGCTTGCCGGCGAGCGCGCCAGTGAATGAGAGGTTTCTGGGCAGTGTCAGCGCCTTTATCCGCCGGTGCTTCGAATACGCTGATCGGGATCACCCGCAAAACCAAACTTCTCAAAACGCATCAACATCGATGGGTGGCGGCGACGCGGGTACAGGAACAGACGCAAACGCATTTGCCGTTGGCGATGATGAGGATGAGGAGGATGAGGAGGATGAGGAGGACCTCTTAGGCTTCGGGTCAACAACCTCTGAACCTTCTCCCTCGGAAGCCGACAGATCGGAAAACTCATCCGCAGACAGGCGTCAGGTATCCAAAGCAAAATCAGAAGCCGCCAATGCGGCGCTCAACCCAGCTCAGCCGATGCACATGACTCTGCCGACATTCAGAATGGTCGTCCTAGCCGATGAACTATTAGAACAGTTCTTTGAATCCTCGTTGCCCTCGTCGTTCCACGTCATAGAAGGCCTGCAGAATGCCGCCTCGACACCGCAGAGCTCTTCGTTGACTACATTCGCCAGTCTCGGCTTCAGCTCCCGCCCGCCTGTTCCGATCCATCCTGGTCCTCACGGCGCAGGAAGAGGGTTACGTGGCGTACTGGACAACATCGTCACGGACGGTATGCGTGTCGCGACTGAGGTGCGACGCCGCATGGAAGAAGCCCAAAGGGAGCTCGAGAAGAACGCTCTGCCCGGACAGCGCCCTGACGAAGAAGAGGAAGACGACGACGACATTGGTATAGCTGTCGGCGCTAGAAAGGGGCCCGGTGGTCCCAGTGGGGACGACCGATCTGTCAAGAGCTCGGATCGTGACTTGTTGGACGGGTTGGACGCCGGAGCAGGTACATCAAAGGAACAAGACCAGAGTCTCATAGATGCTGATGCTGGAGAGGGACGACTGCGGGCAGAGACAGTGGCACCGCCGGGAACAGGCGTGGTTGAGTTTGAAGGGTGAAGGAAGGACGTGTGAGGGGGAACGGAGCTTGGAGAAGGGTGTATGTGAAGACGATGTATGAGTGCGAGAGCTTTCCTGAGACGGCGTCGTTTGCTGGCACGAGCAGCGGGGGTATGGTATGCAAAGGGACTGACTGACTATATTTGGATTCATATGGGCCGAGGTGCAGGGCAGGCAATATTAGCCACGAGACACATACCATGACTGACGGGGGCTGATGCTCAGTTTTACCTATCATCTTGGAAGTGTGACATGACTTCAGTCCAACCGTGTTGAACAACCGTGTTGAACAACCGTGTTATTGAAGACGCCTCCCAAATTCAGTACTAACGCCGAGGTACTATACTCGCTCTCTTGGCTGAGGACACTATGTCTCGTGCTCACCGACAGCCCAAGTCTGAGTATATACATGTTTCTTTTTTTTTCTTTTTTCTTTTTTTAACCCGGAGTAGCTGACTTTGACGATTGTCTGTTCTGTCAGGTGATATTGGTAGTGCGGATGTTGCTCTGGGCCAGAATCTGCGTACTCCTCTGCAAATTACCGTGGTAGACGGGGCGGGACCGAGAAGCAAATAGATTGTGCTCCATGTCTGAAGTGAGGAAGGGCGAGAGCACTTCACCAAAGTTGCATAACACTGTCGAAAAGTCTGAAACTTTGCGCAAACAAGAGCAGCGAGCATGGAGTCATGATATATATATATATTCGGGGCCGGGGCATGCGCAGGCCCCCCCCTTCCAGTCAAGTCGATAGCTAGAAAGTGAGAGACGAACGAAACAGCAGCTTTATCCTCTCCCTCTTGGTCGCTGCTCGCCAATGCCGCAATGATGGCCTTGCCCTCCTCTGCATCCCCATCCTCCCATGGCTTGAGGCCCATGGAGGCCATGAAGTTGGTCCATCCACCGTAGGACTTGCAGATCGCACGCTCGGGCGGAGTCAGCGGGGGCTCTGCAGGACTGTCAGTCAGTATTTTTGGAAAGGGTGCATTAGATGCCGGACTTGCGGAGACTGTCTGTCGCTGGCATTTCTTGCAGATTGTAGAAAGATTCGCGATAAGGAAGGCTTCTCAGGCGTCGAGACGATTTGGGAGGGGGGCGAGATGAGTTGTTGTGGATGAGGTTTCCAGGAGGGACAAGAGGACAAGCAAGAGCGGACAGAGCTAGAGCTCAGTTGGGGGTCGGCCAATCACGGCTTGGCAAATCAGCTGTGCATCACCGACTTGCCCTCTGCATGTTGCACAAACAGGCAACTAGCTTGCCGCAACAAAAGGGAATCAAATCGAGATGAAAACGTGCAAGAGGTGCTACCAAGGATTAAGATGCCAGGACTGTCCTAAATCTAAATAAAAGGATGGCCACGGGGAGGTCTCAGGATTGATCAAGACCCATTGAGCGGTGGCCTACATACGATGACATCGTATGTACATATATGTACATAATATGAGTCAGGCAGGACTCGACTCCAGGCCCTTGGCGGGCCATCTTT
The DNA here is from genome assembly GCA_003814445.1 of Epichloe festucae Fl1. Taxonomy (NCBI): domain Eukaryota; kingdom Fungi; phylum Ascomycota; class Sordariomycetes; order Hypocreales; family Clavicipitaceae; genus Epichloe; species Epichloe festucae. The sequence goes on from CP031390.1 coordinate 2,303,654, forward strand.
GCACTTTGCAATTCACATTCATGCAAAAGGCCCCTGGAAGAGCTAGCGCCAAGATGTCCGGGGAGGCGCTTGAAAGTAGCCATCTAATCCAGAAATGCACCGCCGAGAAGTGGCAGGAGCAGTCAAGCCCCTCCCTGTACACCCACTGTAGGCAGGCAAGTACACCCGGGGTCACTGTACATTGTACGGAGTGCGCAGCCACGGCACCTCCTCCTGGCGGCCCGTTCCTGTATGTAAATTGTGAATTGACCTGGCAAGACTTTTTCCCCATCGTCATCATGTTGTATCATTGAATTCAACAGCCTGGCTGCAGAACAGATCACCACTTGGAAAAGCTGTATCAACTCAAAAGCAGTAGCCTTGACGCCGTCTCCTTCTTATCAATACCATCGCAGCATACATACGGAATAAAGGTTTTGCTCGATAGTCTTCACAGCGGCAGCGATAGCAGAACGGGACGAGCCATTGTTTGTCCAGAGGCTGGACTGCCTGACTGCCAACCAACCAACCCTCCGCCACCAACAAGCCTCCCTTTTTTTTGCCGATTGCGCATGAGCCAAGTTGTTTTGGAATTTATAAACACCACAGAGGCTGAGTGACGTCTGGGCATATCAACCAAGGCCTCGAAGGCCGTCGACGCGAAAACGATTCGGCAGTCATCATCAATCTGTAGCGTCTGGCTCTTGTTCTGTCATAAATCGAAACATCGATCCCTCCGCTTTTTTTTCATCAGCTGCATTGCGTACGAACTAGTCCGTACACGCAGAAAGTTGGGGTTGGCACATGTGCCAGCTGCCGGACCAAACAACAAGTCAATTCGAGAGGAAATCCGAGAGGAATCCACAACAGAGGTGCCAGAACAGAAAGGACATATAACCCCCTCGACCTGCTCCAAAGCGTCGTGGATCCCGTGAGCAATCATTTCGTCTGGTGCATTATTATTTGCCACGACCCCTGGCATTGTACATACGACTTATTAGTCAGTCCCGCCACACTATTACCTCGTTGGGGAAAAGTCTGCCTGGCACCTTGGCTTCTGAGTGACGAGGAGGAACATTTGCGCATGACTTCAGCCCATGCATCATCTAACTAACTAGACCTTAGCCAGGCCTATTACCTATTAGACCCTGAGTGCCGCCCGCTCAGCTGTCAACGCGGGCTTCCCATCTTCCTACCTTTGCTACACAACCCCTCTCTCTGGATAAACCCGTGGTCTTTCTTTGACGATTTCGATCTGACGACCCGAGCTGTTGCCCTAACCATCTGTCTTCCGACAGTCCTGGCCGTGACAAGGTCCTGTTCCACTTGTACCAGACGGCTTTGATCGCCCAACAAGCGAAAGGGGCAAGTACGAAGCACCGCACCTCCGGTCAAGTTGCACCAGGGGCCTGACCGTCAAACGACCGACCCCCTTTTGGCCTCACAGTTTGTGTGTTCTCCGGGTTTCGCGCCCCTTTTTTGGCGGACCATCGACCTCCAAGGGCTTGCGAAACACACTTTATTTTGTCGCCCAACGGCCCATTTTTACGATTATCGGCGTCGATTCGTCGATCGGCGCGTCAACTCGCCCCCCCCTTCCCATCCTTTTGGGCCCCCTGGATTTCATAGCAAAGCCCCGCCGTCCACTGGCCGTAGCCGCCCTTCCGCCAGCTTCACCGCAACCAGGGGGGGGGGAAACTGGTGTACCATCTCGTGTACCATCGCGTCGAGTGGTCTTCGACCTTTTGGCATCAAATTTGGGCCTGTCTACCGAGGCGCAAGGGATTGAATTCGACTATCCGCCAAAGACATTTCTGTTGTCAGCCACACAACGCCTTTGTACCCTGGTCTTGTTCGCCGGGCATTCTTCTTACAGCCTGCCTGCCAGCCACTGCTTTTGCCCAGTCAAAATGTCTGGCCCAGGATCTTTCCGGCAAGGTAAGCAAGCTGTGCTCACCAAGCGCCATATGGTTGTGTTGTTTGTCTCGCCATGCCCCCCGCCCGTCTCCTTGCCAAGAGGAGCAGAGCATTCGTCGCCGCGGTGGTTGTTCGTTATTCGTTGCCCATATTTTTTCTGACCTTTGTCGCGCGCATTGTCTCCTGGCCCACACATGAGATGGGATGACCGACCTCTCTGTTGTGTCATGTGGGAGGAGATATGTCGTGTTTCAAGTCCTTGGGCTGGTGGTGTGCATGCAGTCCGATCGAGCCTAAAACCAGCTGACATAGTTTTCGTGCGCAGGGCAACTACCCTCTTCTGGATTATCCGGCAATTTATCCTCAAACAATCCCTTTCGCAATCGTGCCGCTTCTCCAGCCAGCCCGGACGCCGCCTACGCATCCCCCACCACCTCACCTTTCGATGATACCGCTGGCCGACAAAGACCAGTTTCCCGAAATCCTTTCTTAGACAGTCCGAGCCAGCCTCTCAAACCCGAACACCAGTCGCTCTCCGCCGAAGACATATTCGTACGTCCCATTTACCCTTTGCGCGCACTTGCTTGTGTATCAAATGCAGGCAGCCCTGTCCTTTTGTGCATCATTCTACATCGTGCGACTACGAATGCTAATCCCCCAACTCAGGATTGTCTGACACTCGAAGACACGATGCCCAACAACAAAGTCCTTCCGGCGCTTCCTGTGCTTCCTGCTCAGCGAATTCCATCAAAACAGCCCATCGTCCCTCGCACTGGTGAAACCCCACAGGTCGACAGCAAACATCGACCAACCAAGTCGCAAGAAGAGGCCATGAGAGCAAAAAAGCCGGTGCCTGGTCCTCACCCCGAGGCTTCGCAATCGCCTCACCGCAGACCGCCCCCACAACGTCGACCCCGACGAAATTCAGAGTCTTCAGCTATGGACTTGAGTGCTCTGCCCATCACCCCCGAGGAGATGAAGATGATTGAGGCGAAGCGCCTTCGCGATCGACAACGCGAAAAGGGAGTTCGAGAAAGTCGAGAGCCTCGCGAAGCTCGTGAAGGCCGAGAAGCTCGGGACAATGAACGAGATGCCAAGTCAAGGAGCAAATCCGGTCGCCCAAGCCGGCGGATGGATCTTATCGATCAGCTGGATGCAACTAGCATATATGGCACGGGTCGTAAGTTTAGGAGTACCACGAGCCATGCCGGGAAATGGCGCTCATTTGCTAACAAAGACATGATTCGCGCAGTTTTCCATCACGACGGGCCCTTTGACGCCCTGAACCCACATCGAAACAGAAGCAGCCGCCGCGCTCCCATGCAAGCATTCCCCAAGGACTCTCTGAACAACTCACTCGGTGGCGCTGGTCCCTTGAACCGTAACCCAGATCATGCGCAGTTCATGGGCAATGGTACCGACGAGGCTTTCCGTGACTTCGCCACCGGCCGCAAGATCAAGAACGGATACAATTACCCGACCTCGTCGTCGACGGAAGCAGCCATATTCGATCCAATTTCCCGTGGCGACATTGTCCATGGTGACGAGAGTTATGGGCTTGGCACATCTACATTCCTGGAGGGCACACCCGCCGCCCGAGCTGCCATAGTCAGAAGGCAAGCAGAACAGCAACAGGAGTCGTTGAACGGTGGCTTGCAGCGCAAGAAGTCCCTGGCTCAACGTATCCGTCATATCAACAAAGGCGCACGCGAATTTGCACCATCGGGTAGAATGACCAATCCTGAAGGCATAAGTAGCAAGCCGTCACCAGATCCAATGCCAGCGGCATCCAGTGCAGGTTCTGAGCCCAACCCCTTTTTTGCCGAGTTCAGCAAAGGAGAGGAAAAAATGACGGCCAAGACGAGAGAGAGAACCATGTCTCCCGTCAGCCCGCCATCTGTTCCACGCCGCATGTCAGGTTCTGCGTTGGAGCGCAGAGCCACCACAGAGGCCACTTCGAGTCTCGAAGATGCGGCTCCTGCTAAACCTTCGGGCCTCTTGGGTCGTATGAAGAGCTTAAAGGGTGGACGAAGACCTAAGAACTCAGACACCGGAAGTCAATCTTCGGCCCCTGGAATGGCCATGTAAATGGAAGTTGGTGCCGTGGGAGTGGGCTCGTCTTTACTGTAGCCTTGCTGGCGGCAGAAAGCCTGCAGTTGGATGCATGGACAAGGTGGCCGGGTATGAGTGGAAAGCCTCTCGAAAGTCTTAACGAGACCCACCAACAAGACAACATTTTTGATGCCTTCCTTGTCTGAATTAATTTTCTGACTCTGGGACCTGAAGTACTGCCGGGACTGAGAAACCATGCGCAACCGCAACAGATGCGTTACCGAACATGAAGAAGAATGATTTGGACTTGACTTGATGGGGACTGTCACGGCCGAGCAAGACAATATGGACAAAGTTCGGGGAAGAGCATTCGGAGGCTGGCCAAGGTGTCGAGAGGTTCATTTGAACGACATGGGATGGGGCCCGGGATCGTAAAGAAGCTGAAGGTACGGGGATTACTGGACGAAAGGAACGGGGGAGAGGGGGGAAGAATGGGCGCTGTAGGATGAAGGGCATCGGTGTCGTGAAACATACCTAGGCAGATTGCTGCGAGTAACGTTTATGTTGTTGAGAGGTATAAATCGTCAACGCAGACGCACGTGAATCCTGGTGTTGTATGTAATCCTGTTGGCTGGGGCCGAGACACGCTTCAGTGGCAGACACGACACGTCTGATTGGATGGACACATGCACATGCACATGCATAATGCATATGCATAATGCACAATGCACAATGCACAATGCACAATGCACAACGCACAATGCACGTCAACGTCACGAACCAAACTTCCTTCCACCGCGAGGAAACTCGTCAACTTTGCGTGTGCATTTGTGCTGTGTGCCATGGACGCATCGGCCTCTTCCCAGACAAGCACCCATTTCCCGCTCTCGCCCCTCCCGGCATCCGTTCTTGCTGCACGGGAAGTAGAGAGGAGGAATGCTGTGCGCCAGCTAGGCCCGTGTAGGTCCGGCTGCGGCGAGCTGGACGACCATGTCCTGCTGAGCGGCGGGTTTGAACGAGGGTCCGTGGTGGGTGTGAGTGCCGAGGATGATGGCATGGGTTTGGCAGTAGGTTTTTTGATGATTATTTTTTTTCCTCTTCTCTCCAATCCCTACGTCCGTATTCCGTACATATGCATACCTAGTTTAGTAAGTACTACTGCTGACCAGGTTCACCACCTCCCTCCCCCCTCCCCCCCCTCTCTCGCCAGCTGGGTCTACAGGTTCTCTCGCGGGAACTGCTCGACAGTCCGTCTGGGAAAGCTCTCCTCGTCACGCCGAGACCAGCAGCCGAGGCGCTGCGATCACTGCGCGACAGCCTGGGAGCCCAGATGCCGGCCGGGGACGTAAAGGCGTGCCTGGACAGGGTGATGCTCTCGTGCGTCTTTGACATGGACGGGCTGTGGGAGGTGCTCTCTGATCTGGACGACGACGGCGGCGGCGGCGGCGGGGAGGAGGAGGAGGAACCGGGGTCGGGGTCCTCCTCCCCTGCCCCTCCCCCTCCCCCTTCCATCATCCTCATCACGCACTTCTCGGCACTGCTCGCCGCACTCTTCACCCAGCGCGCGAGGGAAGCAGCCCACGGGGCGCTCGCTCTCCTCGGCGCCCACCTGCGCCATCTGTCGCGCAGCCTCGCCTCCCACCCGCTCGTGGTGATACTCAACTCGGTCGCGGTCGCGCAGGAGCAGCAGCAGCAGCAGCAGCAGAAGAGGCACGGCAAGAAAGGGGGGCGCCCCCCCCTCGACCGCTCTCTGCAAAGTATTTTCAATCCCCCGCCGCTTCACATACCGGGGTACAAGGCGTCGTCGGGTGCGCTTCGACGGGCCAAGAAGCCCTCGTTCGGGCTCGTCTTCACGCAGCTACTTGACCTGCATCTGCTTTGTTCGCGGGTGGCGAGGACGAGGGACGACGCCGAGATGGGCGTTGCGGCTGGTGAGCGGGACGGGGACGGGGACGGGGACGGAAGCACACGGGCGAGGTTCGTGACGGTCGTGGAGGTGTTGATGGATGAGATGGGGCTGTGGCAGGGCAAGAGGGGCCCGCGGCCGAGTAGAGAGCAGAGGTGGACGGCTGTGGACGTGGTCTCGGGGAGAATACGCTGTGCCATGTAATCCGTGTGTGTACGTACGCGTGAACATGTAAGATGTCAGGAACGAACGAACGAACGAATGGAAGGATGAATGAATGGGCTTTGTTTCATGGCATCACCGCCTACTTTACTTTACTATGGCGCACGGCTGGAGACCGATATGATAATCACTGTGTGCCTGGATGCTGCCAACGAAAACAACTCTTGGCTTCGAGCCCTTCCTCTTGAATTGTCTTACTCTTTTTCTGCCGAGCGTCCTTCATCTCCCCTCTCCCCTCTCCCCTTCTCCCGCCCGCCGTGTCAAATCATCTGCTCTTCCCTCTTTGTCCTTCCCGTATAGCCCCCTCATTACGGACTCAACAACATTTGCCGTCTCCGTCCATGCCTTTCCTCGGCTCGAGTCTTCCCTGGCTTGGAAGAAGAAACACCGTAGAGAGAGAATGGAGAATGGGGTCTACCAAGGACCAAGGACCACCAGCTGGGCGAGGTCAGCAAAGTCGGCTGCTACTGTCTTGCAGAAATTTCCACGGCTTGCTCGTGCGCACCCGAGAGTCAAACACATACGCAGCGCCGTAGAGGAAGTGTGCGTGGTGGTGATTGTCGTGGACCAGCTTTGTTCTTCGTTGTGCCTCGCAGCTCTTAACATGCCCACGAAAACTTGTATGCCCAGCAAAAGTTCCGCGGGAAAGTATAAACTACAAAAAAGGAAACCATATAACGCTGCAGAACAAGCTTCGTTCCCCCCTTCCCGATTCCGAAATAAAATATCAATCAAAACGGGAAAAAAAAATAGAGAGGAGGAAAAAAAAAAGAGAACGAGAAATGGGAGAAAGCAATGTAAACAAGGCTGCCGCCGGCATTCAGAAAACGAGGGCCTGTGGTATTAATTAGCCGGCTCCTCGAAAGTGCAAGCTGTACAACAAGACTCCATCCCTACAGGAAGCGCTAGAAATGACTCCGCCCCCAGTCAGCGTTGTTCGACTCGAGACTACGAGGCACGCTGTTTTGCTCGTCATTACCGTCTCTGGAGTCGGGTCTCATGGGTTGCCTCCTAGATGCGGCGAGGACGGCCCACCGAGGATCTGGGATCGTCGGTCATTCTTCCAAAAGTCAATGGCTTCGACGACATCCTCTCCCCGCTCGTCTTCATAAGCGAACAATATCTGGAATTGACGTTAGTAATGTTCATACGATTGAAATGATCATAATCTCAGCGGGGGAGAGGGGAGGAGAGGGGAAGCCATGCCTCATGTGTGCTACTGTGAAGCATGCGAATATTCTTGTGAGGTACAATGTGTACGGCCCCGTTCTCAATGTTGCGCAACTCGATAAAATTGGGCTCAAACGCAAGGATCCAAGGGTAGCTGAGAGCAAAGCTCTGAGGCGCCCCCTCCCAGTCGATACGCCATTCCGGTCGAGCTCGCCAACCGTTGCGGTTAACAAAGAACGAAAACTCAGAGTAGTTGAGCAAGAATTCGCCGTTGAGGCGTTCGATGTGGATTGGCCTGACGTTTTCCTTGCGAGCGACAAAGTCCAGGGATGTATCGGCCTGGTCAAGAAGTGATTGCGTTTCCAAGGTCTCGAGTGACACAACCTCGAAGCCTCGAGCGCATGCCACGCAAAGTTTTGACTTGAGAAAGTGAACCGAAGATGATTCAGTAGGGATATAGAACTCCTTGAACGGCTTCAGCTCATCATGCCCGCCTGCCATGAACTTGCCAAGGCCCTTTTGTTTTTTGCCCTTGGTCATGGCGTCATTGGGTTCAAAGACCTTGATTGTGGTTGACAATGCGGATGACTTGACGCAGCACACCAGATGCCTGCCCAGGCAAATACCCGTCTTGAAGAAGCTGCAGTGGTTCTGAATCTTCTTCGGTCTCTTGGCCGTGGCAGGTTCGTCGGAATTCAGTGCCGTCACAGAATAAGACTGCAGAGTCTTGTTGGACAGGACCAACAGTAACTGGTACTCCTCCAAAATGTCAATCTGTGTCACATTGGGAGTCTCCAGCACCCTTCTCGGAATCTGCTCCTTGTTCTTGCGATCAGACAGATAGATGCCGTTATCTGTGCCATACAAAAGTTTTCGCCCACCATCTGGACATTGTCATTAGCTTCATTCTTTTCCAATTAAAAAAAAAGAAAAGAGAAACAAAATTAGGCATCACGGATTTTTGTCAAGAATGAACAGACATACCAAACGGTGAAACACAATTGATCTGGTTGGTACCCACGAAGAAGTTGCTCGAGATGATTGTGGTGTTGAAAAAGTCTGCACGAGCACGAAGGCGCTGCTGGGCATTGTCAATAAACTCCAGCCATTTTTTCCGGGCGGCCTGGTTAGAAGCATAAAGTGCCAACTCATAGCCCGCCTTGCCCAGATGGCGGAATGTGATGGGCCATCCTTCACCCTTCTTGGTATCGGCGATGTTGGTCCTTATCGATGGTATCAGACTGGACGAAGAACGCTTGATGCTCCGTGCGGGAATAACCTCATCCATTTCGCGGATGGCGAGCAGTTCCAAGGGAATGGGCCGTCGGTACGCCTTGATCTCCTCGCTCTTGCCATTCTGCTTGATGCGAACCAAGAGGACTGCGTGATCAAACAGGAATGCCGTGATTTCCGCCGGATCTGTCGGAGACTTCTTGAACTGGCTCTTGAATACCAGCTCCCGTCCGTCCTCGGTGAGTCTCAGGTCAACTCTTTCGTTGGGTCGGAATCGCAATTGTTCGTGGAGTCGCCGCAAGTTGAACCTGTTTTCTGCCTTTCCAGACTCGGCGTTGACTCTTCCGAGAAGGTCACGAATCATAGTCAGAACCTTGGGGATGTCCTCCTTGTCTGCATTGCCGTCCTCCGTGTACTTCAGCACATTCTCCAGAAGCAACGGATATCGAGCCAGACGGGTAGTTGGCTTGGTGAGATAGCCGTTCAGCTCCAGCTTTCTCGATTCCTTGCGTCGCTCAATCTCGTCGACGAATTTGGCGAATTGCGAATTGACCGATCGTTCATTCTCGAACTCGAATTTGCCCTCCAACTGTCTGGAACCATACCATATGAATGGCTCGAATTGGGGCGCAAACTCGAGAAAGATGTCACCAACGTTGTGCACAATGGGGTCTTTTTGTTGTCGAGTGGTAAGCGAAAGGGCGAATCGGGAGCTGACAGTGTGGATGCTCGGGTGATCAACAATGTTACTAAATATGTTCTTAACAACCTTGTCACGACGTTGCACCGGGATGGGCGAGGCCTTGGTACGCAGTGGCAGGATCCAGAAGTCGCGCAGATATTCAAGATCCTTGACAAAGTCTCTCTCAGTGTAGCAGATTTCGGAAATGACCTCCTGGCGCTTCTTCTCGCGCTCGTCGACCGCATCGGCAACCTCTTTGGGAACGGAATTGATCCAAAGTTTCTGTTCGTCCGTCTGGTCAACTTCGTCGTCGTTGACATTGGTGGCGTCGTCCTTCCGCAGGCCGGGATTGATCTTCAAATTGAGCCTGGAAACCTGCTCTAAACGTCGGGGACAGGCAATTGAGTAACAAAGCTGATCTCTCGTGCAAGTCGGCGAGTAGCACTCGGACAGCAACACGAAAACTCCGTCCACGGGGGGCTTTTCCTCAGGTTCCTCCATCAAGCTTTCTCTGAATTGGTACATTTCGGCTTGCGAGTCTCTCAATCTGTGCTCGTAGGTGACGTCGTGGAAGAACTTCTGGGCATCTAGGGCTCGACCGAGAAGCAAGGCAAGATTCCGGTCAGTCGTTCTAATGATGTACGAAAGGACATCCACAGCCTCTGAGCCACTAAAGGCATTCTTGTACGTGAGCTCGTTCTTGGTTCGATCTCCAGTGATGATCTTTCTGCGGAAGCATTCGGCAACCCTCGACAGCAGCGCAGGATAGACGAGCGGCGGTCGGATCTTGGTCGCCGTGTGCGGTCGTTCGCTCTCGACGGACTTGCTTCTAGACGGTCTCCCGCCCAGTGCAGACGCGTCAGACTCCAGGGGCCCTGTCGTGGAGGCAGTGGTCGAAGCCATCGACATTGTTCTACTATGCTCGGGAAGACCAGTAGACGACGATACCATACTAGCGGTGCGAGTCTGGGTTCCGGGGGCAGTCTGATAACCTCCATTGAGCGGGAGGCCGTTGAACATGGACGCATCATTGGGGGCTCGCCGATTGGGAATGACTCGGCCACTCATTGTCTGATGGGCATCATTTGCCATGGGGTAGTAAGAGCCGGTCATTGACATGGAGCGGTCCTCGTGGTGACGTTCAGGGACGACTCTTCCCTGGGCCGTCGTCCTCGCGGAACTTTGGTTCGAATAGGCGGCTTGACGAAACTGGTTCGCTGGTGACTGTTGGTGTGAGCTGGATGACGGGTGGTATATTGGTTGACGGGGAGCAGAAGCCAGGGACTGGGAACGATAAGGGTCGCTGTTGAGAGCGGGTCTCGGGCCACCACCGCCTTGATAGCTGGCCTGAGGGCCATGCCGTGCTCCCGCGGCCTGAGGCGGAGGTCCTCGGGACTCCATTCGAGGAGGCAGAGGTCCGCCAGGGCCTGGATACGCCCGTCTCGGCTGGTTTTGCTGCATGTACTGGACTTGAGGGGAAGAAACTTGTTGTCCTCCCGAGGTGGACCGCTGCCCCGGGTGGTATCCGCTTCCCATGTTGGGCTCATTGTGTCGAAGTCTCTGTGCTGTAGGGTCTCGTTCGCCGTAGAAACCTTGTTGCGGCCGCGGCGGAGGTTGACGCTGCATGCCGGAGGTTGTCGACGACATGGATGGGGTCCGACCCTGATCCATCATCGAGGGGACGGTAGATGACGACGTCATGGTTTGAGATCGTCCCGGAGGAGGTGCAGCGCCGAAGATGTTGGAGAAGGCGGCATCTCGCTGGAAATTGTTCTGTTCGGGATAACCGCGAGGGGGCGGCGGCCGTTGCTGAGCTCGAGGATCATATCGGTAATCCGCCATGATGAAACTTGGGAGACTAAATCTTGTCTGTGTCAGAGGTAAAGATGGCTTGATGTTGGAATCACCTGGCCACTGAAATGAAAAGTTCTCATGCCAAGAAGCCGCACCCGCCAACTGAGGTGTTGGTGAGGAGAAGGGCTCGTGCGGCCCGATCCAGGAAAACAGGACAAGGCTGGCTTACCGTGCGAAGCCGTTGGGAACGGCCAGCAGTGAATAGCGAGGCAAAATTGCCAAGTATGCTGGGGACGGCCAGGGACGGCCAGGGACGGCCAGGGACTCGGTGTCGGCGGCTCCCTTTTTACCCTTTTACCCTTCGCCTTCGAGGCTCTTACTTTTCTACTGTAGTCCGTATATTCCTCCCCTGCGTGCGGGTAAGATGGGCGGAGGACGGCAGAGGGCAAATTCGAGCAAGGCGGTGGCTCACAGGGCGGAGGAGAGTCGAGACTCTGCCTCCTCGCGCGGAGCAGACGTGCCGGGTGAGGGAGGCGCCGTGGTTCGACGTTGGATGACGGTTGGTAATGGATTTCCTTCGGCCGTGGTCCTGCAAACGTCGTCCGTTGGCCAAGTTGATCAGTGAGGGAGTTCTGCGGGAGCATCGGCCCCCAGCAGCAACAAGGTCGAATTTAGCGGACGGCAGGGCTTGGCTTGGCTGGGCGGGACTGGGCTGGGCTGGACTGGGCTGGACTGTACAATCTCCTTGAGCGTGTTAAAGCTAGTGGAGTCACGTTAACCAGGGTCGGTATGTATCTCAAGTTTACTTTTATCTAATTGGATACATACCGACCCTGGTTAACGTGACTCCACTAGCTTTAACACGCTCAAGGAGATGTACATAGGTGGTGGTCGAGGTGTGGCGTGGCGTGGCGTGGCGTGGAGTGGTGTGGCGTGGCGTGGAGTGGTGTGGCGTGGCGTGGAGTGGAGTCAATGGTGTTTGTCTGCCTGCTCCCCGTGCTCCGTTCTAGAATACTCCAGAGTAAAAATAAAAAATAAAAATGCGACATGGACAGATCGATTGGATTGTGGACAATTATCCGATTATCCCGTCGAGTCTAACCTACATTCTACATACAGTCTACGGATTACAGTCCACAGTTTCAAGACATTATCATCACGGGCTCAAGTATAATTCATACCAGACCTACTACTCCCTGGCTTTGGTCAATTGCTTGCATGTCCGCCATTATTAGCGGCAGCTACCTACACTGAAAGTGTTGGTATGTTCGTTGTGTGGGAGTCGCCGGGCTTTAGCCAGCGCTTCCAGCACTTGACGGAGTCACGTGCCTTGGGTACACGATGTGTGACATTTCCAGAACATTCCTATGTCGTTTTCTTTTTGTCAAAAAGTCTCTCGTACATGCAGGCAGTGCATAACCGAGGTCGAGAAGACCGTGCCAACGGGCGAGTAGTGAGTGAAGACTAATAATACATCAAAGTCAAGGTACCGCTACTGAACTTGTTTCATTTCTGATAATCATCATGACAGATAGCAATGTACCATGAGCGGATATATTCAGCGTAAATTGTCAAGCCGCCGGACGACGTCGACGATGGTGCCGCCGTCTGACTCCAACTCACAAGCACACAGTGAAGGCAACACAATGTAGAACGAGTGCCTCGTCTTTGAATCATCGTAGACTCATATCAGATGAAAACTTCCGGCGGAAAAAGGGTGTACTCAAGGCCGACCTCTGCCGTTCGCCGCTTTACATGCAAGGTTTACCCAAGGCGGAAGACACCGTTCGTCGCGTGTGCCGAGTACAGAACACCCGAACAGTAGCTGACGCTCTCATTGAATGCTACCAGTGCTGGTCACATGTGGCAACCCCGTCCGTCGTTGCTGACATGACCCCCATTGACCCCTTGGAACTTCAAAATCGATGATGGCTTCAAAATATGGGTCGCCAGCAACCACGATGCATAAATTGGGTTCAAAGGGAAGGGAGGGAGAAAGGCACCAAGTACTTTTTTTTTGAATGACGACAAGGTGACGAAATTGGGTTCGAATCCCCTCAACTGATGTTTTTTGTCGCACTAGCGGAAGGATACCGTTCCCATCTCATCTCTTCGTTACCAAGTCATTCATTCCATCGGTTGCTAGACAGAGGAAAGCTGCGTGAACAACATGATGGCCATAACACCAAACCTCAAGTACTTACAAAGTGTGTTTGCCATCTCGCGAACACGCACCAATCGAATCACTCCACCAAAATTTTCGCAGAGAATGGTTCATTCCAAGGGCGGCAAAAGTGGCGAAGAGGGACAGTTCAAAGCGGTGGCAGCATCTCAGTCGTCTCATGAGCCCAGGTTCGTCCTATTGTAGTAGTTCGTTGCAAGTATACACAATGATGGCGTCTCGGACTAATAAGCTACAAGCCAGGAAAATCCATCGAAACCTCCCAAAGAAGCGACGAATCGCAAGCTCAAGAACCAAGCGCAAGAGGGGAAAACAGCACAGGAGAATGGAGATGTAAAGAATACCTATCCAAAGAATCGCTTGTAACTGTGAGGGCTGCGCATTTACCGTTGCGTATAGGGCTCTTCATGTAGTAGAAGTACATATATATGATAGACAGTAACATACGTTCTGGTCCGAACATCCCCACGTCCTTTGAGACCATGGGTGTACGAAGTTGCTGGTATGTCTCCCATTCTGTCGTACAATGATGAAGTATCTCAAGATATCCAAGTGAATGAGCGAGCTTAGGCTTTAGCGATCGATAGGTCGTACTTTGCGTGTGCCAATAAGCTGACCTGTACTCTTCAAAAGCTCTACCTGACGATGGCCCAGTACTACACTAGTGTACATGAAGCCAAGCGAATCCTCTTGGAAGCCATCACATAGCCGACGACGAAAATGTTGTTCGAAAGCCTGGTTGCCAATGTTTCTCGTTTTCTACCATTCTAGCTCTGGCAAGCACAAAGCAGCAGTGAGTGACAAGTCTCGTTGGCGTTGGTGGCAGCACAAAGCACAGACGAGCGGTTGACCAATCGAGTTCAAAGAACAGCCTTGTTTCTTCTCGTTCAAGGGGAACACAAAAGGCTTCACATCAAACAAGTCAGTTTTGAACAAGGTCGAAAAAAGGTCACAGAGATGTACTATACCATTATAATTGTGGTTTCTCCTAATAAGCTTATCATTCTATAAGGGTTCATGCGGATTTAGGGGGCAACTGAGACTTGAAGTGCTGCTCGCTAATTACATGTAGATCCCATCTTTGGAGAACGCGCCAGGCCAACTCTGTCGGCGGTTTCTACATGAGAGCTGGTAACGTCATTGAGTATGAAGAATTGAGTTGTCAGTTACCCAATCTATTATTTTAGAACAACACTAATACAAAGCAATATACACGCATCCCTGCCTACGCCTAACTAAATCTCAAACAGTATCTCAATCAATTCCATTTAGCTATTCTGAGAATCCAAGATATTGTTACGGCTAGCATTCATTAGAAGAGCACGCAGACATTTCTCGCTCAAAATTCAATAGCTTTTACCCAACGTTGGCCAAAGGGAATCCTTCGAACTGGCAGCTGAAGGGGCAGAAAGTTCCATTCACACCTCACGCTTATCCCTGCGCCCAGGTCACATGGACCTGTGCCCTGACCTCACCTTGGATTCACCCTCTTCTTCTTTCTCTTCCCATCCTCTTCTTCCCACACTCCTCATCATGAGATGCCGCCACCGCTGTCGCAAGGCATATAGGGGATAATGAACGCACAAATTAGTGGCCAGTCGGCTGCGCCTATTTTTTTCGTGCAACAACCACATCCCGACGACGTGAGATGGGTTCATCTCGGGTACCATTCCGAGCCCCAGCCGACCACGCCATGGTCCGGGCAGCCCGCGTCCTCCGATCCTCATGCGATATCGCCCTTGGACTTGTGCTAGGGATTATTTCAGGCGAGTATCGGCATGAACGAGGACCTCCTCCGTCATCGGGACTACCATGTCAAGATACCTGGCCTGGCCACCCCGCTACCAATACAGACCAAGTATTAGTGGTGCAGCTTTACCAGCATCCTCCATGGCCTTATGGCCTAGGATCTTATAGCTTCTAGTGTCCCCTTAATAGGCCTACTACTTTTCTTATAGGCTTAAGAATCTAGGTAAACTAGTATCTAGCGGAAGGGTGGTATAATGTTGTTGCCTAGGAGTGGCGGAGGCACTAAGATTCGAGTCCCAGCCTTGATTCAGCGAAACCAGCTATCAGGACGACTCACAGTTGCTGATTTAGCACGACATCGAGCCACCACCGACGAGGAGAGGGCCAAATACAACCGACAAATAGACAACCTTTTGGCTGAATTGGGAACAGCGACCTGTTTTGAGGAGAGGAAGCTTTTCAGACGTCATTTACACCTGATAAGCAAGCGAAATCAGCTGAAGGAATGCACACGCCCTATACGGCGAATCGCACAATTACGACAAAAGCCACTAAGGATTATTTGGTTGGTTTAACGTATTTACATGCTCCCTCCTCCCTCCCCTTCCTTAGGTCTTATTACTCACGCCTAAGCAGCCTAATAACCTTCGCTTCCCGAGAGCCTCGCCTAGAACAACCTAGACAAGCAGCAGGATAACCCTCGTCCTTACCTAGCGACACCCGCCTAGGAGCAAAGCACGAAACCAATATCTATCCCTAGTGATAATAAGGAGGAGGAGGAGGAGGAGGAGGAGGAGCAAGATCCCGAGTTAAACGCGGATGATATTAGGGGCCTCGTCGATGGTGACTTGGTTTAGCAAGACGGCGAGTAGCTGATGGAGAGCTTCTCCAAGAGATTCGGTCCGCTAGAGCACGGGGAGATGTGGAAACCAGGCCTGCACGTTTTACTGTTGCAGAAAAAAGAGGCGCAGCCAACTGGCCACTAATTTCTACGTGTGTTATCCCCTAAATGCCTCGCAACATTTACGGCCACGACCCCGTGGATCAGGAAAACGGCGTCCGCGCCACCCGGGAGTAGCTTAACAAGACGCAGGACGACGACTACTTTGGCTAGGTCAGGCGGGTCATCGGCCACTGCCTTGTCATGCGATCGTACGGCAAGCGGTTCCTCGACGTCAAGATCCCCGACCCGCGACCCCCGATGGTGGAACAACACCCCCGCGAGGAGTTCTCCCTGGCCTCACCAACCCACTGCCGATATAATCCAAGTATCAGTGGTGTAGCTTCACCAGTTTTGGAAGGCGACTCGGACGACGAGGCCTTGTCCGATGGCGAGGAATACGATTTTCCTTGCGGGCCTTGCGTGAACGATCTCCGGACCAAGGGAGAACACGCCTGCGCCCCGGGCGCGAACCGGGCATGTGCCCCCTGCAGAGTTGCGCGTCGTTCGTGTGTTTAGGAAACGCACCAATACAGCGCCGACCCCAAACTTCGTCGTGCCTTCAAGCACCTCGAAACCCTTTCGGCTGCGGGTCAAGCCATCGCGAGTCTCCGGCCGTGAAGAGCCAAACGTGTCTGGCCCCGAGTGCATTCTCCATGGCCTCGTGGCCTTGGGATTACAGCTTCCGGTGTCCCCTTAACCGGCCTATCACTCTTCTCGTACGCTCAAGGATTCAGGTGGACTGGTGTCAGACGGAAAAGTGGCACGACGTTGCCCGGAAGTGGGAGAGGCACCAAGCAATGTTTGGTCAGTGTGCTCTCTAGCAATCAATCTATAAAATTAACTCAAGTAAAGGGTTCTTTTAGGGTTGTCCTAACCTATATCTTAGTGGAATTGCGGTCGCTATTATTCGTATGTTAATTGTTATACTGGCTGGATATCGCCAGCAAACGTCATGTTTCTCTCAAATTAGATGCATTCGTCACAACCAATGAAGACCAAAAAATTATAAAAATCAATCCATGTTTTAGTGGAATGATAGGGGTAGCGATTGCAAGTTGCAAAGACAGCACAGCTACGGTCCTCCCAAGTCGAGCTTTGTCTCCTTTGAACTCTACACCTAATGGAGACTCAAACCGCGCTGGGGTTTTCGGACTGGACATTGGCAGTCGCTCGATAGTACATGAATCAAAGACCACCGTTCGCGCGAAGATGGCTCGTGCAAGTCAATTCATCTCTTCAAGTACAGCTAAGAAGCGGTGATCAAAGTAGGTCTCTGTGGCCCGCGATTTTTTTTTTTTTTGCTAAATAGACTCGCCATCAACTTGCTAAGGAGTCTCCTTTAGTACATCATGTGCATTTAATACTAAATACTACACCACGAAGATGTACCAGTGCGGAGATCGATACACCGAAGACGTCAATTTTGAGAGATGTGATAATCCATCCAAACCAAACCACGAACTGAAGCGACGGCCTATGAGGTCGAAGAGAGAAGGGAGCAAGTGTGGACGATATGGTTACGGAAACCCTCAAGTCGCTGTACGATTGACTTTGCATACTTAAACCACATGCTAGTCCTTGATATTTTAATTCGGAAACACTTGCCATAATTTCTGCGGCGTGAGAGAAATTGCTTGTCCAACATCCTAAAATAACCCCCCCCCCCCCCCGGCCGCGAAGAGTCCCTTAATCCCAGGGAAAATGCCATTCGCAAAGCGGCAATCTACATCGGCCTCATACTCCTCCATTTCTTCTATAGAAGTAAATTGGCCAGACCTGACAATTCTCGGATGTGGACCAAGCCTGTTAAGGATCTGCTTTTCGATGCTAAAGTAGTGATGCACATTATCTCGCATTCGTAAAACCTGTTCTTCGCCTGCCTTGACGGGAGCTTTCAAGATGATTCCTGGTTGCAGACGGAAGAAGAGAGCGGTCAAACCTGGGAAAGATGAAGCGGGTAGTTTAACCAGCTCGGCCGAGTTCGTAGCGGGATGTGACGCATGACGACGGAGAATATACAGGGTCACCGCACACAGCTGTTTACATAACTTAAAATTTGATGATTGTAACACCATAGATAATTGGAGTACACAGACGGCGACGTGGCAAGACAAGGGGTTTTTAAAAATTGATCAGAGAAAGCCGACTGAGTAGGTACCTTATGCACGAAAGAAGGGGGGGGGGGGAGGAGTCAATAGTTCGGGACGCAACAATGAAGCTGTCGCATAACAGGCCTTCAAATGACTATCAGTAGGAAATCAAATAAGAAAACGTCCAAGACGAAGCTCCGAGTCAAGACGGCGATCTAGGGACTTGTCACCTGTGACAAACAGATATGACGATCACGTGGGGCAACGCACCAGCACAGCCTCGCGTCACATGGATGGGCACGTCACCAGGGTTTTTTTTTTCGGAAGACGCTTTCACTGACTCATCTCCACCGCACAGTAACCGCCATTCGCTGTGTGGAAGCGATGAATAGTTCCAAGACCAGCGAAAAGTCGTAATTAAATTGGTTACCTGGATTAAAAAGACGGTCTCTTTCCCCCGAAAATGTTGTCTTCCGTCACTCTATATACGCTCATCGCCTTTTTCCAAATCGCCAAAAAAAAAAATACACACAATGCAACAATCCTGTAGAATGGCAGACCGACACAGGCACTCGCCAGCCTCAAACCTAGCTGGAATGCCATGTTTTGAGGGCAAAAGCAGCGACAATAGCAGCCAAGGCGGCGCCGACGGCCTTGGCGTTGCGGCCCGCGGCGCCAGAAACCGGCGGGGTGGTAGTGGAAGTCGGCACGTGGCCAGCGGTGGTGTTGGTACCAGCGGCGGTGGTGGTGGTGGTGGTGGTGTTGTTGTTCTGCGTGAAAGTGGTGGTTGTGGGCGCGGTTGTGGGCGCGGTTGTGGAGGAGGTGGCTACCGAAGTGGATTGCGCCACAGTCGGCTCGCTAGTAGTAGCGTTGGTGGCGCTGCTCCCGCTGCTCCCGCTGCTTCCGTCGCGAAGCTTGACCCGGATGCTGGACGCGCTTCCAGAACGGTCGCCGTAGACGTACTCCTTGACGTCCTTGCTCGTGGCGCTGTAGCCGCCGCCGTAGTCGGTGATCTTGATGGTCTTGAAGACGGCCGAGGAGGGACCGTTGGAGAAGTCGGCGATACCGCCCGCCCACGTGATGGTGCCCGGGCTGTTGCCCTGGTAACCAGCGACCCAGGTGCCGACCTTGACCTGCATGGGGCCCTGAGGGAATTTACTGTCGCCGATTTCCGCGCGCCTGACGGTGCGCTGCACCTTGCCGTCAATGAGCCACTCGAGCTTGTCGGGGGTCCAGTCGAGAGCGTAGGTGTGCATGGTCAAGATGTCGTTGACGGGGTGGAAGGCGCCCCGGTCGTAGGTGGTGATGTCGCCCTTGTAGAAGTAGTTGGTCTGGATCTGCTTGGTGTCGGAACCGACCGTCTCAAAGTCGATCTCGTCGAGGTCGTCCGACTGGAGCACGAGGCAGGAAATCACGCCCTTGCCAGGAGCAGCCTGCATCTCGACCTCGACGCGGCCAAAGAAGATGTAGTCGCGGCTGCGCAGGGTCGGCGCCTGGCCGGCCTTGCTCATCTCGAAGACGCCACCTCGCGACTCGTACTTGACTGGAGTCGTGCCCAAGGCCTCGAAGACATCGCATGGGCCCTTGGTGAAGTCGCAGGTGGCACTGTTTTTGCCAAAAGCAGGGTCAGGTGGGCAGTCTGGATATCAAGACGCATTTTTTTTCATTTTTTTTTGTTTTCTTCGATTAGCAAACTGTACAACTCGTTACACACTACACGATGAAGAAGGTCGAGAAAGAAAGAGAGAAAGAGATGGCACCTTTCTTCAGGGGGTTGCAGTCGGTGGATGTTTGCGCAGAAACGAGGGAAGAGGCGGCGAGCGCCACGGCGACGGCCGGGATGAGGTTGGAGATCATGATTACGTATACTCAAGTGAGTGCTGTCAAAGTAGGACACAGCAAGTGAGTGACGTGAAGTCTGTTGGTAACAGCAAAAAGAAGGGGAAAGCCATGAGATATATGTGCCCGATAATACTCCCCTCTCTCACCTCGACGACCAGCCGTCCAATCCTCCTCGGCCCTTGCCGATACATTGTAGCGTCTTCATGGTCTTCTTTCTCATCTGTTTTCTCCTGTGGAATTGGTCCGGCGGCTGGCATGTTCCATGAGTCAGTGACAGCCCTGCGTATTCTTAACATCCGGTGGAGACCAACAGACAAGGCCCTCGTATCCCAAAGAACGAGCCGGCCAAAGTCGCAGTACATATATACATAGATTTCTCAATTGTGGCTTCTTTTCAATTCAACCGACATTGAAAAGTGGCGCCCCATGCATGCATTGGCACTTATCCGAGGCATTCGTTGGTGGGACACCGAGATGCCTTGGCCGAACGTACCGAGCTGTCAACCTGTTTAGTCCTGGACTCCTGGCTGGGGGGGGGGGTGCATTGTATGCATGATCCTTCTTCGGCAGTGCATCGTGGCAGGGGTCACATTGTGCGACATCGCATCCACATATTACATGTACATACATACAGTCCAACCCCTGAATGATTTTACATGTACACCCGCTACAAGCCCCACGCGAGGCAGCCACTATCAGCTGTGAGTGGCTATAGTAAGTGGACCTGTTAGGGATTTTACAGGGGTGTGAAGGTACCAGATAGTTCTAGTATAATATAAGTATTCTAAGGTACTCTTTACCTTACCTAGCGATGTGTTATTGGCCTGCTGCCCCTAGTCATACAATACCTCGTGTAAAATCATACAGGGGTTAGACTGTATGTATGTACTGTATGTACATTGAATTGGTGGCATCGCATATCGCATTTGAATTTCCACCCCTCCGTCCATAGCGTACGACAAGCTCCAGCCCAGCAGCTGCTACATATGTCGAGAGAAGCCGTGGCGCAGCCTGTATCAAGACAGAGCCCATTGCTGTCCTCCATAATTGTCGCTTTGTCGTGTTCTTTGCCAGCACAATCTGCACCGTACACGGCTCGGACGTGAAACGCAGAAGAGATGCCGATGCAATAAAATGATAACCTGACCACAGTCCGCCGCAATCTTTTAATCTGTCAGCATATCAGCTCTTTCGTTTTTGCAAGTGAATGGTGGGCGAATATATACCGGTCTTCACTGCAGGGTTCCAGTCATAGCTTTGACAATTTTTATCACAAGTTATCGCCGGGCTTTGCTTCGTAGAAAGCAGTGCGACGTCTCGCAAGACCCCTTTAAGCGAGTCCAGGCTTGTCGATCTGTGCTGCTGAAGAAGAAGTTTTTAAACGACGGACCTCGACGCAATACGAATTGCCAACCTCGAGACCACTACAATCTGACTTGACACTGGGGTTCTGTAACAGGAAGGATGGATGCCAAAACCTCGTTAGTGATAATCCATGGGGTGAAAATAAGTATTTGACAGCAGAAGAGGAGAGAGAGGGCTTTGTGTGTGTGTGTGTGTGTGTGTGTTTCCTTACCCATTTGATGAATTCGTCATGCGAGACTAACCACTTGTCTTCTAGGCGCCTGCAGTCTTGCGAACTGTCCCTGACGGTCACGAAAAAGGTGCAATCAAATGCGATGTCAGGGGCGGTGGGAGCTTCTGGGCGGACTCCGACTTCAGCATTTCCCGCAATATCGAGAGCAACTGCGAGTGGAGGAGCCAGACCAGCGCACACGCACGCAGCGATAAGTGATGTTGAGCGCATATTGCCCCGGTATGTATGCCTTTGGTGGACGTTGGAGGGGGGAAGCAGGCGAAGTGTGTGTTCCTGATTATGGCCAGTACAAACGAACCCCAGGCTCGTGAGTCGTGAGGTTGAGAGAGCTTCATATATGTTATTACCGTGGGACCGACTTCTCACAGGTACATAAGTTCTGTTCCCTTCTCTGTGCCTCTCTTATGAACAGGGATCCAGGTTCATCATCAGTCGTCATAGACTTCTTCTACCCTTAATAGTTGGGCCGCGACGTCTTGGCGCTCCAGCCGCAGAGTCCCATACATAGATCCACGACCTGTTGCAAAAATTTCAACATGGACCCTCTATTAAGAAGGGAAAGATCCGCTTTCCCTGATGAACGCGTTATGCGGGAAGCGAGAAGTGGTGATGAAAGTAGAGAAAAGTAAGGCACTGCCTAGTAAATCCAATCTCTATTAATTAGTTAGTCGAAAAAAACTCAGTTCCTAGCTACTAGTCAATAAACAATAGAAGAACCGCAAGGTATCGATGGTGATGCGCTGCTGATCTTGGTGCTCACTGTTGAGAGACATACAAGTCACAGAGGGACAAGATCGATGACTGATTATCATTCTTTGCTTCTCATCGAGGTTTTCCAAGTTCGAGTTTAAAACTGAGCCCTGGCTGGGCCGAACTCATCCCAATGGCGGACCGGATGTATACAACAATACCAAGTGCCAGTTGCCAGCTTTCCATCGCAGTCTGAAGCCGTCCCAAACGAGGCGGATTGACGCGCAAGAGCAAGAAGAGATCTATGGGCACAGATCGCGAAGACACGATGCCCGATTGAGCTTCAGCGAACGAAACCGCCGCATTTCTTGGACGTTCCCGCCGCCACGGTTTGCGCCCTTTGGTGGCTCGACCATGTTCATCGGAATAGCCGTCGTCAGACCCTCCTTCAAGTTGGCCACCGATGTTGCCCGTTTCCCATCTCACCAGCAGTAGAATCTTGGTAGACAAAATCACCGCCCGGAGCGCTGGTGCAGATAACTCTCCCCCAGAATAGGGAGCCACTTCCTCCAAAGATTTGAACAGCGAGAGTCGAGCCCCAAGGTTCCGGTCTATAAGCTTCATCCACGACGTCCCTGCACTCAAGCAGAAGTGGGACCCCGGCGATTACACGGATGGTTGAATTTGCGCCAGTACAACGGAATACATATCTACCTTATGTTAAATCCTCTCAACCACTGTACATTCCTCATCGAAACCAATCTTCGGCGAGAATTTCACTTGGCGCGGCTCTAAGAGACGGCTCGAACTTCAACATACGCGTAATCAACTCGGATATCCTCGCGATTTCTTCCTTCGTGAACTCTGCTTGTTTGCCGTTATCGAAATAAACCTCTTCTAGCCATTTCTGAAGCGTACAATTCTCATCTCGTTGCGGCGTATTACTCTGCATTGATTGCCATTTGGCCTGCCACCTTGATGGTAGCTCGTCATCGGTAAGCTCAATCATTTGTTCGATAAGAATTGAGGGAGTCATCATAACGACGTCGAAGGGAGGTTGCCCGGTTACGAGCTCAAAAATCTATGTCTGTTAGGTTTATCACTTCGATCACGATTCCATGGGTGCTTACCAGGCAGCCGGCACTCCATAGATCTACTCGACGATCCAGTCGATCCCCAAAAACTATTTCTGGTGCTCGTACAGGCAATGGGGTATGCAGCGTACTTGGCGCATTGTCGCTGAAGAAAGCTTCCCCGAAGTCAATGATTTTGACTGATGGACAAGACAGTAGAATGTCTCTCCGGAAGAATGCGGGTCGAACAATCTGAGTTGGTACATTGTTTCCGAAAGGCTGACCATCTGATCTCGTCACTACGCCCGTCTCGGGCGATCCCAGCTTGGCAATAAAGTCTCTTTCGCCTAGATAATCCAGGTTGGGTGCAACTAGAGCGAGATTTCGAGTGTGTATATCTATAAGCTAAGTTACTATGATACGGACGCGCCTGAAGCGTAAAGGCCTTACCTCCATGCCCGATATCGTTGGCCGCAAGAAAGTCGAGTCCTTGCAGCACCTGCTTAGCGAACAGTTTCGCAAGCTTGGCAGGGAGTCTATTATCTTGACAGTGTGCTTCAACAACGTCTGCGACGTTGGGTCCTACGAGTTCTAGCACCAGACAATCGTGGGAACCATTAGGGCCAACGAGAGTGAAATGGTCCAACATTTGATTCACATGAGACCACCCGGGATGATGTCTGGATAGAGCAGAGAGCGCTCGCAGGATCTTGAGCTCGCCGCTTTCCTCAAGCTCAGATATCGTAATCTTGACTGCAACGTAGCGGCCGCGCCTTACACAGAATCAGAAAATGGCATTCCCTACGCTCTCTTGTGAATGGGCATACTTCTGGTCCCTTGCGGCCCACGTGGTAGAATAGCTACCCCAGCCCAGCTTGTGGAGAATTTTGTATCGTCCGTTCTTCAGGAAATCACCCAACGCAAGGGGATGGTAACCACCTGGCTGATAGCGGTGTAGCGGCTCGGCATCAACATCACAATTGTATGTTTGTGCTGGCATCTGAGAGTGACAACGGCGGATTGAATTGAGTTGACGGAAGCAAAGAGAAACAAGCGAGTGGATCCTAGCTGGGTTGGAAGCCGGCCTCAAAAAGAGTGCATACATCAGGATTGCTGCGAGTCGGGGTGTTTTGATCGCTTTTTTGTTTTTGTCGTGGCACTCCGTGGCCTGGCGCTTGCCTTTATCACACGCGGGGCGCACGAGCACGTGACTGACCTTGGGCGCTAACGAATCCCACCCAATCGTTCTTAGGACTAACGCAATATATGCGCATTTAAAAAACGCGATATGCGCGTTCAGTAACCTAGGGCAACTAAACGCGCATATCGCGTTTTTTGAATGCGCATATCGCGTTAGTCCCAAAACAGAAGAAGTACCTTTACACTAATTCCCCCGCCAAATATACAAGTTCTTTTTAGTGGCAAATGCAGGCAGCTTACTGTAACGCTTGTAACGCTTATAACGCTTATAACGCTTGTAACCTCTTCTGTAAAATTCCTTTATCCCTTTCTATTATTATAAGGCCTTATAACGCAATGTAATAACGCTCTTGTAAAATACCCTTTATTATATTATTCCCTAATATATAGCTATTTTATACAACCGCAAATATTGCACAAATAGTCACGTTAGTTAACAGTAAAAATCAACGGACGCGAGCCACACTGGAATTAGGTGTGGGGACTGTCCTTCCGGATTTGGACTAACGCGATATGCGCATTCAAAAAACGCGGTATGCGCGTTTAGTGACCCAGTAACCTAGCCTTAAGCTGGAATGCGAGACCTTTTTCGGAAATCACATCTATTTTTGGAATTGAGTGTTGGAGCACTCAAGGTACGCGCCCTCTGCGGGTAATGGGGACGGTGAAATTTCGCGCGATGCATCCGACTGGCGGTTAGGTATCCCCTGTTCACTAGATAGCCTCCTCACATGTACACGGCGGTTATTGAAACAGCACTAGAATTATGACTGAACCTGAATGCTACCATTTTCACTTACAGGCGCTGACGTCCGTATGCTGGCCCGCAACGACTTGCGCAGGATGATCAAGGCTTGCACGACTTTAGCAGCGAGCTGGAGTGTATAAGTACCCAGTGGCTCTCGAGATTCAGCATTCGTTTCCATCACAAATCACTCGCTCACAACTCGCGAATTTATCTTGGCAAACCTTCTATATTATTTCTACTTTCCTCTTGTCTCTCATCGCACGGATAAGCTCAGTATGCCTCCCATCCCCAGAGGTCTAGTCATCTTCACGCAACGTATCAGAAACTCGGCGTTGAGAAACAGGACTCTCAATCTAATCGAAAGGGCCACGCAAGAGCAGGACCTTGCTCACTTCACTAAGGCAAGGTTGAAGTAAGATGTCCCTGCGTTGTTGCCAACGTTTTATGCGCAGCTATTGATACGACTGCAGGAATCCATCACATACAAGCCGTTCAGATCCTATCCCACACGTTACAGTATTGCTGTCAACCGATACTCAAACCGAGCTAGATAGGGCTCAAGCGGTTCACATCTACCATGACGAGGATTGGAATTACAAAGGGCATACACTCTACGAGGAACGAATCAATAAATCCACTGACGATTAAGTCAGGCAGGCGTACGAGTACACTCAAATTCAACTCTGGTACGGTTTCAATTGTAATTTGGTGGCATTGTGTCAAGGAACTCAACGTGATGCCTGTCAAGGGTATTATGTGCGTACGCACGTGATACCCTAATCTTCACCATTGGTAACATAGTGACTAGACTTAGCAACCAAATGTCGCCTTGTGATCAGTTAGCGGCGCACATTTTGTTTGCTGTCGTGCAAGCGAGCCTAAACTGGAGTCTCGGCGCTGTGGATGGGAAGTCCTGTGGATGACCCAGGGAGCTTAAGACTGGTCGTGGAAGTTGCTATATACTGAGGTGGAGGAGGTCCATATTGTGACGGAACCAGCCATGGAGAACATCAGGTTGACAGTTTATAATGTAGTCAAATCGACAGTAGATTTCCTGCAAGAGAGTTGTTCAGTAATTGTGAGATATAAAGCACCAGCAGGCTCCAATACTGCGGACCACTGCCTACACACATTAAGATGTTTTTTTTAGTGCTGTCTGTCTGCAAGTTAAGGTCACGAGCGAGGACTTGGAATTTCCCTCCCAGCCGATGGGACTTGCGGCCGCTCAATGCTGAAAGTCACCTTATTTTGAGATGGCATGGGGATTGTGTTGATCTGACCGGTCTTATGACGAGGCACACTGAATTCGGGGTTTGATGGGATCACGGCGTGAAATGTTGACAGTATCTTGCATATGTGTTCAAATTGGCCGAGACAACATTGACGTCTAAGATATCGAGGTCCAAAAGATACTCTAGTATGTCTAGCTTACCTCCGGCGGCCCAGTGTAGGAGGGTTTCGCCGTGATCATTTTCAATCAGCAGAGCCGCGTTTCAATCGTCATCCTGGCCGCAAGCAGACAGGTACAGACGAAACATGCGCAGATTCTAGCCCATCGCAGCACAGTGCAGCGCGTAAATCTTTGGAGAGGAGATGAGCCGTGCTTCAGCAAGAGACGAATGCCTGTCTCGTGGAGAGCACGTTCGGATCTGGACAGGCGAGCCAGACTGATGCAGCGCTGTTTCCCACCGAACACAGGGAAAGAATTGATGGGACACGCGAGGATTCTCCTCGGCACTAGCGGCTGCGTAAGCATTGGCATCTACATCCTGTTCGAGGAGAGTGCTCAACGCTCCTCCCAAGTTGATCGCGCTTGCGGCGCGGATGGTAAGATGCTCTTGTGACGGGAGACTCTCATTCACATCCACACCAATTTCAACTAATGGCGCAATTAGTTGGCTCTGGTGCAGGAAGTCCATGACGCAATACTGTACACCAAGGCCCCCCCCCCCCTTCTTCAACGAGACTAAACTTGAAGCTGGCCGCCTTGTAAAGAGCCTCAAGCAGTATTTCCTGGGGAAAGTTGACCCTTGCCAACAGTGTGTCTTCTGAGTGAATCTGCCATCTCCCCGAGGCCCAAATTAGCTCCGTTTCTGTGAATTGAAGAGACCAGAGTCCTGGCAGTCTAGGAGATAGTCAACAACGGCAGCCTGGCCATGGACGGCGGCTGTGGTGAGGGAAGGTGAAATCGGTCGAAAAGGGCTGTCGACTGGGTTAAGTACACTAGGAAATGGACGCATACGTATTGCAATGCAATAGCAATTCAAATCTCGCGGCCCCCAAGGTGGTGTTTTCCGAACTCGCCCACCAGCACTCGGAATAGCCTTGTGGTACCAAGAACACATACATGCCCAGGTACACCGTGAACAGGGGCCGGTCGAGCGGGATCTTGAAACAAACAACAATGCCCCTACATACATGCCGTTCTTTTCCCAATGCTCTTCTTCCATCCCGGCATGATGAAAGGCCGTCACTGAGCTTGTCTGGGCCGACGAGACCCGCTCCACACGGGTAGCCACTTCGACAAATCACGTGCCAGGTCACGCCGCTCACTCACGCAAGTCCCCATGACGCCAAAGCCTGGGAAGGAGAGAGCTGCATGTCCATCCAAACCGAACCGTGACCGTGATGCCGTGCGATAACACGACGTAGGAGTTCCTCCACGACGCCATTCATCGCCCTCATCCACCGAATCAGCATCGCAACACTGCTCCCCCCAATCATGGAGTCAGACTTCGCTCCCAAGTTTGCCCCCTTCTTCGGCATGGTGAGCATCTCTCGCACCTTCTTTCCTGTCATGCCATGAAGCCGCCCTTGCTAATGCGACATCTCAACTCTAGGCTGGCATCGCAGCCGCCATGATCTTCGGATGTAAGATGGTGCCCCCTCTCTGTCTCTCTCTGTGTTCCTCAAATACAGCGTCAATTCTTACAATGGTTCTCAAACATAGCCATCGGAGCTGCGTACGGCACTGCAAAGTCCGGCATAGGTATTGCTGGCGTGGGAACGTTCCGTCCCGATCTTATCATGAAGGTTGGGATCCTCCGCTCTGTGTGCAACTTGCATGGAATACTAAAGAAATGTCATATGAGTAGTGCCTGATCCCCGTCGTCATGTCCGGTATCATCGCCGTCTACTCCCTCGTCATATCCGTCCTCATCGCGCAGGACCTCAATCCACCATCCGCGTCACAGAGCTACGCGCTGTTCTCGTTCGTGTTCAACCGCTCTCTCTCTCTCTCAAAAAAAAAAAAAAAAAAATCCTACGACGGCAACATGTTGAACTCGATTCTAATTATCTTGCTTCCAGTGGCTTTTTGCACCTCGCCTGCGGCCTCTCCGTCGGTATGACCGGTCTCGCTGCTGGATACTGCATCGGCATCGTCGGGGACAAGGGCGTTCGAGCATACATGGAACAATCGAGGATCTTCGTTGGCATGGTCTTGATTCTCATCTTTGGAGAAGTCC
The DNA here is from genome assembly GCA_003814445.1 of Epichloe festucae Fl1. Lineage (NCBI taxonomy): Eukaryota > Fungi > Ascomycota > Sordariomycetes > Hypocreales > Clavicipitaceae > Epichloe > Epichloe festucae. The sequence goes on from CP031390.1 coordinate 2,332,190, forward strand.
TTGGTCTTTATGGGTATGTTTTACGCACAGAGTAACCGCATCCAGTCTACGCCGTGATGATGGCTAACGTTGAAACAGCTTGATTGTGGCCCTGCTTCTCAACTCCCGAAGCAAGGGTTGACATCAGACTTGTCATCGTTGTCACACTACTTCTATGCGAGCCTTTTAAAGGTCGACTGTATTTCGCACGACAAAACACATGAAAAGAGGGCATACCGTTGGCAAGCAACGCAAGCAATGTCTTACTAGCTGCATTGGGCAAGGCGTTTTGGGACCGTGTATATTTACATTGTGAAGTAGAGACGGAAAGCAAAGCCTTTCGTCAAGTTGAAATTATGTCTGCGTCTTGTTGGAGATATTGTCCCTGTGCCGTTCATGTGAGATGTAATTTTGTACTAATGTATTACGTCGCAATTACGATGTCAATGTATCGTGACAACTATACATTCAAATATTCGCCCAGCCAACATCGCCAGGGGCATTTGCACTTCACAACTGTAAGAATTGCTTTTGATTGCACTAACGCTGATGCCAGATTTTATTAACCCTGATGAGCATCACAGGCAACAATGTGACCTCCCCCAATGAAGAATGCAACCCGGCAAACCGTAATGGCCCAGCAGGGATGAAGAAGAAAAGGACGAAATGACAAAACAAATATAGTCAACTGCGCCGAAGATGCATCATGGATTCATAAGACATGTCGCGAAAAGTCGGTGACTGATGCCCCCCCCCCCCAAATCAGTTGAAGGTGGTGATGCATGTGAACCATGATATCAAACACCCGGTATCCTTGGGACGTCCTCCTATGTTGGCAGCAGCCGGCCGCCGATTCTGCGAAGAAGCTTCTTTCTTTGGGTACTCTCCAGGTCGCGGCGGTATCGAGCCCAGCTTCTCTCACGCTCGTCCCAACTCCTCATTTGTGCTGCGGACAGTCAGTCAAACATGAAGCAAATCCTTCAGTCGTGGTGATTGGAGAGAGGGCAGAAGATCGATTGAAAGATGTGCCGGCACGAACCTAGGAGCCAGTCCCACTGCTTATCTTCTCGCACCAGAATATCTTCCCCGGTCTCGCGAAGCAGCCTTTCGCGACGAGCCTGCGCTGCTGCCACTTCTCCGACGAGGTATGGATCTTCCAGTGGTCGCGTTTCGGGCTCGTTGTCCGAGTGGGTTTCCAAGATTCTGTCACTCGAGCTTTGGCGGGCCATGGGCTCAGACGATCCGGTGTATCTCCCGGAGGTGATGCGTCGCTCGGCAACGTTGCGGTAGTGGCGCGCTGCGGGCGCGTTGCTGGCAGACCATGTCGGTAGATGGAAGCTCTGCATCGATATGGATCTCTGGGTTGGAGCTGGCGGCAGAGGGGGCAGGCCGATGGTTTGCTGCCGAGATGTAGTGGCTCGCTGACGGCCGGGAGCAAACAACGGGGCAGAAGCAGAAGCACTACTCGTCACCAGGGTGGCAGCTCGAGGCGCTGGAGGGCTATAAGGCGGGATGACCTCGTTGTGGTTGTAGGGGAGGGTGTGGTACGACGGGACCTCGGAGACTTGGAAGTTGTCAGCAATGATTCGAGGGAACAAGACGACATTGGCAGAGGTGGCAGAGGATCACTCACTATATGAAGGAGCAGCAGAGCGAATCGAGGCTGTCTCAAAGTCCTCTGTGCTGTACCGCGGTGCTAAAACAGACCCAGTCATTTCGGGCTACTGGATATGGATATTGATATGCTCTCTAGGACCAGATGCTCTGAACTATTCGTTGACGCAGCAGTTCCAACAACCATGGAATGAGCAATTCGTGTAAAACTGAGGAAAATCTCGGCGCGACTTGTTTGTTGACAAGCCTGGATGTGAGGGCCGGCTTGGAGTAGTAGCACGAACAGCACGGTTGGGATTATCAACAAAAGTCGATTTCAATCGATGGCGGAGGACGTAGGAGGAGGAGTCGACTGCCAGGAGAGTGTGTAGGAACCGCGTGTATAGAGAAGATGACACTCGAGCGTCACATGGGAGAGAGGCTTGGGGCTGTTTATGTACGATGACCGCCATGGAAAGGCAGACAGACAGACGGAGCTTATTACATGCATGACACGGGCTTAATGGCAAGTAGGCCCAACCTTGATACCCGTGGCCGTAGCCTTGCTTCACTAGGGTGGCACCGGCATGGCAGATCAAATGCGCACAATGTTCCGTTCCGTTCCAAAGGCCTCTCGTGACGTGACGACGAGAACTCGTCAATGGTCCTTCTCCTGACATGGCGGGCATGGCGGGGTACTGGACTCAGACCATCTTGGCACATCGATGGCGGGGTTTATTACGGATCTCGTGCGGAGCAGAAGTCAAGTCATGCTGATACAATCAAATACAGTAGGGACTACGTCCGTAATCCGTAATACAGGAGGGACTATGCCGAATAGCGCCTTGTCAACAAGCTGACCAGGCTTTTTTTCGTCTCGGAAGCTGTCCCAGGCTCCGCGACATACAGTGTGTACCACAGCGCACAGCGCACCGTGCATAGTGCATACATATAGTGCGTAATAAGTTAAAAGGAGAGCCCGGTCCGTGATAAAGCAAGATAGTGTGAGAGCGCCGCAGGAGCCTTTGTCATATGTACGCAATCCGCGGAAACTCTGCAGGTGCTGGCGATTGATGTGGGCGAATCGGACTTGGTGCCTTTCCAGTGTGGAGCTTCGCAAGCTGTCGTGCAGGACTAGATAACATTGTTGCATGAGGTTATTTGCGCTGACGCCGCCCATCTGCTCCTACAATTACAATGCGGCTGGGAAGCAGCATGTCCAGCATGTCATCGAGATGTCTTTCTTTGGATGGGCCGCAATGAGCTTTGTCACCCAGTCTAAACTGGAGGTCTTGGTTGGTCCGTGACATAAACAAAAACAGGTCGCGACTCGCGAGTGCGGCTTCAGAAGTCTTGTCCGTTATGCCCTTGTGTCGTTATTTGCATCGACTCGCGGAGTGCTTTTCAGGTGCAGAGCCCGTTGCTTGCTAGCGATGAGATGGCCTCTTCTCACTTCATGGCTGTGTTTTAGAATCCTGTTCTTCTCCTGACCTTTTGCGAGAGTGGCGTGTTGCCGTGTATTGCGGTGTGTTGCCCATGCAGGGCCCCCTCCTCGTGCCTCCTCTTCAGTGCATGTTTGCCAGGAACGCAGCAAGTGGACAAAGGGACAACTGCAAGTATCAGTAGTCCAGGCTGCCAAGCTGAACATGCACGGCATGACATCTGATCTTCCTTTGGTGATTGCGTCGACTGCAAACACTTGTTCGAGTGCGCCAAGAGTGTTTCTGGGCAACTTCTGCGGGTCGGTCATCAGCTTGTGAATCGGGATGGACCTCGTACTTGACTTGACTGAATCAAGCTGTCCACAATAAGAAGACGCTGTGCATCTGTAACGAAGCATTGAGTTACTCAACACAAGGACCCAAAGAAAAAAAAAAAAGAAAAAAAGAAAAAAAAAGGACCCAAACACAGTTGGGTCAAGAATTGGCCCAAATACCCAGTTTGCTGTTGTTCTGTAGGGTACTGAAAGGCAAGATGGCGAAATTGTGCGTCAGCCAACAAAGCAAAGGAGGGGGCAAACGTGGACGTTTAATTGGCAAGCCCGCACAAACCGCGTCACCCAACGCGACTTCCTAAAGTTTCGGCACCACCACAACCGCCCACTTCGCGTTCAACGACACGACGATTGTTCGACGCAGAGGTCAAGACGCAAAAGGATTTACCCTCTGCCTTCAAGTGATTCCTGCGCCCTTGCCTGTGGCTTACTGCCATGCCAACCCGCGTTCGTGACAGTTCGGAGGATGTAGTGTCTCAAACTGGTTCACCATCACCATCACCATCACCATCACAAACACCATCGTCTGCGCGAAATCGCCTAGTCGTGCGACAAAAGCCCGACGCTCGAATTGCGTCTGGCTCGAAGCGCAAAAGAACCAACACAGTCGCCTCCGAGCCGTCAAACAACCGGAGGAGGACGATAGGACCGGACGACAATGAGAACAGCGATGATGACGAATTCTCCGATGTCTATGATCCAGATCAACCCTTGCAAGAGCGCCGAAATTTACAGAAGGATCTGCGCAATTTATTAAAAGACATCAATGAGAATTCTGAAGAATACTTGCAAACCGACTCCCGTGGTTTGCACGAGGCTATTTTAAAAGCAAACGAGCTCTCCAAAAAGGTGAAACAAACCACGGAGGCGACAATAGATTCACGGTTACTTGTGAGCACAACCGACCTCTCGTATCGTAAAACCTTGCGCCTCGCCCAAGGTAGCTTATCACAAGGACTTGATGTCGACGAGTTCGTTTCGAAAGCCATAACGTACATGCGACATGGAGGGGGAATCAGCGACGACAATGCCCCGGAGCTGTCAAGCACGCAGCGTCACCGGAGGACGGTGTCGCAACGGAGAGGGAATGAGGACGAGGATGATGATGACGTCGGCGACGAAGGAGATATGATGAACTGGCCACATCTTGGTCGCTTTGCGTGTTTACCGCATGTTCGGAGGCCAGCGCTTCCGGGGTTCCTGCTGGGACCACTATCAGTGGAAAAGAAAGCACGCAGGGTAATCAAGCGCAGTGCCCCGTTTCGACCTAACAATTTGACGGAGACAAGGCCTGAGGTGCTCAATGTCGACGACATGGCGAAGAAAGAGAATGATCTCACTGCCATATGTACCAATATCTTGCAGCACTTGCACACAATCCAAGCGGAAACGCAACAAGTCGTTGCTGACTTGATAGAGGATGATATGGCCGACGAAGAAAAGACAAGATTAATGCATCAGCACGGACTTCGAAGTACTGGGGGCATAGATTTGATGCGATTTGTAGTGAACCCGGACTCGTTCGGACAGACGGTGGAGAACATGTTCTATGTTAGTTTTCTCATCAGGGATGGTAGAGTCGAGATCGAACTTGACGAACACGACCTTCCTGCTCTTGGTACGTGCCCCCTTTATCTGTTTCAATAATCTGTGAGCGAATCCTGACCCTCAGTTACAGCCCCCGTCGACAGAGAACCAGCTGATGACGGGACCCAACGTCATGGCGCATCAAAACACCAGGCGATTCTGTCCATGGATGAACAGACATGGCGGGAGATCATTGAGGTATTTAACATCACCAATCCGATGATACCTCATCGTCCGGAGGCAAACCGTTCTGCACCAGGGGCACGGGGCTGGTATAGTTAGTGTTGGAAGGCGGTTTCCCTCAGATTGAAACGCATTTTAGAGTATATTCCAAACGGCAGGGGTGATGTACAGAGCCGAATTGGCATATCGACGGAGAAATTGAAAACCCCTTTACTCCATTTTAAGAGGGCGGCCGACCTTGCGTGGTCAAGTCCTCACCACCGTCCATGTTTCCTTGCTATACAAGAGATTTGCATGCAGCGCGAATCGCCGCATGATGAGACAATTACGTCTGCGTCAATCTACTCGCCATTTTTAGATCAGTTCATGGCTTCTGACAGTGCTCGTCCGTCTTTTCCATTCTGGCAATCTGCTTCAGATGCTCCGCATCTTGAAAACTTGGCCTGCAATGTTCCGCGTACAGACATGTTACAAGTTGCGTTTGAGAAACCAACGGATCTTATTACTGGTGCGTACATTCATTATTTTTTAAAAAAAAAAAACACACAATTCCTTTTGTTACGGGCTCGTTTCCCTGCTGTTCAATCAAGTGAACCCAATTGAACCAACAGCACTCACAACCAGAACAAAGGGACCAAGCCCTCGTTGCTCATCGACCCTGAGGGCAGGTGCGCTTGAAAGAAGGATAATAGGCAAGTACTGCGCAAAGTCTTCTCAAAGAATATTTAATACAACAAGGTCGCCCTTTGCTGAGACATGTTATTCTCTTGCCAGCATTTCCATCCACTCTACGATACTACACAGCCAAGCATGTCGACTTTTGATGAACCAAGTAGTTTCGAAGAGGACTCATCGAGCTTCTTCCCAAGCGTATATGAGACTTCCTCATCGGACAGCTCAAAACCCAACACCACCGAGACGACATGGCCAGAAACGGATACCGCGAATACGACGAACGATTTCGAGTACACGATGGAACCCGGGCCTGAGGAAACAGGACCGAATGAGAGGGAAGCCGAGTCTTCAGCCCTGGCCGGCTTCGAAAAATTCACCGAGACTCTGGAGGAATGGGAGGACAGCATGTCCGCATGTCGGCAACTTCTCGAGAGTATTCCCCAAGTACAACGCTGCTTGAGGCCCGATGACTTGAACCCGCCCCACAAGATGTGTAAAACAGGATGGCACGCCATGGGGGAGTTCCAGACTGCTGCAAAAACGGAACATCTAGATCTGTCGTTTCTCGCGAAGCAGTACGGCAAGCAGACTGTCGACAGTCTGGAGCGCTTCTTGCGTACCCAAACGGCTGTGGTGCGGTCTGCACACGACACACTCTTTACCATGATGGAGTACTTTGACATGTTGGCTTCGATGCTTAAACATGTGGATGCGCAGTACAAACCGGGGCCGTGGGGGACCGAAGGCAACAGGACAGCAGGAGATGCGGAGATGGACATTGTGCGGGATCTCCTTGGGCAGATTGCCAAGCTGAAGGAGGAAAACTTCAAGATGAAGCGTCAGATCTCGGCGCCACCGCCCAAAAGCGAGTCTATCGAGGCATCCTTTCCCTCTGGATCGCGGGAGGGGTTATGCCCACGGCGGTGCTGCAAGACCACAACGCAACCCGAGATGGAAGCAGCGTCTTCCGTGCGGAGCGTGAAAAGCTCGGGGCTACAGTCCATTTCATCCTTTCTCAGTGATCAGTCAGTACCATTCGCTGCTGCTGACCGCATGACATTCAAGGGGGAAAACATTGCGGATGTGGTGGATGAGAGTTTGGCTTTGGAGCATCAACGAAACTCGGATACGTTCTCCGAAGGGCAAGCCGAATTGTTGCAGCGGCCGAGACAACGGACCGAACCGCGTCCTGTATCAGATTGGCTATCGCAAGCTGATGCAACGTCATGCCACGAACCCAGCGCCGGCCTGGAAGCCAAGTACGACGACCTAGCAGAGGAGAACCGTCTTCTGGATGCAGACTTTCGACAACTGTCAGAAGAGTATAATGTCCTGGACGCCACTCATGGAAACATGACTGAAAGATATGACGTCCTAAAGGAGAAGTTCGAAGACGTCTTGGAGGAGTACGATTTGCTGAGGAGGCGACATGATTACGAACGGGTCATTCACAACAGGGTGACGGCCATGTACGTGACCAGGACGTCTGGAGTGCATTGGAACGGGAGCACGCAAGATGGGACGGAGTCGCTGTGTGTAAGTCCCAAGACAGCCATACCATTCCGAACGAGTGCGAAGGGGCCATGGTCCCCTGCTCTCGGCATCGGGACATGTGTCGAAGAGGCCGAGGGCGTAATAGATGGATGCCAAGCTCAGACGTTCTGTAGCTTTGTGTCGAACCAGTGGCATTCCTGGATCACGATGTATGACCTTCTCTGGTCAATCATCCTGGTTCCCGCTCAACCGTCGGGCGAAAATGAGACGCATCAAGCACGTTGGCCTCGGCGGCATCAGGCACAGAACACGTATCGAACCGGTAGCAGAGGCAAGCATGGCGGGGAAATACCATGGAGTGCGCTCTTCAACATAGTGACCCATATTGTCCTTGTCACCTCCATTCTCAGTTGGTTCTCATGCCAATTGGAGAGGGACATATGGCTGCAGGCCAACGGCCTGACGAGAAACCAGCTGATAGCTTATACGCGCGGCGAGCTAGTCTGGCTTTCGAATCTGGGGCTAGGCTCGAGGCGGATAGGGGAGGCTCAGACGCTGGCTCTGTGCATGATGCTCAATTCGCAGCGGATGATGACTCTGTGTTCAATGTGCTCGAGGGTGATGGGGGTGATGGTTGGTGATGGGGGTGGAAACGGGTATCTGGCGTGTTTGACGGTATTAGCAGGGCTGTGGGCGTTTGGGACGGCCGAGAATGTCATGTCTAGGGAGTGAGTAATAATTAGGGCTTATGAGTTGTACTCGGTAGCTAATACTCGGTAGCTAACATTTCGGATGTTTTGTCGAGTCTCTATTGGCTGGTGTTGAACCGACGTGCGACCCTGACAGCTCCAAGGGCCCAAGCCGCCTTTGGATCATTGATCATTGATGTCATGACATGATCCACATCACGACAAATTCCATCAGAAGAACAGAACCACCAAGACTTGTGCGATAAGTTGGAAGTCGGAATCCCCCGGTCTTGCGCTCCGCTATTACCGAATTACCAATTACCAAGCCGCCAACGGGGTGTTTGGCGTCATCGATGACCACATTTTCGCTTCGACCACGACTACCGAGTGAAATAAGTCGCCGCGTCGCCATCTTTGTTTCTTCCCGACATCACGTCCGTATCCTGCAACCGCTCCTCTTCAGTTTTCAACTAACACGGCCTACATCTCTCGCATCACCGTCCGCCCGCGCATTCACGTCGAGCAGCGCAACGTCCCGCAGCATGTCGGCTGAGCTCATTCCGTCCAACCCGGCGGACCTCATGGTCATCCGCAATGTCACGCCCAACGTCGTCACCTTTTCAGTGCCCTTTTCGCGATTTGGAAAAATCAAAATTGGAGGTCGTGGCACGCTTGGTATGTTTATGTTTTCCGCATTCACCTTGAGCTGTGCAAACTTGGCACTTTTTCTTCTTCATTTTTCCCGCCACTGCCTTTTGTCGCTTGATACTGACCAACTGCAACCCCCCCCCCCCCCCCTCTTTCAGTCAAACTCACTTCTGGCAACCTCGCCGTCTTCTCTCCCGTCGCCCTCACGGACGAGTCGAAAGCCAAGGTCGCCGAACTGGGCGGCCGGGTAGCCTACATCATTGCCCTCGACTTGGAGCACCACATCTTCATCTCAGAATGGGCCAAGGAGTATCCCGACGCGAAACTCATCGCGCCCGAGGGCCTTTTCGAGAAGCGCGCCAAGCAGCTGGACGATGCGAAAATCAACAATGACGAATTCGCCGTCGTCTTCAAAAAGGACGGCAAGCGCAGCGTCAGGATCAGCGACGAGTTCGACGCAGACTTTGACTACGAGTACGTCGACGGCCACGCCAACAAGGAACTCGTCTTCCACTACAGGCCGGAAAAGGTGCTCATCGAGGCCGATCTCATGTTCAACTTGCCTGCTGTTGAGCAGTACAGCAGGGCGCCCGGGGGCCACAGACCGAGTGGTTTTGCCGACAAGCTGTTCCAGGGCGCGCAGAGCACCGCCGGCGACGCGACGTGGATGAAGCGCTTCAACTGGTATCTTGTCGCCAAGGACCGCAACAGTCTGAATGACAGCATCAGGGTGATTGACCAGTGGGACTTTACCACGCTGATCCCTTGCCATGGCGAGGTCATCGAGGGGAACGCCAAGGAAACATTTAGGAAGGTGTTTCAATGGCATTTGCTGGGGAAGAAGTAAATTGCGGGAGGGAAGTTTGTTGTTGTTGTTGGCCGATGGGGAAAACTGGCGTTGCTGAGAAGAAGATGAGGATTTTTCAGTAGATAGATACCCGCTGTGACATACGGATTCCATACATTACATACACGGCTTTGGACTCGAGTCTCGATTCAGACAAACAACCTGTGGCTGCTGCTTGTGACGCATTCTTCTTCTTATTGATGGCTTGAGGTGGGGTTCAAGGGTTTGTTTGGCATTTGCTTGCATGAGGTGAGTCTAAGTGTTTAGGTTAGATTCTATGTATGGGGTGGTCCCTCCACCAATTGGATAAGATACGTCACTGCAACCAGCTGCGACGCCGCATCGCGCTTCTCAACCTTTAACTTGACTCTTGCACCTCCTCGACGACTATATATTCCAGCGCGCGCACCTGGGCACACCTTCTCTACAGAATAAAATAGGAGGCGGCCAGGATGTCATGATCCCTCATCATGGCTGACTACGGGAGAATGGACCCCTTCTCTTTCGCGGGATCCAAGGACGTAGACCATCCAGTCAGTGTTCGAATGTATGCCTTGCCTCCTCAGCTTTCCCTACGCTATTGCTGCTCACGCAGACGCCACCCCTGTCTTGCTAACAGCCATGTCCAGAATCAACCTGGAAGGGGAAGAACCCCCAGTCAAGTTTTCCACCCTTCTCGAGAGACCCGATCTTCGACATGTCGGCTCGAACACCAGGTGAGCAGGCTTGTACCAATGGTACCGCTACTGTAACTCTGAAGATGACGAGACTGACTTTACTCTCATTCTCATAGCCCACACTCCGATCTTTTTGCGACCGTCCAAGTCTGGGCCGGCTCGAAACCTCTCACCGTACCTGTGCAAACAGCATATAAGCCCTTCCGATCCGAGCGAAAGTGCGTGGCATCACATGTTCATCCCGCCATTTTTTTTCTTCCGGTGAATGCGCGTGCGTAAAGAATACTGACAAGATGCGGTTGCTCAGGTGGAACGAGTGGCTGGAGTTGCCGATAACATACAAGTCACTCCCAGCAAACGCTCGCCTCGCCATCACAATATGGGATCTATCACCCACGGGCGGCAAGAAGGCGGTCGGACATTCCATTCCCTTTGGAGGGACAACGCTACCCATGTTTGATAGCGACAACCAAATACAAAAAGGGCGGCTGAAGTGCCTGGTTCACAGACACAGATTGGCCGACGGAACCGACAACACTACCACACCCGCCTTGGTTGCGACCAAAAAGAGGGCGACCCTGCAGAATGGAGGCGGCCCTCTCCTTGACAAGGACGCCGAGGAGCTGGACAGAATGGAGAAGTTGTTCAAGAAACACGAAATGGGGGAGATGCCTCGCGTGGATTGGCTTGACCAGATGGTGTTCCGGAGTTTTGAAAAAAGGGGCCTTTCAGCAGCCAAATCTTCCATGAAGATGCTTCAGCGACAGCGAGCTCTCCATAGAGACGATGGAAACGACGACGCTATAAAGGGCGAGTCTCATAGTGACGGTGACGAGGCAGACGATGGACGCAACGACACGCCCGCGTTTTTGCTAAACGTTGAACTGCCGCGATTCGATTTCCCAGTCGTGTTCGCCGATCACGAATATGATGCTCCGCCGATATCAGCTCTGAAGCCGCTCTCGGCATCTCAAGGAGCACTGCCGCTTCAGCAGCCCCGGGTTCAATTTGGGCCAGGCATCAACGCCATGGGGGAAAGCTCCGACGGACTCGGTTCGAGATTGATCAAGGTGTATGACCCAGAAGTCGGGCAGAGAGACAATCCTGCAGAGGCGAAACATAGGCGTCTGTTCCGAAGCTCACATCGCCATGGAATCTTGGACAAGGACCTCAAGCCAAACTCCAAAGTTCGCGACGAGCTCAATCTGATCATGTCATATTCGCCGACGCATGTCCTGTCGCCCGAGGAGGCCGATTTGGTGTGGAAGTTTAGATATCACTTGACTCGAGACAAGCGCGCCTTGACCAAATTCGTCAAGTCCGTCAACTGGAGCGACCAGGGCGAGTCCAAACAAGCCATACAAGTGCTCGGTCGATGGACTGAGATTGACGTAGATGATGCTCTCGAGCTGCTCGGGCCTTCATTCGACAACCCAGCCGTACGATCGTATGCCGTGGATCGTCTTCGAAAAGCCGACGACCAAGAGCTTCTGCTGTACCTCCTCCAGCTCGTACAAGCTCTCAAGTATGAGCATATAACCACCGACTCGGAACAAGAGAGCAGCACCCAGGATTCGTCCCTGGCACGGTTCCTCATCCAGCGTGCTGCGGCTAATTTCATGCTGGGCAACTACTTTTACTGGTACCTCATGGTCGAATGTGACGACCACAGTCCCGAGCAAGGCATCGACAACAGGAACGTGTATCGCAAGGTCGCGTATGACTTCATGCTGGAGCTGGTCAAACAGCCCACGGGGATTGAGGACAGGAAAACACTTTTGCGACAAGCCGAAATGGTGGCAATACTGTCCAAGATTGCGGGCGAGATCAAGGCGTCGGGCGAATCTATTGCCAAGAAGGTTGATCGTCTCAAGAAATTCTTGGCAGATGCCAAGAATGAGCTGCTTGCCTTTGATCCTCCCCTGCCAATGCCCCTGGACCCGTCCGTCAAGATCACCGGCGTGGTGCCAGACCAAGTTGCCGTGTTCAAGTCGTCGCTCAACCCCATCAAATGTACCTTCAAGACCACGAGCGGCAGCACGTACCCCATCATCTTCAAGCTAGGTGACGATCTGCGGCAGGATCAACTCGTCATCCAAATCATCACTCTCATGGACCAGCTCCTTCAAAAGGAGAACCTCGACTTGAAACTGTCGCCGTACAAAATTCTGGCGACAAGTACCACGGCCGGTGCTTCGCAGTTTGTTCAATCTCAAAGTCTGTCCGCAATTGCCAGCAAATACCGGACCAACCCGGCATTGGCATACCTCAAGCACCACAACCCCGACGACAAGCAACCCCTGGGCGTGCGACAGGAGACTCTGGACACGTACATCAAGTCCTGTGCAGGGTACTGCGTGATTACGTATATCCTCGGTGTCGGCGACCGCCACCTCGACAACCTCCTCCTGGCCCCCGATGGTCACTTCTTCCACGCCGACTTTGGCTTCATTCTCGGCCGAGACCCCAAACCCTTCGCCCCGCTCATGAAGCTGTCCAAAGAAATGGTGGAATGCATGGGAGGCGCCAATTCCGAGCTGTACAACAGGTTCAAGCAGTACTGCTTCCTCGCGTACACTGCCCTCCGCAAGTCCTCGAACCTGATTCTGAACTTGTTCGGCCTCATGCTGCACGCCAACATCCCCGACATCCGACTGGAACCCGACAAGGCGGTGCTGAAGGTACGCGAGAGGTTTCACCTGGAGCTCAGCGAGGAGGAGGCCATCCTTTACTTTGGCAATGTCATAGAGGGAACGCTCACGGCATTTGCTCCCGTCGTGATTGACAAGCTTCACGAGTGGGCACAGGCGTTGCGGGCCTAGAGTAGATAGGATGTGATGATGATCAACTAATGCCATCATGTTGCGATTATCCCTCCTCCATTCATTTCCCTGTTTATCATTAACAACGAGCCTGGCATTTCATTCCCCCATCCAAGTAGAATGGAGAGTTCATCTCCGTCCATGGACACCCCATCTTGCACGGAAGGGCACGACTATCAAAACAACTCCTTAGAGGCACCGATGCCGAAACGCAGAAACCCGTCCCCTAGGAGTCGACATAATGCAGATGACTCGGACGACAAACTACGTACTTCTTCACGTCCCACATTTCCACTCTTCGACGATGAAGCAACTCTTGTATAAACTCGTAGACCAATGTACGGTGCGTCAGAAAATGTACATGCAGGCCTCGTGAAAGCAAACGGTGAGCAAAGCAACTGAGCTCCCTCCCTCCCAAGCAAAGCAACCTTGTGCCATCATTGTCATCAACATCAATTCTAAACATGATTCTCTCTGAAATGGACACATAATTTTACATCACTCATCATCGTCGTCAACCATATTCTACGAAAGGGAAAAGAAAAAGAAAAAGATACAAGATAAAAGTGAAAGACGAAGAGCCTCACACGTGCGGCCGAGTCATGACGGTGAACTGCCCCCCGCATCCAGCAAACGTAAAGGCCTTGTTGGCAACACCCTTGCCAACTAGCTCAGTGGGCATGTCGACAGTCTTTTGGGTGCCGAGGCCGGTGCGGAAGTTTTCCGAGAACCCCCAGGATGATACGGTGCCGTTGGTGTCTATGGCGAGGGAGTTGTCGATGCCGGCGGCGACAAAGGTGGCGGTGATGCCTTGAACGTGACGTGTTAGTTTATGCGCGAGACTGGGCAGAAGAAAGAACTTTTTTTTTTTTTAATACCTGGGATAATGGTGGGATTCAATAGTATGCGAGGCCGTCCTCGACTATCGAAGAGGAACTTCTCGTTTGGTATCGTAGACGTGCTCATGCCCATTTGGCTGCCGTCGCAGCGCCCCCAGGCCAGGACCTGCCCTTCTTCTGTGCAGGCCAGGCTGTGATGAAAACCACCGGCGATATGGAGAATAGCAAACCCTTTCAGACCCTGGACCAGGGTGGGATTGCCAATGTGTAGGTTCTCGTCGTTGGCTGGAATGCCCGTCTGGCCAAAGTTGTTGAGACCCCATGTCCACACTTGGCCCCGCCGATCGAGAGCAAAACTGTGGTTGAAGCCGGCGAATATCTTGGCAATGCCCTTCTTGGGCAGATCGACCATGCGGGGAGTGAGTGATTCGTATTGGTGGCGCTGGACGAGCCGGCGACCTAGCTGTGCTTGTTGGCCAGATCCCCATGCGTAGACATCCCCGGACTCGGTCAGCGCAAGGACATGGTTCATGCCAGCTGAGAGCTCCTTGATGTTTCTGAGGCCCTCGATCCGCACCGGCGCGACCTGGAACCTTGAGTCATACTTGGGCGTCTTACTCTTCTGCATCTTCTCTCGTAGGAAGCCGTATACACCATCGCTCGCCTTGAGAAGAAGTCAGCATCCAGGCCAGACCGGGCCAGACCGGTCCGCGTCCAGCACGAAAGTGAGGCAACAACGTGAGTGGTAACGTGAGTGGCAAGAGGGCGTCATGTTCTTACGTGGAATGTTCCCCAACCATAGACGAATCCCGCGTCCGTCAATGCAAATGTGGCGTTGTCTGTAGCGGCGACCTGCGCAATGCTCAATCCCGAGCGCGACAATCCCTCAGCAGGCATGGGACTGCTTTCGAGAGGGTTCAAGTCGGTTGTATCTCTGTCTGTGTGTTCTGAATGTTCGCACCTGGTATCCCGACCAAGTGCCCTGGAGTCATTGACTCCCCACGTCAGGACCTGCCCATCATGGGTGAGCGCGGCGCAATGCCTGCCCCCAACAGCCACCTGGACAACCCCAACATCCTCGGCACGCAGCAGATGGTTGATTCGAGGCTTGTCCGCCACAGCCGGGTTCTTCTTCTCGTACTTGATGCTCCCCAAGCCCAATTCTCCGTCTTCTCCGCAGCCGAAAACGACCACGTCGTGCCGCTGTGTAGGCGCACTGTTGAGCGGACCGTTCCTACTGTTGCGCGGTGTGCGGGGTGTACGGGGTGTACGGGGTGATGCTCCTGTCACCTTGAGTCGTTTCACACTCCCGGGCGAGGCTTCTTCGTCTTTCACAGAGACGTGCTGCGGACTGTCCACAGCTTCGCCTCGCTTTCTCTTGCGCCTTGAAGGAGTGAACAACTGAGCAACCTCGGCTCTCCAGGACGCCTGTGGTTTGGCAAACCGCCATGCCGATAATGATGCGTTGGCCACGAGCGGTATCGACTTGAACGCACTGCGAACTGTGTTTATGAGAGCATGTTTTTGGGTGTCAGCAGTGCCTTTGTGCCGGGGAGCTTCTCGGCTTATCGTCGACGTCGAGTTCGAAATCTGGGCCAGACCATGCTGCCCGAGCTGCGACTGGGAGCGCATTTGGACGTGAGCAAGCAGCGAGGCAGTTGAAGATGTCTGTGCCTGGATCTCGAGATGTGAGCTTCCTTTTCTGGATGGAGTCGTGCCCGCCCCGATCGGAGTCTGCAAGTAGGCAAAAAAGTAGATGAGACTAGCCAAGGGTTCATGTGGGGGGGGAGGATGCGTGCGGATGCGTGCGGATGCGTGCGGATGCGTGCGGATGCGATACGATAGAAATGCCAAGTCTCTGCGCGGCGCCACTGCCGGCTGCAACCCAACTTGGTTCCTGCTGTCTTTGATAAAGAGACAAGGTTTAATCCGTACGGATCCGTACGGACCCGTATTAGGTGGAACAACGATGCCTCATGTGTTCGTGTTCGTGCTTTCGGGTGCACGTCAAATTGGAGCAGCAAGCATATCCGTGCACGAGTTGCCGTGCGTGAACACAAGGCTTTTGTCCCTTGGTCCATTGTTCTTCATTGACAAATACAGCCTGTCTATGCACATTCGCCATATGGTCGCTGAGACTGAATCTCATGTTTCCCCAAACAAGAAGACTCCTTTGCCTTTTCTGAAACCTCCGAGTGTTCCCTGCACGGCTTCCTTCAGCGCAGCTTCTTCTGTATCCCAGTTCCATTCGATCTCGTCGACGGGCACATCCTTGAAATGCCCCAGGCGCATGAGATTGAGAATATCGTCAACCATGTGTTTGCGACCAACAGGGTCTTTCTGGTTCCACTTCGAGAGCCAGAACCCCACAAACCGAATGTCTTTGAAGATGAGCAGCCCCAGTGGTAATGCGACCGGCTGCTTCGACATGCCTCCGTAGGAAACCAAGGATGCTCCTTCGCCCAAAGACCTCGCCAGGGCGGTGGCAGATTTTCCGCCCACACAGTTGAGTCCGAGCCCAACCTGCTCGCGCCCACCGCGAGTCATCTCTGCAAGTTGATCTTTCCATTCTCTTGACAAGAACTGTGACTCTGGCACCACAACATCCGCGCCCAGGCCGATGAGCTCCTGTCTCAGCGCCTCGGTCTCCTCCATTGAATCCCTGTCGCGAATGACATTGATGCTTCGCAAGCCCCAGAGCTTACCGAATTGAATGGCTGCTCGTCCCACGCCGGAATTGGCCCCGTTCTGAGCGAACCACTCGCCGCTGCCGAGCTCAAGCGGTCTCATTGGCAGCCCAGTCTTCAGCCCGGCACTCGGGCCATATTCTCTCAGGATTCGATACGCAGTGCAAGGGTTGATGCTGACAGTCGCAACTTGTGTGGGGGTTAAGCTATCCTTTTCGACTTTGAGAACGTCGTTGGCCCCGAAAACTGCGTGTGTTCGCCAAGTGCCAATTTGTTGTGCGGCTGGGATCACCCAGTCGCCCTTTTTCAGCGACGATGATGAGCCGCCAGTGGAGACAACTTCGAAGACGCCCTCGTTGCCAGGCACGGCGGATGGTTCAGATGTGCCAATGAGCGAAGACATGGGCTGTTTCGATCCATATGTGCCTTGAACGGTGTTGATATCGGCGGGGTTGATTGATGCGGCAAGTGTACGAACGAGGACGGATGAGCTCGGGATCGATGGAGAGATGGAGTGTGTGTGAAGTCTAGCAAGCATTAGAAGGCGGCGTAAGAAGGAAGCAGGCGCCCCGGAGTTCCAGGCTTGACTAACTTTAGAACGTCTGATGGTTCTCCGTGCTTGGAGTACACGAGAGCTTTCGCCTGCGTGTAGCCGTAAGGACCCGATTTGCAACGAATTGATGATCTGGGCAGTCTGCTCAGGTAGCTGGATTGAAGCTTGGCCGATGGCCGTGTAGAATTCAATGGTAGCGAATACCATCGAAGACACTTTAGAGTTGCCATTGCCGAACCGTGCGATAGCAGATGTCGCACTCAACTCGCTGTGACGTTCGTTGCTGCAGATTCTGCTGTCTTGGTTATCGAACTCGTGGTTGAGAGGACTTCGTCCCTCGGCCCGTCCTCGGATGCGTCTGTCAATGACGTTTGAGCCACAGGGATGGGACGGCACGTCACACAAACATCATATAATAATGTGGACTGTGGGGCTGCTTTTCAAGGTCAAATTCGGCATCTCTTCCTTCTGTCTGTCTTGCTTGCGAGCAGGCGAGCAGATGCAAAACACGAAAAGGCCGGATTCTTGATAAGAGAAAGGTCATGGAAGAAAAAAACAAAACAAGCGATGGGTAAGCGAATCAGGAAGACCATTTTTAATATCTTCACCCCGGAGTCTGAGTGTAGCAACAAAAAAATTCTCATGCCTACGGAGTACTTTTAGTAAACGAACTCAAAATCACAGGCGCCTCGGCCTCGGCTACTGACCAGTGACGTACACCTGTCACTGTATGTGTTGTACTTGGTCAGCAATGACTGACGGCGGCTATCTGCAGTGAAACGCGGTGAATCAGACAGCTGCATGACCGGTCAACACCGACCTGAGAGCTGCAAGATACGTGCCAAGGTATAAAATAATAAAATACCACATGAGTTATACCACATGACTTCACAAACAGCAATGCCATGTCGTCTACGGAGTACGGACACACTATGTAGGGCGACTTCATCGGCGGTGGCTGAAGCCACTTCACTGGGGCAGCCGTGCGCGCACAAAGAAACAAATGGAAATCAGTCAACAGGTGCCACAATTCCCTGATTCCCTGATTCCCTCTGCCTCCGTCTCTGCGACGAGCCGCGAAAAAATATCATCAGTGGCGTTGGCATCAAGGACTAGTGGGAGGAACGGCATTTCCCAGCCTCGGGTGGTGCCGCTTGAAACCCTAATAATACTGCAGCTGGGCTGATCAACATCTGGGACGAGACGGCACTACATGTATGTACTCAATCACAGCGACACAGCGAGAGAGAGGCACGGTGCAGGTGCAGGTGCAGGTGCATCAGGTGCCATCGTGTCGCGTCGCAGCAAACTGGCGGGCGCATCCGAACCTGCAGATCGCACCAACGAACGCCAATTCACCCTTCTTCAATTCCCTTCTCACATCACTGATCAAAGTGCCAGACCCAGAAGGCGTCACATCACAGCTGCTCAGTTCTGGCCTCCTTCCCTGTATATCCGCGCGCTATGGCGCCACCCCAGCACCAGACTGGCCCCCAGTGCCCAGTGCCCAGTGCCCGGTGCCCCAGTGATCCGATCCACAAGCCGACGAGGGCTCCAGTTTTCCCAATTATCCTGGCCAACAACGACAACGTTCCCCTTTCCTTGTGGCCCTTCCTCCATCTTCCCGATAATAGTGCATATGTACCTCGCAACTTTGATCAGTCATCCTTCTTATCCGTCCATTTCAGTTCCCCATCCAGCAACCTGATACTCATCCGTCACGACTCACTCACGATCCCTTCTTTTGAGCAGCCTTCGAATTGCTTTGCCACGACACTTTTTCTTCGTACCCGGGGCTCCTCGAAAATTTCAGCCATGTCTGCACACGTCAATGGTTCCGTCAAGCCTCGCTTTGAGCTTCCTATGCTTGATCTGAATTTTGGTAGCATCACCGACGGCACCAACATTCCGCCTCCTCCTGTCTCTCCCAAGGTGCCAACGCCTCCACAGACACCTCCTCCCACCAGGAAACCCGTCGCTATCGTCCACAATGCGACTGCAAATGGCAATGGGAACGGGAAAGAAAATGGGCTTGTGATTGGGGCCGGAAATGAATCTCAGACTGACAAGTCTACATCACCAAATGGTAATAGCATTGAATCCAAACGAATCGCCGACGAGGCGCCTTTGAGCCCCGCTGTCTCTGCTCGGCAGGGCAGCCTCCGCAGACTGTTTAGTAAAAATATGCTGAATGCCAGTTTTACAGACGGCAACTTGACCTCGTTGGAAACTGGCAGCAGACCCCCGAGTCGTGGTACCAGCAGCGTCATGGGCGGGCGAAAATCGAGACGGAACAGCTGGTTCAAGCTCTTTAGAGGTGGCGAGTCCAAGCGTTCCAGCCTCTTGCTCGACGACAGCACATTACCCAGGAAACAAGCCGGTCCCCCTCCTCCGATGATCCCCGAGCTTAAGGACCTCGAAAAAGATGAGGGCAGCCTCGGCAATGATCTTTTCAAGAACATTAGGGGATAGACGTGGTATTGGCCAGCCATGGTGATTGTTCATATGGCACCATATATATCCATATATACTTACGACGTACCAATCACCCATACTCAACCACAACCCATCCTGGAACCATGCCAGGTACCGAACTTATCTATCGGGACGAGCGACGATCTGCGTCCGAGGCGACTCCTGTCGAAAAATTTCTTCTGAACCTGCTTTCTTTGCCAAAATTTCCTGTGTTCGAGTTTTGCCATACTTTTTCCTCACAGAGACCCCCACCAGGACGCGCGGGAAGATGAAAATAATAAATACACAGTACTGCGACGACATACGAATCAACAGCTGTACGAAGGATGTGGGAAGAGGTAGCGCGATATACAACACCTCGAAGTGGTTGATCAAGATACCCAGCTCTCTTTAGGGCTTGTTCATCTGACCTAACATGCGACTTGCAAGATCTTTTCTTTTCCACGCTTTTCTCTTTTGTTTGTGTTTACGCGCAATTACCCCTCCCCCCCAATTGCATCATGCATGTTCGAATTTGCTAAGCGCTTGCTTGGTGTCGCCTGCATTTTAAATTGGTGGGAGACAATGCTACCTGTTGACTTGATTTGCTATGGGCTTGAAGGAGAAAGATATCAAAACCGCCGATTTGAGAGTCGGTGGACGGTGGATGGGCGTGAGTGGAACATGTCCCCCCTGCCATATACATGGGTGTATCATTTCCACCAAGAAAGGGATCATTTGGGATGTTAGGTATAATGAGCGACAATGTACCAGCTCTTGCACCTATTTCAAAAGCCTAGCAAGCCAGGAACGAGATTCTAGACGATCAAGACTTTTTACCATTTCGGATCACGCAGGTTGTTGTCTTGTCTAAACCACATCGTTGCCCCCGTGCCTCCTTTCGAATTTCGTGTGAATATGCAAATGTACGTATCTAGGCAAGACTCCTAGGCAAGAAGCCAGCAAGAACAGGCAAAGGCGAAGCCAGAGTAGCACCAAGCCAACATACCTCGTGGTGTCCTTGTTCATTGAGCTGCTTTCTCATCAGAACGGAGGGTTCTTTCTTTTCAGGGCATGGACAGAGTTTGGGTACTAGGTGGATGATGCACAGTGGAAAGTGAGGGACTGGGTATGCCCCGGGACTTTTTTTGCGACCACGTTATATTGAATTTGCACAAAGGGGAGTGAGTTTTGACGTCTATTCTATCAAAGACTGCGAAGTCAATTTGAACAGTGACTCACGAGATTCAAAAGTTGGGAGCTTTGGCCAACCCATGACGTCAAGCTCCCTTTTTCAACTGCCACTTGGAACCTGGAACCTTTTTTTTTTTCCCCATTATCTTATTGTCAGGTAGGGGTGTAAATCAATGATAAAAAGCGTTCAATTTGGTCAATCAGAGGTGCAGACAGCACCTGACTTTTATACCTAAAAGGTACACAGTGCGCTATAGTAATAACTAGTCTACAGAGGTACTTCTAATATATTATATTTACTAATATCTAATCTCTTATTTTATCCCTATTAATACGCGCTACCCTTATATAACCTATGCTTTAAGGGAGCTCTCCCTAATATACCCCCCTTAGCTAAGATATTTATTAAAGCTAAAGATTATAAGTATAGGATAAGATTATAATAATTTTCTAGTGTTATAATTAAGCGAGAATTTCCTATAAGCTAATCTAGTAATAGAATTCCTTATATATCTACCCTAATAGAGGCTTTATAAAGCTATTAGTAAGTATCTTAAAGGTCTTTAACTAATTTACCTTAATATTACCTAGGGTATATTACTCTTAAATCCATATTTAATTTATATTAAGATGCTTTAGACTAGTTTAAAGCCTTCCTTCCTTATATTCTATAATATAAATTATTTACTTATTATTACACTAGATAATTAATAGCGAAGGGACCTATATGCTAATATTATAAAGTAATCTACCTAGAGATATACGCTCTTTTACTCCGTAATTTAATGTAAAGAGCTTTGCTTTTATGCTTAAGGTTATTATATAATGCTGCCTTCTAGACTTCTAATTAATTATAGCTCTATATACAGAGCATTGCATTACATTACATTACATTGTGTAATGTTTGTAATGTAATGTATTTAATACACATTACATTACATTACATTACACATTACATTACATTACATTACACATTACATTACATTACATTACACATTACATTACATTACATTACACATTACATTACATTACATTACACATTACATTACATTACATTACACATTACATTACATTACATTACACATTACATTACATTACATTACACATTACATTACATTACATTACACATTACATTACATTACATTACACATTACATTACATTACATTACACATTACATTACATTACATTACACATTACATTACATTACATTACACATTACATTACATTACATTACACATTACATTACATTACACCTAACCCCTAAATATTACATTACATTACATGTAATTATTTGTAATTATTTGTAATTATTTTTTATTTTTCTCTTTAAGGTAAATGCTTTAATTATAAGCGTTAAGAGAGTATATATAAACATATATAATAGCTTATAATAGCTTATAATAGCTTATATTACTTTATAATATTATTAGTGTTAAAGTTTAATAAAAAATAAATAGAAAATAAAATATATAAATAAGAATATAAGTAAGTATAAGGGATTTACTATAGGAAAAGGTAAATCTTTTAAGTATTTAGTATTTTAAGGTTTTTAAAAATATTAATATTATAAAAATATTTTCTCTTTTATGTTTTTTTAAATAATAATAATAGGAATAATAATAATAGGAATAATAATAGTAATAATAATAGTAATAATAATAGTAATAATAATAGTAATAATAATAGTAATAATAATAGTTGTAATAATAGTTATACTAGTAGTTATAATAATATAAAAATCTTTATTAAGGGAAAACTAGACTAAACTAGGAAAAAACCCTTCTAAAGATTTACTTAGTCTGAGTTAGAATATATATCTTCTGAAGAAGAACTAGATAAATCCTAGGATTTATCTAATTTCTCTTTTTCCTTTAAAGAAGACATAGTATCTAAATCCTCAGAAAAAGAGCTATAATAGTTATATAGCTCTAAGTATTGCTTAGTAGCAATATTATCCTCCTTTTCCTAATTCTTTAATAGAATTAGTTCCTTAATTATAGAATGTTTTAAGGAAGTTTAGCGCTTAGTAATAATATTCCCACTAGTATTAAAGGTGCTTTCTATTGCACCAGAAGTAGCAGGAATAGCTAGATATCTTCTAGCTATTATACTTAGAATAGGGAAAGACTTTTGGTTATCTTCCCACTATTTAAAGATATTTTCCTTTATTATAATATTAGTATAATAATAAGATATAATAGGAAGAAATATTTACTTACTTTATCCTCTTTAGGTTCTAAGTTAGTAAAAGTAGGGATTTTATTCTTTTAAGTTTTTTAAATAGATTTATCTCTCTTATTTAAGAATAACCCTTTATAGAGGTTAGAAGACTTAGGCTTAGGTTAAGGATTAGAAAAGGTTCTAGGCTAAATAGGCCCTCCAATTTCTACTAGAAATTAGGTATTTTCTGGCTCTAAATTATCTAAGCCTAGCCCTAGGCCTAAATTAGCCTGATTTTCCTTATAAGTAGGAAGAAGCCTAGTATTAAAGTTAGTAATAAGAATAATAATAATAATAAACATTATACTTATGAATTATAATCCTTTTCTAAGTTATCTAGTAACTTTTTGATTATTCTTAATTATAATCCAAGCTTATCTTTTATAGTAATAAGATTAAGCCTAGGGTCTAATAACATAGCATATAAATAAGGCTTATAAAAGTGGTAATTATTTCCTATATCTTATGGGAAATAATTACCTAGCTTTTCTAAGCTAATATCTATAGAGGCTATAAAGACCTTACTAAAAGGATTATAAATGTGTTTCTAATTTTATAAGTTAGTATAATATAATTAAAAAGAAAGTAAAATAGATAAATACCTGGTTATTATAAGCCTTTTAGTCCTCTTTTATATTATTAAGATATTCATATATCTTAGTAATAAAAAGTGGGACTAGACCTAAAGTATTATACTTCTAGCTTTAAAGTATAATAGTAAGTTCATAAAAAACCTCTAATATACTACTTAAGGTTACTAAATTAGCCTATTCTTATGTTATAAGCATAGCATCCTTAAGGGCAGCAATATTAGTTTTCCTATTAAGAAGAATAATAGCTTCTTTAAGCTCTAAAGAAGTATTAATTATCTTATAGGTTAAATTCCACCTTATTTTATTAGCTATAAATATAATAGATTAGTATTAGGTATAATTATAATAAGAATTAAAGACTTACCTAAAGGAATCTTCATAATATTACAATTCTTAGCTAGGTTACCTTGTGTTTTTGCTTTTCTAAGGCATTTTAACTAAGTTTTATATAAAGCTTGGTTATTCTTAATTAGAATAGCAATCCTTTTAACCTTTCCTAGTATACCTATAATTAATATTAGCATTATTAGATAAAAAATAGTAAAGAATAATAGATTAATTACTTACCATTTGCTAAGGATTTAAATTGTTAAAAATTAGGATTCCCTTAGATATACGAAGTTTCTTCTGTAGAATAGTGAAGATATTCACTATTTTTAAAACTTTCTAAGTCTTCCTTAGAAGACATAGATTTAATAAAATTCATAATAATATCCTTAGCTATAATATTAAGAACGTGAGCTATATATCGGATATTATATGGTTTAATACTAATACTATTATAACTCTTATTAATATAAGAAGTTATAAAAGTATTATTATTAGAACCATTATCCCTAGTAAAACTATATATAAATTAGAATTAAAGTGTAATAATAGTTATAATATTTAAAGAAATAACTTACCTAAGAATATCCTTAGGCTCTAAGTAATAGTCTTTAATAAGATTATTAAAGCATTAGTAAATATAAGCTCCTATATATAAATTTGATAGATATTCAAATCCTATAAGTAAAATAATTAGTAAATAATAGAATTAATACTAATTAAAAGACTTACTAATTAGCTTATATTCTAGCTTAAAGTTTGGATTAAGCTAGCTTATAATAACCCCTAGATAAGACTTTGAATTAAATGAAGTCCAAATATCTAGTTAAACCGAAATTAAACCTTAATATTTAATTTAATATTGGATTTATTAGAGGATTTTTTGCTTAGATGAATAATACATAGTATTTATTCTATGTATTATTGTTCAGTAACTAAGCAAAAAAGCTAAATCATTATTCCTATATAAATTAGCTTAAATAACTATAATAGTTATAGGAAAAGAATTAACTTACCTAGAATAATAATTTAGTAAATTTTTAAAGGATTTACTATTAATTATAGCAAAAGAAAGGTTATTTTCTAGTAGAAATTTAATAACTAGATTAATCGCTTCTTTAGATGAAAATTCCTCTAAAATAGTATAATTTCAAGGTCTTTTTGTTGAAAAAAAAGAAGTTAAAGAAGACTAATTAGTAGGAGTGAATACTACTAGAATTTCAGGTACTAGATATTATAGTTAGTATAGAATTAATTATTTAAAATTTAAAATAAATAGAATAAAATAGAATAAAAGACTTACTAATAATCTTTTCAGGTTTTTTTTCTTCTAATTTAGAAGTAGCAATTTCTAGATGCTTAATTCAATAGTGTTAAACCCTATTAAAAGCTTAGAATCTCTTTGCTTTGCTTCTAAACGTAAAATTACATTTAGATTGCGTACAAAAGCATATAATTTCCCTTTCTTTATTATATTTAATATTAGATAACTAATAATTAAATAAATTATAGGTAAAAATATATGCTTTTGAAGAAAACTCGTAATCTTGTTGATTTTCAAGGGTTTTCTCATATAATCCTAGAAGATTACTTGTTTAAGAAGGCCTTAAAGCTAGGCTAGCCTAGCTAGGCCTAGAAGGTAAGCTAGGCCTAGAAGGGCTAGGTATACTAGCATCAGAATCGTTATCTAAGGGGCAAAAAGAGGAATCCATAGTGAAGTGGGTCTAGGTCTTTTTTCCGATTTTTTCCGATTTTTTCTGATTTTTGTAGATTTTGCAGATTTTTAAAGGTATAGTTTTCCTAATTTTCCTAATTTTCCTGATTTTTCCTGATTTTTCCTGATTTTTGTTTTTTTAGGGGTTTTGTAACTTATTTGAAAAGTAAAAAGATTATAAAAACAAGAGTAAACACAAGTAATAGTAATATAACTAGCTTAACTATATAAAGGTTTTTCTAAATGTTTTTTTTAGATTTACTAAGGTAAAAAGAAAAGAGAAAAGAAAGAAAGAAAAGAGAAAGTAAGGGAATACCCCTCCTTAAAATTTTTTTCACTTAGCTAAGCAAGTGGGTCACAAATGACGCAATTAACTAAATAGTCTAATAAGACTAATCAAACCAGTAGAGACCTACATAAGACCCACATAGGACTCACTTTTAGACCCACTTTTTATATTTACTCTATAGAATTAAAATAGTATACCTATAGCTTTAAAATTATGTAAATCTAGCTAATTTATAGCTTTTTCTATGAATTTTACTAAGAAATAATTGATTTTTATTTATAAAAAAGTATTAATTTTAAGTATAGTAAATCTCTTATAATTATATTATACTAATTATATTATATATATCTTATATTACCTAATATAAAAGAAGCTATAAATTTATTATAATTAAATACTATATTTAAAAATAGTATATAATATTATATAATAAGTTATATACCTAAAAGCTATTATAATAAATAAAGCCTTTTTTTAAATTATATTACTAATATAATATAAATATTTTTCTTTTATTACTAATTTTTTAGGAATTTTTTATAAATAAAGTATTTATCTTTAAGTAATAAATTTAAAAAAAGTATAAAAAAAAATATCAATATTAGAAATATTATATATTAATTATAATAAAATAGATATTAGACTAAGTTTTTTGTTTATAATAAAGAAAAATAAAAGCTATTATGTTAATGTTTTATAATCTTTTAATCTAATTATTTAAATTTATAATATATTATTTAATATTATTTCTAAAAGTATATATAGGGTATATTCTAGTAAAAAAAACACTTATACTAAATAAATTAATATTAATACTTAGAAAAAAGGTTTATTAGTATTATAATACCTAGAAATATAGAAAAAAAAATAAGGAATATAATTTAAGTATTTATCTTACTTATAATACCCTATACCTAGAATTACAAGTAATAATCTAAAATGTAAGAAATTTAGAAAATTTATAGTAATTTTAAAAAAAATAGTAGGAGAAAAAGGTTAATATTAATCTTAAGGAGAAAATTCTATATAATATTATAAGACCTTAATATACCCCACTTTTTTTCCCCTCTAACATTACACATTACATCCAAACCCCAAAAACTACATTACATTACATTACATTACATGCTCTGTCTATATATAATAAAGACATAACCTTACGTTAACTTCTAAGTATTAGGATTATCGCTAAGAGAGGCATTAGTGCTAGAGAATAAGGTATTAAAGCTATTCGCTCCTAAGTATTAGATACACAGTTTCCTTGTGTATATTAGAGTAGCCTTTATAAGCTTAATATGTTTTATTAAAGGGTTTATTATAAAGGAGGCAAGCTTTAAAGCTATAAAGGCTACATCTAGTCTTCTAATAATATAAAGATAGACTAAAGAGCTAATAACTACTCTATAGTAATTAATCTCTTTATTAGTGGCCTCACTGTTATTTAGGACTATTATAGCTATTATTAAAGGTATTATAATTAAGCTCTTTAAATTATTATTAATAATATTAGGGATAAACTTCTAAGCTATCTTTTAAATATATAATTCCTATAATAACTATATCTCTTTAGTATTATAATTCCTAATAATTTTAATGCCTAGGAATTACTTTAACCTACCTTAGTCTTTAATATCTAGACTATTTATTAACTACTTATATAGCTCTTTAAATTCTACTTTAAATCTATTTAGAAATAGCATTATAATATTATTTACATAGAAAAACAGGATAAATCTGCCTTTTATAAAGATATATAGGTCTTCCTTTCCTTAGATAAAGCCTAGATTTAATAGAAATTATATTAGGTATAGAAACTATTATTAAGGAGCTTCCTATAGCCTATATAATACTCTAGTTATCTTCTAGAGATAACCTTATGTATTTATACCCTCTAGTAGCTTATAAAAAACAGGTTCTTTAAGTTCTATATATAGGAAGGCATTCTAAATATTATATTAACGCGTATTAAGATTATTAGCATAGTAAATAGTAAGTAATATATATAAAGATTATAAAGTAAGCGTAGTAGTGTAGTTATTAAGGTTATCCTTTAGTTATTAGTTACCTTATACTACTATTTAAGCCTTAAATTCTATAACTATGCCCTTTTTATTAGTTTTATACTTAAAAACCTATCTAAGGTTAATAATCTCCTTAAGATTAAATACTTTATTTAGTATATTCTCCTAGTAGTTTAAGGATTAAAGCTTTAAAAGCTTCTTTATAATTACTTTCTTCTAGTAGTTATAATACGCTAAGGCTATTACCTAATAATAATAAGTAAGTTCTAGAGGTATATCTTTAATATATAAACTATATTAAGTTCCTTAAAATACTATTAAAAAAGCAAAAGAAAACTATACTTACTTAGCTTTTCTTATTTCCTTTCTCTAATATTTCCTAGTAATAATATTATTTATATTAATACTATTATTATAAGGACTATAATTCTCTATAGCCTTACTACCTTTTATAGTAATTTTACTAGTCTTTATAGTAGTCTTTATATGTTTAGCTATTACTTTATTTATAAATTTATTAATCTTATAAAATAGTGTATTATTACCTTATACCTAAAGCTCTAAGTTCTCTATAGTAACTAGTGCCTTTTAAGAGAAGTTAGGAGGGGTTAAAAGTGCACTAGAAAGGTTCTCTTTATCCCCTATTATATAAGGAGGTGTTTTTACTTTAAACTACTTATTTTCCTAGCCTATAGCTAATAGTAAAGAGATAGGATTATTCTCTTTAAGTTCTATTCTAATAAGATCTTAACTAATCTCTTTATTAAGATCTTTAGCTTTAAGCTTTTTAAGTAATTTAATTATTAATATCTTCTCCTATTAAGCTAATTCTAGCTCTTTTTCTAGCTTAAAGAAGGAGTTTTTATTAAACTAAATATGTTGGTTACACCAAGGAACGTTGCACTAGTGCGAAGAGGTTAAATTCAATGAAGTTAATAATGATAGCTAATAACTAAGAGAGAAAAGAAGAGGGAGAAGGAGAGGAATCTAGCTAGAAGAGAAGGTAAGTAAAAAGGGGGAAAAGTAAGGCTATAGTGCGGTGCTACTGCTAATAGAGTGGGGTAGCTTGCGATATATTTAATCACATTACGTGCATCCCTTTGGTAGCTTTACTCTTTAGCTACGGTTAGACTATCTATTATCTAAAGGTCTAAAGGAAGCCACACTAGTAGTCTCTCTTTTCTTTATAGCTAAAGGAGCCTAAAAACGCAATAAAAATCAGATTAAAGGAAAGTGTATATAAGTAAATCCCTTAATAGGAATTCACAGTTCTTATTAGCTATTATGGCTTTGGTTATTCTAATTAACCTAGTTATTATAGTCTGTACTTATATGCCTATTATATTAATTCTCCCCTCTGCCTAACCTTATAGGTCTTTTAACCTATCTTTCTATATAAATCATTAATTCGTTCAAATTAATTAAGGTTAAAAGGGCTAAATTTAGCGATGCCTTTATTATTATATTAGCTAGATTATCGCCGCTATTAATCCATCTTACTTTGTAGACTTCCCTCCTCTTATATAACTACTAAAGGGCTATAATATTAATTATTAGCTATTTCTCTTTTATTATGCCTAGCTTTATAAGGCATTTATATAATAAGAAAGAGTCTATATAGAGAATTATTAGGATTTAAGGTATCTTTAATTAGTCTATGATTATATAAAGGGTTATAGATATTGTGTACGCAATATTAGCACCTTAAACTATACTATATAGCTTAGATATAAGTGCGCTATAGGTTATACACTTGCTTTTTATAGAGCTATATATAATAATATTCCCTTTTAAGATAAAGGTATTATTCTCCTTTATTACTTTATTACTAATTATAATAATATATCTGATTTATAAACTTAGATCTTTATTATTAGTAAGGGACCTATTTATAAATATAAAGAGCTTTGCTTCCTTAAGAGTTAAGGGGATATACTATAGCCCTTACTACTAATTCTTAATTTACCACTTAAGGCGTTTATTAAGTTATAAGATATTATTAGTAGAGGGTTCTTAGTGTTATATAGTAATTAATAGATTATATAATGCTTCTAGTTAATAGACTATTATAATATAGCTCCCTTAGGCTCTTTACTTTATGTAATCCTACCTTACTATTAGTGATTGTAGGTTAATCTCCTTAATCTTCTAACTTTAGCCTTTTTAGTTTAAGGTTAGTGAATTATTATTATTTTAAGTTAGAATATAGCTATTAAAGATAAGGGGATTTATAGTTATTAGGTATTGTTTTTCTTTAGCTATAAACTTTACCTTCTAGAGCTCTTTTTCTTCTTTCTTAAAGAAGTTATTATTACTAAGGCCTAGTGTATTATCTGTTTATATTCCTATAATACTAAAGAGGTTTTTATTATTTAGGGCTATAATTAGTAGGTAGGGATTGTATATTAAGGTTATTATATTAAGATTATCCCTATAGTAGTGAAAATATATTACTTACTAGTGGGTTCTAGCCTTTATAATCCTATAGAGGGGCTTAATTACCTTTATTATTATGCCTTTTAGAAAGAGATATATAATTTACTTTAGTAACTTTATAATAATTAGCCTATTTAGGGTTATTTAGGATTAAATATAAGCTTATATAATATCTTATAGCTAAAGGTAAATTCCCTTTTGCTTTAATAATAGAGTAAGGGCTATAATAATCCATTAGCTTAATCGCTATATTATTAGTAATTAGGTTAAGATAGCCTCTTTTCCTCTATTATTATGCCCTTATATAATAAGGCATAACTTCTTATATAGTAATTTAGTGCCTTTACCTTTAATCTCTTAGACTATATAAGAATTAAAGATCTAGTAGCCTCTATACTTTACTAGATTAAACATTATAAATCTAAATATATTATAAGCTTATAAGGCATTAATCTTAGCTTAGTTAGATTATTTAAAGGGGCTCCCTAGGGTTATAATCTTTCCTTCTTAGTGGAGTTAAAGGGTAAGGTTTTAGTTAGCCTTTTCTTTTACTATAAGGAATGCTATATTTAGTATTTCTCTAGCTATAATCCCCTTAATTAATACTTTCTCTTAGTCTTTATTAATAAATATAAGAGGCTTTATAAGTCTAATAAGCTCCTTAGGATTATAAACCTAGGCCTTAATTACCTTTACTTTTGCTTCCTTAGGGCTACTAGCTTTATAGCTTCCTATAGAGGTAGCTTTAGCTACCTTAAGGCTTACTATAGGTTCTTTAACTCTATAGCTTCCTATAGGATTACCTTTAGCCTTAATAGCCTCTATAGGCTTCTCTATGCCCTTATTAATATAGAATTAAACTATAAGGTTTTTCCTTAGCTTCCCTTACTTTCTCTTTACTAGTATCTTTTCCTTTTCTTTTACCTTATTACCCTTTATAAGTAGCTTATCTCTCCTAGCCCCCTTAGCCCTTTCTTATAATAGGACTATAGTATTAGAGGGGGCTATAGTGTAGGAAAGGGCTATATTATAGGCAAGGACCTCTAGGCCTAGGTTATATTCCCTAATATCCTAAAGGCTTTACTTATTAGCCCCTATATACTATAAGTCCTTATAGTATAGCTTTACTACTATAGAGTAAAACTTAGCTAGGCTATAGGGTATCTTAACTATATAGGTCTCCCTATTAGTAGCTAATAGCTTATAAGGGCTATACTATTTGCCTTTTTCTCTCTATATATATATATTAGCCTATAGTAGTAGCTAATATATTAGCAATATATTAGGGCTATTCTAGGCACTAAGGGCCTTATAGACCTATCTCTTAGCTAGGTAATAGCGGACTTTATTAGTTACCTTCTAAATTACTTTAGCTTATTAAATAATAAAGACGCTTAGTAATAACTTATCTATTATCTATAGGTAAGCTTTAAAGACTAGTAAGGTTAGTATAAGGCTATTAAGGCTTGCTAAGTTATTAATAGCTTTAATAGCTATCTAGAGTTACTACTTAGGAGTAATCTCTTTACTAATTAAATCTATAATAATATTATAAGCCTAGTAAAGAGGTCTATAATATTTTTTAACCTTTCTAATGCTATTATAGGCTTTAATAGGTATCTTATTAATATTAATTAATATTAAGTAAGTATAATGCCTAAATTTAGCTAAAGTAAAGTTATTACTAGTATTATAAATAATTTAGTCTAGAGAGCCTAGATATATATTAATCTAGCACTCTCTAATTATATCCTAGATATTATAAGCTTTTTGCTTCTTAGGGTTAAGGAATTAGGCTACTTAAAATAAGGTTACTAAATTAATAATATAAAGGACTAGTTAGCTATTAATTTATATAATATTAATAATAATCTTATAGTTAAAGTTATAGTTATCTTTAAGGGAGAATTTAAACTAGCTAGGGGCTTTTCTATTTATCTAATAATAGTAATAGACTTTAGTAAGCTTCTTAATTATATAGCGTTTAATATTATAACTAGCTTATTAAAGGATCTTTATAAGCTATTAAATTAAGGGATAACTAAACCTTTAGTAAAGTTAATAAATCTCTCCTTCTAATAGGTAAAAAGCAGTGGTTTCTCTTGCCTCTAGAAGCTACTAAGGGTAGCCCTATTTACGTATAATAGGTATAGTCTTATTATTTTAAATTAATATATTAGTAAGGTTATTAATCCTAACCTTTATTTTATTTATATTAGTAAGGGAAAAGAGAAAGGGTGTAGTAGTATTAAGGATGTAAAAGTTAATTTAGCTAAGCTTTGTAAGCATATAAATAATGCTATGTGTTATTACTAATCTAGCACTAAAGTAAATAACTTCTAGGTTATAGGGTTTAATTATTAATAATAGCATTAATCTTAGTAAGGCTTTAGCTTATGCTAGACTAGTAGTTAATTAGCCTAAGGCTCCTATATCTGGCATAATTCCTCTAAAGATCTCTTTAGAATAGCGTCCTTTAAAGGTATAATAAATTAAATTATCTTTATTAGAAGCCTCTTTAAGGTATAGCTTTTACTTAAGTAAGGCATGTTAAAAAGCTTAATTCTTAAGCGTTATAAGGATGTTAATATTATCTATTATTTATAATCCTATATAGAAGAATTATATAATACTAAGTTATACCTTTAATAATAGTTTCTTCTTAATATTATTATTACTATTATCTTAGTCCTAAGTAAAGGCCTTAAGCTATATTTCCTAGTCTTCTATTTCCTCTTCCTTATTACTATTATTTCCTTTAAATAAAGCAAGAAATACCTAAAACTTTATCTCTATAGGTAGTAAATAATAGTTCTTACTAGCTTACTACCTCTCTTTCTCTTTCTAATATTTAGCATTAGTGTAGTTTAATAACTAGTAGCCACTCTTACTATAAATAAAGCATTACTTAGGTTATCTAGAGTTACTATAATAACTTTCTCTTCCTTAGTCTCTTTAATTTTATTAGCTATATTAGTAGTTTATAAATATTACCTCTAATAGGTCTTTATCTTAATACTAGTAGTATTAGTTACTCCTTATATTACTCTCTATAATTATAAGTAACTTATAGAGATTACTAGTAAGGTTCTTAAAGCCTAGTATATATATGTACTTTACTACCTAATATTTAGAAACACTAGAGATTATATTTAATATTTACTTATAGAGCTTTATATTTACTATATTAAAGAGGTATAACCCTTTATAAATCCTTTTTAAAGTAGTTAATATAATCTTAAGGCATTTAGACTTAGTCTTATTAGGGTTTTAAGTAATAATATTCTTAAGAGTTATATTACTCTATTTATATTAGTAAAATTATTAATTACTCTTTATCTTAAAGTATTAATAAATATTTATAATTATCTCTTTATATAAGGGGTTCTTACTAGTAAGGTAATTAAGAAAGTACTATTTAGTATCTCTTATTAATATAATAGGGAATGCTTTACTAAAATATAACTTAAGGAGGTTAATCTAGTTATACTTACTCTTAAAGAGCATAAGCTTTAGTAAGAGAAAGTTATATAGCTTTTCACTATAGTAGTTACTATCCTTATATATCTTTATAAGCTTAGAGATTTTCTTTATAATTTACTTATTAGAAGGAAGGTATTAAGGAGGGAAATTAAACTATTAAGGGTTAAGCTCCTAATATAACTAAGATTATTGCAGGGGTTCTTATAGAGAATATAGTAATTATTCCCTTTAGAAACTAGGAATATTAAGTAAGGTCTTTATAGTAGTGGCCTATAAAGGTTATATTTAAGGCGGTTTAGAGGATCTTAATCTTTCTTCTAGCTAATAAGGTATTAAGGTTTAATAAAGCACTTCTTTAAGTAATACTAGGATTAGATATCCTAGGCCTTATTTAATAAGAACACTATAATCTTATAGAGAGTTATATAGCTCTCTTATAATATCCTTATTTACTCTTTTAAAGGTATTCTTAGACTAGCCTTTAAAGTTCTCTTAGAATAATTCCTAGAGGTTATTATCTCTCTAGCCCTAATGCTTACTAAGGTTAATAAACCCTATAATATAATTATTAAGCTTAGGCTATATAGTAGTCTTAGGATCTAGCTTATTAGATTCTTTCTAATCTCTTATAAGCTTACTAGTAAGCGGTTATAGATATAGTAGGAGTTTATTCTCTTAAGGTCTTTTAAGGATAGTTATCTTTAAAGATACTTATAAGGGTTTAGAGAAAAAGGGCGTGTTTTAGGGAGTGCCTCTTATTATTCTTTTACTCTCTAGTTCTATCCCTCTAGTAATATTAGTCTTAAATTAATAAGACTAATAAAAATAGGGTAGAAGTGCTATAATTAACACAATAAAGCCTAGAGCTTTACTTGTAAAATAAGTAGGATAAATAGGATAAATAGGATAAATAAGATAGAATAAATAGGATAAATAGAATAGGATAAATAGGATTAGTAAGATTAATAGGATTAATAGGATAAATAAAGAGAAATAATAAAAAATAATAGAAAAAGTGTAAAAGAAGGAAAAATAGTAAAAAAAAGAAAGAATAGGCTATAAAGATAGCATAGAAGTAGAAGTAACTTAATGCCTAGAACACTAAGGCGTAAAAAGCTATAAAGAGAGAAAAAGGGTTATAAAGAGAGTGTAGAGGGAGGTTATATAGGTTAGCTAGCTTAGCTAAGGGTTGTTTTTAATATTAGGTTTAAATAAAATACCTTATAGTAATAGATTTAGTTATTTAGTTAGTTTTCTTATAATAGATAATAAGATTAATAATTAACTAAATATCCTAAAGGCCTAAGAGTTAATAGATTAATCTCTTAGAAGTCTAATAAGCCTATTACTAGGATTCTAGTTTATCTTCCTTTAGCACACTCTATAGTTATGCCTCTTTACTATAATAACTATTAATTTAGCATAATAAGGGGTAGTAGCTATAGTGTCTATAGAAATATCTTTTCTTATAATACCTAACTTATCTATAGTTATAGTTAACTACTAATTAGTATTAGTTATACTAAGGAACATTACACTAGTGTAAAGAGGTTAAATTTAATAAAGTTAATAATAATAGCTAATAACTAAGAGAGAAGAGAAGAGGGAGAAGGAGAGGAATCTAGCTAGAAAAGAAGGTAAGCAAAAAGGGGGAAAAGTAAGGCTATAGTGTGGTGCCACTGCTAATAGAGCGGGGTAGCTTGCGATGCATCTAATCGCATCGCGTGCATCCCTTCGGTGGCTTCACTCTTTGGCCACGGTCGGACTATCTATCGTCCGAAGGTCCGAAGGAAGCCACAAAATATATACTAATATAATAACCTTATAATTATAAAGCAAAGGCACCTATATAATATATTATAACTTACCTCTATAGCTAACTAAGTATCTAATATAAGCTTTTTACTCTAACTATAGTATTATATTATATGATTTAATATACTCTAGAGCCTTTATTATTATTAGAAAAGCCTTATATTTATAAGCTTATAAATATATAATTAAGGGCTTTTAAACCTCTAATATCTATAAATAGGCTAGGACTGTTTTCTATGCCTAATTTCACTAGAGTTTATAAGGTATAACCTAATTCCTATAATACTTAAAAGGTATTTTATTTAGTAAATAGACTACTATATTAAAGACCTTATTATTAAGTTTTAAAGGAAGGTAAGCCTTAAGGCTTAATATATAAGCCTTTTACTTAATTACCCCCCTAGATCTTTTTGCCTTTTTATTTTAACTAGGCGTTAAGGGAGCTAAATTATAGACTATAATACTAGCATAGGCTATCTTATCCCTTATATTCTCTATAAATAAAGCCTTTTTAATATTACTATATAAAAAGCATAGCTAAACCCTAAATTAAGTATATAAGAATGCTATTATTATATAAAAGCTATTATAAATTCTATCTTTAGTCTTAAA
Source organism: Epichloe festucae Fl1 (assembly GCA_003814445.1). NCBI lineage: Eukaryota > Fungi > Ascomycota > Sordariomycetes > Hypocreales > Clavicipitaceae > Epichloe > Epichloe festucae. The sequence continues at coordinate 2,368,396 of CP031390.1, forward strand.
TAAATAAAAGAAATATATTAAGGTTATAAGGTATATAAAAATACACTAATACCTATTACTATTTTAATAAGAAAAGTTATAATACTCTAGATTAACTAAAAGGCTATATCTAGGTCCCTAAGGAAGCCCTTCTAGTATAACCTATAATCTCTAGCACTTAGCCTTACCTATAGTATAGATCTTATACTCTATAAGCTTAGGTCTTATTAATTTAATACTAAGGGTAGTATTTATAATCTTTACTAAGGCCCTTTTACTTAGATAACTATATTATTAATACTAAAGCTCTATATTTCCTTTTATAAGTAGCCTTAGAGCTTTACTAGTTATAGTATAGGCTTCTTTTAGGTTATTAAAGAGAATAGATAATATATTGTGTGGCTAGAATTGTGACCTCTCAAGACCTCTCTCACAAGACCACAGGCCTCTAGACCTCGGCATCGTCGGATCTATTGGCATCGCCGGATCAATCGGATCCCTAGTCATGTGACTATCTAGCTAGATAAAATCCCTAGATTCCCTCCCCTTTTATAGAAAATCAACTCTCCCTTTGTTGCCTTTGGCTTAGATTGTTCAATGGATAAGATAACCTGGCATTGTGTTTAACCTAACAAGATGAATTTGACCTGACATTGAAAAGAGACCTCTTTCGGCTTGGATCCTCGCGATGGATCGCAAATATCGCAGACCTAGATCCCGTTATCTAGGTTCCGGCTTTGATATCGTTGAATTCGTCAGTATCGTCAGCATCGTCAATATCATCGTTTTTATCGTTATCATCAGCTTCGTCATCGAGACTGTCTTTTCTGTCGTTTTGGGGTGTTGTTTTTCCCCCGACAAAATATAAAGCTTATTAATATTATAAAGCTTAGTAATAGGGTATTTTCCTTAGAATAAGAAGTATTTCTTCTAATTCTAATAAATCCTTACCTTTATAAGGATTATTACTAATACTAGATTAATATAGAATTCTAGAATAAGTAAAGTACCTTTTAATATAATCCTTCTTAACCTTTATAATACTAAATCTATAATAGATATATAGACTAGTCCTTAGCCTAGAGATAAATAGACTATACCTCTAGCTCTAACCTCTATTATAATGTTTTTATTAAATTTAGACTATTTAAACTAATAAATATTATTAAAGATATAAATATTAGCCCTAGAATTATAGATAACTATATTCTAATTCCCTTCTAAGCTATCTATAGTATTTAAAGTTAAAGTAATAATCTTCTTTAAAGGTTAAGAGCTTTATAAGTATATAAATAATAATATATTCGCAGTCTTCTTACCTAGAGTTACTATAATTAAGTTATTTATTAGGTTCTATAAAGGGATAATAATATTACTACTTTTCTCCTTCTTTTCTAGCTTCTAACTTATAGCTTTTAATTTCTCTTATAGATTCTCCTTAAGATATCTCTTAATATTATCTTTAGAGTTCTTTTTAACTTCCTAATCCTTAGGAGTAGCCTCTAGCTTATAAAGAGCTTTAAATAAGTTATAGAATTCCTACTACTTTAAGATATCTTTAATATTATAACTAGAGTATCTAGGGCATTTCTTTTACTTAATTTACTTTAACTATTTAATCTATTAGTAATAAAGGTATTATTTACTAATTTTATTATTATTAAGCTCTAAGAAGCTTTATAATCTCTTTTAAACTTACTAACTACCTTAAGGAAGCTATAGTTCTCTCCTTTATTAAGTAAGTTATTTTATTTCTTTTAGAATACCTTAAATTTACTTTAAAGAGAGATAATAAACTTATATAGTATTATCTCCTTAGTCTATTAAGTCTTAAGATCTAAGTAATTCCTCTATAGTATCTTTATTATTATAGCTTACTTATACTAATTATAAGTACCTTTAGCTTATAAGTAATTATTAAGATAATTCTCTATAAGGATAAGTATTTTCTTAGTATTTAGCTTATATTAATTATAAAGAAGCTTAAGTATTCTATAGGTATAATATTAAACTAACTCCTTTTCCTTTACTTTAGTATTAAAGTTAAGGAAATTTTATATATTTTTTAAAAGGGTCTTATAAATATATTCTCTAATCTTTAGTATTTACTTTAATAGGTTTATATACTTTATAAGATTAAATTAAAGTTCTTTATATTTAAAGTTAAATTAGTCCTTTATATCTTTATAAGTAATCTTCTAATCTTTAAGAGTATTAAGGTTATCTAGTATAATCTCTAGTCTTAGACCCCTTTATAAGTATATAAGTATTATAGGTTCTTTAAGTAATTTAACCTTATTAGGGTTAATATACTCCTAAATACTATATAATTCTATATAGTTCTTAACTTAGGTAAACTATTTAATCTAATCCTTCTCTAATAATAATACTATATTTAGAGTTTCTTTAGATATTATAAAGAGAAATATATTAGATAACTAAAGCATAAGATAAGGGTTTTAGCTAATTTAATATAATAAAGGGTAATTATTTTATAATATAAGTAAGCATTAATTAATAATATTTAATAAAGCTTATATCTTTAATAATAATTAATAAAAATAGTAATTAAAGCCTTCTAGGCTTATAACTATTAGGTAAGGGTGTAAATTAATAATAAAAAGCGTTTAATTTAGTTAATTAAAGGTATAAATAGCACCTAACTTTTATACCTAAAAGGTATATAGTGCGCTATAGTAATAACTAGTCTATAAAGGTACTTCTAATATATTATATCCACTAATATCTAACCTCTTATTTTATCCCTGTTAATGCGCGCTGCCCTCATATAACCTATGCTTTAAGGGAGCTCTCCCTAACACTTATCGGCACTTGCGTGCTGGGGGGCCCCATTGGACCCGTGCCCACTGACTAAGCATCAACATCGGACTTTCTACAAATGGGATGGCAGAAATCCGATATCAGGAAATTCCCCCGAGAACACGGATGGGCAGGTTTAAAAAAAAAAAAAATTAATAAAATGTCTTTCAAATTTCTGAAATCGTAGCCATCCTCCACAATGGCGCATTTCGTGCCTCGCGCCTCCTTCGGCATCCCCTCGTCCATCCCAAAGACCTATTTCCTAGGCCACCACCACGCCGGCGCAAACAAGATCAAGTCCCTCCTCTCGACCATCTCCATCGTCCTGGAATGCCGCGACTTCCGCCTGCCCCTCTCCACGCGGAACCCAACACTAGAAGGCACCGTCGCCGGCCGAGAGCGCCTCCTAGTGTACACCAAGTCCGACCTGGGAACCGACACGCCCCGCGCGAGACACGCGCTGCGGAGGCTCCACGGCGACAAGGTCGTCTTCTGGGACAAGAACAAGCCTGCCGCGACCGAGTCCCTGCTGAGGCGGCTGAAGCACGCCGCCGAGCAGCAGGATTCCCTGACGGGCCTGCGCGCCCTGGTGGTCGGCATGCCCAACGTCGGCAAGAGCACCCTCCTCAATGCCCTGCGCAGAGTCGGCACGCCGGGGAAGAAGAAGACCAAGGCAGCCAGGACGGGCGACCAGGCTGGCGTCACGCGCAAGGTCGGCACGGCGGTGCGCATCGTCGAGCCCGAGGACAAGGGCGGTGTGGGGGGAGGCGGCGTCTTCGTCCTGGACACGCCCGGTATCTTTCAACCCTACGTGCATGATGGGGAGACCATGTTGAAAGTTGCTCTTGCGCACGGCATCAAGAAGGGCCTCATCCCCGACCAGGTGCTCGCCGATTACTTGTTGTTTCGGATGAACCAATGGGACCCTGCGCTTTACAGTCGCTACTGCGAGCCCACCAACGATGTCAACGAGTTCCTCACGGCTGTGGCGAGGCGGGACGGGAAACTCAAAGGCGGCGGCTTTCCGAATTGGCAGGAAGCAGCTGCGAGAGTCCTTTCGATTTGGCGAGACGGGAAGCTAGGGAGATATGTCCTGGATGACTTGGGGGAGGCCGACATTCGTGCTCACGAGCTGATGTTGGCGCAGCCAGCTCTCAGTTTACACCAGGCGAAGAAGGCACATAAAGAGGCAAGGAAGCGAGACAAAACGGGAGAATAATGGCACCAAAGCGGCATGGCCGGGTTTTTCATTTTTGTTTTTATTCATCTTTATTTTTTCATCAGCCTCTGGAAGAGTAGAACCAACATTTTAATATGTGTATTGATGAAATGAACCGTCATGCAGCCTCTATCATGGGCTGAAAAAGACAACAAAGATTTTGTGATTAACAACTCCCCGGCCTTTTACTGACCTTCAAATGACATGAGTCATCTGCCCACCCAAAGTTCAAACAGGGTATATTAGAGAAAAATGAGACAAGAAAAAAAGAAACCCCACGGTGGGCGAGAACGGATCCCAGACAGACCAAATCCAACCACGGCAACGGCAATACAAGTTTGGGCCCATAGCTCCGTCCTGTACACATCTGGATCGTCTGTGGTAGATCTTTCAAATGTGTAGTACAATTGTTACTGTGGTCGTATCATCCGTTCTCAAATATTTTGCCGTGTCCCACACGATGCAAGAACCGATTCAACGCCGTCATTCGATATTTCATGCCAGAATCATACAAAAAAGTTCACACCGCGTGAATGAAACCCCAACTCCAAATGCCAAAGTGAAAAGTGAAGGGGCATTTCAGTTTCTCTCAACCTATGGGGGATCATGGGTTGAACCAACTTCATGACAACTGTTATGCGTAGTGGTTCTGCCATTTAACCATATCTCGTGTCAGAACATCCATCATCTCTATGCAGTTCAAGTCCTTGAACCCAATCGTGTCAAGAGTAGCTGGCGCATCGCCGTTGACATCTTCGCCGCTTGTTTCCGCGGATTCTGGTTTTTCTGAGGGTGTTTCTCGGCCACTGGAAATTTGGCTCAGGGACGCTTCCGCAGCAAGATCCACTTGAGTTCGGGAAATAAACTCCATGATAGCGGCCACGCGACGTTTCATGTCGAGCATGCTCATCTTGTTGGCCATGTTGGCCTTTCCCTTTGAGGTCTTGTGTTCATTGACAGATGATTTGGAATGGCCCGTCGTTGTTGCTTCGTCCCCTTTCTGTGTGTCTCCGGACATGGAGCGAGCAGGTGGTGAGCCTTCGTCAACGTCACGATCTTTCGTGTATTGATTCTTTCCTTTGCCCCTTCTATTGCTTCGAGCTCCTCTCTTATGGGAGTTGCTGCTTATCGGATGGGTTGTGGGTGGGGTGCCTGGCGCTGGAGCTAGTGAAGGCGATTCTTCTTTGGTCGGTGACCCGAGAGGCTTCTGTTGGATTGATATGGCAGATGCTACGGGTGTCTCTTCTGAAAGATCCGAGTCTGTAGTTTGTAAAAGGTTAGTGACGTGAAGGACATCGGTGAGCGAGGCCAGAGGATAGGGTTATTACCGTCTGCTCTGCGGCGTTCCGCCCGGCCTTTGCGTTTGCTTGTGGCCTCCTGTCGTTGACGATCCTTGTCCTCCTTTTCGGAATTTTCCCGCTGATGTCTGTTTTTCCTCGCTTTCTTGGATCCGTTCCGTGTTTCCATGTCGTCTTCTGAAGCATCACCCTCCACATCATCGGGCTTCTCAGCGGGCGGGGAGGCAGATCGAGAACTTGTGCGTTGGCGCTTGACACTCATATTGTTATTCCTATACCGAAAAATCAGTACTGCAACTTGGCCGACCCGAGAGGATAAGATTGAGTGAAACCCACTCTTCACTGTCACTTCGTCCTCTTTTAGCCCGCCTAGTTATTAGCTCGAGTGCATCCTGGCTACCGCCTGCCTCCTTGCTGGCTTCTATGGCTCGGCGCAATTGTTCGTCATCGTAGGCCGCATCGCGGCTGTTCATCGTAGAGCGCCGTTTGGAGGACTGTGTCGCCGTGCTTGGACGGGAAGTTTTGGGTCCATTCTTGTCGTCTTTCGCGATCGACGTGGCCCGAGATGTGGCCCGAGATTGTCTATTCAGAGGGAGGTATTTTGAATACTTTTGCCTGTGATGCAAATTTTTGTCAGCATGAAAATACATGGTGGAAGTGTTGGCCAGTGGATTGTGCGGGAGCGCAACGTAAAACTTGTGCGTCTGGCTGGACCGAAATTCAAAGCAGTGTATGATGTGACCAAGGTCTTCTGCTGGCAAGTTCCGCGCACAGTTGTGACCGACAAAAGAATGACGCTGAAGCACGTCGTGGGGATCAAGACGCTTACCCATGGATTGCAGTATGGATTTTGTGCAAATCTTTGCGGCACTGCTCACAGAAATACTCATCTGGTGAGCTTTCTGCGCTGAAAATGCCCACGCAAGCGCCATGCTGCCAGACTTTGCAAATGTCGCATTGGACGAAAAAGCCAGTAACTTCATCAGTGAGCTCGATGGCTGCAAAAATGTCGGCGTCGGGGCCGTCAACGGGAGGAGGGCCAGGATAATCTTCCGAGCCACAGAGACAGCGAACCGCCTCGTCCTCCTCGTCTTGCATATTGTCACTGCCATTGGCCATTTCTAAGTTATCTATCGGTGGATTCCGATCGCTATCGTCGTTCTGGCCGCGTTTGCGTCGCCTTCCAAGTAGGGTATCGTCAAAATCGTCAAGTGGCTCTGAGGAGAGGGAGTCGCTTGGCGTCGACTTTTCTGACGGGGGCTTATTAACAGATCTGGTGCTTCTTTCAACGCGCCCAGATGTTCCTGAAGATGAAGAAGAATGTTGGGGCTGAGAATTGGTCGCGCGAGCTCTCGAGGATCGCCTTGGCGACGGAGGTGCCATTGAAGAGATGGCGTGCCTGTGTGGAGGGCGGCTGAACCTCCGATGAGTAGATGATCGTACGTACGGCTCGTTCGTTGGCAGACAGGTAATTTGTAATTGGGATCTGAGATGAATGAAAATGTGTCGTAAAGATAGCGCGGCAGTGCAATAAGCAGAGAAGAATCGAGCTCGTAGCTCATGGAATGTTGACGACCAATCTCCCACACGAGACCCTCTGAAAATATTTGTGGTTGCGAGCTGGTCACAACGGCGAGGACGGCGTGAGGCAAGAGCAGCGAATAAGTAGTAGAGATTGGCGAGTTGTCATGACGTAGCCGGCCAGAGGACGAAGCAGCGCGCTCATGGCAATGAAGGGATTGCAGAGGAGGGGAAGGTGAAGGTGCGAAGACGCGGACGTGGGAGAAGGTGGAAGGCTTGGCTGGTAGAGGAGGGCCGGCGCAGTCTGCTGGACTGATGGACCGGCGGCACGGCGGACAGCGGCAGGTGGGTGTGGACGATTGGGTCTTGTACAGTGACTATACCATGTACAGTGGGGTGTACTCGGCTGGAGCACCCCCAGTCTCTCACCACTTGCTGCTTTAATTAGTATGGATTACCGCCGGCGAGTACGGAGTAAGCACAGAGAGCACAGAGCCTGAGACCATTGGGGCACTTATCGAGGGGAAATATTATTATCGGGCCACCCACTTGCGCGCCAGACTCGGGCGAGGAAAATACTCGGCTAATCGATTACAGGGCCTCGGTGCCCCAAAGCCCAAAACCAGCCTTCGACATTCCTGCCCATCAATAAACGGCTCGAAGTTCTCGATACCCTTTGGGCTGTGATTATATGACTGGAAGAAACTGTATCGCCCAACCTGAGAGGTGATTGAATAAATTGAATAGATGATCAAGACCCCCCTTTGACGTGACATTGTATACATGCATCTTCGTGCCAGCTTTCCAACATGCAGTTTCTTGTGACATGGATTGCAAACAACCCGGCAGGCAGTCAGTCTGCTTACCTAATGCATACTAACCTGGCACATCCACCCCCCAACCACATACAGCAGCCTGGACGGCATCAAGTGCTGTCATTTGCAACGAAAGTGTACGGTTAATGGCCACATCTGCGACGAGCTGATCTATCTAATCCTTGTTTTCTCTTCCTGTAGCTTTGCCGCCTTTTGTTCTTCTTCTTCTTCTTCTTCTTCTTCTTTGGCTTCAAACGTATTCGGTTTTGCATATCATTATCCCCTCCCAGTCTGTCTGGGCCCTCTGACTCAACTGTTGAACCACCACCCTCCTTTTGGTTCGCTGGCGGTGTCCCTGTCCTCTTTGGTAAGACCACGACCTAAACGCCACGACCTTCAGTTCTCCGCAAGGTCGACGTGTCTACAAGGCCCCTCTATACACCCAGCAGTGGTCTTTTTGCATGCTGCAAAAAGCTTGTGGGATTATTCTCTCCGCTGTGACGAATTATTTACTAACGAGGACCAGGAATCGTCCCCGGAGCCCAACCGAAACGAGATTGCGTTGAACGCCGTCGTCCCTGATACTCGAGGCTCAAGTTTGAAAGAGCGTTAAAAACTAGTTCTGGATCGTCAACCAATCTTGTAGCTGCAGCAAGCCGGGGTATTCGCTTCACGCTGCTGCCACAAACACCGACTGCTGCTTTCCTCGACATTTGGGCTTGCTCCTGCGGGGTGTGGGATTTCGGATCAGCCATGTTGGATGGGTATGCTTTCCTCTTTCCCATACGTCGACCTGTGGTTCAAAAAATGCAACCCATCCTCCCAAAAAACACGTTTACTTTCTTTTCGCTTTTGGTAATGAGCTTCATATTTTGTTGAAGTGCGGGGCAGCACCCGACCATGGCCGTAACACTTCCTCCTTGGTTTCGTTTTCCCTTGTCCATTAGACCACATTTGAACCTCCCCAATTTAATTACCTCTGTCGTTATTGGCTGGCTAACATTGCGAACTCTTTGGGGTCGAACAGAGCCAAGTCAGATGATGTCACCGGATACCGTGTCGTCTCTATTCCCAGATCGGCCGATACGGCCGCTGCCGAAACGTCGACTTCGCGAACGATTGTCTCCAGAAGTCGCTGATTCTATCTCCTACCCGCCTTCTGCGCAAAGCTCTCTACCCCTCTTTCACTATCCTCCTTATATCCTGAAGGGTGGGAGCAGCCCTTTCACTATCGACGTTTCAATTCCGATAAGAAGCACTAGTGTTGAGGCCAGCGGCCGAAGTAATGCCTTGCAACGGAACGGCACCGTTTCGGACGATGAGAAAGAGAAATACCGGCAGCATCGAAGCATGCTGGTGACTAGATCTCGGCCGGAAATTTCGTCTCGGGGTAGCCGAGAATCGGCTCAACAAGAGCTGTCTCGACAAATAGAATCTCAGGTTGCCCAACAACGACATTCTGCCAGCTCATCCGTCGATGGCTATGATTCATTCGAGAACACCAATAACAAGAAAAAGAGGAAGATACCCTCTGCTGGAGACTTATCCGTCAATGGGGTTCATGGACTCAGCAGTGATATCAATGCTCTTGCTTTGTCTACTGGCCCTCCGACCCCAAGCAGTGAGGGCCATCACGGAATAGACAGGGCCTACCATGGGTCTACTAGCCATACCCCATCGACAGGATACGTTGATAACAATCAAGGTTTTTCAGGACCTGGGAGAGGCAGGCTGGGACGCTCCAGGAACGGCCGGAGCCCCTTGCGAACGCTCCCTGATTGTAATAATACCTGGCCAGTTCGAGGGCCAAAAGGTGGAGCAATTCGATGGCCCCCAGGTAAATTAATTCCTTACAGGCGTTTCCCGTCTTCTGTCTCCCATCTATTCCTGCTTCCCAACAGGCCCTGTAGAAAGGAACCTTTCTTTCCAAGAGTTCTGTGAATATGGCTCAACGTATACCACGTGCTAGTCACTTGTGGCTTTCTACTGACTGTTGAATTATTACAGCGACCGAATGTGGTGGCATTATATCCAGCGCCATTGCTAACGCCGGGAAACTTCCGCCCCAAGGACAAGAGAGCGTCAGTCTACTTGAACAACATTCTCTTCATCCAAAGAATACGCCGGCTTCAGCCCAATTCACTTTTACATGCGACTCCCAAGTGCCAGGGACTGTGCAATGGCCGGGTAAGTTCTCCACACAAACCACACAAAAAGGCCACAACATATCTGTCAGTGCTTACGAGATACAGCAGGCGGCTCGTCTCGTCAGGATGTCCCTTCCCAGACTCTCGAAATGCCACCAAACGTGAATGCAATCAATAATTCAAACGCTGGTGCGGTCAATGCCTCCAACACTCAGTCACGCAGGAGAGCTCGCCGGCGCCTGGAGAAAGAATTAGCGTCGGCAGCACGTCAACGAAAACTCATAGCCGCTGAGAATTTTCACCGCAACCCGCCCAAGATTGAGGACATGTGGATCTGTGAGTTTTGCGAGTATGAACGGATCTTTGGCAAACCTCCTCGCGTCTTGACCCGAGTTTACGAGATAAAAGATCGCCGTCAACGCCAAGAAGAAGCCGAGCGGAAGAGGCTACTGGAAAAGGCCAAAGCCAAGAGTAGGAAAAGTAAGAAGAGCGGGAAAGCATCGAATAAGGGTGGCTCGAGCGGTCAATCTCGAGATGAACATCATCCGACAGATTTGACAGATGATCATGAAACGCTTCCAATACATCACGATCACAGTCATTCGACACAATCGGAAGAAGAGTATGATGACGACCTTGAGCCGCATTACCATAATCCATTGCCTGACCGGAACGATCCGCCAAGCGAAGGAGCTGGCAACGTGGAGCGAAATCGAGCCAAGACTTAGCAAGTAAGCAATCTTGACACGCTTGTTTACTTCACCCTAGGGCAGGCATGGGCCGTGTTGTCGAGCCATGTGAGCCATGCTTCAGACGTCGGGCCATTTCGACAGCGGCCTAGGTCGCTGGAATCTCGGGAAAGGAGACAAAAAAGTAGGGCCTGATCGGTGGGGAAAGGGCTCTAAATAAAGGAGGGGGGAAACGTATTGTCGGAGGAACGTGAAGATAGGCACGTTGAACGGCTTGCGCACGAAGCGAATTCTCGCATGAGTACGAGCATTGGCCAGCGCTTGTCCGTCTACAATTGTAGCGATGGCTTCAACTTTAGGCTAATATTGATACCACTTTGTGTTGCGCACACTGCTAAACTGAGAAGCACAGAAACTGGATTTCAGTAGGGCGTGGGGGTTCACAATGTCTAGCATGGTAAAATAGACAGCGCATGTGTCAGGTTATGAAGTAAACTGGTATCGAAATTTGACTGCAACAGGAAGCGCAAACTCTTTGTGACTTGATGGACGGACAACAATGTCGACAGATGCCGCCGTAGCTACGTTGGACGAGAGCGGGACTTTTCGCCCGACTTAATTTTGATATTGCAAGACAATGACCGTGATGCGACAGGTAAGATTTATCAGAGGGAAGCTACATCGCGGGACAGAACGAGACGGTGCATCCCTTGCAGCAGTGCAGCCAACAAGTCTCTGCCACGAAAGCGCCCAACAAATGATGGCGTTGTTTGGATGCCATTTCCTAAGAGAAATACTGTCTGCCTCTTGAAGTCTGGAAGTAACGCTCCGCAGAGACAATTAACAATTGGCTGGTGGTGGAACCTGGGGAAATATTACGTCATTGGTGCTTGGCGGCATCTGGGCAATGACGACGAGAGGACCGGCTCTTCACGAGGCCGTGATCATGTAACCTGCAAAGCTAGAAGCGTTCGCAGTGTGCTGGCATAATGTTGTTTCCTGTTGACCAATTGAAGGAAATGCAATGTACACGCACCAATGCAAAAGCAGGGATGCGGGTCCAGACAGATGGGGACATGGAGTATAATAAGACGTGAGACAAATGACAACTCCTCGACCTCCTGTGTGGGAGAGTTGAGATTTGAAACTTGTCTGATTATTTCCCCCGGGCTTGTCGCGAGGCGTCGCCCGGTCGAGCAGATTGCTGTATTGTCGTAGCAGCGAAGAGGGGATGCCAACTTTAGGGCAACCCATTTTTGTTGTCAGAAAACACTTCTGACCCTGATGGTACAGCACGACAAGTTGTGGTGAGTCTGGTGATGGTGCTTGCACACCTCGTACCGGAGTACAAATCGGCTAGCAGCACATGGAAACATTGAGCAAAGCGAAAACTTGCGGCAAGGAATGCGCGCCTCTGGGGGTTTGGACAATTGGCGACACCCAAAGAGGAGACCAACAGACCCCCTTGACCCTTGACATGGTGCGTGAGTAGCGTTTGCGTCAAGTTGTGTTCTTGAAGCAACGTGAAGACGTCATTGTTGTAATAAGGTAAGGAGTAATACAAACATGTAGTTGCTGACTGGAGGGGGCAGTTTCCTCGAGCGCTAAAAATTTGCTTCTTCTGCCCATACATACGTGTATGTATTGGGCTGAACTTGATTTGAAAAGTGAAACCCGTCTCAGTGCTGGTGCCGGTCCGCACGAGCATCAAAAGACTCAAGAGCTCAAGAGTCAAGAGTGGGAGAGGCTTCTGTTATCCTTGCGGAATCCTTACGGAGTCGTCATGGTGGATCCATTATGTGACGGCTTCTGCATGACGGGATCCTATTGGCTGGACACATGGACAACATGCGTCTTGTCCGTGTTCTCGCGTTCTCGCACCTCGCACCTCGCTCACGCCTTGCGCCTTCACTCGTCACCGTCACGACGACGAGCAGACCAAAACTCAAATCAGCCTGGCTCGACCCTAACCTCATGCTAACTCACTAACCTAATTACCTGATCTTCCAGCCCACCTGCCATCGTTGGTGCCATCGTTGGCTACCATCGTGCGTGCCCATCCTGCTTTCGCCCCGGTCCGAGATGTCCGAGATGCGCTACGACTTCGCACTAGACCTCACCTCATCGTTTCTCTTGTCTCGCCGAGCCTCTCTTCAGCAGCGTTCCCTTTTGTTCTAATTTTCCCCCCTTCCCAACCCTGCCTTACGCTGCACCTGCCGCAGTCTCTCTTCTTTTCCCATTCTATCCCATTTGGTTATTCTTTGCTCAATCCCCCCTTCTCCCTTGCCTTCCCCGTCAGGTACTCCTGCTCTCACCTCACTCCAAACGCCATATACCTCTTGACTCTCATGCCCACCTGCTGCTGTTGAGAAAGCTCACCGTCCCTTTCGGCCGCGGCGCCTCTCTTCTCTCGTCGTACCAGTCACGATGTTTGGAGGCTCACGGAGGCGGCAGCCTCCCGCCCAAGTAAGTTGCGCCCTAGGTTCACGGGGAACGTCCAATCCCTGCACGAATCACTCCACGTTTGCATATGATGGGCATCCACTTGGCGCTCGCTACAAAGTTTGAGATGTAGCCTGGCTGCTCATGTACGCTTTCGCTTGCTGCCGACACGATGCTAATTACATTGTGTCTCCCAGCCCTTGACCAGGGAAACGGCGAACCCTAGTGCCGCGACCGCAGCAGCAGCGGTGTTCATGAGTCGACGCGACTCCAATTCGTCCCTGTCTTCGGCCGCGGCCGCTGCAGCTCTCAGGGCACGGCCGATGACCCCGACGAATGTCGCAGAGGTACAGTCAAAAAGAGCCAGCAGGAGAAGCCCTTCCGTCAGTTCCCTCACCGGGAGTGTGAGAGGACGCCGCGAGCTCACCAGATCCCCTAGTGTGGGTTCGATGATGGAGCGAACTTTCCGTACACCTTCACCCGGTCGCAGCCCAGCTCCAAGGGAGCATGTGCCGCCTGTCCCCTCCATGCCCAGTGTTGACCAGATAATGGCCAGCCATCAAACTAACCGCCAGACAAAGGGTTCCAGGGGCCCCGCCTTGCAGACTCAACCCTTCAAGACGGCAAGCCAGAAGCTCAAAGACGGTGGCCAACCATCATGGTTCGGCGGTGCAACCGCGAGAGACGCCAACCCCCGAACCTCCGATGCCGCGATACACTCTGCAGCGTATGTTCCTGAGCCGCGCCCTGGCAGCGTCAGTCCCTCCATCAATTTTTCTTACCCCCGAGCTAGGGCTTTGTCCCCTTCCCCTTCCGTCGACGAACATACTCTCGTTTACGATCCAAATTCGCGACGAATGGTTACTCGAGAAGCCACGGTAGGTCACTCGCAAAGTGTGGAGGAAGTATCGGAAAAGCCCAAGAGGAAGAAGAAGACCGCTAGTCTAGATAGAACAGGCTCGCATCTCACCAAAGGCACCGTCGGTGGAAGAACCATTGCTCCTGTGCTCGAGAACCAGGCAGCGCAGAGCCGTACTTCCCAACTCGAATCCGAGGAGGCTACTGGCCAGAAGTCAATGTCCGCTCCCGCTATGGTTGCAGAAGCCGCTGTCAACTTACCCGAGGTCACTCCAGAAAAAAAGAAGAAGAAGAAGAAGAAGAAAAACAAGGACAGGAACAAGCAGCAATCATCTGTTCCGCAGACAGGAGCCATGGACGAAGAAGAGCAGACAACCGAAAAACCTGCTCTTGTCACGAAGGCGTCAGTAGTAGAGGAAGAGCCGGAGAACGAAGGAGTGGAGGAGCCAAAAAGCAAACAAGGGTACAGTGCCATGGCCTCTGCTGCTGCAGTCTCAAGCAATACTGTGTCCCATGCGAAGGCCCAGACACCGGACAGCAAACCCAAGAAGAATGTCCGTCAGATCAGAATTCAATCTGAGAGCCCAGCACGATCCGCCCATTTTGGCGCGTCGCCTGGTGATCAACTGGCTGTTAAGCACGAACCACCGGCCGGATCATTATCGCCACGAAAGTCAGCCTTGAAATTGGCTGCGAATGCCAGGGGTGTGTCCCCATCTGACGATGGCTCAGAGGCTTCTGGCAGCCAAAGGTTCAGTTCACAGGAGAATGGGGAGCCAGCACTGGCACGAAAGAAGAGCGCGCGAGTCAGTTGGGATGACAGGAACACTGTTGTCGTTGGTGAAGCTGCACAGCCTCAGGAAACAGACTCTCCTATGATTCCGAGCCCCCAAACCAAGAAACCGTGGCACAGTGTTGTGTCCAAGTTTGGTAAAAAGGAGAGTGTCACTCTAGCCGAAGACGAAACTATGACTCCTCGACCGGCCCTACCTCAGTTTGGTAGCGTTCGCGAGAAGAAGGTCAAAGAGCCAGAGGAACGACCGTTGGTTCGTCCCTCCGAGCGTACATTCACTGCCGAAAATGGACCTGCGACCACTGGTGTACGTCAAACTACGGACGCCATGATTGGAGGCGCCATTTCGCAGGACTTGGCATCGAAGAATGCTGCTAACATCTCGAAGTACCGAGAGCCTCTCCCAGCCGTCTTACCATCCATTGAGGACAAAACAGACCCGAACGGCACCGTAGAGAGTTCGGACGATGACTTCGACACTGATGTGACAACTGAGGCCGAAGATGGCGCAGAACCAACAACTGCAACCCAATTCGAGAAAGTCGTAGCTGTCGGCCCTATCACCCCGACCAAAAACACTCGCACGCAGCGCAACGCGGATGAAGTCGTGCCCACCATCTCAGTGTCCCAACCTAGCCCCCGCGCTACTGACTCACCCGACACTTCCCCTCCTGGCAGTTTTCCCAATGACCAAGTTGGGTCCGAAAACAAAATAAGCAGCGATGACGAATCAGAAATGTCAACGCCGACTCAAGCTGCGGACCCTGCCGTTGTTGGCGTCGTCATGGCTGATATAGCGGAAGAGGATGAAGAACCCGAGAATGATCGATTCAGCGATGCGTACGAGGACCTCGAAGAGGTTGATGGCGACGGATTTCTGTCCCTGGACGCAGTCGTCGATAGCCCTACAGCCAAAAAGGTGCCCAAGAAGAATGGTGAAGAGAAGCCTGTGGCGACAACGACAATACCACCTCAGGACGAGCCAACACAGCCGGCCATGGCCTCGCCCGAAGAAAAAGACATGCAGGTGCCAGACGACTGGGAAAACGCGAAAGCGTATTGGAAGAGCTTGTCCTATGAAAAACGCCGTCAGCTTGAAATTGAAGCGTTGTCAGAAACTGGCGAGGAGGCTAGCACTCTAAAGAAAGCAGAAAACACTACGTTGATCGTCAAGGCGCCAGCGTTGAGCACCGAGAGGTCCTACCAGATCAAACCAGGTACCAAGTGGTCAGGACAGGACAACGACAGCAATGAGGATTCGGAGCCGGAAGTGGTCCAGCCTGCTAAACGAGCCTCGCTTGTTTCAACTCGAGCAGAGACTACCGCAGACGCTCCAGATCCCAAGATGCGTTCATCAATGCGTCAATCATTGCGAGCAGGTCCAGCGGCAGCGGCACCAGACATGGGCCTCGAAAGGCCTGGAGGAATGAGGAGGTCAATGAGGGATGGGCCGGTCACTAAGACTCCCGCTGTCAGACAACGAACGGCAGAGGCACCTGTCACAAGATCCGGGTCTGCTGCAGTCCCATCAATGCGGCAGTCTTTGCGAGCCAGCAGATCGAATGGAGATGCTCTTCGCCCGACATTGTCCAGTTCTGGCAGGCCCACATCATATCACCATCCACCTACAAAGGGCCTCTCAAAGAACCACAAGCGCAACATGTCATCAGATGACCTGGCCTCCTCGACAGTCATCAAGCCTACCCTGCGACGCCGCGGCTCGGACGACAGCGAGAGCAGCTTTAAGCGCAAGAGATCTGGATCAGCGTCAAGTGATGCGCATCAATTCCGAACGTCAATGCGGCCAAGTCTGCGCGAACCATCTTCGCCCTCAGACCCTGCTAGGCGCTTCAGCTTGCGCTCTCTCTCCCCCCCGGGCTTCAGAAGAAACTCTTTCTCGTCTCTACCCCCCGAGGCTAGATCATCAATGACTGGTAGCCCAGGTCGTATGCGCCAGTCTCTGCGCGATCGACCAACTTCTCCCAGCTCACGTTTGAAAATAGGCAGTTTCAAGAAGCCCCCAGGACTTGGTGGCAAGAAGTCCAAAAAAGGGAGCCGTTTTGCCGACTCCAGTGACGAAGAAGACGATGGCCCATCGCTCTTCAGAAGCCGCTTTGCTGACTCCAGTGACGATGAGGAGCCTGCACCATTGCCCAAGAGCAGGGGCTTACCCAAGTCCCTTCGTAATGGTAATGAACCAACATCCAGCACCCCGAGCCGCATGGTGGCATCACCAGAACTTCCTGGCGATGATGGCGGGCTTACACAGCCTAAGCGCGGGTCTTTGCCCGATGGACAGTCGTCAATCCGGCGAAGCCGATCCGGTCGTGGCACTCTAGAACCTCTGCCTCAGAACGACATGCCTCGACCTGCTGCTTCTCGCCGAGGTAGTTTAATGTCCATCCTCCGCCGCAAGAAGGACACGTCAGACAAGATTTCAAAGGACGTGGGTGAGAGTGTGGCACGAAAAGATACTGTTTTGGAGCGGAGCCCCGAAGAATTAGCCCAGCTCCGCAGCAATTCTTTCCATAAGCGCGGTCCCAGTTGGCCGCTGCCTGACGAAGGAGGTCCTGATACGGCCAACAGCAGACCAAGTGAGCCATCTCGACCATCCACTGCTGGCGGAGTCGCACCCTCGAAGATGAGCAGTTTCTTGCGCCGTCGAAGTACGTCGCAGGGCATGGTTGGTCTTGGCCATGCTGAAGTTGATGTCAATGAAGCTGTTCCACCAATTCCCGCCGAATTTGCGCAGACAGGGTCACAGCAGCCTCAACAAACCAAGAAGAAGAAGTTTGGAGCGTTGCGAAAGATGTTTGGTATCCACGACTAGATAGCGTGGAGCTGTATCATCTCGTCGCACTGTGGTTTTGCAGCCATCCGAGTTCCTGTTTTGACTTGCTAGATTTTGGATCAACTGCCTAATGGGAAGGGGATGCATAATGCGATTCACCGAGCCAAGACCTGTATCAGCCACTTCTGTTCAATGCTTTCTACGACCATGTCTGCATAGTACATACACCCTTGACGGCTTTCCTTTCCACATGTTTTCTCATCCGGTCGCATTGTCCTCAGTTTCCTTTCTTAAATTTTTGACGTAAAATATTGCTCATCAGATACTCTTTTGTGTACCTTTATCTCGCGAATGTCTTGGAGTCCTCTCTCGCGGGTCAAGGAAATGCCTGCTTAGCCCACGGGCTCACGGAGTTTCTGCTTATTTTCTGCTCCAACCTCGTAATGGGATTAATTAATTGTCCTCCTTTTGGAATACCAGGTTGGGACACAGATGGACTTATCTACCACTGGAACTGGAAGGGGGAGCAAATCGTTGTTGCAAGGAGACGTTGAATAGAGTGGTTTGGAGTCTGGGCCTGAATTATATCTACCTCTTGTGCGCGTTGTTGCGCTGCCATGTCACTGGAATATATATTGCCTTATCTACGGATCGGCTGATCGAGACTGTCCGTCCCAGTTTGCGGAAAGAGTTTGTACCTTCATCACTTACTGGCACATTTCGAAAGATGAACTAACAGACGGGCCATCGTCAAAGTAGACTTTGGTCCTGAAAACATTGAACACCAACTTATCCGGCATGATAGTAAAGGGTAGTCATCCCCATGAACCAGTCATACAGTGTTACAACTTGTCACTCTTCACTCTTCACTCTTCACACGTCGCCAGGAACACAAGTGCCATTGCTATAAGCAGTAACTCCCGAGCACCGACCATGTTGCTATTTCGAATGTACTTCCTTTTAAAAACAGTTCCAACGAGGCGGACCCCATGTTTGCGTTGACCCTAACCAACCTGTTGTAACAAACACCAGCAGAGAAAAAAGAGAGGAGAAAAAGACAGAGCACGCTTCCTTATTAAATCCAAGCTACAGATGACCGGGCCAGCTCGTGGCTGGCTAGGCATTTTAAAAAATGAAACAATAATAAGACCTCAGTCCCAGAGTAGATGCACTGTGCAATCAGGTTTTCTTTTTCGGGTTTCAGATGCCTTTGGTCTTCGCCTTGTGTTGCTAGATCTCATCTCGACTAGCTGTGCGCTGCTCTCTGCCCATTCGGTCATGAAAGATGGAATGAGGGAAAAAAATGATGCGAAATGAGAGGGGTAAAAAGCCCATAGGTGAGAGCAGACAAAATGTGTTAGGATGTATAGCCTATGGTGGTTGCTCTTGACTTCCCAGTAAAGCAGAATAGCCTTGCCTTGCTGTGAAGGAGAGGGAGGGTATGTACACTAAAAGGTGTGTATTGAGAGAAGCTTTGGTGACATGTGATGATGGGTTGATCATATTTTGGTAGCCATAGACACACAGATATAGCTTAAACGGCCAATGGCAAAGCGGTCAAACAGACCAATATTGGCCGCTTGTTTGATGTTCAAATATAGTTGCGTTGTCTCAATTACGTGGGAGATCCCTGATACATATTCGTAAAATCTAGCTTCGGAAACGGGATTTGTCCTTGACACGGGACTTTTCTCGTTCCAGTAACAGCGTCAATTGACTTCTGGTTCTGCCCATGGGCACACTAGCAGCATGACTAGGTTGCGTAGGCTCCATGCGTGAATCTACCAGGGAGGTGACGGACGGATGAGATGCGAGGCTTGTTCCGTCCCTTTGCGGATCCAAGATATGGGACGCTGGTAAGGAGCCGGCTTGATCGATAATCTGACCATGAGCTGCTACGTTTGTGGTGGTGGCAGTTGCGCCCGTAAATAAACCCTGAGTCGAATTCTTGCGCACGTAACCATTCTGAGTAATGGATCGGCCCATCATGGCCGAAGAATCGGTGACTGAGCCCGTGGTAGATGAATTGTCCGTTTCGGTTCGTGTCAGCGATATAGATCTGGCAGAGATAGGTGACCTCAGCTCAGAGGTGTTTCGTGCTAGGGAGATTGAGCTTGCCATCGACGTTGACAATGTCGGCCGACTTGAACCATTGGACATTCTGGACATGTCATTGGCGGTTGTACTCGATGCCACAGGTTGCTTTCCTGCTGCCTTGGCGCTGAGCCTGGGTTGAGGTGACGACTTCGTGCTAATGTTGTTTTCCATCTCCCCCAACTCGTGTTTTGTACCACTTGCCAGACGCTCTAACATGGGTGAGTATACCCTTTGTTGTGTTTGATCGCTTCGTGACTCTTCTGGAGGAGGATCCTCTGGAATGTTACTCGGCACAGCGGCGGAGGTTTGAGCACTGCGTTTTCTACTCGAGGCCGGGTGGTTTGTGGCTGTCGTTACTGTCGATGATGATGTCGAAACTGCTATCCCCCTTTGTGTGGCAGACGGCAGTTTAGTTGACCTGGTGTGCATTTCCAAACCCGTCGTGGCCGTACTCCCTGACGAAGGGATGTCACTCTCCTTTGCGCCCTCGTCACCAGGATCGGGAGGGGACACGAACCGAGCTGTTGGGCGCAGCCCTGTGGCGAGCGGACTTCGAGACTTCTTCAAGATGGGATGTGAGGGTGGAGGTTTGGATGCACTTGATGACAGACTCCTGATCGATGCATCGTTTGATTTCAATCGAGGAGCGTTCGGACGGTCCTGTGTAGAGTCAACTTCGCGATGTAGGTGTGCGACGATGAGCTGCTTGGTTAACGCTGGAACCTGGATCATGATTGTCAATAACAGAGAGAGGGCAATGAAAACGGATCAAGACCACTCACATTGGGGCCTTCCCAGCGATTGGGGGGTCCATGGAGAGGAACAAAAGTAGGACCAACGGAGATGTCTTCGTAAATCCTGGCGAGTGCCCGGCCACTCAGATACCTGCGATCACTACCCCAGACTTGCCACCAGAAATTCTCGAGACGTCGGGCTGTAGGGTCTTTGAGATTCTTGTTGGTTGTTGTATATACTGCCAGATATGCCATGTGAGTCGAGTTATCCCACAAGGCCAGCACTGCGAAGCCATCCGGTTTGACTGGAGGGGTTACGTACCATGCCAATATTCCCATATTTTGTCAGCTGGAATTAAAGGGTAGCTGGCCACTTCTTTGTAGATGTTCAGGGTGTTGGTGACGATACCTTTCGGCAATATCATGGGCACACTCGAGTCCATCTTGGACAGCAAAGATACGATCAAGTAGTGTACTGACTGGGCTTGTGCTTGTCGAGGCTGACTCTCTGGCACTGTATGTAACTATATTTGACTTGACCAAGTAATCATGATTGCCAATGAAGGAAGCAGTCTAACTGAACAATGTTGGGTTTGTGAAGACCGGAGAAGAGTTGCCCGGTTGAGAGAGAAGCGGAGGGGGCGTGAGCGCGAACTGAGCGCAAATGAGTTGACCGAATGAGTTGATGAAACCAAGCCGTGTTGTAAGAGAGACTACAGCGGGGCAGGTTGGTTTCAGGCGCAAAGACGAATGCTGAGTACGCCGAGGTTCGAGTTTGAAGAAGAGGACCCGGGCATTAAGGTTTTTGGGAGGGACAGATTTCTCTCAATTGCTGTGCAAGATTAAACGTCGGTGGTGAGGCGCGACGGCGAAGATGGTGAGTTGAGCAGACTGCGTCGCGATAGTGGGGTTTTCCCGAGAGTAACAACGTGGTGCGGTGTCGGAAGACCAAGATGGAGCCGGAGCAGGAGCAGGAAGGAGCAGGTGGAGAGCAGGTGGCCATGTGCTCAATCAAATCCTGATTATCCCTGGGCTTACTGTGCCTCTTAGCTCTGCCGTTAGCTTATTAGCTCTCTCTCTGGCTGGTCTGGTGGTTGTCTCTTGCCTCTTGCCTTTCCCACCGGGCCACCGGTCCCTCACATTCCCCTCCCCTCCCTTCTACAATGAAGATGGATGAGATTGGGATGGAGATGGAGTTGGAGATGGAGTTGGAGTTGGAGATGGAGATGGAGATGAGGTAGGCGCGCCGCGGAAGGAGCCCTCGACTCGCCCTTGCGCTTCTTTTTGCACTTGCACGTCAAAACGGTAATCGAGTATGGCACAGCGGGTAGTACGCCAAGTCGCACCTGCCAGCCAAGTTGACACCGAACTGGACGCTAGAAGCCCCCCGCAGCTGCCTTGCACTCCCCAGCCAGCTGTCACAAGCTTTCGATGTTCAAGACTTCTCTGAGATTCCGGCCTCTTGCGTTGGGCGGGGACTGCGGTACGAAGTCTCGGATCTTGAAGGCGTCGCTACGTTTTGCAACATCGGCCCGTTGGCCTACGGGAGCAATGAATCATAAAATACAAAGATCAACAGTTAACGGACTTTGGAATGCGGAATGGAATGAGAACAGAAAAAAAAAAAGGAGGATGGATGAGACGAGGGCCTGGGCGGGGCCCTGACAGTTCCAGTTGAAGGGGGTCTCGTGACGACGGGACTGACAAGCACGAGCCGCACGACAGGGCAAGTCGCGGTGGGCAAGGGGGCCAAGCTTTCAACACTGCTTTTGCCAACTGCATACGGAGTATAGCCTCGGAAAGGAGTGAAAGAAAGAAAAGGGGGACAAGGTGAATATGACCAACATGACGAACAGAGGCCAAGCTACCAAGCAACGCTCGCTGATCATTGCATATGTACTTACCTCACAGCTCCAGATTGGCCATTGGGAAGCCGGACCGGGCAGGGTCCGAAGACCACCAAGTTGCTAATAAAGTCAATTTTACCTGTCCTTGGCATAATATAATATTGCATTGGAGGCTGGGGTAATAAGAGGGCAGCGTTGCTGTTGCGTGACTGCTCCAGCTCCAAAGTGCAACCCGACCCGACAACCCTCGCCACATGTCAAGCGGAGGCAGTATTACATATCAACTCACTGCTGCGTTGTTGATTACAGAGCACTCTTGTCCATGGCTTCAGCAAACATTGGCAGCCCGCCCATTGTCAAGCGCACTATGGTGAACAGCGCCACAGCGAATTCATCGCAGTGCGCAACGTCGTCGGGCTCTATCAAATCTTCAGGCCATAACGCCGACCGCGTGATGATGCATCAAGGGCCAAGCTCCTGCTTGCTCGGCTGTAACAGCCCGGATGGGTCTTTTCTGCCCTGAGATTGTGGCCGGTCGCTGGGCAGCAAAAGTTGGGCTGAGCGATAGATGAAGCAGTGTGCCAGGGGAGCCTACGCTACAATCACCGAGGCTTGAATCTCCAGGGGATTCGATATCGAACGTTCTAGAGCGGCTCATTCGTTATGTTGTCTGCTTCGCCACCACGGGATGCCCATCTACAAGACAGGACTGGGGGCCGATTTGGTCGTGGACGGCTGTCTCGGCTGAACGTCCGGAGTAATGTCACAACAAGTCCGCCGTCTTATCAATTAATAGGTGTACATAGGTGTAAATTGGGCTCGCTCTTCCAGGGCACAAAAGAAACCGGAATGAACGACATGGTTTGTTGTCTGCCTGGTGATCCGCACTCCGTAATTGTACGTGCCTTTGGCTATTTGAGCCTGGCCAGGCTTGCCCCTGGTGATCAGCAGTGTGCCACACCATTGGGTCGCACATTCCCCCAAAACGACTGGGTGATGGAACCATTGGAACCCTTTAACTTGGCTTCTATGTATTCCCGTCCGGCTGGTCCAGCCAAACAAAGCCCTGGCACCCTGGGTGCGCCTTGCCCTGGCGTCGTCGTCGTAATATCGCCAGCCTGATCTGATCAGTCACTCTAACCTCGAGATCCACGCGGACCGCGGACCGGCCTGGCCCGTCTTTCGTCTCCAAGCCCCCCCCCCCAAAAGATTGAGGTTGCCAACAACAACAACGACGACGAAGGGCCGCCATTCCTTGTTATCTTGTTCGAACATTGGCAACTACGCCTATACAGGCAGAAGAATATCTCGCGAGGTTAGGCCCGTTGATGGCGCTCAAAAAGACCACTTCACGTTGGTCGCGTTATCATAAAGAACGATGCGAAATATGCTGGCCATTTGGCTGAGCGGCGACCAATCAATTGTGAACAAGTCCAAACGATGGCCTAATCTATGCTTGAAACTCGACATCAGCATGAGCAGAGCACACTTGCTGCCATTCTTCCTGATGTGCTCTGGACACTTTTTATTCACTCACCGCAGTTCATAAGCGACTGGCATCTAGATGCAATGATCGGCGTTCCGTCTTAGATTCTGGTCCCCCCGCCTTCTTCTCTCCGCCACACCGGCCGACTTGCGACTTGATGGGTCGCTCAGAGCGCCACACTGCTACCCATTGATCCATCTCGATTGCTTGCAGCTCGACAACCACACCACAATCTCCTCTTGGGAGAGGGAAAGAGAAGAACAAAGGAAACAAAGCAGGGCAAACACGGAGTGAAACGGAGTGGAACGGTGCACAATTCTCTATTCCTTTTCGGGCCAGACGGCGTGCAAAAATTGCATTTCCCCATTCACCCGAATAATTATTGGTCTCGTCGGTAGTGCTCATAGGTCGTTGGGCGTTACGAACGCATCACCAAGACAGGAGGGGCGCGTCAATCATAGAAACGAGTGACGAAGACACAACGTCATAGTCTCAATCCGATCCGGCATCCGATCCGGAGACGTCAAATTATTATTATTTTCGAACCCAAAAAAAATTCAACATTCCAAAGAAAGCTGTGTCTAGCTTGGTAATGCAAATTGACCACCGTAACGCCCTCTGAACTGTGGGAAATCCCTCGGCCCGCTGTCTCTGGGGCAATGTGCATCATTACTGATGTTGTTTTTTCCCCGATCGTCCTGAGCGTCCTGATCGTCGCCCCTCGCTTGTTGTGGTGTAATTTTATCGAGAATGCTTTTTTTCTCATTTGCTTGGTCGTGGGGGGAGGGGATGATTAGGTCACGGTGTACCCGCCGTCCACGCGAATGTCGGCGCCGGTGACGTAACCAGCTGCATCGGACAGCAAGAACGAGACGGGACCCATGAGGTCCTGGGGCTGACCCATTTTGCCCTGAGGAATGAGGGACGTCCACTTCTGCTTCAGGTCGGGGTTCTCATCGAGGATTTTCTCGGTACTGCGAGAGAGAGCCACTGAATTAGTTTCTTGGGCTTGTTTGTATGGGAGCATCGCAGGACAACTTACAGAGCAGTCAGCATGTACCCGGGAGAAATGCAGTTGACGCGAATGCCGGCACTGGCCCACTCAACGGCCAGAGAAGCAGCCAAATGACGGATTCCGGCCTTGGCGGCGTTGTAAGGACTGTCCATCGTGCCATGTCAGTAATTTGGTTCGGCCGACGTGATTTTTTTTTCTAGTGGCAAATTGATGTGTGTGTGTGTGTGTGTGCCTGTGTGCCCCTCTTCCGCGAGCCGCGCAGGATCGAACCCTATATTCTATCGTGCCACGCGAGGGAAAAGGAGAACAAATGAAGCTCTCTCGCCAGCGACCACACTTCCGTCGCCAGAACTTGTGACTTACGCTTGGGGCTGGGGAACATTGACAATGGCACCAGACATGCTGCCAATCATGACCATGCTGCCAGGGGCGTTGCGTGCCATTAGGTGACGGGCGACAGAGGTCGCGAAGAGGTATGTGCCGTCAACATTGACAGCCCAGAGCTTGCGCATCCGGTCGATGGGGTAGTTCACGGCCTCGAAATTCTCTGTGAAACCGGCAGAGGTGACGAGATGGTCAATTTTGCCGTGTTGCTCAACCACTTCGGCAATGCAAGCTTGGACAGATTCGGGGTCAGAAACATCAGCGTAGTGGGCGGTGACGTTGGGAATGCTGCGCTGGTTGTTAAAAGAATCCACAAGACGGGAGAGCACTGGGCACAAGTAAGAGTGCATGTGTTTGTTTCATGTGACGTACCGCTCAGCGTTGGGGTTTTCGCGGGTAAAGGCATCCATGAGCAGTCCTGTTTGCTTCTGGGCTTCCTCCTCTGCAGAGATGCGTGTCAGCTTCAGCGTCAGCTTGGGTTTTCACTTGGCAGACGCGTCGTGTTGAACGACGGAGCGGAGGCATCACGCACTGTTCATGTCGACAAGAGCGACGTCGGCACCAGAGAAGACCATGCCTTGGGCCATGACGAGACCCAGACCTCGGGCACCGCCCGTGACGACGCCGACGCGGCCGTCAAGGGAGAAGCTGGGGAGGGTAGGCTTCACGAACTGTCCACCAGTGCCCAGAACGGGCCTGCTGGATGGCAGCTCGTGCTCCGCCGGGTGCTCAACTTCAATGTCGGAGTCGGTACGGGCGTAATTTCCAGGCTTGTCGAGACGAGGAGGGCCACTGTGGAGGTTGCGTGAGGCGGCAAAGGACGGTCGCGGGACGCGGGACGCAGCAGCAGAGCGCCGAGCAGCTTGTCGCAGCATCGGGGCGAGCATGTTAGGTCTGGCAGCCATTTGTTGCGATTGCGAGACGGGTTAATTCGAAGGCGGCGATGTTCTTGCCGAGAAGAAACGACGAGCCGGATTGCAACAAAGATGGGGATGTTCCGCAATAAGAATATGAACAATGGGAAAAGAGTTCGGCGACGGAAAAGAAGAGAACAATGTGGGAAAAAGGAAACGAGAGAGCAAGCCGTGAGCAATTGACTTCCGGCCCGTGGTTTATATTATTCCATGGAGGCAACTTTTTCCCGGCCGTTTCTGGACGCGCACCCCTTGAGCTTCCTGCCTATTCACACGCCCCTGGAGGGAGCTTGTACCTTTAACTGTACAACGGACTACGGAGTACGGAGTGCGGAGTACATTATGTAATGGAGCCAGCAAGAGCATCGCAGCCCCCCCCCACCCCCCCGATGGCGCGGAGGTCGTGTTGTGGCAAGTGGGGTGTGGGTGTGGCAGGGCTTGCACCAGCTTTTTTTACTTTTATTACTCAACAAAAATGTTGCGGTTGGTTTTTGGTTGTCTAGAAAATACCAGCCATCCCAACGCCCCGTCATTTTCATCATGACTTGTGTGTGTTCTCCGTGCAGTCGGATCTCTTTCCTTTTCGACTTTTCCAACAGTCGACGTCGCTTCAAGCATTGGCATACTCCTTGTTGAAAGCGCGACCAATGACCATCCGCCTGATTTCCGACGTCCCCGCGCCAATCTCGTATAGCTTGGCACTGTAGACATGTATTAGTAAAACGCATTCTAGCAACGCCGATACGTAGAATCAGAAGGGGGATCTGGGGCTATATATATATATATAACCTACTCTCTGAGTAGCCGCGAGGCAGGCATTTCCTCGACATAGCCCATGCCACCCAGCAGCTGGATGCAGTCCAGGGAACACTCGGTGGCGCGCTCAGCGGCATAGAGAATCGCACCTGCGCAATCCTGGGTGCGGATGATGCCCTGCTCATCGACCTGCTTGGCCGTGCCGTAGGTGTAGGCCCGCGAGGCCTGCAACTTGGTGTACATGTCGGCCAGCTTGCCCTGAACAAGCTGGTTGTGGGCGATGGGCGAGCCGAACTGCTGGCGCCGATGGGCAAACGGCAAGGCAACGTCAAGCGCGGCCTGCATGATGCCGAGAGGACCGGCGGACAAGACGAGGCGCTCGAGATCCAGGCCCTCCATCAAGACGCGCACGCCGCCGTTGACGCTGCCCAGGACGTCCTCCTCGGGGACGAAGACGTTGTCAAACATGAGCTCGCCCGTGTTGCTGCCGCGCATGCCCATCTTGTCGAGCTTGCGCGCGCAGCTGAATCCCTCGCTCCTGGTGTCGACGAGGAAGGCCGTGATGCCCTTGGAGCCCTTGCCGGGTTCCGTCTTGGCGTACACGACAATCAAGTGCGCGTCGGGGCCGTTGGTAATCCACATCTTGGAGCCGTTGATCAGGTATCCGCCGTCAACCTTCTTCGCAGACGTGCGCATGCTCACGACATCGCTGCCGGCGCCCGACTCCGACATGGCCAGTGCGCCAACCGTCTTGCCCGAGACCAACCCAGGCAGGTACTTTGCCTTTTGGCCCGGGCTCGCATTCAGCTGCACCTGGTTCACGCACAGCTGCGAATGCGCTGCGTAGCTCAGGCCGATGGACCCGGACGCACGAGACATCTCCTCCATGACCACGGCGTGAGCCTGGTAGCCCATTCCCAGTCCGCCGACGTCCTCGTCGGCCGTGATGCCCAGGAATCCGGCCTCTCCGAGCTTCTCCCACATGTCGTTGGGGAAGGCGTTGCTCCTGTCCGTGTGCGCAGCCACCTCCTCTGTGATTTCGCGGCGCGTGAACTCCTGCACCCGCTCCCGCAGCTCCTCGAGCTCCTCGGTCGACGGAGCCTCGAACCCCTTGGGGTGCTTGGACGAGTGGCATCTCTTCTGGACGGTAGAGAGCAGCATCACGGGCGACGACGACGACGACGGACGCAACTGTCGGATGGCGGGGCGAGCGACGGCCCTGCTGAGTGTTCTCAAGCTAGCTGCTGCCATTGTGAAGTAGGTTGTGCCAAGGACGGGCCAAACGCGCTTCTCTGGTGCAAAAGTGTGAAATGGGCAAGAAACCGATGATGGAGCAGTCTGTGGTGCCGTCGTCAAAGGTGAAGGAAGCAATGATAAAAGCCGGATTGCTGCGGCTTAAAGGGGGTCCATCCCCCCCTCCCGGCTGAACGCGGCTTTCTGCGGGCCACGAGCCCCCCACCCAGGTTTTGCTCGGCTTTGCCTGTCTCTCGGCGTTCCCTTTCTTCAACCTCTTGCTCTTGCTCCGATTTCCCAGTTGTTGATCCATTCCAACCGGTCAACCCGACTCAAACAACAAAAGAACTCCCCATCATGTCCCTCTGCAGACCATCGCAGCAGGCGCTCCGCCTCGGTCGCCGCCGAGCTCCCCCCCCGTCGCAGCGACTGCCTATCCGCGCCATGGCCGGCCTGACGCCCCCCCACCAAGCAGCAGCGATATCGCGACTCCAGACCAACGTCGACCCGTCGTCGGACGAGTACAAGGAGAACGAGAGGCAGATGGGCGAGGTGACGGCCAGGCTGGCGGAGCTTACGCGCAAGATGCAGCGCGGGGGCCCCGACAAGGCGCGCGAAAAGCACCTCGCTCGCAAGAAGATGCTCCCGCGGCATCGCATCACGGCGCTGATTGATCCCGGCACCACCTTCATGGAGCTGTCCCCCATGGCCGGCTACGAGCTGTATCCCGAGGCCGAGGTTCCGGCCGGCGGAATCATCACCGGCGTGGGCGTCGTCGAGGGCGTCAGATGCGTCATTGTCGCGAATGACAGCACCGTCAAGGGGGGAACCTACTATCCCATCACGGTCAAGAAGCATCTTCGCGCACAGGCTGTTGCTCAGGAGAACAAACTGCCGTGAGTGGCTTGATGCTGGTCTACATGCAATGCAAAAAGATGCCGAAGCTGACAAGCCGAACCAAAAAACACAAAAGTTGCATCTACCTCGTCGACTCCGGCGGCGCCAACCTCCCACACCAGTCCGACGTCTTCCCCGACCGCGACCACTTCGGCCGCATCTTCTACAACCAAGCGCGCATGTCCTCGCAGGGGATTCCCCAGATCGCCGTCGTCATGGGCCCCTGCACCGCCGGCGGCGCCTACGTCCCCGCCATGTCGGACGAGTCCATCATCGTCGGCGAGCAGGGCCACATCTTCCTCGCGGGCCCTCCCCTCGTCAAGGCCGCCACCGGCGAGGTCGTCAGCGCCGAGGAGCTCGGCGGCGGGAAGATGCACTCGTCCGTGTCCGGCGTCACCGACTACCTGGCCGTCGACGACGCCCACGCCATTGTCCTCGCCCGGCGTTCCATCAGCAACCTCAACTGGCCTGCCCGATCTGCCCCGACGCAACCCCCCGCCAGCACCTTTTCCGAGCCGCTCTACGACCCCGAGGAGCTCATGGGCATCGCCACCACCAACCTCCGCAAGCCCATCCCCATCCGCGAGGTCATCGCCCGCGTGGTCGACGGCTCCGAGTTCTCCGAGTTCAAGCGTGACTTTGGCGCCACCCTCGTCACCGGCTTCGCCTCCATCTACGGCCACAAGGTCGGCATCGTCGCCAACGACGGTATCCTCTTCGCCTCTTCCGCCGTCAAGGGCGCCCACTTCATCGAGCTCTGCTCCCAGCGCGGCATCCCCCTCGTCTTCCTCCAGAACATCTCGGGCTTCATGGTCGGCACCGCCTCCGAGCGCGACGGCATCGCCAAGCATGGCGCCAAGCTCGTCGCCGCCGTGGCCTGCGCCGACGTGCCCAAGTTCACCGTCGTCGTCGGTGGTTCCTACGGCGCAGGCAACTACGGCATGTGCGGCCGCGCCTACGGCCCGCGCTTCCTGTGGATGTGGCCCAATGCCCGTGTCGGCGTCATGGGCAGTGACCAGCTTGCTGCTGTCATGGAGACTGTCGGCCAGAAGCCCGACCCTGAGCTCAGAGCTCGTATTGACAGGGAGACCGAGGCCACCTTTTCATCAGCAAGACTATGGGTAAGTAACACTTTGCACAAATCTCCTGTCCCCCCGAAAACTGTTGCACGCCCGACTAACTCTGGCATGTACAGGATGATGGCATCATTCCTCCTCAACATACTCGACGTTATCTTGGCTTGGGCCTGCAGGCTGCCATGGGTGGACGCAACGAGGTCAGGGCCGGGGACACCAAGTTTGGTGTCTTCAGAATGTAGAAGAAAGAAAAAAAAAAGGGGGGGGGGAATGTTTGTAAACAGGATACCCTTCCGGGAAGAGCAGGAGATGGAATGAATGTCATGTAAACTCAGTCTAGCAATGCCCCCCACATTATTTGAGCTTTCTGTATATATCGCATCATAGAAGCTCTTACCAATCGAGCAAGCAGCAGACGACCGACAAGCTCTTCTTTTTGGACAACCTACATGATAGCATATGTAAATCAGGGATTCATTGTCTGATGAATATTCAGCACAGGGCTTCAGCATCGTATTAATCGATTAACTCAGGTTTACTTAGGTTTCATGTCTTTCCTCTCCATGCTTCCATGGTATTTACACCCATTTTGTTTAACTCGTTCAAAACGCCTTCGCTGAAATCGCTATTTTACGGTACATGTAGAGGAACCGGGCGGAGAGCGGTATCCCGATATAATCACACAGCGCCATGTCCATGACAACCTTGCAGAACAGTCCCTCGTCAGCGACGTGCCCGTGTTTCGTATTTGCCATCCAGCTAGAATTGGCCGCTTTCAGGTTGGCGATTAATCCTCTCGTCCGATGGGCCCCTTTCCAACGTTGACCGTCAAGTCCACCAAGTTGATGCTGTTGGCACTACCGAGCTCCACATTCGAGGCCTCACGAAGTGAAACTTCGTTTCCCGGCTGCGTTTTACTTCTTGTCATCCTTCTGAATAGCTGCTGAAGCACACCCTGCGCAGAGATCGCCTTTTCCACGGATTCTTCCTGCAAGATGTAGAGCATGGCAATGCGAGCAAAATCAACCTTTTCTTCAGTGAGCACAAATGCAGACGTGACCGGGGCGGTACCCGTGGTTGTAGCTGTGCCAGTATCGACGACCAAGGTGGTGGGCAAGACTACTTGTCCTGGCGTTGAGACGGTCATCGACGTCGGCGTGATGGCCGAGGTCACACCGGGGCCTGTCCTCGTTGTCGACTTCACCGCCGTCGTTGGTGCTGTCGTCGTGGCACTAATTCGAGGGGTAGAGGAATGTCCACCGGCGGGCACAGTAATGGTTGTTGTGGTGGTTGGTGTGAAAGTGATGATCGAAATTGGAGGGAATCGTTCCGCATTCAAGAGCAAATTGGCTTGCTTCCGGGACACGTCCTCTACCACGTCCGTTGGCTGGCCTGACCTAGTGGAGCGACCATCAAACGTGACTATGGAGTTCTGGGCGATACATGAGAGGTTTCCTGCATTGAAACTGGCCAATATCGTAGTCCCAGAAAGTGGCACGGAAAAGTTCTGGTTAGCGTCGGCAAGCAATCGAGGAATGGCTTGTCCAAGAGTCACATTATGGATGTTTGACCGGCCGTCTGCGGATACAAGATTGGTCATGGCACATCCGGTTGCACCACCGTCCCCACAGGTTGAACCTGTGAATCCATTCGTGCAGATGCAGGAGCAGCTTCCCCGCACAATCACACTCGTGCCTCCATTTAAGCAGGCCAAGGTGTTCTGACACTGGCTCAAGCTTGGTTCTTGCTTGTCGTTATTGCCCAGGTTCTTGAAGACGAAAAACTCCAGTGGAA